>WPIO01000019.1:4257500-5617500 GCA_009760855.2 Cristatella mucedo | reverse complement strand
AGCTAGGTACGAAGGAGCCAAGCCATGGCGGGCCTTGTGGGTCAGCATAAGAACTTTGCTCCGTATCCGTTGATCAACCGGCATCCATCCTAGCTCTTTTAGCAAAGGAGACACGTGCTCAAACCTCTGGGACTTGAAGACTAGCCTTGCAGCCATATTCATAGTCAGCTGCAATGGCCTAGTTGCTTTCTTTGTAGCCCAGCCAAAAGGGAATTACAATAATCAAGCCGATACCGAACTAAGGAGCTAGTTAATTTTTTTACAAGCCACTGTGGAAGACAGCTCCTAATCTTTGCAATCGTTGCTCCAGGCAAGTTGCCTGTTGGGTACAGCCAGACTGACAGTGTGCGGCAGGTGATTTCATCAAGTGTATATCATCTGAGTTTTACACCGTTTCGTGCACAGTTCTACTGTAGCTGTAGAGTAGAAAAAAAACTCTGAACTTCGGGGTTGCATCCGTTTTTGGTTGAGCTCGTTGGATGGACTGGCTGTGATCTTTAGCTGCTAGTAAGTTTTACTTGATGTGCCTACTTAGCCGAGCTTTTGCTAGTGGATGATCTGCTTCTGGAGATTGGTAGGGCGTGGAGAGAATGGCAGAAGTTATGTAGATAGGAATGGGAGATATGCAAATGGACCGAGAAGCAGGGCAGGCAGAATGAGTACCTATGCTTCCTGTCGAGGTCAATAATAATAATAATAAGACATTTGTATAGCACCCTCAGAGATCCTAATCTCTTGCTAGGCACTTTACATATGCTACCAAGGAAGCACAATCGAATGGTTAGTGGTAGCATGCTCAATAACAAAAAGCATAACGTGGTTAGAGGTGACATGTACAGGGTCAGCATGCAAATATGGTTAGTGGCAGTATGCATAGTGTTAGCACGCATAAGCACACAAAGGAGGAATTACATAGAGTCTTAGACCCACTAAATGCTGTGATGACTAGATTTGCTTCTAGCTTCTTTTTAAATGTTGACAAGTCAAGCGATGTCGTGACACCAGTCAGGGTTGAGCTCCAGGCTTTGGGAGCAAACTAAAACGAACGAACTAAAACGAACTAACTAATAAACGAACTAAAGGCACGGTCTCCAACGGATTTGAGGTTTGTAAGAGGTATAGGTAAACAGTTACATTCTGAAAAGTGGGTGGTACGATGCTTAGCCTGGTGGGGGAGTAGATCTGATAGGTATTGTGGAGCCAAATGATGAAGAGACCTAAAAGTGAGTGGCCAAACCTTGAAATCGGTGCAGGTCGGCGAGATGTGGTGTGATGTGGCAACTGCGATGATCACGACAGACAAGCCCAGCTGCAGAGTTTTTCACCAACTGTAAGCGCCTGATTGCACACGCCGGTAGACCAGCAAGCAGTGAGTTACAGAAGTCGAAATGATACGTCACAAATGCATGGACTAATTTAGATGTAGTATCTCTGTTTAAGCAAGCCCGAATTTAAACAGTGTTATGCAGCTGGAGGCAGACTTGACTGTGAAGCTGATGTGGTCGTTTAATGAAAGGTCCCTTTGGAATGGAACACCTAGATTTCGTGCAGACTCGACAGAAGATATACTGGCAGCCGATTTTGAGCGAGCATCAACCTTTCCAATTTCTGAATCACACTTTGGTTTGCTCATAACTAGTAAGTTGGTTGTGTCGTCATTCACTCGAAGAAAGTTTGCTGCCATCTATGTGCAGATGTCATCAAAACATGCAGCAAGGCAGTTGAGAGAATTTAATGTGCTGGAAGGCTGGGAGAAATCAAAGCAATGGTACAATTGAGTGTCATCTGCATAGAAGTGAAAGTCTAGGTCGTGCCTAACAATCACATCAGCAAGAGAAAGAATATAAACCGTGAAAAGAACTGCACCAAGCACGGGGGCCCTGTGGTACCCCATACCCCATATCCCATTTCAGTGGTTCCTCGGATGATCTTTGTCCATTCACATCAATACTCTGGAGTCTCCCACTGAGGTAAAACCTGAACCATTGCAGTGCAGTACCAGTGATGCCCAGGTGAGATGAGAGGCGCTCGAGAAGAACTTGGTGATCGATAGTATCAAAAGCTGCCGAAAGATCGAGCAAATCAAGCAAAGAGACTCTTTCTAAGTCTGCATCCTAAGAAGTTTGTTATGCACCTAAAGCAATGCTGACTTTGTAGAGTGATAAGCTCTAAAACCAGACTGGAAGTTACTAGCTATGATTGAAGTTTCAATATATGAGTCCAACTGGTCTGCCACGACTCATTCCAGTGTCTTTAATAGGAACGGTAGAAGGGAGACTGCGCGGAAGTTGAATTGGAAGAGTAGAGTGTGAGGGAGTGAGCTTGGGTGTAAGCCACTCTTAAAGGAAACACTGTGCTTTCTGCTGTCGTTTGACCCTTGAATTGCATCTGCCGAAGTTGCTTTAAATTGGCACACCTGCTTGCTGCTGGCTGCATCTCTCAGGCTGCTCCTGTGCTACAGTTCGTGGCATAAACATTAGGAAGGGCTGCTTCGGTGCTTCAGCCCTACCCCCCTCGCCGCTCCTCCCCCTCCCCTCCCTACCGAGCCTCAAAGGGCTGGTCGCCCAGTGTTCACCGTCACTCAACCTGGGCAAAGACATGGTTCAGCCGCCTTGGAGAAGATTGCAGAATCCTAGCTATGGCCATGGAAAAGGGTCTAAGCGTTTTTCTACAAAGGCTACTTTGTACCGTCGCAGAACTTTTGTAAATTTGCATTAGACACGTGATCTCGTCGTGCTGCCAGTGGCATGCCAAGGCAGTGCATATCATGCTTGCTTAGCAGCAGCTGTTGTCTGTCTCTCTGCTTTCTCTCGATGCTTATATTTTGCATAATACTGTGCATGTGCTTTCCTATTTTATTTAGCCAAGAGCTGTTAAAGGAGCAAAGTAAAACGCTGGCCGAGAAGAGAAAGTTGCATCAAGTTCTACGTACATTCGAAGACAATTTCACAAACGAGCATGGCCGAGCGGTCCAGAAGGAAGACCGGGTGCACATGAAGTCTCAATATCGTGAATATAAGGTAGGGATCTGCTGTTTGCGATGCCGCTCGTTCACCTCTGACACCGGCTGGTACCGACTGCATCGAAGCAAACATATGCAGTATGCCATGCAAGAATTAGCACTATTGTGGAGCTATCTATTTCGGCTGTATTCCGTGGTTACTCTGCGGTGAACGTAAGCTTTGGCGTGTTTAAATTGTCGAACAAACGTACTTGCCCCTCTTTCGGCCACAATGTCGAGTGGCTAGAGATATCCGTGATCGCAGAGGGCTGTTTGCTCCGTCGGGACTCAGTGGCCACTAGCATTGGTGCTTTGCAAGTGCTTCGTATCCAAGCAGATCACGACTGTCTCTCTGGCACATTGGTCGTCGTGTTCCTCTTCGACGATCAATGCCTGCCCTCCATTGCACCCACGGGTAGCCTTGGCTCTATATACCTTAGCAACCCGAGGGAAACAGACCCTTTGCCCACTGTCAGGGGTGTCGAATGAGGTGCTACGCCCGTCAAGCTTATCTCTGCCGACGAGTACTGATCCACTGGCTTTGCAGCAGGGCAAAAAACTCGGCTGCAAAACTGTGTATTCATGGCCCGTGCGTTTTTTAAGCATCGCGTATCGTCCGAGTGATAGCAACTCCCATCCTGCGGATGCCTTCATCTGTCTGCTTGTCACGCCCTGTGGCGTATGATAGAACTGGCTGGCGATGCGATGATGAACGTGCTGCTAGCGCATCGCGCATCCCATTGACGATAGGCTGAGCTACAGCAAGCACGCTTATAACACACGCAATAGGCGCTAGTCATGCTTGCATATATGGCTGCACCAGACTAAACTGTCTCTTTACACGGACTGTTACAGTACATCAAGTCCAAGCTTCGTCTCATCGAGCACCTTCTTGCAAAGCACGGTCCAGCGGCTGGAGCAGCAGCTGCCTCCTCTTAGCAGCATGCCACCGCCTCCTCTCAGCCTGCAGCGTCGGCTGTAGCAGCTTGACCAGCTTTATCGTTTCATCGGCTCGACTGGAGCCTTCGAGCAGCATGCCTCGGGAAGCAGCTCGACGTTCCTGCTGCATTCCTGTTCGTTTTTTTTATACGACAGCTCCCGACAGGAGCAAGCACCATCCGTCCTTCAGCTGACCGTCCTAGGACGAGGCGACCGATGTAGCCGGTTTGAAGCTACACTCGTGCTTCATACGCTTTCCGGCCCTAATTTATAGAACATTACAGAGTGGCTAGGTTGTCGTGGCCGTTCACGTGTTATGCATGGTTTGTTAGTCTCAATCGATGCCGTCGTTAGCGGTTGCTCCTGAGCTTGACAGCCAAGCTCCGCGCAGTAAACTATCAGCTCGGAATCTCGCTTGGACTGCAGCTCTGCTAGCGTTTTCAGCAGTTGCAGCCGAGCCGTTATTGTAATACATTTCTCGATACCTTATGTGCAGCATCTACTGGACTCTCTTTTGTCTCCTAGCATCTCACAGGCTGGTCATTTCCACCTGGTGCATGTGCATTACCTTGCCCGTGTTGTGGCAGCAAAAAATGTGACTGTAGAAGATGGTTGCGGTTCTTCTATTTTACCTGTGGGTTCCGAGGAGCGTTAATCGGCAAACAGACGTCAGAATCCGAGAACCAGCAGTGATAACCCCTGCTGCCCAGCATTGGCAAACGAGCACATAGGATGCCAGCCTTGGTGCTGCATCAGCTGGACCACGGATGGCTTCAAAAGCTGTCCACAGCAATGACTTCGAGCGAGTTGGCTCGATCTGATAAAGCGAAGCCATAGAAAAGTCCAAGCTTAAGAGCATCAAGCAGTACACAATGCATATAACCGAAAGTCTAAACTCAAGTTACAGTACAGTGATGGTCTAACGTATGCTGCATAATTTTTCCTCTCTTTTCAAGGATGAGCATCCTTGTTATTTTCTTATAATAATAATGCACTTGATAAAGCACCCTCATAGAACTCAGTCTCTTTCTAGGCGCTTTACATTTGCTGCAAAGGGAAACGCGACTGAATGGTGAGTAATATCATGCTTGATAAACAGCATGAATAACATAGTTAGGGGTGACATGCACAGGGTCAGCATGCAAATGTGGTTAGTGGCAGCGTGCACAGTGTCAGCACATGAAAGTGCATAAGCACATGAAGGACGAATTACAGGGACCCACTAAATGCTGTCCTAAATAGGTGTGTTTTTAAGTTCCTTTTAAATGTGGTCAAGTCAGGGGATGTTGTGATGCAAGTCGGGAGTGAGTTCCAGGCTTTGGGAGCATACGAACTAAATGCACGGTCTCATCCAAAGGGTTTGAGAATTGTACGAGGTATTGCTAAACTGTTGAATTCCGAAAAGCGGGTGGTACGATGCTTGGCCTGGTGGGGGAGTAAATCTGAGAGATAGGCTGGAGCCACAGAATGAAGTGACTTAAAAGTGAGCGACAAAACCTTGAAGTCGATGCGTTGCTTGACTGGTAGCCACTACAGGTCGGTGAGAAGTGGTATGGTGTGGCAACTGCGACGCTCACGACAGACAAGCCTAGCTGCAGAGTTTTGTACCAGCTGTAATCGCCTGATTGCACATGCCGATATGCCAGCAAGCAGTGAGTTACAGAAGTCAAGACGGGAAGTCACAAATGCATGGACCAACTTAGTTGTGGTATCCTTATCTAAACAAGCCCGAATTTTAGAAATGTTATGTAGCTGAATGTAGGCAGACTTGATTGTGGAGCTGATGTGGTCGTCTAACGAGAGGTCACTTTGGAATATGACACCTAGATTTTGAGCTGATTCAACAGGAGATATGCTGGAAATTCTTCTCGACACTCGGATCTCCCTCGGGCTCTGTAGGACATTATCTGTGCTGTAACTCGTGGAAATCTCGTGAGGCTTCGGGTGGAATTACATTAACTGTGTGGATGGTGCTTAAGGTTGAGTTTGATATTGTTGGTAATTTAAAAGTACAATTAATATATCCACAATGCACCACTTGAGGTATCGGTTAAAAGAAGTATATGTGGACCATGGCTCTTGGCTGGAAATTTGATAAATACAAAGTAAAAAGTTTGTATACCTGGACCGAGGGGAAATGGCACTTTTGACGAGGTAGCACGGTGGTGGCCCATACCTATGCTTTGCTTTCCCTAGTCGTTGACTTAATTTGTAACATAAGATCTGTTCAGCATGTAAGTGCAGCTTGACTTAGCAGACGAACCGAAATGGCCCACTAGACAAGGCGGTTGCTTTACCTCGGGACCAAGGTCGTGGGTTCGAATCCTGCGGTCGGCGATCCTTTATTGTCGCTGCAAGTAGTGGTGATAGCCTTGGGGGCTCTTCTGTCACCCTACAAAAAGGCTGTTAAATCAGCCTGTAATGCAGGTATACTATACGCCTGAGGTGTGCATTCAATTATGACATAATGACATGACATATCCGACATGATATAAGTATCGCCTGTATGACACTAAGCATTGAAAGGTATGTGAGCGTCACTCCACATTTATAATCCTAATCTGCATTTCATTCTTCTTGATGAGAGCCTCGGGTACCTGTTTCACTAACAGCTTACGTCTTAAACAACAAACCAAGTGGATAGGGCTGCATGGTGTTACGGCCGTGCAGTAGCGGTTCTTTCACTTAAATTCCTACATGGCAAAGACATCTCTCTGCCTAATGATTGCTAGTCCTTGCAGACACACGACCGGTACTGGTGGAGCTTGTGGCTTAAAGGACGGCTAACGAGTCGTAACTGCTGCATCGATCGATACACACTGGTATGCCTACGGTAGCTGAGCACGGCAGCAATCGAGAGTGCCATACCTTAAAATGACCAGTCCGTGTCGTTAATGAAGAATAGTCCATTCGACAATCACAGAGCGATGGACTTCCACAGCACACTGCTTTGAAGTCCAAAGAACTACTCCCTAACCATCACATGAAGTGGCATTTTTATTGCGTCCTAACCATACATATGGTTCCTAATTATTATAATTCAGGAGCCGCTCAGAATCTCAAGCATTGTCATACTCAAACCGATTTAGCAGGCACACAACTCACAGAGCAGACCTTAAATTAAGACTGTACTCGGCCTGGATAATAAGAAAACTGCTTACATCTATAATGAATAATTAGGTATCAACCTCTGACTTAGCCACCACTTCGGGATTTAACGTAAATTACTACATCAGCGACAGCCATAACAACATCGAGCTGGGCTTCAATGCGTCTTCTGAATCCTGGCCTTCTTAAAGGTCAAGTTACCAGCACTTCACTTGGCTGAAGCCAGGTGAACACTTTTAATCCAGCCTCGACTGCCTAATTCTGAACTAGTCTGTGGGGTATCGTGGGCAACATCTATCAGATCTTAGCTGAGCACACGCCCACTGTCAGACTTTCAAAACGCGGTGAACAATTAAGTTACCCCAAATCAGAACTGGAAGTCCAATCTATCTGCTTTTACTCCATGCGATTCAGCAACTGTAACGTGATCGTAACGGTACGAAGTTGGTTGCCATTTAGGGACTTGAAGATCATTGCATTGCACTCACCAAGCTGAAATTTCGATGACATAATGGCAGAGGATAAATGCATTTATTTATTTTGTTTATTTTATATTTTTATTTTGTAAATGCATCACGAAAAGCACGAGGGGCTGCTCCCCAAGTCGGCGAAAACGCGTTGACGAGTCGTCGCGAAGTAGAAAGGACGACATCGACAAGCAGTCTTCTCGTCATCATATATCACCGGAAAGCTCGCCTATCAAGTAATGAGGGCTGTCAAATAACTCAAGACTCGAAGTGTAGACACCATCAGTGTAGCACGATCAGTGTCATAATCTGACCGATTTAGCGGGTACGCGTTTAAATAAAATAAATAGAGGAAACGCCGCATGTTGCATGGCCAGCCTCGCTGTTATCCTGCAATCCACTTAGGACCTCACTCGGCTGGCTCTGCATATACCGGCTGAACCCGATACACGAAAAGGTCACTTCCTTATCGTGCAAAAAAATTAACTCCCCCAAGGGGCACGAACGGTAGCCACCTGGAGATACCGGCATGAGAAACGCACCGTCGGGTAAGCGTGTGTCATCATGTATCTCTGCCTGCAACCCCCATCCCCCTCGAAAAGCCACAAAGACCATGCGGGTGTTACGCAGGACAGTTTTCTATTTCGCACTCAAAGCCTGGGCGGCTTTCGGTACGAATTCGGTAGCTAAAAGACTTCATATCGCGTAGCAAAGAGAAAGTGAGAAGCATAGCTGTGTCATGAGAGCAGTTGGGGTATTGAGTAGCACGGAAGTAACAGCTCATGACGGCTGGAAGGGATGCTCCATAGTCGGCAGCAAGAGATGTATCCTCTGCTAGGCCTTGTGGTGCATTCCAGTCAAGCAAAGCAGACATGGTGGATCAGCTAGCTCAAATGCAGCTGAGTTAGAGTCCTGCCCGATTTTTAGGTTTCAAACCACCAATGAAAAACTCACCATCCAGCATGTCCCAGCAAGTCATAGTCCGTGGGAAATTGAAACCCGCCACCTCTGTCAGCGAAATGCTTCGAGTCCCAGGCAATGGCCAGCTTTTGTTCCGTTGTAGTGCCGATTGCAGGCTCACTAACCCCACGGCGATTTTAGGGTTCCCATAAATTGACGGAGCTTTGACAGTGCTGGGACAAAGAGACAATATACTTATCACCCAAGAATCAGACGAAGGCGAGCAAACTTCCGAGCCACCGTCGACTAAAGAGTAAAATGATCTAGCATTCACATGACACAACGCGATGAAGTGGCAGAGTAATGCATACTCAGGTACAACTCTCTCAGGCTGTTGCACAACTGGATTAAAGACAATACCTGCTGTTATCTCCGGGATGCTACCTTTGGCCGGTGCGTCATTGTCTCTGCTTCCTTGGCTATACGCAACAAGATGAACGCACTTGCGTTGCCATCAAAGTGTCTCACCGGACACACTGCGAAAGTCAGCGAAAGTCAGCAATTGCCATTCATTCGCTGCGACAAGACACAGATTCGTCACAGGAAACTGCCAGACCAAGCCTAATCTTATGATGGCGGAAGTCAGCTAATTGCTCCATCCTTTCCTGCCATCTTTAGTGAGAGTATTGATTAAAAAATAGTACGTAAAGCTTATCCACGAGCCGGAATTGCGTTACATGACCGGAAGACTCCTTGTAGATTTCACTTGGCTTTCCTTCAAATAAGGACAGAAAATATCTTTGGCTTTGTGAGCTGAGCCAGGGTCTCCAAGACCGAAGGTAAATATTTTACATCTGCCTTTACACTCCACCGTACATACTAGATATCAAATGAAGAGAGATCGCGTAACTATGATCCTTACACATTGGCAAGTAGACTGCCTGTCAAGCAAATGTCTGTGGGCAGTCAAGTACTCCCCTAACGATGGAGGTACTCCCGCCAACGCTTACCTTACGGCGCCTCCTCGCCGAGGCCTCGGTCGCGAACTCGACCGAGCAGCTTAGCTCGAAGCTGTTCAGATTTGTACACTGCAATACCGCAGCCGTTTAGACCCTTGTGCCACTTGCCGACTCCTTGAATGAGAGAATACAATTTATTTATTTTTTAACATTAGGCATATGTAAACGGGCATAGAGCAAAAGACTGGCAAAAAGCCGGAGGCTAGCCACTGCTGGTCGGCCAGTTACAAGCAGCAGATCGAGGCTGCTGGCGGAGTTTCCGTCCGATTGGAAGCACGACTCCTCACCTCAACCTCGGCCAGGCATTCTGAGAGGGTTAGTTACTCTGGACTACGTTAGTTACTCTGCCTGACTGATCGTGCAAATGACGAGAGACTTCGCAGTAGCAGAACGAGAGCAGCAAGGTGCAGCTGCCGCAGCAGCAGCCGCAGCAGCCGCCATCGGGCGTCAGAGACTCGCGTATCGTGCTAGCATCTCGTGATTGGAGCTAAGTACTGCTGGCTGAGAGACATCCGCCTCAGGTTAAGAAAGGCTGGACTAAATTATCCCAGCGTCTCGCCTCAGAAGACGTGCAAGTCCCGGGCTCCAGGGCAGGCTAAGCAGAAGTCTACACTAACCCGGCGCAGCGGGTACCATCCTTTTAATTTTGCCTACGATTACAATTTTGACCGAGACCAGAATGATGTGGGTGCGTGTCAGTGCGAAGAAAAAGAGCGGGACTCTGCCAGGCTCTGCCGTATCGAGGTGTCTCAAGAAAACTGCGAACCGCGTTTGAGGTGTTCATGCATAGAAAGGGCCCAGAATCATTGTGCATGCATGAGCTGGTGAGGTCAGAACAACGTTAGTCAAGGCGCAATTGCACGACATGCAGCGTGACTCACAGTTTAAAATGTCGTTGCAAACTTGGGCGTGCGGCCCCTACTTCCGCACAGAATTAGGAAGCAAACACGGCGCTCGTAAATATACAAGTCTCCCCCGATGAGGAGGGGCTAATACTGGCGACGCCTGAAACTTTACTGTGACACCGGCAGCGGCTGTTCTTGTGGAGTCTCGCGGAGGCGCAAGCTCGGATGTGAGCGTTAAAAAGACACTCAATCTTTATTTTTCTCAACGCGTATCTGTATGAGAGCTCGACGAATTACAGCAGCTGCGTAGGAAAATAAAACGTACATTAGTTCCCTGGACGCTGTGCTGCGGCAATGGCTAAACCATTGGCCGCATGTGGGGATTACATTAGTGGCCGGACGCTTCACCGTGTCTATAGCTTAACCATTGGCCGCAGGTGAGGCGTTCGCGATAATTACCACAGCAGCAGGCGCACACAGCGCGCCTGAACCTTGTACCGCGGCTTGCGAGCTGCAGGTACAGCACGGATGCACGAAAGTGTGCCGACAGTGACCGGGACACGGCAGCGACGAGGAGCGCCCCCTACCTTATTATAACAAGTTCATATTGCAACGGAGGGTTTCATGAGGAATCGGCGATCGATAATCTTATGAGCCATATTCCTAGCCATTAAAATACCGGAACCGCGAATGCTGGACATTAGTTACAGTCTAGCTGACATAGCTCGCCGCTGTTTCAATGTGCCATGCAGGGCTTGAGAGTGAGCAGGGAATTTTGGCATCGGCATTTCGCTGCAGCGGATCCATTCTGCTGAGCGTCAGCTAATTTTCCACGCGCGCTTTTTGAGCCTTTTCGCAGTCGTTGCACTCACCAGCCACACCCCGAAACTACCCGGAATTCGCGAAAGGAATTGCTCGAAAAAGCAGCTATCTCTCGGTTTTTGAAGCTGAGTTCATATGTGTAGTCTTATGGTAGGTCAGCGCTTGGCTGCTGCACGACTTGGCCCGCTTTGAGGTGGTTTTACCCACCCTGGATGTATCGGGCTGCTTCCCGCAAGGGAAGGCGAAGCGAGCGGACCCAGAGTTGAGTGGGAACGCGGTGAAGTAAGAAAACGGCTACGATCGCGGTCGTCGAAGCCCCCTCGGTGCTTCCGTGTCGTCGCTTGTGCGCCGTCAGAGCGTCAGGCTAGGACATGCGCGTGCTTTCTTTGCATTTACAGCCTTTACGTCTACTCTGCCGCACCTGCTCCAAGACGTTTACGACAAAAAGATGCGAGGATTCTAATTTTTGCGGTGTGCTGTCCCGTGCTATAACAGCCGGGCAGGACGCGGCGCGTGTTGGCTCGTCCACGGGCGACTTTCGACGGCTACTACGCCGCTGTTTTTTAGCAGCCCTGCAGAGCTGATTTTAAAAACGTTAATTTTCTAGTAACTCCTTAACCGGAAGACGCTAGAAGCTGCGCTTCCGCCACGTCGCAGGAGACCCGCTGGGAGCTAGAGAATCAAGGCGAAGCCACCGGAAATGCCGCTGTAGCAGCGTCCCGGCGATCCTCTGTTTGCAGCAGACAGACGGAAACCGACCGCCACGATTGCGAAACCAGACGAATTGGCCTTCTATGGAATCGCTCCGTAAGCGGGGGGACGGGGAGGCGGTAGCCTATTCACGGTAGTCCGGTAGCGCCCTGTGATGGGCTTCCGGGACCCTCGAGGAGGAGGGCTAAGCGGGGCGTTCTCGGAGCCTCGAACAGCTGTACAGATCTGTGCAGGTGCTGCAGAGCTGCAGTTCCCATTGGCCCCTTTCTTCCCACGTGGCCCGCAGCCTGCGCACTGCCCACGCCTGTCGTGCGCGTAGGGAGCCCCTCAAGAACGCAGCTGTTTGTCCGCGCGTATCGCTGGCGGCGCTGAGGGGGGCTGGTTTCTGAGGGCAACGGGTGCGTTTTTAACCCTAATCGCCACCGCCCGATATGATGCGATTTACTTATACGAGGCTAAATTTGTACCGCACCCCAAAATAAAAATTCTAATAAGGCACTTTACATATGCTGTAAGGGAGGCATGTCAATACGGTTAGCGATAATACTCGGCGTCAGCATGCCGAGGACAATTCATACAGACCGAACGAACGCTGTGAGGAACAGGTGAGTTTTAGCGTCCGCCTAAATGTCGTCAAGTCAGGGGATGTTGTGACATCAGTCGGGAGTGAGTTCCGCGCTTTCCGAGCAAGCGCACTAAAGGCACGGTCTCCAAAGGATTTGATGTTGGTATGAGGTCTAGCTAAACGACTCGGTTCAGAAAAATGGGTGGTACGATGCCTTGCCTGATTGGGGAGTAGTTCGGATTGGTCGGACTGAAGCGAGAGAGTGGTCTAAAAGTAAGAGACCAAACCTTGAAGTCAATTCTCTAGTTGACGTCGACCCAGTATAGATCGATGAGACGCGGCGACACTTACCAAAGACGTTGCCTGGCTGCAGAGTTATGCACCAACTGCAAGCGCCCTATCGCATGGAAGCATACGGAAGCAGCGAGCTAGAGAACGTCACAAATGCCCGAACCAACTTGGATGCGATACCTCTGTCTAAGCCGGCTCACACTTTTTGCAATGTTGCATAGCTGAAAGTAGGCAGACTTGACCGCGTAGCCAATGTAGACAGATTTTTATACTAATAATAATAATAATAATGCACTTGATAAAGCACCCTCAGAGAACTTAATCTCTCTCTCTAGGCGCTGTACATTTTCTGCAGAGGGAAATGCAATTGAATGGTGAGTAATATCATGCTTGATAAACAAACAAAATGATTAACATGGTTAGGGGTGACATGCACAGGGTCAGCATGCAAATGTGGTTAGTGGCTTCAGCCAGCGGTCGCTCTTCGTTGACTCGCGTCGCCTCTTCGTCTAAGCCCGTAGACAGGGGTGAGGGCTAGGGTAATTTAGCCGCACGAAAACAGATATTAAATATTTAAGTTTGAAGTTTGAAGTTTTTGAAAAGTTTGTTCTTCTTTTAAAGTTTTTGAAGTTTTTAAGTCAGCCAGATGACTTGGGGCTGACAGGCACGACCTACCAACGCTAACCGTAGCTAGTCACCTAGGAATCCTAACAGCTAGATAGCTGCGTCACTCTGGAGCGTGCGCTCCGAGCCTCGGGCAGCAGCGCAGCTTGAGCTGCGAGAGTGGCGACGCTGTAATCTAGCGCAGACGTTCGAGCGGTCGGTGCAGCATCGAGCCGGCTCGCTCGCAAAGTGCACTGGCCGGAGAGCCCCCGCCGCGGTGCGCGCATCGGCGAAGCCGCCGCCGCTGCCGCCGGACGGGCCCGTCGGTCGCGCGTCGTTTAGCCAGCTTCCGCTGCGGCAGCGAGTTTCGGCTCGCGGCGCCGGCGGCCCGCTCGCCGAGCCGCGGTCAGCTGCAGCGGAAGCGTGCCGCGAGACCGACAAGGCGGAACAAAAGATCGCGGAGCCGCGAGTCAAACTTAGCGAGAGCGCTTTCTCTTTTGAGTACTCTCGACGCTGTCGTCGTCGTCGCCGCCGCTGCCCGTAGAGTCGGTTCCGGCCGGTCGAGTCGGCACGCCCGCGAACGCTCGATACATCGATCTACGAGCTCGCTGCCGAGCCGCCGCCACCGATAGCTCTCGGAGCGCGCTAGAACGACGACCTCGGCGTCGCCGCCGTCTTGGGATTCGCGACCGTGCACCTGCGCCGCCGCCGCCGCCGCCCGGAGCGCCGCTCTTCGAGGGTCAGCTGACGAAAGAGCTACAGCGCTCGCCGCACGGACGACCGCCGCCGGTAGGCGCTCGCGTCGCGCTTGTGGCGGCTTCCGCAGCAGCCGGCGGCCGCCGGCGCCGCTCGGAGCCGCGGCGCTAGCGGCGTTTGCGAGCGGGCGCTCCCCTCCTGCGACGGCGCGATGCTCGCCCGAGGCGGTTCGCTCGGCTCCGTATAGGCGGTTTCGGCGCGCGCGGGGCGTCCCCGCGTCTCGCCGCGGCTGGCCCGCTCGCACGGCTCCCGGCAGCGGGGGGGGGGGGGGAGGGGGCGGCAGCCGTCGGCGGGCGAACGAAGCGCCAGCGGATGGACGTCGCTCCGGCCGTCGTCGCGCGGCCGCGCGCGGCCGCGCAGAACCTGCGCCCGCGCGCGGTAGGACGCTGGGACGATCCGGGCGAAGGCGCTCAGGAAGCGAAGATCCTCGGCTGTCGCTTTTGCCCCCGAGCGGAGAGTCCCAGCCGGAAATTCCCCGTAGGAACTGGAAACGGCTGGCCGATAGCGAAACTCGCGGTCCGCTGGCAGCGAAGCGAAGCGGAACGAACGCCTCGCATGCGCGCGCCGACGCTTGTAGCACCGGAGAGGCTACTCTGCGATTCGTCAAAGATAACGCGTAACCCAGGTAACGTTGCGTAGCGCAGCTCGCTCGCTCGCTATGTAACTATTTAACTTTGACTATCGCTGTCGGTTCGGCGGTGCGACGGTGCGTGTAAAAGCAACGCGCTTTTGTTTTGACATCGGGCGCTGAACGCCGGCGGACGGCCGCCCTCGGCGGCACTGCGGTACCCGTTAAAGTAACGTCAAGAGCGGCCGATTGAGCAGCTGCTTCATTTACAGGTTGCATGTTACGGTAGGGAGAAAGCCTTGGCATTTTTTTCTCACCCCCTCCCATTTGACAGCGGGCTGTGTAGAATTGCTCTCTCTCTCTGCCAAACTCGAGCTGACGACCTCGGGAACTCGGACCGGGTCGCGGAGAGCTGGTAGAGCGCCCGGCTGGCATCGCCCCTCGACCTTCCTGCGTCGCTCGCTCGCTCCGCGCAGTCCCGCGAGAAGCCGGCTGCGAAACGACCCGTAAAAGCTGCGTTAGGCGGCCGACCTTTCTCGGTGACCAACCGATACAGCGGACCGTCAATCCCCTTCGAAGGAGCGAGGAAGCGACATCGCTCGATCGCCCGACCGAGGCGTCCGATCTCGGTCAATATACATCTGTGAGTCCGACGGGGCCTTTAAACTAACGGCAGGATACTGTTTGAAAGTCCCCCAGCGTAACTGAGCTTAATTGAAGCTCTCGCCGAGCTCGGGCTGCTCTGCCAGTATCCATAATTACGAGCGGACTCGTACAAACCCCACAGTATTCAATTCATCCTCCCCCTCGCCAAACCGAGCTTCAGCCGCACGAGCTAGCCGTGCATTACGAAGCAACACTCCATTGGCCACATGTAAGCACATTCATGGCTTCGAGAGCAAAGTGCCAAATAACCAGAGCCGACCGAGCAGGTGCTTATTGCAGGCGCGAGGGGATGAAGGGCGCACAGGAGCGGCATCGCGAGAGCGCTGCGTAGGGCGACTCGGCGGCGACTGTATGGCGACTCGGCGGCGACAGTACTCCAGCGGCTCCCATCCTAGCGCTATCTCCTATGCCCGCTCACTTCTGCAGAGGCTCCCGCCTCCTCATCCCTGTCAGCGAAGTAGCTCGCCGGAGGAGTTAAGACGTCGTCGTCGGAGACAGGTCGCCGTCGGAGCCGAACTCGATCGCTGTCGCGCCGCCATCGCTTCTGAGGCGCGGCCCCGAGCAGAGTGCCCCCGCCGCCGGAGATTGGCTGCCGGCGGCGGTGGCTCGGCGAGAGACGGAGAGAGAGAGAGAGAGAGAGAGAGAGACGGAGAGAGAGAGAGAGAGACAGAGAGACAGACAGAGAGACAGAGAGCCAGACAGAGAGACAGCGTCGGTTCGAGTCCCCCACGTCCAGCCTACCCGGCCATTGCCACAGCCATCGATAGATAAACGCAGCTATGCAGCGATGAATCGATGGAGGGCTGATGAATCGCCAAGTGCCACGCCCCTGTCCCGCCCAGCTCCCCCTCCCCCGTAACTGCAGACTTTCGCTGGAGCATTCGCTGGGCTCCGATTTCTCGAGCGCCCGGCCGAGCTCTAGCCAGCGATTACCCCACGCAGGCACCGATCGTCGTATTCCATCATCGCTCCTCGTCGCGTCGAAAGGGTCGCCACATTAGGAAGGTTGAGAACCACTGCCGTAGACCAACCGAGGCACTAATAGGGAGTTTTAGAGGTTACTCGTTTCGGCTAGCAGAGGCGCTGAGCAGGCCGATGAGTATTTGAGCCTCCAGTAGCTGAGCCATACGGCTCGAGAGCGACGCCAGAAAGAAAGAAAGACCGTGCATTAGCAGCAGCAGCAGGCCTCTCTTCCTATTTGTACTTCGACCGCTAGCCGCAGGTGCCCGATTGACTGGCAGGAGGAGGGAGGCTGCTGAGGAGGAGGGTTAGGGCAAGCCCTACGTCACAAGTTAACTCGACGCTAAAGCTGCATTAGGGATCGGACATTGGATATCGCTTTCCGGGGGACTGCCTCCGAGCCTTTAACCGTCGCGGGGCTACACGGGCGATTGGCTGAATGAGTGGCACTGGGCTACGGATAGCAGCCGCTGATCATCGCGTTGTGGATTCGGGATTTCTGCGGCCTACGCTCTGTCGATGAGGTACTTGGCTGTCGGCTGCTGCTGCTGCTGCTGCTGCTGCACTTTGCTCTCGAGCTGCAGGAGAGAGCTCGTACGCCGGGCGCTCGGACGCTTGGCCACCGCCGAGCGAGCGTCCCCTGGTTGTTTAATCCCAGCCACCGGGGGGGGGGCATGCGTCCGTAGCTTGATGATCTGCACAAGTCTAGCCAGCGAAATCTCTGCTAGCATCACTAAGCAAGCGCCGGCTGCGCTAGCTGCCGCCGCCGCGCCGCCGAGCAGATGCAGCCGCCCGTAGGGCCAACCCACCATAGCTTAGTTGGGTGACCAGCAGTTCAAGTCTGCTTAGGGCGCAGGCCTTTAAGTGAGCGCACAGATATCGAATTTGCTCCACCGTCTAGACTTCGGAGAGCTGACATTGCCCAAGCTGCTCAAACCCATGGCGAATAATTAGGCGGAGCCGCTGGGGTCGCTGAAGTGGTGGCCATGGCAACGCTTCGGGGTCAAGCTCTGACCTCCAGTAGCCGGTGTTCGGCACCTGACCTCAGGCCTCTCCAAGCGGCGGCGGCGCTCCGTCCCGTCGGTTTGAGTGAATCGCGTGTGTGAGCCCTCTGCCAGCCTGCCGATTCCCAATCCAAGCTCTTACTTTGGAGTTGGGACTCGCTTGAACGGGTAGCGTAGGCGCGTAGGACTAGAGCTACGCAGCAGTGTCCCGGTCCGGGTGCCGGCAGACTGCAATCACGATCTGCTTTTCCGAGACGCCCAGAGCTACCTACTTCGTCGAATATGGGACTGGAACTTAATTTTTTTTTATTCTCGCTATGAATTCCTGCTGCCTGTACCTTTACCTGAGTTTTCGTATCAGCAGTCATGGTCGATTCGAGAATCGCACCGGCACTTGGGTTTCCAGCTACTGGCATTTTCGTCTTAGGTAGCCAACGTAATGGACGCCAGTGGCGCTAGGGGGCTTTTTTATTGCTTATTTGTACTCGTACGAGTAATCTGGATATCTTCTAAGAGCGAGTTTAGTGGTTGGATAAGTCGCTCAACGGGTAATGTGGAGGCGTGGTACACCCACGCAAGACTCATCCTAGCTTTCGCGATCAAGTTCCCTAGCAGAAAACTGTTTTCGCTACAGAAAACCTACTGTAATAAAGGAAGCCGCTCGTTGCACGTACGTCCGATCGGCTCCTACAGGAGCCTGTGCCTGCCTGCGGCTTTTACTCAAGGCATCCGCCCAACCGCTGGTGGCTCACGATACCACGTGCCTATGAGGCCTCACGATCGAGCGTTCTGAAACCCGAAGCCGGTCGACCCGGTCGCGAAGCCGCCACCAGATACACTTTCTTAGAACACAGCAGACCTTATAAAGAGGCACGATCTTATTATAGCACGTGAGGTTTAAGTCAAGGTGCGACTGCCCGGAGTGCCTCGGTCGGATCTTGAGGCGGATGATTGGGTGATTTGAGTTTCTCGAGATATCGGGGGCGGGGCGGCGGCGGGAAAGCTGAAGAGCTCGGGTATCGTCTTAGCCTTTTGCCAGCGTCGCCGCTGTGCTTGTAGCTTGAGTACGATGGCTGCACAGAATGTGACTAGTAACTGCGATAGCAGAAGCAGATGCCATTGTCAGTCAGCCGTCGAGTGCACAGAGTGTCAGTCAATGTTGCAAAGTTCGTTGGTGTGAGCATTCCTATCTCTAATGCAGGAATGCTTGCTGCAGTTCTCCACTGGACGGACAAAGAGCCCTAAACCATGCTCCCGCCACCGCCGTACTTCTCGGCGGTTCGGAGGTTCGCTTCCTGCAGTCATGCCCGCTGCTTGCGGATGTTACCGCCGAACATTTGGTAACGCTTTCTTTGAAACATCTGTAAAGAGCCTAGAGAGAGAGAGAGAGAGAGAGAGAGAGAGAGAGAGAGAGAGAGAGAGAGAGAGAGAGAGAGAGAGAACGAGAGAGAGAGAACGAGAGAGAGAGAGAGACAGATAGAAAGAGAGACAGAGAGAGAGAGAGAGAGAGAGAGAGACAGACAGAGACAGAGAGAGAGACATAGAGAGAGAGACAGAGAGAGAGAGAGAGAGAGACAGAGAGAGAGACAGAGAGACAGAGAGAGAGACAGAGAGACAGAGACAGAGAGAGACAGAGAGACAGAGACAGAGAGAGAGAGAGAGAGAGAGAGAGAGAGAGAGAGAGAGAGAGAGAGAGAGAGAGAGAGAGAGAGAGAGAGAGAGAGAGAGAGAGAGAGAGAGAGAGAGAGAGAGAGAGAGAGAGAGAGAGAGAGAGACAGAGACAGAGACAGAGACAGAGACAGAGACAGAGACAGACAGAGAGGGAATAATAATAACAATAATAATTCACTTGATAAAGCGCCCTCAGAGAACCTAATCTCTGTCTAGGCGCTTTACATTTGCTGTAAAGTGAAATGCAATTGAATGGTAAATAAAATCATCCTTGAAAAACAAACGAAATGAATAATATGGTTAGGGGTGACATGCACAGGGTCAGCATGCAAATGTGGTTAGTGGCAGCATGCACAGTGTCAGCACGCATAAGCACATCAAGGACGAATCACAGGGACCCACTAAACGGGAGAGAGAGAGAGAGAGAGAGAGAGAGAGAGAGAGAGAGAGAGAGAGAGAGAGAGAGAGAGAAAGGGAGAGAGAGAGAGACCCCCACGGCTGGGTGGCAGCGATCTAGGTCGCCCCCTATTCTTATGCCCCGACCGTCACCGACCACGAAATTACTTTCACCCGGTGAGCAACCGCCGGGTTCGTGTCGAATAAGCACTTTGACTGTTCGCTATCATTTTACTTTATCACTTGTGGATCCTGCCACCTATTCAAAAATCTTGCGGGCCTTTCCCCCAGATGAAAATCGTGGCTCGGCCACTGCCTGAAGGTGTTTCCGGTGACTGCGCTCGCTTGGCCAAGCTGGCCCTCCGTCAGCTGGCGCATGAATCTTGGTCGGACGGTCGCCGAGGCTCGATGTCGTGCTCCAGCAGGTGCTCTAGGGGGTGGTGGATGGATGGATGGATAGGGGTGGTGGATGGCCGACCAGTACTTCCCAGCGTAGTTAGCCAAATTGTAGGGCACACAGCCTTCCTTCACTCCAAGTAGGCGAGCAATTTTACTATCGGCCAGCGCCGCTGGTGAAGGACTAGGATATCTTCGGCAAATTCGGTGTGCTTCTTAGCCTTCGGTACCCTCCAATTGGACCAGCTAGCACTCGATTGAAATAAAACAAAGCTGAAGGGAAATAATCAATGGGCCATCATGAGGTCTAGTGCATCTCATGCACTCGCTTGCATTAAAAGACTTGCTAGTTAAAATTTTCTTATAGGTTTGAGTCCAAGCATGCACCGAGATTCAAAAAAAATTGCCAATTTAAGGCAGGAAATTGGTCGATTTTTACTATTTAGTACGGCACTATAATACATCGTGACCGTGAGTATTTCTCGATAGAGGGTGCGATCTATTATTTCCATCGTCAATGATAATTGATAAATGATAATGATAATTCCATCGTCAACGTCACTTCTTGGCCGGTAAGCTTCTTATAGCCCTAACTGCATCGGGATGGCGCCTATTCCGGGTGTATACGTACGTATAAAAATACTTTATGTATATTTTAGAACAATAACAAAAATCATGATACGTCTTTTGCATTTCACCATAAGAGAACTTAATCTTTATTCAGGCGCTTTATCGCTCTTTGTAAGAGAAAAAGTGTAGGGGTGTACAAGCATACACATACAAATGAATGAGTTGAGGATAACGTTCGCGGCCTTGGTTTTAATAATAATTTATTGCAATAATAATTTAATCACGATTTAATGAAAAGCATGACATTTATATGTATATATTTATTTATACATATATATATATATGTGTGTGTATTTGCGCCTGTTCAGGTGTGCATGTGTATGCTGTATATAGCTTCTACGTATAATTTATAGACTGCCCATAGTACGTGCAGGTATGCAGATTCTTGCTTTTACATGTATATCGGCAGATTGTAAGCATGTCGGTAGTGTATTTTGCATGTAAACAAGCGATATTGAGAAGGAGTTGCTCTGCTCTTGCGTTAACTGAGACTTCGTGGTCAGCCAACTACCAGCCATGAATGGTACGCTAAAAGAAAGCTGTGCACATGTCAGCCCACTGTTCTGCAATCCAGAATTCACAACTTCAATTATTTCCTCTTGTCTGTAAAGTACTGGCATTAATCTGAATGACTCGTTTACTTCCAAGTGCTCGTAAGTGTATGCACGACCTAAGCTTGACTCAGGCTAACATCGAACGGCATTATTTACATTGTTTATACTGTTGTAGCCATTGGTCGTTACCGTATTGTTTTTTCGCCAAAATGAATATTGAGTTACCGAGAGCCGTCTGTAGACATCCACTACACTCACCCTGCAGACCGCAGATGTCGGCTGCTCGGCTTTTTTCGATTTACCGAATCCTGCACCTGACTCAGTGTTGTCTTTTCCAAGTGGCCGAGAAAAACGAGCAAAGGAAAACCAGACATCAAGAGGGCACGAGTTACGGCGTCCGATGCTCTTGGTGAGAAGCTAATTGGAGGCAAATGGCGTTCGACCTTGGACGGTGGTTACACTAATATGCTCAACATTGCCAACGAAGCCGTATCAGCATAGGCTGGACTGACTAACCCGGCCGACCGCACCCGCAGCCTCCACTGCTGTCAATAGCCCTACAATGAGGGGGACGGGGACACGGTGGGCTGCGCGCTCTCTTCTGCGGGAGGAGAGCAACCAGACTGCTCGGTTTATTTCGTGCCTTGGAAAGCAGGCCACGGAGGGTATGAGTGGGACTGGTAATTTTTGTTAAGGTGCCAACGTAGAGAAATACCTCCCGACGGAAGCTTCGTCGTGTGAGCTTCGCGAAAGCACACGGCATCCTCGTCGTCTGCTCGTGCTCAGACAATTCAGGTCGTGCTCCTGATTAGTGTCGTTCGCCAGTGCACTGAAGTAACATCATAGCCGTATCCGATAGCTCGGCACCCCCCCCCCCCTGGGAACTGCCTCTTACCGACCGAAAATACGTCAGCGTTCGCTGGCCAACTCTCGGATTTTCCATTTCACTGACAGCAGACCTTTACGGCGGACGTTCGGTGGTGTATTGAACCAATTTCACTTTCGCGAGTGAACCGTTCGAGATGCAGCAACAGTACAAACGTTGTCTCGCGTGAACAAAATCTGACCACTTTTGGTCGCCCTTATTAGCCTCTGTCCGGAGGACCGTTCGTCCTAGGAGGAGAGCTGGAAGGTTGGGTAGTGCTAAAAAACTCTCTCTCTCCCCCCCCTCTCTCTCTCTCTCTCTCTCTCTCTCTGCCTCTGTGTCTCTGTGAGTGTGTGTGTCTTTCTCTCTCCCTGTATCTCTCTCTGTCTCTCTCTCTCTCTCTGTGTCTCTCTTTCTCTCTCTCTCTCTCTGTCTCTCTCTCTGTCTCTCTATGTCTCTCTCTCTGTGTCTCTCTGTGTCTTTCTCTCTCTCTCCTCTCTCTTTCTCCTCTCCTCTCTCTGTCTCTCTCTGTCTCTCTCTCTCTGTATCTCTCTCTGTCTCTCTGTGTCTCTCTGTGTCTCTTTCTGTCTTTCTCTCTGTCTCTCTGTCTCTCTCTCTCTCTCTCTCTCTCTCTCTCTCTCTCTCTCTCTCTCTCTCTCTCTCTCTCTCTCTCTCTCTCTCTCTCTCTCTCTCTCTCTCTCTCTCTCTCTCTCTCTCTCTGGCTGCCCAGCGGCTGCATGCTCCAATCCGAATTCGCTTCCCACCAAGTTGCCACTCTGGCCAGCTTGCCGCTGGAATTCCTGGCACTATATCAACCTAGCACGTCCTTCAGAGCTGGCACTTGGGCACCTGTGCCATTGCCTTATGTACACACTCGGAGCACTGTTTGCCTTGCTAATGCAAGACTTGGGTCAGGTGGCATCTGCAGCAGCAGCTGTGGCAGCCAGCGATGCAGCAGCAGCTGTGACAGCCAGCGAGCCCCCCTTTCGCCACTCCAACCTGCACAGCCACTGCCTGTTTGAGCAGCAGACGGCTCGACTGATGGCGTCCACAGAATAGCCGGAACCGGCCGAGTGGGCGCCTTGGCTCGAGAGATTTTTTTCGCAAGCGCCCTTAAGAGCTCAAGCGGCTTTCAGGCTGCTCAATCGGCAGCCAGCAGACTTCACCCCACCCACCCCTTCGAGCAGCAAAGAAAACTGAGAGCCGCATCGTAAGGAACGGTACAGAGGCGGCCTGAATTGGAATCGGCAGAATAATGGCGACGGCGAGAAAAAACATTGTTGCTTAAGAATTACGTGAGCGAGTTCCATAATCTCAAGAGCTTCGGAGCAATAAAAAATATATGCACAGACTTCGTATGCATAGCGCCCTGGGATAACTCAATTTCTTTTATGCAGGTGCTTGACACGTGCGGCAGGGCTCGAGCGCACGACCTCTGCCGTTAAAGGCAGCGAGCGCCTCTGATCCCTGGACCTAACCTAACTGTGTGCGTTATACCAACAGACACTATGATGCATTGTGCAGGAGCTGACCTGGCGGTGGGAGTGAATGATGGTGCTGCAGCAGCTGAGCCGGCAATGAAGTAGCTAAGCCACGATGTGCCTTTGCAAATCAGAATGAGACTAGTGGCCGGTGTGCCTACTCTTTTGACAGCAGCTATAAGATATTTAACATTTAAAGTTTGCTGCAGTTGCCATATTGAGGACTAATATCGAGGAATGGTGGATTGCTGTGGATGGCTCACTTACACCAGCACTGCTCAGTCTGCAGAGAACAAGTTTTGGCACTGATCGAACATTTGCCTGAAAAGCAGGGATCTCTATCAATGCCCTGCTTCCCTTCACGGTGCTTTAGTCTTGAAACGCTGCAAAATCTGCATCTACTACCTTGCCTGGCCGCTATAAAATTCAATTTATTCCATAGCTTAGTTATATTCTCTACCTGCTGAGGCATGCATGCTACTATAATGCAACGTGAGCTTAGGAGAACCGCCGTGGGATACTGGAACATTCGCCTGACCTTGCCACACTCGTTAAGGTCATGTAACCGAAGGGTAGCTCGTTTCATATAGAATAATATCGATAATAGTAATAATAAGCCATGCAACTGAAGGGGATCTCTTTTAGATGTACAATAATATTGATAGTAGTACTAAGAAGTCGTTTGTAGAGCGCACTAACGAAAACTTAATGTCTATCCAGCTGCTTTACCACTAGCTGCAACAGAATCAATACCCAGGGTTTTGTGACATTCACGGTATCAAATATGCAAAAGTAAGCATCATGCTTCGGCCAGTAGGCTAAAGCCGGGTTTACACAGTGAGTCTTGCTTCCTATCTACTTCTGTCCTATCGAGGTATTCCTTTTGTACGAATTTTACACGGCCAGTCTTCCTCTAAGTCTTGCTTACTTGGTTTGGCCCAGTGGTTAAGGTGCTCGCGCCGACCAAAGTCCAGCCGAGGTGGTGAGCTCGAGCCCCGTGGCATATGTGAAAAGCCTGAATAGAGATTAAGAATAAAAACAAGAATACATTTGATATATCAGCCGCAGAAAACTCGATCTCTTTCAATGTGCTTTACATTTGCTGCAAAGGAAACACGATCGAGTGGTGATTGGTATCATGCTTGCTAAACAACATGAATAACATAGTTAGGGGTGACATGCACAGGGTCAGCATGCAAGTGTGGTTAGTGGCAGCATGCAACAGTGTCACAGCACGAATAAGCCCATAAAGGATGAATAACGGTGACTCACTAAATGCTGTCATCAATAGGTGCGTTTTTAATTTCTTTTTAAATGTGGTCAAGTCATGGAATGTCGTGATGTCGTTGATGGAAGTCGAGAGTGAGTACCGGGCTTTAGGAGCATACGAACTAGAGGCATGGTCTCCAAAGAATTTGAAGTTTGTACCAGATATAGGTAAACAGTTAGATTCCGAAAAGTGGGTGGAACAATGCTCAGCATGGTGGGGAAGTAGATCTGATAGGTAGGCTGGAGGCAAAGAATGAAGGGACTAAAAGTGAGCTTCAAATGTATTATTATTATTATTATCGTGAGAACATTGCTTTTGTTTAGAAGGTGAGAAATGTCCCTCATCGATGCACCTCGCGGTGAATTTTAGAATTCCTCTATTGCTTTTATTGCCAGCCATCTCCCTGTCTGATCCTCGTGTGACACGTGCTCGTAGATTCTCATGAACAGGGACTCTTGTTGAGGATTATGCTTCGATTATTTCGCCAGTCGAATCGTCCCTCATGTTTTTCAAAGCAACAAAGGCACCTATGATTGGTCGTTTGCCAAGTCTTGTCTGAGTCTTGGCCAAGAAGTAGAACCATGCTTGGATGCTGATTCTTAGTCAAGTCTTCCCTAAGTCTTGGACCTCCCCCCCACCATATTGGTGACATATGAACCAGAGACTCGAGTAGGTAGGAAACATGTAGGAAGCAAGACACCGGGTACATGCTGCTTATAGCAAACATGTCAACAATCATGGCCACCGGTCAGTAAGACCTCTAGCTACTAACATGCACTGAATCATTCGCAAAGCTTTGGCCGGATCAAAAATGAAGCAATCAGAGCATCTGGGCTAGCATGGGTTCGGCCCAGTGCATATGGCGCTCGGCCCCCACCCTCCCCCCGACCGAGGTCTGGCCGAGGTCGCAGGCTCGTGCTCCGTGGCGTATGTGAAGCGCCTGAATAAGGATTAGGTTATCTTAAGGTGCTACACAAATGAATTACAATATATTATATTATACAGTTAACATCGGCCAACATAACCGGCTATGAAGCCCCAGGCTTTGGTAGGCTAGTGTTGTGGCGCCGGCCACGATCTCGCACAGACAGCGACCGAAATCTTTGCTTACATGGTAACAGGTTTTAGCACCACTAAGCACGCAGCTCACATTCATAAAGGGCATACAGATGGACAACGCCTGGCAATGCGGACATTTCGGATATTTCGCTGTCCGAGTGTGTGGGGCGCCATGCCGAATGGCTGCTGCTGCTTACGACATTCGTCTGTAGCATCTGTTGCATAGAGCAACGGTGAACGACGACGCGTCATGGTAGCAGCATCGGCCGGCTGATGTGCACCACCAGCTGAGCAGTTTTTCCTGGAGCATTATCCTGGGGAGGCGGAGCCCACTGAGAGTCCATCCAATGGGGTTGAGCCTGATTCTGAGGCCAGACCAGATGACAGTAAGCAAGGGCTGTAAAGTTCACGTGAGGAGGCGAATGCACCGAATGCAAGAAACTAGAGAGCCGAGGTCTGCCAGCCAGCCAGCCCTGGCAGGCCTCGGCTGGCCGCACGATGGGTTGCAGAGTTCGTAGTATATTCAGTTTTCTAACCCTGGCAATGCTTGCCGAGCCCAGTGGTGAATACAGGACATGCACGCCAGGCAGCTCGACAGCAGCTGCCCCTACCTCACCGAATGCTGTCTGCTGTCTGCTTGCACTATTGCAGCTTATTCGTATCCAACTGTCAGCAGGAGTGAGCGAAGCTCGAGTGGCTCGAGCTCGGGTCAGTTCCAGAGAGGAATGTGGCTGCACGTGAGCAGCGGCTCCCATGCAGAGAGGAATGTGGCTGCACGTGAGCAGCGGCTCCCATGCAGACCACATTTGCATGCTGACCCAGTGCATGTCACCCCTAACCATGTTATTCATGTCTATCAAGCACGGCATTACTCACCATTCAATCGTGCTTCTCTTGCAGCAAATGTAAAGCGCCTAGAAAGAGATTGAGTTCTCTGAGGGCGCTTTATTAAGTGCATTATTATTATTATTATTATTACTATTATTCCGGGTTCATTCGATGGTCTTTGCTTGGTTATAAAACAAGCCGATGATTGACTTTGAATAGGTGCTGGGCAAGATCGTGAGATCTTCTACCTTCTTTCGGTAAGAAAACATGACATTGATCTGAGGGATGAGTGCATTCCCAGGCTGGCCGGTGCTGGCTAGCTCTGCCAGCAGCAGCAGCAGCAGCAGCTGAATACCCATACACGAAGGATACGAGTCCCTGCAAAAGCTAGCATGGGGCGCCGGTTTTTCGGACGCCTAGCCGGTTGCATGATGTTGCGCTGCCCAACCAAAGGCAAGCAGGCCAATCTGTGAGCCGATTACTCTGTCCCCAGCAACTGTGCTGACTCGACTCGCCCTCCTGTCTGCCAATGCTCGGCCGTCACCAATGTAGGAGCTGTGCACACGTGAGCTACATCTCTGCTTCGAAAGCGTGCACATTTGCACAAGAGCTTGGAAAAAAGTTTGTGCTGATCCGAAAGCAGCAGCCACAGTCGGCGCAAATGCCGTCGGCTAGCCCACACACCCGGTGTGTGTATGTGTGTGTGTGTGTGTGTGTGTGTGTGTGTGTGTGTGTGTGTGTGTGCACGAGTGTGCGCCGTGTGCTCGAGCATGTCACTACCGAGGCCTGTCGTTTTGCCAGCCAAATGTGATCTGCCCAGACAGCTGGAGCCGTGGGTGGCCTGATTTTGGCCCACGTGCCTTGTCTGGCCGGTCTTGCCGAAGCCTCTCTCCGGTTCTCTGCCAGTGCACATTGGCCAGCTAACCAAAAGCTCTCATTCTCCCCCTTATTGAGGTGGGTGTAAGGAGTGGATTCGGTTATCCTAACGTGTCTCACTGGCTCTTTCCACAGTCGACGAGAGCAGTGTGGGTAGTCGCTGGCCAGCCTGCTCCGCCTGCTGGGCGTCCTTGTGACAGTCAGCTGCTGTGCTAATTACTGCCGGCTGCAGTCTGCCGTGGGAGGGACCGAAAGCTGGCTGGACTGGCAGGGGCTACCGACTCATCAGCCAAGCCGTGGAAATAACTACCCAGCTGGTCAATCAGAGGCCGCATGCTTCTTGGTTGTTTAGAGCCACGGGAGCAGAAGTGCCGGCAGCCTGAATTATTCATCTGCCTCCGGGCTGCTTTGCGGCAGCACGTGCACCTTTGGAGGAGGGGGCAAGCGGTTATGGATCGCCAAAGAATTGCTGCGTCTGGCGGTGGCCCAATCAATCTGACTCCTGCTTTGTGCTTATTGTTGTTTATTGACGAAGCCACTCGCATGAAGAGAGGCCCGGCGGCCACTAGTTAGCGGCAAGGCG
The DNA here is from genome assembly GCA_009760855.2 of Cristatella mucedo. Classification (NCBI taxonomy): domain Eukaryota; kingdom Metazoa; phylum Bryozoa; class Phylactolaemata; family Cristatellidae; genus Cristatella; species Cristatella mucedo. The sequence goes on along the minus strand of WPIO01000019.1, from coordinate 5,589,666 downwards.
CAGGTGACTCGGCAGCAGCAGCAGCAGCAGCAGCAGAGGAGGGAAGACAGCTCATTGCAGCTGCTCGAGACGCTGCCCAATGAGCGCAGCCCCAAGGGCTGCCTGACGTCGGCGAGCTGCGAGCAAGGGAGAGAGAGAGCAGCTCTGCGATCCATCTAGTCTGTGTCATCATACTTCACAGGCTAAACCGACACTGCCGGCTTTTGCTCGAGGGATTACCTGAATACTTGCTCGTGCACCAAATGAAGGAGCCGGCCACTGCCCGCACGACTGAGTCTTGCGGCCTTGACTGCCACGAGCCGAGCGCCTGACGTAGCTGCGCTGACCGGCCGCCAGGCCTGCCTGGTCGAGCACAGGCCGGCAGCCAAAAGCCTGGGCGCAGGCAGCCGGGGCCCATTGGTCCAATCAGCGTATGAGCCATGACTACTCAGCACTGTGAAGCGATCTGCTCCAGGTGAGACACATCCCTTTCGGAACGATACCTAGCTTGCTGCCAGCACCACCGTACCGATTCAGCGGTGCGCGTGCACACTGTCCTTCCCCTCTAGAGTGCGGGGGATGGAGCCCGCTTGCTGACCGCCGTCTCTGCAGCGCTCCTCTGTGCCTGCTTGCCCAGTCAGCAGCAAGCGCAACCATGCTTGTGAAGGAGTGAGCACGTGTGCGAATGCTTGCACATCAGGTCGTAAACCCGGCCAGGAACTGTGCTTCTAAACAGGGGCGCAGCCAGGCTTGCACCGACTCGATGTCTTCACCTCCCAAAGCAGGCGAAGCAGATTGCTGCGAAATTGGCCAAGCTCTCTTTCCAGCCAGCAGCAGGAGTACAAAAGATGAAGCTTTATGTTAGTCTGGTTTGTTTCTGCCTCTCCGTTGGTTCATTGTTAACTTCCTTGCATTCTCACTAAGCGGTCTTTCCCTTTCTTCTCCCTGTTTTCTCTATCCCTTTTTCACTGTCTCGTTGTTCCTCTCCATTCCTATCTCCGGCAGTCTCTTTTTCTCCTTATAGCCATCTCCATCACTGTGTCCTGTTTGTCTTAAATGTCTGGTCTGTGGGTCTGTCTGGCCCGTGTCTGGCCCGTGTCTGGCCCGTGTCTGGCCCGTGTCTGGCCCGTGTCTGGCCCGTGTCTGGCCCGTGTCTGGCCCGTGTCTGGCCCGTGTCTGGCCCGTGTCTGGCCCGTGTCTGGCCCGTGTCTGGCCCGTGTCTGGCCCGTGTCTGGCCCGTGTCTGGCCCGTGTCTGGCCCGTGTCTGGCCCGTGTCTGGCCCGTGTCTGGCCCGTGTCTGGCCCCGTGTCTGGCCCGTGTCTGGCCCGTGTCTGGCCCGTGTCTGGCCCGTGTCTGGCCCGTGTCTGGCCCGTGTCTGGCCCGTGTCTGGCCCGTGTCTGGCCCGTGTCTGGCCCGTGTCTGGCCCGTGTCGGTCTGTCCTGTCTGTCTATCTCTCTACCTGTCTAGTTATCTATTTCTACATACCTACCTATTCACCTTCCTACCAACCTACTTACCTACCTACCAACCTATTTGTCCATCTTTCTGCCTTAGTTTCTATCAAGTGCATTATTATTGTTATTATTAAATTTGCCTTTGCCTGTATCTTTCTAATTGTCTCTTAACATCTATGCCTCTTTCTTTGTCTGTGTCCTTCTCTATTTCTCTCCCCAGGCCTTCCGGATGCTCTCTGCATTTGCACGAGCTCTTATGTGCACTCTCGTGAGTGAGCACGCATGCTTGCCTGCATCTGTGTGCTCTGCCACTTGCGCTCCCATGCTCATTCGTCAGTCGTTGCATGCCTTTCGTGCACTTCCGCCCACGGATTGTCTGTAAGTGACATGAGCCGCTGATACGTCATCTCGAGTTGACTGTTCGACAGCACTGGTGTCGGTTGCTAGCTCTCAATAATTGTTTGTGAAGGATTCCCACAGGCAACGTGCTGCCTGGTGCCTACACCAATGTCGCCTCGGAGTCTTTAAGGGATGTTGAAAGCGGTCCATGGTGCTCCCGTGGGCATCGAATTTCCTCACATGATGCCTGCTTCAGCTGCAAAGAATCAAACATGCCCGGGCTTGACCACACATTCCCGAGTCCAGCAGCAGCAGTCGGTGCAGTGCACTAGCCGAGGAGCAGCACACCGTTGTGTCACGCTATGCTTGCCAATTGCAGCACACATGGCACGCCGGCGGCAGAACTCTATGGGTTCGAGGACTACCAGCCGCAGCCGCTGGACGCTCCGTTGTGCATCGACGCCATCTACAAGCGTCTAGTCACACTGGTGAAGGAGAGTGGCAGGTGCGAGCATGCCCCGTGGCTTGATGCACTGCTGCCGCTTATCCTGCTGCTCCCGCAGCTGCCATTTTTGGCTCCCCCATTATGGTAGCATCGCCACTACCATTCCCAATCCACTTCTGCTTGCCCTGGACATGCTTTTTTCTTCCGATCATCTGCCGGGACCTTTTTGTGTGACTCTCCCACTGGCGGTCCATCGTCCTGCTATGTGTACCAGCTGAGCGAGGTTGACTGTTCACAAGAAAACACGAGCATTGCGTAGCCCCCTCCTCCCTGCCACCCTCCTCCTTCCCCCCCCCCCCCCGAGAATGGCATGACATGCAGGAACAGAACCACCATTGATTCAAGCAGTCCCTGAGCTGGGGGCTTTCGGTCTTTCTATTCTGGTAAGTTTTCTGTGCCACGATTGAGGAAGTGAGTTAGTTTCATGGCCAGCGGCCCTTCGTGGCCATAGGTGCATTGGAGCTGTATCCCGTCTGAACCATGTAATACTAGTAGTACTAGCAGCAGCAACAGCACCACCAGCAGCACCAGCATCAGCACAAGCAGCAGCTACTGTAGCAGTAGTTAAGGCCCCCATCAGCCATCCAGTGCCAGCTGTGTGAGGCCTGCTGCTAGACATCCGGTTTGTAACTTCAAGTACTGATGTGGCATGCAGCCCACTGGCAGCAAGGCTGAGCAATGTGGCTTGTTGTGCACGTGTCATCGCTTTACGTGTGGCTACACACTTGTTCACACACATCTGTGTGCATGTGCGCTTGCATGTGCATCTGTGCCATTGAGGGTGTGCACACATTTGCACTCACACACATATCGTGTGTGCAGTATAGCCCCTGCAATGCTTTATCTCAGCGCACAATCACGAGCACCATCTAGCTCCAAAGCAGCAGAAAGTGCTGCCTCCCTTCCTCCCCCTTGCATACCTGACTGTGAGATGCCCATGCATAGCAAGTTGAAGCAGGCGATCGATGTGCATGCTGATCACACGTCTTGGTTCTTATAATGGTTAGATCGAGCATCAGGCAGCTTTGATTGCTTACTGCCGAGCAACCACTTTTGGCCCCCCTCCCCGTGTGGCATGTTCTAACCTCTAAGCACAGTCGTGATACCAATGTTCCTACCGATTAGTCTCAAATGTAGCCCCACTTGAAAGTATAATCCCTGAATAGGAATAGATTAGGCTGATTAATGCAGGCAGTTTGTAACGATTCAGAGAGGTCTGACATGATGAGGACAGCTAACTGCCAGCTCTTTCCTACTAAGCTTTCGATGATAGTCGCATTGCTTGCTGTGTTGCTAGAAGCCTCTTGCTTGATTGGTTTGCAGTGCACATGCATCAAAGTGTGTGCGTGTGTGTGTGTGTGTGTGTGCGTGTGTGTGTGTGTGTGTGTGTCTGGGTGGGTGCGCATGAGTGATCCTCTGAATACTTCTCACTATGACAACATTCTTCTACTGGCGACAGACAGGCAGAGAGGCAGATAGCCAGACAAATAGATAGATACATAGAAAGGTCGGCAGATAGGTATATAGAGAGAGATAGAGACCGAGAGAGATGAGGAGGTAGAGATAGAGGTGCACAGAAAGAGATAGAGAGAAAGGGAAAGAGGGAGAGGGAGAGAGGGAGAGAGAAGATGCAACAGCAGGTCAGAGAGAGAGAGAGAGAGAGAGAGAGAGAGAGAGAGAGAGAGAGAGAGAGAGAGAGAGAGAGAAAGAGGGGGAGAGGGGCAAAGAGAAACGGATAAGAGTGAGAATGGGGGAGGCTGAGAATAGATGGGGAGAAAGCTGGGCGTATGCCATAATGTAATCTGTGTTTGCCCTGTGTCTCTCCAGTGCCAGAATTAGTACCGAGAGCTGCTGGTTCAGCAGTTCTGATGTCAACTGCCGGGTATTCAATTGAACCAAAGTTCATACATATGGCTTGCAATGAATGGATGGTAAACATTGCGGTGTGCCTTGCTCACCCACGCAGGGTGTTGACACGCGCATGTAATCGCTGCCTAATGGCACGGCATTCATGAACTGACTGCTGAGCTCCCTAACCAGCAGCCCAGTGTGCTGAAGACCTGCTGTTGGCAAACATGGACTTTTTGGAAGTGCCAGGGAGGACAATGACTGCGTAATGGTTTCACCTGGAGTCAGACTGCAGGTCGGGCCATCCATTCATGGCTGGCGTGTAGATAATACCGGTTCTCACTCCTTTTGCAAACAGTTGCTCTGGGTAGCACCCACAGGAGGCAGTGTGGCTCTGCATCAAGGAATTGAAGCTGCCAATTTTTATAAAATCGCTCTTAAATGACTGCCCAAGCTACGGTATTAATGTGCATCTGGTGGTGAAATGCACTCGTAGCTCCATTAATTTATAGCTGACACATTCCCCAAACCGGCCCTCGGCCACACTGTCAGCTGGCTAGGTGCGAGGTTTCCAAAAGCTGCTGCTGCTGCGCATAGCCCTTCGGACTCCGTGCAGCGTTTCTTTGCCACTCTCGAGCATCGTTAGTTGGCCCTACCTAGCCAATAAAGTCACTTAGCGGCTGGCAGAGTGACTACGACCGGGTCCACAATGAGTTGCAGTGAGGTCCGCTTGGGATCAGGAGCTTGAACGATGTAGGCTTGTGCTGGTGGCAGCTCTCTATATGGCCCAGGGAGAGGGAAGGGTGCTCGCCTTTAACGTTTAAGGTCACGGGTTTGAGCTCTACTGCTATGGCATATGTAAAGCACCTAGATAGAGATTAAATTCTCTTAGATCAGTACTATTTATCTAAAATTATACTTTATCATAAACTGACTGCATGCTGCTTTCATTTGTATTTTCACATCTTTACATCATCCATATACATCCTGTTTAATACCGTGATATATATTCGAATTTGTGCTTACAGAATATCTATATTTGGCATTGTGCAACTGCTAGCATGTTCAAGGGCCATTTAGTTGCTTGAGACATGTACTGATGATAAATAAGTGTTCTTGTTCAGCGATGTGTATTTACAATTGTTATCCGGTCTACCTTGTTCTGTACGACCTGCATCTGTCTATCTATGGACAGGTATGTGATATCGAATCGGTGTTTACCTACCAACTAATCAATTCAAAATTCACTGTCTACTACTTGTGGAGGACCATTAAAGCCATTCTCACACGAACTGGGCTTCAACAGTATCTTATCAAATCTTAATGACCCGGAACCATTCGTTGAGGATCCCTTGTTTTCTGATCTTGTATGGGCAGTTCAAATATCTCTACCGGTTGATGATACTTCGAGAGTGTCATGAATGTGCTTCAGCTTTACAGGGGAACAAAGGAGATATGCACTCAGCTATCAGAAGTAAATTGAAGTAACATTAGCATGCTAGCAACAGTATTTTGAGAACGAACAGGTACAAGTACATACAGTTATTTACCAGCCCCTGCTCTACCGAAGCCTCTTCCATAGACAAGGAGGCCTTTCGATTTATTTCTTAACCATCCAGTGCTGACCCTCTCCTGCTATTTTTCGGCTAAGAAAGCAGGGGCGCCAATGCCTACTTCACCACTCCTTAAGCAGTCTTTCTTCTGTAGGAACTCTTTGTTATTGCCATCTGCTGTTTGATCATGAGTTCGGCTTCGTCTTTAAAAGTACCTCTTGAGAAGAGACATAATTTGAGTCAGTGTGAACTGGCAGGGTGTCGGTGGAGGGGACCAGTCAATCCGCGGACAGTGTTGTCGGGTTTAACTGATTTCAGATGACCATTCTACTTTGGGAAAGCAGCCATCAATGCTGCTGATAGTGGCACATTGGGTGACTTAGTTTCTGCTTTATAAAGTGACGACCACGAGATCGATGGCTCTGGCCATGGAAATCCTAGCATTAGACACACGATTCGATCCCGACCTCAATCTCAGGCAGATGCTCGTTATCTCGATACCAGTCACATCTCGGGATGGGAGCACGATGAATAAACTGTAGGCTCATCTAGCATTCTCCAATACTAGGTGTACATGAACTAGTGCAGCAAAAGTGACAAAGTGATATCAATGTGTAATACATAATAATGTAGTAATAATGTAATACAGCACGGACAGCGATTACTAAATATAAAGAAAATATGTTGAATAACTTTACAGCTCCCAAGAGTTAGAGAAGAGTTGTTTTTTCAGAGTAGTTTACTGCACCAGCTTCAATATCTCTTGCCAAAGAACGTGTGTTCAGCGGGCTTTTTGGCGATTTGTTGCTCGCTTTAAACAGAATTGATTCAAAACGATCACTTTCGATTATGATCCGAGGTAGCAGTAAACAAATTCAAGCACCGAGAACAAGCTATGATTACCAGAGGAATGCAGGGTGTGACGCATCTGTTCTCTGGCTAATGCTCTGCAATTACGCGCGCGCGCACACACACACACACACACAGACACACACACACACACACACACACAAACACACACACACACACATACGCACACACGCATGCACACACACACACACACACACACACACACACACAATGGTTTTGCTCTTATACTTTCCTACCGACCATCGTTTCACACCACAGCTTACTGGTCATGATCAAAGTCGTCTTTACCTGCCGTCATGACTTGCACGACTAATGTGCTTGTCCTAACGACTCAAGCAGCATCTCTTCCGCAGAGAATGACCCGACACCACACGATGGTCGACATGCTCAGCTCAGGGCTCCAGTAGCCTTATGCTTTTTACTATCCCTTTTTGCAAAACTGCTTCTCTTGACCAACGGCGACTTTTTCAAACTGTAGAACGCCCTATGGCTGTCAGCCGTGGGGTTGGGTGGGGTGGGGGGCAGAAGAGATTGTCTCGGGCTGTTACCTAGCAGCCTTCAGTGGGTGGACGGTCCGGCTCTCTATCGATTAAGCAATCGAGCCTGCTAGTCATTCGTCACTCAACGCAAGGTTAATAAAATCTCGGCTAGAAATTCCCCCTACTTGCTCGAGCAAGTGGGGGGTGTACCGTGGTGTACCGTGTATGTGTACCGTACACCTGGTGTACCGTGTAAATAAATGCACGAGTTTGTAATTACGAATTGGATGCCAGGCTGTAGCTATCATGCCTTCTGTCAGCGACCAGAGTTTGTATCTTCTTACTTATGAGACATGCACTACATGTCTAATCAAGTAGGAGAACCCTAAGCGAGCGATCTTCATCCTCGGCAACCTGCGAATGGCTAAATGGACACGCGGCCTTTATCGGCAAGCTCCTAATCTGCTTGCCGTGTCCTATTATTCTCGGGGGCTGCTCTTGCATTGACCAACTTCCATGGCTTCAAGAGCATTCATGCTAGAAAAACGGGTAACTCCAAGTTATCGGACAAATACTATGTTCATGCCTTCCCAGATCAACTCACTCGTCTCTGTAAGCACACCGGTTCACTGCAGGTGCTTCCTAGTCTCTTGAGTAGTTTAGCTTAATCTTTCTCTTATGCAACTGACAGCATCCATGATTGCTTCCTAAACTGCTATTAAGGTCAAGCGGAAGAGTGCCAATTCGGTTGCCAGAGGCAACTTCTCGAATGTTATGTCTGCATGCTTCAGTCAGGGGCTGAACCAGGCTCCGAAGATCTGCCTGAATCCGGAACAACAAACGATTCCTCATGATACCAGATGCTATGATACCCTGATCTTTGGTTTTTAAGCCTGATTTGTTGTCCAGCCCTTCTTTACTCTGAGCTCTTCTGTTTGCCATGGCGTATTCTATATTCCATAGTGAAGCACTAGTGAAAGTGTAATCAGCTTGTTAAGTGCCAGCCGCCTCACGGAATTACGAGATCACTATGTGGTCACCATCAAAGCGATTGCCGTTTTAAGCTCGATTGATGCCATTCCATGAGTTCGGGCCAGATCAATGTTATAGTAAGCTTGACATTTGGTATGCAGACTCCTCTTCCTGCACCAGGAGTCAGCCTTCCAGAGTCAGCAGTAGCAGAAACTCCAGCCAGAGAATATCCTCTGGCTATTTTATATATTCCTGGTTCACATTTTAACATACCAGAGTCTTTGAGCAGACCGTTACAATGAAGCCTTATTACAGTTTTCAGTTATGAGAAGACACTTTAAAGTGGGACAGAAGTAGAGTTCAAACTGGCAGACCAAGCAAAATTGCTTATGTTGGTCTGGGTTTTCACGATATCTAAGCACACGTGTGCCTGACGAATTGGCTTCGGTGTAGCGAGAGAGCATTAGCAAGACCGTGTCGTGAACTTGGTTTTGGGAGTAATCAATTTTTTGGGTGCAGGATTTTATATTCTGTGCACTTATGAACCCCATACGTAAGGCTTCTATATGACAGCTCTTTGCTTAGCCAGCTTTCTGAGAGCAGCCGATACCCCGGTGCCTAAAACACCAGGCTCACCAAGAGGCTGCACTGGATATGCTTTTCGGCTTTCTTGACACGGATTCAAAAGAAAATCAAGACTGGGCTTAGTGGCACCTGTTGAGGGCTATGGTTTTGATTAATTATGTCTGTGAAACTGTACTGCTCATTGTTGGAGCAATAGCATTTGCTATGCTTTGTTTGCTAATCAGTCTTCCAGCCAGATAGATAGCCCATGTATTGTACTAATCTCGTGGGCTGTCATATCTTCCAACATATCATATCTTATCATATCATATCATATCATATAATATCATATCCTATCTTATCATATTCATATCTTCCAACCCTTTCCTTGGCAACGTAGCTGCCAAAGAGAATCCGGGACACCATTTTGCAAAACGGTTACTGTACCACAAACAAGTGATTCTTCTGCAGAAGCCATCTAGGCAAACGTGCAGGGGCGGAGACAGTGCTAGGAAAGCTACCTAAGTCTCACAATGAATTCCTTTAAACGCTGCCTGCCTGAGCTCCGATTACACCGGTCAACATTGAAATCGTTACTGACTTAAAAAGGCCCTAATCTGTTGCATCTGGGTGTGATGAACACAAATATAACCAAATTTTGTTCTTGGCTCTTGTTTTTAAAATATTTCTTGTAGTCCATTTTTTATGTTTTACCGTGTGCATTTATTAGCAGGACTGCAACAACATCCTATATAAACCTAGACTGATTTAATATTGCATCACATTGCACAATACTGTCATGCACAAATCATCGAGAGTTGATTACCTCATTTCCTGATGCAATGCGATACTGCTGCCAGGCGGCTGCCTGCAGCAGTAAGCAGTAAGCACTTCTGCTGGCTTCTCCCTCTTTCTCCCGTGGAATAACGAAGCAAAAGAAGTCGGAATAACGAAGCAAAAGAAGTCGGGAGTAGTCTACCCAAACATTCCTTCCGCATCGATACCGGTTCCACATGGTGAGTGATTTTCGATTCCAGAACCTCAAGCAGAATATTCTCTTGATTCAACTGATGAGGACAAGCAAATACTAGCTGATTTAACAGCCCCTTTGTATAGCGACAGAAGAGCTTATACGGCTATCACCACCACTTGCAGGAGCGATAAAGAGTCAGCCACCGCAGGATTCGAACCAACGACCTCGGGACTGAGGTCGTGAAAAGTAACCGCCTTACCTAGTGTGCCATCACGAAGCGGGTGAGCCAACCTGTTTTTCTCCTGGTATGTCAGCATGCAGGGATCCCGATTTCCACTGTGGTGTGTCATCAACCCCACACAGAATAACACAGGAAGAACTTAATGACCTGGTTTGTGATTTGAACTGATCCAAGAACAATGCTGAATTGCTAGGATCAAGACTACAACAACAGAATCTTCTGGAAGAAGATTACACAATTACTTTACATCAGAAGTGCCACCAGCACTTCTAGCCATTCTTCAGAAAGGAAAGTAATCTGATATTCTGTTCCGATATTTAGTGCCTCATGAATGCCTTACAAATCACGAATGACCAGCAAAAATGGAAACTATTTGTTGACTCTTCGAAACTGAGTCTTAAGGCTGTGCGTTTGCACAATGGAAACCGTCTTCCATCTACTTCAGTAGCGAATGCTGTCCACATGAAAGAGACATACAATAACTTCAAGCAGCTACTGAATTCCATGGAGTTTAAGAAGTACAGCAGGCACCTCTGTGGTGATTTGAAAGTAGTTACCCTTTTAATGGGACTGCAACAGGGAGATACAAATATATGTGTTTCTTTTGTGACAACGGGATAGCCGAGCAAGGGAATTGCAGTACTTCGGAGGGACTGGACTTGCAGACAAAATGTAGCAGTTGGAGAGAAGAATATTCAGCACCCTCTCTAGTCAAAGCTCACAAAATCCTGCTTCCACTCTGTCACATCAAACTAGTTCTGATGAAGAACTTCGTGAAAGCCATGGACCGGACTTTGCCAGCTTTCCGATACCTGCATGCAGAATCCCTTCGACACAGCAAAGCACTGATTAAAGAGGGAGTCTTTCTGGGTCCTCAGATTCGAGAGCTTTTCAAAGATGACCGGTTCAGCAACTTATTGCAGGGCTATGCAAAACAAGCTCGGAATGCTTTTTGCCTAGTGTCTACACATTTTCTCGGCAATTTGAGGGCAGCCAACTACAAGGAACTACAGTGGCTGCAATATATCTCTAAAGATCCACTTCCTTCATTCCCATCTGAATTTCTTCAATGATAAAAGTAGTATGGTTTGTGATGAACATGGCGAACGTTTGCATAAGTACATCGCAACAATCGAATACAGATACAAGAGAAAATGGTCCACTACAATGCTGACTACTGTTGGACACTCCCCAGAGATGCTACCGAATAGCTGTACTCGAGAGAGGCAAAGAAAGGAAAGAAGTGAGTCTGTGACTTCATTTTATAAAGGTACTAACCGTAGGCCTATTACTGTTGTCATGCAATTCGTATTGTATGCATTAATTAATTGCAGATTAAATTTTTTTAGCCAATTTTACAATTTGACTTTCATATTCGTGTCGAGCAAATGAAAATTAAAAAGAAATGACTCATTTTATTTCAATAATGTGAATTTTGTAAAAAACTTGTTTACTAGTGTTATCGAGGAGGAGTGTCTTTATTGCATTTGTTCACAATCAAAATGAAAACTCGTCTACATCTCAGTACCGCCCTACTTGCAGGTCTTTCTCCTAGTGCAATTACATGCTTGCAGTTGGTTGGTGCAAAACTCTATAGCAAGGCTCATTTGCTGTGAACGTTGCAGCTGCAACGTTACACCACTTCTTACCGACTTGTACAGGCCTCCCATCATGCAGCGTATTAACTTGATAATAATAAAACATTTGTATAGAACTTTAAGAGAATTAAATATCTTTCTAGGCACTTTACATATGCTGTAATGGAAGAATGCCAGCTGCTTAGTGATAACATGCAAAGAGTCCACGCACATAAGCAAACTAAGAGCAATTCATAAGGACCCAGCAAATGCTACAAGGAACAGGTATTTTTAGCTTCTGTTTAAATGCCGATCAAGTCAGGGGATGTCGTGAAGTTAGTCACGAGCGAGTTTTAGGCTTTAGGTCTCCAAGGATTTGAGGTAGGTTCGAGGTACAGCTGAGCGATCTGAGTCAGAAGATTGGCTGGTACAATGCCTACCCTGATTGGGAAGTAGTTTAGATAGTTAGCCTAAAGCAAGGAAATAAAGGAACCTAAAAGTGAGTGACATAACTATGACATTGATATGCTGCTTGATGAGGAGTCACTGCAGGTCGATGAGAAGTGGTGTAGTGTGGCAACTGTGCCGTTCTCGACAGACAATCCTAGCTTCAGAGTTTGTCGTCAGCTGTAAGCCCCTTATTGCATAGGCTGGAAGACCTGCGAGTACTGAGCTACAGAAGTCGAGATTTGATGTCACAAATGTGGAATCCAAAGCTGACCAGTGCCGGTTACTGGTAGTCAAATGCTCCTACAAACTCCATGCAATTCTACTATTCGTTCTTTGTTTGGGAGTTGACAGGTTAAATCAGACAGATTGTCATTCTTGGACTGGAGGATTGACCCAGAAAAAAAGCCATGAGGTTGACTCCTGGCATATACAGATAGACAGCCACAACCCGTTTGTTGGAAGGCTCACTATTCACACAGTTGGAGGGGTGAGCCAGACTGGAGGATGGGATATACAGTTGGGCTTTAAAAAGAGAGAGAGAGAGAGAGAGTCAACGATGTGCACGATGTGCTGGATATTTCGGTCCAATCGCCAAAGCTCTCAACGTTTGACAAAGCCTTACAGGGGTTTCTCGATTTCCTAGGTATGCTGCAGAAATCGATGATTTTTGTCTTTTAGCCCTCTTACCAACGACTACAAGTTCATCGAGGCAAGTCGCACCGAGATTGACGATGCTTGTGGACGATCGTTCGGCAAGGACGATTTTACACGAAGCAGCAGCGACTGTAGTGGCCGCAGTGTCTATGGTGCCGGTGTTGGTGCTAGCTGCAGCAGCTACAGCCGGCGGAAGCTCGATCCCGATGCGCCACGAGATTGTGAAAGCGCTTGCTCGTCTAGAGAGTCGCACGACTATCGTGGTAAGTCATAGCCCGGCAAAGAGGAAAACCGAGGTTTGATGCCGCGCCACTGCTCCAGAGTAGACAGCTTTGAGGCCAACAGCGAGAAGACCAGCCAAACTTCGGAAAATCAGCTCTGATTTTAAAATTTCTCTGGTGCATCGTGCATAGTGGAGGTGCTAGCAATGGGTGCCTGACATATCTGCAATTTCGCAGCCATACAGTGCAGGCTGGGAGGAGGCACCGAGGGGTGTCACCAGCTTGGACCGACCCTGATGAGTTATTTGCGCCCCTTCAGATCCTTGAGTGACTGATGGTCAAGAGTGCACCCTCTCGGAAAGGTACTAGGTACTCTATGTATATGTATTGACACATGCCGCACTGGTTTAGCTCCGTGTTTAAGGTGCTCACGTCATCCAAGGTCAAGGTGAATGTATTTGAAGCTCGAGGTCGCAGGCTCGAGCCCCATTGCATATGTGAAGTACCTGAATAGATACTAAGTTATCTTATATTTTAGGACATTACACGAATGAGTGATATAATTATATATTATCCACCTTAGCTTTGCAGAAGCCTATCTTGCAACTGCATGCTTAGTATGACCAGTTAGCTATGAGCAGTGGTTTTAAAAAGTTTATCGGACCATTTAGTCCCCTAGGTTACTGCACAAGATGCCAAACTCCCGATTGAACGGCTTGCAAGTGCATAGCTTTTGTGCTGAGCCAGCCAGCATGGCATCAGAAGCCAAACAGAGCAGCCATTCTTCTTCGCTCACATGAAGCTGAAATGTCTCCTCTAGTTGAGATGTCACAGGATTGATAGATCAGATGCCACAAGGTAATTTATTTTTGGCATAGCAATGCCTTTGGCACGACCTTGATGTCAAGGCTGGGGTTCGGCAATCGACCAGTGCCCTGTGGCTGGCCGAAACACATACGCAGGTGCCTAGTGTGCGCATGGGCTGCTGTGTAATGCTTGACTTGGATCATACAGGCAAACGGCTGCCCGAAATCGTTCATCCGTCGAATTATTTTCGGAAGGCAGTCTGAGCTGGCCCAATGTAAAAATGGAAGCAACTCGACATTGGCCTTTTGTTACTCAGGGAAGAGTTCAATGTGCCTTGCTCAACCCAAAGATGTGCAACCTGCCTCCCATAATTTTGGCACAATTTCAAGCCACACCCTCCCCTGCCCGTCAGTATATCTCATTTTCCTGTGGTGCCAGGCGTGAGCACCCTGGCTCAGAGGGGTTCCGATCTGCCATATTTCCCTGCATGCATGCAACGTGATAACGATGACCCCGAGTTTGGTCTTTAAGTTGTAATTCCCCGTGTACACCACTTGTCCTTGAGAAGTCGGTCTTTTTCTCGATTGCTTGACTGTCAGCACGTTCAGTTTATGTGCCTAATCGTGATATACAGAACTTAAGCAAGCTCGTTTAAAGCCGCATGTACACGGTCGGTCCCTTGGCTCAAGCCCTTGCTTCAGTCTGTGGTGCATGCATCATTAAGACTGTGGAGGCAGTTCCATACCGATGGAAGGCCGATGGAGGACGAGGATTTTGAGGCATGACCGAGGGAATGGCACGAACAAAGCAAAGGACCAATCATAGACGCCATCAAGGGCATGCCATCATTGAGCTTTGAGAGGTATGGCGAACGGCATGACAGGTGAAATTATCGACACACTTTGCGAGAGTTCCTGCTTATGGAACACTCTGAGCTCTTCGTAAGGGAATCGGATCACGAGGCAGCAAGCGATAAAAGGCAGTCGCTGACAGATTTAAATTCACCGAAAGGTGCACAGCGAAGGGCCATTGTCTGCCACTCTAACTAAGGCAAGTCTCCCACGACCACGACACAGGCTGTGGAGCAAGTAGGAAGGAAGCAAGAGGAAAGAATAACTGACCGTGTACTCTTCCAATAAGAAGGAAGTCTGTAGCCGGAACGAAGCAAGGCCTACCCCATAGACGTGCCCTGAGTGTAGCAATGTTCAGTGTGCATGGGCTGACATAGGTCTAAAGGCACCTCCCTCAAGCCTTTGCTGCCTAGCTAGGTTTGCAGTGCATGCTTTGTGACTTTCTGCTTGGGACTTGAGTGGTGCCAATTTCCGTTTCGAACCAGGGTGTGAATATGTTGTTAGTCGATAACCGGCCAAGTGACCTTAGATATTAGTCCTTAGACTAACTTAATAGTGCTACTCAGTATACTGCCTTTATTTTCTTGACTTAGCATATATTTAGAACTTACTTAACAGAAGTATGATTTGCCGGTTTAAATGAAATAAGAGTACACCTTCGTCACGGTTACAGTTGCATAATCGAGAGAGAGAGAGAGAGAAAGAGAGAGAGAGAGAGAGAGAGAAAGAGAGAGAGACTAATAGAGACAGAGAGACCGCTAGAAATAATGTCATTTATCCAAAGCCACTCATCTTTCCTGCCACTTCTTTTGAGCTGGAATTTCTTATCAGTGAGACAAATTTCACGGAAAACCTTAAGCCCCAGCCAAGCAAAACGGCATTTTCAGGCCGACCCTCTTCATCCGGTCTGCAGTTGGGTGACAGCCAAGGGGGAGGGAGGTTAGCTAAGAGAGCTGAAGTCCCCCACCCAACCCCCCCCCCCCGTGGGCCTGGCTGAAGGGGTGCAGCCAGGCTGCTGCAGCCATTCAAGCCCATCACCTGGCCCCTTCGCTGGAAACAGGCCTTTGGGCTCGACAGCCTCGGAATCTCGATGGTCCCTCTCTCGTGGCTGGCCATCAGGACACCGCCAGCGCCTCCCCCCCCCCAGAGCATGGCAGCTCTGGAGGCTTGTCCTGTGACTCCTTCAGCCAAGCAGCAGACAATCACCGAGGAATAACCCCAGCAGGTGTCTTAAGGATTTTAACCTGTAGCCTAGGTTGCTCTAGAGCACTGGTCTACAATGAGGCCAGATTTCCTTCCCCCCCCCCTAAAAAAACCTCGGAGGGGTTATCAGACTTTGGAAGGAGCTTCTCGGATTAATGGCTGTGAAGCGTTGTGCTTCTCCCACCAGCAGCAGCCGTTGCGCCAGTGGCAGCGACAGCAGCATCAACAGCAGCAGACTAGACTCCCATATGTATATGGGGCATACGTCACATACATCACGTGCCGGCACGTGAACCGCATCGGTGAGCTGCCGATCGGCTAGTTCTAGCTTTGATTTGGCTGGCCACTGCCACGAGCAATGGCGTTGTACCCAACGTATGTCGTATAGATCGGCCACATCAGTTGGGCATCTAATGGCTCACAGACTGAGAAGGTCGCCTCTCGTGGCTGCTCCCTCTCAGCGGGCTGCTTTTGCAGCTGAGTAGCCTGCATTAGTATGCATCCCACTTCTCGCACAGTAGTTATTGGGAGGTGGGGGAGCAGCTGCGATGGTTTGACCAGCCTTACTAGCGTCTTCCACTTCCTGCGGATGCACCACTTTGGAAGTAGTGCTAAAGCGTGATCACTAGCTGGGCAGCATCTCGAGGAGGAATGCGACTGGTGGCAGCGTCCGGACAGCAGCTGACAGTTGACTTCCTCGGCTTCCTCAGCGCAAGCGTGGCAGCGCAGTGGCAGGCCGTCGGCTGCTCGAGCAAGGCCAACAGCCCTCAGTGCCCTCACTCAGAGCTCGAGGCAGTATGCTCTGGTCGCTGCCGCGGACCGGCAGCCGAAAGCGAGCCTTGTCGTGTCGCCGCTTTTTTGTCAAGTGCTCGTGCAGCCCGCCATGTGGACAGCCGTCGTCGACGAAACGGGCAGTAGTCGATTTGACAGCTTGTGCAAGCAAGCTTGCGCTAGCTTGCATGCTCCACAGCAGCAGCAGCAGCCAGCGTGTTCCGTGTCTCTCCCTGTCAGAACGCTGCTCGGCTCGCTCGGCGAAGGATAGCGCCAGCAGTCGCTACTCCTCGTCACTACGGCCGCCACCGCTGCACGGTCGGCAGGCGTCTGCTGAGCAGGTGGCCATTCATCGGCGGCAGCAGCAGCAGCAGCGAGAGCAACGAAGCTTCAGCAGCTGCGACCATCGCTCTGCATCAGCGGCAGCAGCAGCACCGGCATTCAGGACAGCAGTTGCTGACCAGGTAGGACGGCGTGCCAGCCAGCCAGCCAGCCACAGACATTGTCTGCTAAAAACGACTGAACGCTTTGGTCAGCAATGGCATATTTCTCACCAATCCGGCACCTCTGTGCAAAGGCGCCTGCCTGTGATTCTGGACCATGTCACAGTCAACGTCGGCGGTGTGTGCTGTTGGTCACAAAGCTTTAGTGCTTTCCTCTCTCTCTCTCTCTCTCTCTCTCTCTCTCTCTCTCTCTCTCTCTCTCTCTCTCTCTCTCTCTCTCTCTCTCTTGTCTCTCTCTCTCTCTGTCTCTATGTCTCTCTGTCTCTATGTCTCTCTATCTCTATGTCTCTCTGTCTCTATGTCTCTCTGTCTATATGTCTCTATGTCTCTCTGTCTCTATGTCTATGTCTCTCTGTCTCTATGTCTCTCTGTCTATATGTCTCTATGTCTCTATGTCTCTATGTCTCTCTGTCTCTGTCTCTGTCTCTGTCTCTGTCTCTGTCTCTGTCTCTCTCTCTCTCTCTCTCTCTCTCTCTCTCTCTCTCTCTCTCTCTCTCTCTCTCTCTCTCTCTCTCTCTCTCTCTCTCTCTCTCTCTCTCTCTCTCTCTCTCTCGCTCTCTCTCTCCCCTCTCTCTCTCTCTCTCTCTCTCTCTCTCTCTCTCTCTCTCTCTCTCTCTCTCACTCCCTGTTCTCTCTCTCTCTCTCTCTCTCTCTCTCTCTCTCTCTCTCTCTCTCTCTCTCTCTCTCTCTCTCTCTCTCTGCTCTCTCTCTCTCTCTCTCTCTCTCTCTCTCTCTCTCTCTCTCTCTCTCTCTCTCTCTCTCTCTCTAGATCTGCTAGCCCAAAACCATTTTGTGTCGGCCTTCCCAAGTGCAGGGTATCAGGTTCGAATGAGCAAGTCGTATGACGAGTTGAAGCACACAGTAACGGTTGGATAACCAAGAGTGACTTTATAGTGACGACGGTAGCTGCTGCATAATACTGTCATAATACATTCAGAGTCGTGACCACAGCACCGCGTGGTCATCACTGCATCAAGTCTCACGTGTATGGCATAGTAAAGCTGCATGTACGAGGCATCTGTCCTGCTTCTGTCCTGCTCTGGTCTTCCTTCTGGCAGTAAGCTTATGCAGTCGGTTTGCCTTCTTCTAGCTGCCTACCTTCTCCTAGCTCCATCCGACAAACGTGGTCATGATATAAAATTGCTTTTGTTACAGAGATAGGAAATGTCGTCCGAATGTCGCACTTTCAGATTATGTTAAGCCTTTCCACTATAGCGTTTACCGCCTGCCACCTCGTGATCTGATTCCTTTATCGAAAGATCACAGTATTCCATAATCAGGGACTCTCGTTAAATGCATCGATGCACCCCTAGTTTTTCCCCGGGGGGGGGGGTCCCGTGCTCACCCTGAATGAAGTGCAAAGGTCGAGGGCCCTATGCAATTTAGTTTTAATTTATTTTTGTTTATCAATGATTTCACGGGTGATGTCGTCCGCCATGCCTTTCAAGGCAAGGTAAATGGCATGCCCTTGACTGTGCTAGTGGTGGGTCGTCGGTTCGGTCTTGCCTCCTCCTTGGCCAAGAAGTGGAAAAGTGTCGAATCATAGATAGTAGAAAATAGCAGAATCATACTCAGCTTCTCCATCTTCGTTTTGACTTCAGTCAGTCTTGGACTTCTAGTCATTCTTGGTGACGTATGCACCAAAGACTGAAGCAAGACTGAGGCAAGACAGAAGCAAGAGGGACCGTGTAAATGTGGCTTAATGCTGTAGCGATGGTTACTGAACTGCGAGCAGCTGCTCCCTTGGAATAGATCAATAATAATTATGTCTTTTGTATAGCACCTTATGAGAGCCAACTCTTTATCCATGCACTTTACTACTTGCGAAAGAGAACCAATAACCAAGAGTTATTGACAAGCTACCTGCCATGCTTAAACCGCTTATCCTGATACCATGCTTAGACGCTGAGACAGACATGCAAAAGCGCACAAAAGTCACTTGCTGCTGGTTCGTAGGACCCCGTTTAATAACATTCAATCAATCCTGCACAAATAGGCAGAGTGCATGCTGAAAAAAGACAGATTCACTGAGTTGCTATACAAAACCATATCAATCTTGCCGTTAGTCTCATGCCCTTGGTCACGGCATACACCAGTTCCAAGCCTTGGGAGCATAGTAACTGAAGGGATAGTCTCCAAGAGATTTTAAGTTGTGGGTGCAACCAATCGACCAGAGTCAGAAGAACAGGAGGGCCACGAGAGGCTTGATTAGAGAATGAAAGGACCTTACGATGCGTGACAGTGTGTGCCTCGAAGTCGACACCTGTTATCTAATGGGAAACCGGTGCAGATCGGTGAGCATTGGTGTAAGTGTGGCAGCTGTGACGTGTAAGACAGATAAGCCTAGCTGCAGAGTTTTGCACCAACTGTAAGCATCCTATTGCGCAAGCAGGAACACTCATCAATTAGTGAGTTACACGAGTCTCTCCTGGATGTCACAAATACTTGCACCAGCTTGGCTGTGGTGTCCCCATTTAGTAAGCCAGCCCAAATTTTTGCAATTTTGCAAAGGTTAAAATAGGCAGGCTTGACTGTGGTGCTCATCTGGTGAAAGAAAATTTCAGAGTAGGACAGCCAGATTCTGTGTCGAGTCTACAGGAAATGTGCCGATATAATGGAACCAATTTGCAGAGCTGGGCTTTCTGGCACACTAGGTAAGGCGGTTGCTCTTCACGACCTCGGTCCCGAGATCGTAGGTTCGAACCCTGCAGTGGGCGATCCTTTAGTGTCGCTTCAAGCAGTGGTGATAGCTTTTAAGGCTCTTCTGCCGCTATGCAAAAAGAGGCTGTTAAATCAGCTAGTATTTCTCAGTAGCTCTTGATTTGCTCATAATTAATAAGTGAGAGGGAATCTTGGCTGTGACCTTGGAGTCCGGTAGGCACTCACGCATGGAGCAGCTCACAGCAGAAACTGCATCTAGTGCGACCGGAAATCGATTGCCCAGGCAATTAGCTGCCGGTAGCTAGCGAACAAAAAGCCGGATCGGTAGTCTCGGTTGCGACCGTCGGGACCCAGTGGTGGAGAGTGAGACCGGCGTAGCATGACAATAAGCCTCAGAATTGTGCTCTAATTCCTAAGCCTTTAAATTGCCTTAGTTTTCCTGCTGCCGATCGAGCTCTCGCTCACCTAATGTGTTGCTGCACTCGTGAGGCGCGATGCACATTGGGTGGCTCTCGGCTGGGCCAGTGACACTCGCGCCATCAGACACTGACTGGCGATACCGTGTGGGCATGAGGTCACGTCCCACATGGCAGCTGAAGCTGACCGCCCAGCCTGCCTATTTTCGCATCTGTATCACGGCAGTATGCCAACACTGCCTAGATCAGCATCTTCGATCATCGTGCCTATTGAGCTCGTTAACGGATAAGGGATGCTCGTGGATGGATGGGGGACACGCGAAAGTCTGGCTGCTGCATCCGGTGCACTGTGCAGGATGTCTCTCGGCCACCGCTTTGACGGAGCTCTGTCGATCCATAGGGAGACATGCTAAGCCCTATGTTGCTGCATTCAGACACAGCCAGTGCGTCATAAAAGAGAGCGAGTCAGTTGCTCCGCTGAATTTCTCGATCGCACTGCAGGTTCTGCATCATATCTTTTAGCATGTCGTCACTAGCTGGGAGGCTGCCTGCAGTGCTTCGTGGGCTGTGATGTCTGCCTGCGCAGAGCTTTCCAGGCCTTCTATTTCAGTGAGTTCTGGAGCCGGACAAGGCGGTCATGCACTACGTTTAAGTTTGCCTCTTGGTTGGGAGGCACGAAAATAGGGCTTGGCATTTTGTTTGCTCTGTTACTTGGAATTAGCATTCGGTCGTTGGTCATGGAAAACTATCTGCTTGCATCCCCTGCTAGGGGGAGTGATGGGTAATCATGGATAAACCACCGAGTCTTAACCCCTAGCAGTTGCTGACTACAAAGTTATAGGTTTGAGTCCTGAAGCAGGCAATTCCTTACTATCGACTGTAAGAGGAGCACTAGCCACGAAAACTTGCCGGTTTCTATACACAGCCAGGCGTTTAGTGCTATGCTGCTCTTTACTTCATTAAGGGAAGAGGCGCTGCTTCAGAGTGACTGCCACAGCTCGGGGCTTGGTTCAGTAGAGCTGGCGGTCTGTCTTTGGCAATGAGCGGGTGGGTCTGTGAGGCAACCAACTTAGAAGTGTCAAAGACCGGGAGGGTTGTGAAGGTAATTAAAACCGAATGCAAAATCTAATTCATTTTGACAGCTCTTCGTTCAGCACCCCTGGCCAAAAGATTAAATGGAAGGATTTGATATGGTAAGAACACGTTGCCTAGCCAGAATCAATATATCACCTCTTTTTTGCAATGTATTTCAAGCAGAGTTCAATAGATTAGCTTCAGCAGGCTATCTTTATTTTCAATGTGAAACTGCAATGAGAACATTAATAATTTTTCTGTAGATAGCTTTGCTTGGCTTGGAAGAATGTCATCGTGAACTGTACGGCAATCCTCTTTAAGAGATGTTACTAACCTTTGAACTCGAGGATTCGGGAATAAGTAGATAATAATAATAATAATAATAATAATGCACTCGATAAAGCGCTGTCAGAGAACTTAATCTCTTTCTAGGCGCTTTACATTTGCTGCAAAGTGAAATGCAATTGAATGGTAAGTAAAATCATGCTTGAAAACAAAAACAAATTGAAAACAAACAAAATGAATAACATGGTTAGGGGTTACATGCACAGGGTCAGCATGCAAATGTGGTTAGTGTCAGCATGCACAGTGTCAGCACGCATAAGCACATCAAGGAGGAATCACAGGGACCCACTAAATGCTGTCCCAAATAGGTGTGTTTTTAAGTTAGATGACTGCACGAGACTTTTTTGCCTTGAAGGCATACACGAAAGTGCCGATGCTACTAGTCGTCCAAGTTTCTGGATGTGCTCTCTCCGCCTGTAGATACAGCATGGACGCATTGCTAGGCAGCTAGTATAAAAACTACTTTAACAATGTGGTATAGTATAAAAATAAATTTAACAATATGGTGCATACTTGAGGCGTTTCAATCCGCGATGACTAGCACATCTGCAGCACAATGTGCGATCTTAATACTTGCTGCTGCTGCTGCTGCTTTTCTTCTCTCTCCGAGCTGTCAATTTTTTAATGGCACACATTCAAATTTGGTAGCGACCACCAAACCAAAGGGTGCCGAGATATTTAAAGATGCACTCCACCCACGGGTTTTCTGGGTTAAGGTGTTAACCGTGGCAAAACCGTGGCTGGAACCGATGAATTGCTGCCAGAACTCCAAAATCCTTTTGTTCGTTCAGTGAAAATAACTCATCGTGCCTCCGAATGGCTCATGGAAACTGAACTCGATCTGCAGCACACGGTAGCACGATATCTCTGTCTTCAGTGAGATCTCGTAATATCTCTGTCAGCAGCAAGCCAAGGCCAGCCAAAGATATTTGAACTTGCAGCTTTGATAGTGCATTGGAATCCCAATAAAGGCTGCCGAAGGAAACTACTATACTGTATACCTTTGCTCAAGTAAAGTTTTGTCCATTTAGGGGGCTGCATTGTGGCTGCATAAACTGGTGTTTGAATTGATGTGCAGGTTTGGTAATTATTTCCACCGTTTCTTGCGAATTCAACTATACTTTAAGCATTCAAACCCGAGAAAATAAAAGAAGTCTGCAGATGCTCCACTAGTCATATCTCCGATAGCTTATGACAGCGGTCGTAATCAGGGCTGCATCATTACTATTGTCGCGATTGCTTTCGTGCGAGAGAGTAAGTCTGAGCTGGCTCTGGTCCTATAGGATTCTATCGAATCATGGCTCGGTAATACATGCGGCCGAGTAATAAATCTCGTTCTCGTAATATGTGGAATATATGGATGCATCACGAGAGGTTTTCAGCAATGGTTTATTTCGTTTTAGCTACAGGTAAAGTGATGTGAAGGCCGAGAAATTGCTGAGCCTGTGTACAGTTTTGCAGTGAATCTCTGCGATCCGCATGTCCTCTGGCTCACTTCTAGCTAGTCCAGTCACTGGTTCAAGCAGTCACCTGCCTCTGCTAGTTACTCCTCAGCTCTCCCTCGGCCCAGCGTCTGCTTCTCCAACTCTCATCGGTCAGGGTCACATGGCGTGGCAGTGGCACGTCAGCTCGCGGCTCGGGTCTCAAAGCGACCCCTCGAATCCTGCTCTGGGTCCATGCCTTGAGTTGCATTTCGCGGGTCTCTGCCTGGAATTCTCTGCCGACCGACGCGACTGCATCTTCTCACTTTTAAAACATTTTAAAAACAAAACAGGAACCTCACCTACCCTGTGCAGCAGCGAAGCTCCACCCAAGTCAATCGTCCTTTATATGTGCTTGCCTGCTTTAGCTGAATGGGCTTTCGTTCAGCTTTTTCAGCTTATCCGGAGTGCTTAGAACGAGATTTCGTTCAGCTTTTTCAGCTTATCCGGAGTGCTTAGAACGAGATTGTCTTGCCACGGGTCGCTATGAAAATGCACTACTTCTATAAATGTTGACAGCTAAATTACCCCTAAGCTGCGCTGTGAATAACCGTTCCGCGGGATCCTATACACTAAACACTGCGGCTGTAGAGATGTCAATGCTTAAGAAAAGCGTTTCGCTGTTCGACATTTATTGAGTTCCAGGTCCGTGTGCGATGCTGGAAACTCGTAAGCAGCTATGCCCAGTATAGAGTTCTCTTGGGGCGAGCTTTTCAAATGCCGTATTCTTATTACTATTCTAGTACCTTCAGAACGTCTAGTTCAGAATTCACGGCATTCATTTGCTACGTGAGAATTAGTCCATATAGTTTCTCCAGCTGACTTAGGTCCACGAAAATATCAGCACCTCTCCAAACATCTTCCCGGATCGTCTGCAAAAGATCAGAAGCTTCTTCCGTGTGTGCCGATGTGCTCGTGTGTTGTGCGTGTGCGCACGCGAACGTTCGTTTGTATCTGTGTGCGTGCTTGTGGTCGGTCGTACATGAGCATTCAGAGCACCAGTTGAGACCATGGAATCGATAGGGCACTGCTTGCACGGCTACCAGTCCCCTCACACGTATCACTAACTGGTGGTGTTTATAGGCTTGCGATCGATTCTGCGATTCGGGAGTTTTTGGTTCCGGTTATCGAGAGTAAAGACCAGAGTGCTGACTTCTTAAGCTCGCTTTCGCTTGCTCGAGCCGAAGTCCGCCGTCGGAGGCTGCATTTCGGTGTTATAGTTGATCACATTCGATGGTCGCACGGGGTGAGATGACCAGCTGACGAAGAGTAAAGCCAATACGCTTTACCGTCGTGCTTCTGTTTACAGCTGGACAATTCCAGAACATATCTCTCTCGGCCCTCACTACAGACAGCTTGCAGGGGCCAGACTACTGAGTGAGTACATTAAACGAGCAGAGCTCAGCTTTATGCTGGAGAACGCCGGCAGTGGCGTTTTTTTGTTGCTCGCCTTGTCGCTTCTGCGAATGTCAACGCGCGTGCGTTCACTCGCAGCAGTGAACGTGCGTAGTGAAGCGAAAAGTTGCAGGCTATTTACACTGGCGACCCGAAGCCCTACCCTTTAATCAGATACTCCGCGACCTGAGTCGGGGGGGGGGGTTCGAGTCCCGCAGCGGGCAATTATTTGTTCGTCATGACCCTCGTGCGCAAGGTGAAGGCGCCAAGGCTGCTCTGCCGCTTTATGAATGAGACATGTAACTAAGCTGCTGTTTACCTTGCTGCCTCTCGCGTGGTTTGAGGCCTGGGCTTTAAAATGACTTCGTACCGAATTTCGGTGTACTGCTGCCTGAGAGCAGGCTTGTGCTTTCAATTGCCCAAATGTCGAGTAAGTTTAAACTCTAAGCCAGGCTGTTAATGATAATTCTGCAAGATATCTTGCACGATCTCTGATTCCTGTGGGGTTCGTATGCGATTGCTTTGTATTTCAAGTCGAAGACATGCCCCTAACCTGACTTTGTTTTCTTTAGCATCCTAAAAGTTTTCAGGTGGATGCCTTACCTCCGAAGCTGAATGCTCGTCTTATAATATTGAGTGAGAAGCGATTCAGACTACTTTCGTAATCTGCGAGATGTAGTCTTGACTGTCAGTCGTGGTTTGCACCAACAGTAACCAAAATTTCCAAGTGATCTGCAGATTTCCAGGTTCTATAGTTTTTGGCGTTCATACCCCAGCTATTACATGATTGTATTAAATCGGGTGATCAAGCTTTTTAAGTCTACCAAATGGCGACACCCTTTTCCCAGAAGCAGTATGAACAAGTTCGTTTGCTTTCAAGAGGGCTTTTTGAAGCTCGAGGCATGCAGTCTAGTAATGACCATGCACGGTCGGTTAGCCCAGAGGTGTAGGTGCTCGCCTTTGGAGACTGAGATCAAGGTTAATGCATTTTATGATTGAGGTCGTGGGATTGAGCCTTGCGGCATATGTGGAGCGCCTGGATAGCGATTAGGTACTCTTAGGGCACTATGCAAATGAAATATGTGTCTGTGCTAGTGTGTGTGTGTGTTTGTGTCTGTGAGTGTGTGTGTGTGTGTGTGCGTTTGTAAGTATGTGTATGTGTATCCACACGGTCTTGGATGCTGAAGGGGAGCACACTATTGGCAGCAGCTCGTTCGGATTGCCATGATCAATCTGCACGGAGAAAAGTTAACAAGGACACACAAAAAGGAAAACAGAATCGGGTGCTAGCCAACAAAGGCATATTTTGTCGAATCTAAGTATCTTCTTTGGGTTTGCTGGTGAGACTCCCGGTGACCTAAAATATCTTACTGCAAACACTTACTTCTTAGATCGCACGTCCTTCGATAAGCACTGGCAACCACACATCACATTTGAGTTAGGGGGTTCGTGGGATACGCATCTGGCCGGCTAGCTAGCCGGCAAAATTTTTGACATCACTGGCCTCTAGCATAAGACCCCTCCTAGGCTGCAGCATTGTCGGTCGACGAAGTTGATGGGTTAAGGCTCTTGAACTTCCTGTCCACGTGTTCGTGAATTCAATTCCTGCAAACACGATAAAGGAGGCTATTTTATCTTTTTTTCTGATAAGGCACTCTCCAATCTAGGCTGTACGTTTAAGTTCCAAAGGCAAGACGATATATTACCGTTTCTTGCTAGCTCTGCGATACCGTCTGTAGTGTTTAGTGCTATGCAAATATGCCTGGTAGTTCAGCTACACAGATTTTACACGTCTGCTTAACATTTATGGGGATTCATGTAACCAAAAAACTCCTCTCCATCCACATATTTTTGACGATTTTCTGTTTGCAGTATTTCCAGGTTAGGTGTGATCCTTGTTGCACGGCTTCATTTGTCTCAACCAATACCTGCACCTGGTGGCATTAGTGAAGGGCTCAGCTGGGCCTTGTCTGAGTCGGCACGTTTTTTTGTAGACATTTTCTTTTAGTTGCCGCTGGCATGCAGGCTTTTGATAGATGCAGGCTGCCGCAGCGCCTGGCTTAACCTGCGTTCATTTCCCTCGTGCCTGGCAAACTGCGTTCGCCAAACGCTCGTAGTGCTGCTGCCGCTGACGGTCGCCGCGCATTTTGCTAATGCTTCCACAGGAATTCCGACCTGCTTCGGGCGATCGCCATCCTTGCCAGCACGCCAATCGTTGACCCGAGCGGCTCTTCCCTTGCCCCGTCAGAGCGGCGCCCAGCTCGGCAGAGCTGGGAAGTTCCGGTGGCAGGGCCAGCGACCGGCGTCAGATGGGCCGCGGCTGACAGTGGAACTGCTGCAGTGGCAGCAGCCAAAGAGTGTTCCTCGGAGGCGCCTGACGTCGTGGCTGCAGCAGTGCAGCAGCCTGCGCCACCATGGCCCCCAGTGCTGCCGCCTCCGGAACCTTTCAGCGACTTTCTCAGCAGGCCTCCTCCGGAGGGACAGGTGCTGCTCAGGCCCAAGAAATCCCCGACAGGGCAGGGGAGATTTCTTACTCGTAAGTGGCTGCCTCTAGATTACTCCCAGTGATGTTTATAGGTGAATGCATACAGGGGTGGAGTCAGGGGGATAGGGGGACAAGTGCCCCCCATGGACAGAGGGAAGTACCTACGTATATCCTATGGCAAACTTCCCCAGGCCCAACGGGCAGGAGCAGTGTACCTTGCCCCCAACCTGAAAATTCTGGTTCCACCCCTGGATGTATATACAGGTGTTTGCACACACCCATACACACCCACCCCACGCATGCACACACACACACACACACACACACACACACACACACACACACACACACACACACACACACACACACACACTCACATACTCACATACTCATATACCTCATATACACACACACATTCTTACATACACACAAATACCTATACATACATACATACACACACACACATACATACACACACAGACACACACACACACTCATGTACTTGTATATTCATTTACAGGTATGTGTGTACGCAGTGTACCATGTCTATGAAGGAGTTCTAACGTCCGGCTCCCATCTTGGCTAGGCAGCTAGCATCCCCAATTCAGTAGATCCTCGTGCCTGTGCGCTCGTGCGCGCTCACGTGTGTGTCTGTGTGTGTGTGTGTGTGTGTGTGTGTGTGTGTGTGTGTGTGTGTGTGTGTGTGCGCTTGGGCTATCGGGCAGTGGCTTGTGGCTCAGCAAAGAGGGCGGATTGTAATCTGCTCACGGTCTCCACGCCTTTGTCACTAAGAAACCGGTGCCTCAAAATTCAAATAGCTCATGGGAGTGGCAGATGCAGTTGCCAGCTGCTTGTAATCTGTTTCGGTGCTTATTTTTCATGCTGCACCTGCAGTGGCAAGGCCAAGTTCCGGCTCAGCAGCAGCATTACAGAGGAGTCAGCCACAGCCTACTGTTCCAATTGAGTACGATGATCCGACCGTCGTCAAAACCTTCAATTTGACAGACAAGTCCGGTAAGCTTTTCGATGGGAGGTTCACTTGCCAGTATTCAAGCCCTGAAAAGAATTCAGCTTTGTCACGAACACATGCATCACTGGTCGGCTGATTGATGCTGCTACCGTGACAACCTAACTAATGCACGTGTGCCAGTGTCTGGGTGAGGGGTGGTGCCTTTGCTGTCTCTCACTAGAACCGAACCCCAACCTCCTCCCCCTCCAGACCTGCTCAGGTAAGCAAGGCATGCGGCAGCAGATCAGCTGCAGCACAGATCGTGAACAGCTTTGCCATTAAGCCCAGCAGCCGACGATGAGCTTCGAGGTGAGGCCTATCTAGGTGGTCTGCAGCTGGTGAGTAGATGGTACTATAGTAGACGCCTACCTGGACTGCTGCTGCTGGCAAGTAGATGGGCTAGTCCACTGTCCGGTCGCGCTGCCCTGCCTAGGCAGTACTGGGCTGGCACTTGCTGGTGGCTCCAATTTGAAGCTCAAAGTCGGTATCCGACTGACATCTGCTGAGAACGGCTACAGGTGGCCTGAGCAAACTTTGGCCATGTGTCAGGACTGCTTGTTGCACCGATGCGTGGCAGGCTTCCAGCTGTTCGATCGCCTAAGTACGATTCGGTGTACTCCTTAACCTGCTGCTACTCTAATCACGAAACATTTGAGACGTCACTTTGTGCAACGCTCGGTAAACATGTGGCAGGTTTGATTTCTAAACTGGTTGCTGCATAGGAACGTGGCCACGTATTACTCTTTTTTACTCCTTCGAGCTGTCTTTCTCATCATATTGGGTTGGCATGGATCTTTGTGGGATTTCAATGTGGGATTCCTTCCTTGCATGGAGTGGCAGTGAGGGAAAAGCTCGCTTAGCTAATTCGTAGCTGCCGATGTGGCTGTGGCAATGTTGTTTGCAATCCGTTAAAATATATTGTTTGTCTTGCAGGAGAGTTGCTAGAGCTGACAAACATCAAGCCGGCTGCAACTGCTGACATGTTTAGGTAAACGCTAGATGGCTGTCTGCCGCCTGCTGCAGTTTGATTTTGTATCCAAAAGTGAATCAGTCAGCGATTCTTGGGTGCAGTTTACAGTTGCCCCTTCTTCTAAATGCAGTTGACTTCTCTAATGGCTGCTTGCAGTGCTTTACCGCTGGCTCAGCAAGCAGAACACTACACTGTTAGGTTATGCGTTCGGGGCATAGGGACTGATTGTCTTTAGCACTGTTATGCTGCATTTTGTTCTTGCTTGTGGGCCTTGTTACGACGCCCTGATTGGCGCACTAGTTATGCACTTTGCATTTTTTCCTGGACATGGATCGTCAATTAGTGATAAAATGTACACTATCAGCATTTACAAGCAGACAGAAAGTATTTCAACCAGACATAGCTAATGCTCTGACGAATAGGTGGGGTGTTTGCTTCTTTTTAAATGTCGCTAAATTGAGGGATGTCGTGATGTCAGTTGGGAGTGAGCTCCAGGCTTAGGGAGCATATAAGCTGAAGGCACGGTCTCCAAAGGGTTTGAGGTTGGTTCGAGGCACAGGTACATGACTTTAGTCAGACGAGCAGATGGTGAAGCCTATTGCACAGGCAGGAAGACTAAGCCCCCACTGCATTGATGTAGTGTATCTGTCTTGTATCCCCAATTTTGCGATGGCACGAAGCTGAAAGTAGGCAGTCTCGACGGTAATTACAGCCTCTGTTAAATGCCTAGAAAGATATTCAGTTCTCTGAGGTCGCTATACAGATGTATTATTATTATTACTATTATTATTAGAGATGATGTTATAATCTAATGAACTATCGCTTTGGAACAAGACACCAAAATTGCTTGCAGACACTACAGGAGATATGATAGAGGCTCAGATGATAGAGGCTCAGATGACAGAGGCTCAGATGATAGAGGCTCAGATGATAGAGGCTCAGATGACTGTTATCGATTAGCATCAATGCTTTGAAATCTCCCTCTGAGATAGAACCCAAACCGTTGCAGTGAAGTGCCACTGAAGCGTGGGCAAGTTGGCAGGCACTTAAGAAAGACTTTGGGATTAATAATACCAAATGCTGAAAGGTCCAGCGAAGCTAGCAGAAAGTCTCTGTGTTCGTCGGAATCCCTGAGAAGATCGCTATACACTTGCATTACATTATATTATATTTATTACATTATATGATTACATTATACACTTGCATTAGTGCTAACTCTGGGGTACGATTAGCCTGAGTGAAGTGTACTTGCCAGGTTGCAGTTTGATATGGATTTTAGCTTGCCTGTCCCTACTCACTCTTTTTATGAAAATAAAATATCGCAGTTTGGAGACTAGGCAGAAATTGCTCGAGTTCTCTTTTCCAGTGTTGACTTTTTAGTGGATGGCCTAGCATTAGCCTTCTTATTGAATGTATGGACAAGACCTGACCTGTTTATTATGTTAGTAATGTGGGGTAGTATCGAGTGCATCTCAGAAGGAAAAAATAGGTGTAGGCTGTAAACAGTTAGTTGCCTTTTTAGGCTGGGAAAGGCTTCGATGTGAGATCACTAGTAGCAAGCTTGAAGGTGGACATTGAGGTATAACAAGGAGAAGAAGGTAAGGAGTCTAGTGGGGATATTACCTTGGGGCTGCCCTCTCTGACCTTCTCTATAGCCCCAAAAAGAAGCGAGAGAAACAAGCTGTTAAATGCCGCAAGGATTGCTTGATAAGATGCTGACCTGGAAAGGGTTAAGGAGATGGTTGGTGATCGACGTAAGCACTTTTGGATTGTTCCCCTCTGATTTCGATGTTTTTATATAAGGTCGTACGAATCCATTTTAGCTGAGGCAAAGTCTAGCTTAATAATAATAATGATACAGTATTTTTGCTATTATCGTCATTAAGTTGTTACTTTAGTGCTTACTACTATTATTATTAAGTTAGACTTGACCTTAGCTAAAACGGATTGGTACGACCTACAATAGCCATCGCATGCCTGCCGATGGAGTCGATCCTGACTGTTCGCATGCTTTGGCATGTGCTTAATAGTACTATCTAATTAATGTCTGAAGTAAATCATAGGCCATCTGGGTGAGGACGTACAATGCTAAATCGGAGAAGCAAACTCACCCAGATCATCGCTCATGTAGTGTTGTAGCATTTCATCAGTGAGCAGAGCTCGAACGAAGGATTGAGCAGAGGGAGTGAGGAACATATTTTTTGCGATCAGCGTCAATGTCAAGAGTCTTAAACGTTTCGGGAGTTGATACCGAAGGGAACATAATCGGAAGACTGAATAAGATGTGCATGGGGCCAGATGGTTAATGTTTGTAAATAATAAGTTTTTACAATATACAATCATGGAAAAAATTTCATTGAGTGTGTGACCTTTGTTGTGAGTGTGGCCATTTAATTTAGCCACAAGAGAAAATGCATCGACCAATTCATGAAATTTGCCACACACGACGGATTAGTTGGGTAGTCGAAATGAGTTTTAAAATAACCCAGTAAGTGGAAGGGACGATTTCTGGGACACTCAGTAGAAATGAAATAAAAAAATCTGAAATAAATGACGGCTTGTTACATGAAGGTGAGAGCTCACTGCCACCATTGGCATCTTGCTATTGGAGAAACTCAACGCAAGAGATTCAAAAGACTGCTTCGATGGGCTGCAGACATTTTGAATTGAGAGAAGACCGAGGGACAATCTCTACCGTGAGTTTTGATTGATATCGGAGTATGAAATTATGATAAGGCAGTTAATCAATTTTTAGCGAGGCATCGGGTGTGATTGGTGGTGTGTTTCATAATGTCCCAATAACAGATTAGGTCAACTAAGATCGGTCAGGTGCATGCATTTGTGTTTAAATACATGTAAATACATTCTTTTGAGCATGGGAGTTTTTTCTGGAATCCATTGATTTAATTTTGAGCTCGTCTGTGCAAATAGCTAACTTTAAACATGAGTTACCATTGTCCGACAGTTCGCACAAAAGTTACGCCTTCAAGATTCTCTATACATCTTATAGTATACTTCTAAATAGTGTTTGCCTTCTCTAGCATCGAATCTTGTGAAGCAATCACCTTTCCTATCCCACTAGTTCAGATAGCTCCTGGGCAGAATAAAATTCCTTGTTTATTTCTTATCGCCATCCTCTTTGCTTCAATGTCCCTAGACGTTTTACACGGACGATGGGCAGTACATTTTAAATATTCCGTATGGAAATTCTATCCTTATTTTTATTTTTTAATTATTTTTTCCACGATCTCTAAAGCTCTGTTACACATCGAGACCATTGGCTGCCATGCTATGCTATGTTTTCGCGATCAGGATGTAGTCGGTCATACCTTTCATCTCTGATTGACTGACTTCCTTTTTCTTGTCATGTGGCTTGGACAAAATAGCTTATGCGAGATGTGGATCTCAATGTTTATTTGGAGATTATGAGTGAATAGTCGTAGGCATTTGTCTTGAGCTTTAGATGTATTCATTTGTTCCTTAAAACAGCGTCTGATTGCAAATCATTAATCAGTTTATTCAGTGCAGCCCAATTGTATCTGCCACAGCTAAATAGCCATCGAGTTTGCATAAAAAAAATATTTGAGCTCTCAAATAGACGACAAATGCAACTTAATAGTATGTATGCAAAATATTGCCCTAATCTTAATTCTTGCTGAAATTGGCTGATGGCAGATGCATGGCAATTTTTGGCATGATTTCTGTGAATTGCATTCTACAGGGACCGGAGTCTGAAGGCACAATCGTACGACAATCTGTCTGTAAAGAGCACGAGCAAGCTGTTAGACATTGCTTTCCATTGTGAGTATTGTGCAAGCAAGCCTTTATTACCCAAGTTTGCATTGCATTATAACTTTGGCAGTAGCCTCAGCATAAAAATGTAATACTATATGACAACGAGAACACGGTGGTAGGCAAGATAAGAGATTTTTCCATGGAGTGGTCTGATCTATTCTTCCAACTTCTATTGCCGGTATGACTCTTGGCCTATGGTTTCGGATGTCCTGGTTTCAACACCAGATGGCGATGCAATATATTTGGTGCTTTTCAAGTGCCTCGATATCTCTTTAGGGTGCTTTAGAACTATATACTCTGTAAGTCCGGTTGGCGCTTCTACTAAAGATTTGTTTTACAGGATGCAGCTCCGTCGGGTGCTCTCGGTATCTCGACCTGTCTCGTTCGTGTGTTGTCACTTCTTACTTTCCTTCCTCGCGATCTCTCTTGGCCATTCCCCCTCTTTGTCTGTCTGTCTGTCTCAGTCTGCCTCTGTCCGTCTCTGCCTTTCTTTGCTCTGCTTGTCCTCTTTTTTTTACGGTTTTCTTCTGTAGTGTAGCATGCTCTGTCTTCTCCTGGCAGATGGCAGAAGCATGATGGCATCGTTCTCTTACCTCGGTATGGCTGCCAATGCAGTTATGCATCTGCTTTGCAGCTACCTGAGGGCCCTATTAGTAGCAGCCATTCAGGTAGCTCTGACTCACCTTTGTCTACCAAGTTACTCACCGGTTTGCTGCAACTGAAGGAGGTTAATTAGATTGACTTCGGTTACCTACCTTCCTGTCTGTCTGTGCCTCAGGTGCAGCTGCCAATTAAGACAAGCATAGATAGGATTGCAACAATCCAATCTTTCTGTGCTTCAGCTGCAGCACGTGCATGATTGGTGTCACTGACTGGCCTCATTGTCAGACCAGTCTGGCCATATTGGCCTGATAGACAACTACTGCCACCGGCTCTGAACTAAGGCAGACTTGGGAGTGGCTGCGGCTAGGCTGAAGGACGTGCCACTCTACTCACATTGTCTGCACAGCATGGACCGGCACGGTTCGTCCTCCATGCACATGTATGCAAAGCGCCAAGAGAGAGAGAGAGAGAGAGAGAGAGAGAGAGAGAGAGAGAGAGAGAGAGAGAGAGAGAGAGAGAGAGAGAGAGAGAGAGAGAGATATTCAGCTCTCTTAGGGTGCTATGCAAATGTCTTCTAGCTACACTCTTACTTGCCTCCACTGCAGCCTTGCACAAGCTCACTTGGGAGACCAGTTCTCGTGCCTGGCATCGTTTGCCTCCATGTTCTGAGCATTCCCCCTGTCTGTCCCTATATCCAACATTCGATCTGCTCCACTGACCCGAGTCACCGTCCGGATGCTCCAGTCCGTGCTGCTGCTGCTTTACTCGTACGTCCAATCAAGCAGTCCAATCATGGCTCTTGCTCTGCCCTTGGTGCAAGTTTGGAGTTTCCCAATGATTCTCTCTTCCATCTGGACAATGCTGCAGTGAGTCACCGATGTGGCCATATGTCGAACTTCTCCCCTTTTTTTCTTAATGCACTCCTCCTTCCCCAGCCCTCATGGTGTGCAACGTCGAAAAGCAACTGAATCCATTTGCAAAAACAGCAACCAGTAAGCAGTAGCCACGACAGGCACCTGTTCGGCTCATTTCAAGAGGCTGCCTGAGCTGAGCAGTTGTGGGTCTCAATCCAGGTGTTGGCTCATCGGAGCATCAATCCAGCAAAGGCCAGCCGTGCTCATCAATCAGCCTAGTCATCCGGCAGCCACTTCACAAGGCACCTAGGCATAGCACACACCCACATGCACAGGCACACGCGCGCACACACATGCATGCGCACATGCACGTGCCCATGCATGCACACATGCATGCGCACATGCATGCGCACATGCACGTGCGCACACCCACGCGCGTGCGCGCGCGCACACACACACAGACACGTACACACAGACGGAGAGACACACACAGACACACATGCCCACACATGCCCACACACACACACACACACACACACACACACACACACACACACACACACACACACACACACACACACACACACACACACACACACACACACACACGCACACACACACACAGATACACACACACACACACACAGATACACACACGCGCGCGCACGCACACACACACACACACACACACACACACACACATATGCAGGCGAACACACACGTACACATACACACACACACGCACGCATCCAGTTGTCTACCTTCCTGTCTGCCCATTGCTGCTCGCAACGATCCTGGCCGCCTTTTATCCACGTCGTTTCACGGCAATGGTGAGCGCTCATTCCGGTGCTGCTGCTCGTTGTTGCAGTGTTCGGTGGCGTCGAAGAGGACGAGGCTGTGGAGGCCGCAGAGGCCACCATGGGCAGTCGCGGGAGCCCTCGCTATGACGGCAGACGCTCGAGGCGCGCAAGCTCGTTCTTGCCCTGGGTCAGTCGATTTCCTTCTGCCTGCAGCTCGGTCGTGTCGGCATTGTGACAGTGTCGAGACAGTCCTGCCAGTCTGTCTGTCTCTCTCTCTCTCTCTCTTCTCCCCCTCTCCGCCCTTTCTCTCTCTCTCTCTCTCTCTCTCTCTCTCTCTCTCTCGTGTTCTCGCTCACTAAATCTTCATAAACTAAGCAGAGGTTCACTATAGTCTGATTATTTTTGCCTGATGTTCATGGCAGCCGTCAGCTTCGTTAAATCTTTCGGCTTAGCATGGTTTATGCTAGCCCACCTAGCCACATGCAAACCCAGGTGTGCCGATGTAAGCAGCTTCTGTGCACAAAGTACACCACTGCTACCTTGGCACCTTACCAAAGTCGTCATCGTGCCTGCTAAGCCTTTGGCTTGAGGGATTGGGGGTACTGAGATTCGCAGACCAAGTGAAAAGTGGCCTACAACATGAGCCGGCCAGTTAGAACTCGTGCAGAATTTTGGAAAATTGGAAAGATACCGGGCCGGTTCTAAAATATGGAAGGAGCAAGCTAGCTTGTAATCGTGTGCCCTCCTTCCTGATGGCTTTCTTCCTTAGGCCTCCAGCTTAGTGTTGATCTGCTACTGCGTTGATTCTCCATTTGCATTGGTATGCACAAATGGGTTCTACACATGCTCCCTTGAACAGACCGTGATCCGGAGCACTAGTCCTAGTGCGGTCGTTCGGACATTAGTGTATACGATCCTCTCTCACTGTTCTCTGTCTGTATAGACTGTTGATTGGCAATCTAGCATTGTAGGCTCAACAGCTGCCACACAAACCCCTCGTGTGCTCGAAAGCTTGCGAACTTGCAAATTGCTTGTACCGTAATGAGTAAAGTGAGCAAGGAGCACACGACTCTCTCTTTCCCCTTCTCTCTCTCTCTCTCCCTCTCTGTATCTCTTTGTCTGTCTGTCTCTCTCTGTGTCTGTCTGTCTGTCTGTCTGATATTGTGCATCTTTACATCGTTTTTTTTTCTAGCTTGAACCTGCCTGGAAGTATTATACCCATGTATGCAACATTAAAATGGTCTCAGTACTTGCACTATGATACTGCCTGAAGGAGGAACAAGTAATTGTAACATGGTATAATTGATTCTGCACCTATGACTATAGGTGGCTACTCGTGGTAGATTGGCAGCTAGGACGTCTGTTAAGTCATTTCTTAGGAACACAAAGGGATCTCCACCCTACGGCTGCCACGGCTGGGCATTTAAAGCACGTGCAAGTTGATGTGGCCTCACAATAAGGAGAATCGTTAATCTGACCCATGCATACTCCCTCTCCCTCTCCTATTCTCTTTCCCTCACTTTCTTTTTTCTCGTCCACTCTCTTCTTCCCGTTTTGCTTTCTTTCTCTTCTCTTTATCCTTTTTTGTTATCTGTGGTGATGTCAACTGCCACCTGTACAGATTATTCGCACTGAGTTCCCCTGATGATTAGCTCGACTGACTCGATCAGTCTTCCGATCTGGCTGGTCCATCTCACAGTGGTCATGGTTTACTGATAGAATGAACTATCATCTCCTGCTCTTTATAGCGTATCTGTTGGCCAGATGCAAAGTGGCAAAGGCCAGGGCAGCTCAGCTTTCCCCTTTTTTAATCTGAAATACAGTATTGTCGATTAACGGGGGGGGGGGGGGGGACTTGATGTGTCTCGATGAGTTGTGAGATAAATGCATCGAGGCCGAGATTCTGCTACAGCATTCTTACTACATACCACTCGGGGACAGGACTGAGATTTCGAATGTGTTTGTTTGCTGCTGGCTCGCTGACTGGTTGCTCCAAGCACCGAGCTATAGACATGTGTCAAAGAAGCCAGCCGGGGAGGTTGATGCGACCCACTAAGTTACTGCCTCCAGGCATCCCTGTATTGCTGCAGTAGTTTTGGTTATCGTTGCGAACAGCACGGAACGCCAGCCGACGAGCAACACCAGTTTATTCCACCGTGCACGGAACAGGGGAAAACAGGACTCTCCCCACCCCCCTATCTTGCCCACACCGGAGTCCAGCGACTCCCTTGTCACAACAATCACTAATCGCACATTCCGACCGCATACCACATCGAGTGTCACAGCCCACTCGTACAACGATCAAGGGCAGTGCCATCAATTAAACAAAACCACAGCTGCAGCTACTTTCCATTGTCATGAGCAGCACTGTAACCAGGCTAAAGTGGTAAAGTTGTTGAAGATCTGCCATGTGCAGCATTGGCCCTGGCACTTTTAGCGTGCCAATTTTGTGTGTGCACGCCGTCGACGATGGAGGAATCATTCACTGGTGGCGCGTGCGTGATCTTAAAGACAAGTAGTCGTGATGGTCGCCCAAAATCGGCTGTGAGCTGTGCACTGAACTCCCATATGTCTCTCCCACCTTCCTGCCGGTACGTGCATCCGTGCTCTCTCTTTGGTTATCGAAGGTCGGGCTAGAGCTTGGTCTCATGAACAATAACATGGCTCGATGTAGTTATTATTTGGCTGCATCACCTGGGACCGATGCGACTGGATGCCTGGGCATGCATGCAGTGGCCTGGCCGGTGCCACCTGCAGTGCAGAGTGTTCTGGCATGCCAGCAGTTGCCACTCAGAGGCAGCAGCCATGCCATGCTGAGCAAAGAATGCTCGTGCAAGCTCTTGGCGACTGGCATTGAATGGTTGACGGCGGAGCATGACCAGGCCTGCAGGGCGAGCTCATTGTGCCCAGCGTTTTGTTAGGCGCACTCGATCGACTTGAGATCGAAGCATAGAGCTCTTAATGTGGTCGTACAGCAAAGCTCGACACCTGCCCCGTGGTGCTCTTGTCTTGGCCGCAGTTGAGAGCTCTCCTCCCCCTCGCTCTTTCTCTCGAATAAGGGCATATGCTAAGGGCTTTTCATGCTCTTTTTTTACCCTGAGGCATGACCCAATCTTTCGGGTGTTTAAGCTAATGTCCACCTACTGGTCCTCCCTGCAAGTTGCTGCAACAGGCATTGCCACGCCCCCAGTGGCTGTGTCTGCTGGCAGGCCTGTGTCCGGCCAGCAGGCTCGGCTAGCCGTGGTTCAAAAGGTCACTGGAAAGGGTCGAGCAGCAGCCTCTGTTGGGCCACCTCGTGGATGGCCGCAGCTGCTGCTGCTGCCAGGTCGCACGGGAACTCAAGACTCGACCAAAGCAAATGAGCTGCTGTGCAACTCAACAATGGACAACGAAGCTTCAGCAGAGCCAGCCATGCAGCCGTGTCTAGCCGAGGAGATGCTGCTCTGGCGAAGAGCAGCCTTGGGAGGAACAAACCAGTGGATGTGAGCGTACTGCTGGCAACTGTGGTAAGGCAGTACAACAGAATTAGAGATTCTGCAAGAAAGAGACTTCGAGGGAAAGAGAAAGAGAGACTTAGCGAGAGACTTGAAGAGACATATATATATACATATATATATAT
This sequence comes from Cristatella mucedo, assembly GCA_009760855.2. NCBI lineage: Eukaryota > Metazoa > Bryozoa > Phylactolaemata > Cristatellidae > Cristatella > Cristatella mucedo. The sequence goes on along the minus strand of WPIO01000019.1, from coordinate 5,551,345 downwards.
ATATATATATATATATATATATATATAGAGAGAGAGAGAGAGAGAGAGAGAGAGAGAGAGAGGCAGAGACACAGAGAGAAAGAGAGACAGAGAGAGACAGAGAAAGAGAGAGAGAGACATACAGACAGATGGAGAAAAAGAAAGACAGTGTGACACGGAGGCAGAAGCAGTGCAACCCTGATTGTGGGCTTAAGCAAGATGGCTTAGCAGGACATGCCACCCCCTTGGACCGCCCTGAAGGGGTGTGTTGAACGCCCAGCTGCCTGACAGCCCTTTGTCCTTTCTATGAGTGGCTGTCCCAGGCAAGGTCAAAGTCTGGGTATTTGGCATAATCTGACTGGACTGGATATTTGGCATAATCTGGCTGGACCTGTCTCCTCGACAGCCATTCCTCGTCTATCTGCTAGTGCTGAGTGCTGTTATACCACTACTAATTGCTGAGCAGTGGCAGTAAGTCCTGCCAGTTACGTCTCCCACTTGGCACCTGTCAGCAGGTTTAAGATGTGCACATTGGATTGTGAAAAAGCCAACAGTGTGACGGTGGCATTCGGTTAACTATCCCCTCCCTAAACCCACTCCAGCGTATCAGTTGGCTCTTTGCAGCAGCCAGTCGATCAGCTAAGCAGGCGACTTGTGCTACCCTTAGGTCAGTTATCCTGTGGCTCGACACTAGTCTACACTCAGGGAGGGATTTTTAAAAGTGACACCTTCTTGCTTTTTGAGTGTGTTTGTGTGTGTGAAAGAGAGAGAGAGAGATAGAGTGTGTGTGTGTGTGTGTGTGTGTGTGTGTGTGTGTGTGTGTGTGTGTGTGTGTGTGTGTGTGTGTGTGTGTGTGCGCGCGCGCGAGTGTGTACATGATGCATCATGCATGCAAAGACTGCGTTTGTGGACCTCGTGTGTGGACCACGTGGGTGGGCAGCAGTCCTTCTACTGCATCCTGTAATCTATTGATCGAGCAGCCGGCTGACAAACAAATGAGGAGGGACCACAATGGATCATTTTGTTCCACCACTGCTGAGCCGATAGCCTTTTATCGGCTAATAGCAATTAACTGACCTCGGGCGAGTTACCGGGAGGGTCGTGCAGTGCCTCCTCTCTGCTCCCCTCAGGTGGCTGCCTGCCCCCCCTCCCACTGCTGACCTCCGGCAAGGTTTTCTACAAAGAGCTGCTTACCGTCCACCTCCATGCCTCAGCCAGGTCCAGGTCCTCCGATGCTGATTCAGCCTCAGCCCAGCTCGAACTGCCGGCCAAAGGCCAGCCTGTTCGCCTACCTGGTAGGTTCTGCTGGCTTCGTCGGCAGCACAGCTTTGGCTGACAGCTTGGTGAGCCGTGATGGCACACTAGGTACAGCAGTTACTCTTCACAACCTCGGTACCGAGGTCGTGGGTTCGAATCCTGCAGCTGTGATCCTTTATTGAAACTACAAGTAGCCTAGATAGCTTTTAAGGATCTTCTGCTACTGCACAAAAAAGAGGCTGTTAAAATCAGCTAGTATTTTTTGGACCTCGCTTTTTATCGTCAACTCGACAACTAGCTCAAGTTGTAATCGTTGCACTGGTCTCGTCTAATCGTCTGTCTGCCTTCCTGTCTCTCTCTCTCACTCTTTTGCCCTCTCTCTCCTTTTTCTCTCTCTTGCTCTCTCGTGTTCTCGCTCACTAAATCTTCATAAAATAAGCAGAAGTGCAATATAGTCTGATTATATTTGCCTGATGCTCGAGGCAGTCGTCAGCTTCGTTAAATCTTTCGGCTTAGCATGGTTTAAGCTAGCCCACCTAGCCACATGCAAATCCAGGTCAGGTGCTTCTTTTCATTTTCATAATAATAATAATAATGCACTTGATAAAGCGCCCTCAGAGAACTTAATCTCTTTCTAGGCGCTTTACGTTCGTGGTTAGTTAGCTGCTCTGCCAGTCTGCCCTAGCAGCTATGGGTCAGGGCTGCCGGCACTCAATGCGACTCCCTCTCACCGGCTGAGAGCATGCTCTCAGCTCAAGCATGCTCCCTGACTCGGCTGAGTCAGCCTTGCCTAGTGTGGTCAGCGCTCACAAGGCTGCAGCCTCCTCAGCCCTTTCTCCCCACTCCTTGTGACTAATCTCGGCATTTGCACAGCCGGCAGCAGGGAAATGAAATCCGAGCCGAGCTAGGGGCTGGCTGGCTGTCGGCAGGCCAGCAGTGGCCAAAGCCCCCCCCCCCCCCGAACGACAAGAGCTACTGCTGTTTCGCAGTCATTTCGTGGTCGGCTGCAGAGCTGTGGAGGAGTCGGCAGAGAAGCCTGACCTGGCAGCCTAGCAGCCTATTGGCCTAGCTGTGTTCCAGGTGTCTGTCTGCTCTGGGGCTCACAACAATGATGATGATCCCAAGGATGGCTTTAAAAGCGGGCATGCGCAGGTTCATGTCCTTCATTCAGGTAACTGCTTGACTTGGCCTCTCGAGTTTCTTCTCTTGCAGCTAGCTTCGGCTGCTTCTCCCAGACGTCAGCAGCAGCTGGCAGCAGGTGCTGATGCCAGCTTATATACTTGTGGTGACGTCGTCGAATGCAAGCCCCTTCGAATGGCCTTGGCTCAGCAGCCAGCGCATGTTAGACCAGTTGTCGTGTGTCTTCTTATTAGCTAACGATTCCCCGAGCACCGTCTCTCACTCTCTCTCTCTCTCTCTCTCTCTCTCTCTCTCTCTCTCTCTCTCTCTCTCTCTCTCTCTCTCTCTCTCTCTCTCTCTCTCTCTCTCTCTCGGCCGGCTCCAAAAGTTATGTGTCACTACGGTATTTGCTCAAGCAGAGCACTCATCTGCCCATTACGATCGACTGCCAATCCAATGAGAGTGCACGAACGACTGAGTTAATGCAGGTGTGCTTGTAAAACGACCCCCCCCCCGAAAATTCAGCAATACTCCAAGCGGTGTTTTGTCTAGCAATCGACAGTCAGTCAGACTGAGACTGGGTCTCGTATTCCGTGCCCTTTAAGCTTGTGGTTCCCAAGGGACATCGGGACATCGCCTGATCTGTGAGCGCCGTGTCTCCAGTCTTCATCTGCTTGCATGCTCCGAGTCACTGACACGCGTCTTTGCACTTGGTGTCTCGTCTTGAAGGATGACGATAAGATGTCTGACAGGAACAGCAACAATCGGCTCTCCACCCACTCCACCCAGCTGTCGAGAAGTCCACAGCCGCAGTCACCAAGTAAGAAGAGAAGCTCCCGCAATCAACTCTAGCTGCTGCTGCTGTTGCTGCTGCTGGCATTCGTGGCTGGCTGCATGCGCCTGCAAATCAGAGTTGCCACTATGCATCAGGAGTGTCTCATCCTGATTCGAAGATGCTATAGGCATCTTACCCAGTAGGCTGCTGCATCTGCTCGTGTCTGGGAGATGCAGTTAGTATGGCGGCCAACTGTGACATGTCCAACGTAACAATGCGGCCGCCAGCAAACAGGAGGCCAGAGTGTCTTCCATGCCCTGCTTGCTGAGACCAAGTGTACCTAGGAGTGACGGTTTTTTTCACCTTGAAGTGAAGCAGGACTGTGTCTGTAGCTGTCCGGGTTCATCGTCCATCTGCACGCATAGCCGCACCGTAGCTGGGGTGATCTATCTGAGAGAAGGGGGCTGCTGCTTCCCTCAGGCCTGCCGGAAGCACCAGCCTATGACCGAGTTCTGCCGACTAGAAAAACTTCTTGGTTAAGCATCGTGTTTGAGCACAGCTCTGTCGATTGCACTTTCTTTTTTTGCGGCAAACCCAAGTAACTAGGACTAGCGTGCTGCACAATAGCTTAGCCCTAGTCCCTGCCCTGCTTTGCCTCCACCCATGTGCTGCTCTTGGAAAGATGGCAAAATGCAGGTCTACATTCTGGATCGTTGCCTTCCGACTCACGCTCTGAGTGGTAAATGTTGGTCCCCAAATCATGATACAAGTCTAAGCAGTCCTACCAAAAGTGTGACTGCAGCCACGTCGATTCCCGGCTAGCACTGCCTTTCGGAAAACGCGATCAGCAGCGCATTAGCTCTGCCAAACGAATGCTGCAGTAGGTCTTGGGCTACACACTTCGACCCTGTCGTCCTCCCCTTTTCCCAGGCCGCCGGCGCTGCTGCGCCATCCTGCTGCAGCACGCACTCACTCGGTCGACCGCCCGGCCTCTGTTGACACACAGCGGTGAGCAGGACCGCAAGCAGCCTTGCCTCACACTGGCACCTATCGGCACGACGGATGGTCGCCGGCACTTGAGCGGCTCTCGACATATACAGAGCTGTTTGCCCACAGTGCTCCAATGTCGCCCCGCCATTCTTCCTCGATCCCTCAAGGCGGCAGCCGCCGACACTGCAGCTTGCGTCCGTGCTGGCTTGCGCCGGCGTCGGTCCAGTCGACTTCGAGCCGAACGCCCGAGCCAAAGCCAGCAGGCGCTAGCCCGGCCCGATCGGCAGCCGCCATTCCATGCGCTGCGCGAGGTCGCCAAGTGTGCACGCGGTACACACATCGCTCGGGAACTCTCGCACCTGCTTGCGCTCTTGCTGTCTTGAGAGTGGGGGCACTGCCCCGCCTCCCAAAGGAGCGCTGCTTGGCCGCTGCTTGCGAGCGCTGGTGGCTGTCTGTTTGCAGAACTGCCGCCCGCTCCGAAAAACGTGCGACTGACTGTGGCAAGCGAGACGTCGCTGTTCGTGCGCTTCGACTGCGGCGCCTCTGCTCTGCATCACATAGGTAGGCCGCCGTCGCTGCTGCGCCACTGTGATCCCTCCTCCTCCTCCTCCTCCTGCCGCTTATGCTCCACCCACTCTCACCTCGGCTCGCTCGGGCGAGTGGAGTGCTTTTCGCAGTGTGGCATGGCAGACCTTTGCCTATCCTCCTTCTCCTCCGACTCAGCCGCTTCCTGCTGTCTGCTTGAAATTGCAAGGTGGCAGCAGCAGCAGAGCCTGGGCGTGCAGCAGGCCTGGTGCGAGGCTCTACTCGCTCAGCGCTGTCACAGCTCGTCAAATGCCCGTGTGCTTGACCGATGGCTGGACAACGATAGTCGAGAGGGCGAGGGTCGCTCTGCGATCGCCGGGGCTTTCTCGACGAGCGGTGGCGTCTTCCTAGTAGCCACAGCTTTGACATCTTCTGCGCCAACCAGCCAGCAGCCGCTCTGCGAGAGAGAGGCACACATTCGGCAGCCAGTCGCACAAGCACAGCCGTGACGGCTGCTCTCTCTCTCTCTCTCTCTCTCTCTCTCTCTCTCTCTCTCTCTCTCTCTCTCTCTCTCTCTCTACTCTGATCTGCTCTTACTCTCTCTCTCTCTCTCTCTCTCTCTCTCTCTCTCTCTCTCTCTCTCTCTCTCTCTCTCTCTCTCTATGCTTCGATCTAGTTTCTCTCAGTTTGCATGCAAGGGAAGCACATCAGCAAGCACTTGCTTGCTTGCTTGTGATTAGGGCATGCCAGAAGCGCCCCTCCTCCTCTGCCGTCGACCCCCCCCCCCCGACGGTCACTGCCCCCCAGCAACAGCAGAAGCAGTGAATGCAATCGTTCCACTCCATCTCCAGCTGCCTTTTCTCTGTTCGCACAGTCGAGTGGTGCTTGGACCCAAGTTTTCAAGTGCTGCAAGGCTCCGAGGTGCTGAGTCACAGGAACCACACTGCCGACGTCGAGATCTGCGATCTGAAGCAAGGCACGGCATACCATATTCGCGTCGTTGCGGTCGGCGAGAACGGCTCCAGTGCGCCCGTTCTTACTGAGCCGCCGTTCGCCAGGCCGTCCAGTGAGTGCGCGAAGCATGATGGGGCGGCAGCGGCGCCGCCTCCCCAGCGAGTTCGAGCGAGCTGAGCCAAAATGCCCAGCTCTCTGACCCGGAGTGCAGCTGGCCGAGCTCTCTCTCTCTCTCTCTCTCTCTCTCTCTCTCTCTCTCTCTCTCTCTCTCTCTCTCTCTCTCTCTCTCTCTCTCTCTCTCTCTCTCTCTCTCTCTCTCTCTCTCTCTCTTGCCCGAAGAGACCCTCTGTCCACCAGCCCGCCCCTCTGGCCTACTCTCCCAATACACCCCAGACCCGGTCGGACTGCTTGCTAGGACTGCTTTTTTGTCTCCGTACCGTCACACGGACGACGGCATTCGGCTTGCAATTCCCAGGCTGGCGAGAGGTGCACAACGTCAAATCCCGGACCAAAGGTCAGCTGGAAAAGCTGCACAAGCTTCAGGACTCGTACAGGGAGGCCAGGCCACGGCTGATGGACGCCCTGACGAGTCCCAGCGACTCGCCCATGCACTCACGCAGGGTCACTCTGGCCAAGCGAAGCATCAAGAGCCTCTTCTCGCCGTCAGTCAAGTTCCAGAAGAACCTGAAACGGTGAGCGCCAGCGTGCGCTCTCTTCATTAGCATCTCTCGTTGGCGAGATCATTAGCTCTGGTGGCAGTGAGTTTTGTGCCGAATGCCGCCGGACTGCTGCTGCTGCTGCAAGGCTCGTTGCTTCGGTTCGGCCAGTGCTCACGCTCTGCAAACGCTCCTGGTCGCCGCTTCTGGTCGTTGCTAGAGGGCTGGCCCGGCAGTGGATGCTCCCGTGCACGGGGTGGAGGGTGGTGGCCGGGTCCCCCACCTCAGCTGGAAGTCATCGTCAGCCGCCCAGCGGAACGCACTGCAACCAAGCGAATCAATCGACGACTTCCGTCTCGAGAATCTAGCCATGTCACTCGACAGGACGGCAGGCAGACCATCGGCCGTAAAGGGAGGGGGTGGTTGATGAGAGAGGTGGAGGGCGAGCACGGAACAGCTGGAAACCGTGGCAGCGCCCCTCCTGCCGCTTTCAGTGGCTTTATCCGTGCTCATCTGACTTTCAGGGGCCTCTATCTGGCCAGCCTGTTCTACAGCGAGGACCGCGTGCTTGTCACCAGCGACGAGGTGCTGCCCATTGTCGAGGTCGACGACGGCTATCCATTCGGTGTCAGCGGCGGGGCGCTGGCTGACTTCCTGTGGCTGGTCAAGGTCTCGTGCTCCTGGGACGTCGTGCATGACCTTCGGCGCAGCGTGAGCAAGCTGGCCGCCGCTTCCGGCGCCCTCGATCTGCGCCTCAAGATGCTGCAGGCCGCAGGCAAGCTGCAGGTAGGCGGCCCAGTGCCTCTCTCTTGCTCTCGCTCTGTGTCACAAGTGGCTGCACAAGCAGTGCCGTTGCTTGCCGAGAGCTGTGTCGTCGGGTGAGCGCGTGTGCCGGATGGCGCTCAGATGTCGGTGGCCACCTCGGAGTGTTACACTCCCAGAGTTTAGGTATTTCCGGAGAGGGGAGGAGTCAAGCAGCAGCACCTGCAGCTGCTGTTGGGAGGTGCCATCGGCATCCGTCATCTGCCCCAAGCTCCAGGTAGTGTCAGATCGTCCAAGCACCTCCCGGCAGCCTGCTCTAATGCCCCATAAATCCGTCGACGGTTGGAAGAGTGCAGCTGCTCGAATTCTGCATAGCATCTTGCAACCTTCCCTTACGGCTGCCTCTTCCATGTTAAGGTCTCTTGCCTGTGCCTGGTATGCAGTCGGCAGCAGAATTGACCCAGTTTTTGGCCTCGTGCTGTTGCAATCCATCCCGAGCTGACCTCATGCAGGTTTGCATGTTTCCAGGGGGGGGGATGACTAGCCACTACAAAAGGGCAGGTGAATTCTCACAGATGCCCTGAAGTCAGCTCCTATCAAATCAATTTTTTTCTATTTCTACATGTGCAAATCGCTTGCTGACTTAGCAGCTGCTATTCACCCTCTAGGCTTTCCCTGCGCCCTCTGAGAGCATGGTTCAGTGCAGGCTACTGACCAGGGGTCCTACTAACCAGCAGGCTCGAGTGTCTTCTGCTGTGCTTTTGCACACTTGATTCAGCATGGTACGCGAGTGCTCTTTCGTGCCTACCCAAATCAGTAGCTCTTGGTTATTGCTTCACTTCCAGCTAGCTGCAAAGGCATCTGAATAGAGATTCGGTTCTCTTAGAGCATTATACAAGATACGTTTTTTATAATTATTAGTCGTAGTAGCAGTAGCAGCATCTTTCACTGTGAATGAGCCGCAAGCCGGAGGCCCTCTCCCCCTCGGGGCTCCAGCGCAATGCGAACGCACACGACGCACTCAGCATTGTGATCGTGGGTTGAGCGCTCACGTGCCACCCCCTGCCCTGCCCGCTTGCAGTCGGCACTCGGCGTTCACGACTTGGGACAGCTGTTCTACAAGCCGATACGCTGTGGCGCCGACATTGCCGTCATCTTGACGATCAGCCGCGTGCGTGACACAAAGAGCGTGAGCGCTGGCTCGGTCCGGTGGCTGCCGCTCGGCAAGCTGCACAGGATATCGCTCTTCTCATCCGACGGCGGCGACGAGGGCGGCAGCGGCGGCGGAGGGGGCGAGTTAAAGAGCGTGCACGCCGACGCCGTTATGCAGCACCTGCAGGTAAACTGCCTGCTCACGCAGCTGCTGAACCCTCCTCCTCCTCCTCCTCCTCCCCCTACCCGCCATGCCATCCACTGCTGGGCCACAGCCACAGCTGCCACGTTCAGCCCGCCCCGGTTCTCGGCCTGCCCAAGCAGCAACCGGGAGGCAGCCACGGTGTGTGCAGACAGGCACATCGTTCGGGCAGAAGCTGACTAATGGCAAGGCGACGCCTTGCTTCTAGGACGCCATCTGTTACCACCATCTGAGCTCATTCCCGCTGAGCAAGGGCCTATACCTGGGCTTCCTCAAGGCCATCTCGTCAGTGGACGACGTCAAGTTGCTCGTCAGCGAGCACACGCCCAACGTGCCGCCTCACGTCAAGCTGCGTGGCCAGCCACACGTGTCACGGACTGAGTGGCAGTGGCTGCAAAGCAGCAGCAGCAGTGGCAGCAGCAGTAACAGCAGCAGCAGCAGTGGCAGCAGCAGCAGCAGCAGTGGCAGCAGCAGCAGCAGCAGTAACAGCAGCAACGGCAGCAGCAGCAACGGCAGCAGCAACGGCAGCAGCAACGGCAGCAGCAGCAACGGCAGCAGCAGCAACGGCAGCAGCAGCAACGGCAGCGCTGCCACGCTGTCTGACGGTCAAGCCTCCGACCTGCCCGATGAGGCTCGGTGCTTCAAGAAGCTGGTGACGAAAGGTGCCGGCCGTCTACTGGAGAGTCTCGGTGAGAGCGGAAGCCACCACCGCCGAGCGGCGTTCCGCGCCACGTTCCGCGTCGTGGGTGGCCGGAGCCTGCCGGCCGCTGGCGACGACCTTTTTGCGAGTTGCCCTCCATGACGTGAGGCGGCTGCCGCGTCGGCGTCGGCAACCCTTTTTACGGATGCCTGTCTTTCAGGCATCAGCAAAGAGGAGGCGGCGGCGTACCGACTGCACACGGCAGAGGTGCTCGAGTTTGCTCCCGACGTATCATTCATCCTCATGATGCCACCGAGAGAGCAGCTGTGCAGCGTGCAGATCAACGAGGCGTCGACAATGACGGTGGCGTGCAAGAGCAATCTGCTCTACATCCCCATGAAAGTGTTCGAGACGAGTAAGCAAAGCGGCGCCGCGAAGCCAGCTCTTCCACCTTCTCCTGCTCCCCGCTCAGCTCTCAGCACTCCTAGAGCGCGGCGGCAGCGGTGTCGTCGGCTTGCTCGAGTGGAGCGCCAGCGCTGCTTTTCGGAAGGCACCGCAAGTTCTAGTCAAATTCCTTATCACCTACACCGAGGGCAGCCATCTGAGGGACACGGGCGAGCTTAGCGGACACGTGCTCGTGCGCCGAAGCCGACGTGTTTGCTCGGCTTGTGGCCGAAGTGACGCGAGCATGCGTGCATGCATGCTCGCGAGAGAGCGGCCCCGTTGCTTTGCTCCCAGCCAAGACACGCAACACCGAGTCAGGCATAGGCTGGCGACCGCGTGGCCTTGACTCGACTTCGAAGACCCGCTCTCAACTTGAAGAACTAGTTGGAACTTCGAACGCTTGAATTAGGCCTATGCCTCTATCCCTTCTCAAGTCCAAACTGTCCCCTGAACGACCAGCCACACGAGTCCACAGAGAGGCAGCAGCAGCAAAATCAGCAAGCGCCACCTGGCGGCTCGCCGAGTGCTATTCTTAGCTCAAAAACTCTTTCTGCCGCACTGAGGGCGAGGGGCGGTGCGCCTGCTTCACGTCACGTTGCCAATCGCCGCCGCGGCCGCTGCCGCCATTGCAGTTCACCTGTCCACCTACATGGCGTCGTATCTGCACGCCTACTCGCAAATGGCCTGTCGCGTCGACATGGACGTGCTGCTGTCTCAGCAGAGCGTTCGGCGGGCGTTCTCGGGCGAGGAGCTCAGGGTGGCATGCTGGCGCGTCGCCGAGCTGGCCGTCTACCAGCAGCAGCTCGAGTCCATCTGGCAGTCGGTGCGCTGGACCACCGACGTGCTGATGCGCGGGCGCGAGAAGAAGTCGGCCGAAGGAGGTGGCACTGGAGGGGAGCTGACCGTCGGCAGCCTGCTGTCAGCCGACGGCGGCAGCGGCTGCTGCCCGACGCGACTTGACGATGCAGCTGCGCTGGGAGCGCCCGCAATGCGCGGCAGTGGCCGCTCGTTGGCGTCGCAGAGCTCGTCAATGCAGCGCGGCTGCAGCTGCGGGTCGGACTGCGACGCCGACACGGGCTACCACAGCGACCACTCGGAGCTGAACTCGTCATCGAGCGACGCGAAGAAGTGCATCGTCACCGTCGCCGCTGCGCCGGAGCTGATGACCAGCGGCGGCTGCGTGGCCGTCTCAGCCTCGCCGGCCGCTGCCGCTGGAGTTATCAGCGATCGGCTGCCTCCGGCGCTGCCAGCTCCGGCTGCTGGGGCTGGCAGCGATCGTCTGCTGCCGGCTCCGGCTGCTACCGCCGGCAGCAATCGTCTGCAGCCAGCTCCGGCCACTGCCACTAGCGGCGATCGTCAGCAGCCAGGTCCAGTCACTGCTGTTAGCGGTGACCGTCTGCCGCTGGCACCAGCTCCCGTCACTGCAGCTGGCAGCGATCGTCTGCAGCCAGCTCCGGCTGCTGCCACTGGTGGCAATCGCCTGCCGTCACCGCCAGCTCCGGCTGCTGGAGCTGGAGCTGGCAGTGATCGTCTACAGCAACCTCCAACTTCGGCCACTGCAGCTGGCAGCGATCGTCTACAGTCAGCTCCGGCCACTGCCACGAGTGGCGATCGTCTGCAACCACCACCAGCTCCAGCCACTGCCGGCGACCATCTGCAGCCAGCTCCAGCTGCTCCCACTGCCGGCAATCGTCTGCCGTTGCCGCCAGCCCCGGTCGCTGGAGCTCCGGTTGCTGCAGCCGGAGCTGGCAGTGATCGTCTCCAGCAACCACCAGCTCCGGCCACTGCAGCTGGCGGCGATCGTCTGCAGCCAGCTCCTGCCACTGCCACTAGCAGCGATCGTCTGCCACTGCCGCAAGCTCCAGCCCCTGCCTCTGGCAGCAATCATCTGCAGCCAGCTCCGGCTGCTGCCACTAGCGGCAATCGTCTGCCGTCGCCACCAGCCCCGGCCGCTGGAGCTCCAGTCGCTGTTGCTGGCAGTGATCGTCTACAGCAATCGCCAGCTCCGGCCACTGCAGCTGGTGGCGATCGTCTGCAGTCAGCTCCGGCCACTGCCACTAGCGGCGATCGTCTGCTGCCGCCGGCAGCTCCAGCCCCTGCCTCTGGCGTTGACCGTCTGCAGCCAGCTCCGGCTGCTGCCACAGGCGGCAATCGTCTGCCGTCCCTGCCAGCCCCAGCCGCTGGAGCTTCGGTCGCTGCAGCTGGAGCTGGCGGTGATCGTCTACAGCAACCTCCAGCTCCGGCCACTTCAGCTGGCGGCGATCGTTTGCAGCCAGCTCCTGCTGCTGCCACTGGCGGCAATCATCTGCAGCCAGCTCCGGCCACTGCAGCTGGCGGCGATCGTCTGCAGCCAGCTCCTGCTGCTGCCACTGGCGGCAATCACCTGCAGCCAGCTCCGGCTGCTGCCACTGGTGGCGATCGTCTGCCATCGCCGCCAGCCCCGGCCGCTGGAGCTCCGGTCACTGGAGCTACGGTCACTGCAGCTGGAGCTGGCGGCGATCGTCTACAGCAACCTCCAGCTCCGGCCACTGCAGCTGGCGGCGATCGTCTGCAGCCACCTCCTGCTGCTGCCACTGGCAGCAATCATCTGCAGCCAGCTCTGGCTGCTGCCACTGGCAGCAATCGTCTGCCGTCACCGCCAGCCCCGGCTACTGGAGCTCCGGTCACTGCAGCTGGAGCTGGCGGTGACCGTCTACAGCAACCTCCAGCTCCGGCCACTGCAGCTGGCGGCGATCGTCTGCAGCCAGCTCCTGCTGCTGCCACTGGCAGCAATCACCTGCAGCCAGCTCCGGGTGCTGCCACTGGCGGCAATCGCCTGCCGTCGCCGCCAGCCCCGGCTACTGGAGCTCCGGTCACTGGAGCTCCGGTCACTGCAGCTGGAGCTGGCGGTGATCGTCTACAGCAACCTCCAGCTCCGGCCACTGCAGCTGGCGGCGATCGTCTGCAGCCAGCTCCTGCTGCTGCCACTGGCAGCAATCATCTGCAGCCAGCTCCGGCTGCTGCCAATGGCGGCAATCGTCTGCCGTTGCCACCAGCCCCGGCTACTGGAGCTCCGGTCACTGGAGCTCCGGTCACTGCAGCTGGAGCTGGCGGTGATCGTCTACAGCAACCTCCAGCTCCGGCCACTGCAGCTGGCGGCGATCGTCTGCAGCTAGCTCCTGCTGCTGCCACTGGCAGCAATCCTCTGCAGCCAGCTCCGGCTGCTGCCACTGGCGGCAATCGTCTGCCGTTGCCACCAGCCCCGGCTACTGGAGCTCCGGTCACTGGAGCTCCGGTCACTGCAGCTGGAGCTGGCGGTGATCGTGTACAGCAACCTCCAGCTCCGGCCACTGCAGCTGGCGGCGATCGTCTGCAGCCAGCTCCCGCTGCTGCCACTGGCAGCAATCCTCTGCAGCCAGCTCCGGCTGCTGCCACTGGCGGCAATCGTCTGCCGTCGCTGCCAGCCCCGGCTACTGGAGCTCCGGTCACTGGAGCTCCGGTCACTGCAGCTGGAGCTGGCGGTGATCGTTTACAGCAACCTCCAGCTCCGGCCACTGCAGCTGGCGGCGATCGTCTGCAGCCAGCTCCTGCTGCTGCCACTGGCAGCAATCCTCTGCAGCCAGCTCCGGCTGCTGCCACTGGTGGCAATCGTCTGCCGTCGCTGCCAGCCCCGGCCGCTGGAGCTCCGGTCACTGGAGCTCCGGTCACTGCAGCTGGAGCTGGCAGTGACCGTCTACAGCAACCTCCAGCTCCGGCCACTGCAGCTGGTGGCGATCGTCTGCAGCCCGCCCCAGCTCCTCCCACAGGCAGCAATCGTCTGCCGCAGCTGGAGCTGGCGGTGATCGTCTACAGCAACCTCCAGCTCCGGCCACTGCAGCTGGCGGCGATCGTCTGCAGCCAGCTCCTGCTGCTGCCACTGGCAGCAATCATCTGCAGCCAGCTCCGGCTGCTGCCACTGGCGGCAATCGTCTGCCGTCGCCACCAGCACCGGCTACTGGAGCTTCGGTCACTGGAGCTCCGGTCACTGCAGCTGGAGCTGGCGGTGATCGTCTACAGCAACCTCCAGCTCCAGATCCGGCCACTGCAGCCAGCTCCTGCTGGTGGCGATCCGGCGTCCACTGCAGCCAGCTCCTGCTGCTGCCACTGGCAGCAATCACCTGCAGCCAGCTCCGGCTGCTGCCACTGGCGCTGCAACTCGTCTCTGCCGTCGCCGCCAGCCCCGGCTACTGGAGCTCCGGTCACTGGAGCTCCGGTCACTGCAGCTGGAGCTGGCGGTGATCGCCTACAGCAACCTCCAGCTCCGGCCACTGCAGCTGGTGGCGATCGTCTGCAGCCAGCTCCTGCTGCTGCCACTGGCAGCAATCATCTGCAGCCAGCTCCGGCTGCTGCCACTGGCGGCAATCGTCTGCCGTCGCCGCCAGCCCCGGCTACTGGAGCTCCGGTCACTGGAGCTCCGGTCACTGCAGCTGGAGCTGGCGGTGATCGCCTACAGCAACCACCAGCTCCAGCCACTGCAGTTGGCAGCGATCGTCTGCAGCCAGCTCCTGCTGCTGCCACTGGCAGCAATCATCTGCAGCCAGCTCCGGCAACTGCCACTAGCAGCGATCGTTTGCCGCCAACGCCAGCTCCAGCTGCAGGCAGCAATCATCTGCAGCCAGCTCCGGCTGCTGCCACTGGCGGCAATCGTCTGCCGTCGCCGCCAGCCCCTGCCGCTGGAGCTGGCGGTGATCGCCTACAGCAACCACCAGCTCCGGCCACTGCAGCTGGTGGCGATCGTCTGCAGCCAGCTCCAGCCACTGCCACTAGCAGCGATCGTCTGCCACCACCGCCAGCTCCAGCTGCTGCTGCCGGAGATCGTCTGCAGCAGAGCGCTACCGTCCCGGGCCTAAAAGGTCAGCGCCAGTCTGGTGACGGGCAGCTCGGTCTCGCCACGCTGACAGCGATCGACAGTGAAGTCTGCTTCGGCAGCTCGACGGCGGCTGCGGTACGCGAACTGTGCGTGTATGCTGCATTCGACTGCTGCTGCTGTGGCGGCAGTAGCGGCCGCGAGCGCTGCCGCTGCCGCTGCGGCCACAGCGGGCGAGGCCGCAGCGTCGTGGTGAAGGCCAACGGGCGGATGACGGCGCGAGAGGTCACCTCACTCGCTCTAGAGCAGCTCACCGGACAGACGGCCGGCGATCGTTCAGCCGCTGAGCGAGATCTCTCCTCGGCGCAAGCCGCCCAGTGCGCAAAGGCTGGGGCAGCCTTGGACAGCGGCGGCGACTACTGCCTGGCGGCCGTCGTTGGCTGCCGGGAGCACGTGCTGCGCGACGACAGTGCTCCGCTGCAGCTGAAAGAGCCCTGGTCTCGAGGACGCCTGTACGTGCGCCGCAAGGATGAGCTACTGGCTGCGGTCCAGCAGGACGGCGCTGCGCCGCCGCCGCCGACGCTGCTGCCCGCAGCAGCTGCCTCAGCAGCTGCCACAGCGCGGTAACCGACCTCGGACGAATGCAGGCCAGCCCTCCCGAGTGCAGGGCACAGTGCAGGTGCCTCCTCCTCCTCCTCACTATGTACCTGAGTCGATTGCTTGCCCACTCCCTCTCATTTTCTTGTCGTACCAAAGCTTCATTCCTTTCCGCCCACCCGACGAGATGCTTCGAGAGGTGCGCTCCCTCCCGCCGACGCTGCTTGCTTCGCCGTTCCCATCTCACATGCCCGAGTGCTACCGACTCACTACGCACAAGTGGAAGCTGTCGCTCGCACGCAGTGACAGCTCCGAGCCGTCTATTCACAGTCCAGCCTCATGCGACAGAAGAAGCAAGCTGGCCTTTCCAGAGAGAGAGAGAGAGAGAGAGAGAGAGAGAGAGAGAGAGAGAGAGAGAGAGAGAGAGAGAGAGAGAGAGAGAGAGAGAGAGAGAGAGAGAGAGAGAGATATAATCTTGCAATTTTTTTATTTAAGTTATTTTTGAACACAAATTGTTAAGGCAAAGTAATGCAAACACGAAGATTATAATTCGTTTTTATATTTCATATTATTAATAAATATTCGTTTTTAAGCAAGCACGAACGGCAGTCTTCCACAGAGGATCGCTTACTTCGCCTGCTAGCAGGGCATAGAGAGCTGCAGCTAGGCGGCAAGTAATGCCGATGCTGCTGATGCCCTCGAGCCTACTCATCCGGCGGCTAGCATATCGACGACCAGCATTGTCGGCCACTGGCCGGCAATGCTGGAGGTAGTGGCAAAGACCGCGGGACACAGAATCCTAGAATAGCAATGCCTGGACCACGGGAAGGAAGCTGTGGCTAAAAGTCCAGAAAGTCTGACCTGGAACGGTCGCTCGTGCAATGGTTCCAATCCGACTGCCATTTCTGTCTACTGCTGCTGCTGCAGCAGTCCCGAATGCTCTGCACTCCGTCCATCGGGGCATGACCCCAAACATCAGCGGGGCACATGCAACTACTCGGATTCACATCAGGAACGATGAATGATGGGACAAACCAATCCATGAATGAAAATTAACGCATGGATGTTTAGTTTAAGACTAGGAAGAAATTGTCTTACTCAACAGTGTGATACGTTGGCACTTGCCGAAAAGCCAGCCACGTTTCTAATATCCAAAAATATCGGCCAACACTCGCGGTTTTTTGCGAGAAAAATTTTGCGAGAAAACAAGCATCGGGGTGCTAAAAAAATAACTAATTTAATACAAATCTTTCGCGGGCCCGCTTGGAGTGCGCAGCCGACGAAAACAAGAGTGCATTGCATGAGCTTATCGATCGCTGTGGTACGAAACATGCGATGGGTATGCCAAATGCGTACAATGCGGACTCTCGCTAGTCTTGCAGTCACTCAGCTGTTCTTTGGGCATTCAATCGCACGAACATTGAACGAGCGAGCCGGCCTACATCCTCCCTCTCGTCCGATCCCCTTCCCCAGAGCTGCAGTGGGCTGCATGTGCGTGGCCTGCTCTTCCGGCCAGTTCTGCGTCAGCAGTTTAGCCACTGGGTTTGGTGAGAGCTGGGATGCATCGTTTCACGGCGAACACCAGCTGAGTTCGGGTCACACGACGGCAAACCGGGATAGCGCAGCAGTGGCGTCACGAAGGAGGACGGCTGTCTCGTCGAAGACGCAGCAGCTCGTCGGCAAGAGCTTGGTACTCCTGTCGAAAGAAAATGTGCCGAAGGAGGAGCGAGGCTCGGGCGAGTGCGTACACCGTTCAGCGCCGGCTGCACCAGCGTAACAGTGGCGCCTAAGTCGGAGGCAGGGAAACCTCGTGCACACATTTTTGCTGTTACACAGCAGAAAGCAATCAGCAGAAAGCAGCAGCAAAAAACCGAAACTCGGACGGCGAAGGCTCGGGCAAAAATGAACCACACACACTGCTTGCCTCGGCGAAACGAAACGCTCACAAACCCAACCACGGGTCGCTATGCTACCAAGATGGCTGCTGCAGCTACTCGCCCGGCGCCGGCGAGTGTGCCCAGCAGTGGTGCAGCCCGACGGTGGCTAAGAGACGGCTGCTTAGCCCAGCCATAGCCAGGCTGCTTCTGAGGAGAACTGGCAGCAACTGCTGCAGCTGCTGTGCTGCCACCGGCTGGTTCGCTGGCAACAGTGCAGGCACTCTGTTTGGCACGGCCGTTTGCGATAGGCGCCCGTCCGGGTACGGTCCGCCTTACACTACTGCTGCTGCTGATCTTGTGTGCAAGGTTCGAGCCCCGAGGCATATGTGAAGCACCTGAATAGAGATTAAGTTCTCTTGGGGCGCTATATAAATGAATTATATATTTATATTAAAGTTGGCAGGTAAGCTCGTCCCACCGCAATTCTTTATGATCTCCCTCGTCTGGCAAGGCATAAAAGCCACTTGTTTAGACAGAGATACCACATCTAAATTGGTCCATGCATTTCTGACGATTCCCGTCTAAACTTCTGTAACCAAATACTTGCACTAACTTTCTGCTTGCAGAACAAGACATTCAGAGCTAGCACAAAACTTGGCAGCTAGGCTTGCCTGTCGTAAACGTTGTTACTGCAACGTTACAACCCTTTTTCCCGATCTGCACTGGCTCCCCATCAAGCAGTATATCGACTTCATGGTTCTGTCACTCACTTTACGGTCCCTTCATTCTCTTGCTCCGGTCTATCTATCTGAAATAATTCCTAATCAGGCCTCTTGTCGCACCACCAGCTTCTCTGACTCTAGTCGCTTGGCAGCGTCTCTAACGAACTTCAAATCCCTTAGAGACTGTGATTTCTTTGCTTGTGCAATACATATGCACTCACAAACTCAACCAAGTGCATACAGTCTGACTCTCTGATACATTATGGGTTCTAAAATACGACAGAACGTCATCAGCAAATCAAAAGTCAATAGTAAGCATGACTGTACACACATTTTCATTAGGATCATAAGGTACATTTAATAGCCAGCACATTGCAGCATCTCCATAGGCTTAGGGAAGGGATTACCGTTGACCTGTGGGTCTTTGCTCCCTTCAACTAACCTGAAGGACTCGACCCAAGCTCATTTTCCTTTCAGCAACAACAACTTGTACCTTACCTGACATGCCATTGCAGACATAGATGCCGAGCAACGGGTCATAATTCATCATCACCAATCATTCGCGAAAGAGGCCACTTATCGACAATGGTAAGTGACCTCCCTGACCGCTAGAGCATGCTACATAACTAATGCTTGGCTGTATCTGGATCATGTCTGAGATGTACAGACACAGTAGCACAGGTGAAAAGCACAGGTGAAACAGCTTGTCGGCATTAATCATGTCTACTCACTGCATTACACTCGCCTAGACTCTTGAACTCCAATCTGTCGGTGCTTCCATTGGCTACAAGTCCACCCAGAGGGAGACCGATGGCGACGGCAGCTTGGGCAGACATGAAGTTGCCCTTGGCGCCGGCTGAGACGAGATCCATCGGAGCACGAGAGGTAGTGGCTTGCCGTAGTATCGATTCGCTTTCGGCCGATGCAAAATACCCCGCCTGCCGAAAGATGTCGTCCAGGCCGCGCTGATAGCCCTTGAAAAGTATAAGTTGAAGAACATGAAGTGCATTTACACTATACATACCTGTACACCGAAACATGAAAACTGGAATCAGTTAAAGGGAGTGCACCGAACTGATTTAGGTATACAATAATGGCCCAACTTACACAATGTCAAATGTAGCAATGACGGATCTCGTCGTTTCGGGAATGCATCAAAAGTAAGCAAGAGCTGACCCACCTTTTACGAACGGATAAGGGGTCACTAACTGAGCATGCTTGGTTGCGTTGCCTGAAACAACACGTGGGCCTCCCAGGCGTTGGGTTGCTAGGTGCACGTGGCAAACAGAACTCGGGACGTCTACAGATTCCACAAATAAAGAACATTCAATTTGGCTCTCCCTCTCTCCTGCTCTTGTTGACAAGCCGTCAGTTATGAGACAAAACGCTGTAAATTGATGTAAATACGACGAAATGGCAACCGACCTAAGCCCGGCGAAATCGGATGGCAAGGAAGTATGCAGCGATGTCGGACCATGTTATGCTTGTTGTTTATTGAGCATGCTACAACTAACCATTCGATCGTGCTTCCGTGGCAGCAAATGTGAAGTGCCTAGAAAGATATTGAGTTCTCTGAGGTTGCTATGTCAAATGTATTATTATTATTATTACTATTTGAGGCAAGCTACAAAGTGCCGGCCTGACTTGTGTTTGCACCTGCTCGGGATCAAGTCAGCTCAGCCTATCGAATGGCAGAGGCAATCACCTCCATCATTGACATCACACGACACCGCATGACGTTGCTGCCCTGTTGCTACGTTAAATCTCTACGTGCTTCGCCCACTCAACGTCTGACAGCATCGGTAGCTTTGCCTGAACAAGCGATGCTTTGTGCCCAGCAGCACGAAGCATCTTGAGCAATCTTCCACGAAGGGCCACAGCCAAAAAAAGGCAGGAACACCTACTTTGGCCAAGAATGGGTGAGAGAGCAAGCAAGCCAAGACAGGTTCCGAGCAGCAGACCTGCAGGCTGTGGCAGCATCAGGCAGTTGAGACAGAAAGGCAGCCGCTGAGGACGTCTAGACAAACTTTGACAGGCATGAAGGCCACGGGACATGGGCAGGCGATGCACATTCAGGCCAGGCACACTGATAGGCAGGCGAACTCACCTTGGGCGTGATCTCGTCTCTCTGCAGTTCACCCTCCAGCCGGTTCCAGGCATCCTTGAGCGGCTTCGGCATAGCAGGGTACACCAGCATAGAGTGCGGATGGCAGACCAGGGGGGTCTTGAACTCGAGCTGGTAGCTGCACATCACGGGCTCACTGACACTGTGCAGCACATTTGACTCGCCACAAGCGAACTTCACGTCGACACTACGGTCTTTCCCGCCGCAGACGTCGCCGCTCTTCATCAGCATGGCTGTGAAGTGATTGTCGACGATCTGCCATTCGCACCATACACTGAAAAATGAGCCTGCGCTCATATTCAAGAAATCAACTAGTGGCCGCCTCCTGCTACCGCTGTCCCAGTAATGATGCATGCTCTCTTTTGATCTACTTATAAGTCCTTTGTTATCAGCAAGAAACTGAGCAGCTTGCAAATCTCGGCTGTGATTAGCTCATCCTTACAGCCACTTTTGCCTGTGTCATCACTTCTACGCGTTATTGTCATTGTCCTGTTGTTCCCCCCTGGGGTAACTTCTAGACACGCCTCTGATCAAAGCATATGGTGTGAGGCAACGGAATGAAAAAGATGCAAATTACATTGATACACAAGGCACCATTTTCCATAGACATTAGCAATGGCTCTGAATGGCATAGGTGATGACTGTTGAATGCAAGAAAGGCTATATTCGGGCACTACATAGTAACAGGCTTACCCCAATATTCCACTGTACAGGTTCCACGAGATTCCCATCTCCTGTTGCGTGACATTGGCAAACGGACACAGCTCGTAACGATACCTGCATATGAGAAATAAGACATGTAATATCTGACTTCCAGCTACATGCTATTGCAAAAACTAGTTGCATGTTAAAAATGAGAAACAACAGCAAAGTTAACCAGTGCATTTTTTGTAAACCCAAATAGTACTTTGCAATTCTGTCCTTGCTGGTATTCTTGCCTGTGAAATCAATTACTTGCAACGTCCACATTACACCACGTTTTCCTCGATCTGCACCGGCTCCCCATAAAACTGACTTCAAGGTCTTAAAGTCAATCTGTTTTAGATTTCTTCATTCTCTTGCTCTAACTTACCTATCTAAAATACTTACTGGTCAGGCTATACCTCGTATTACCCACTCATCTGACTTCTGTATAGCTGTGCACTTAACCAACCTCAAGAAATCCTGGGTGACCATGCCTTCAGTTCCTATGCACCTAAACCCTTGAACTCTCTATACCAACTGATATCACGACATCCCAAGACCTGACAACATTTAAGGTAGAGCTAAAAAGCACTGGCTTCATAAATGTAAAACACACTTTATGTGCATTTGAGATTTTTCCAGTTCAATCAAGCTCGAAGTATCAGCTGGATTGGTCCAGCAGTTAAGGTTCTTGCCCCGACCAAGGTCTGGCTGAGCCCACGACCTCAGCCAGACCTTGGTCGGGGCATATGTGAAGGCATATGTGAAGTGAAGGCATATGCGAAGTGCCTTAATAGAGATTAAGTTCTATTAGGGCACTATACAAATGAACTATATTTTATATATTTTACTTATATATAAACATGCAAGCCATCCTTATTTTATTCATGCCGGAGCCAAAGCACTTTGAAAATCTGCAAACAATGTACAGTAGATCCCCTTCAAAATTCACAGCACCGTCTGATAATATGCCACTGTCCTCCCCCTTTGGTATTAGGTTGAAGGCCAGCAAATAATGCAGGAAGCTAAAACCTTAATCATGTCTCTGCACTTAATTTATGCCTGAGACTCCTACCAGGAATTCTTCGATAATGCTGCCTCACTCTATAGCATTGGCTGGTCGGACGAGCCTGAACCAGGAGGGAAAATGGAGTCGGGTCTACTGTAAGTATCTACTGAACACAAGGAAATTGACCTTTTTTTAAGTGGAAAGCATGCATACATCTATCTACACGGTAGTATTGCAAGGTCTTCACCATAGCTTAGGCAAGGACATTGGCTGAACCATGATTGCAACAAAACCTCTGCAATAATTGTGCATCACACAAACAGTAAACTCACCATCCGATCCCTTCAATTTAGATGCAGAACTGGCTGCTTGGGTTAAGCAACTTCTTTAACTGGCAGTGCATGTCAATAGAGCAAAAGATCCGAGTCGGTTTATCATGGAGAGATGACGATCACAAAAATAATAATGATAGGTCGTTTGCATAGTGCCCCAAGAGAACTAAATCCCTAACAAGACACTTTACAATTCATTGCAAGAGAACCAATAACCAAGTATTAGTGACATGCATGGTATAAACCTTGCAAAAACATATAAGTATCATGCTTAGGCCACCACGCTAAAGCAAACGTTATGACAGTCAAGGCAACCGGCTAGTAGGACCTCTGGCTAGTAACATTCACTGAATCATGGATAGATAAGCATGCTAAGCACATTGGAACAGAAAAAACGACAAGCTCACAGGGGTGAGCTTATAGGAACGGGTGCATCTTTAGCTATGACTTAAATGATGCAAGATCATTGCAGGCAGGAACTGTAGCCCAAGGCGGGCTCAAGACTTTTGCTGCATACAAGTTGGAGGCATGATCGCCATAAGATTTTAATTTGGTGCAAGGAATGGCGACGTGTATGAGGAGTGGGTGGTGGGAGAGCACACTGAAGGAGCAAGGATAGATATATCTACTAATTAAAGCAAGAAACTCCATCGTTCCTTTGCGCGGCAAGATGGTATCCTTCCGTCACGCGGCAGCAAGATGGCGCAGCGTGGTCAGCTATGACAAAGTGAGTCCATAGGCAGTGAGCTCTCGTGACAGATAGGAGGCTGTACTGCCTCCTCCGACGAGAGAAGCAAGCATTAGCGTGACCATCTGGTCTTATAAGCCGTGTTCAGACGAGGAAGAAAGTACTGACTTCGAAGTCAGCAATCGCAAATAACTGGGGATACCTTGTAACGTTGAGTGTTCACCGAGATTGTTGCTGACATCCCAACGGGCAGCTAATTGGCTGGATCGAACCTCCAATAATTTACCCTTCCACCACCACCACTGCCATCGAAGCCACCACCACCACCACCAAGCTGCCTCAAGGTCAGGCAGCTCAATGAGAGGCCACCACACCATTGGCTGGAAGCTGGGCAAAGCGACAGACACTAGTTTCAAGAATTAGAACCAGCACCTAGGCTAGATGTCGGCAAATAAGCAGCTGCACTCTCCTCTGCAAGCCAAGCGCCCAGCCCTCATCTTCGGGGAGCGGTGGCTGGGGCATTCGACCACAGCTTGGTTCTTCTAGCTTTGTCTGAATACAGCTTTAGACACGAGGTCAGAATGCTGAATGTCTTCTTGTTGGCATCACAAAAGCATATGCTTGCATTCCACAGCACGCGAACGTATGGAGCAAGCTGGTTACGACTGGCCGCTAACAAGCAGAAAGGCCAGTGCTGCTCGTTTGTCAACAAGCACCCATGTCATTCCCATTGAGCATAACGAGTGGCAGCAGGCGTGCGTGCCTTCAGCCAGCCACTGACCGGCTGCGAATCGCTGGCTGTATTTCATTCAACTCGGGCATTCTTTTTCACGCAAAAAAAATGCTCGGCACACTGTTCGAAGCTTGGTCCAGCCGGTACAATCCGGCAGCCATGCAAAGGCCATCATTGAGCGTGGAGACTGAGCGCACTGACAGTGCGGTGACGAGCACGACTGATGCTGCTCTCAGATGCGGTGCCCCGATAGAGAAAGCTCAGCGCAATTCTCCTGCTCGAAGCACGATTTACCACTCACTTCCCAATTTCTTTTTGGAAGCACATATTCACCAGTTGGCTGAAGTGAGCAGGGCCCGAGAACGGCGCAGGTTGAACCCTGGGCTTCAGCAACGCAGCACTGCCTCGAGTGCTAAAAAACACGAGACTTTAACTCGTCAACCGATTATAGCCAAAAAGCACAAGTCCTAGTAGCCAACGGCACAAGTCGCCACCGGTCCAGCACAGGCAGCAGCAACCAATCGCGAGCACAGCATTAAAGCCCGAGGGCCCCCCTCGGAGACTGCTTACATGTGATTTGGTCATAATCGGTAAGTGATTATGATCAATGCCAACCGAATCGGTTAGCAATGCGAATTACTAGAGTGAGAAACCACAAACTATTTATGATCGTGGTGAGGTAATCCAATCTGCTTTACTCTCTATGTAATTAGGTTTCGGAAACCAAAACCCAGTGTTGACGTGATGGGAAGCGGCAGCACTGTGTAGGGACCCTACTTGTGCAGATCGACGAACTGCTGGCCCAAAAAATCCATTCACACTGGGAATCAAAATATACCCTCAACTATTTCAGCGTTTTACAAGCTCCTGGATGATAAAACATCACAAAGACATAAGGATCCCTTCTATTAACAATAATAATAATATTAATACTAATAATGCATTTGATATAGCGCCCTTGGAGAACTCAACCTCTTTCTAGGCACTTTACATTTGCTGCAAAGGAAGCACGATCGATAAAGCGCCTAGAAAGAGATTAAGTTCTCTGAGGGCGCTTTATCAAGTGAATTATTATTATTATCATTGGTACACGTGACACATGTTACCACTTTCCTTGTTTTGCTTACCACATGCGAAAAATGCAATGCAAGATGAACCTGTTTTTGCAGTTTCTGAAGTAACCCCAGGCTTCCAACATACTTGCCTTCTTTCAAAGATACAATATGTAAGAGAGCTCTGCACCAAGTTTTCCTCTCTCAGAAACTGTCTCTCGATGATCTTGTAATATATATAATATACAATTCATTTGTATAGCACCCCGAGAGAACTAAATCTCTATTCAGGCACTTCACATGTGCCTCAGGGCTCGAGCCAACGACCTCAGCCGGACCTTAGTCGGGGCGAGCACCTTAACCGCTGGACCAACCCGGTGTAAGAGTTACTGGGTGCAGTTACTGGGTGCAAAAAGTACCCTCCTCTCTAAAACTGTTTTACAACAATGCATCGCAAATTTCCTCAGTAATAACCAATGCTTCGAGGCAAGCTATTTTACACTTGTGCAGCCGCAGGCCAGACATGGTTCGATACGATGCAAGAAATCAATAGGAGTACTAGAATCAGGAAAACCCACAGCCTTATCTGGAAATCTCAGCTAACACTTTTCAAAACCAGCACATCAACGTGATTTAGATGTATCAGATACCTGGCAAAGACTTGTGCAATAATGTATACGTTGTTTAACGTAAATGTCGAGAGTGTACATGGAAATTCGTCCAAAAATCGCATACTTGTTTAGTGCACCTTTCATCACGAATACTTGTTTAGTGTATCTTTCATCAGAAAAACATGCTAGAATGGGACCGGAAGTTTTGATGATTTTCACATAAAAGGAGAAACTACTATGTAAATCAACTCTAACCCAGAGGCAGCATATGTACAAATAAAAAATTCAACATACGATTTGTGTCCCAACGTGTTGAACCTTCGTACGTCGAGGTACTTGTCTGCAGTTTGTACAGTCGTCCCTTGTTTATCGAGGTTAATCAGTTCCAGACTCTACTGAGATTAGTGAATTTCCGCGAAGTAGGATTCTTTATTTACAAATCGAATTTTTTTGTAGTTGGAGCCCAGAAACTCCTTTACGATCCTCTAAATACGGTTTTTAACATTAGAAACCTCTAGACGTGAAATAACACTGCTGTAGTAACCGTTACATTCTTACTACTTGACATATTAGACAGAATGAGAGAAAATAAGACATATTAGACGTTATCAAGGAGTGGTCGAGCGACTGCACCTGGCGTTGAAGGATTTGGAGGGTGCTCGAATACATTGGCCTACAGTCCATACGTATAGTAATTTTAATTGCAATAGAGGGGTGTATAACTGACTCAGACAATCGAACATGCACTGTATCATTTTCACCATTTCAATCAATTTCTTGATGAATATATTTGAAAAAACCGCGATAGATGGAAGCCGTGAAAGTCGAAGAGGGAAGTGGTGAGGGACGACTGTATATGATTGTAGTTCTCAAGCAGCTCTATATACAATGTAGCTTTGTGCCTTTTACATTCCACAACTCGGCCAATGTTTCACAGATCTACTTCAACTTTGAAACATAAGTTCAGTTCTGCTTGCATATCATTGCAGTAATTTATTTCTGACATTGTTTGGATGAGTATTGCTAAACATGTCCATAATTGCAGAAAATAAAACTCCACCGAGACGTCTGATGACAATGTGGCCTACATGCAACCATTTTGGTTGGTGGCAGAGGAGCACGGCACGGTATGGTGCCACCTTTGGACAGCATGGACACCTCAGTGGGGCTGGGGTGCCAATAAGCAGAACAGAGAAATGCATCGAGCTTGGCCAGCTAGCTTCTTCTGCTAGCCAGAGCCGGCTACACAATGAGCACACTGGTGGGGCTATAAAAATACATTTACAGGCTGCTTATGTTCTTTTCAAAAACAAACTGCAAAAGTACTAGATACACGGCAGCTAGAAGTGTGTGGCATTGTATTAAAGTACCATCACTGGTTATCATGGCATGGTTTTAAATTGCAAGATCAATGGAGAGAACAAATATTTCTAAAATCAAATATTGATGACCCTCCTGTCGAGTTTAAGGTATAGAGCTGCCATAGTAGCCTTATCAACTGGCTGCAAACCAGAATGCTAAGGCCCAGGGGTTAATTCCAACCAAGGCTGGGCCTATGCCCAAGGCTTCCCCGGGTACAGCTTTAAAGCAAGTACTTAGTTAATGTCACCACAGCATCCCAGTATCTGTTGTGACTACTACTATTGAATTACCTGCAGGATACCACTATTTAAGGTAATAGGAAGTCGACCGTCAGCATCCGGCACAAAGTGCTGTGTTAACCGAAGGCCTGCACAATAAAAAGCCGAGTCACTCCTGAGGTAACCCACGCGAATTACTGGCAAAGACGTGGCTGCTTTACACGTAGTAGCTGAAGTAGAAAAGTGAATCCAAGCTACTACTTCTGCAAAGCACCACCAAGGAGCTCCCTTAAACAAGTCGGTGTCACAAACAGCAGATTAGATAAGCTCTAAACGAATCTGCTCTCTGTCTTCCGAAGCTCCAGCAGCCTGAAATAGCTAGTCTGGTTTTATGATCATTGTATACTTACTAGGTATATTTGCCGTTTATCCATCCCATCAAACTACCACAGAGTGGGCGGGTAGAGCCAACAAAACCTGTTGCAGGAAGCAGCACTCTTGTGCTCAATCACAGCAGCATGCTGAACAAAAGCCTGGGCAAAGCCTGGTGGACAGGTGGTGTGTGGTCAAATATCTAACAACGGTCTACTGCAATCCAACAGGCAAGTCTAGTGAGGCACCGGTAGTAAGAAATATCACTAAACTGCAGAACAGCAACCAGAATGCAAGTAGTGATTGTGACAATTGACTGCCAGCTCGCTTGCCTGGTCCCCCTCTATCCCCCCTCTCCCCCTCTCTCTCTCTCTCTTTTTCTCTCTATGAAGCTATGAAGAAGATCACCATGAGGTAGATACAAGTGAAATGCTACTGCCGACCAGTATTGCAGGCAGAGGCAGGATTTCTCATCTGGACACCACGCCTGTACATTTACTTCCCCATCCCTACCTTAAGATGCAGTCATCTCACAACCAAAAGTATGCATAACAAATTCAAGCCTTTAAACGATGAGTGAGGAAAGAGCCTTCCTATTTGGACTCGGATGTTGAATGCCATTTCCCAAGCGATAGAAGCCAAAATCGTCTCCAGCTAACAATCTCGACAATGTACCAGTACATACATACACAGCATGCCTTCATAGCACTTCGTGATGAGCAATCAATGCTTCTACTTTTGCTTGACCACACCAGCCACAAAACGTGTTACTTAGCTACAAATGTAAGATTTTTGCAAGCAAGAACCTCGGCTAACGAGCTTCAAAAAGCATCATGAAATTTTCTAAAAAAAGCGCCACAATTTTGCTTTATCGTGTATACTAACGAAAGTCGTGGCACAGCAAGGTGCAAGTCTGTGTTGTTAATATCCGGTGCATGCATGCGTGAGCACAAGTGTGATTGCACGCATGAGCTCACACGTGTGTGCAGGCATGCATGCATCCACAAGGAGTGTGTATGTGTGTGTGTGTGTGTGTGCGTAGGTGCGTGTGTGTGCGCGTGCGCGTGTGGGTGTGCGTGTGGGTGTGTGTGTGTGTGTGTGTGTGTGTGTGTGTGTGTGTGTGTGCGCGTGTGTTTCTCTGTGTGTGTGTGTGTGTGTGTGTGTGTGTGTGTGTGTGTGTGTGTGTGTGTGTGTGTGTGTGTGTGTGTGTGTGTGTGTGTGTGTGTGTGTGTGTGTGTGTGGGTGGGTGGGTGCATGCGAGAGTGTGCGCGAGTGTGTGTGCACGCGTGTGTATGTGTGCATGTGTGCTTGTGTTCGTGTATGCCGGTGTGTGCGTGCAAACAAGCCTGTACGAGTGTGTGTAAGCACAAAGAGAAAGAGAAGATGAGTTAATTATCTGAGTGAAGACATTGCCTGCAATGTCTAAGATCCCTTAACAATAATGCAAAGGGTACAGTTGTTTATGGAGTCTATCTGTAATCAGGATAAAGACTACATAAATACTACCACATGGATTCATAGTGTGAATACATACTGCTAGCTACATCACGGCAAAGCGTTGAGAAAGGTAGCCACCACATGGTGCATCGGTGCATACTCAGAAGTTCGACTTCGGAAGCCATTAACAGGTCAATAATGAGTCACTATTTTTTACGAAGCTAACTCATCACCATAGCGACCAAATAATAATAATAATAATAATAATAATAATAATAATAATAGTACTAGTAAGTTAAGTGCATAGCACCCTAAGAGAAACAAATTTTTATCTCGGTCCTGTACAATTTACTGAAAGAGAATCAATAACCACGAGTTATAGGCAAAAATTAATCATGATTACACAAGCATGCAAAACCATACAGTATCCTAATAATAATAATACATTTATATAGCACACTCGGAGAACTTAATCTCTTTCTAGGCACTTTACAACTGCTGTAGCATGACTGGACATGCATGTAAAGCACATTGCAAGGCACATGGGCCACTGGTTAGTAGGACCTCTGGTTAGTGGAAAATCTGGCTAGTAACATGTACTGAATGATGAAAATGTAAGCACACAAATCACAAAAAAGAATAGTTCACTAGGGGGAAGCTGAGCAAAATAGATGAATATCGTACTGAAACTTATATGATGCAAAGTCAATCGTTTTACAACAAATTGCCTGGCTTAGCTCCTATAGGCACGAAGTGTGCATAAATAGCAGTGTCCTTTCATCGCTGTTCTCTTCCAGCTCTTCTACTCTTTAGATACAGGCAGCATATAATGCTATGGTCTGCTTGGATGCTTCAAAGCCCTTACTGCTCAACAGCCTCGCGTGGCATGCTCGGCATGGCCACTACGATGTGTCATAATCCTACCAGTGGGCTCAACATCCCAGAGTATTAAAATGCCTAACCCCATACATACATATAGACTACCGATTGCGCTAATGAAAAGGATTGGAATGGCAGGCAGGCTACAAAGGCAACACGACATTCCTGCTATCTCGCTGAATGAATCAGAGCAAGCAAGCTTGCATAGCACTACATGACGATTTATAATAGCCACTAGGATGAGGGTGCTTCACGAACATGAGGCACATTCAGTTCTAACAGGATGGGTAGATCACCCACCCTCAGGTGATTACAGATAGAATTAAGCACTTCCTGTATATCAAGTACAGCTAAGTTATGCAGGTTGTGGTGTCTGTTAAACTGTTGGGTAGATACGATACTGATCTCTCTATTTGGAAAGCAGAGGGCTCAACTCCGGCCGGCATAACATTTTCTCTCTTTTATTCTGGCATTAGGATGCCTCTTTGGATTGTTTACTGCTACCTCAATCATGGCGACGGTTCAATGTATTTCCATGCAGCGCTGCAAGATGCAGAAGTTTGGCAATCAAAAATCTTTGAGTGGTTTCAACAACATACATTTGATGGTTGCAGGTTCTTGAGCTCAAAGTTTCTCAAAGAAGCAGAATTATGAGCAAATTGTGCTAGTCGCCACTCTAATGCTACTGCAAGACCTAGAAAGTGAGATGAAAGGCTGCTTAGTGGACGTAGAAACAGTCGTGGTGATCTGCTCTTATTAACACTACAAACAGAGGCTACCATATATATTCAAAATTCTACCCACGCTAGCCATATAGCCCATATAGCTCAAATAGCCCTACGATTTTGAAAATACAGACCTGCCATTGACTCGAGGTACAAAGAGCAGAGAAATTACGCCTCGACAGCAGAATAATCCCACAAGCTTCGGTCCATCGGAAGAGAGCTCTATCGAATGAGCTATCAATAACATAATAACTCTTATTATAATAATAATACGGTTGATAAAGTGCCCTCAGAGAACTCAATCTCTTTCTAGGCGTTTTACAATTGCTGCAAAGGAAGCACGATCGAATAGTTAGTGGCAGCATGCTCAATAAACAACAAGAATAACATGGTTAAGGGTGGCATGACAGGGTCAGCATGCAAGTATGGTTAGTGGCAGCATGCACAGTGTCAGCACGAATAACTATATAAAGGTCAAATCACAGGGACCCACTAAATGCTGTCATAAATGCATAGATGCGTTTTTAGTTTCTTCTTAAATATGGCCAAGTCAGAAGATGTCAGTTGATGATGTGATGAAAAAGTGACGCAGTCGGGAATGAGTTTCAGACTTTGGGAGAATATGAAGTACGGTTTCCAGAGGATTTGAGGTTTGTAAGAGGTATAGGTAAACAGCTAGACTCCGAAAAGTCGGTGGTACGATGCTTAGCTTGGTGGGGGAGTAGATCTGATAGGTAGGCCGGGGCCAAAGAATGAAGGGACCTGAAAGTGAGTGACAAAACCTTGAAGTGGATTCGTTACTTGACTAGGAGCCACTGCATGTCGGCAAGAAGTGGTGTGATTTGGCAACTGCGATGCTCACTAAGACAAGCCTAGCAGCAGAGTTTTGCACCAGCTGTAAGTGCTTGATTGCACAGGCCGGTAGACTAGCAAGCAGTGTTACAGAATTCGAGACTACGGATGTCACAAATGCATGGACCAATTTAGATGTGGTATCCCTGTCTAAACAAACCCGAATTTTAGCAATGTTATGTAGCTGAAAGTAAGCAGACTTCCCTGTGGAGCTGATGTGGTAGTCTAATTAAAGGTCACTTTAGAACATGACACCTAGATTTCGTGCAGATTCAACAGGAGTTAAGACTCTAATCTCCTGCTCTCGACACAGGGCTTAAGCCCCAGGGCATTAAACGACCACTAGCATGCCGAAGCAGAGTCCAGATGTACTGTCATTAAGCCGAAATCATTATGTCTGCTGTAGTAGGCAGTCTGCTGCTCGACTTATGCCAGTTGGGCAGGTAGGGGTAACTCCTCGAATCAGTCAACGCCAGACTTGAGACTCGCGATTGAGACTCGAAACCCCTCGATAGCTGAATGCATGTGTTGCCGAAGCAAGGCTTGCAACCGAAGCAGCAATTTAAAAATGGAACGTCTGCCATAAGATGGGGAGCAGAGAAGTTTGCCTCGAGTGGTGTTTTCAAACTGATCGAAATGAAGCAAATAGTCGAATCTTGCACAAAATGCATTCCGTGCAATAAACGAATGCGAATTTCACAGTGACTTACTATAGAGCCTTGAATAAGACAATGAAAATTCCAGCAAGGGCAAACTAACTGTCATGCTCATCTAAACTCGGTGGCTGTCCCTACACATAATCGACGTGTCAACATGCCTCACTGGTCAGGCATAGTATAAAGGATCAGCTATGGGTCAGCATAATAATAATAATAATAACTCACTTGATAAAGCGCCCTCAGAGAACTTAATCTCTCTCTAGGCGCTTTACATTTGCTGCAAAGTGAAAAGCAATTGAATGGTAAGTAAAATCATGCTTGAAAAACAAACAAAATGAATAATATGGTTAGGGGTGACATGCACAGGGTCAGCATGCGAATGTGGTTAGTGGCAGCATGCACAGTGTCAGCACGCATAAGCACATCAAAGACGAATCACAGGGACCCGGTAAATGCTGTCCTAAATAGGTGTGTTTTTAGGTTCCTTTTAAATGTGGTCAGGTCGGGGGATGTTCTGACACAGGTCGGGAGAGAGTTCCAGGCTGTGGGAGCATACGAACTAAATGCACGGTCTCCAAAAAATGTAAGGTTTGTACGAGGTATTTCTAGACTGTTGGTTTCCGAAAAGCGGGTGGTACGATGCTTGGCCTGATGGGGTAGTATATCTGAAAGATAGGCTGGAGCCATAGAATGAAGGGACCTAAAAGTGAGCGACAAAACCTTGAAGTCAATCCGTTGCTTGACTGGTAGCCAGTGCAGGTTGGTGAGAAGTGGAGTAATGTGGCAACTGTGACGCTCACGACAGACAAGTCTAGCTGCAGAGTTTTGCACCAGTTGCAATCGCCTGATCGCACATGCTGGTAGGCCAGTAAGCAGTGAGTTGCAGAAGTCGAGACGGGATGTCACGAATGCATGGACCAACTTAGATACAGCATACAGTTAGCATATTTAACGTACACATTAAAAATGTCAATTATTGTGTGAAGACTAGGTTCCCTCATAGTAAACTTACTTCTGTTGCCACTGGTAAGAAGTTGGTTCATCAACGATCCTCATCGACAGTGTCTTTCCATTGCAACCTGCATCAAGTCAGCACCAAGGATTAGATCGATGCCGAACTGACTTGACAAGTTCACTTTGTTTAGGATTCTGAATGGCAGCTTATTTCCAAAAAAGCCTCCATGATTTCTGTGACCAGGTGACTCTCGTTTGACAGGAACCCCTACCCATCTGGTAGAGTAGGGTCACAAGAGTATTATACCTGGCCACGGTGTCCTCATCAGCATAGTGCACTTGCCAATTGAGAGCTAGATGTGCAGGCCTGCTGGAAATTGAGCAAATGAGTCGTTAGGTAATACAGCCAAAAAGGCATGCCTAAATTTAACTTGAATAGTAATTCAATTGTAGCCAAGCGATCAAAGCCTGCATTCTAGGACTGAAAAGACTTTTAAAGGGACAGGCTGAAACATAACACATTCTGCCATAGAACTGTCTCTCAGCTACACAGTATCGCCCAGTATTGCCAAGATTAGCGACTGCTGCTGACATTGTTGCAAGAGATCACATTGGAGGATGGAGCAGCAGTTGGCATATTTCCGTGATGACTTGAATGGTCCACTCACTTCTCGAAGAGCTTCCAAAACAAACTCTCGGGAAACTCGGCGACTAAACTTTTATAACGATGGTGCTTGTCTATCGTTCAGGCACAGCACTGGCGATGGGATGCAACACTACTTAATCAGCACCACTGATCACCAGTTAAATATGTTTATATATATAAGACCTATTGACATCACCAGTTAAATATGTTTATACATAAGAGCTGTTGACGGCATTGAAGATGTATAGGTGCAAGCCCCCCCCCCCCCCCCCCCGCACTTATTTTTGAGACCTTCCCGTGGAATTCAGACTACCAGCTAGTAGCTTCAGGCAGATGGCTTTAGCTCCCTCCACGATGCTCGATGATTGGGTTCCAAATCCGTTGCCTCTAGCTCTCTTAAAGCACCTCCTTCAAAGGTCGTAATGACCTAAAGAGTGGAGTCAAAACTCATGCTTTACATGCCTACAGAGCTAACATATTGTAATTCTTGACCTGCATTTTATGTTAATGTATCCGTGTGGCAAATTTCTCACTTTGCATGCAAGAGGTAAGCAATTTGATTGTTGGCATCTCCATTATTTTTTCAGTCTAAAGAAAAATAAATTAAGCAATGGCTAGTTTATTCAGCAGTCACATTTATATGGCGACAGAAGACCCTAATCGCCTGTCACTTAAGCTTGGACATGGACAATAAAGGATTGCCTGGGTGGGTGCATTACTCTATATCTGGCATTGGAGGCCGTGGGTTCAATTCACGAGGACGACATGGCGGGCTATTTTGTCCTAGGGCTACAAAGCCCCTTCGGGGTATTTAGAGTCACATAAATCCGACCGATGCTTCGACCAATATTTTAAAGAGACTTAGCCTAATTTTTTTACGCAACGACAATCACTCTCCTGCTGCCGACTATGGCTCATCCTTTCTAGCGGTCCTGAGCTGCTACTTCCACACTAATCACTACCTCAACTGCTCTCCTGACTCTGCTATGCTTCACGCTTTCTCTTTGTTGCGTGAGACTAAGTCTATTGGCTACCGAATGCGTACCGAAAGCCACCTAGGCTGTGAGTGCGCTGCGTAACACCCCACATAGTCTTGGTGGCTTTGTGGAGCTACAGATGGAGATGCATTACATTACATTGATCTGGAAATAAAGTACCTGCAGCGGTTACTGGCTTCACATTACTTGGCAACTGGTAGGGGCTCGCTTTAGTGTGCTCGGTCGGCAAAGACGTGGCTTGCAACCTTCTTGCTAGAACGCTGCACACCTAAGTGCTTATAAAGCGTCCCCGCGGCACTCGTATTGTCTAGCGCTATTACAAGCATTCGCGTCCATTCTTTCATTAATTAATTCAACCAACTTGCGTTCTGGCTTTTCCTGCGACCACCCATTCCCATACTGCGACTGCACACATAAACGGCCTTGACGCATCACGGTATAGCAGGTTGCGAGAGTCATTCCTTTACAGCTCGACCCTCGAGCGAACTCTAAATTGATCGCGCTCGCTGGTTATGCGCGGCTGCGGTAGCGCCAGTCTTTCATCATCTCGGTGGACCGTCTTGCTGGCTTCTCTACTTGGTTTACGGACAAAGACCAGGATTAACCCAGGCCCGTGCTACGCAAGTACTTCGCGTTCCGGGAACACACCAGCAGACAAGCAGACGAATTCTCAATGAGGGTGCAACTATTTCTACCAAGAGAAGTGAGTTCGTGCAATAACTGAATCGCAGCCAACACAGCCTTTCGCCGAGCAGTGGGCGGTGCAAATAAGGGGCGTGAGAGTAACCAAGCGGATGAGACAGGAGCTGACTCGTAGTCAGCTGACTACCTCTTCGTAAAGAAAAGATCCACAGTCCCGAACTAGATCATCTCCACACCGGAGCCTCATATGGCAGGTGTTTACCTGCTTGAAGAGGAAAACAGCACCAATATGCAAAAAGTCCAAGCCAGAACATCGCAGGGCGCTGCTGCATTGCAAACGACACTAATGGATTAGCTGTGCGCGTACAACTGGCTTGGCGATTGCCTGTAAAGATTAGCTGATTCAACAGCCTCATTTATATAGCGGCAGAAGAGCCGTAGCTGCTATCACTTCCGCTTGCAGTAGGCGATAATTAATGGCCTGCTGTAGGACTTGATCCCACAACCTGAAACGTGAAGTGCAAGCATCTTACGCCTAGGCCAAGATCCAGTCGCGACTGTTGCGGATTAAAGGAATAACCGTGGACCATGGAGGGGGTCAGGAAACGTTTTTGGGTACTGCTCGAAATGTGCTCATGTTAAATGATAGTATTCCTAGTCTTTAGAGGACTTGCCGAAGTGCTAACTTTGATAGGACCTTAATTGGCGATCGTTGAAAATCCATTTTTTATAAAAAAAAAAAGGATTCATTGTATATCCCCTTTTTGGGTGCTAAATCATTTTAAGAAGCAAATGAGTTCGATTTCCTCACTGGATACTTCATTCATACTTTACTAGGTTTCGGCCCGTCAAGTAGCGCGGGCAAGTGTTGACTTGCGAGTCTGTAGTGCTTCTGCTTTCTCCTCAGTCTCTCCAGCCGTAGCTGCTGGCTGGCGTGGCTGACGAACGGCTCTAGCTTCGCGAATCCGTCGTGTTTCCTCTTCTTCTCTAGTCTCTTTCCGGCACGATTTTGCTGCTGGCGATAACGCATCTTTCTTTCAGCTTCAACAGCACACCGTTCAGTAGCCTCTTCCGCCGTATCCTGACCTGACCCAATTAAAAAGAAACTTAAAAACACACCTATTTAGGACAGCATTTAGTAGGTCCCTGTGATTCGTCCTTTATGTGCTTATGCGTGCTGACACTGTGCATGCTGCCACTAACCACATTTGCATGCTGACCCTGTGCATGTCACCCCTAACCATATTATTCATTTTGTTTGTTTTTCAAGCATGATTTTACTTATTATTCAATTGCATATCACTTTGCAGCAAATGTAAAGCGCCTAGAAAGAGATTAAGTTCTCTGAGGGCGCTTTATCAAGTGCAATATTATTATTATTATATTATCTCAGGCCCGTTGTTGGTGGCGAATTCCTTGCAGCTTCTAGCGATGCTGGATCTTTTTTTTGCTATAGAATTATACAAAGTATCAAAAGTTCTGTATTCAAAAGTGACACTAAGCACACCCAGCGAGAGAGCCGCATCTGTTCCGCCGTGCGTTCGCTTCCCCGCTGCCCCTATCCTCCTTATCCAGTCGCAACTCTCTACACCCAAGGGCAGGCAGCTATAATTACACGACGTAGCGAGCTCCTCTTTGGCACACCCAGCTAGTAAACCGCAGAGAAGAGCAGGGCGTTGCAACGGCCACAACAACCAAGCCGGCAGCCGCCAAATCTGACGCAACCCGCCACCAAAGTATCTAATTATAAGCTCTATTATATTTATTCAAACATGTTTCTAGCTGCTGTGAATTTAATGTCTACCATTAATAAGCAGCCATTTAAAAAAACTGGTAAACACAGCATGGCAGCGAAAATGCTAAGCTCGCACTTTCCACAGATCAGACAGCTTTCCAAGACGCCAACTCAGCTGCCAAGCGAAAGCTGGGGAGCGTCGGGAAGCGCCAGTCATCACTTCGGGCGTAGTGGAGAGAGAGCGCAAGCTGTTGGAATTCCATGGCAAACCTTCAAACCCCCACTTTTTAAGTTCAAACCTGTTTTGGTCCAGCGGTCAAGGTGTTCTCGCCCCGGGGACCGAGGTCCGGCTGAGGTCGTGGGCTCCTCGAGCCCCCGAGGCATGTGTGAAGCGTCTGAATAGAGGTTTAGTTCTCTTGTGGCGCTATACAAATTTATTTATTTTTTTAATGTTTTAAGTTCTAGCATTTCAATTTTTAATTGTAACTAAGATTGCATGTTATAGCTGCGTGTGCACAATTAGGACATTATCTCTCCTTTTCCCTACACTTTTTGACACCTTTTGATAATCAGTGCTGTGCACTCACTTGCTGTAGCACTATAAGTAAATCGCGGAAGACTCAATGTGACGGTGTAACGTCAGGGTTGAACTAGCGAGCTAACTAACTAAACAATCTTATTATAGGGGTAGATTACTCTCTCCCCAAAAATGTAATCTGTAACCTATTTTGGACAATACCCTTTATGGGCAAATCGAAGCTGTTCAAGCTTGGCACACTACGATAGTTCAGTTTAACCTCTATCTATGTATCAAGAAGATACGCCAATAGGCGTTCACATTTGGATACGTTATCATGCTCCGAGCCTGACACATTGATCACGAGTGCTGTCGCCTGTTTGTATGCAATAGCGCTCAAAGCCTGGAGCGTGGGTCACAAATTCGACGACAAGAATATATATGAAATTTCAGGTTAATGCTCAGTTACTAAGACTGATTATAGACTGCAAATTAAACCAAAAATTTACAATATATTGGATTCCATGCTAGAATTAACCAGCTTATGTCACGTCAGCACAATTTCGTATAGACATCCGATGGGCCCTCCCGGAACAAGTTCACGGCTAAGCTGGCTAGACTTCGCAGTATTGCGTTTTGGAAAGGGAGAAACTTGCGTTTATTTGTAGCCTCAGTATGAATTCTTTAAAAAAAATTATGACGCTAGACAATTGCAACAAGTTTTTATCAAGTTTATATGCATACGTTATTGATTTATTAAGCAGACATCTAAATACGGTACCAACTTTTCTTATACTCCTGTCCAAAATGTTTGGGCGTTTTGAGGTGAATTTGGAACTCTGCTGTCTCTAAAGTATTCCCATTTTTCCTCTTCAAATAGTTTTATTAGACAAAAAGGTTTTCATTTAACGGTGTTCTATTGGCCCGATGCTCCGAGTGATTAGTGCCGCACGTATCGTCGACACTGAGGTATCAGTGAAGTGAGTCCTGAAGCGAGCTGTTTTGATATTTAAATAAAATGGCCTCACAGAGGTACCTCAGAAGACCGGGAGATAAGCACGGAGACTTCACGATTTGCTATCTAAGTACTCTCTGCACTTCAAATGAGAAATTATGCTGTTCTTTCTTTCCGAAGTAGCTGCTCTGATAAGCCGTGTTCTCATTCATTAAGTTAGCGATGTTCTAACCTAGAGGTCTGCAAACTCCGACCTTTAGGTCAGATACGGCCTAGCTAGTACTCCAGTCCTGCCTAACACCCGCCCACCCACCCGCCCAGTTATTTATTGTTGGATTGGGCCTAATCGAATAGTCGCAATTTTATTCCCCTTCATTACTGCTGGCTGAAGCTGTGGCCCGTGTGTACTTTTAGAACTGATGTCAGGCACTTGTATGAAACAGAAGTGCCTGACCGGGGAGAAATGATAAATGTCTACCCGTATAATTGCCGTTTGCGTACGTGCGTCCTTTGCCAACGTCCGTTCGTTCATGTGCCACGCCCAGGCCGCTGGCCCGATAGAGTGGGCGTGACTTGTTCTAGCCTAGTGTGCCTTCTTGACCTCCTAAAATGGCCGAGTAGACCGAAAAGTTTACTGACCCCTGATCTAACCTATAATTCATACGAGCAGCCTCAGGCATTGTGCATGCTTAGGCGGGCTTCGTGGTGGACTTTTTTTATGAGATAGAAAAGCTTGTGGCCTCATCAATCGATTTATGCATTACTGACACTAGCATTTTATATGCAGCTGTTCAGTCTTATGTGCATATATACAGCAATAATCAGACCTGTAGCACGGTTCTGTATCTCGTTAAGCACATGCTTTATATGATTAGCACTTAACCTTAACAGAGCACCAGTAAGATTACTCCCTGAGGTCTCTGAGGCTTCCTGAAGACTGCTCAGCTCAAAGCAGGTCTTCTAAAAACATTCCTTATTAGAGTTAACATGGTGAGCATTGCTTATTACCTAATTGGCACGAGATGAGTAAATTCTCTGCACATTGCCCAAGGACCACGCCAAAATAGCATTTCGGAAGTACGAGACAATTCATAGGACCTATGAGTCAATGTAAGTTCACCCTGACTGATACGTGATAGCATTTTTGAAAATATTGATCGAGTTAAATGGCAATGTTGTACACGGAGTGGTACTTGGAGCTGATACCTTCTTGCAATATGTCTTATGCACTTTTTAAACGGAGAAAGTAAATTTGGCTGAACCTCTAGACGGATTTGGCAAGTGTTATTCATTCTTTCGATTGGAAAAATTGGCGAAGAATAGATTTTGTTGACTTAAGCAGATAAAGCCACGCCCCTCGGGCTCTGGCCGCAACGTCACAGCCATTCACCGGATTGACAGACGATTGTAGTACGTTGCGTTTTTTGCGGCACCAAACGGAAAATTGCATGGCCTTGGCACCCCATCGTTCTCATATTGTACAAGAGCCTCGAGTCGGCATTTGAAGGTAGGCACCACGACGTCATCTCTTCACGTGAACGGCCCGTGTGCATCTTTCGAGCGGCATAGATCGATTGTCAGTCCCGCGCTCCACTTTGTGTCCTCTATGTGGTGTCCTTAGCTTGTTTAAGTATTTTCACTAGCCCGTAGTGCCGTTTAAGTACCGGGCTTGACCTTCCTACTGGCGTCCTCTTCGTAGAGCAGACAAGTCCTCCTACCGGCGACTCGCCCGCGTTCCTTCCGCCGCTAGCACGATGATAATACTAATAGTACTTGCGTCTATTGTATAGCGCCCGAAGGCCAACAGAATCGCCATTCAGGCGCTTGCAATTCATTGCAAGTGAGTTAGCAATCAATAAATAATCAGCGACAAGCGAGACACCGCGCCTAGGCAAGCATGCAAAAGCGCTCTCGAGTATTACGGCTGGCCGAGCGCGCGCAAGGGCACAGACATGCCCGGCAGCTGGCAGCCCAGGCTGGCCCCGCGCGCATCGAGCCATGTGCAGCACGCATGAAAGCGCGCAAGAAAAAAAAAGCGAAGGGCAAGTTGACTAGGGCGCTCCACAAAAGCGTATCGCTCTCGCCCTGTGTCGTGTGACGTTCGTGGTCTCGTCCCGCGCAGCCGCACGAGAGGACAATGCGCACGGACAGAGCACGGGCTGCATGAAGCGAGTCGGCTCGTAGCTTGCACTGACCCGATCGAAGCCGAGGCCGTTCCGTTCGAGGCCCTGCCGTTTCCTTAGACGGCCAGCCCCCTTTAATCGCACTGGGCGTCTCACGTCCAGCTGACCACGCTTCCGGCGAGGGGACAACGAGCGTAGAGACCGGCTCTTTTCGCGCGCAAGACTTTTTGCGCGGCGGCGCGGCGTAGGTGCCCAGCTAAAGACTATATCTCTCGAAGGGAGCCACTGCCGGATTTTATTTTAGGTGAACTAAAATGACGGCTAGAGCGGTGCACCTTCAGCGAGCGCATTCGGCATCGGTTTCCAGAAGGGCTTATTTACTTTTTAAAGGGACGTTCTTATCTTTAGATGCGCTGCAAGAATAACTATCTTTAGGCAATTTTACAGCGGCATGCCGTACGGTGCACGCGTAGGTGCCGGATGTCCAAAATGGATTATGAACTTACTTTTAGCGAGGCGAGTCAAGGAGAGGCTTTCAAGCGCGTGCGTTCGAAGCGGAATTTCGGGCATGCTTGAAAATTGGAATGGCAAATATTCGAGAGAGGCGAACGAGCCTGACGCGAAGCCTCAGCGTATCTCCAGAGAGAGCCTACCTATTAATCTGAGATGGAACTACGTAAGCTGCGTGCGTGCCGGGCAGTGAGCCAAGAGGATGCAGCTGTTTCAGGCTCTCCAAATGGAAGAGGTGCTGCCAATCGGACGATCCATCTATAGTGGCGTTTAATGCACT
Organism: Cristatella mucedo; assembly: GCA_009760855.2. NCBI lineage: Eukaryota > Metazoa > Bryozoa > Phylactolaemata > Cristatellidae > Cristatella > Cristatella mucedo. Next base: position 5,510,771 of record WPIO01000019.1, on the reverse strand, counting down.
CCGAAGGGTCGTATCTACGGTGCCGGGATGAAGACTGTCTCAAAACGGTGTTCAACCACTTTTTACAGAGGTGCTGAAAAGCGTTTCCGCGCGATCCGCTTTTGGATCGCAAAATCCGAGTCGATTTCATGTCGAGGCTACCGTCTCGTTTTAAAAGAGGCCGCCGTACTAGTGCGTAGCAGGGGTCAAAGAGGCCTTCCGAGTCGCATGTCTTTGACCAGCAGATTTGGGATTCGTTTTCTGGGGAGGTGGACCCGAATGCCTGCAGTAATGCTAACAAGTCATTCCTTGCGGCGCCCCTTTAGTGCCCTGCTTCCGTGTGGGTATCTCGGGGTGGGTGGGCACAGGTTTCCGGTATCCTCCAACCTGGAGATTATCTTTTTTGCAACTCAGTTCAGTATCCTGCTAAACTGCAGTGACCAACTGGAAAAGATATAAAATTAAAATGCAATTCTTTTTTTATATCGTCCCAAAAAGGGCTTAATCTCGACTCATGTGCTCCACATTTGCCACGAGGCTCGAGCCCACGACGCCAGTGGTCGAATGCATTCACCTTGACCTTGGTCTGTGGCGAGCATGTTAACCGCTGAGCCAGACCAGCACAGCATGATCGCAGCAAGTCGCCTTAGGATGGCTTGCACTCGCTTCCGAGGAGTTGCTACTGGGCTTAGATAGAAGGCGACTCTATAGACTCGTCGGGCGCGGTGCGCCTCGAGCGCTCACCAGCGCGTCGAATGAGGATTCCGGACGGCATCGGGCGCTAGAGTAGCGGCCGCTCGCTGAATCGACTTGATTTTGACTGACGAGATATTTATAATTTGTGGCTCCTTAATTATTTTGTATGCAATGATTCTTGCTTAGCCAGCAAAAAAGCCGAAGCCACGCATTGGGCAGGCAGTTGTGCCGTGGCGGTTGAGCTGAGTCGCGGTGCTTTGGGCTTTGAACGGCGTGAGCAGTGAGCCGTGATGGCACATTAGGCTAGGCGGTTGCTTTTCACGACCTCGGTCCTGAGGTCGTGGCTTCGAATCATGCCGCGGGCGATCCTTTATTGCCGCTGCAAGCGGCGGCGATAGCCGTAAAGGCTCTTCCGTCGCTATACAAAAGAGGCTGTTAAATCGGCCAGTACGAGAGTTGTGTGTCGCGGCTGGAATTGGGCGCCTGTAATTCCGGCACTGTCGAACGGACTTTTTTACGCTACGGATATGGACTAAGTATGAATGGGGCTACTGCGCGAGGTGACTTGCAGCGCTCAAGATGAAGCTGGAGAAGCAAGACGGCGCCAACAGGCAAATCCGGCCATTAACAGTTGAGGGGGAACTCTCTTCTGCTAGTCGGACCTTAAAAAGTATACGGTACTCGTATGCGAAAGCGCGACTTTTCGAGAGTCGTAGGTAAAACCTTCCTATGCTATCGGGTAAGCCAAAGAATCCATGATACATCAAGCTAAAATGAATGGCACGCTGACCTTTGTAGTCTAAAAGCTACTGCAATAGAATCCTAATAACCTTTTACTGCCGACGTGTGAAAGTGGCCCAACAGTAGGTCGATTCAATAGAGCCATCCGAGTCTGGCAATCTTGCTAGCGCTATGTGAAAATGTTTTGTTTTTATTGAGCGATTACTGACAGCGAGGAGCCAAGCGTACGCAAAACAATGGAGACGGGTAGCTTTTTAGAGTGAACATAAAAATGTAGTTTCCAATCGATTGTCCTATCGCTGTACCGCCGGCGCCCCCTTTTCGAATATCTTTTTACAAAACCCGAGCAGCAGCTATAATGCCCCTCGATTATGAGCTTGTCAGCTGAACCTCGATTGAGAGCTATTTGCTTAGCCGCTTAGTTGGGTCGCTCATGAGATGGCCGCGATAAGCTGAGGCTTATGAACAGCATCGTGAATGATTATTGTTATTGATTTTTAATTATGTTAGCGATTATTGTAACTTATTACCTGGATGTTACATTTAGCTTGTGCCTGACCGCAGTCGCAGTCTTGGAGTAACGGTCTGCCGGTCGGTGAGTCAAGTGCTGAGCGCGAGCTGCTGCGAGCCTGTTAGCGAATCAGCAGGAAGTCAGCCGGGTGTGTGGGCCGTGGAATACAGGCTACTGGTGTGCTTTTTACGAATATGGCATTATTGATTGCGCTGCATGAGGAATTGAGTGCTGTGTTTTTTTTATCGTCGGCATATTGCTAGCTTAAGGTATTCGCACATTGCACGCGTTGCGAACTAATGAGGGTTGTTACGCGGGCATAACGCAGCGCAGCTCGCACGGCCGCACTACTTAGACTACGGTGTACGGCAGCATCCCGAAAACGCAGAGCAGATTAGTTAACAAGTAAAAACCTGCTTCAAGAAATGGCACTTATTGAATGACGCGATTAGGGGCGGTCAGTCTGCAAAGTGTGCGCTGCAAACATCTCAAAGACCGTAGTGCAGCCTCACAGTCTAGCATAGAAAAAAGTGTCAGCAAGTTGGTCACGCACTATCTATCTTTTGGGCTTCAACATAATCAACATGGGCTCAACGAGTTCCGCAGGCCCGAGAGAAAACGCACCGCACACAATGGCAGTAATACGGCGGCGTTATTCATTATAGCGGTACACGGTGTACAGTTGCCTGTGCTGAGTTTCTGAATCTAGCGACAAAGTTCTTGTTCGACATCGCGATTGACGGTAACTAGCCAAAGATACCAAAATGGCCAACAGAAATAGTAATTGAGAGTCTTGCTTCTTGCATGGTCATCGCACCAGTTCAAGGTCAATGTCATCGCGCGCTGTGTCTAGGTATGTAAATATATGAGCATGCTACTTAGAGGTCTGACTAAATGGGTTGTTTTTGCGTTTGCGAGAGACTTTGAGAGGTTTGTAAGAATATTCGCACTTTCAGTACAACTCAGCCTACGGGAGTGTTCATCAACTTCCACACACCGATGTTAGCTGTGGTGAAGCTATGGACAGTTCCGCGGACAGAAATCACATCCTTGAGGATTTTCAGGTTTGAGCTTGCGTTAGCTTGGCTCCCACAGGTTTGTGCAGCGTTCTTCTTTGGCCTTATTTTATCTGAGCCGACGTGGGACTAGTAAGTGTTTCTCAAACAGCACGCCAAGCTTGGAGGTAGCCACTACGGCGGCGAGGTTCATTTAGTCTGCTTTTACCGAGTGTTATCGTTACTTTTCTTCTCCGTATTCTGTGTATTGGGACGGCGGTAAGTTCCTGGGGTTTCCTAGCTCCAGGCCGCCACGGCCGTGACGCTCCTATCTAATGCCGACTCGGGCGCATCCTTACCAGCCGTCCTGAACGGCTACTTCCGTGCTGCTCACTTCCTCGGCTGCACACCCGACTCAGATATGCCCCTCACTTTCTCCTTGTTGCGCGAGATAGAGTCTGTCACCGAAAGCGCCAAGGCTTCGAGTGTGCTATAGGAAATTCTCGAGCTTGTCACTCGCTATTATAATACGTGGTTTTGTGGAGTTACAATAGGAGATATAATACATGCACGCAGTCGTATAATCATTGTTCTTATTAATATTTTTGGAATAGGTTTATTGCTGCTTCTGCTCATTTCATAAAGTGAAGTTGAATTTCGTTAAATGCTATGTCAAAGTCGCAGGTCAAATGTGGAATGTGTCCTTTGGATGTACTTGGTCATTAAATACCAGTTTTTGTTGAAACTGTGCTTCCCGCTTGTGTTTGGCTTGTACACACGTTTATTGCGGTCGTTAGACCACAACCTGACACTGCATTATATGGTCTGCTGTGAACTGCGTAAAAACCTGCATTCACAGTGTTCAGTTAGTTAGGCCCGAGAGACGATATGTGACTGTTGACAGGGCTACCGGCCAAAGCCTCCATCACATCTAGGTGGTGTAAACCAAAAGGATTTCAGGGGATCCTCAAGGACATATGCAACTGCCCATGCAACTCCCGTGGCCACTCGGGTGCTAAAATTGCACGAGGTTTACAAGCCTACGAGTCTCCGCTCCATTTTTGTTGTCTGGGTGCCTGAGTGAGGGGTGTCATACTCATAGTACTTGTAATCTATCGTAGCTATGGTTTTGGTATGGTTGTAGGCTTGTACAAATATAGAAGACATCGGCTATGCTATACAAATACTAGAAGAGTATGACTGGAATTTATTGGTAAGGTGGCTGCTACTTGATAAGGTGGTTCCCACTCAATTCCCACATGCGTTGCTGCAGCAAATTGTCCAATTCTTTGCTTTTTTACATCAAGGCGTTTAGTTTGGTCTCTTTTCAGGAAGCAATTAACAGTGTTATTCCGCAACACCAAGATCCACTTATAGATGTAGATGCTGTGCCGTCAGATAGTCGAGATCCTGACCTCGAGGTTAGTCGTGTGACTTTTCAGTGCAGCAGCAAATAAAGGCATGGCAGTTCGATCAGGTGTCAACAGTTGTGCGCTGCAGTGTTGCTGAGCTTGCCATATAGATCACGCGTGTCCTTATTTTGTTGCCAGCAGCCACGCAGATATTGATATTTTCTGTTAGGTTCGAGGTACGGCTGCTGTCATCGATATAACAGGCGAGTGCTCCAACTCAAGAACAGTTTTTTTCACTGTTATGTACAACACCGAGAGCGCTCGGCTCAGTCTACCCGACTCGGCCACAGTTGGTGAGCATGCACGGATGCCGAACATGCTGCGTGTTAACGAGCGCTCATGCTAAACTCATTTCTGACCCTCTGGGTCGCATGTTCTCCTCTGGTAGGTCAAGTTAATAAGGATCACTACATGACCTGAGGACAAGCTGATTTATTCATGGGCTTATGACAAACCTGTCATGTGTTGTTTAAGTTACCTTACCGACCTGTATTCATGCCATCGGCTGTGTAGGGAAGGGCTTTTTAAGCTACTGGCAATGCCAGCTGGTGGCGATGTAAGAAAGAAAAAAGTAAAGCAAAGGGTAGCTGATTCAACAGCCTCATTTGTATAGCTGTAGAAGAGATACAGTGGCTATCAGATAGCTATTGTAGCTGACAATACAGGATTTCCTGCTGCAGGACTTGTACCCACGTCCTGGACCGTGAAGTCACTCGCTCGTGGGCCAAGACGGTTTGCTGAATGTTTCGATCTGTTTTAGGCTCAATTAAAAGGCGACTGAGTGAAAAGCTCTGCGTGCCGAGCTTTAAGATGTGCCTCGTGTGGGAGGACAGTCAATTCAGCAGCACTGACAGCGTAAGCACTCAAGCACTTCCGTGAAACAATGCTGATCTTTGCCCCATCCCTGGCTGTTTGTATCCCCAATCCCAAAAGTCCAGATGGGAACCATTGTGGACTGCAGGATTTTGAAATCCTACTTCTTTGTACTATTAGATGCAGTCATTGATTTGCAAGAAATGTGAGAAATAGTGTCTGCCCACTCAATGCACCACCTTCTGGCGTGAAGTAAAAGTTGAGGTCGGCTGACTCAACAGCCTCCTCATATGTATAGCAGCAGAAGAACCTTATCGGCTATCACCACCCCTTGCTTGCAGAAGCAATCAAGGAATTGCTGCCGGACTCGGAGCCCACCACCTGCTGGTCTTAGTTTCGAGCACAGTCCACACTCGGAAGGCGTGTGCTCATATCAGGAACTGAGGTGTATCTGGGGTGGAGTGGCGGCATGCAAATCCCACACCTTCTCACCGCTAGGCATTGCTCGTACGATGACCTAGTTCGCTTTATCTCATGCGACGTGTGCAATACACTCAAAACCTTAAGAATGTACACAGGCCAGCAATATGTCGTCGGGCAGCTGGCTCATTATCCTGCTGGTAAATACATTTTTAACCCAAAAGTTGACTAGCAAGTGGAGCTTAAATGTTTTGCAGCACTTTGATACAAACATTTTGGTCTCTAATGCCAGGGATGTGCTGCAGTGCTTCCATGTCTGCTTTGGAAAAAGAACTCCAGAAAACCATGACCGTGTCACCACTGTACTTCACAGCCAGACTTCTAAACCTAAATTGAGCTTTGTTTTGTCATACGAAGTGTTCTTGCCATGAGAAGCTTGTCAATTTTTTGATTTGCTCCCTTAGCTGAGGGGCTTGATTATCGGATCGCCCGGTGTCATCATATATCAAAATCCTCTCAGTGTTGTGTTCTGATCTAAATATGCCAAGTTGGCAGGCATCGTGATATGCTTCTGCAAAGCCGTATTTGATTGAACTCTCGTGGTGTGCTGCACAGGTGCTCCAAAGCCATCGTTTGCTGATCGAACTTTTCCTTCATTCGTGGGACCCCCTGAACTCGGAATTTTCTGCCGTTAGCCGACGGCGACGGAGGGGGTGGGCTTTGCTGAGCAGCAGCCTTGCGCCTCGTCCTCATATCGAATGCCGAAAGCATGGTCATTTCTGGTCATCAGCCGGCCCGCTTGCATGACCGACCATTGCACATTCACGTGCAAGCTTGCATACTTGCATATATTATAGATGACTCTCCGGGAGCTACACCTGCCCATGGAAAATACTCTGCACCTAATCGTGTTGCCGTCGTTAGTAAGGTAAGGGCCGCACCTGGCGCTTGCAAAAGTTGAGCAGAACACCGCGCTGGCGTGGTGTGTTATGCTCGAGTCCTCTGCCCCGGCAGCCCCTGACCGGTTCGATGTGGGACAGACTGATGGGTAACGTTTAGTGGACTTCACCACCCGGTTCATGGGTTAAAGTTGCATGAAGCACCTGAATATTGATTAAGTTCTCTTAGGGCGAACGAATTATATATTTGTAGATATTGCCCCACCGCAAGTGTATGAAAGCCTATACGGCTCTTCTGTCGGTATACAAAAGAGACTGTTGAATAAGCTGACAAATGCTTTTTTGGTTTTTACTTTATCCGTGTCTTCGATGCCAATGCGTTTGAAGTTTAAAGGTCAGCTGATTCAGCACTCACGTTTGTATAGCGACAAAAGTGCTTTCACAGCCATCACTATCACTTGCAGTGGGCTATAAAGAATCACCCAGTGCAGGACTCTAACCCACGACCTTGCTCGTAAAGTCGAGCACTTGATCCTTGGACTAAGACGTTACGGCCTCCACCTAGAGGTGCTAAGATGATAATATTATCAAGCCTGTATTGCTGCATGTAGGCTGTGCACGGCGGGCACACGTGCGGGTGCTGCTCATCGGAGTGCACCTGTCTGCTTAGCATCCCTTGACGATCCTTTGACGATCCGATCTTGGAGCTGCTTATGTTTTACTTGCTGCTACTGACTTGCAGTTCACGGTTACGGTGTATGTTTGCATGTATTATTATGGATGTGGGTGGCAGTTCCAAAACTAAAGTCTTATGCACAAAACGCAGTGCTCGTAAGTGGGCTAGACCTCACCACCGAATACCTGTGAGGCTAAGGCCTCACAGTACTGCCAGCTGGTCGTTAAAAGACCTCCAATGAGTTCACGTGAACCCCAAGGATAGTAAAGCACGACAGCGTTCCATGTAATGCAATGTATTCCCCATCTCTAACTCTACACAGCCCCAAAGTCTGAGTGGGTGTTACACAGGAAAGTTTTCTATAGCCCTTAGGCCAGCTTTTGGTTTGCATGCAGTAGCCAACAGACTTCATTTCACACAACAAAGAGAAAGTGGAAAATATAGCTGAGTCAGGAGGGCAGTTGAGGTAGTAAGTAGCATGCGAGTAGCAGCTCAGGACGGCTGGGAAGGATGTGCCACAGTCGGCAGCAGGACAGTAGATGTAGTTGCATCCGAATTGTGGAAGTCAGCCGGACATTCTAGGACATGCAGAGCAAAAGCTTCTGTTGGCAATGGTCTTTAAGCAGAGGAAAGGAGCAGCTAATGTATTGCTATAGAGGACCTGAGGGCACGAGCAGGTTAAAAATGGGGCAGCAAATGCAGCCTAGGTATGAAGCAGTCAAGCCATGGCCGGCTTTGTGCTTATACGTAAGATGCACGTTCATAGCTTGACGTCTGGCTTCGTATTCTATGCTGAGCAAGCACCTCGCCTTTGTGGGTAGGAAGCTGACAGACTGCTGACTAAGAATTGACATGGCAACGCTTTAGCTACCCTAGATATTGTTAAACCTGCGATCCTTAGTTGTCACAATCCAGGAATTGCTGATTCCATCAGCCATAATCGAGGTCAGTTTCATACTGACCCACTTGATAATAATAATGATAATAATAATAATGCACTTGATAAAGCGCCCTCAGAGAACTCAATCTCTTTCTAGGCGCTTTACATTTGCTGTAAAGGGAAACGTGATTGAATGGTGAGTAATATCAGGCTGACGTTTCAATGTAATAATGTATGCACCGTGTGTATTCACATGTGTGTTGAACTGCTGCAATATTTGGCTGCCCCGAAATGAGGCCTCTAGCTATGAAGCATCAAGTTCCAAAGCCTGAGCCAATCCCAAATACCAAGAGAGTGGATCAGGTGAAGAGTCGATCAGGCGAAGTGTTCTCAGCTTAGTTTCCTCAAAGAACGTACCGAATGGAGAGTGGTGCTTGAAGCAATAACCACAAATCTCTTAAATTGTCCTATGTAAATTGCTGTATGGCCCCATTTTCGGGCATAGGGAGCAATTTGTGTGTGCTCTTTGCCCGTTAATGCACGGGCCATAAATTTACAGCAAGCTCGTGAAAAGCTTGACTGATTCTGGCTTGATTGGTGGTTTGCTGCCATATTGAGCTTTTGATTACTGCTCTTCGTGTGGGCCAAAATTATCATGAGGCAGGGTACACAGGGTACGGTGAAATGCCAATTACACTACCAATTCTGTAAGGTGCGGTGGCATCAGTAATGGTGGCGTTATTTAGTCAAAAGCTGGCACTGGCGTCTCGGTCGGTCCTGAGTGACACCACACAGTTTCATTTATATTGCGACCTCGAGGCGATGTAGAAAAAAGGGAGTGGCAATCTGGGTGCTGATTTGCTTGGGCCGAGTTCAAGGTAAACCTTGTATAGCTTCTTAAGTGACTGCATTGGTCAGCACAGCATTTGTTTCGGTGCTTGGTGTGGGTCAACGTCCCAATCTGTTAGAAACCGGAGCACCGAAGTAAAGTGCCTTGCTTGGTAAAGGTGACTCTGGGCTTCATGTAAGGTGCCGGTGCCATCGTTATGCATGTGGATTAGCTTGCGATAAATGCACAGCCACATTTTTGCAGGCGATGGTTAGAATTGATGCACCAGTGCAAACATGTATTTTAAGTTCTCTCAGCAACGGCGGCACCAGAGTGACAGCAGAGGTTCATTTAGACCTAATCCACAAGCATAAGTCCTTACTTCAATGTCTCACTGCATGCCACAATCGAGTTAGTCCAAACTGCATCGCACATGTGTTAAGACTTGTAGTAATTGACCTGCAACTACTATTTCTTTGGGGCTGGAGCAGAAATTCTTTCCTACCTTCAACTGTTTTGGGGCTGCCGTGCTGCTAGATCCCGACCTTAATATTCAGTCAAGGATACTTTTGATGGGTTCAAATGATACCTACGAAAAAAGGCAGTTATTTTTTGCACAAATAACGATCATGCATTCCAGCTGCGCAAAGCCATGAAAACTATTACAGCCAGCTTTTAACTGCTTCGTCGATGGGGCAGAGGGCAGTCATTGGCCGACCCGGCAGGGCTCGGCTAATAAGGCAAGGAGGACTTAATTTCTACTTGTTGAGTGTACAAAGCTATGCTGTACACATTCAGTCACGTTTTCGTTTTTTCCTGCTGAGTAAACATACTTAATAATAATAATAATGCACTTGATAAAGTGCCCTCAGAGAACTCAATCTCTCTCTAGGCGCTTTACATTCACTGCAAAGGGAAATGCAATTGAATGGTGAGTAATACCATGCTTGATAAACAAACAACATGAATAACATGGTTAGGGGTGACATGCACAGGGTCAGCATGCAAATGTGGTCAGTGGCAGCATGCACAGTGTCAGCATGCATAAGCACATGAAGGACGAATCACAGGGACCCACTAAATGCTGTCCTAAATAGGTGTGTTTTTAAGTTCTTTTTGAATGTGGTCAGGTCAGGGGATGTTCTGACGCAGGTCGGGAGAGAGTTCCAGGCTTTGGGAGCATACGAACTAAATGCACGATCACTTGGAACATCTGAGACATTAGTTATATACTCAAAATTCCCAGCATGGTCAGCTTGCATGCAATTGGTATGCTGTGGCAAAGGAGGCTTCGCCTTCGATTCGTGTAGCAGCAAAAATGCCGTCTAGCCATCTGTGAAGCTCTGTCGACTACAGGGGAGGCCTTTAGTCACAACGCTTTGCATCTCGAGTGCCCTCACACGTAAGAAGCAGTAGCCATATAGCGCCCATCATGTTTTACCAAGTCCCAGTTGGTGCACTGCTTCTTTGCTGCAGAAATATATAATTCATTTATATAGCGCCCCAAGAGAACTTAATCTCTATTCAGGCGCTTCACATATGCCTCGGGGCTCGAGCCCACGACCTCAGTCAGACCTTGGTCGGGGCGAGCACCTTAACCGCTAGACCAAACCAGCTCGGCAGAAAAAATCGATTCCCACTCGTCTGAATCCGGTAGTTCAGCTGTGCATAAAAAAAATTCTTCGGGCGACTGCGCCTTCAGTTGCTATGCACCCAAAGGCTGAAACTCGTTACCGGTCGCGACATCCCCTGACTTGACAGCATTGAAAGTTAAGCTAAAACCCTATCTGTACCTATCTCAGCATTCGATCCATCCATGTGAATTGTATTGCTGCTAATCAGTTAAAATGCCTTTTTTAAGCATGTGTGATATCTCTAGAATGAGATTTGGTTCACTTAGGGTGTTATAAAACTGAATTATTAATATTATTGTTATGACTAATTAGCACTAGCGTAGTAACAGCATCAAATGTGCTGAGCAATCTGCTATGACATCAAATGTGCTGAACAATCTACATATAGGATAAGAGGCATTCAGACAATTAGTTGGCCGTGTATATATTCTCCCAGGTTGTCACCTCGTCTTACCCTTTCAAAGATTGAGCACACTACTAACTTCTGAATTCAGTTTGCTAATGTGGGAGTGGTGGTTGGTGTCAGTTCCGTTTGTAACTTCAATGCTTCTGTTTGGCCGCTTAATATTGAAGCATATTAGCACCGCATTTGCCTTCATAGTGCTGCTCTTCATTTTTGAAGCAGCAACGTGTGAGGCAGCATAACTGCTTAACAAAAGCAGCCTTATCATTGCCTTACCATCTATCACTTTGACTGTGGCCAGATGTAAGTCTTATTTCCAAGTGAAATCATTTCCACAACCATGCGTGGTTGGCTAGAGTCTGCTCAAAGCTGTGTCTGTCTTTGGGCTGGCAGTGTAGCAACTTATCCTTCGTCCACTAGCTGACCACACATTACGACACCAGTCTCTGGCGAATGTTGCAGATACCATAAATACGGTTTATAGTTAATTCTGTCCAAGGAGAAATTGCTGTTGGTGCAGTGCCCGGCTTGTGTTTGGGAATTTATTTTTCTGGTGCTTGCCGACTCTTAGCTATCTCCATATCTTTGCTGGGGGGGGGTTTGGCAACAGGTGAATGCCATTTTAATATCCATCCTGCTTCAAGACCTCAAACCCATGGTGCATACGGGATAGGATGCTGTGCACATGAAACGTTTAAGCACAGCACACAGCAGGCATTTTCTCTGACGATCTAATTTCCTATAGTCTCACCCCAAGTAAAGGGCTTTTTTGTTCTATTGGGATCGGTGGTCGATCTTTCACTCATTTATGGTTGTTTGTGTCCTGCATGGCATATGGTTTGTTTTGCAGTGAACCCCTTGCTGGCGATAGCTTTCTGTTGAGGATCACCTATAAGGAGACAGGCAAAGCTTACAACATTAGTCTTCCTGGTGCAGTGAAGATATCCGAGGTTAGTGACTTGCTGTTACCCGGTCATTGTGGGTGACTGGTGTGCATGGACGGTGTGAAAGCCATTCCGCTAAATGCCCATGCCTTTCGGTTTCATGAAAAAACGGCAAGCTAGCGATGCTGCCATAGTAGACTTGCTCAGCACCATTGTGTAGCCTTTAGTCAAAGAATGTGTTTCATCGTCAGTAAGTATGCAGCTAATGTTTGTAGACTGCAGTCTGAAAGCGCACACAGCTCACTCATCGTTCGTAGTTTTTCATTATGAAGCTGGGTGGGTGTGTGGCGTGCTAGTCGTCGCTGAGCCGAACCGTGTCTGAGCTCCTTAGTGATCTTGGCGTAGCTTTGCATTTCTGGTATGTGAAAATGTTCAAGCCGAGAGTTGTCTGGCAGCACTCGTGCTTATGATATTTGTTTCATGATGGTAAGGGCTTGGGATATCGACAGAGTGGCCTCGTTTCACTTGTCATAATTACTGTGAAGCATTTGACTTTTGGACAAAGTGCTTTCATTTCAATACTCTCAAGGCTTTGAGCTTGCTCCCGACCGTCATCACGACACCCCCTGACTTGGCATTCTTCTTCACAGCATCTCTTTCTTCTGTGCTATGCAAATATATTCGTTTTTTATTGCTGGTATTAAACTGTAACACTTGATGATAATCGCTACTTTCTTAACTACCGAAACCAATGTAGTTACTGGAAGTCGAAAGCCTATATAGTTGCTGATCAGACACTTCACACTTGTTGATTGAGTGTACATTAAGTGAAATCCAGTGGTCTCCTGATTCATGGCTAAATTATTCAAGGCCATTTCAATGCTTCTGCTTACAGAGATCTAGATAGCTTGATAATGCTGATAAATTTATAATGCCGATTAATGCACTTTGAGATTAACCTCTCGGATCGTTCTGCTACCTAAAACAAAGATAGGAAACATGTCAGATTGCTTCCAGCTTTAAAGCTTCGAAACTCTTTCATCACTGTTCTTTTTTACTGTTCTTCTGCACCCGTTGCTTGTGGGTCACTAGTGAGGAGCCTTGTGTCTGTCCTTTGTCGAGCTGTCTTCCTTCTAAAGAAATCATGGTCTTATTCCACAAAAAATTTTGTTAATTGCTATTCTTGATTACTGGCGATTTTTGTCGAATTGGTCCTAGTGACTCAAAAGATAACCGGTGGTTCTATACGAATTTCTTGGGCATACTGCGTGAATGGCCACTCGTTTACACCAGCTTCCTCTTTTTTATCTGGTCGAACTGCTGTATTTCTGCCTGGTGCCATTGCCCAATCATACCATTTAGCTTCTGCCGTCTGCTTGGCTAGTTTTCTTCTTTTACGTGTAAAATGCAGCTGTTGCACTAATCATGTAAACCATTGGGTTCTCTACTCGATGTGTTCACATGCACTTAGCTGGGTTCTTACTCTCTTGCTCGTCGAAGCTGGAGGCTCCCCTACAGTCAGTGGGAGCTGTTGCTCTGATTGTCATTAGGACTTTTTGCTCTGTGGTAGAGCTTTTGCTTCGCTCCCAGATCTGGCATATTGGCCATTGCTTTTGCATGGTGCCGTATTGCTCCCACGATGTACTTTGACTAATAGTGAGTGTTGTGTGTGACCGGTTTTGGGATCGGCTGCATTTGCTTTGTGCTTTCAGGTTAAAGCAGGTTTGGCCGACGTGGTACATTTGCCGGTCGATCGGCAGCTGTGGAGTGGTTGGCCAGTCATGATACATGATGACGTATGTATTGATTATACTTCAGCTACCGATGATGTTGCTACATTATTTTGGATTTTTTTCTTAGATCTTTTGATTAATGTTCTAGAAAAATCTTCCCTTGTACCGGGTGATTTAATAATCATTTCCATGACCCAAATGGGCCCTTACATGCCAAATTTCATCCATTGGATGATTCATTTTCTCTAGTGACTCATGTGCATGATCTTACTCACAACAAAGCTCGTACACTCGATAACATATTATCCGATTGTATGACGTCAACTCCTTTTATTACCAAATTCTGTACATATGAACACATTCGCATCTCATTTCATGTTCAGTTTGTTTTCCCTTCGGTCTCGACAATCCTCTGTGTATTGCAAAATCTTTACCCTTGACATTGATGTTGATCGAAATAAATATCTTCCTGCCCTTGCCGCTCAATCCTCAATCCGACCTGCACTCACTGGTCGAATGCTACAATACTGCACTGACCCATGTTCAGGATGAGTTTGCTCTTCTAACTAATCACGTTGTACGGTCTTGCCCGGATGGCCTATGGTTTACTGCAGACATTAAGCTAGGTAGGACTACCAAGCACAAGCTTGAGAAAGCATGCAAAAGATCATGACTGTGTGTCCATCGACTGTCGTATTAGGACTATTGTAAGTCGCACCCCAATCCACTGTAGATAAGGCCAAGTATGGCATCTTCAAAACAGTGGGATCGGATCGCATTTGCAATCCGAAATGCTGATCTCGACCATCAACCATCTGAACTGCTCTCTGATCAGCACCTTACCTAGCGATCGTTGTGGCGATTTATCAGATCGTTTTTCTAGCTTCTTTAATAGCCAAGTCGATACGAAAAGACAGTCCTTTCCCAATTAAACATCCCCACTGGACTCCTCACTCTCCATTCCTTTCTTTACCCCAATGTCTGCCTTCAAGTCTACCACGAGTAACCTCAGCTGAAAGCCTCTTCGGTCTAAGAAAAGTACTCATAGAACTTATCTCTCCCAGTCTCTCAAAATCCCCACCAGACTCCTCCCCCTCAATTCCTCAATGTTTCCTCAATGTCAAGATTCAAGCCTGCTACGATATACCTCATCCGGAAATTAATCTCTGACTCAAAGAAGGCTACGGGTCTCTAGACCCTATCCTACTGTTCTCTTTCTGAGATGCATATATTTGCTGCTGCCCTACATAACTGAAATAATAAAGGTTTTTAGCCTCAGGTCTTGCCCGTGCATCCTTGAAAAAGACTGCTGCTAGACCTCGCACTAAGAAGTCAACACTAGACAAAGAGAACTTACGAAACTTCTGCCTAGTCATCTACAGTGTAATTGTCATTCCTACCAAAGATACTGAAACGAATAGCGGCTTTGCTGGATCTTTCGGCAGTTGATGCTATTAATCTCAAAATCTTTCTTGAGGGCCTAGCATCTTGCCCATACATCACTGGTACTGCAATGCAATAGTTTAGGTCCTATGTTAGTTTTAGATTTCAGAGCGTTAATGACAGCAAGCAGCAGCCATCCGGTTAGCCGTCAAAGTAGGGTGTATCCGAGGAACTTGTGCATGATCCACCTCTTTTTTTCATATTATTTTATAATGTATGCTCTCTCACATGCTGATGTAGTCGCCCAGCATAATTTAGTCGTTGTGTGGATGATGAACAGCTGTGCCTGTGCTGTGAACCATCCCTGTCTTTCAGCATGGCGAGCTCTCTAAAGTCCCTCACTGCCTAGATGTTGCTGACATTTGCACTTGATCGATACTTTCTCAAATTGAATGATGACAAAATCAGCTTACTAGTTGTGGGAAAAATTAAGTGTTACGTAGAAAGTTAGCACCTTTCTCCCCCTGTCTGCATCCGGTAACCTTGCCACCTTATGAAGTGGGCAGTCAGTTGTTCTCGTGGCTATGTTTATGCCTAGTGTTTGCTCTGCAGTTCGTTCGATAAACTTATGCACGAGATTTATGTACAATTGAACCGATACTCAAGTTAAATAGATCTGTTTTCATGCACGGGAGTGTGCAACATTGCTTCCACAAGCTGCATGCAGCGTTGAGTGGGTGGCCTCAAGCATTTGCCTGAGTTCGGCTCAATCACTCGCCTTAGTAGCTGTGGACTAAAGTGCTACTTCCACTGCCGCTGGTAAGTTCCCTGGTGCCGTTAACGAAGCCGCTGCTCATTTCGTGGACTCGGTTGGCTCGGATAGATTGTGCCTGCTATTTGGAAATGATTAGGAGGGAGGCAGCTGCTCGAGCCCCCTCGACCTCGGCTGCGGAGGCTGCTGCAGGTGTGCATTCGTGACCTTGCCTTGGCGCTGGAGTGTGCTCAGGTCGCACTCGACCAAGCTGCTGGCTTGCTCAGAGGACCGCTAGTCCCCCCAACTTTGGACAGCTAGCCGTCGTGCTCAACGGTGCGCTCCGGTGTCTGCCGATCGAAAGTGATCGTTACGTTTGTGTCGGTTGTTGCTACACTAATCAGGTGGCAGCAGTTCACGTTCCTTGTGTAGTGTACAAGGTGGAGGCAGTTTAAAGACCTGATCTTGCATGTGCTCGCACTGCTGATCTGGCATTGATTTAATGGCAAGAGGGAGGTTTATACTCTAAAACCAACTTACTAGTTGTGGGTAAACCTAGTGTGATTCATAAATTGGAAAGGCGAACACTCAAAATCGGCTCTGCCAGCATATCTTCTGTTGAATCTGCACGAAATCTAGGTGTCGTGTTCCAAAGTGGCCTTGCATTGGACGACCACATCAGCTCCACAGTCACGTCAGCTACGTAACATTGCTAAAATTCGGGTTTGTTTAGACAGGGATACTGCATCTAAGTTAGCCCATGCATTTGTGACATCCCGTCTTTGACTTCTGTAACTCATTGCTTGCTGGTCTACCGGCATGTGCAATCTTTAGAGTTTTGTCATTTTTTAGGTCCTTTCATTCTTTGGGGCCAGCCTACCTATCAGATCTACTGCCCCACCAGGCTAAGCATCATTCCATCCACTTTTCGGAATCTAACTGTTAAACTATACTTCGTATAAACCTCAAATTCTTTGGAGACCGCACCTTTAGTTCGTATGCATCCAAAGCCTGGGACTCACTCCCGACTTCCGTTACGACATCTCCTGACTTGTCCACATTTAAGAAGAAACTAAAAACATCTATTTATGCAGCATTTAGTGGGTCCCTGTGATTCGACCTTTATATTGCGTGCTGACACTGTGCATGCTGCCACTAGCCATACTTGCATACTAACCACACTAGGTTCATTCCATCGAAGGCATTGCACGTTTGCCTACGACCTCTTTGTACTAACGAAGTAGGATGTACACACTTCAGCCTGAACGGTTGGCCAGGTTTATAGAGTGCTCAACATGTAAAAGGGGTATCGTAGCACTTGAAAGACTATTTCTGTCTAACAGTTTCATAGTTTTTCACTGTCTCAGGTTTGTAATGAAGTGCTTGCTAACTGAAGTAAATTGCATCATAAATACCGAAACTTCAAGCCGAGACTTCTGTGTAGGTCTCTTATGTGCTACTGTTACATTTGCACGTGACTGAGAATGTACTTAAGGAGATGGCAAGTAAAATGGTATCTCGGCAGCTCGCATTGACTACGGCTTCTTGTACTGAGGCAATGTACCAAAACTTTATTAAATATGTGGCATGTCAGGATGTCACGTTGCTGTCCGAGAAACAAGAGATCATTACGTTAATCCAATCTGCCAAAATGTACACCTCTCATAGTGGATTATTCTGCAATCTTAGCTAATCTCTAAGCTCACTATTTGTTAGGATTGACTAAGCTGCTTACTCCTGAAGGGAATGGTGTCGCATGAATCCTTTGACTTTTCATGCTACACTATGCTCCCAGCTATGGGTATGGCTCCCAGCAACTATGGCTCCCAGCAACTTGCCAGTCTCACATTTTTCGGGAATCTTTTTTTTCAAGGGTGTGTGAACTCCGATTGTAAATAATGCACAGATAGTGTGTTTCCTGCCGAAATTCATCTGTACCATCAGGAGCAGGCCACTAGATCTCACTAGACAGTGGACAACAACACTTGATTAAAACATATAGGAGCACAAGCTTTCGAAGCTAAATATATCAATGCTTGATGAGCAAAATAGTCTTGACTCAAAATCGATTTTGAACTCAAAACCATTTACAGTGGAGTGCCGGAAACATGTATCCAGTTCTTTGACGAACACGTGTAGCTTAGCTTCACATACTTAGTTTAGAGTTCGGAAAGCTAGCAGACCATGCTATTTAACTTATCGTGTTGCAGGGGTCTCCCAGATTTTTGTGAAACCTCCGGTACAACTTTTTTGTGCTGATTTGTTCGGTATATTTCTTTAATGTTCAGCAGCACCCAGTGTTGGTGCAATAAGTTATTGCCTGTTTACCTCCATGCAGCTGCCTTTATCGGAGTGTAACTTGAGTAGACCTCTGCACATCCTGGAGGTCTGTAACACTGGGCATCAGTCAGCCGCTGATCGACTGCGGGATTCCAATTTGCCTGCCACCGTGTCCCAGCCAGTCAGGAATGCCCAGCGGGTTGAGGTGAGATTGTGCTGATGCATTATTGCAAAAGAAATTTGAGCTGCCGATATAACGTGCTTGCAAGCTCTTTGCATGGGTTGTATGTCGGTGTCACTTTAAAGATATCCCATTGTTAAATAAAAGAAAATGTACGATAGAGGCAGATGACTTGTTGCTTTGTCTTTCTCTGATTCTCTCGATTAGCTGTTGCAATCGAAGGTTGCCTCGCCATAAAACAAATAAAAAGCCAAGAAGTCGCTCGAGGCACGTAGGGTAAAGGGTCTGCCTTGGTAGAGAATGTCACAGGCTGTACGGCACGTGTGAGCTATGCAGTAGAAGCTATTCGCTACTGCTAAGATAGGAAAATGGTATGCTTAAGGTAAGTTGGCAAATTGGCTAGATTATCTTATATGAAGGCATGTTGTCTCTGGCCGTTTTTTTATCCCTGTCGTTCTCTCTCGTACCATTTCTGTCTCTGTGTCTTTCTGTCCTGGTCTGTTTCTGTTGCTTCCTATCTCTTCCTTTTCCTCTTTTTCGCTCTCTTTCAGCTCTATCTATCTCTCTGTCTGTCTCCATCTCTGTCTGTGTGTCTGTCTGTCTGTCTCTCTCTCTCTGCGACTCAACCTTTATGTGTCTGTCTTTGTCTGTCTGCTGCCCCTGTCTGTCTGTCTGTCTGTCTGTCTCTCTCTCTCTCTCTCTCTCTCTCTCTCTCTCTCTCTCTCTCTCTCTCTCTCTCTCTGTTTGTCTGTCTGGCACCTCCACAATTTAGGTTGTGGTAATTTTCTCACTGCCACACTCTTTGGAAGGCTTTCCTTAGCCTACCAATGACGATATTAATTTAGCCGTGGCAGCTGGCTCGTAAATGCCTGCATTTCTATGTGGCATCACCATTAGCCTTTGCCCCTATAGAGCTAACAAGAAGCTATCGAACAGATAAGTTAATCTGATTCTCACTGCTGGCTTCGGAGGTCATCTGTTTCATTCTCGGATATGGTTCCACATATTTTGTTGGCTACCGAATGAGTACCAAAGCCGCTTAGGCTTTGAGACTGCTACAGAAAATTCTCATGCGTGACTCCCAAGTCTTTGTGGCTTTGTGGAGTTACCGCCGAGATGCATTACATTACATCTCTCTGGTACTGCAGCATCTTTTCGGGGGATATGTGTAGCACATCATTGACAGCTCTATGTCATGGCTGCACCCTCTGCTGGGTTTGTGTAGAACTATCAACACCCCCTTACCAAAGCGATGTCGTGGTCGTGTTGCAGCAGCCCCTGCTGCACGGGTATCTGCTGAACAGCCT
Source organism: Cristatella mucedo (assembly GCA_009760855.2). Lineage (NCBI taxonomy): Eukaryota > Metazoa > Bryozoa > Phylactolaemata > Cristatellidae > Cristatella > Cristatella mucedo. Next base: position 5,491,364 of record WPIO01000019.1, on the reverse strand, counting down.
CTCTGTGTTGGTACTTTTTTGTCAGGACAGTGCTCAAAACTGGCCTTGACCTGCCACAAGCTTTCATCTAGGAACTGCAAATTCTCATATCCGCTGTGGGTTGTCGTGCTGGAAGCTGACCATGTAGTCCTTTGCAATGCTGCCTCTGACCGGCCTCTGCGAGCCTCGAGTCCTTTAATGGCCAATGCTAAGGGCTGACGTGTAGATGCAGCCACTCTATTGACCTGCTCGGCCAGAAGTGATTTGCTGCACTCGGGCTCAGACACTAGAAATAATATGCAATGTACTGGAAGCCGAGGAGGTTTCCTCTGAGCAGGGAAAACACAGCTAATTCTACTTTTAACGAACGAGCCAGGCTTATTTTAAGGAACGGTCTCAAAATATTTTCTCCATAGCTACAGGGAAACTAGCTGCCATTTCACAAGTTATTAAAATATATAATCATAACATGCTGTAATAATAATAATAGTACATTTATATAGCACCCATAGAGAACTGAATCTCTTTCTTAGCACTTTACAGAGGCTGAATAGAAAGCATTGCCAAATGATTGGTGGTAACATCCACCAGCAGCAAGCAGTGTAAGCAGGCATAGTCACACAAAGGACGAATCACAATGACCCACTAAATGCTGTAATAGACAGGCGTGTTTTAAGCTTCTTTTTAAATGTCGTCATGTCAGGGGGTGTTGTGACGTGCATCGGTTGTGAGTTCCAGATTTTGGGAACATACGAACTAAAGGCATGGTCTCTAAAAGTTTTGAGGTTCGTACGTGGTATGGCTAAATGATTCGAGTCAGAACAGTGGGTTATATGCCGATTCTTTGCTTGGTGGGAGAGGAGTTCCGATAGATGGAGCTGGAGCCAGAGAATGGAGGGACCTACAAGTAAGTGACAGAACCTTGAAGTCGATGCAATTGCCAGTGCAGGTCGGTGAGAAGTAGTGTGATGTGACAACTTTGTCACCCACGACAGACGAGCCTAGCTGAACACTTTTGCACCAACTGTAAGTGCCTGATTGCACATGCCGGTAGACCAGTAAGCAATGAGTAACAGAAGTCGAGACGGGATGTCACAGATGCATGGGCTAACTTAGATGCAGTATCCCTGTTTAAACAAGCCCGAATTTAAGCAATCAGTCGTCAAGAGGCACGAGTAACCTCTCCGATATTTTGCATCTTGCCTCCCATGCACCAGACTTTACTGGCAATATTTTCTTTTTGATGTTTATTTCACCACCGTTACTTGAGTACTTCGCTGTCGATCCACTGCAACAGAAGGAGATGAGATTGCACCCTTCTGGGTGCTTTTTGATTATCATCACCGGGCCACAGAGCGACTCTGAGTCTTCTTTCTGTTTTCAGCCACTTAAATATTTATGTGTATATGTATGTATGTGTGTAGGTATTGTGTATGTATGTATGCATACGTGTACATGTGTACTCCATCTGTAACTCTGGCAAAGCTGCAAAGACTAAGCATCTGCCATGCAGGCGAGTTTTCTACATGGTACTCAAAGCCGAAGCGGCTCTTGGTACACATATGGTAGCCAGCAGGTTTCATCTCACGAAACAAAGAGGGAGTGAGGTGTGGCGTAGCCAAGTCAAAAGGGCAGTCGATGAAGAGAGTAGCATGGAAGTAGCAGCTCAAGACTGCTGGAAAAGATGCACCATAGTTGGCAGCAGGAGAGTAGATGTTTTTGCGCTAGAATTGTAGACACGTGGCTGAACCTCTGGGATTTGCTGACTAGCGAGGCAGTCATGTTCATTGTCAGCTGTGGAGGCTTAATGGCTTCAGTATTGCAGTACAGCAGGAGACAAAACTAGGAAGCTGGTTAAGAATTTTAGCCAGCTACCATTGTAGACGGCCCAAAATCTTGGGCTGCTGATCCTGCGGGATAACTAGCAGTAGAGGCAGTCTTCTTAATAAACCTTTCAAAATTTAAGCAGTTAATTATGTATTGTTTAGCAATTTTTAAATTTGCATTTATTTATTGCTTGCTAAGTAGAAAGGGTAATTATTTTGAACACTGCCTAGAGTTTGTAGCATAAACTGAGCCTTTTCGGCATTCACTTTCCTGTGAATTAGGAAGGATTGCGCCTCGTTGGTCTTGTGAGGTTACAGCCTGACTTCAGATGAGGGCAAGCGATTTCCATATTCGATTAGTGGCTGACTCTCGTTTATCTTCAGGATGAGCCGATTGTAATCGACGACGATGGTAACAACAGTGAGGATCAAGATGTTTACCACAGCCTGGATGATGACGATGACTCGTTCTCAGCTGTAGTACCAAACACGTCCAGCAAAACAGGCATTCAGCCGTTGTGTAAGCATTCTTTGTATTACTACTTGGAGTATGTCCCCTGCAGCTCGGGATGATCAAATATGTTCATGTCAATGTGTGCACATATATTCACCTGTACTAGTGTGTTTGTACAGTATGTGTAGCTATTAAGTAAGGATTGGCTGATTCGACAGCCTTATTTATGTAGTGGCTGAAGAGCCTTAGCAGCAACCATCCCCTCTTGCAGTCGCTAGTAAAAGATTGCTTGCAACTGCACTCATAGACACGACCGGTGTCTTATAGTGCAAAAATCTTTTTGCTTATCTAAGACCCATGATCGTTTGATTGTGTTCCATCAAGAAACGGCAAGTTGTGCGGTCATTCGGTATTTGAGTTGGCATGATAACCTGGAAGACCAATGTTTTAGAAATGATATTTAGAGATCACTGTAGTGGCCCAAAAATTGTTCAAGCTCTGCGGGCTTCTGTCACAAAATGCTGTGTACAATTTATCTTCTTTTTTGTTTTTAAGAAAACAAATTAGCTATTGGTTGCGAGTTTGCCAAAATTGTCTCAGTGGCTAGTGTGTATGAGTAGTTACTTACTTTTATTACAAGCAATTACAGGTTTTTTCTTTTGCTCATAACTGTCAGGTTTGACAATAGCCAGGTCAGTCAGTAGCAGTGCAGTCGCTCTATTGGTACCAGCTGTGGAGACAACTCCATGCAACCTTTACATTTATTCTGCTCCACTATATAATGTATGAGGTGAGGTATTACAGCACCTGCTTTGCATTGTGAAAAATCAGTTTGTCTGCCTCATTCGCTCTCGTGTGTGTGTGTGTGTGTGTGTGTGTGTGTGTGTGTGTGTGTGTGCGCGTGTGTGTGTGCGTGCTCGCAATGGTATTAGTAGAAGCTTTGCAACTTAATAATAATAAAAATGATTCATTTGTTATAGCACCCTCAGAGAACCCAGTCTATTTCTAGGCATTTTACATTTGCTGCAAAGGAAGCATGATCAAATGGTTGGTGGTAGCATGCTCAATGACGATAAGCATAACATGCTCAAAGGTGACATGCGCAGGTTCAGCATGCAAATTTGGTTAGTGGCAGCATGGACAGTGTCAGCACACATAAGCACACAAACAAAGAATCACAGGGACCCACTAAATGTGATAAATAGATGCGTTTTTAGCTTCTTTTTAAATGTGGTCAAGTCAGGGGATATCGTTACACTAGTCGGAAGTGAGTACCAGGCTTTGGGAGCATAGACACTAAAGGCAGGATCCCCAAAGGATTTGTGGTTCGAACCAGGTCTAGGTAAACGATTAGATTCCGAAAAGTGGGTGGTGCGATGCATAGCCTGGTAAGGGGGGGGGGTAGATCTGATAGATAGGCTGGAGCCAAAAAATGAAAGGACCTAAAAGTGAGTGACAAACCTTAATAACAATAATAATAACACACTTGATTGAGTGCCCTCAGATAACTCAATCTCTTTCTAGGTGCTTTACATTTGCTGCAAAGGAAGCATGATTGAATGGTTAGTAGTAGCATGCTTAAATAAACATCAAGAATAACATGGTTAGTGGTGACATGCACAGGGTCAGCATGCAAGTGTGGTTAGTGGCACAATGCACAGTGTCAGCATGCATAACCATATAAAGGACGAATCACGGGGACCCACTAAATGCCGATAAATATGAGTGTTTTAAATTTTTTTAATATGGTTAAGTTAGGGGATGTCGTGATGCAAGTCGGGAATGAGTTCCAAGCTTTAGGAGCATTCGAACTAAAGGCACGGTCGTCAAAGGATTTGAGGTTTGTACGAGATATTGGTAAACTGTTAAACTCCGAAAAGCAGGTGGTACGATGCTTAGCCTAGTGGGGGAGTAGATCTGATAGGTAGGCTGGAGCCAAAGAATGAAGGGACCTGAAAGTGCGTGACTAAGCCTTGAAGTCGATGCTTTGCTTGACTGGGAGCCAGGGCAGGTCGGCGAGAAGTGGCGTGATGTGGCAACTGCAATGCTCACGACAAACAGGCCAAGCTGCAGAGTTTTGCACCAGCTGTAAACGCCTGAGTGCACAGACCCTTAGACCAGCAAGCAATAAGTTACAGAAATTGAAACGGAAGGTCACAAATGCATGGACCAATTTATATGTGGTATCCCTGCCTAAACTAGCCCAAATTTTAGCAATGTCGTATTGCTGAAAATCGGCAGCTTTGACTGGAACTGATGTGGTTTTTCTAGTGAAAGGTCACTTTATAAAATTGCACCGAGATTTCTTGCAGATTCAACAGGAGGTATGCTGGCAAAGCCGATTTTGAGCGTTAGGTTTTCCAATATCCGAATCACTCTTGGTTTGCCCATAACTAGTAGGTTGGTTTTATCATCTTTCAATTTAACAAAGTTTCCTGCCATTCTTGTGCAGATGTCAGCCACACGTCGGGAGTTGAGAGAATTCGACGTTCTCGAGGGCTGGGAGGGATCAAAGCAAAGGTACAACTGAGTGTCATCCGCATAGAAGTGAAAGCCTAAATTGTGCTGGGTAATCACATCGGCAAGATGGAGAGTATACACCGTGAAAAGAAGCAGAGTAAGCACAGAGCCTTGAAGTTCGATATACTTCAGTGATTCCTCGGATTATCTTTGTCAATTCACATCAATACTCTGGAGTCTCCCACTGAGATAGGACCTGAACCATGCAGAGCAGTGCCAGTGATGCCCAGGCGAGATGAGAGGCACTCAAAAAGGACTTGGTGATCGATATTATCAAAAGCTGCCGAAAGATCGAGCAAAACAAGCAGAGATACTCTGCATAAGTCTGCATTCCTATGTAGGTCGTTATTAACCCGAAGCATTGCTGACTGTGGAGTGATTTGCTCTAAACTCATCTAGAAAGGGATTTAATTCTCTTAGGGTTTAGGATTAATGCAAATTTATTCTTATTATTATTGCCTTAAATGGTTTGAAAGGGCTAGTTACCTGTGATTTTGTGGTGCTGCACATAGTAGTCTTCTCTCTCAATGCCCCCCTACTCTTGCCTGCAGTCATGGTGCCACCATCATTGGCCTATGCTATAGATTATCATACGAATTCAATAGCAAAGTCCTATGATAAGATTAGGCAGACTGCTTGTTGCATGCCAGTGGAGTATTCCCCAGTAAGTGTTGGCATCTGTCTGCTTCAGTAGCTAATACCCCTGTTGTCCACTTTGTCACAAAAAGCATACCTGATGACCTTTAGTGTGGCTTGTCGTTTTATTTTAGTGCCACCAGTAATTTTGGATTATGATGCAGCTGCAGGACATTTCAATACCGAATTCACAAGGCGGTAAGTAGCTAGCTTCGTTGCATAGCTTGGTCGTTTGTTGACCATGGATGTAGCTATGACCTTTTCTTTATTCAGCATATGCTCAGAAATTTGTTTTGGCGATGTTATGAACGGTAAGAGATGGTATGCACTAGCTGTTTTAACTTGGGCTATACGATTTGACTAACTATTGCCTGTTACGATCATTCTTCTACAATCAGTGACTAGTGTGACCGCCAGGTTACTTCTTGTCGGCTAGTCACTGCAAGGCTTGTGCTGAGATAGTTTAACCTTTCAACCTATTCTTAATATTCAGCTAGGTTCATTTGTCCATGAGTTAACGCAGTCTCTCACCAGCTCTGCTCTTGCTCTCTTCATCTCTCTCTCCCCGACTCTGTCTTGGGTCTCTCTCTTTTTCTCTCTTATCACTCTTTATGTCTCTCCCCCAACACTTCCATCATCTTCCGTAAGTCCAGATCAGTTTCATTTTGAGAGTGGAAAGAGCGCCCAAATAGCTCCACAGGACTGCAGTAGGTGCCGAGCTGGTTTGGTCCAGTGGTTAAGGGGCTCGCCCCGACCAAGGTCTGGCTGAGGTTGTGGGCTCGAGCCCCGGTCTGGCTTAGGTCGTGGGCTCGAGTCCCGAGGCATATGTGAAGCACCTGAATAAGGGATTGGGTTCTCTTAGGGTGCTATGCAATTGCCTAAATGTGATTCCCATGCTGGCTAAGCTGCCTTTTTATAGTTCTCAGCTGACCTAACTAATAATCTACCCAGGCCACTACTACTTTCTCTTACTTTCTAGAGGCTGTAGGATGTCTGTTGGTGTCTTGTATTCGCGATGGTTGACACGTGGTTATGTTATGACTTTATTCTGCCAACGTACGAGAAGAGAGAGAGAGAGACAGACAGAGAGAAGAGGTTTGATCAGGCCAAACGGCAGGCAGAGAAGGAAGCCTGGGTGGGCATGGCCTTAGTCTGCCACAACAAGACGGATGTGGGTTCGGCGTGACTGACCTCGAGAGGGATTAGCCTCACATCTGGCAAGCGATTGGCTAGCCAGCGATTGCTACATGTCTTCAAGTGCTATTCTGTGATGTGCCTTGTATGTCTTCATGTGCTCAGAAACCAAATGCTAGTTATCTATGCACCTTATTGTGTTGCTGGTAAATTATTTGGGTGAGAAAGTGTGTGACTCTTATTTCTGATTTAAAATGTCTCTGCAACATCTGTGGTTGCTCTGTTCAAACCCGGGTGCATAGCTGAGATGCCATCGCACAATAGCAAACATTATTTGAGCATGAGTATTAGCCATAAAGGATACCTACCCATGGAGTGCTGTAGAATCTCCCATTATTATTTATTCACTGGCTCTACCCACACAGTTTTTGTGATTCAACACACCAGCTGGTCATTGGGCTCTGAGATGTCAAACTCATGCCACACACACGCACACACACACACACACACACACACACTCTCTCTCTCTCTCTCTCTCTCTCTCTCTCTCGAGTTTAATTGTTTTGTATCCATCTATAGAACAAAATAAGTTGAAAATTGGGGGTCGGGAGCACGACCTAATTCACCTAAAAGCTAATGAGTAGTTCATATGATGCTGTGTACGGCACTGAATGCTGCATGATGACCCTATCGTTTGCCTTGCTCGCATATTAGTAGTAGATGAGGACCGGTCAACCGCTTGCTTTCCTATTGGCTCGGTACAAACTGGCCTCTGCCATCTAGGTGTGAGCAGTACTGGTTCAAGAACCTCAAACTTGTGTGATAATGCAACCCCCAACCACCAGGTGTATCATAATAGATAACTCAGATGCCTCAGTGTATCTGGTCCGACTCGTTTTCTTACTCCTGTGTCTAAGCTCTTGCAAAGGAGTTTTACTGCTGTTACCTAAGAAATGATAGCATTCCATCTGTTGCTAGGAACGTGAGAAATATAGGTAGGAGTTAGTCTTCTGTGCACTGATAGAAAACAACCTCACATTAAATATTAGTTTGACGAATAAATCCAAGTGCCATTGAGAACCATGGCTCCTTAGCCGACTGCTTGGCTTTTTTCGCAGCTAAAAGCTATGCTATTTCTTATGCCACTTCAAGGATGGTGGTATATCTAGCACGTGATTAGTAGCTGTTATGCTGGCTTATCATGTATCGTATTCGGGAAACTGAGAAACCAGCTTTTAGTGTCAGTAATTCTCGATAAGCAATGCAATGCGGTCTCTCGTGCTAAGGCATTCCTACTGAGAGTGACTACCCAGCATTCGGGAGCCACAACATATCCATTTATAAGGCCAGCACTATTGTCTCTGTTTTCTAAATTAATTTAGTATAATGTAGCTCTACTAGCTACCACTAGGAATAAGTTGTTTCTCTTGTGTGCTTTTTATATTGCTCTCGAAATCTGGGTGGCTTTCCGTGTGAAAATGGTGGCTAACAACGTGCATGTCGCGAAACGGAGCAGAGGTAAGAAGCATAGCTGGCATGGGAGAACAATCAGGAAAGTGTCTGCAGAAAGAACACAGTGCCATCTGTGGGTGCTATAGACCAGGACCAGCAGAACAGACACATCTGCTACTAGCACTCATCTAAGCAAAAGAAAGAAATGCTCAATTTACTATCCTGTGAGACACGAGGGCACACAGATGCCAATGGTGTTGTACTAATTCTGTTGTGTATGCACGAGCCGTGACTGCCTTAAAGGTCAGATTGCGATCTTAAAGGTCAGAGTGGGAATTTATGCTTGTATCTTATTCAGGCCGGGAGCTGCTGCCGTTTCCTTAGTGATGCTGTCTGCCGCATGGCTGAAGTCTCTCGACTGAAAGACTTACCAGTGATCTGATATCACTAATCAAGGAAAGACCACGAATCACCAATGGACTCCTATCTGTTTAACGACACATACAAGCTAATGGCAGAGCTCGTGACAATGTTTTCACCAATTTAGTTGCTCACCCTATGGAATTAAAATATTATGCTAATACTTGTCATGCTTATACTAAGTTTCTAAAAGTTGGGTATGTGGGCGCACACATATGCGCAAGTTTAGCAGTGAGCACGAGCTGGGAACTTCATAACGATCGCCTGCTTCGAAATGAAGAATGGGTGCTAGTCACGAGGTTCTATCATTATGTGCAGCTTCAGCAAGAGGCGAGAAGCACTTTGGCTCGTATTACGTGCTTCAGCAGCACAGTGTGCAGCTGCTGTTACACGCGCTTTCCAGGTTCTGACTTGATTTAAAATTCTTGCATACATAAATTGCTGCTCGACTTATTCTAAAATTCATTCATACATGCACTGCTGCTCGACCGTCTCTTATCGGCTTGGTCTGGAGAGAGCCATGTGTACTTTAACTATCAATGTGGAGTGTTTCGATTGCATTCATGCAGGTACTACATATGGTATGGTGCTGGTCTCGGAATCGTGGAAAAGCCTCATAAATAATAGCATGTTACAAAATCTATAATGGAAAGGCAGCACTGCAAGGTAGGATTCGAATGAGGAAGTACTTTGGGTGGTACAAAGACGATGACATATGCAAACGTGCACACATGATACTATTTTGCTTACTTCCTAAAACCTCTTTCAACTTCCGGCCTAGTCTCGATTTTTGAATGTCACTTGCTTGTAGTGCTATCAAAATGCTATACCGTAAAATATGCTGGCCGATTCAAGTATACTCTTTCGAAAACAGCATCCGTCGACTGTGTTGGGATTATCCTCAGTTGTGGTCAGTTACCTCAAGCTTGTGCACAGTCACGGATGCACGTAGTTTTCCTAGTTGGGAAATAAAAACTGAAGCGATCTAGGAACGAAAAGCTGTCCGAAAACTTTATTCATTAACGAGGTATTAATGAGGCCTTTTGAACTAGTACATAGATCTTGACTTGCTTTATATAATATTTATTGGCTGATTTAACAGCCTCGTTTGCATAATGGCAGAAGAGCCTTACCGACTCTCTCCACCACTTGCAGTTGGCAATAAAGGATTGCCCATTGCTGGATTCGAACCCACGACCTCGGTCGTGACGAGCAAGCACCTTATCTCCTGGACTATCACGGCCCTTCTGCGTGAACGGCACGTAGAAAATTAAGGATCTCATTATCTCGAGGGACATTTTTGGCCCCTGCAGATTGTTATGGTTTTGACATATTAATGCAGGGCTCATCCTGTGATTCGTTTAGTGGGCTCTACCAGTTAAAAGAGTCGCGGGGGGGGGGGGAGCTAGTCAATTTTTCAGCTGATCGGAGCAGCCCGGCTGGGCTCTGTAGTCCGACTGGCAGCTCTGTTTCACACTTTGTCCTAACAGTATTTCGAGACGATCGCCTAATAGCAGTCTCACGGTCTTCTCTCGTGGTCTGCAACCTGCTATGCTGAGCAGCTAGCTGAAGGTTGCCCCTGCGTGTCTCGCAGGTACGGCCCGTGTCGGCCCGACTTCTTCGTCGGTGGACTCGAGGACGCCGTCCGCCACTCACTCCTGGTTCCCGCTCGCGAGGTGAGTTGCTTTTCTCACCGTCTGCCTTCCCTCCCACTCGTGCACTTGTGACCGTGTCCTGCACTGTGGCCGAGTGATGGCGTACCTACTCTAATTAAGGCGCATGCTAAGGCTGAAGCTGGTTGTTGACAGCAGGAGGCGGCTTCGGTAGAATAACGCTGTATTACTGCCAGTGCCTGCCGTTGGCGCCGTGCAGTAAATGCACCAAACCCGTCTACTCGCAACGTGTCTGTCTTCCTCATTCCGGCCGGCTCATGCTCATGGTTCTTACAATTGTGCATGCAGGCATGCACATGGGTAGTGCATGCCTGCATGTGTATGCACTCGCACATGCATGCATGCACCGTATATGCACTCATTTGCACACCCTGGTCTGCCTCTAGAAGTTAGAGCGTTGGCCAGTTGGAGCCATACACGCGAGTTCCTCCTATCTGTCGCAGAAAACCGTGACTGCTGAAGTCCAGCAGGACTTTTATGGCTTGTGACTAATGAAATTCGTCGTATTAAAACTGCCACGAACCGTTCTGTTTCTGTGGAATGTGGGCATTCAGATGCGCCAATTCTAGGGGCTAGCATGTTTGCAATGTATTTATCTGTAGCTATTCGCTTCGTATGAGCTCTCCTGTATTGTTGCTTTCTCTAAACAAGTGACGGTTCTCCTCCCCACTGGCCGAGGGCCTGCTTTTTCCGGCCTAAGTTGGATCTTAGTTATTCCAGTGCTTCTAAGAACGACTATGGGTCTTGCATGGAATGGATCTATGCCTCTAAGGAATTACCCGGATTCTCAGATCCAACCACAGGTTGGTTGGCTGCATGCAACCGAAAACGCCTCGAATACTCGGAACTAGGGCTTGTCGAGTGCTCTCAGAGCGTCAGTGAAATACGACGAGGTGGGACGACTTCCATCAAGGCGACAGGTTACCCGGCTAAGCTGCCAGCGGCTCGATTACGGGTGACCCTGTGATGTGTCCGGACTCGGTGCGCTTATTGGCCTTCAGCCCAAGTCGGCATCGGGCCACTCAGTTGCTCTCACCACAGCAAGCTGCCAAAGCCCTGCAGTCCCCCAACTATGCGACTGACTGCCTCAGGTTCCCAAGTTGGCCCACCTTGATGTATTTGTATGTGGTATGTGTGTGTATGTTCGTGTGTGTGTGTGCGCATGCAGGGTTTTGAGTTTTTGATCTGACCACGTTGATCCTGAAGCTTCGCTAGATGTGGACCACTAGCCCCCTTCCTCGGCATGGCGCCCTCTGTATCTTGAATCGGCCGCCATGACTCAGTAGCAGCTGCTGACGATCAGAATGCTCTATCAGTATTGAGTGAAGGGGGAGGCAACCATGCTACTCATGTCCTACAGAAGCAGGAACTTGCCCGGGTGCGAACACAGCACACCATGCACCCAACATGCTGCCATTGATGCTGAGAACGGCTTCTCTTACAGCATTGGGGCTAGCATGTCCGTTTGGCTGGATCGGGCCTTCTGCATCGAGTGATTGATGAAGAGGGGTAGCATTCATTCGGAGAGGCAGAAAGTCAAAAGTGAAGGTTGCCCATTGTCACATGACAAGCCTGATATCGGTTGGTTAGTGCTGGCCGCTAGCTGTTGCAGGTTGCAAACCAGGGGTACAGGGTGAGGCAATCGATCCCGTGGTTGTCGGTCTCGTCAGGACTGCACTGCTTGTTTGGTCGGTGAGCGTGGCCACCCGAATCGTTTCTAATGCACCGATCTGTGCATAAAGGCAAATGAGGCTGATCAACCATATCTGGTATGGCACCTGTATATATATTGCCTGGGCTGCCACAAGAGCACCCCTACAGCCTTTCCAGCCCCACATTTGATGGCACCGGCCAAACCAAGTGTGGCCCAATATGCACAGAAGCTGCCAAAGACTTGCACAGAAGTTGGATCGCCCTCGGCTTGGCTGCCACAGCCCTACCTTCGATTCCCTCAGCACCTTACGTACCTCACAGCCCCCAGTGAATTCGAGCTGGAAGAATTCGGCTGCTCTTGTCACTGATGCTCGGCTATAAAGACAACCTCGAAGTTACTGTTGCACAAATATCCTAGTGCTAATAGTAAACTGTTAAGTGCCGTTCAACGGCTTGTCTTACAACTACGTTCTACTTTTAGATGAACACGAGACAGAGTGGCTAACGTGCTAACATGGCTCTGAGCGGTTCACGAGTTCTGTCCCATGTCGTGGGTTCGAATCCTGCAGTGGGCGATCCTTTATTGCCAGCAGTGCGGATAGCCTTTAACGCTCTTCTGTCGCTATACAAAGAGAGGCTGTTAAATCAGCAAGTATTTATTTATTTAACTTAACCAGGGGCATGGCCGATAAAACCAAACTGCTGCTCATAGGACACCCTAAGCGTGTGGCTGAATTTGAAAAGGCTTTGCTCTTCTAATAGATGATGCTGTTGTGCGACCATCACCACGTGCTCGAAAATTAGGTATCATTTTCGATAGCAGCCTAAATTTTAAAAGCTTCATCCAGAAGGCTTCTTTTACAGCTAGCCATCATGTCCAATCCCTATCTAAGATTAGGAGCTGTCTTCCACAGTGGCTTGCAAAAAATTTAACTAGCTCCTCAGTTCTGTCTCGGCTTGATTATTGTAATTCCCTTTTGGCTGGGCAACCAAAGAAAGCTATTAGGCCACTGCAGCTGACTATGAATATGGTTGCAAGGCTGGTCTTCAAGTCCCAGCGGTTTGAGCACGTGTCTCCTTTGCTAAAGGAGCTAGTATGGATGCCGGTTGAGCAATGGATACAGAGCAAAGTTCTTATGCTGACCCTCAAGGCCCGCCACGGCTTGGCTCCTTCATACCTAGCTGAACTGCTACACCAGTTTCAGCCTCTTTGCGCTCTCAGGTCCTGTGTGGACAATAAATTAGCTGTTCCATTCCTCCGCTTAAAGACCGCTGGCAACAGAAGCTTTAGCTCTGCAGGTCCTAGACTGTGGAACTTGCTTCCACAATTCTTATGCAACTACTCTCCTACAGCCGACTATGGCTCATCCTTTTCAGCAGTCCTGAGCTGCTACTTCCATGATACTCACCACCTCAATTGCTCCTTAACTCTCCTCACTCCACTATGCTTCCCACTTTCTCTTTGTTGCGTGAGACAAAGTCTGTTGGCTACCGAATTCGTACCGAAAGCCGCTTAGGCTGTGAGTGGGTCATACAAAACTCTCCTGCATAACACCCACATAGTCTTTATGACTTTGTGGAGTTACAGACAGAGATACATTACATTGTGTTCATAGCTACTTCCTGCCCTGGTGATATTGTGCCCTCAAATAGGATCAAGACGTGAGGCGGCATAGGGGGTGGGGGTAACAGTTGGTGTGTGGTTGAAGACCTGCAAGAGCTTGTAGGACTCCATGCCGAATTGTCCAAACCTTAAGGGACCAGTGTCATTTAATTGTTCGGTCGCTAATATTGTATTGGGAAAGACACGAAGTAGCTGTGTAGTTTAGGCTGGGCTAGAAATGTCTTATGTCTTTTGTCTGTATGCTATATTGCATTCATGCCGGCAGTGGGTTGGTGGCAGCATGCATCTGTGACGAGACTTCTGTGAAGGGATATAAAGTTGCCTGTATCAATTGCATACACACACACACACACACACACACACACACACACACACACACACACACACACACACACACACACACACACACACACACACACACACACACACATATATATATATATATATATATATATATATATATATATATATATATTCTCGAATTCTCGTTTCTCATTTCAGCGGCGCCCTCTGATAATCTACCTGCACCACGACAGGAGCGTTTCGGCCAACATATTCTGCTCGCAGGTTCTCTGTGCCGAAACCGTCGTCAATTATCTGATGACTAACTTTCTCATCTGGGCATGGGACTTGACGTTGCCTTCAAACAAGGATAGGTGCGGTGCTTGCTGTAGCAGCTGCCACGCCCCTCTGGTTGCGCCAGACAGCCAGGCACGCCTGTCTGCCTGGCTGTCTTGCTCGTGCTCCACGTGCTACCTGAAGCATTCTGACACTTCCCTGTCGGAGCTTCGGTGTCACGTATGAGGCGTGCTGGCTGGCTTGCGTAGAATTGCCGTTCTTCGGCCATCGGCTCCCTCTTCGAGGAGAGAGAGCCTTGCCGGGGAGCTGAGCGTGCTGCTCTGTTCGAGCGCTGCTCGGTTGATTTTGCATAAGCCTCGCAGCGAGGCCCCCTTCCCTGGCCTGCGGGCTCCTGACGCCTGGCGTTGGCCGTCCTGTTTCTAGACTCGTCAGTCAAGCGAACACCGCCTTGGGCAGCTTGGCCGGCGAGACAGTCCAAAGGTTACACTACGACCAGCTGCCTCTTCTGCTTATCATGTCGAAAAGTCGCTCCAATCTGGAGATCCGGGCCCGGCATGACGGTGAGGCAGAGAGCAGGCTTGTTTCTCCATTGAAAGCTGGGCCACCGCGAGTGCTGGGATATCCGGGCCTCACTGCCATGCCACTGCATGCTTGCTGTGTGCCGGCGGTAGCAGGTTTTCCTTCGGGGGCGGGCAGGGAGTGAGACGCAATTGGGGGTGGGGGGATGCCACTTATAGCTAACACATCTTGTTTCTGTAGCCACTGCCTCGGTGGAAGAGCTAATGAATGGTCTGATGCTGGCCGTCGAAGACTTTCAGCAGCAGCAGCAGCAGGACATAATTGAGCAGGTATGAGGTGCTAGCTATGGCATATAGAAAGTGCTTAGAACAAGATTCAGATGTCCTATTGTTATTGTTATTACGATTATTATTAGTATTATTATAGCAGTGGCTGTCATGGTTGTGACGGCAGCCCTGCCGGGTGTCTATGTGGCCTGCCCAGAGAGCACTTGCTAAAGCGATTTGCACACTGGAACCATCTGCCGGTCTGTGGCATCTGTCCCGGCTTTAGCGTGCACACTATGCCTCGAAAGTCTGGCAATGACTCGGTGCTCGTTGCTCGAGAACTCGTGCCAACCCTGCACTGTGTCGGATTTTTTTAATCGTTTGCTTGGCCAACATCCGGTCGCCGAGCTTGTCTTACACTGTGCTTGCGGCGCTATTGCCGAGCAGTAGCAGCTGCTTTTGCTGCTCTGCCACTTTAGGGGCACGTGCCAGTGTGGTTAGTGTCTGCTGCTGTAGGATGAGCGCGATGCTCGCGAGATGGAGAAGTACCAACAAGACACTGCCTACGCCGTCTCGCTAGCAGCCGACAGGGCCAAGGTCAGGGCGGTGAGCGGTACTGTACGATTATGTCGTGCTTATTTTCTCTTTGGTCAGTTGACAGCGCTCTGTTGTTGCTGTCCGTGTCACTGAGTTACCCTGTGACCCTGTGACCGAAGCAAAGGAATTTGACTCGCCTCTACGGCATCCTGAAAATTTAGTTAGAGACATGATCATTCATGATCATCTTGATCATTCTTAGTAACTTGGAAACTAGCAGTCACCAGCCCCAAAACGACGACCTAAGGGGATGCAGCAATCTGCTGAGCATATAGCTTCCTTGTATGCTACGAAAATTTAGTGCGGTCAGGAAATCAGCTAGACTGTTTGGTGTATCAAGTTGTGTAGTTGTTTGTTTGCCTGTCGGGCTACCAACTTTGCAAGAAATGATTGCACGAGCAGCAGGGTGCTCCGTGAATTGCTCGCTGTCAGCTGCGCAGCATGGCAAGCCAGACTTGCACCGAGGGCCACCTCACACTGGTCCGTGCTCTATGCAGGCTTGTCCCTAAGCGACAGCGCTGTGTGTGCAAGTGATGAGGACAGTGGTCAGTCACTCGAACGTTTGCTTCTGGTCTTGACTGTTGATGTGCCGGCAGAAGGTCCGAGTGTCAGATGATTAGCATATGCTGGACTGCTTGCTGTATCAGCAGAAGGCACCCGTTGTGTCAAACCATATGTAGCATTATCCAACCTCTCCCGATTTATGAAGTGCTAAACAACCTTAAGAGCGCCAGTAAGAAAGATGACTTAGTCAGAGCTGTCATCGGGAGCTCAGCTAGCGATATCCGAAATCAGATATGAGAAACAGGAAGCTGATCAGATATAGAATTGCAGCCAAAGAAGCTATTCTGTTTTGCTCAGACGGGCACTCTGTGTTGTGTAAGGAAGCTATATTATAACTATCTCTGTTCATTGTAAACGATTCGGTTATTGCTTCAGTCAATGCAGCTCTTTTAACCTGTCTATCCACTGTTCATCAAGGTTCATGCGTGAAGACTCGAGCAACACACGTTTTGGCACTTTACAGCACCGTCGGAATCCATTATGGCCTGTCGTTGCATCTGTCGTCTGCCATTGATAATGCTGCTGCTAGTGCTGCATCTTCGCAAGCACGCTACCAAGTTACAAAAAACGCAAGACCTTGATATTGCCGACGTCTAGAAGCTGGCAGCAAATGCTGCTAATGACTATTAATACCAGCCTGTCGTGAGCAGCCGTGGGACTGGATGTGCAGTGCATGAAGCCTGCTGCAGCTGTCAAGCAGCTGAAGTGCAGTTAGCCTTCTGCTCTCGGTTTTGATGCTGTTTCGACTCTGTCTGTTTAGGAAGAAATGAAGAAGAAGGAGGAAGTGGAGAGACAGCTCAAGGAGATGGAGGCAAGAAAGCAGGAAGAGGATAAGGATGCGCGGAAGCAGGTGATTTCGCACAGACTGAAGCGGCGCCGAATGCGGGTGGTCCTTTTGGCAGCATGGGCTACCTTAACCGGGTCGACCAATGAGCATCATGGCCACACATTGTTTTCAAGGGGGACGAACCTTGACCTTAATCCGGGCTGAACAGCTATGTAAGCTGTGGAGAGTGGCTGAATAATAACGATAATAATAATAATGCCGAGCTGGTTTGGTCCAGTGGTTAAGGTGCTTGCCCTGACCAAGGTCTGACTGAGGTCGTGGGCTCGAGCCCCGAGGCATATGTGAAGCACCTGAATAGAGATTAAGTTCTCTTGGGGTGCTATACAAATGAATTATATATATATATATATATATATATATATATATATATGTGCATATATAATTATAATCATATATATATATATTTGTATAGAGCTCTCAGAGAACTTACCTTTTTCTAGGCACTTTACATATCAATGTAGGCTGGTGGGGTGGCACACCACTTTTGGGTTAGGGCCAGGCTTCCCTGTGGCCAGGGGCTGTAGCCGGACAGCCCCTGGCCACAAAAGAGCAGCTAGGTATGTCCCTTCTTTCCAGCGACATCACTTCTGGGCCATGCAGCTTTGCCTAGAGAGGGGAGGCTTCAGCACTTAGCTTCTCCCCTTAGCTTGGGCGTGTCCGGCAAAAAGCACAAGGTATGATATCCCCCTCCCACTAGTTGTTAAAATAATGATAGTAATAGGTCGTTTGTACCGGTTTCAGCCTCCTCTTGCCCTCAGGTCATCTATGAAAAATTGATTAGCTGTTCCCTTTCTCCACTTAAAGACCGGTGCCTGCCGACAGAAGCTTTTGCTCAGCCGTTCCTAGACGTTGGCACTCACTTCCATAATTCTTATGCAACGACACCTACTCTCCTGACATATCCTTTCCAGCCATACTGAGCTGCTTTTTCCATGCTTCTCACTTCATCGACTGCCCAGCTGACAGCTATGCTTCTCACTTTCTCTTTTTTGTAATAATAATAATGATACATTTGATTTAGTGCCTTCAGAGAACTCAATCTCTTTCTAGGCACTTTACATTTGCTGCAGAGGAAGCACGATCGTGTAGGAGGAATTCTTTTGGCTACTGCATGTGTTCCGAAAGCCACTTAGGCTTTGGGCCTTTGTGAAGTTACAGACGGAGATACAGTTCATTCATTACTAGAATGCAAGGTATCCTGCTTAGGCCCGAATGCAAAAGTCCTCAAGAAGTCACTTAGCGCCACCGGTTAGTAGGATCTCTTGCTAGTAACGTACTCTGAATCGTGCACATGTAAGCACAAAAGGCACATGGCAGTAAAAAAAAAAAAGTTCACTTGGACGAAGGGAAAGCTGACCGCAACAGATGCGTTTGACAGCTGAGACTTAATTGTTGAAAGGTCTTTGTAGGTGAAGGTAGTGACTGTAGCCGGAAGCGAGTTTCAGACTTTCGGTGCGTGCAAGGCCAAGGCTCGATCACTAAAATTCTTGATTTAGTGTGAGCGACTGCAAAATGACTTGATGCTGAGGAGTGGTTGGTGCGAGTGCACAAGTGGAGGAGCAAGAATATCGGATAGATAGATGGGCAGGTGCAGTGAAGTGGAGTGACCTAAAGTCAGACAGAGGATCTAGAAAAGGATTCACTGGCTCTGTGTGAAGCCAGTGAAGCTCAGACAGAAGTGGTGCAATGTGGCAGCTATGCCGTTTACGAAAGACCAGACAGGCAGCTAAGAGTTTTTTGCACTAGTTGCTGGCGATTAAGGCCGGGATTTGTGAATAGCAGGAAGCACACAGCTTGGAGTGGGTGAGCTTTCATAATGTGTTGTGTGTGTGTGTGTGTGTGTGTGTGTGTGTGTGTGTGTGTGTGTGTGTGTGCGTGCGTGTGTGCGCGTGTGTGTGTGTGTGTGTGTGTCATTTGTATTGCACCATAAGAGAGCTTAATATCTCCATCTAGGCGCTTCACATATGCCACTGGGCTCGAGCCCACAACCTTGGTCGTTTAAGGCAAGCACCTTACCTCTGGGCCAAACCACGGCAGCATTTGCTTACGATTGTGCTGCTAGTACAGTAAATGCCTCGCGAAGTACATGCCTCGTGGGTGCTACGAGGAAAGTGGGAGAAGAGAGAGAGCGACGAATGTGCCACAGGCGGTGGACCCCCGTGCTGTAGCCCAGCACCCATGTCGTGCCTACACCCGTGCGCATGCATGCCCGCTGGAGGGCAGCGGCAGCAGGTAATCGTGCTGCACGTGGTCAGGCCGTTACCCCATGCCGTTGCTGCTTAGCCGTCGGCAATGGTGGTGGTGGTGGTGTTTCTTAGTCGTGCCCTGGCCTCCCCAAAATGGCCGTCGGCGATGTGGTGTGTGGCCCACACGTGTGTGGCGGAAGTTGCAACAACAATCTGTCGCCGTCAGAGCATCAGTCCACAGGCGGCGGAGGCGCAGTGCGAGCAGACTCGTCACTTTTGCTTTGCTCTGGGTTGCCCACATTCCATACCATGCTGGTGGCAGAGACTGAGAGCTTTCCAACCGCTTTCACTCTGCCGAGGCCCACGAGACTAGCGCGAGATGGGAGGCCATGTCTGCCCCAGTTTACAGTCAACTGCCTGCCATCGTTTGCTGACAGACGGGAAGCACAAGTTCTCTTGTTGTGCTGTTATACGCCAGTTTTGGCCTTGCTTTCATTCGTCTTGACAATACACTAGCTCTCATTTGCAATCGGTGTGCATTTATGTGTGTGCGTGTGCGCGAGGGAGCGCCTGCATGTGGGCACCCTTGCGAACATGCGCACTCGCACCCTGCATGTGCGCACAATGCATGCTTTTGGCTGGGTGCATTTTGCATTGGATTGGCTGGCAGGGGCAAGGCCTTCTCCGCAGGCTGTGCCTCTGTGTCGCGCCAGCTTAAGCAGCTGCTGTCTCTGCTCAGGCCACGCTGCAGTCTATGGCCGCCGAGCTGACCGGCGAGCCCGACGCGTCGGCCCCTGCCGGGTCGGTCAGCACGCTTCGTGTGCGCTGCCCAGACGGCACCGTTCTCCACCGACGCTTCTTGGCCACGGATCGGCTGACGGCCTTGCACTCGTTCCTCGCGTATAAAGGCTACCTGCCCGCCGACTATCGCCTGCTCGTCGTCTATCCAAAGCGCGAGGTGAGCAGGCCGCTTTCGCCGACCAGCCGGCCGCCCTTTCGGCGTCCGTGCGCTGTGGCTGGTCTTGCCACGCCTCGGAGGCTTGTCTTTTGCAGCTCGGCGCCTCCGACGCCAGCCGCTCGCTGCTGGATTTGCAGCTGCATCCGCAGGAGACGCTCATCCTCGAGGCACGCATCTAATCGGTAGGCGCCAGCCAGCGTGCCACCACAAGGCAGGCCGGCCCTGTTGCCGCCTTTGTGGCTAAGGCCTGCCGCTGCCTATCCCGCGAGGCGGCGCCTGTGGATTCTGTGCTCGTGCTCCGTTCGAGCGTCCTGTGACCTGCCCGCAGGCCGCCAGAATGCCATCGCGATGAGCCTCTCGTCGCGCTCCAGCTTCGGCTGCGCTCAGCGTGCGTCATCTGACTGAAGCCTTGCCGGCTTTGCTTTGCGATGCTATATATATTTTTCCCTGCTGTTGGCGGTGACAAAATGCGATCGCTTTGCTTGCGTTTGCGCTACCGATTCATGCAGATGTTACCTCTCACTGTAGGTCGGCTGCCGTGTCAGAGCAGAGTCCGCGATGCATGCATGCATTGCTGCATGCGTGCTGCTGCTCGTCCTTGCACTGTACGTGCCGTACGTCGTGCCCAGCGTGATGCGCCTTCACCTGCTGTGATAGAGGCTCGAACCTGGGAAGCAGTATGGTCAGCTGAACCTTCGGCAGACGTGGTAAAGCCAGCTTTGACTAAACCCGGTCAAGTCTTTCAAGATGGGTAGCAAATGGTTGGCATGCCGTGATGTAACGTACTTACATTGCTGTCCCTGGCGTCATTGCTTCTCCGTGGTTCCTCGTGCTGCTGTGGTTCGGTTTGTGTCGGGCAAGCAGCAGCTCCATCGCCGAGGTGCCGTGCTGGCTTCTTCTCAAGCTTGGCAAACGTAATTAATTTATATGCAGTAGGGTTGCCAAACTCGTTATGCTATGTGTGTGTAGCGCTGTCGTTTGTAGTGGCGGTTATGACTGAGGCAGTGAACATTTTATTGCCTTCGTAATAAAGATCGTGCCACTCACGATGTATATTATCCACCGTGCAACCTTTTCCCTCCAAGCTGGGTGTGCATGGTCTAACTTTTATGTGGCCAGCTCGAGCAACGTCGTTTGATTATGATGCTCTTTGAAGCTTTTGATCGTATTGCTTTGACGATCTGGCTAGCTGAGGAGATGGTCATGCTAAAGTTGGATCGTTTAGGTGCAGCTTAAGGGCATTTGAAAGATTGGCACCAAGCAATGCATTCTTCTGCTCTACGATTGCGTTCATATAGTTAGCAGCGAATTTCATCAAATCAACTAAACCAAGTTATGTATTGTAAGGTAGTATCGCATTCACACTCTGTCAAACTCACGATGTTAACTTTGTTACTCGTATGCTATAAATTGATCGACTGGTATTAGAGGAATACCACGCCCACACTCTGTTCTGGCAGGCAGTAGTTTAACGCTAGACCTCGTCAGACTCAAGATGAACTTGAGTGCCGTTAAAGCCTTGTGAATGAAACCAGGAGCACTTGGAACCAGGGATTCAAGGGGCTGAAAATGTTCTCTCCTGAATGCGTTATTATTAATCCTAAATTGCTATTCTCATTTGCATTACCACAGTTGGCCCGTAAATCGCCTACGATGGTATGTCGTAGCATAGCAAATCTCATACTCTGAGCCATCTCCAGTAGAAGGCAATAGGCCTTTTGTAGTCATTCATTGTGCTGTCAGCGTAATTGTCAGTGCAGCATAGCCAAGCCGTAGCTTGGCAGACGTAGACACAGAAATAAATGAGCTTTAAAGAAAAATGAACCGACGTTCTAGCAGGGTTGTATATGTAAACCTATTCTCATTAGATTGAGAACAACGATCGGTCTGGCAGACGAGGCACAGGCATGGTTTAAATCGTAGTTGTCTGATCGGGTTCAATCCGTGTCGTGTGGGGGTCAGGTCTCACATACGAGACCGGTCATCTGTGGAGTCCCTCAAGGGTCTGTCCTCGGTCCCTTGGTGTTCTTTATTTATACTCAACCTCTTGGAAAAGTGATTAAGGCCCATGGAGTAGGATATCACTTTTATGCTGACCATACTCAGTTGTATTTGTCATTCAAACCGTCGGAATCTGCTGCAGCAACTGAGAAACTGAATGCTTGCCTTGCCGGCATACGATCCGGCATGTCGGAAAACTTCTTTAAAATTAATGATGATAACACCGAACTGCTGCTCATAGGACACCCTAAGCGTGTGGCTGAATTAAAAGGCTTTGCTCTTCTAATAGGTAATGCTATTGTGCGACCAACACCACGTGCTCGAAATTTAGGTGTCGTTTTCGACAGCAGCCTAAATTTTAAAAGCTTCATCCAGATGGCTGCTTTTACAGCTAGCCATCATGTCCAATCCCTATCTAAGATTAGGAGCTGTCTTCCACAGTGGCTTGCAAAAAATTTAACTAGCTCTTTAGTTCTGTCTCGGCTTGATTATTGTAATTCCCTTTTGGCTGGGCTACCAAAGAAAGCTATTAGGCCACTGCAGCGGACTATGAATATGGCTGCAAGGCTAGTCTTCAAGTCCCAGAGGTTTGAGCACGTGTCTCCTTTGCTAAAAGAGCTATGATGGATGCCGGTTGATCAACAGATACAGAGCAAAGTTCTTACGCTGACCCACATGGCCCGCCACGGCTTGGCTCCTTCGTACCTAGCTGAACTGCTGCATTAGTTTCAGCCTCTTAACGCCCTCTGGTCCTGTGTGGACAATAAATTAGCCGTTCCATTCCTGCACTTAAAGGCAGTTAGAGACAGAAGCTTTAGCTCTGCAGGTCCTAGACTGTGGAACTCGCTTCCACAATTCCTACGAAACGACAACTACTCTCCCGCTGCCGACTATGGCTCATCCTTTTCAACCATCCTGAGCTGCTACTTCCGCTACTCACTTTCTCAACTGCTCTCCTGACTCTGCTATGCTTCCCACTTTCTCTTTGTTGTGTGAGACTAAGTCTGTTGGCTACCGAATGCGTACCGAAAGCCACTTAGAATGTGAGTGCGCTGTACAAAATTCTCCTGCGTGACACCCACATAGTCAACAAGCTCCTGGATAGGTGCTCGGTTTTTGTAGGACACAAAAAATTATTCTTTATTGCCCACTGCAAGTGGGAGTGATAGCTGCTACGGCTCTTTTGCCAAAATATCAATGAAATGAAGCTGTTGAATTAGCTAACCTTTACTTTAGCAAGGATTGGGTCTTTCTTATATAATAATAGTAATAGGTCTCCTGTAAAGCATACTCCAGGAATTAAAATCTCTCCAGGTGCTTTACAACTCGTTGCACGATGATCAATTACCCAGGGTAAGTGACTTGCCTGCTATCGTGCTTATATTAGCATGCCAAAGCACATAAGTATCGTGCTATCAACAGTAAAAAAGTTCAATGGGACAAAGGAAAGGATGACCCGGAACTGATACACGCACTCTAGTAGCTGAGACACTTGATGATAGCCGTAGGTCGAAGCAAGTTCTAGACCGTTGAGTGTGCCGAACTGAAGGCTCGATCAATTAAAGATGTCAATCTAGAACGAGAAATGGCGAGATTACTAGATGCTGACCGGGGTGCATGAGCACACTGGGAGAGCAAGTTGTCAGGATATGTAGGTCTGCTAATGCCAGCTAGCTAAATAAATAAATAAATCCTAGCTGATTAAACAGCCTCTTTTTGTATAGCGACAGAAGAGCCTTTGCAGCTATCACCACCGCTTGCAGTGGCGATAAAGAATCGCCCACCGCAGGAATCAAACCCATGACCTCGGGACCAAGGTCGTGAAAGCAACCACCTTACCTAGTGTGCCATCACGGCTCACCAAGCTAAGTGACCTGTAAGCTCGATTGAGGACTCGACATCGAGTCGATGCTTGATAGGGAGCGAGTGAAGCTCAGACAGAAATGGCACGTGGCAGTGATGTGGCAGCTATGCTTAGTCGAAGGGAAACACCACTTGGTGACACAATTGAAGTTATTTGCTGCAACAATGTGTGATTCGTGCCAATTTGGTGCACAAAATGTAATGCAATTTAGATGACGATCAGTATAGATGATGCACAATACGAGTATGCCTGCTGTGTATTGTAAGCTCGTCTCCAAGGAAAATCTGCACACCGTACTGAGTCGATTTCCGAATAATAATAATACACTTAATAAAGTGCCCTCAGAACTCAATCTCTTTCTGGGTGCTTTACATTTGCTGCAAATGAGACACGATCGAATGACGAGTGGTATCGTGCTTGATAAACAACAAGAAGAGCATGGTTAGGGGTGACATGCACAGGGTCAGTATGCAAGTGTCGTTAGTGGCAACATGCAAGTGTCAGCACCCATAAGCTCATAAAGGACGAATCACAGGGACCCACTAAATGCTGTCATAAATAGGTGCATTTTTAATTTCTTTTTAAGTGTGGTCAAGTCAGGGGATGTCATGGCGGAAGTCGGGAGTGAATTCAATTCATGATTTCTCACAACTTAAGCACACGATCCCTTCAAATTAATGATATTTAGAGGTAATGCTAAATAATTCGATATTCATATATAAAGTGTTAAAACGTTCACTCTGCTCACGAGCTTCCATGCATGCCTTTGACTGATAAATGCATTTTCTTCCTGAAAGAGTGATATAAAATTCTTAATACTCCTTTATCTTGTCACCACAGGTGTGTTTGTGCACTTGCAATATGAATCTATTATCAAAAATTAAACGCAATGACTAACCTGCCAGGAGTTTACCAGAATAAAACATATGATTTACCATTGTCGTTGCATGGCGGTTTTGAAAAGTAGAATGAGTGCACGGACCTTGTGAAGTAATGCACACGATTATCAATGTAATTATCCCGTAATTTAATAAACCTGCCCGCTTCCTTTGACCAGTCTATGCTGGCTTCAGAAAAGGGAATTCAGCAGAACACGGCAGGATTAATGAAGTGTGCGAATGAGAAAAGTCTGGCTGGATGGGCTGTAATCGGCTGGTGCAATACGTTGTAATACGTGGCAAAGCATTGCTCACTACTCACCATTTTCTTGGTGAGCCCTTCGTGCAGCGAAGTCCTTGGCTAGAGGACAGCCATGTTAATGCAAATCATGATATGGTTATACTTTGCTTCTTGATGGGGATTGCTTATATTGGTGCCGAGGGCTTGGAACTTCGTCTGTTCTCCAAAGATCAAGTTTTTATAAGAAACTTGATACAGCATACTTGTACAGATGAGAAGTGCAGAGGTTCTGTCTTTGTATCGTAGCTGCAAAAACTAAAAACTGAGCAACTGCTGTCCAGTCATGCCACTGATTGCCTATACACTGCCTGCTAGCTAATTAATGAACACAGCATCTATCAACTTAGAAATTGCACTTTTATTTAAGGTTTTACGATAAGTTTGTTTGCTTCCGAGATGAAATCAAGGACTGATTCGACTGTTTCATTCTTTGCATATTAACGGCCCACGTAGCAACGGCTTCCTGGTAGCTTTTCCACGTGTGCATGTACGTGCATAGGGAAAGGAAGTGTCCTGGCTCTTCCGTAGATTGACGTGAAGGGGCGTTTTGGATGGCCTTGCCGTTTCACCTTTTCTATGATTACGTGTCTCTGGCAAGGTTAAGGTATGGCCCCTAATTGGCTCAATCTTGGCTATGTATGCATTTATGTACCGATATCTCCATTCATACCTTCAGATCTTGCGTTCGAGACACGTCTATAGCATACTCATTCATAGCTTAGCAGCGTTTGGTGCCAATACGGAAGCCAAGAGATTTCATCTCAAGCAACCAAGAAAAAGTGAGCAGCAAGGCAAAATTGGGTTGGCAGTCGGGGAAGTAGACAGTCAAAAAGTATCCAATGAAATGGATATCCCATAGTCGGTACCAGGGCAGACGATATCATCGTTGTTCACAAAATGTGGACTGAGTTCATCCGACTTGCAGAGCACCTCGTTCTATCATTAATAGTATTGATAGTTGTTTTGTTTTAACTGGTCGTCGTAGTACTATTTGAAATCAGTAGTCGATGCACAGGTGGCAGAGATGCCACATCAGCTTGTCTGATGTGGTATCCCTGCCACCGTGGCGAACAGGTGTTTGTCGTCATACCCTCCATAGTTGCCCGACTACATTGTGGGTACATTTAAATCGGCACGAAAGAGTTTCTTCCAGCTAGTCTCACACGCTAATCATTCACTTTTTTGCTCATATGCACCGTATTACATCGACTGGCTACCACACTTGCCTACTTGAACCATTCCTCCTCCTAATGCAGGATTGTCTTCCCCCCAGCAGCCGGATATCGCCGGCAGGTCAGCTGGACCAGCCTGGCTAGTGCCGTCAGCAGGGTACCAGGGTTCTTTTTTAAAGGAACTTCCTTCTGCAGTAAGCTTGAGCTAGTATTGGAGTGCACTCCCTGTGCAGCCAATCAGGATGGCTTCTGCATTGGTAACAGTGTAAACAATGGGGGAGATAGCTTTTTATGGTGGATGCTATGCCCGTGGTCTGCCAGTGGTCGGTCTGCTGGTCAGTGCCAGTGCTTGTATTAAATGCTGCTGCCCTGCTGCTGCTGCTGCTGCTGCTGCTGCTGCTGCTGGCTCTTGCTGCCAGCTACTCATGCAGCAACTTATGCACATGCCTTACGTGTGCACATACATGTTCTTTTACGAATAAAATATTCATGTGCATGTGTATGTGCGCTTGCTCACACACACACAGACACATGCACAAAGGCAATGATGACCTGCTGTCCAGCTTCCATCTAAGCACCTGCTCATAGTACAGAAGGAAGCCAATGTGTAGGCTTAGCTAGGATTAATTCAATGAGGGGCCAGACTTTGGCCTTGCATGGACAGTCAAACTTAGGAAGGCTGAAGGAGTGTTTTGGGCAGCCAACCCCAGCCTCCTGACAAGCCTTTGCAGATAAAGGTCCGGAAGTCGCCTGTGCACGCTATCTATTCAGACAGGTCGTTTTATTAGTTCAAGTATATATATATATATATATATATATATATATAGAGAGAGAGAGAGAGAGAGAGATATGTAGATATATATATATATAGATATATAGATATATATATATATATATATATATACACACTTGAACCCACTAACACAAGTATAGTAGCACTAACAAACATATATATGTGCATGAGTGAGTGAGTGAGTGAGTGGGTGAGTGGGTGGGTGAGTGAGTGAGTGAAGGGTCCCGATGAGGCCCTTCGTGCTAGGGGCTCTCGTCAGCTGGTGGCCAAACAGTGAAGCTTGCCTGGTCGGCCTCGGCATCCCATGCACAGAAAGGATGGTTTTAAGGCGGCATTGCGTCTCCTACGCTATTTCCCTGTCGGGAGCCGTGTGGTCCTTGTTCCTGAACCAGGAGGCCCTGGTAGCACCCGCCACCCCAGTATGGCAGGGCACCACTGGCAAATGTATATACTCACGTTAAATACTTTAATAAATCTTAATATATATATATATATATATATATATATATATATCCACGAGTTTGTTCAGCTCTGTGTGTGTGTGTGTGTGTGTGTGTGTGTGTCCGAGACTCAATCTTTATTTCTCTCAACGCGTACATATATGAGGGCTCGATGAATCACAGCAGCTACGTCGAGAAATATAACGTACATTAGTGGTCTGCCCTATTGGCCACTGGTGAGGAGTAGGCTGGGCATGTGAGGCATACATTAGTGAACAGGAGCTTCGCCAATTACAAGAGCAGAAGCAGCAGGCCCACACAACAACAAAGTGTGTGGGTGTGTGTGTCTGCTACACAGCGCTTGGTCTGTCTGCTCTTGTACTACCATGAATTTCGGCACTTGTGCAGGCTAGTAGCAGCACCCTGTGCCTGATTCGATAACGAAGCAGATAAGAGTGTTCAGCCATGTGCCATACGTGAGGAACGGGCAAATCCTAGTTTAGATAGAGCACGGCGACAATTCTGATCGGCCATGGCCGCTGACTCAGTGGTGCAGACAGCATATGTAAGGTAACTACTAATATTGTCACGGATGCTGATGCAAATTTCACCTTGATAAAGATTCTGCAGCATGACTGGTAAATAGTAAGATTTAGGGATCACGTGAGAACTACTCAGCATGAGCCCTGCAGCAACGACTAAAAATCACAAGCACTATCTCTTTGCCTGGTTAGCCTTTTGTATAGCAGGATTTGGTGGGCTCCCACAGTGCTTAGACAGAACTTAAGTGGATTTGATTTAAACATCAAAAAAGCATTCGCTATACTTAAATCCATGCCACCGTCTTCAAAGACGGTTACTGCTCACTCGAGAATCGTGTACTACTCAGAGCGGTCTGGCTAAATTTACACATGGAATGCAGACAATTGTTGCAGCCACTGTTCTTGAGTAATAGGGGAATGCAGACCATGTGTTCAGCTTGCCTCTGTTGCAACGCACCTGAACTCACTGCAGCAAAGCTGCCCTTACGTGCTAGGATGCCCATGCAGCTGGCATGCACCTCAGTGCGGCTATGCTAGGCGAGTACTATTTAGAAGAAATGAGAGTCTCGGTTGATTTTCTGAATTTGGAAGAAATGAGTTTGGTTTATTTTCTAAATTGTAATTAAATCTTTAGAGGGCTAGCTTTGGACTCACTATTGCAATGGGAGCTTAAAGGTAAGTGATTTTTGCAACGTTTCCTGAGACATTGTCCATCATGCAAGTGAGTTAAAATAGTAAAAAGCAATGTCGGCTGCATTAACAGGCTCATTTGCAAAGCAGCAGAAGAACCTTAGTGGCTAGCGCCCTGCTTGAAGTGTGCAATATGGAATTGTCTGCTGTTGTTACCTGGACAGTTGAAGTGAGTTGATCGTGAAATACAAGCTCCCCGACCTTGGGCCAAGACCTGGGTGTTACTGCTAATAACTGCTGAATTGCTATGAATTGTAGCAGGTTAGATATTCAGCAGTAGTCAGCTGGATGCATTTCAGGATCATCTGTCTGGCTTACAGGTTGCTGAGCTCACCAGCACCAGCCTTTAATCCGACTTTCTGGCCCCTCTAGTATGCTTTCACACCGTCGCTTCTCAGCATCTAGTCATATGGCAGTCTTCTCATTAAATTGAAATATTTTGGGGATTGGGCCTTCAACTTTATTAGCCGAAAGTCAGGAATTCACTGCCAGCTACAGCCACCATCGATGCAATGATCTAGCATAATTTAAGTCGCTTGTCACCGTAGATCAAATGCATTCTTAAATATAAATGCTGTTGCTAAGAGTCATGAACTGTGCATTAACAAAAGAAAAGCATCCGGAGCCGGTGGCCGGAACCGCCAGCTCAGATGCCGCTCGTTGGGCGGGAACTGGGAGCTGAGTAGCCGCTCGTTTGGTATTCCTAGCATTGTCTCGAACCGCTCAGCACGCTCTCCCACATGCGTTACTGTGAATCTCTCTAACTTAGTGGTCATCAGGCCTGTTATAACTCCGTCAGCCAGACTTAACACTTGCCTTTGGAATCCTTGCTCAATGTGCAATAAACATCTGGTAATAAGTGACCTTATTTCTGAAAATGGTCTCAACCTGCTCGCCTTAACTAAAACTTGGCTAAAATCGATAAACTGGTTTCTCATTCTTTCACATCCCTAGATCAATCAAAACTGGAGGTGGAATTGCTGTAATCGTGCTCTCAAAATTCAACTTCAAGCCATTCGCAGTACCCTCGAAGCAGTCTTCTGAATCAATTGTCTTGGTCTCACCCAAAAACAAGCTACCGATGGTGGCAGCAGTCAATCACCCACAAGGAACAAAATCCTCCTTTATATCAGATTTCTCCGATCTCATTTCAATTCTGTGTGCAAGAAATCGATCCTTCCTAGTTATGGGTGATTTCAACGTTCACTTTGATAACTTATCTGAGCCTTCAGCACTGAATTTCGTGCATTGACTGACCCATTGTCTCTTGTGGCTCGTGTGCATGGCACTACTCACATCAAGGGCCACACACTCGACCAGATTCTCTCATACAACTGCACTTTGTCATCACCAATTATTACCAAATCCTGCTTATCTGACCACATGCAGATCTCATTCAATCTACAGTGTGTGCCCACCTCCTCTAAAATAACATGTGAATCGCGAAACCTCAAGACCCTTGACATCGATGCTGTCCGTGCGAGAATATCTGCCTCACCTCTGCTGCTCAGTCCTCCCTCCGATCTGTCGTCATTGGTAGATGGCTAGAACACGACACTAGCTGACACTCTCGACGAGTTTGCATCTCTGACTAAGCGCTCTGTGCGCCCTCGCCCAGACGGACTATGGTTTACCACAGACATTAAACTAACCAGGTCTACAAAGCGCAAGCTTGAAAAAGCATACACAAGATCAGGACTGGCTGTCCATCGACAGGCATATGAAGACTACTCTAGGTTGTACCAATCGATCCTAGCAAAGGTTAAGTCTGGCTTCTATAAAAACATCGTTGAATTACAGATGCACAATCCAAAAACGCTGATGTCAACGATCAACCATCTCCTCAACCGCTCCCAGATTAGCTCCTTACCTGATGATCCTTGTGATGATCTAGCCGATCGCTTCTCTTGATTCTTTGTGCAGAAGATAGACAAGATCAGGGAGTCCATCCCTGCGATGACAACATCCCTCCTAGAATGCTGTTCCCCGATTCCTGGCTGCACCTCAATGTCTACATTTAAGCAGGTCACTAGTGATCTCGTCCTTAAGTTCATATCCCAATCAAAGAAGACAACAAGTCCTCTGGACCCTATTCCCACTGTCCTGCTCCTACGTTGCATTGATCTGCTGCTGCCATGCATAACCAACATCATTAATATGTCATTAGCCTCAGGTCATGTCTCAGCACCTTTCAAAGAAGCTGTAGTCAGGTCACTTCTCAAGAAAGCGACACTAGACCAAGAGAACTTGAGCAACTCCCGCCCAGTCTCCCTTCTATCATTCCTATCAAAGACACTGGAACGGGTCGTGGCGGACCAGCTGAACTCATATACTGAAACTTCACACCTTGCTAGGAAGCTCTAGTCTGGCTTTAGAGCTAATCACTCCTCAGAGTCAGCATTGCTTAGGGTGTACAACGACCTACTTTGGAATGCAGACATAGGTAGAGTGTCTCTGCTTGTTTTGCTTGATCTTTCGGCAGCTTTTGATACTATCGATCACAAAGCTCTTCTAGAGCACCTCTCATCTCGCCTGGGCA
Source organism: Cristatella mucedo (assembly GCA_009760855.2). Lineage (NCBI taxonomy): Eukaryota > Metazoa > Bryozoa > Phylactolaemata > Cristatellidae > Cristatella > Cristatella mucedo. The sequence goes on along the minus strand of WPIO01000019.1, from coordinate 5,460,257 downwards.
TCACTGGCACTGCTCTGCAGTGGTTCAGGTCCTATCTCAGTGGGAGACTCCAGAGTATTGACGTGAATGGACAAAGATTATCCGAGGTACCTCCGAAATATGGGGTACCTCCGGGCTCCGTGCCAGGTCCGGTTCTTTTCACGGTTTATACTCTCCCTCTTGCTGATGTGATTGCAAAGCAAAATCTGGGCTCTCACTTCTATGCGGATGACACTCAGTTGTACCTTTGCTTTGATCCCTCCCAGCCTTCGAGCACCTCGAATTCTCTCAACTCACTTGCTGCATGTAATAATAATAATAATAATATTGCACTTGATAAAGCGCCCTCAGAGAACTTAATCTCTTTCTAGGCGCTTTACATTTGCTGCAAAGTGATACGCAATAGAATAGTAAGTAAAATCATGCTTGAAAAACAAACAAAATGAATAACATGGTTAGGGGTTACATGCACTGGGTCAGCATGCAAATGTGGTTAGTGGCAGCATGAACAGTGTCAGCACGCATAAGCACATCGAGGACGAATCACAAGGACCCACTAAATGCTGTCCTAAATAGGTATGTTTTTAAGTTTCTTTTAAATGTGGTCAGGTCAGGGGATGTTCTGATGCAGGTCGGGAGGGAGTTCCAGGCTGTGGGAGCATACGAGCTAAATGCACGGTCTCCAAAGGATTTAAGGTTTGTACGAGGTATTTCTAGACTGTTGGATTCCGAAAAGCGAGTGGTACGATGCTTTGCCTGATGGGGTAGTATCTCTGACAGATAGGCTGGAGCCATAGAATGAAGAGACCTAAAAGTGAGCGACAAAACCTTGAAGTCAATCCGTTGCTTGACTGGTAACCAGTGCAGGTCGGCGAGAAGTGGAGTAATGTGGCAACTGCGACGCTCACGACAGACAAGCCTAGCTGCAGAGTTTTGCACCAGCTGCAATCGCCTGATCGCACATGCTGGTAGGCCAGTTATGGATGGCAGCAAATTTTCTAAAACTAAACGATGATAAAACTAGCTTACTAGTTATGGGCAAACCCAGTGTGATTCAGAAATTGGAAAGGCTGACGCTCAAAATTGGCTCTGCCAGCATATCTCCTGTTGAATCAGCTCGAAATCTAGGTGTCATGTTCCAAAGTGACCTTTCGTTAGACGACCACATCAGCTCCACAGTCAAACCTGCCTACTTTCAGCTACATAACATTGCTAAAATTCGGGCTTGTTTAGATAAGGATACCATGGCTAAGTTGGTTCATGCATTCACACATCCCATCTCGACTTCTGCAACTAACTGCTTACTGGCCTACTGGCAGGTGCGATCAGGCGATTGCAGCTGGTGCAAAACTCTGCAGCTAGGCTTGTCTGTCGTGAGTGTCGCAGTTGCCACATCACACCACTTCTCGCCGACCTGCACTGGCTACCAGTCAAGCAATGGATCGACTTCAAAGTTTTGTCGCTCACTTTTAGGTCACTTCATCCTTTGACTCCAGCCTATCTCTCAGATCTTCTCCCCCACCAGGCCAAGCATCGCAGTACCACCCGCTTTTCGGAATCCAACAGTTTACCAATACGTTGTACAAACCTCAAATCCTTTGGAGACCGTGCATTTAGTTCATATGCTCCCAAAGCCTGGAACTCCCTCCCGACCTGCGTCACAACATCCCCTGACTTGACCACATTTAAAAAGAACTTAAAAACGCATCTATTTAGGACAGAATTTAGTGGGTCCCTATGATTCGTCCTTCATGTGCTTATGCTTGCTGACACTGTGCATGCTGCCACTAACCACACTTGCATGCTGACCCTGTGCATGTCACCCCTAACCATGTTATTCATGTTGTTTATCAAGCATGATATTACTCACCATTCAATCGCGTTTCCTTTTGCAGCAAATGTAAAGCACCTAGAAAGAGGTTGAGTTCTCTGAGGGCGCTTTATGGGTTGCATTATTATTATTATTATTAAGTTTCAGCTAAATATGCATCTGCTCCTGTCAGCTTCTCCTTTGTGCCAATTAGCTTGTCCTTTTTGTTCCTGTTGCCTCCCTGCTGATCTCTGCATAACTCAATTCTTGCTATTAGCTAGAGGGCATAGTAACTAGTCGCCCTGGGTGTCTTCTTGCTGGCTTTTGCATGTTGGCCTGAGGATGATAGCTGTTTACCTTTGCATGCTTGTATAAGCATGATGCCAGGCATGTCACCAACCTTGGTGAGTGATTTCCTTGATTTGAGTTAGATGGGCGCCTGGATAGAGATTTAGTTCTGTTTGTGCGTTATACAAATGACTTATTACCATTATTCTGATTATTATTACTGTTATTATTATTACACCCAGAGCTATTCACTCAATGTCAGACATAAAGATAGACTGACAGCTCACTACCTCTGTGCTGTGCTGTGTTCAGGTTACTTTTTGTACCATGCTGGGCTTAGCCTGGAATGTTGTTCTATATACATAACAACACACACACACACACACACACACACACACACATATACATATATATATATATATATATATATATATATATATATATATATATATATATATATATATATACATATATATATATATATATATATATATATATATATATACAATACATGTTAAGGAACAATGGCTGCTGTCGTTTGGGCCATTCAATGTTTTGCTTAGCCACCTGGGTTTTAAAGCTCAAATGCTCGGCTGTAAGTTGAACCTCTCTCTGCCCCCCCCCCCAGTGTATCAGTGTATACTACCCGGGCTCTAGGCATGGCTACCGGCAGTGTGCCAGATGCTATTTCGTGAATCCGGACAAGTTAACAAATTGGTCGGTCGATTTGGAAGCAGCCCAACTGCCACGGTCATTTGATTAGCTCTAGCATGTCAAAGCATTCCATCCGTAAGGCTACCAACAATAGGGTAGTGGATGATTGCTTCCCTGCATTCCGAAATAGACTCTCGTGTGTCATCAATCGCCATGAGATCTAGTCTGGCTGATAGCATGACCTCATACCCAGCAGGCCGAGGTAATGATGACATGAATCACTGACCAGCCATGTCTTTATGTAATCCAGAAAAATTGATGCAAGAAAGGACATTTTATTGGGCTGTGAGACATTGTGTGTGCATTTGTGCTCACTTTCAAGCAGGGACAATCTGAAGGCACTGCAATCCGCTGCAGGACAAGTGTGGCAGCATCACCGATGGCTACCCACCGTTGATTTGATTGAAGGTCAGCCTTGTAAGCCAGTGCAGCAGCAGCATCAGCAGCATGTGAAACAGCAACTGTGGGGTGGAAGCAAGCGACTGAATGCAGACTTGCCAGACCCCAGCTGCACCTAATCCAAGCAATAACTGCAGATCTCTCAGTCCCACCTTTCTGGCTCATTTCCCTAGTCCGGACCATCTAGCCGGCATCCACCTGCCAAGCATATGCTGAGGCCTCTGCTGGCCCAAGCTAGTGCTAGGCAAGTGCTATGCGAAATAGGAGCCGCTGCCTGCTGGCGACTCCTGCCAGCTGGCAGTGACTCCTGCACATCTGTCGGCAGTTGGCTTTCCAGCTCGATCAGGCCCTATCGGTTCATTCCTAAATAGCAAAGTACCCCTCCCACAGTGGCCCCTTAATTAAGCTGATTAGAAAGGTGCTGTGCCCAGAGACAGACAGGAGTAGCCACGGGTCCAGCAGGCAAGCAGTGGCCGGTGGGGGAAATCAGATAGCATTGTATCCTTTGATGAAAACCAGATGTGAACTCCGAATGGGCAGCTTTATTCCCGAGTGCATGACTTGAGCCACATTGTGGCACTTCATGGAGTAGCTGAGCTGACTCATCGAGAGGCATGATTGTGTGCCTGAGCTGGCCTACAGTACTCGGCTGCTGATTAAACTCGGCAGCCGAGAAAACTCAGGTGAGGAGTAAAGGCAGGGAGAGCTGTCTGAGCTGTCCACATTGAGCTTCAGCTTATGAAATACTGTACAGTTGATGGCGATCGTCAACAAGTCGATCAGCAGCTTGAAGTCGCAGCCCCACCGCCCCAGCCCCTGGGGTGCCGGCGCATCGTATGCTTGGGTGAATTTTGTTCTAAGCATGCTATTCAGAATTGAAGTCCCCGGAGTTCAGCTTTGCTGCCTCGGTAAGACTATAAATCTCCTTGCATTACGTTTGGGTATGTTGCCGTGGTATTTGCAGCTCATTCAGCCCAGGCACGTGCATCCCATCTCGATCGTGCACAGTTGGTACTGTCTTAGACCGCATTGCCCATAGCTGTGAAATATATGTATCTAGACAAAATATTCACATTTATACATTATGCTAACGTTACGTGACTACCATAACAGCATATCTGTTCCTACCAATTTAGCCAGTATAAGTACACTAGTATCAAGCTCTGAAAAACGATCACCCATTAAAGTGTGGATTACAAGGAAAGGAATCATGAGATCAGACAAGATTATCTGTGTTCTCAGGTTACATACAAAATTTTGTTTCATTATGTACTACTCAATGGCCCATTCATGGATCCTGGCTCAATGGGAAGGATACTTTGAGGAGCATGATGAGGCTTGATGAGAGAAAGATGTTTGCTGTTTGCGATTGGTTTGCTTGATGTATTATAAACAAGTATGTAGAATACATACTCGAGGGTACTTTCATAGACTTAGGACTGAATTTGCTTTATAAAAAAATCAATCTTTTCGAATAAACTTCTAGCTTTTTCATCCGAGTTTCGGGTTTGCCTTGCAGAGCGTTTGATGCCAGCTGCTGCACTCCAGAGTGGCACAGGACTAGTGCTACACGTGCAATGCACAATGCACAGCCACAGACTCACAGCAGGCAGGCAACCTTTTCTTGCCCGCCTTGGGAGATATGTGAAAGTCAGAATTGCTCATCTGCCACTCTTGCTAAGTCAGCTGCTGATATTTACTTTTTACCAGCTTTATTTTTTATCGGCTGAGACAGGAACGTGCAGCTATTCATCGAGGGCTGCTACTCGCCTACCCCGAATTACCTCGGCGAGGACATGAACTTTACAACTTTAACATGTACTATATCTATGCACAACACTTCTCAAAACCACTGTAAGAGAATAAATGCATTTACGGCAGGGAACTAGTAGCATCCGTTTCCTCAATTGCTCGGCAGTTTAGGCAGAGTATTCATTTATTCAGTATAAATTGTGTGCCGGCAAATATTGTTGCAAGTAGCCTGCAAGCTATTTATGAGCCTGACCTAGCAAATTTAAATTAAATGTATATTTCATATATATATATATATATATATATATATATAGGCAAAAATCACGAATAAACCATAAGACCATCGTTGTTAAATCAGAGGCTATTTAATTGAATAGCTTAATCGCTTAATCGTAGTCAGATGATGCTAGGGCTTAGAGTAATTTCACAGCTTCAGAGTCGATAACAGATATATAAATAATAAATCATTTGTACGGCGCCCCGAGAGAGCTCATGCCGCTGACCCCATGACCTTGGCCATTCAAAGCAACTATCTGACCAAACTAGGGCAGCATTGTATACATAAACATACGATTATCTAGATTTCTATTACTGAACTGGCTTGCTAAAAGAGGTCAAAGAGATTGATTTTGTAGAATGAGGAACTGTAAATTCCGACATTAGAAAAATCACAAGCCGGCATACTGTTTACTGCTGAAGCTGGGCATATATAGCTGCACCGAGATTACCTTATGAGTGGTGAAAAACAGTCAGACAGAAATAATACTTGGAGCGAAAAACAGTCTGATGTGTTCACAGAGGAATGAGAGAGAGAGAGAGAGAGAGAGAGAGAGAGAGAGAGGGGAGAGAGAGAGGAGAGAGAGAGAGAGAGAGAGAGAGAGAGAGAGAGAGAGAGAGAGAGAGAGAGAGAGAGAGAGAGAGAGAGAGAGAGAGATTACTAAAGTGAAATTGGTACACGGTGTTGTGCTATGCCTGTGAGATTTACATTACAAGACAAAAAGACATTAATTAAAATCGTTGTTTTGTTGGAAAAATCTATCAATAAAAAGTGCTTGCTCATAAAATTGTGTCATTCCTGCCAAAAGAGACATGAAAGCGTCTTAATGAAATTTTCAAACCATCCCGGAAGATGCTGAGAGCTGCAATACAGTTTTAGTAGTAATCAAAGCCATCAAGTTTGGCGGGTGCAGACATCCTACTATATGCAAGAAGCCTTGGTAAGGTCATTGAATGCATTACATGCTGTGAGAGCATGTAATGCATTCAATGATTTCTCTGTTTTGGATCTATTAGAACACATCGGTACAATAATTAGCCCATGTTCTGATGATGCAACAACCGAAAAAAACTTATATGAAATTATACCAGCAATCGGATCCTGTGACTAATTCCTAAGACAAGTCCTTCGAGGATTGGTTCTATTGTGGTCATCTGTTTAACGAATCAGTAATAAAGTAGAAGATAGCTTATACCACTATCACATCGATTGTACGGTTCGATAGGTTTAAGCAATGATTGCGTCTCTTGATTTTAGACCCTGAGCTTGTGGACATATATCGTGTTGGCAGTTAAGTTGTTTGCAGGCACATTGAAGACTACCGTAATCAGATGGTCTGAGCGCTTGTGTATCAATTGAGAGTGAGAATGCCACCTGACGGGTGCCCTAGCAGCACCATCACATAGGGCCGGTGGAATGCATCCTCGCATGCAAATACAAATCAGAAACAGATATAACAGGTACGGCACGGTTCAAGTGATTTGAGCAGCAAATTTTGCTCCATGCCCTACCCTCTGAGAAGAGGTTTGCGGTGCATCTCTCTCTCTCTTTCTCTCTCTCTCTCTCTCTCTCTCTCTCTCTCTCTCTCTCTCTCTCTCTCTCTCTCTCTCTCTCTCTCTCTCTCTCTCTCTCTCTCTCTCTCTCTCTCTCTCTCTCTCTCTAGTTGTCTGTCTTGATCTCCACAAAGCTATAACAACATCAAGTGCATGCTAGTCAAGAGAGTTCATCTTACATAACAAAGAGAAAGTGAGAAGTGTAGCTTAGTCGGGAGTACAATCAAGGAAGTGAGTAGCCTGGAAGTAACGGTGTGGGACGACTGGTAAATGTGTGCCAGAGCAGGCAGCTAGAGAGAAATCATTGCCTTGACATTGTGGAAGTGAGTTAATCAGTTTAGGACTCGAAGAGCAAAGCTTTGTGGCACACGGTCTTCTAAGTTCAAGACAGGATCGGCAAATTATTTGAATGAAAAGACCTGCTTGGGGACGAGGAGGCTGCTACCGGTTCAGCAATTCAGCCAAGTATAAAAGAGCCGTGGAGTGCTGCGTGGGTCAGAGTAAGAATTATGCTTTGCATTACTGATCTTCATGTCTTTAGAAAGAGACGTTTTTCGTTGGCTTGCTGATAAAGCTTGCTTAGTCACATAAGTAGTAAACACAAGTCCGGGAGAAAACCGGAGTATGCATCTCAAGCGACATTTTCTATGGTAGGCTGGAGAAATTCGTTCCGATGGGAGAAATACTTCATTTTTGGTATCGTGCAGAAACGGCTGTTAGCTCCGGTTATGACACTTTCCCCTTTTCGGGCTCAGCCATTCCACTCCGTCAGGCGGTGTCTTTCTTTTCGCTATAATATTTGCTACATTCTGCCCAAGAGTGGCAGGAGCTGAGGCTCCTATCCAACTCCGGGTTTTGGTGGTCGGCTTATGCTGGGTGTGCTCTCCATCAGCCGGCAGACAGATTCAGCAATAGCTGCGACCAGAATGGTACTGCTGCCTTTTCAGCCACTGGCAGTTAATTTGGACGAGTGTGGGCTGAGAGTCTTGCCATGCTTGTTGCCTGACCTCGTGGGTGCACGTGCTTTCCAGATGGACTTACCCAACGATCTCCATTTGGGGGCTGCAGCCCTGCTGCCGTGGCTGATATAGCATCACCGTGCCCCTACTACTTGTGGCATTTATAATTGCCTGCTGTTAGTTGTGTTCGCCAGTGCCGTCTAATGCATGCACAAAGGCCCAACGAGTTTGCATTCATCATTCAATGTATGCTACACAGTCTGATCTGCTGGCCCATCTGTTGCGTGCCTGATCTTTTCCTTGGGTTTGGATGGCATGCTTTCCCGGTACTTTATGAATGAAGTATCTTGAGTAGGATATTTTACTATAGTTTATATTGCTTCTGTCGCATGTCATGGTGGTGAACACAGCTGCTATTACATTTGCCACTTGGCAATCTTCAAGGAGCCGAAAAGACTTTTATGGGTAGAAATGACACTTCACTCAGCCAGAAGGTCTCTCCATACCATTCAAATTTTATTTGTCTTGCAGATGAGCACCATCGTTCGTCGACCTTGCCGTTTTTTTGTCGTTTTCAAGATGTGAGGATAGCCCTTTAGGTAATATCGGGGCTTTGCTTGCCCTTGCACGCACGTATGCACGCAGTAAATTCTAGGCTATGGTCGTCTATATGGGCCGGCTAAAACTCTTCACATCAACAAGACACACGCGTTTTTTTTGTCTATGCAAATTACGGAGACAGCTTTTGTTCTGGCCGCTCAAACCTGGCAGCAGACTTTACCTTGCTTGTGCAGTCAATTCGACGTGGTTGAAAGAGATCGTTAATGGGTTGTTAGCAGTAAGATAAGATCGCCGAGTACATATCAGCCCTATCATTGCAATCAGTGCCCGACTTTGCTTTCGGTTTTCGCAGAAGCACTTAAGCAGCAACGTCATTGGCAAGGTTATTGCCACGAACGAGGATTCCACTCGTTGCACAGTTTGCTAGCTAGGCACTCAGCAGCAGGGCTGGTTGTGGCTTTGTGACAACCGAGAACGAAATAATATTATTATCGGCAGAATGTTGAAGCACAATCCAATCCTTGCTTTGTATTTCAATTTGTGAATTATTCTTGGGGTAGCAATGATTGTGGAAAGTTGGAAGGATAAGATGAATGAAATATCCGGTGTATAGTACCGTGCACGGTGTCGATGTCCGCTGCCTGCAATCGAGTCATTTGTAATATTTGTCTTTTTCGTCGGTGTCCATAGCCAAAACCAGCTGTCCTTAACGCTTTCGTAACTCCTATCGTGCGAGGCAAGTGAGACGTATTTGAGTGACTGCTTGAGTGCACGCCTGCTTGCTGCAGCTGTGTAAGCCCTCAGTGAATACTCTGAAGCTCTCATGTGCTCCAGCCGCTGGCTGACCAGAGCCTGCCATGCACAAGAAGACCACAGGAGCACCATCTCATACGAAGAGGACTGCTAGGCATTTGTGAAAGCAGGCGACTGTGGGCACAGGGGGGCACATAGGTGGCCCCCCATGCATACATGCCAGTAGCTGTAGCTGGCCTATCGTATGTGTGTGTGCAATCGTCGGATCGGACGCGAGAGGACGTTGCTCAACCCCTCCCCCCCTATCTTCCCATCACAAATCTTTGCCGAGCTGAGCACCAACCATAAGCAGTGAGCATGGCCGTGTTGAGATTGCGGCTCGTTTGATCGTCGAGAAGCTTGCAGCCAACGCACGGCAGACGCGACTGCTCCGGGTAGCCGGGTGACATTCCTGCGAGACATCTGGAGAGTCTAGCAGCAGCACCACCACCAGCCAGCAGTAGCGTTGCTGCCCGGCTGACTGAAAGGAAGCCTACTGCTGCTACTGTAGCTGCAGCCTCGGCTGGCTGCCCTCATTGAGTGCTACAATCGTGAAACAAAAAGGGCTGGGGATTCCGTCAGGGGGAATCCAACACCGTAAGAATAGTTGCGTCCATTTGAGTAGAGTCGTTGTGGCTTTGAGGAGCTACAGCCGGAGATACGTTAGAGCATGAGCAGTGCAGACCTCGGCTACAGTCTTGGCCTGCTCAGTGCAGGGTATTGCTGGCCGGCCTCTTGCAGCAGAGATAGGAAACAAGTCAGTTGACTGCTCGCAAGTGCACGTCGCATGCCTCACTAGTTGACTGCGTTTGGCCTTGGTAAAGGCAAGAGGAGAGAGAGAGAGAAGGAGGGAGAGAGAGAGAGAGAGAGAGAGAGAGAGAGAGAGAGAGAGAGAGAGAGAGAGAGAGAGATCGCACTGCAGCGGTTCATCTAGTCGTAGTTGGTCGCCTCAGGCCAGGGCACGCCGAAACCAGTGGAGCACTGACGTTAAAAGAAGAAAAAAAAATGTCGCAGGTGGTGGGTGCTACCTAGTGGTTCAGCTGCTGTTGCTGTTGCACTGCACGAAGACAAGCCCTCTAGCTGCCGGGGCTAGCGGCTCGACTCGTATCACGTTTGCCTGCGGCAGCTCTCTTGGGTTTCCAGCAGCAGCAGCTGCTGCTGCAGCAGCGAAGTAGGCGTCTGCTTTATTCCTGCCGTCGTGGCAGATCTTCTCTTGCACTCACTTCGAGACACTTTTACTACCTGCGACGTCTCTTACCAGCAGCAGTCGTAGCAGAGGCAGCTTGCGGTCACGACAGTCGGCATGCCCTAGCCTAGAGGCTCTCCTTGCATTAATTGCAAACGATAAGCCGAGACCGAGAGGTAACAATGGACGTCCGACTCGGCTTACTGAGGCGAGGGCTGAGTAGGGCCGGAGCCAGGAGGTAGTCAGGAGGTAGCTCCGCCTCCTCTTGAAATTCAATCCTACCCCCGGCAACAGTGAACCGCGACCCGAATCATCAGCGCCTGGAGGCCGACTAAGCGGCTAGCCATTGTTAAGCGGTAGGACCCTCAGTAAATCGCTGCATTAGCAGCTGAGAAACCGAGCGCCTTGAATCCAGCACCGGAAAGTGATGTTGAATTAGTGTATTAACCTCAGTCGGTTGAATGAGGTGTTTCTCTCTGCACCGATGATAGTCCGGCGATTGAGCGTATACCTTGGGCTGAGCGGCTGGGTCGGTGCTCTCAGCAACTTCGACTTGAGGGATTACTTATGCTTGGTCTAGAACTCCTTGTCATTCTCTTTGTCATAGTCTTTGGATAAACACGAAGAAAGGCAAGGTCGCCAACAAAGGGCGTTTGAGCCACTGCAGGGCTATAAACAGGATAAAGACGAGAATGGGTCGGATCTACACACACACATATATATATATATATATATATATATATACAACAAGCTGGATGTATATATATATATATATATATACATATATATATATATATATATATATATCTGCTTATAACCACTGAGTAGATCTCTACGTAGTAGAGCCGCTGAGTTGATCCGCGGCTAAAAAGCGAGCGTTGCACTTCCGACCGACCCTTTACCGCAGCGAAAGAATACTCCGACGATAGCTAGCAAAAAAGCCTCGCTCGCGAATAGGCTGACAGCGCGGCGGCGCCTAGTTTCGCTCACGCCCTCGCGTCGGGGGGAAGCTGCAGATGCCACCCGCTCCCAGCGCTCCAACGCCCGGGGGAGGGGAGAGTCGACGCAGGGCGCGCACCGCCGCGCTGAACTCGGCCGCGAGGCAGCCGCTTGCGTGCAAGCCGCACGCGCGCGCGCGCGGCGAAGTCGCGCGGACCGGCATTGAGCTCGCGCCACTCTCTGCTGCCGAGCTCGAGCGGGCCGAGGCGAGCGAGTACGAGCACGAGCGCGGCCCATCTGACTGGCGGCAGGCGAGCGCTCTCTGCGAGCGGCCGTAAGGCGCAGCGGCGATCACCGCAACAGAGGTGAGTGAGACCCGGGGGGGGGGCTGATGATGTGCTTGCCTTTTAACTACCGAGCTCGCGGGCTCGAGTCCTGCCCCCGATACGTAAGGCGCCTGAGCAGAGATTCAGTAGTTCTCCTTTGATAGTAGTAATAATAATTTTAATAAATGTACATAGCACCCTCAGAGAACTTAATCGCTTCCCATGCACTTGAGGTGCAATAGAAATTTATTATTATTTTTTAATACATATAAATATATCTATGTATAAATGCAAAGGCGGAGCCAGGATTGAGGTGCAATAAAAATTTATTATTATATACAAATATATCTATGTATAAACGCAAAGGCGGAGCCAGGATTTTCATCTACGAAGGAGGAGAGACCTGCACATTTTTTATGTAGTTAGCTAGGCAAAACCTGCAGTTACTGAAAATTTTTGGCGAATCGTAGTTTTTATTTGACGCGAACTCGGCGGCTGCTCGTCGAGTGGAAAATTCGGACGCAATTTCGTCATCGGCGACGGTCGGTGGGCCCCGGAATAGAGGGCGGCGGCCCATGCGAAGCGAAATATGCGCGCGCGCGAACAGGCGCGGCAGGCGATAGTCGACTGCCGCGAAGTCGCAGCGCACAATGGCCCGCGCACGCGAGACCTCACTAGCGTCGCCTGCTCCAAAGCGTCTCAGCTCCGAGGAAACTGCTGCCGCTATCCAGATCGAGTTTCCAGCTTGTTGTATTCTTACGCATGCAGCGTCGCTCTCGCTCGTCGAGGCCTCGGATTACGAGACTTGCGGTTTCTAATGGCACCGCGGACATGCACGAACGGCGTGTATGGACTGCTTGCGAGAACACGATCTGGCGCCGCCGCCGCCGATCTCGACCTTGGGTAGCCGCGGTTTCAGCGCCGCCTAGCGGCGCGAGCGGAGCGCTCCGTTGCGGGCGGTTTCCCACCCCGGCGCTCTCCGCGGACAATAGAAGGACGCGACGCTCGAATGGTTGGCAGCGGGGGATTCGGGTGCGCCGGGCCAGTAGCGGGGCAGCAAGCGAGCCTCTCCACTCCTTTCCGGCGGCGGCGGCGGCGAGTTCGTGCGGCCGGCGCCCTTACCAGGCGGCGCCGGCCGCACGAACCGCACTAGCCGCCGCCGCCGCGCGCAGCCGCAGGTCGTCCGTCCGGCAAATTCGTCCGTCCGTCCGTCGGCGTGGGGCTCGAAAAATAATGCGCTACGCTAAGTGCTTCCCGCTAGAGCCCGGTGTACGTGCAGAGGAACTCGCCGGTAGCCGCATGTGGCTAGCGGCGAGTTCCTCTGCGTCCCAGCCGCGTCTTTTCGCGTTTGCTTTAATAATTCTCCTTTTATTATGAACGCAGCCGTCGCTAACGTCGAGCAGACGAGAAATAGGGCCGACTCTCGAGCTATGGGCGCGCGTGCAGCCAGGGATGTGACTAAAAGCCTGCGACGGGAAGGCTGGCGACCGATGGACTAAGGGGGGGGGGAAGGTTTGGGAGACGAGGGCTAGCGGGCGACGACGGGTGGCGGGCGCGGTGGGTCGTTCGCCTGCCAGGGAACTCGTCGAAGCACCCGAGCGAGCACCGGAGGGGGGCGCGCGAGCGGTTAGGTCGTAGCGCCGCCGAGCGAGCGCTGCTTAGTTCCGCGCTACTCGACCGCTCGGCGGTCCACAGCGAAACGGGTGGCATTTCCTTGGGAAGCACCTGCACGCGAAGAGGCCACTTATTGAGGGTATCGGGGGTGGAGAGCTGTACAGTCGGCGGCCGTAAAGCGTTTTACCACTCTTTATTATGTTTTATTCCTATGAAGCTGAGAACATTTTCGTGCCGGCTATCGCGAAGATCTCCCGTCATTGCCCGCACGTTGGGTGCTCGTGCTAATTTCAGATTGGGTGACTCGCACGCGAGTGCCTGCCGCGGCGGCCTGACTGACTGGCACTCGCGACCCCCGCGGCGCCCGACCGACCGGCTCGTCGGCTCCGCCCCTGGCGCCGCGATACTTAATGCGGCGGCGCGAAAGGTCGGCGCTCCTATCGTAGCGGCGCATTCGCCTAACCGACTCGAGCGCGCCGAGCTAGCGAAGGCAGGCACGCTCGCGCGCGGACATGGGCGCCCGCGTGGTCGCGCTAAGTCTCGTCGTCCTCTACTGGGCGACCGTCGGCGCCCAGGTTCTGACGCCGCCGTACTTCAACCTGGCCGAAGGCAGCCGCATCAGCGCGTCGGCGACGTGCGGCGCGGACGTGCCTGAGCCGGAGCTGTTCTGCCGGCTGACCGGCGCGAACGCCGACGAGCAGCAGCGCATTCACAGCGTCAAGATCATCCAGGGCCAGCTGTGCGACTACTGCAACCCGCTTGTCGCCGAGCAGGCGCACCCGCCCGAGTTCGCCATCGACGGGACGGAGCGCTGGTGGCAGAGTCCGCCCTTCTCCAGGGGCATGCAGTACAGCGAAGTCAACCTCACCGTCGATCTGGGCCAGGTTCTGCATTGGCGGGCGCGCGCGCGGGCGCGCGGGCGGCGGCGGCACGGCTCGGCGCTCGCGCCGCGCTTTCGCGGACCGCGCGCGGCGGCCCGGACGTCCCCCGTTGCTGCGTCGTCGGACTGCCGCCGCGCTGCCCGAAAGCGCGTGCTGCTCGTCGCGCGCTGCCGGTCGTGCGCTTTTGACGCAGCATCATTTCGTCTGCTTCGGCGGATTGGCGGCCTGGTCGTCGGCTCCCAATATGAGAGGGGTGCGTCGCCGCTGACCTGTTTGGGGCTCGCCGGCCGCCGCCGCACCGGAATTCGCGCATCAGCCGCTGCCCTCAATACGGTCGGCATCTGGTTAAGATCAGGAAATACCAGGTGGCGGCGATCCGCCTCCTCCGGAAATGTGTCGGCTTCCTCCGCCCTCCCCGCTGGTCTGCCGACGTTCTTTGTGGCTGCTTGGACCGACAATTGGCAGTTTTGCGGTCGGGACGCGCCTCGGATGGGTTGGTGTGGTGGGGGGGGGGCATCTCAAGGCTAACAGTATCTTGACTGGGTCGCTCCAGCCGAAAGTCGCATCGTCGCTTTAGTTGTAGCTGTTCTTTCGGTCCAACTTTAGTTGTGTGAAAAAGATTTACAGCAAGGGAGAAAAGAGAGAGAGAGAGAGAGAGAGAGAGGCGAGAAAGAGAGGCAGGGAGGAAGGGAAGGAGGTGGGGCTAGGGAGAGAGAGAGAGAGAGAGAGAGAGAGAGAGAGAGAGAGAGAGAGAGAGAGAGAGAGAGAGAGAGAGAGAGAGAGAGAGAGAGAGAGAGAGAGAGAGAGAGAGAGAGAGAGAGAGAGAGAGAGAGAGGCGAATGTGTCGCGTTATGCTCCACTTTGCCGGAGCATTCGGCCGAGCCGAACGAGACGAACACTGGTCACATGGTACTGGGGTGCACCGCAAGGTGCAGCTCAGCCAAGCGATCGGGCTGCAGCCCAACGAAGACCTTATACCGACCGGTTTTTTCACCGACCGACAGAGAGGGCACCGCGTTGAACCCAACTGGTCAGGAAAAGAGTGCTGGCCATTCGAACGGCTCTCTCTGATGGGGATTCTTGTAATTCTCACGGAGCCACTCAGCTAATCGCCCCGGGGACTAAGGTCTGGCCGAGGTCGTTGGCTCGAGCCCCGTGGCATGCATTTATGCAGTATATGTGTAGCGCCTGAAAAGAGATTTAAGTTCTCTTAGGGCGCTATACAAATGAATTAGAATATTTTTTAATCGAGCAAGAAGTACAAAGTAAAGTTCAGCTGAATCGACAGCCTCATTTATGGAGCAGCAGGGGAACCGCAGTAGCAGGGGATCGGCCACCACTTGCAGTGGGCAATAAACAATCGCGTTCTGCAGGACTCTAATCCAGGACGTCGGGAAGTGCAGTCATCTTGCTCCTGAGCCAAGACCGCTAGGGGCAACAAGCAGTGGCCCGCCGTGAGTAGCCAGCCCGGCAGAGCAGTTCTCCTGCTTGGCATGGTCAGTGCAAAAATCGGCACTCAATTGGCATGCTATTTTTTGCTCGAAGAGAGCCAGGGGGCGGGGGGGGGGAGGGAGGGAGGCTCCGATTGATTCTATTCGGTGCCAAGAGAACAGGCATCTGTCGTGGTCGGAGTGGGAGACAAGGCTTTGCTTTGTCGGCAGGCAGGATGCAAGTAGGCCTCCCACTGTCCCCCTTGTTTGGGGCTTGATGGTTGTACACCTGGCTGTGCTGTTAATTATGGCCCCTTGCTTTCTTTGCCCTATGACAGACATCAGCCTGTGATTGCTTAGCCACCACTTAGTAGCATGGCCACCTCTGTACATCGGGATCGCTCTCTTGCAACGTGTGTTCGGCAGCTCTATAGGATTTATGACCCTGTCGGTATTTTAAGCTGCCCTGTTTTTGCTTGGCTGTTGTATGTAGACAACTCGTCTCACACTGCGCTACCCACTCCAAAGGGACGTCATCGCTGTAGGGAAGAAGAACAGTTATTTTTTCTCATACTTGACAGTTGAACCCACGACCGACCGACCCCGGAAGGTTACCTCAACACACTACTGTTCCATGTAATCTTGGCATATCTCCATCTGTTACTCCACAAAGTCACAAAGACTGCATGGGTGTTACATAGGAGAGTTTTGTATAGCACACTCACAGTCAAAGCTGCTTTCCGTACACATTCGGTAGCCAACATACTTCACCTCACGCAACAAAGAGAAAGTGAGAAGCATAGCTGAGTCGGGAGAGCAGTTGAGGTAGCGAGTAGCATGGAAGTAGCAGCTCAGGACGGCTGGAAAGGATTTGTCATAGGTGGTAGCAAGAGAGTAGTTGTCGTTGCAAAAGAATTGTGGAAGCGAGTTCCACAGTCTAGGACCTGCAGAGCGAAGGCTTCTCTCGCCAACGGTTTTTAAGCAGAGGAGTTAATCAATATCTAGTGGATTAATGCCTTGTCTCCAAGCTTGGCCACTTTCGTCATAGGCTGCCTGTCGACTGGTGCACCTGCCGCTTATAGACAAAAGTGCACGATTAAAAATTGTGCTCTTAATACAGACGAGAGGCTATGAGAGCTTCGGAGACCAGCAGGCACCAACCAAAGCTTGCACTACACAATTTTCCTTATCGAACTGGTAGGATTTGATAATTAGATTCTTAGCTTCTTCAGGTGTTAAGGTATGCCGTAAGATTACTCAGGGAGGTACGTACCATCAATCTCGGCATGGCTTACTGCACACAGTGAGAAAGAGCTCAACTCTCTTTTGCATCAGTCTGGATGGAGACTTTGATACTAATTCTGCCATCAGTGGAGCCCATTGGCACTAGCAGCCATGTAATCCTCCGATGTCACCTTCTAGGAGTTTCATGTCGCCTACGTCTTCATAAAAATGGCAAACTCTCCGCGACCGGACGTGTGGGCCCTCGACAGGTCTCTGGACGGAGGACAGACGTGGGAGGCGTGGCAGTACTTTGCCGAGACGTCCAGCGATTGCTACAACTTCTTCAAGCTGCGAGCATCAAACAAGCCCGACACGGATACCGACGTCATCTGCACCACGGAGTTCTCAAAGGTCGTGCCTCTGGAGAATGGAGAGGTAATCGCTGGAAATGTCGGCAGCCGACCAGTGCTTTCACCACCGCCGCCTGCCTCACCCCGTCGCCTGTCCCACCTTGCCCCTGTCCCACCTCACCCCCGAGCACCAGCACCGAGCTGCCGCCGGCCGTGCTCCGTGTGTGTTCGCGTGCCTGTGCTCAGAGTAGACTGAAACTCTTGCACCCTATAATCTTGTTGCAGATCGCCGTGTCGCTGGTTCAAAATCGCCCGGGCTCCAACAACTTCACGTTCTCAGCGGCGCTTCAGAACTTCACGCGTGCTACGAACGTTCGGCTGCGCTTGCTGCGGGCGAAAACTCTGTACGGACACTTGATGGCAGTAGCAAGGAAGGACCCCACTGTCACCAGACGAGTAAGTCCAGAAGAAGTTTGTTTTTGTGACGCACACCAGGGAGGAAGGAGGGCACGTGCCCTCACACCCCAAGACCTGCTGCCGGGTGGATGGAGCTGCGACATCCCTCCGACCTATCCGAAGGAGTGTTCCCGGCGCACTTGTGTCACAGCTGCACCACTTCAGTCATCGAGGGCCGACTAATGTCAAGGTTCAGCTTCGTGGGAAAAGTAGTTTGTGAGATTCCTCTTCGACGGTATTCTATGATACGAATAATCATAATAGTAAGTCTTTTGTAGAGCCCCCTGAGAGAACTTAGGCTCCATTCAGGTGCTTTACAACTTGCTGCAAGAGATGCCCTAACCACGAGCTAATGACAGGCTAGAATGGCATCCTGCTTATACAAGCATGCACAACCACACAAGTATCGCCTTTAGGCTAGATTGGCAATGCTCACAAGATTAGCCGCTCGTGGTCGCTGGTTAGTAGTATAGGGGCAAGTAGCATGCGCAGAATCATGCCTGCGTGCGAGCATCCAAAGCCAAGAAGAGACAAAAAAGACCAGCTCACTGGGGCTGAGGGAAAGCTGAGAGGGAAAAAGACTTTAAAAAGCTTTAGGTGCGACTTTAAGGGATGAGAAGTCAATGCAGCTGGTAAGAGTGTCGGAAGTGATTTCCCGACTTTCGGTGCGAACGAGCTGAAGCGCCAATCACCAAAATACTTAAATTTCATGCTAGGACCCGCAAAACGCCGGGAAGTCGAGGAGCCGGTGGTTCGAGATCACGTGACTGGAAGCCACACAGAGGTCGGAAAGGTAGGCTGGTGCAACCGACTGAAGCGACCTGTGAGCCAGACAGACAATATGGAAGTCGATTTCACTACTTGATTAGAAGCAATTGAAGCTCAGATAGAACAAGTGTGACTTGGCAGCCTGGCCGTTGATGCTAGACCAGATGAGCTGCTCTGTCTTGCACCAATGGCAGACGATTAAGGGGACCGGCCGGGATTCCCCGAATAAAGACGATTGCAGTAATCTAGTGTCACGAGCACCTCAACTAGCTTGCCTGTCGTACTCTCCTCTAAACGTAAGCCCTCATTTTGGCTCATGGTAAGGGTTGGAGACCTTGAGTGACAAATGTCTGGCTCTGCGAAATGAGCGTGTCGTTGCTCGGTTGCGATGCTGCTTCGTCGAACTATGTATGCCCTTCTGCGCCGGTGCGTCCACAAGGGGAGCAATGGCGGCTGCAGGGTGCTTTCTGCATTCTTCCAGTACTTCTACAGCATAAAGGACGTCTCCATCGGTGGCCGCTGTGTCTGCAACGGTCATGCAGACGTGTGCGACAAGACGGACCCGCTGAACCCGTACAAGCTGGTGTGTCGCTGCCAACACAACACGTGCGGCGACCAGTGCGAGCGCTGCTGCGACGGCTTCGTGCAGAAGCCGTGGCGACGCGCCACCGAGCTGGGCATCAACGCGTGCGAGCGTAAGCCCCACTCCTCCGCCGCGCTCCTTCTGCGGCGGCCTCAGACCCGAGCATGCGGACCGGCCCAATGCCGGCGGCGCATCCGGTCGTCACACCCGGTCTGGCATGTGAGCAGCTTGCAAACGGTCGCCCCGAGCTCGGCTTCTTCAACCGCCTCGAGTGGGCGGAGCAGTGTGTCTGCTGTAGCCAGCCGTCTTGCATGTGCTTCCTGCAGCCTGCCAGTGCTATGGCCATGCTACCAAGTGTCGCTACGACGACGACGTGGCTCGCCTCGGCCAGAGCATCGACATACACGGATCGTATAGCGGCGGTGGCATCTGCACGGACTGTGAGCACAACACGGAAGGCATCAACTGCGAGCGATGCAAGTTCGGCTACTACAGGCCGGCTGGCAAGTCGCGCGACGCCATCGACGTGTGCCAAAGTGAGC
This sequence comes from Cristatella mucedo, assembly GCA_009760855.2. NCBI lineage: Eukaryota > Metazoa > Bryozoa > Phylactolaemata > Cristatellidae > Cristatella > Cristatella mucedo. Next base: position 5,440,874 of record WPIO01000019.1, on the reverse strand, counting down.
CAGCGCCACGTGGCGCCACCTCGCGGCCACCATGCAAGCTGCTTGCACGCATGCTTAAATGGTGGCACAGCTTGTCGCCCAATCGGCGCTGGCTTTCACGCTTTACAGAGGAGCCACGACTTTCGTGGTGCCAGCAAACTTTGTTGGTCGTGGGGCGCTCGTTAGTTTTTCTCTCGACTACTTTCGCATTTGCTCGCGTTGTCTGCTACCGGTGTACCGGTTGGATGTTCAGGCATGTCTGCAAGTGGCTGCCTAGTAAGTGCAACGGTCTGCATGCAGAGGCAGGCAGAAGTACTAGGCTGCGCAGGCAGGCATGTGGGGAAACGGTGGGGAAGGGGGCTGAGATAGCATAAGCTAACGAGTGGCACCGTCAACAATTTGCAATTCTTCGGGGCAGGTTGATGTTTAAAGTAATTTAATGTATCTCTGTAACTTCACAAAGACAAAGTGGGCATTATGCAAGACAGCCTTTTCTAGCACACTCATAGCCCAAGCAGCTATCGGTACGCATGCAGTAGCCGTCAGACTTCTTGTCATGATGGCACACTAGGTAAGGTGGTTGCTTTTTACGACCTTGGTCCCGAGGTCGTGGGTTCGAATCCTGTGGTGGGCGATCCTTTATCGCCGCTGCAAGCGGTGGTGATAGCCGTAAAGGCTCTTCTGTCTCTATAAAAAAGAGGCTCTTAAATCAGCTAAGTATTATTGTATACGTCACGTAACAAAGATAAAGTGAGAAGCATAGCTGAGTCAACTGCATATTCAAACATGTGAGTAGCGCAAAAGTAGCGGCAGCTTAGCACGACTTGAAAGAGCGGCGGTTCAGCCCCCTTTTTAAAAGTCTGACTGTATTCATTGCGCCTGCAACCCTCCCGCCGCGGTCAACGAGTGCAACTTGTGTCGTTCTTCACCGACCTCCATCACCTTACGGACAAAATTAAAGTAGTCGAGGTTAAAGTTGAAGGAAGAGACTTATTCACGACTCGATAGCAAGAAGGTAGAGGGAAGATGAGCCCAAACGTGCATCGGCTAACGTTTAACGACTGTTGCGTGGCTCGCAAGTATTTGATCTGCTGCTGCTGCTGTTTCCTTCGGCCAGCGCTGTTGCAAGCTCGATTGCAAACAACTGCTACGCACTGCTGCACTTGTTTGCCCGGATTCTCGCTTTTTCTCGAGGCGTTGTGCTGCAGGGCAATGTGTAATTATGCTGCAGAGTGCCAGTGTGACTTGAGTGTTTCCACTGGAGGATGCGAAGACGAGACAGCACGCTGCATCTGCAAACCCCAGTTTGACGGCCCGAATTGCGACCGGTATGTGACAGCTATCGTTTGTCGATGCCACTCTTTTTTCCTTTTCCTACTGCAAGCGCTGCTGCAGTGGTTCCGTGGTCAGCATTCTTCTCAAGGCTGGAGTATCTCAGCTATGTTTCTGAGCTGCTCCCGACACAAAAAACGCAAGCATTTTGAGCCGTACTCACTGCCCTCGGCTTCTTGCGAAGGACGGCCTGCTTGGTCGTCGTACACGCACGTGCAGCATCCACGTTTGCTGCCGATGCGACGTTACAGGTGCGCTTATGGTTACTATGGATACCCAGACTGCCGACCGTGTGACTGTTTCCTTAATGGTACCGATGCAGCCATATGCACAGTCGGCGGTGGACAGTGCCCATGTAAGATCAACTTCAGCGGAAAGAACTGCAATCGCTGTGCACCGGGCTACTACAACTTCCCCGAATGCAGGCGTAAGTGGTCCCGCTCCTGCGTTTTGCTCGCCACTTGTTGCCTCAGCTCGTGCTGCCTGCCCGCCATTCGCCCCTGTGACGTCATCTTTCGGCCCTTGCCGAGTATGAGTGGGCGGCAACCGCCTCGCTGCTTAGGGGTCGCTCGGAAGGGCGTGCATATGCATATACGTTCGTCTCACTGGCCTTTGCAAATTTAGACACGGCCCATTTTTTGCCTTTGCTTTCGAAGGACTTGAGCAAAGTGCCGGCGTGCGCGGCAGATTGAGAATCCTTTTGGGCTCATCTCTCTCTCTCTCTCTCTCTCTCTCTCTCTCTCTCTCTCTCTCTCTCTCTCCTGCGTCTGGCTTTGGCCTGCAGTTAGGCTGCCAGCAAAGCGAGCGGCATCGCATCACCGTGTTTTTTGAGGCGAACCGCAGCACGACTGCTGCGGATGGCTGTAGATTTACTGCTCACCTGGCGCTCGCTCTGCGCTCGCGTCGTTGCACGATTGCATCGCCTCTCTCTCGGCGTCCTTTCAGCGTGCGCTTGTGATGTGCTTGGCTCCATCAACAACGTGTGTGACGAGCTGACTGGCAAGTGCTCGTGCAAGTACAACCACGGCGGCGCGCTCTGCGACCAGTGCGAGGACGGCTACTATGGCTACCCGGACTGCAAAAGTGAGCAGCTGCCACCTCCTCCTGCCGGCGGCTGCGAGTCTTGCATGCAGTGTCCTTTCAGCGCCGCGGTTTCCCTGTTGGCGCTCGTCGTCCGGCCGCGGGCGGGACGGGACTTCCGGCTGGGATGCCGGCAGGCGTGCCGCTGCTCTTTGCTCGTGCAGCTCGATGGCTGGCTTGCGACGCAGTGACTCGGTCGGCTGCCGACGCTGACGAGCGTTCAGCGCCCTGGCTGCCGATGGCGACTGCTTCTGCTTGCTCACGGTGCGATGCAGTGCATGCAATGCTGCAGAGGGGGCGGTGCCATGCCACCACGGGCGTTCGTTCGTCCTTGCAGTGTGCGACTGTGACATCACCGGATCCGAGACAGACATCTGCCACAAGTCAACGGGAGCCTGCAAGTGCAAGCAAAATTTCCTGGCTCCTCGATGCGACCGCTGTGCGCCGTCCTTTTACGGATACCCGGCCTGCCAGAGTACGTTATGCCTAAAGACGGGCGATAGCGAATCGCTCGTGGCAGCACTGCGCTGCCTCGAGTTGCCAAGTCTCCCCTAGCAGTTCCACGCGAGCTCGATTCGAGCTCGCTAGCCGCTGCACGACTTTTGCGCTTGGCTTATCTGTCGCGACGAAATCCGTTTCAGGATGTGGCTGCAGCGAGCCCGGATCGGTCGGAAACAGCTGTGACGACTCGGGCCAATGTCGCTGCTACCCACCGTACAGTGGCCTCAAGTGCGACCAGTGCGCCGCCGGCCACTACCGCTACCCAGAGTGCGGCCAGTGCGAGTGCAGCGCCGTCGGCGCGATTGGACGCTCGTGCGACCAGCTGTCGGCGCAGTGCAGCTGCCGTCCCAACTTTGCTGGCCTGCGCTGCGACCGGTGAGAGCAGCGACGACGGCGGCGCGCGACGGCTTCCAGTACTCTAGGGTGGCCAGAAAGGGTCGTTGCTCGCTGACCGCCGAAAACGCTGCACGGCACGGACGTGCAGTGCAGAGGTGCCCCTTGCTGAGCTTGACTATTTTGTGGCAAACTGAAGTAGCTGTCTGTGCCTTGAAGGGAGAGAGAGAGGGAGACAGACAAGCAGAGCAACAATGCCAGATAGAGACAGACTGACGAATTCAGACCGACAGACAGACAGAGACAGAGAGAGGATACACTGACGAATTCAGACCGAAAGAGAGAGAGAGACATAGATAGAGAGGGAGATAGAGGCAGACAGACGGACAGAGAGACCGAGAGGGCAGCACTCAAGTGGCACCTGTTTGGAATTTTTTTTAAAGTTTTAATCTTGGCAACAACTCATGACGAGGAAGTTTGGAGCAAAGTTTGACTGGATACAGCTAGCAAGCAAACCAAAGACCACACGCGAGCAAAGCGTGATGTCCGACTGATGTGGCATGTGCTGCGCCGTGAAGCATTTCTGTTCTCCGTGGCAGCCACCGGTTGCTCCATAGTCCCCCATCCTTTCGTCGGCTCCTTTTCTCGGTCGCTTTTGATCTGGCCACTCCGGCTTCCAGTCGCACTTTGCATCAGCCGTTAGCAGCCACACGTGCACACCAGTGCTGCTGTTGCGATTTGTCTGCTTGCACTCGCGTTAAGAAATACTTCTTTCGTACGGTGCCCTAAGAGAGCTTGATCTCTATCCAGGCGCTTTACACAAGCCGCTGGGCTCGAGCCGGCCACGGTGCTGGCCTTTACAGGCGAGCCCGTGTGTGCCCGCGCTTGCCTGTAACTGTTGTGTGGCCACTTGCCCTCTTCATCATCTGATCTGCGGTGCTCGAGTTTGTGCGGTCAGGCGAAGGCATGAGCTGCTGCATCCTATTTCCGTCGCAGGTGCGCTCCCGACTTCTACAACTTCCCTGCGTGCGAGTCGTGCAGCTGCAACCCGGCGGGCGCCGCCGAGAAGCCCGGCTACCCGCTGGGCGGCTGCGGTGCCTTCTCCGACGGCCGGCTCTGCGAGTGCAAGTCGAGGGTGGCTGGCCGAATCTGCGACACGTGCAAGCCGGGCTTCTGGAACCTGCGAGCGAGCAATCCCGAGGGCTGCGAAGGCGAGCAAGCAAGCGAGCGAGCGGCACTCACGGCATGCGCTTGCAAAGTGCTCAAGTGCTGCCAGCGCCGCCTGGCATCCTCCGGCGGCCGAGCAGTGCTGCTGTCGGCCGGTGGCCACGAGTCCCCTTACCTATCTGTGCATGTCCTTTTTTAAAATCGCAGATTGCAGCTGTAACCGCGACGGCACGATCGTCGGCGACAATATGTGCGACCCCGTGTCAGGGCAGTGCAGCTGCAAGATCAACGTCAACACCCGGCGCTGCGACACGTGTGTCGATGGCACCTACAAGCTGCAGGGCAGCGACCTGTTCGGATGCACCGGTAGGTGGTAGCAGCCGCTGACGTAGCAATGACAGCGGCAGCCGTGCGCCAAAGCGTGCGCCGGCAGCGCACGAATCTGGCCGCGGGCGGCGGTCGCGCCGCGCGGCACGCTTTCTCACTGTTCTGAGCCGCTTGCAGATTGTGAATGTGACCCCGGCGGCGCTCTGCACGAAAAGTGTGACAAGGTGACTGGCTCGTGCCAGTGCCGAAACTTCATCGAAGGCCGCCGCTGCTCACAGTAAGTGGGCGCCGCGGTAGCTCCTCGACACGCCGGCAGTGGTCGGGCGTGCCCAACGGCCGGTGGCGTGCACTGCCGACTGCATCGTCGGCTGCGACGGCTCTAGTTTTTGCTACTCTTTTGCAGGCCCTTGAATCTTTACTATTTCCCAATCCTTCATCACTTGAAGTACGAGCTCGAGGAGGGCTACACGCCGTACTACACTGACGTCCGATTTGGCTTCGATCGCTCTCCGTTCCCAGATTTCTCGTGGCGTGGCTATGCCACTTTCTCTCATCTGCAGGTTTGAGCTCAACAGCGGCGAGCTTCGCATCCGCGCTGACTTGGAGGCTGACTCGAGCCGCCCCCAACTCCACCCTTACTGCTGGCAGTCCTGCTCTTAGTTTACCGAGCACACGTGCTCGCGACCCCGAGCACACGTGCTTGCCGGCGTCTAGTTTTTTCTCGCGCTCGCACCATTGTCGGTTCGTCCTTTGTAGCCGGAAGTGCTGGTGAGCATCAACATCGACAAGCCGTCGCTGTTCCGAATCATGTACCGCTACGTAAACCGAAACAGCGAGACTGTTACTGCTACCATCGTGCTTACGCCAGAGACCGAGACGTCCACCGACAGCAAGCAGAGCGACTCTCTCAGCTTCCCCAACACGCTGTGAGTGGCGCGTGCAAGAGCACTACGGGCGGCATCGTCAAGCACCTGCCGAGCCCGCTAGTAGCTAATTATTACTGTAAGAGCAGCTCACTGCCTGTGGACTCACTTCACCTGAGTCATAGTAGTTCCATCACGGAAAACAATGCTGCGCCATTTTGCCACTTGACGAAAGTGCACCATCTCGCCCACGTGACGCAAGTACTCTATCTTGTGGCATGACAGACTTTCACTCTTTAATTCGTAGAGACACTTGTATAATTACTACCACGGCATTTCCATTTAATCTTTATCTTTATATGTACACACACACACACACACACACACACACACACACACACACACATCCTTAGCATGCTTACGGTTGCCCGGACCGGCCAAGTGACTTATAGGTATGCCCGGAAGACTTGCTGCACACACAGATATCTGTGGACACAGTCGAGAGCGAGGCTGGAGAATGGTGGGCTGCATTTGACCCAGAAGAATGCGACCAACAGCGAGGCTAGTCGGCCAACAAAGGGAGAGGGTTGGGGAGGAGAGAAAGTTTGATCGTGTGAACGAAGCTTGGTTTGGGTCTTCCTTCCCTGCCGGGTGATAGATACGGCCACGGAGGTCGGTGGCTGAAGTGTTCCTCCATGACGTGGCAGCCTGCTAACTAGATAGGACTGACCTGCACCACCAACCCCTCCCCCACTAGCCAAAGTAGGCGGCCTATGAAACAGGCCGCCTACTTGTCAAGTGAGCTGTCCCCTCTCAGAAGCTGCATAGAATGCTGCTGCTGCTGACTGTATTCGGTCCACGAGCAGCCGGAGTTGTAGCAGTAGCTCACACAGATGGAGCTCACTGATCGTACCGTGTGCAACGAATGTCCTGCTGAGTAGTCAGAAATGCCGTGCCGGCCAGACCATTATAAATAATAATAAAAATAATAATTCACTTGATAAAGCGCCCTCAGAGAACTCAATCTCTCTCTAGGCGCTTTACATTTGCTGCAAAGTGAAATGCAATTGAATGGTAAGTAAAATCATGCTTGAAAAACAAACGAGATGAATAATATGGTTAGGGGTGACATGCACAGGGTCAGCATGCAAATGTGGTTAGTGGCAGCATGCACAGTGTCAGCACGCATAAGCACATCAAAGACGAATCACAGGGACCCACTAAATGCTGTCCTAAATAGGTGTGTTTTTAGGTTCCTTTTAAATGTGGTCAGGTCAGGGGATGTTTTGACGCAGGTCGGGAGGGAGTTCCAGGCTTTGGGAGCATATGAACTAAATGCACGGTCTCCAAAGGATTTAAGGTTTGTATGAGGTATTTCTATCTAGACTGTTGGATTCCGAGAAGCGGGTGGTACGATGCTTGGCCTGATGGGGTAGTATATCTGACAGATAGGCTGGAGCCATAGAATGAAGGGACCTAAAAGTGAGGGACAAAACCTTGAAGTCAATCCACTGCTTGACTGGTAGCCAGTGCAGATCGGCGAGAAGTGGAGTAATGTGGCAACTGCGACGCTCACGACAGACAAGCCTAGCTGCAGAGTTTTGCACAAGCTGCAATCGCCTGATCGCACATGCTGGTAGGCCAGTAAGCAGTGAGTTGCAGAAGTCGAGACGGGATGTCACGAATGCATGAACTAACTTGGACGTGGTATCTTTATCTAAACAAGCCCGAATTTTAGCAATGCTATGAAGCTGAAAATAGGCGGATTCTCGTCATCAGTGCAGAGTGTGCAGCTAAAATGAAAAATATGAGTGACTCTTTGAAGAACCGGTTCAGGCTGGAGCCCAACAAGTCTGGGCCGAACGCTAGTCAGTTCTGAATGTAGTTACACAGGACCATTGACGCCTCGGCAGCAGTCGCGCGAATCTCGTCGTTGCTTCTGCTGATGCCAATACTGTGCACTGTATAACCTAGTGCGACTGCCATCTTACAGTGATGGACCCAGGTTTGCTATGACGGGCACGTCCTTCCTGTTGTCATCTGGCAAGTGGACCGTGTCACTGAAGACCGACAACGAACTCTACGTTGTGAGTGCATGCGCTGGACTGTGGTTCAGCGCTAGGCTGGTCTGCTGCAGCAGTCAGGGCCCTTACACGAGGCGTTCTACCAGCCTTTCTCTCTCTCTCTCTCTCTCTCTCTCTCTCTCTCTCTCTCTCTCTCTCTCTCTCTCTCTCGTGCTATCGGCATCGTGTCTGGGTGGCACTTTGAGCAAAGCACGGCTGTAGGGGATTAGTGGTTGCAATGTCATCGCTATGCTTGCAGCTAAAATTGACAGGGTTTCGATTATGAAGCTCAGCCAGGGGTTCCTTAAGCGATTTGCGAGCTTCACTCGAAAATCGGTGATTCCCTCTTGTACATGTACCTCGCTACATCTCGCGTCTTGTTCTCACTGCGTTAGGTTTCAGAAACCATGCTGGTGGTAAGTGGAGGCAAGCCCCGGCTAACTCCTCCACCTTACTCGATGCAGATGCTTCCCTTCGATGGCCCAGCTGCCGAATCACACTGGATAGTCGACTAACGTTCCCAGTTGGCCATTGCCGTTTATGTAGGCTGTAGCACGAGTTATCCTCCTAACCTCTTTCGGTGCTCCATCGAGTGAGAGGGCGCATCCGTCATGGACACGCACATGCTCTCAAACGCGCGCTCACGCACGCACATCGCCCACCGATTGGCCGTGAATCTCGATGCAAATCCCGTGCGTGCTCATGCTGCCGCCCACTGCACGACTGTCGCTCGCGAGACGACGACGACACCGGCACTGGCAAGCGGCGCCGAGCTCGTGCGCCTGCCTGCATGGCAGCTGCGGCGGCAGCGGCTCGCTTGCTGCATGTCCTCTGCGTGCGAGCTCGGTCTTGCCACCATCCCGGCAGCGTAGCTCGCTCTACCCACCTCTCAACTGCTCGGCGGCGGCAGTGTGGAGCTGATAGTGACAATCACAACGATGAATACGCGCCCTTGCCGGGCAGCTTGTGGCAGCGACCCGCATGCAGGCCGGGGTCGGCGGTGTCTCTGCTGGCCGCCAAACTCGCCTCTGCTGCTGCGTGGTCGTAGGACTACATGGTGCTGCTGCCGCAGCCGTACTACGAAGCCTCGGTGCTGCAGGACAGGGTGAAGATGCCCTGCCTAGCTCCAGACAACGGAAAGCCGTAAGTTCAGTTTGAGTGCCTTTACGGGGTAAATGTGCAAGCGCATTAGAGCTGCGATGCCAACCGGGCGTGCGGCTAGCGAAGGCGCTCGCGACGTGAAGGGTCGTGCCCTTCGTGCTTGCCAAGTTGTCGCTAAGGTATCCATCAAGTGATGGAGGCCTCGCCCGTACGGTTTGTGCAGGTGCCTTCATTACGTCTACGTCGACGTATCGCCGTACCCCCGATCCACCTACGACAGCGCGTATGCACTAGACAGCACCGGTACGAAGCAGTCGCCGCAGCTTTACGCCAACGATGACGTACTGCTTGCCGTCGGCTCACCGCAGCTCGTCGTGGCAGCTCGAAGCAAGGTAACTCCTTCCGAAGCTCAGCTAGACCTCGAAAAAAATGGAGACCTACCTACCTACCCACGAGCAGTTGTCAAAAACCTCCAGTGCTGCTCGGTCCCTTCTAGGATTGGAGGGGGGGTTGCTTGCCGTCGCGTGGCCGGCATGGCGTCGAGCACGAGCTCTTGTCCCATGAGCACGCTCGCAGTCCGCATGTCTGCAGTGCGCTAGGCCGATGCCTTGCAGGCCCTTTTTCTTAGTCAGTGTCCCCATTTTTTGCCAACTCAGTGGACTCGCTCAGGGGCGGCTCGCATCGACGACGGCTCTACTCAGCTCACGCCTGACCCGCCCCCGTGTCAGAGCTAGCCGTTGCGCCGGTTTGTTCCAGCCTCGCACGCAGTTCGATCTCGCCATCCCGGCGCAAGGACAGTACGTGATCCTGGTGACGTACATCAACCCAGCTCGCTCCCTGACGGCCACCGTTAGCCTGTCGGGCAATGGGAGTGACCCGGCGTCGGCGGAGGATGGAAAGGCCGTGCTGTATCGCTGCCAGTACTCGTCGCTGTGCCGGCAGGTGGTCGTCGACGCCTCGGGTCGCATCAAAGCGTTCAGCCTCCAGCCAGGACCCATTTCTGTCGCCTTGCTGCCGGACACGAACGAAGAAGTCGCCGTGGTGAGCTCTAGGGCGCGCTTCTCCGCTGCCATCTCTAGCGTTCGATCTCGTGAAGAAAAGAACGCATTGGCCGCTGCTTCGCCTACTGCTGCCACCGCTCAAGCTGCCACGTGACAAGTTTACCTCTATTGCAGGAGAGCGTGACCGCCATTCCTCGCAATCATTGGGACACTCGGATTTTGAAGCCGGCCGTTAGCTGCATTCGCTTCAAGGATGAGTAAGAGGACGACCGACCGCTCAAGCGCTTCCTTTTGCTGGTCGAGCGTGGACCTGAAAAAAGCAAGCAGAAAAGGCAGATCCCCTGGATGGATCGTCCTTTCCTTGCACAAACGCTATTGTCTCGGTCGCGATAGCGAGCGACGCAAGCTTGCAAGCGCACGTGCCGCTGAGTCAGAGCCGCCGCTTAGCCATCATTCGCTTCGTGTCACTCATCTTTTCCTCTTCGATGTCGCACGCTCAGGTGCCAGACCGTGCGCTACCCCGATTGGCCGACGGCGGTCAAGGCCGAAGCCGAAGCAAGCCCCAACGAGAATCTGAGAGCGACAGACCTGCCGGAGACACTCGGTGCCAACAGCGCCGCCACGGGCCTCGTCAAGCTGCACCCTGGCCACGTAAGCGCGAGGCCAGAGCGAGCGAACGCGTAGAGCTGCTAACTAGCACCAATCTGCACTGTCTGTTCTGTTGCTCTGCGACGTGACTCTGCTCCGAAATGTCTGTGGTGGCTCGCTGCCGTGTCAGATCAGGCTGAAATTCAGACGGTTTGCGATTCTGCTGGCCGCCGAACCACATCTGTGTTGAAGTCGCGGCTAATCAATTGACCTCGGCGAAAATTGCAGCGCGAAGTGTTCATCTACCTCACGCTGCCCAACACGGAGCCGCACGTGTTCGTGGTGCAATACCATCAGCCGCGCCATACCGGCATCGTCGTCAACCTGACCGTAACGGCCAACGGCATTCCCTATCCTGGTGAGGCTCGCACCTGTCCACCACCTGAGGCTCGCATCAGTTCACTCGCGCGGCTGCTCGATCATCGCAGCTCCTCTTGTGCCTGCATGCTCCTTGACTCTGACGCGCCGTTTGAATGACGTCTGCGATCCGAACAGGCTACATCGACGCCGTCTACTGCCCCAACGTGGCCGGCTGCCGAGCGCTCGTCGAGTTTTACACTTACGACAGCGAGAGTCACGTGCTCAGCGTGCTTCCATCGCCGAACATAACGGTTCAAGTGATGCCGCCGGCGCCCTCGAAGTCGCAAGGCCACAACGCGACCGTCTGGATCGACTACCTGCTGGCCGTGCCCAGCTTCGACTTCAACCCGTCCGTCCTGCTCAACCTCGAGCCTCTGGACCTCTCTGCCGCATTCATCACGCAGTGCTCCAACGACGGCACGTTTCACGTCGAGTAAGGACACGGTGGCTGGCTCGCTCCCGCCTTTGGCCCCCCTCCCCCCACCCCACCCCCCTGCACAATTCGGCCGATGCGCCAGCGCGAGGCTTGCTTCGACGCAGCTGCTGTAGCTGCTGCCAGCAGCCGCAAGACGAGGTGGAGGTGAAGGTGAAGGTGGCACACTTTTGCCTTGCAGCCCCAGCACGGCCTCCGTCTTCTGCCGGCAGTCGGTGTTCTCCATCACGGCCGAGCACAACAACGGCGCGCTGCAGTGCGGCTGCGATAGCCGCGGCTCGCTCGACCTCAAGTGCAACGAGTTCGGAGGGCAGTGCCGCTGCCGGCCGAACGTCATTGGTCGCCAGTGCACGGCCTGCGCCACGGGCTACTATGGCTTCCCCGACTGCAAGCGTGAGTACATCCGTGCCGCCGCCGCCGCTGCACGCCTTTGCCCCAGAGGGGGGGAGGAAGCCACCTACGATGATGACAGGAGCGCGCTCGCTGCACAGTGCCGATTCGGCGCGTGCTTGCAGTGTGAGGCGGCCGCGAGATGCGATGGGAGCTGGGGCGCTCGTGCTCTCGCCCACTCGCGAAGGCAATTGGAAGAGGCGTGAGGGTGCGTGATGCGATCGTGATCCTCTGCGCTCGCTCACAGTCTGCCGGTGCCCGGCGCTCTGCGAGCCGACGACCGGCGCGTGCATATGCCCGCCGCGAGTGACCGGACGCAACTGCGACACGTGCGTCGCCGAAACGTTTGGCCTCGACCCGATGATCGGCTGCGAGGACTGCCGGTGCAACGAGGAGGGCGTTCTCAATGGCAACACGACGTGCGACGTTCGACTCGGACAGGTGCTTTGCTCCCTATGCTGCCGACCCCGACCGTCTGGCTGGCTTGCCTGAGTTGCCCGAGTCGTGCAAGAGCGAGCGAACACAGCGAGCCTTGCATTTCTTCTCTCGCGCCCCCAACCAGTCCCCTCGCCTCTGCCTGCGTGCCTGCCTGCGCTCGAAAGCTCGACTCGCTCAAGCTCGCCTGCGTCGGCCATAGTGCGACTGCAAGCCCAACGTCGGAGGCCGCCAGTGCGACCGATGCAAGGACGGCTACTACAACTTTCCGGCGTGCAGCGACTGCGGCTGCGATCCCGCAGGCACCGTGGACGAGACGTGCGACAAGACGAGCGGCCGGTGCCTGTGCAAGGAGAACACGATCGGCGACGCTTGTGGCCGCTGCCGGCCCGGCACGTTCTACCTCGAGTCGCGCAACCCCAAGGGCTGCACGCAGTGCTTCTGCTTCGGCAAGACGACCAGCTGCCTGAGCTCCAGCTACCTGCTCAGCATAGTGAGTGCTAGCTCATCGTCCTCTGGGGACGCTGCAGTGCTGCTGCTGCTGCGGCACTCAGTTGCACTAATTACGTGCCAGCCGTGCACCTGCTTCGATGACCTCGTCGGCTCTTTCCGCTCTCTTGCTCACTCTGTCTCTCTCCCTCTCTATCTCTCTCTCTCACCCTCTCTTTGCAGCTGTGCGCAATGGTCGCAGCTCTTAACTAGGCGAGCCTCTCGATCGCACAGGTGGAGGACATGACCGGCCCATGGACGTTTAGCGACGTCGATGCCACGGTGACGGTCGTCACGCCGTCTGGTGTGAGCGCTCTCTCTGATTCTACATCGCCTGTGGCTGCTCACTACTGGGGCGCCCCGCCAGCCTATCTGGGCAACAAGGTATGCTCGTAGGTCGCAGCACACCTGACAGTTGCCATAAGGCTCGGCGGCCGTAAATGCAAGATTCATAGCAGGATTCTCGGGTCGGAGTCAACAGTCGGCTTTTTTCTTTTCGTTTGGTGCTCGGTCAGGTGACTTCGTACGGCAGTCAGCTGACTTACAGCTACTCGGTCGACAGGCAAGCCGGTGTCGTGCTGCGAGGACCAGACGTTCGTCTGCGCGGTCGCGGCATGACGCTCGTGTACGAGCGGGTCGGCATATCTGCGGCAAGCTACCAGGTCAAGCTTGACCTGCTCGAGGCAAGTAGTGCAAATGGCTGCCAAGATGGTTGGTGGTTGTGTGGGTCATCAAGCACACTAGAGCTTTATTTTGTCTGCCACCATGGACACGTATAGCAAAATGTGTCCCTCTAAAATCAGAAATAAACTATCGCAATGTGTTGCAAGCAGAGCTGGACTCACATTTCAAATTGCGCTCATCCCCGAAGTACTAGCCGAGTTATGGATTTTATAAGGAAGAAAGGTATACTGTAAATGAACATCTTTAAAAGTTACAAGTGTGCACATCATTAAGCTTCACACGTGTACCTCAATCTACCAAGGGTCAACAAGTTGGGTGCACAAGTCGCATATGATGCAGAGATAGGTAGTTATAAAAGTATTTTCTTGACATTCCACCTTAAGCTATTGGCTGCTGCCTTCGACGCTAGCAAGTGAAGACTAAAAGAGTTTGCGCCCGGACGTCAAGAGTTTGCTGCTTAGCAGAGACCGGCCTGCGCTGTCACGTTAGGGTATGGGCGAGTGGCAATACAGTCGTGCCGTCCGTCTGTCCGGCTGTAATGGTCATTGTGTGCTGCATACCGAAATATAGTCAAGCGTCTGCACCTGTGTAGCACGTCGTGCGGCGTGCAGGTCTGCTTGCCCTCTGATTGCAGCCGGCCATGCAAAAGCCAAGGAGGCTTGCTGCTTTGTCTGCTCTGCCTGGTACCTGCAGCGGTCTGACTTGTTGGTATAGATAACTTTACAATCGACTTCATTTCAGAGCAACTTGCGACACGAAACGACTGGCTCGCCTGTGACCCGGGACCAGCTAATGCTGGTGCTGTCCAAGTTGCAAGCCATCGAGATCAAGGCGGGCAGCTGGAGCGAGGCCACCAAATTCACGTAAGTTGTTGTTAGGCAGCGTGCGCGAGTTGCATGTGCGATGCTATAGGCCCCTTTCCACCATCGACGGCTGCCTGGCACGTTACGCTACTGAGTTGGCCGCTGCAACCACAGTCACGTATTCTTAGGCAGCAACCGTGCATCTGACGCTGTGATAGATTGTACAGCGCTGTATCTCTCTGCATCTCTCTGTCTCTATCTCTCTCTCTCTCTCTCTCTCAGCTCCCTCTCTTCTCTCTCTCTCTCTTTCTGTCACTGTCTCCGTCTGTCCGCCTGTCTGTCCGCCTGTCTGTCCGTCTGTCTGTCTGTCCGTCCGTCCGTCCGTCCGTCTGTCTGTCTGTCTGTCTGTCTGTCTGTCTGTCTGTCTGTCTCTCTCTCCATGACTGCGTTTTTCCGCAGTGTGAGCAAGCAGGTGCACGTGTGTGTGTTCGCGCATGTGTGAGTGCGCACGTGCGACCGAGTCGTTGGCTGCTCGATGGCCGACTCCCTGGCTTTGTCTCATAGGCGAGTGCTGAGCGACTTTAATGCTCGATGCCCTTGCCAATTATCGGTTGCGCTCTCTGAGAGTGAACGAACACAGACCGAACAGGCACGTGTCCATCTTTGCTCAATATATACTTAGCTGATTGAACAGCCTCTTTTGTATAGCGACAGAAGAGTTTTTACGGCTATCACCACCGCTTGCAGCAGCGATAAAGGATCGCCCAGTGCAGGATTCGAACCCACGACCTCGGGACCGAGGTCGTGACAAGCAACTGCTTTATCTAGTGAGCCTTTACGGCTGCTCAAGGCTCCTTCCTGACCGTAGTGGCTGGCCACTGCTTTGAGCCGGATGTTGACTAGCGCTTGCTTGCAGCCTGTGGCTGCACAAATCTTCTGCCTTGGTAGCCTGCTCAGCGCCGTGTGTAGCCTGCTGCTGCTGCTGAGTGCAGCTGCTTCCACGTGCTGCTCAAACCAACGACGAGCTGCTGCGCTTGTATGCCAGGTTGTCGGCTGTGAAGCTTGGAATGGCCGTGGACCAGGCAGGCCAGCCACTCACCGGGTTGTCGGCCTCGGCGTCCGCTGAGCCCCACGCTTCCATGCTGGGCCCCACGGCAGTGCTGAACGTCGAGATCTGTCAATGCCCACCGCAGTACAAGGGTACTTCTTGCGAGGTGAGTGCCGTCAGGGAGGGACACTGCCTCGCGCCGACCCTATCGGCCACACCGCTGCCATCTTAGGCGTCTGTGCTTTCTATTGCACGCCCGCCCTCGGTCCAACTTCGTTGCTGCCTACTCCTGTACGCTCTGCGCCCGGCGGCGAGAGGCTTGCCGAAAATCGCACCGGGCAGCGACTGCTGCCAAAGTGTGTGTGGTGTGCTCGAGCGCACGCATGCATCGGCGTGCCGCTGTCTGTCTGCCGCCACAGGACTGTGCCGAGGGCTTCTACCTGCGCTCTGAGCCACACCAGCGCGAGGTGTGCGTGCCTTGCGAGTGCAACGGCCACAGCAGCCGCTGTGACCCCGAGACAGGAAGGTGCCTGGTAAGCTAGCGACTTTGGTAGACTTCTCTTCTGCTGTCCATCGTGCTTGCTCACCGACTCGAACGAGAGAGAGAGAGAGAGAGAGAGAGAGAGAGAGAGAGAGAGAGAGAGAGAGAGAGAGAGAGAGAGAGAAACGTTCTCACCCCACGTAGTTTTTTCTAGCTCAAGCCGCTGCTGCTCAAAGCGAGTGCACTGCCAATCTTGGCTCCGTTTCAGGGCTGCCAAAACAACACGATGGGCGACCACTGCGAGCAGTGCGTGCCGGGCTACTACGGCGATCCGCCCACAGGTGGCTGCACCATCTGCTCATGCCCGATGCCCACCGCCAGCAACAACTTCGCCAAGAGCTGCTCGGCCACGTCCGACGGACGCATGCTCAGCTGCGACTGCCCGCCGGGCTACCTGCCACCGTTCTGCGAAAAGTACGCTGCCACTGCGCCGCCCGTCAGTCGCCCGACCGCTGCCGCCGCTGGACGGCACGATGGGCAACGTGTTGGCCGTCTTTGGCGGTTGTCGGTTGGCTTGGCTCTTGCAGCGGAGCCTAGCCCTCTTGTCCTCAAGCTCTTGCTCTCCGCCGCTCTCTCCATCGCTCTGCAGATGCGCGCCGGGCTTCTTCGGCGATCCGTTCGGCAAGCCGGGCAGCTGCATTCCGTGTGGCTGCAACGACAACATCGATCGCAGCGACCCAAGCGGCTGTCACCCGACGTTTGGCCACTGCCTGCGCTGCTTGGCGAACACGTTCGGTGACTCGTGCGAGCAGTGCCAGGATTTCTTCTGGGGTGATGCCGTGGACTCAAAGAACTGCACAGGTGTGTGTGTGTGCCCTGCCCTGCCCGCCTCGCCCGCTGCAATAATGTGCGCAATGATTTTCTCGTGGCTCTGCTTGCCGCTGCGACGCCTGCGACGTCTTTGTGCTTCTAGAATGCGACTGCGACCGCACCGGCTCGTCGGGATGCGACAAGGCGACCGGACAGTGCTTCTGCAAGCCAAACGTGGTCGGCGACCGTTGCGACCGATGCGCGGTGAGGGGCGTGCACAGTCAGTCAGCCATTTTCCACCTCTCGCTGCCGAGCGCTGCTCGGAATGATCCGTCGAGGCATCGCCATCGCTACGTTTGTGTTTGTGGGCATTCGTTGTAGCCAAACACTTTCGGCTTTGCTTCGGGAAACGGCTGCACGGCCTGCTCGTGTCAAGCCGGGTCCAGCTCGGCCCAGTGCGATCTGGTGACGGGCCAGTGCGTCTGCCAGAAGGGCGTCGTTGGCCGTCGCTGTGACCAGTGTGCTCCGAGGCACTGGAACTACAGCACCAGCGGCTGCAAAGGTGGGAGCACTTTGCGCTCGCCCGCACGTCCTCGCGCGCCCCCCCCCCCCCCCCCGTTGCAGCTTTTTCACTGTGTTTGCCTCCCCCCCACTTAGCTTTCTGGCGTCCGTGTGACTCCATGAGAGGCTGGGCGGCAACGGCACCACGACTCGCTTGCTGTCTTTGCCTACCTCATCGACGAGGCTGGTCGGTGGCTCCAGATAATGCTGCCGCACGATCGCCGCAGATTTGCGGCTGCACAGTATCTTCCTCTCCGTCCGTCAGTCAGTCTGTCGGTCGGTCGGTGCTGGCTTTTATTCTTGGCTTGCCTCGCGTCCGAGCGATCACAGCTGTGAGCGATTGCAGCAGCAAAGGCATCACCCCTTTGCAGGCAGCGTTCTCCCCCTCTCATAGTTTTAGCTAGCTAGCTAGCTCGCTCTCTTTCTTTGTCCGTTCAACAGAGTGCAGCTGTCACTACCCGGGAGCCACGAGATGCGATGTGATGACAGGCATCTGCCAGTGCCAGCCAGGTGTCACCGGAGAGCACTGCGACCGCTGCGAGCCGCGCTGGGTGCTCATACCCGACCGAGGCTGCGAAAGTGAGTGCCGTGTCCTCCCACCACCGCCGCCACCCCACTCCCCTTAGGAGCTCAGGGTGTGTACACGCCTGCACCTCGCGAGTGCGCAGCTTGCTGGCCTCGTCTGCTCGAACTCGAGCAGACGGTCAGTCTATTTGGAATGACCTAGTTACGCAACACAAAAATGCCATCTCGACCCGCCCGTCCAGTCCGCAGGGCCCACTTGCCCAGCTGGACCAGAGAGCGACCACACACAGTCGCCTGCTAGCCTTGCGGGTGGCCGCTTTGATGTAGCTGCTGCACTTGCATCCGCTTTCCTGCCCTTGCTCGTAGGCTGCGACAGCTGTGTGCACACCTTGCTCGACGACACGGACCGACTGGCAAGCAGTCTCAACGAGACGATGACTGGTCTGAATCGCATCACGGTCAGCAAGGAAGCCGAGCGCAAGTTGCGAGAGCTCAACGCCTCCGCCGCGGGTCTCGAGGTGAGCAGTGGCGAGTGGCAGCACCGCCTTCCTTCCACCTGCGGAAAGAAGGCGGCGCATCTGTGCCGCATGCAGTGGATCGGCAGCGACCACTCCCGGCGGCAGCGCCATGCAGCCGCCGGGAGTGGCAAAGGAAATCACTGGCTCATTTGCTAACTGCTCGCTGGCTCGCGTTCGCTCAAGCTGACTGAAGGTCACCATCGCTGCAAAATCCGTCTACGAATCCGTGCCCTCTTTCCTTTCGGATCAGCACTTGCTCATGTCGAATCGTGTGGGGCACCCGGGGTCGGAGCACATGGTGGACACACCCGGGGAGGGCATGCCAGACGGCTTGTCACCAGGCACCTTCCTGCAGCCCGCTTTCGATCGCCTGATCTGGCAAGGTCAAGGTGTTTCCCACTGCCTATGAGTGGCCCGATCGGAAGCCCAGGGTGGCATGGCAGCTGGCACTCGCGCTGCTAGCCTGTCTCGGGTCAAGAATGAATGAACAGGAGAATGAACAAGTGGCCGTGGCCGCTGAGTGGCTCCGACTGCTCGGCCGTCGAAATAATGCTTCGATGCCACTCGGCCACTGTTGCAGGAGTCTCTGGCCAGCTTGCCGAAGTCGCCAGCGAACGACAGTGCACTGCTCAGGGCTCAGGAGATGTTCCCCGACTTCGACGCACTGATCTCGGCATCCGAAGCCACGGCCGACCGCATCCTGTCGGATCCTCTGTTCGCCGACAGCAGCTACTTCAAGGCGCTCGAGACAGTCGGCGCCGTCAACGTCACCGTGAACTCGGCCACCGCGAGAATAGGCGGTGAGCAGCAGGCGGAGTGGCCATGCTCTTTGCAGGGGCCCGCTGGCAGTGCAGAGTTCCGGCCCACGTCCGACCGAGGCGGGCTGGCCAGCAGCAGCAGCAGCAGCATGCGTTGCGGCAAGTAGTGCTGGACCACTGCAGGCGGCACTAGAGCACAATGTGCGCCTTGCGGTTGCAGAAACCCTCGCCTACATGTCGCAGAGGCGATCGGACGTGCTGAAGAGCCAGCAGCTCGTCAACGCCGATCGAATGCTGCGTGAGGCACGCGAGCTTGTTGCTAAGATGGAGGCCAGCTTCCCGCTGATTGAGAAGCACAAGGCCGACGCCGACGTCGAGAGCGCCAATGCCACGGCTCGTAGGTCGCGCGCTCTCGTGTGCTCACTGCTGGTCGCTCACGGCCAGGGCTGGTTGGCGTTCAGCTGGCTGAGCCGACTGCAGATGCTCTACCTTTTTTAAATAATTAGTACGGTTCCTGATTTGCATGCACCGATGCATCTTGTTTCGTATGCTCTATGCGACACGAGTTCAAGAGCTCTGCTTGAAATAAGGAATCTCTGTTCTCTCGCTCTCCTTTTCTTTCTATGCCATCTCTCTCAATCTGCTCAACCTCTTTCTGTTTGCCTATCCATGCCTCCCTTCTCTCTCTCTCTCTCTCTCTCTCTCTCTCTCTCTCTCTCTCTCTCTCTCTCTCTCTCTCTCTCCTCTCTCTCCTCTCTCTCCCCCTCTCTCTCTCTCTCTCTCCCTCCCCCTCTCTCTCCCCCTCTCTCTCCCCCTCTCTCTCCCCCTCTCTCTCCCCCTCTCTCTCTCCCTCTCTCTCCCGCCTCTCTCCCCCTCTCTCTTCCCCCCTCTCTCTCTCTCCTCTCTCTCCCCCTCTCTCCTCTCTCCCTTCCTCCATCCCCTCCTCTCTCCCTCTTTCTCAGTCACTCACTCTCTCTCCCTCAATTGCACATCGCAAACGGCAGTCTTCATTCGTTAGAGTTGACCTTGACTTTTTACCTTTGTAGTTCTCGAGAGGGTGAGAGCATATGAGAATCAGGTCGAGGATCAGTCGCATGTATTCCGACAAATGACGAAGGCACTTCTGGACGTTGCTAACCGCATCAGCGACCTGCTGCAGCAGGCTGACAGCTCTCTTGTCGTGTCTTTCGACGTCGCTGGCCTGTTAGGCGATCTGCAGCAGCAGCTGCGCTTGGTCCAGGAGAAACTGGCCAGCGTCAACGAAGACAAAGCACACCTCGAGGGCATGATCACCAAGTCGGCCGTCCTTACTCGTAACGCAACATCTCTGCTGAACAGTTCACAGAATGCTTTCAAGGTGAGTGGCCAGCAGTAGACGGGCCGTGCACTTCAAAGCTTTGCTCAAGTAGACCAGCAGAGTTTGTGTGCATGTAAGAGAGCATGCTCGAGGGCCAGTTTATGTTCGTTCACCTGCTATGGTTGACTCACTGCTCGATGTGGCTGCTTGACTTTATTTGTGCTTGTCTAATGGAACTGTGTCTCCAATCGAGGTACACACAGTTGCAGTGCCAAAGTCATTCCATGTCGATAGCTGCCCATTTGAGAGACAGCACAAATGACTGTTGGGGAGATTATTTTGATAATTAAAATGACTGTGAATGTCAAGTAAGGGATGTCAAGATGTCAGTCGGAAATGAGTTCCGGGCTTTTGGAGCATACAAACTTAACGGTTGCAGGCTCTGGGAGCTCGTTGGTGGTCGGGGGGGGGGGGGGAGGGCGTAGGAATAAGGGCGGCTCAAGGGCGGCTCACTATAGGCCCACAGGGCGTTGGGGTGGTGGGAAGGCATTTGCCCGCCCCCTGTGCCCTGGCTGTGCCACAGATTTTATGCTGCTTGATGGCGTAGCCAGTGCAGGTCGGTGAGAAGTGGTGAGATGTGGCAGCTGCAAAGTTCTCGATGAACAAGCCTAGCCGAAGAGTTTTCAACCTACTTTTAAGCACCTTATTGTTGTATGGGCCAGAAGACCTGTGAGTAGTGAGTTACAAAAGTCGAGACAGAATGTCACAAATGCATTGGCCAACCTGGAGGTGGTATCCCTGTCGAAACAAGCCTGCATTTTTGTAATGTTACATAGCTGAAAGTTAGAGAGACTGGACTGTAGAGCTGATATGTGGTTAGTCAAGTGAAAGGTCTCTTTTTGGAATAGGACACATAGATTGCATGCAGATACTGCAGGAGATATACAAGCCTAATTCATCTTGGGTGGTTAGGTGTTCCAATTTCAGAGTAAAACTAGGTTTGTTGATAACTAGTAAGTTAGTTTTATCGTTATTCGATTTTATAAGGTTTTCTCCCACCCAAGTGCGGATGTCGGCAAGCATGCTTGATCCTATAAGGTCGAATTGCTCTATAGTTTGCTCGCTCGATGGTCTGCTGAATGCTGCTGCTGCTGTTGTGGTTTCGCTTCCCTCAGTTGAGTAGCTTTTTCATGTACTTCCTAGGCATTGGAGACTAACATAACTGCTCTTCGAGAGGCTGTTGCCAGATTGCAGCAATACTACGACCACCTACAGGAGGGTAATGCCAAGATCATTCCACTGACAAAGAATGCCTCGGAGCATGCCGAACATCTGAAACAGCAGGCCGAGATGTTGGCAGGGTATGCAAGTCATGGCAACAGCTGGGTCGGCAGTCTACCATTGCTGAATCGACCTTGGGCTATTTTAAAATGCCTGCCTCATTAATTTTTCCCAACGTGATGGCACGTGTGATTGCAGAATGCATGTTGGCGACACGATCTCCTGATCCTTTTGCAGCCTCTTGACAGACACGAGATTGGTCGCAGAGGCTGCTCTAAAAGCAGCCACAGCCTACGACACGATTGTGACATCCATCAGCAACGCCATGAACGCGTCAAAGAACGCTCTGCGTGCTGCCATCGATGCGATCGACCAGGTGAGGCTGTGTGACCGCAGGTTGCCAGCAGTAGAAAACTGCTGTCGCTGCCGCAGCTTTCAGCTAGCGACGGGCCACCAGCCACAGATACGTATGCACATAAGCTGGACGTGACCTAGCGGCACTTCAAAACGGCTATTTGAGGAGCGGAAAGACGAACCGGTAGTAGGTGCGAGAGACACATAATCGTGTCAAACGGATGAGTTGCCTCGTGTATGTGTGGATGCACGCACCACACACGTACACACGTGGTGTGTGCATGCACGGGGGGGGGGGGGTGTTGTCTGAGCACTCGCTGACTTTGCTCAGCGCTTAGGGCAGAATTGTCTGAGATTTACTGCTGGAGAAAGGAATGCTCTGCACGGGTTGACGACCGAATCGCGTCACCGGTGGCACCGCCCTGTGCACGATGCCGACTCGGCTTGCTCGTTCTTTTGTCGTGACTCAGGCTGAGTGCTTGCTGAGAGAAGAGTGCTGCAAAAGTCGACAAGTTGATCAATCTTAGCATTTCCCAAAGCAGCTGGTAACTCCTTGAGGCTGCTCCGACTGGTTTGAGATAATTGTAATCACGAAGGGCACGATGCTGCCGTCTAGATTCGTGGTTTGCGCAAACCCTCGCACAGCTGATGTTCAAGTTTGGCCAAGCTTTTTGCACGTGATTCACCTCGAATAAAGTGGGTCGGCCCATGCTTGAGAGCTCACGGAAAGGCCTGAAAAAACGAGTTTTAGTATGGCAGCCATCTTTTTCAGCAGGTTCGCTTCTGCCTGTTGATCTTAGGTTCCTTCCTGCGAATAGGCCCTCCTGCAGTCTGCAGCAGTAGGCAGTGGTGCTGCTCGGCAGTAGGGACGTTTGACAAATGAGTTAATTACTAGTGAAAATGCACAGCTGCTCATACTATCTATGCATTCTGTGCAATTGCAGTCTGCCGACATCAGTAACATCACGGCCATGGCCAAGGCGGAGAGTGAGAGCCTGCAGGAGAAGGCCAACTCTGCTAGAGATCCCATGCTCAACAGTAGCCTGCAGGCGGCCAAGCAGTCCGTGGAGAAACTGGCTGGCACCAAAAGCATCGTCGACAATTCCATCAAGGCCACGAAGGATCAGCTTGCGCAACTGCCCTCAGGTCCGTCGGAGCAGCAGCTCGCTGCTGTTGCCTCATCTAAAGATCGTGCTGCAACCCTTGGGGTGCCACAACGCGACCCGGTCGGAATGATTTCAAGACGCGAAAGCTCGACACTTGTGTGCGCTTTATCTAGCCATTACATATTAGCATAGCTCTTGCACGCGTGTCTGCTGCCCTGCTCACACAGGTCAAGGAGCCCGAGCTGCTGCAGCAACCGATCTGGCTGCAAACGCTCGATCCGTGTCTCAGAAGGCTGCAGACGCCAGCGCACCAATAATCGCCGGCGTGAATCAAGACCTCGTGCGGGTTAAAGAGACCACTGCAACAATCTCAAGGATAAATAGCGCACTGAATGCAGCGAGAACGTCGCGTGAGTGTGCCAATAAATTATATGCCACGTTAACAAATGCCTGTCAGATGTCTCTTTACATCGAGGATATATTCACTGGTCCGTTCTTTGTAGTGAACCAGGCGACAGAGTTCAAGGGCACAGTTTTCAATATCTCAGCTCGCCTCATTGAGCACCGGACCGGTTTAAAGATGCTGCAAGAAGACCTGAGCAAAAACATAACTGCTCTTCGTGAGATGATACGCCAGGCTCGTGACACGGCCAACAAGGTTTGCTCGCCATCACTTTATCTGCTTCCTTTAGTTCACCGAGGCTGCCAGCCACCTTCATTTTGTCTTGACATCGTTATGTAATTTATCTACTTATGCAACTCAAAACAAAACCACGAAGAGAAAGGGAATATTATGCAGAAAAGTTTCATGCAGAGCCGAAGGGGGTTTCCTATGCATTCGGTAGCCAACAGACTTCATCTCATGCAACAAAGAGACAGTGAAAAGCATGGCTGAGTCTGGAGGGCAGTCAAGGAAGCCAGTAGCATAGAAATAGCGGCAGCTCAGGGCGGCTAGAAAGAATGTGCTACAGTCGGCATCCATTCCGAGCCTGCTACTTCGGCTGGCCTTGAATGGCTAGCTAGATGTGTCACAGTCCTTTGATTTCCCAATCGTCATTTGTGATCAGCTCCTGCGACTTACCGAGCTATCAGTGTATGATACAAGCTACTGATTCGAATGATGAGATCTTGAAGTTGGTCACGTTTTTGTTGCCCGGCACCCCGGCACAGCACCCTGTCAAGCACCATTTCTATAGGAAACTATGGGACTAGTTTCTCTGGTGTTAATCTCGGAGGTTCGTGCTTTTTTTGGGAACCAAACAACCGTTTTGGTATGATTGATTTTACCAAGGAAACCCAGCCTGTCTGAGTTTGTTAATGGTCAAGCAAGTACGAGCCACGTTACCCGTTTTTGTCATTTGGCCGTAGATGTGAGCTTGGGGAAAGTAGAATTGGACCAGTAGGCCCCCTCTCTTGGATCAAACTGTTGGGACGTATCGGGAAGCCGGCTGCCCGACATGCTACTTTAAACGTATTATTGCCTTTGTCTGTCAAGGACAAGGTCGTGCCATGCGCGCACACACACGCGCACCTTTTTACCATATGATGTAAAAATTGGGCTCTTGTTGGCTTAACCTTGGCTATACCTATGAGGGTTCAGTTCGTCCAAGAGCATTTAAAACTACTATGTACTCAAATCAAACAGTATTTGTTGGTGTGTACCCGAATCTGGCTATGCCAAAACATTCACTTAGGAGTTCAGAGAGCCAGCACAAAGAAAAAGTTGTCATTCGTACGTTAGCTGTAATCAGTGGGGGACCGGTAACATGTGGACATACGATGATAGACCAGTCACTAAGTACATCAGATATTCAATAGTATAGGGCAGAGGTAGCACAGTGAGCATTTTGTGATACACGGCATTGCAGCTGATTCTATCAATGATGAGACAGATTTTTTAATCTGCTAGACACAAGAATAACAAAATCTTGACCTAAACCATTTGTTTCCCCCTGTTCATCTGGTGAAGCACGTTTTTTCTTCTCCCCCCCCCATTTGGTCAGGCTACCAAACCGTTGACCCGCGGCAGGTGTAGCCATGCATAAGGCTCCCGTTTTTTCCAGATCGCACTCGGCGTTACCATGTACCCGAACAGCTCTCTGCAGCTTCGTGCTCCAGAGCGCCTTCGCGATGCCTTCTCGGCATCGTCTCTCGTGTCGCTTCATTTCAAGACGTCTGCTCCCAACGGCTTGCTTTTCTACCTTGGCCCGAAGTCGGAAAAAGATCGAGAGACAGTGGTGAGTCAATGCTGCACTCGGTTATGTGCAGCTGTCCTGCTTGCTACATCGGCCACCATCAAGTGCATCTGCCCCCATGTGATTCATTTAGGATGAATTTATTGCCCTCGAAATGGTGGATGGTGCTGTGGTCTATCGATACAACCTTGGTGACAAAACTGCTGAGATAAGATCTACCCGTACCTACAACGATTCGGAATGGCATAAAGCCATCTTTGAACGAACTGGTGCCTTGGGAATACTTCGTGTGACATCGGTTAATTCTGCAACTGAGCAGGTCAAAGGAAGTGCCAGCGGAGTGTTTAGCAGCTTCGACGTTGACCCACGTTTTGCCAAGATTTTCCTTGGTGGAGTGCCGGACGATTTCACTGTGAGTCACTTACACAGTCTGTACCTCCCCTCCTCCGGGTTACGGACATTGAAGTTTCACAGGATTTAATATCTTTACAACAGGTCTACTTCGAATTTTCGCTCCGGGACACCTTTTTTTATGCATGGCCCGAATTTAACCTTAACATAGTGCGTACGAGGGCTCGTTACATTGACTTATCCCAGTTTGTGCGTGGACAGCACTTCTCATCATGTCTTCGGAGTGTATACCGATCGATGCACATGGGCCTATGCCAACACCAAGTAAAGAGCAATATAATATCAACGCCATCATATACTCTCGTACATCGTCTGTATGCACACTTGTCTGCAGCATGGAATACACTGGACACTTAACGTTTAATGCTGCTGCGATTGGGCTACCTGCTAGACGGGTGGATGAACCATTGCCCTTCAATCTAGCATCAAGTGTTTTAATAACCCACTAGCTCAGTGGTTCTCAGCCTGTGGGTCGCGAACCCTTTGGGGGTCGAACGACCGTTTCACAGGGGTCGCCTAAGACCATCGGAAAACACGCATTTTCACATTTTGCACACAATAATTGTATGGTTGGCGGTCGCCACAGCATGAACTGTATTACAGGATTGCGGCATTAGGAAGGTTGAGAACCACTGCACTAGCTGATTGAAAAACAGGATTTTAATCTCTATTTACATGACAGCATTAGTTGTCATTTATGACTAAAATCAGTAACGATGAGGATTTTCATTATGTTCGTCTGGTCTTGGCTGCGTTTGGGGTAAATCCGAATATTGATAAAACCCTAAGGATGATCAACATTGATTAGGTCTTCTCTGACCTGTGTCTTGAACCAGATTTCTCAAGCCCGAATGTCGATGGGTGTGTGTGTGTGTGTGTGTGTGCGCGCGCGCACGCGCGCGCAAGCGAACATGGCTACATCGCTTCTTGAACTAAACGCACAGCACAAAACTGCCAACTTTTTGCACTATACTTTGCTTGCCTTTGATGATGGAGGGGTGTGGGCTCAAGCCCTTTGGCATACGTGGAATGTCTGAATAGAGATCAAGTTTAGGCGCTATGCGAATGAATTATATATTTAGTAAGTCTTTTTGTTGTCTATTCTAGCTACCTCCTGTAGTGGCTAATAGGAAATTCAACGGAGCCATAGAAGATATCAAGTACTCGTCGGATAATCTTGTCCTGGGACCGTGGAACTTCGTGCAGGGCGAGCAAAATTTCCAGGGCGCAAGCAGGTTAGTATCGACGGAGCGACAACGAGAGCATCGGCTGGCGATGGCCACACCTTTTGAAGGCAGCTTCACTTGCCTTTGCTCAGGCTCAACGGCTTGTCGCCTGGTGGCTTGCAGCAAGTGGGCTGCAAGCCACCGCTGCTTCCATGCTGTTCGTAGAGCTTCTCAAAGAAATGAGATTTGGTTGCATACTGTGATTATAGAGGCGACGCGCTGGCAGAGGTCGTGTGCAGTGCCGTTCGCTTCCGACGTGACGCAAAGAGCTACCTGACTCTCGAAAAGCGAACCTGGGCCCCGGCAATAACGGCAACCATAAAGATCACGTTCCTTACTGTGGATAAAAATGGACTGTTGTTCTTCGTTGGTCAAGATCCTGCTGATCCAGGGAAGGTCAAGGACTTCATGAAAATTGCCATCGTCAATGGCAAAGTAAGCAGCTTGCAGAGGCGATTAGTCTCTCTCTCTCTCTCTCTCTCTCTCTCTCTCTCTCTCTCTCTCTCTCTCTCTCTCTCTCTCTCTCTCTCAATCGACTGCTTCGTTCGTCAAAAAACCAGTCGAGAGCCAAAAGAGCTCAGGTGGTTTTGTGCTCATTCATTTGGGTAGGCCTGGCCTGGCCATCGGCACTTGCTTCTAGTTTGTCGGACAGCCGACGTCTGCTCCCGTTGGCAGGTCGTGTTCACCATGCAGCTGGGCAGCGGACCACTCGAAGTCAACAACAGCCGCCACGTCGCTGACGGAGTCATGCACACGCTGCTCGTCCAGCGCAGCGGCTCCAACGTTACCATTAGCGTGGACGACGGTGTGAAAACCACTGGCTCTCGCTCAGGCTCCCGCGAGCTCAACTTGGGTGCCGCGCCTGAGCTGCAGCTCGGCGGTCTCGCCGGCACGTCGGCCTACTTCCAGCTGGCGCCCGAGCCGTACTTCGACGGCTGTATACAGGACCTGCTTCTCAACAACGTGCGCCGCAACCTGCGCTCGCAAGTGGACGTTGCCTTTGGAATTGGTACGACCTCTGGCTGCAGCATCGTCAAACACGGCGTCACATTTAGGGCCGCCCCTGCGAACAGCCCGGAAGGCACGAAAGACGGCGGCTACCTGAGGGTTCGTGCATCGCCGGCCAGCATCGTGACAGCACAGCCGCCGCCGCTGCTGCTGCTTGCGCAGGCGTGCGGGTGTGCAGCGGCAGCAGCAGCCGAACGAACGGTTCTGTCTGTGCTCAGGCCAACAGCCACCGGGGTGGGGGGTGGTGCAGGGCTGTGGCTTTGGCTGTAGAAGTGGTGCGGCGCTGCGGGCACCACCAGTCAGCATTCGAATCGGTCGACGGTCGACTTTTCACATCTTTGCTGTCGCCAACGAGCGACGGTCGTCATGCCGCCGTGCCACGCTTGCCGCCGCAGATCCTGTCCGACGAGTCGCACTTCGAGCGATTCGAGCTGAGCATGCGCTTCAAGAGTAACCGCAGCGAAGGGCTGCTCTTCTTTACCTCCGACGACGACCTGAACAACGCGCTGTCCGTGTCGCTGGTGGACGGCAAGATCAAGGTGATCGACACGCCCGGCGACCCCAAGAAGAACAACACGGTCATGACAGACGTGGCCTTCAACGATTACTTCTGGCACTATCTGAGCATCAGCAAAGACGGACTCACGTAAGCCCGTGCCTCTGC
Source organism: Cristatella mucedo (assembly GCA_009760855.2). Taxonomy (NCBI): domain Eukaryota; kingdom Metazoa; phylum Bryozoa; class Phylactolaemata; family Cristatellidae; genus Cristatella; species Cristatella mucedo. The sequence goes on along the minus strand of WPIO01000019.1, from coordinate 5,412,642 downwards.
GCCGCATCCGTGCCGGCCGGCAGCCCTAATCTCCATCGTTAAAGGCTTGGCTTCCCATAGCTTGCCCTTGGCTGCCTCTCTAGCTGCCACATCGTTGCGTCCCATCAAGGGTCTCACAGGAAGAGTCGCACACGTGTCGCGAACCAGAGTCTGTTGGAATGGGCCTCGATGACCTTCCTTTGTCAAAGGAGAGTGCAGAGGGTAGCCGTCGTCTCAGCCGTATTTAACCGTTCTGTGCCGGGGATCTTTTGAGTCTGCCTAGCCAAGGATTTCTCTCCGGTCAGCCGATGCCAGCCATAGCCGCACCTTCACTAAAGTGGCAATTATTTAGCAGCAAGAAAGCAACCCGATAAGCGCTCCTAAAGTGCCTTCGCCTGGGCCGAAGGATCGGCACAATGCCACCTCCTCAAGCAGAGCGAATGAGATCGCAAGATGGCCACTCACCGCCGCCCGCCCGCCGTCTCGCTGCTCTTACCTCCAAGAGTGATCGTCGTCGTCGTCGGTGTCGTTGGGCTGCCGCTACCCCCGACGCTCTGCTCAGGCTTTGCACTGCTACCCCCTGCCCTTTGCGCCACTGTTCGTGTGGGCGCAGGACAATGCCGGCGGCGGTGCCTGATCGTGGCAGCTGCAATAAGCCACAGGACAGCGCAGATGCAGATAGCCCATCCACTGGCGACCGCTCGGTGACGGCGTGCAGCACCTCTCTGGCTGTTATCTCCTCTCCACCACCCCACCACCACTACCGCTGCTGCGCCACCACCACGCCCTCCTCACCTCCCCTCCCCCGACCTTTGCCGGGCAGCTAAGAACGGCGCAGCAAAGATCAAGCGTCCGAGCGCAGCGTGCGAAGATTGCTGCGCTCGCCATCGTTCCAGGCTGACGCTGACCGTGGACGACAAATTCATCTCCAAGAGCACGGCAACGCACCGAACCCGCAGGACGAAGAGCAACGGCAACTTGTACATTGGCGGCACGAGCGTGGCGATAAGCCCGACCTCGTTGGTCGGCTCGGACGCACGCTTTTTCGGCTGCATCAGCGACATCGTCATCAACAAAACGTAGGCAGCTCGCCAGCGAGCGCTCTGCCTGACGCGTCGCGACCCATCGATCGCTGACGGTTGCACTTGGGTGGGAGCGAGGCCGTAATCGTGCTGTACCCTACGAGGCGGCGGCTGTACAAGGTGGCAGGCCCAACAGAGTGGGGGCCGGCCAGCCAACAGAGTAGCCTGGACGGGGGTCATATAGTTATAAATAGCTGATTTAACAGCCTCACTTGCATAGTGGTAGAAGAGCCTTGACTGCTGTCACTACCACTTGCAGTTGGCAATAACGTATTGCCCACTGCAGGTTTCGAACTCACGGCCACCGTCGCAAAGAGCAACTGCACGCAGGGTAGGAGGGTACACAGGGTAGCGCCCAGGGACAGTCAGGGTGGGGGGGCATGTACACTATCGACCTGCCGTTAGCGGCAGGTTAATGTCCACGAGCCAGCAGGAATGACAAAATATTCTCTCGGAGAATGAGTCTCTAAAAAAGCTGGCCAATGTCGGCTGCTGGAAAAAATACCTGAACGTTGGGACCTGCGTGTATCTGCTATGGTTATCATACTGTTATGGTTGGTGGGTCGGCAGCTGAGAGCTGTCAAGTTAGTGTGCGCAAGAGGCAAAGTCTGGACGGATAATCTAGCACTAATAACCCGTGCTGACTAGTGGCTAACCACTTTTCCTGGCCATTATCGCATCGCTGTCGCTTGCGCTGCTTCAGTCTGCGTGCAGCTGCCGCCCAGCAAGCAGTGCGCAGCTGCGGGCAGAGTTCGACCCTGACCCGCCATGGCAATCGGCACCCCAGCACGCCGTGTGACGAGATGCTTTAAGCTCGAGCGATCGGCTCGAGGCCCAGAGCACCAATCCGCCGTCTGAATTTTATGTGCAAGCAGCGGTCGTTGCTCACTAGATTAGGGCGCAATCGGTGCTCGCACTCCCGCAGGACTTTGCAAGGCTGGCTTAGAAGGTTAGAGCTCTCTGGCTCCTTGCTGCAAAGTACCCACCATCGTCGGTGCCGTCGAGGCCGCCAGGGAGGGCTTTTTCATCGACTCGCGTCCTCGCTGTGAGCTGCCGTGAAAGGCCCCGTTTTATAAAGCGTGTTGCTCGTCTCAAAGCTTGTGCGGTAGCGGCTGCAGTCTAGTCTGTCCCGAAGCATACTTATGCGTGCTGACCTCGTGCCTGTTATCACCAAGTGTATTGATGTGGTTTCTTTACGGCACATGTAAAGTGCCTCAGAAAGAGATTTATAGCTCTCTCTTAGCGTGTCATGAAAAATGTCTTCTTATTCTTATTATTACTATTCTTGTGAGCTAGGCTGTCTAGTAAACACTGCCTGCTTACATGGGGCATTCTTGACCGGTGCTGGCACACGAATTCGCTTAATAATCTTAGATCTGCCCATAGTCGCACCACGTGTCCATGGAAGCTGCTTTGAGCCGATCTGTCCCGTGACATGGCAGGCAGTCTCCACGTGGTACTTGGTCATGCAGCGCGAGCGACAGGTTGTGGGTACCTTCGAGCGCAGCCGCCAGCGCACATTTTGCTCAGTGCGTGCTGCGATCAGCGTGAGAACGTCGCGGCCAAGCTCGCGCCACCACCTGCTGCGCAGGATCATCAATCTGGTCGATGCCAACGTGACGGCGGTGGAGAACGCCGCGCTGGAGTCGTGCGACATCCCAGACCCAGAGCCCGTCTCTACGACGCCTGCCGTGCCAACGACACCGGTACCGGAGGCTGGGTCGCCGGCGTTGGACATGTCCGAGTCTGCTTTAGTCGACATGCCTGCAGCCATCTCGGATGCATCTTCGTCGTCTGCTACGACGCCGCAGCCACCGCAGGACGTGATCGACAGCGATCAGAAGGACACAGCAGCAGCAGTCAACGGTAGGTGCAGCCGTTAGTTAGCATCCGTCTGGCCGAGCTGGATACCGCCTAGTCATCCGGTGCCTTGGCAGTTGCACCGTTGCTACGGAAGTTTCTACTTTTGAGCTCCTGTGTTGAATCCTACCCCCCTCTCTCTGCTGCCCACCACCCAAGTCGACCTGCCAGGCTCAGTTGATCGCGCAACAGCACGCCTCTGCATTCTATCTTCAAGCCTCGGCAGCTGCTTACTGTTGCTGCTAATTTTGAATGTGCACAGCGCGCAAACCGATTGGCCTCTTTTCCAGAGGCGAGCTCGCCTGCCCAAACCGAGCCGTCGTCCGAAAGCTCTGCCACCGAGCCGGCAACCACGTCGACCGCTGCGCCCACCCAGGCGCCGCCGGCGCAGTGCGGCAGCCTGCCCCTTGCAGCTGCAGCGGGCGACCGGACAGAGCGAGGTCTGCGGTTCGGCTTGTCGAAAGATAGCCGTGTGGAGCACAAGACATTTGCCAGCATCAAGAACCCATCCAAGGCGCTAATGCTAAAGTACGCAGCCGCTCTCAGCTGCAGCGGTGGCGCTACTGGAATGTGACCTTTGTGCTTTGGTCTGTCCTGGCTGCAGGCATGCCTAGCTGCTGCTGCTGCTGCTTCTATTGCCAGCCCGATACCTGCTGTCTGCTGCCCGCCCCCTGCTGCTGCCTTCACACTGCCATTGCGTGCTTCTTCCTGCCACATTATTTCATCGCTGGCTGACAAGTGTGCGCCGACACAGTGTCGCCTTGCGTCTCTGTAGCGGACCGTGCAGTGCAACCGATGGGTCTCTTTGGCACAGACTCTTTTATGAAACCACATACTAGTTATGGGTAAACCAAATGTGATTCAGAAATTGGAAAGGCTTATGCTCAAATCGGCTCTGCCAGCATATCTCCAGTTGAATCTGCACGAAATGTAGGCGTCATGTTCCAAAGTGACCTTTCGCTAGACGACCATATCAGCTCCGCAATCAAGTCTGCCTGCTTTCACCTACATAGCATTGCTAAAATTTGGACTTGTTTAGACAGGATTATCATATCCATATTGGTCAGTGCATTTGTGACCTTCCGTCTCGACTTCTGTAATTGATTGCTTGCTGGTCTGTGTCTTGCTGCCTGTGCACTCAGGAGCTTATAGCTGGTGCAAAACTCGGCAGCTAGGTTTGTCTGTCGTGAGCATTGCAGTTGCCACATCACACCACTTCTCACCGACCTGCACTGGCTCCCAGTCAAGCAACGCATCGACTTCAAGGCTTTGTCACACACTTTCAGGTCCCTTCATTCTTTGGCTCCCACTTACCTATCAGATATACTGCCTCACTCGGCCAAGCATCGTACCACCTGCTTTTCGGAATCTAACTGTTTACCAATACCTCGTACAAACCTCAAATCCTTTGGGGATCGTGCCTTTAGTTCGTATGCTCCCAAAGCCTGGAACTCACTCACGACTTCTGTCATGACATCGCCTGACTTGACCACATTTAAAAAGAAACTAAAAATGCTTTTATTTGTCACAGCATTTAACGGATCCATGCGATTTGTCCTTTGTGTGCTTATGCCTGCTGACACTGGAGCATGCTGCCACTGACCACACTTGCATGCTGACCCTGTGCATGTCACCCCTAACCATGCTATTCTTGTTGTTTATCGAGCATGCTACCACTAACCATTCGATCGCGGTTCCTTTGCAGCAAGTGTAAAGCTCCTAGAAAGAGATTGAGTTCTCTGAGGGCGCTTTATCAAGTGTGTTACTATTATTATTGCTATTATTATTATTTGCCAGCTCTTTGCTCTTTTCTTTGCACGAGCGCGCACCCATGCACTAACCCAGCCCACTCACTCCAGAGCATGGCCGACAGACTACTTGATTGCGCAGTATGCTCCGCCGAAAGTGTGATGATCCGTGAACGATCTGCTGCAGGAACCGTGTTCGCTTCGAAGTGCAGACGACTTCATCCAACGGCCTCGTTTGGACGGTGCTTGCCAAAGCCGGGGGCGCGGGCGATGACTATGCAGCCGTGTACGTTCAGGACGGCTATTTGGTGTATCAGGTCGATCTAGGAAGTGGTGCCGGCATGATCAAGTCTTCCACCACCGTGCACGACGGCAAGTGGCACTCGGTGAGTGCGCATCGGCGTGCTGATCACCGCCTGACGGCGTGCGGCCAGGCGCCGGGCGGGTCCGCTCTGGTGCGCTGACGCTTCCCTTTGGGGACTCTCTGTCACGATCTCCTGCCTGTCGCCATGCGTCCGTCGGTGGACGAGCGAGGCCTGCTTCCCTCTGTCCGAGCTGCTGTCGAGTACGGCAGCCCGGCATCATCTAGCCTGCGCGGCCTCCGGGAAGCAGCCAAGAGGAACCGTGAGCAACACGCCATTGGGAGGAGGAGGAGTGGCGCTCGAGCTCACTGTCTCTCCCCACCTGCCGTCCGAGCAAGGCCGCGGCCATTCCTCTCGCTCGCCCGGCGCTGCTGCCGTTCGGACGTGAGCGCAAAGCATGCAGTGCTTCGGCGGCGTGTCGGCAGGTCGAGATCGCCCGAAGCGAGCAGCAGCTGAAGCTGATCGTGGACGGCGCCGAATTGGGCCACGACGTGCGAGGCTCGTCCAAATCGCTCAACGTCGACATGCCAGTGTACGTCGGCGGCCTGAACGCGTCCGACGAGCGCCTGACCAAATTGCGCCGATTCATTGCGGCTGCCAGCACGGCTAACTTCGTCGGGTGCGTGGCGAACATGCAGTACTTTGGCGGCGTCGACTGGGAGGACTACGGCTCGCCCGAAGTGAAGATCGGCGTTCGGCCGTGCGTGCCGAACCAAGAGGGCGGCGCGTTTTTCTCGTCGGACGACGGCAGCCTCGTTTTGCGTAAGGTCGCCTCGCCGCCGGCCGCTGCTCCCGGGCTAGCTCTCTGCTTGCTGCTGCTGCTGCCTTTCCCTCCTGCTCGGGCTACGGCGACGTGGCAAAGGATGACATTGACTCGACGTTTCTTGGCCTTTCTTTCTTCCTTTGGTGCTTCCTTCCGTGCTGCCGACGATGAGTGGGTAGGCGCGCCGCCGGTGCCGCCTCCCCCCCCCCCGGCGTCACGTCTGGCGCGTCTCGCAGGGGCGAGCAGCACTCTGGCTGACTGTGCTCGCCCTCCGTGATTGCTCCTCGAGCGTCCACCGCTTCGCATCCTCGCGCAGGCGAGCAGTTCAACGTGGAGCAGTCGGTGGACATCTCGCTCGAGATCAAGCCGAGGAGTAGCAGCGGCCTGATCTTTGCCGCCTGGTCGAGCAGAGAGCCGGATTACCTCGTGCTGCAGATGATCGACGGTGCACTGCAGCTCAGCGTCAGCAACGGGCCGCAGAGCGAGTTGACCGTCAGGCACGACGCCTCGCAATCGCTGTGCGACGGCAGCTGGCACTCGGTCACCGGTGAGCGGCTAGCGAGAGCGGCGGCGGCGCAGCCTGCATGCTGCAACGACGTTCGCTCGCGGCACCTCCTTCCCCCGGGGCCCGCCCCCTCTCCCCTGCCAGTTGTTGCTGGTGGCGCCGTGTCCGAATCGTTTGCTGACGCCGAGCCCCCTCCTTTGTGCTCGCAGCTAAGAAAATTAAGAACGCTCTGGAGCTCACCGTGGACTCGATGACGGTGGCCAACACCAGCAGCGTACTGCTTTTCTCTGCCGACACCAACTCGCCGCTGTACCTTGGAGGCCTGCCCGAAGGTCTGCTGCCGCCGGTGCTGCACAGCTGCAGCTTGCGCTCACCCCTTTGGCTAATGCCTGGCGTCTCATGCGCAAGTTTAGTGCGCGGCTCGCGGGTGCGACGCTTCGAGGCGGCCAGTGCGCAGGTGTGTGTTTCTCCCCTTTCAGGCGTCCTCGGTAAGGGTGTCGATGCCAGTGTGAGCAACTTCGTGGGCTGCATTCGTCAGGTCAAGATCGACAGCGAGGACGTCAACCTGAGCGCAGCCCGAGTGATCGGTGCCGTTGAAATGTCGTGTCCCACCAATTGATGCGATCGGCCTGGTCGGACCAGTGCGCGTTGCACCTGTAGCGAAAAAGGAAAGTTGGAGCTCGAGAAGCTCTTGCCGCCTGAGTACAAATAAATGTATTTAGACTTGGACAGAGTTTAGCTCAACAGTAGTACTTACCACCGACCGTGTTCTTTTAAGTGTATGAGTAGTAGAGCTTCTACTTGCATGTGCAGTACTAGTCTTAGGTCTCCCACCGGAAGCAACCAACCGCCAGTATGGCTGTGCCATCATCCATCCAATTTCGGCTTGTATTGGACTGCAGCTGCTGCTGCTGCTTCCGACTGAAGCTTTTACCGGTTGTAAGCTGTAGCCCGACTGGTTTTCTGTCGCATGTAAGCATTGAATAAACAGTCCCCCTGCCCTTCTGATTCGGTAGTCACAAAGCATAGGAACTAAGCAAGCCTTCAGCCTATACTATAGTTGTATCCGTGCGTATATTGCCTTCTGGTGATGGATAAGATGCTAATGGAGACTTTGTCGCGGAGTAGCAGGGCCAGCACTATCTCGATGCAGTTGTAGATGCTAAAGAACGAGTTTGGCTTGCAGTTGCTTGAACGCCCTGCGGATTGAAAGACAAAACCGAGATAAAAACGGCAAGCAAACAGAGAGAAATGACGGCAAGATGTTTACTGTTAGCGGGCACCTACAGTGCAGAAACTGCGCACTTGCAGAGGACTGGTGGATGGAAGAGCCGAGTCCAGAAGAGTTCTCTGAATGTTGTGGGTGGACGGTTGGGAATCGGCAAACAGGGAAGGAAACGAACGGCTGCCTCGAATCGGGTGAGAAAAAAGAATAAAGCATTGCACACTAGTTGTAATTTGCTTAAGCCCTAAGCGAATGGCTGGCATAGTTGGTTGTTCCCAAAAATGGTTGATAATCGTGAGTCACGGGGGCTGTTTGGCAATATTTGCAGTCAATTAGTGTTATCGATGGCTGTGCAGGCTTGATCTCAGAGGCCTGCAGAGCGATGGCCTCACCTGGGCTCAGGCTCGCCTAGCATTGGCTGAGTAGGCCATTAGTACTCTGAAAGTGAGAGCTGCTGTTATCCTGTCTTTAAGGCATCTGCGAGGCTTTACATATAGCAAGGCTCGCTGGTCAGTATCAGAGTGAAGCCTTCTGCTTGGTTTAGGCTCCTTACGAATTCATTCTTCTCTTTTGCTCTGCTCTGCTTCACGCTCCCTTAGCTATCTGCCTCATGCTGTTATCTGTTTGCTCCTTGGTATCAGTAACTGCCGACCATGATGACACCGGAGGAATTTAAGTAAGTTATGTACGCCCTTGTAGTGCCAGTACGCTTATTAACTTGAAAATACAGAATTGAAAAATCTCTTAAAAGCAGGCCTCGAATCATGGGCGACAAGAGATGCATCTTCACCACTGCGAAGACAACACATTTGTGTATGTGTATATATATATATATATATGTGTGTGTGTGTGTGTGTAAATATCTATATATATATATTTATTTATTTATTTATGCATTATGGATGTGGTGACAGGGCAGGCTCGTGGGTTCGTTCTCCACTAACGGCGATTATAATTTGCTTTAGCTTGAGGTGTAAACGTGCTCTCGCCGGAGCTTCGAGCTCTCTTAAGTTCATCCGAAATGATACTACAAACTCGTTTAGTAGGGGGCTAGATAGGGAGCCCTTCCGGGTGGTGCATGAGGGTTTTGATGAGGCTAGCTAACCATTTTGCTATGGTTTAAGAAGCTTGCGGATCGGGCAGATTTAGTCTGAATGAATGTATTCATGAATGCATGTATCTCTGTGAGCAGCTCGACAGAAATCCGCAAAGCCTAATCGGGTGCTACGCTGCGAGAGCTTCCTATTGCACACAAGGCCTAAGCAGCTTTTGGTGCATACGGCAACCAACAGACTCGGTCTCTCACAGAGAAAGAGAGAAGCATAGCTGAGCTAAGAGGACAGTCAAGCAAGCGATTGACATTGAAGTTGCTGTGCAAGACGGCTGGCAAAGATTGCCAGACTTGACATTAGGGGAGGCGATGTCGTTGCATCAGCATTTGATATTATGAATTCCATATGTAACGCCGAACGCTGGGCGGAGGAGGCCTGCCCGCTGCTAGCTAAGCAGCCCAGCCAACGTGCCGAGTTTACTCGGCGAGCTGTGGTTCCTACCTGCTGCTGGGGTTCGATGAATTACCGAAATTCACTCTATTTAGGGTAGCAACGACCAGGCGTAAGTGTTGCCGAGCTCAAACTTTTTGCTGATATTGTAGTACACGTTCGAATTTATCTGTCCACAAAATTTAATGTCGCTTTTCGCAAATTCACTTATGCAAATGAGATTTGGCGTTGGACGCCTGTACCGCAATCCATTCTAGTTCTAGTCAAATCCACCCCAAATCTGCTGCGAATAGCTCCAAAAAGTCTGGAATATCAAACTAAGCTACACGCACAATGTACCCAGAAAATTTCTCGCGTTTCACGAAGTCCACTGAAATAAGATTGCAGTGGCCCAGGCCAATACCGCAATCTACCGAAATCACCTGCATTCCACCATGCAACGAAAGAAATCCTGATCGAAAAGCTCCTTTTTTGATTGCATATGACAGCACACTGTGCAACAATTGCATTAAACAAATTTCGCTTGCATTGGCTGGCACGGCCATTCTCGCGCAATTCGCTGCAATTGACTGCAGTAGCCCGGGCCAATACTGCAATCCACTTCAATCCACAGAATTCACCGCATAAAAAATAAAATCGAAATACATTGCGCCGAGCACCAGTTTTTATTGCATATTAAAGTGCACTGTGCTGTGTGCACAACCACGTAAAATAAAAAATTGTGCAACCTCAAGCTGTGGCAATGGGCGGCAATCGCCTGAAATGAGCGGGAAAACTACCGTAATCCACTCTATTCCACAGCAAATCATCCTCAAATCGCCATCGCGAAGCTCTAACTGACATTGCACATAGGACTAGACTCAGTTCAAAGTGCATTCAAAAAATTTCGCTCCATTGTGCACATGCGTTCTCATGCAACGAATTGCAATCGACTGCAACGACCCGGTCCCATACCCCAACCCGCCGAAATCCGCTGCAATCTGCTACACAGCAACCAGAAAGCGTAAACTAGAAACTCTAATTCTGATTGCACGCTGCTCTGCTCTTTGGTTATTGTGTACTTGCATAGCTTCACTGTAATTGCCTTGGCCATTCTGCAGCAATGCACTGCAATCGACTGCACCTGCCCGGGCCAGTACGTCAATGTGCTGCAACCCGCCGAAAAAACGACCAGAATACGTATACTTTAAGCTCTAATAGTGACTGCACGTTGCTCTAATTTTTGGTTATTGTGTAATCCCACAATTTCACTACAATCTCTTCGATCATTCGGCAGCAATGCACTGCAATGGCCCGGGCCAATACCTCAATTTACAGCAATCTGATGCAAAATGCCCTAAAATCGGTTTCGCAATGCTCCAATTTTTAATGCATGTTAGAAAGCACACTGGTTAACGTCAACCACATCATTTTAAGCAATTGCGTTCGTACAATCTCGGGCAATGCATGGCAATCTACGGCAACGGCTCGGCTCGAAGCACCAATCCACTACCATCCGTAGCAAGTTGACACTAAATTGGCTGCACAAAGTGCCGATTGTCATCGCATTTCACATTTCTTTGTGCTAAAAGTGAAATCGTAGGACTTTCAAGCTATTTTGCACGTTAATTGTCAACAATACACGGCAATTGACAGCAATGGCAGGGATCAATACCGAAATCCATGGCAAATCGACGAGAAATCGGCTGCACCAAGCTCCAATTCTCATTCCACGTAACATCTCACTGCGTGCACACATACTTTCAACCAGCTCTGACCGTTCAATCTTGAGCAATGCATGGCAACAGGCGGCAATGGCCCGGGCAAAAACGGCAATCCATTATGGTCGATCGAAAATCACTGGAAAGTGAGTGGGCCAAGATCAAATATATCTTACCTGTTACAGCCCACTGTGTTGAAAGTGCAATCAAATCCTGTCAACCAATCGAGCACGTACAATTGCGAGCAATAAACGGCAATCGACAGCAATGTCCTTGGCCAATACCCCAATTCCTGGCGAATTGAAGAGAAATTGGCAGCGCGGAAGCCTCAGTTGTCATTCCATATAACATTCCGCTGCATCCAAAGTAAAACCGTGGAACTTTCAAGATGCTTTGCTTGGTAACTGTCAGCAATGCACGGCAATTAACAGCAATGGTAGGGGCCGATAGCGAAATTCGTGGAGAATCGATAAGATTGCCTGCAATAAACTGCAACTCTCACTCCACATAACATGTACCTGTGTGCGAGCATAATTTTCACCCATGGTACGCATTCAATCGACGGCAATGGCCCGGGAAATACACCAATCCATAACGTACAGTTACAAATGGACCAACAGTTGCAGAGAGAAGCTCCAACTTTTCTTGCGTATTGCACTGCACTGCATTAAAAGTGCAGCAACATCCTTTTAGACAATCGACAAAGGCACAATCAAGGGCAATGTACGGCAATGTACGGCAATGTACGGCAATGGCCCGGTCTCTGCAGCAATCCGGTTCAAATTTGCTGGAAATCGGCTGTTTGAATTTTTCATTATCCTACTACATAACGCTCACTGTGGGCGCGCATGCTATCCTTTTTCGCGTTCAACCTTGGGTAATCGATGAGAATCGACGGCAATTGCCCGAGACACTACGGCAATCTATGATTGTCCGTTACAATTACAAACGAAACCGCTGGGAGGAGATCGCATTTTTCTTGCGTATTATAGTTCGCTGTATTAAAAGTAGAGCCGCGTCCTATCAACCAATCTTGAACGTACATTCGAGGGCAATGCGCGGCAATCGACGGCAACGGCCTGGGAAAATACGGAATTCTATAACTATCCATTAAAAATAGACTGGACACTGCTGGGTGACGCTCCCGTTTAGATTTCTCGCTCGTATATACTCTAATTTTGGTGCACCTAGGAAATTCCGTTGCCGGGCCGTTGCCGTCGATTTGATATTCCAGACTTTTTGGAGCTATTCGCAGCAGATTTGGGGTGGATTTGACGAGAACTAGAATGGATTGCGGTACAGGCGTCCAGCTCTAAAGCTCATTTGCATAAGTGTGCGTGCACGAAGCGACATGAAATTTTGTGGACAGATAAATTCGAACGCGTACTACAATATCAGCAAAAAATTGAGCTCGGCAACGCTTACGCCTGGTCGTTGCTACCCTAATTAGAGTGGATTGCGGTAGTTCGTCGAACCCCTCGGCGGAAGTAAGCGACTCACGCACAGGAGGAAGGTCGAGTGAGACCGCCGCGAGCTAATCCTTCGCGGCGGCGAACCCAACTGAAAAGCTATGGTCCTCCGGGGTCGATCGATGCTCAGTGGAAATCCGCGGTTTCATGCTCAGCCCTGCACCGGGCTACTGAGAATTGATGCCTAGATACGTGCATTATTGGCAGCGCTGAAGGGACAAAGGCCCGTGACAGACGCTTAGGCACGAAAGGCGGATTAAAATGATGTTGATGGACCCCAAATCTGAAAAACCACCCTGCTATCACTCATCTCAATATATGTCCCACTAAGAGATACGCTATACACCGTCTGGGACCTGCAGAGCCAAATCTTCTGACGCCAAAGGTCTTCAAGTAAAAGAATGGAACAGCTAGTATATTGTCCTAAAAGGCCCTGAGTGTACAATGATGCAAAACTGGTGTAGCAGTTGAGCTAAGTATGGAAGACCCAATGCCTGGCGGGCCGTGTGGATCAGAGTAGAAATCTTTGCTTTTCGCACTCGCTGATCAACCGGGAGCCATCGCAGCGGCTCCTTCAGCAAAGGAGACACGTGGCGAAAGTTATTTAATTATTAACTGACGAATTTTCTTCTATAGTCATCACCAACTGGAGATATTTAATGTCTGTTTAGTGACCCTGCCAATATTGAACCAAAGGAGTTCGATCTAGAAAAAATCTTGGAGCTTGTTAGACGTTTTGCTAGTCACTGTGGTAATAACAGTTTTAGAGGGGTGGCCACTAGTCTATAATTTAATTAATTAATAACTAATTCCTAGCTGATTAAACAGCCTCTTTTTGTATAGCGACAGAAGAGCCTTTACGGCTATCACCACCGCTTGCAGTGGCGCTATACAATCGCCCACTGCAGGAATCGAACCCACAACCTCGGGACCGAGGTCGTGAAAGCAACCGCCTTACCTAGTGTGCCATCACGGCTACGGAGGTTCAGGTAAAGAGGCCTAGAGGTGCACTGTCAACGAATAGATTCAGGTCAGAATCAAAACAAACTGATTTATTCCTACAATAAGATAGGTTAGAGAGTTAGTAAATCAGTCACGTCACTGACGTCACTACGCTTACATTACGCCAGTTGTGATAATTATTTATACCTACTACAACTGTACAGCTATGGTGAGTGTCATGTCGCTAATGAAAAGAAGATTTTTTATTTGCATATGTAGCTGCAATATGCTATCTCATACTTGAAATAAATTATGTAATACAAATATAATTCATTTATATAGCGCCCAAAGAGAACTTAATCTCTATTCAGGCGCTTCACATATGCCTCGGGGCTCGAGCCCACGACCTCAGTCAGACCTTGGTCGGGGCGAGCACCTTAACCGCTAGACCAAACCAGCTCGGCGTAATGTATCTCCATCTGTAACTCCACAAAGTCATAAAGACTATGCGGGTGTTAGGCAGGAGAGTTTTGCAAAGCGCACTCACAGTCTAAGAGGCTTCCGGTATGCATTTGGTAGCCAGACTTCGTCTCACGCAACAAAGAGAAAGTGGGAAGCATAGCAGAGTCAGGAGAGCAGTTGAGGTAGTGAGTAGCATGGAAGTAGCAGCTCAGGACCGCTGAAAAGGATGAGCCATAGTCGGCAGTAGTAAAGTAGTTGTCGTTGCGTAAGAATTGTGGAGGTGAGTTCCGCCGTCTAGGACCTGCAGAGCTAAAGCTTCTGTCACCAACGATCTTAAAGCGGAGGAATGGAACAGCTAATGTATTTTCCACACAGGACCTGAGGGCGCGAAGAGGCTGAAACTGGTGCAGCAGTTCAACTAGGTATGAAGGAGCCAAGCCGTGGCGGGCCTTTGCCGCGCCTACTTTTGGTAAGCAATTGACATGTATAAATATAACCTGCCCGTGATTCTTCACGGTGGCACACTTAGTATAAAGTTAATATAAATTTAAATATGGTCCGCAAGTCAGCATGGTCCATACTCGCAAACATCAGCACGGTCCGTACTCGCAACTATGCTGATTCGCTACTTTACGCTGATTAATAAACTATAAAATTATAGTCATGTTCGTTTTATAATAAAATTATTAAATTAAATTTGAAATACGGTTTCATTTGTCTTTATATATAGATGTTGCTCCATTAACTGACAACTCATTGGTAGTCAGTGGAGGGGGCCCACCGGCTAGATCGGCAGACACCGGGGCCTGTCTTCTAAAGCACAATTGGAGTTTTCCACGGCTTTTCACGGGTTCAAAGCTCTAAGCCTTCGGTTTCCGCCCGCCATTGTAGACCGATGAGTTTTCCCAGCAATGGAGAGGGAACAAAAAGGAGCAAAGTGAGCGAAATATGAGCGCTCCTATCCCAGGCAACAACAGAAACGTCGGGCTAAACAGACAGGAAGAGACTGAAGAGATGCCAACGATGCTTGCGCCGAAAAAGGGTCAACAAATCAGAACGATACTGAAGGTCCGATTCAAGAAATTTACGACCCAGGTCGTGATACGAAGTCCTTGTCCGATTATAGGCCGGACTCGCCGGCTAGGCAAGACTTACCTCTAGGTCAGTGGAATCTCAGGTCCGCATTGCAATACAACATGAAATTTCTCCTAGTTTTTTGACGGGCATAAGCTAGTACACGCACTTACAGGCGCGCGCACACACACACACACTTACAGGCGCGCGCGCACACACACACACACACACACACACACACACACACACACACACACACACACACACACACACACACACACACACACATATATATATATATATATATATATATCCTGCATATACCTGCAGATGAATCTTACCTACTATCCCCACCGCTTTCAGTGAGCAATAACGGATTGCCTGCAGTAGGACTCGAACCCAACGTGAGCAGATGGACGCTGGGCTAAGGAAAGGCTCAAAAAAGGCCAGGTGGCTCAAAAAACGAAGGCGTCTCGCGAACCAGCTTTCATTAATAAGAAGTCCGTACGCCACCTTTGCTGCGAGGAGTCACTTTAAAGTTTTGGTTTTTACCAGATTTAGCCACCGCACGGTGTTCACTCTAAAGAGTCGATTAAGGGGGAAGGTTTTATTGGCTGTCCGCGCAAGCCCCCTCTCTCGACTCGAGCGCGACTATCCTATAGAGCGCGTGCGCACGCCGTCGACCTTGACCGTGTCAGAGTCGCTGTTGTACCGGTAAGCTGCTCGCGGTGGCTTTGCAGGACTAGATTGCTACCACGTTCATTGTTCCAGCTTGTTAAGCTGACTTCGTTAACTTCCTATTCACACAGCTGTAGGTTTTTGTCATGATACCGCTGTCGCATATCAACTGCGAACATGAGACTAAATGGCGTACTGTATCTTTCGCAAGGCCAACCGACCGTGAGCGGCCTCGTCCTCTCACTCTCTCTCTCTCTCTCTCTCTCTCTCTCGCTTTGGCGATTTCCCCAACGTTCGCCGTATTCTGACCGTCATAATTTGGCCTCCGTTGAGGATTTAGCTGTGCTTTTCATACCGCTGCTTGTGGTAGACCTCCAAATTCGTGATGCAAGCGGGCTTGCGTACGACGACCCAGAACTAATGATTGCAATTGTCGTTAGATGAGAGAGCTGACCGGGGCAACAACCGCACCGTCGTAATCGTAATAGGTTGGTGCGCAGGAGAAACGGCATTTCGATTCCTGCATTGTGTTATTTATGCGGCCTGCTCCTCGTCACGTAGCTCATCGACTTCGAGATCCCGTCAATCACTTTTAGGTCCTTCCATCCTCTCGCTCCGGTATCTTTCCGAAATAACTATACGTACTCCTGGGGGGGGGCGTCTACGGCTGCTTTGGTTGGCTCGTTTAGCTGTACTGTGCCTGTAGCCAACTGGAAACGTTTGAAGACCAACCTCTAGTTCCAACGCTTCCTTGTCGACTGACATCATGACACTATCAATCCATCTGTTCCTCTCAGCACGTACTTCGGGTATGTGAATCGTCCTTTGTGTGTATTCCATGCGGTAATGGTTCATATTAAGGGTAATAATCAGTTGATATGTATTTTTTCTTGCCTGTGTTAAGTGCCTCAAAAAAGATTTAGTTCTTGTAGGGTTCTGTAAATATGCTTACATTATTAGCACTGTATATATCCATTGATTGCCTTATAATAGCCAAATGATGTTTTAGTGTGCCATAATCACATGCATGTAAAGTCATTCAATGTACTTATATCTGGAATTCTGCAAAAAGCTCTGAAAACAAAGTGTTTGAAGTTCTCCGGAGAATTTACTTGTAAGTGCAGTAGGGCCAATATCGTTTTTAGTGTGATAAGTGTCAAACACGCAGACCTTCACCCACAAAAAACCTTAGCTGTTGGGTATTTGTAATGGAAGTACATAGGTGTGTGCCAGCGTTTTTACAAACTCCGTGCTTTGCTCATGTAACCGCAGAAGTCACTTCTTGAAGAACTGTTAATGGGAAGGGGTCCATTCAAGCTTAGACATGAAAAAGCAACCTGTTATGGTAGTTTCCGAAGCCATTTTTAGCATTTAACTGAGTCATGGTTTTTGGATGGTATTCCTTTGTATTTTCCTCCCTCATCAGTATACCAAGATTAGTTGAATTTGTGAGAGATTGTATTAAATGGGAAGAGAGTCCTGATCTATGGGTTGCTTGGGCAGTTTCTCAGCAGCTGTCAAGATTTTAAAACGGCTGATTTGGTACAGGCAGCCTTGGACTTATGGCTCGATGCGATGCATGATATCCATGACCCGGGTGAAACAAAAACCACCTGTTCTTATTATGTAGGAGGTAAATTAAAGGTCGGATAACCCAACTGCATTATTTACATAGTGGTAGTAGAGCCCAATCCTGGCTAACCTATCACCTATCTCGAAACAGGCAATACAGATTTGCCTGCTCCAGGACGTGAACCCCCCCCCCCCCCCGACCTTGGTCGTGATGCGCAAGCATCTCCCCCCCCCCCAAGACCGAGGCGAATCTTCGGAGGAAGCCTGTCATCAGCCACGAAGCTGAAGCCACATCACACTCCACTTCTGTCTGAGCTTCACTGGCTTCCAAATCAAGCATCCAATCGATTTAAAGATTCTCAATCTTGCTTATGAGTCACGTCCCTTGGTTGCGCCAGCCTACTTATTCGACATCCTTGCTCCTCCAGTAATGTTCTGTGGCACCACCCGTTCTTCTGCATCTGATCATCTTGCAGTCTCTAAATTGGGTTTTTTGGGTGATCGAGCCTTCAGCTCGTGTGCACCAAAAGTCTGGAACTCACTCCGGCTGCAGTCATTACCTTCAACGATCTTGCATTCTATAAGTCTCAGCTGTAGTCGAATTTGTTCCGGTCAGCTTTTCTTTGATCCCAGTGAAGTTGTCAGGCTCGCTGTGCAGGGTTTCAGAGTTTTAAGACCACAAAGTAAAATTGTCATAATCATTGACAATAGAAGGGCCGAGGGAGTCATTTGATGCTCCTATGGGTATGTCAAGATTTGTCATTCTGTTGCGCAGTAAAGCCGAAAGGTTCTGATTGTAGTCATGGTTACAGACTCACACACTATAAGCAGGAGACGCTGCTAGTGCTTTAGTATTTTTGAATCATTAAGTAAACGTACCCAAAAGGGTTAATTTTGGGGCCGTTCTGATGCGTATTGTTGAGTATGGCTCAACACAGCAGCCTCGAGCTTTTCACTGGACCCATCTCAATATGGCTACTGAATCATGTGTAGGCAAACAAACCCATTCGGGCCTTCTGAGTAACTGCAAATGCCGGTCCTAGTAGTTGCAAAAAATATGAGGCATTTACTGAGCCAATTAGTCACTGAACTTAATTTTGCTGACAAGCTATGCCTCGAAGGTACCCAGTCCATGGCTGGAGCAAGCAGACAGACTCGGTTGGCTCGATATTTGCAACTGATTGACGTCCTAGCTGGAAAGGATTAGGAAAATTCCTTCCGCCTTAAGTGGTGCCAGTATGTAGCCAAGATGATCATCGCCACAAATTGTGACTTACATGGGTAAACGTTTATGTCCTGGGGTGACCTAGGGCACTGGCAGTAAGATCTGTTAACTTGGAACTCTAATCGAATGCCTGTAAGCTGTGCTGCAAATGCATTCACTGTAAACATTTAGCAATGAGAGGCATCTAATGGTTTTCCACTACCATCAAGGTGGAATTTAGGGTGATGGGCTCAGCATTCCTAAACGGGAAGTGCTCACTCCGGCTTGAGATGCCTGGGCAAGCTATATGGAGTAATTCATATACATTAGTACCCGAGTTTTCTGCTAGATCATATTTGTGTTATAGAGAGCATGCATAGCACAGGCTTGGTATTTCTGGCTGATTTCAGCAAAAGTATATTGCTAACTATCAAATGAGGTTACTGATTGGCCGAATGCAACCTACAGTTATGCTAAGGTCTTTTCTTGTACCCATTCAACATGACCCAAGTCACCTGCTTGCTGTATGGCCTAGTTTGTATTCCCCAGACCTTATAAGCGCAAGTCAGAAACGACACCTTTTGGCCTTCTAGGTTTAGTTATTTAATACTAAAAGAAGACAGTTGCAGTCGGTTTATGCCTCTGGCACTTCATGCTTCTAAACTGTTGTCATGGACTGGAATGTATTTTCTAGCTATATCAGGCAAATAGCAGCTAGACAGCATGCTGCGCATGCCTTGGTACACGTCGTGTAGGTAGCAAATGACTGCCGAGGACTCTCGGGATTCGATGGGCCAGTGGCAAGCGTTTTCTGCCAGTGGTCATTGGCCCAGCAAGCTGGCAGAATTTGCTCGTTGGCAGGGTTCATGTCGATCAAAGTTTTCCTGACGAGCAGGCCCAGTAAATGGGGGGGGGGAGGCAGCGGCCAACAGCTCCTGGCCGGCCGTAGACCGACTTCAACTGGCAGGCTTCGTTCGGCACCAGAAATGCCCGGCAGCAGATGTGCTCGTAAACCCTTCCGCGATGGGCTGCCTCTGGCAAGGTCAAGGACTGCCCACCCGCGGCATACGCCGTGCCTTATGGCATGGGTGCTGCTCGTATCCACCCACGGTTATTCAGCTACCTGGTACTGGCTCTACTCGTGTTGTGATGCAGAGCATTGGAATTGCCTTGTTGAGAACGGTTTTAAGTGGTGTGTGCTGTGCTGGAGGGGGGGGGGTGAAGTCATCGTCCTCTCGATAGCTCAAGGGCTGTAGGGCGATAGCAGCTTTATGGGGTTTAGGCAGAGAGCGATCGCTCGAGCTTGCCTTTTCCGGCAGCCGCTTGAGCCAGCGAGCTCTTTCCCTTGTGCTTATTACGAAATAGCAGGCACTGCCTGTGCCAGTGGCAAGCACGCTGACCAGCCAGTGGGCAGCTGCTCAGCTGGTCAGTGCTGAGCAGTGCAGGCCGACCTAGAGAGCCTGTGTAGGCTACAATCGCACTTCATATATCTATCCGACGCTGTTGGATAGTTATTAAAAAACCGTCGTGCTGTGTCCTCAAAGTTGTCAAATAGTTATTAAAGAAAGTTGTAAGATGTAATCATTATAAGATAGTTATTAAAGAAAGTTGTTGGATAGTAATTAAAAAGCCGTCGGGTTTAACTTGGTGCATCACTTTAGACGGGACTAGATATATACGAGAATAGTTTCTCGAAAGCTTGCGCAAAACAGGCCGCGTGTGGCCAGTCGTTCGTTTACTTCACGCCAGCGAGTTGCCAGCAGAGTCATTCGCCGGAGCCGCTCCTCGATGCAGTCTTACTGCTGTCGCAGTCTGGAAGCAGTGGCACTCGGCTGCTGGATTCGCTGTAGGTGCGACTCGAGAGCTCGAGAGGGATGTCGTCGCAGGCGAGAGACATACCGGGTCGGCACGCGAGCAGCAGCAGCGGCGATCAGCAGCCACCGACCAGCCCGGGACCGCACTTCAAGCTGCCGTCGCCTTTTCTGCACAGGAGATATCGCACGGAGTCCGTGTAAGCACTGCTGCTGCGGCTACTGCTGGTGCTGCAAGCTGAACGGGTGGGCGATGCACTGAGCGATATCATGCAGAGCAGGCGGCACGTTTGTTTTTCAAGTTTTGATTAGGACAGTTTTGGGACGATTTCGACCTGCTTGAGCAGCATCGTGCGGCCTTTCGAGAGTCGGGCTACTCGTGTTTTAGATCCGAAGATGCGAAACGTGGGCCGGCACTCAGTGGCGTCATTAAAGAGTTCTGCCGGCAAAAGGGTCACGGTTTTATTACTCCCGATCGGGGCGGCGATGCGATATTCCTTCACATATCGGAGTAAGAGCGCAGTTGCTGTATGCCGTCGGTCGGTGTGATGCTGCCTGTCGTAGCCGTGCACAGTGTAACACACCCCCCCCCCCCAGTTGCAAGCGATGAGCTTGACAAGTAAACCTCGGTTACGAACAATGACCTTGGCCTGCTGAATTAGAGCCGACATCGTCGTGGTAAGCCCAGGCTGATGAGCAGCCCTTATGACCTGGCTACTAAATAAGGCCTGATCACAGTCGCTCTGTCTGGCTGTTGGAGAAACGGTCGGTAAGTAATTAGTAGCGATGTGAGTGAGCTGCCGTAGACCTGTTAGCGAGTGTGTGCTGGAAGTCGCCTGTCGTATCAGCCGTAATTTGCATACAGGCTGCCGTTGGGCTTTTTCTACTACGGTGTTGTTTCTAGCGCTGCATGGTGGAAGGGAAATGTCGAGCGTTTCGTTTCGGTATCGTTGGCTTATTGCGAGCTGCAGGTCTTAGCATGCTGCACGCATTGTACTGCTACCCGAGCTAGTGAGGTTCGCACAGTCATAACAACGGTGATGACTTTTTTTCATGGACGACGACTATAGGCTGTCCGGATGAACATGAGCGCTGTGCATTTTCTAGCCTGGCAGTAGAATTGCCCAGTATGTGCGCGTGACCACACTGGAGCTCTTTTAGGTAGTGAAGCCGTGCACCGAGTATCAGCTGTCTGGTATGGTATGTAAGTAGGGAAGATTTGAAAAAAAATTAGTTTTCTGCCTCCTTCCTAACTTATTCGTTGATTACCAGTCAGTCAAAACGGTTGATTCAGTACGGCTCGAGCATGCTTTTCTGAAGTCGTGTTACTTTCGCTGACGAAATGATATCTTTCGTTTTCCGTAACCTCACAATTTTTGGAGTTTTTAGCGTTACATTAATCCGGTTGACGGATGATCTGTTTACACAAATCACTGTTTCTGTAGTAGTATGTAGTAGTGTAGCCAGGTGGACTTAACAGCTGTTCTATTGTGTCTTTGTCGAAGCCATAGCTTAAGGGGCAAAGAGCATTTAAAATGCTGGAAGGAAGCATGGTTTGGCTTGTCGGAATTGATTAAGTACAAGGATGCGTAATCTGACCACTGCTTTTGATTCTGGAACAGAGCTCGTAGTATGAAGCCAAGAAAAAAGCTTTAGTCAGTCAGGCTATTAGTGGCGCAGTAATTTGTGCACATCTGAGTTGGAACATGTCTATGCACTCAACGTGTGATAGTAGAGCCAGCCTTTCACATATTGTACTGGTCACATTATCTGCCATCGTCATGTTCTTTTTATTCGACCCTATTTGTTGTCTGAAATTGGATTTTACTCTGGTGGTGCGCTCCAAATAGTGTGTATCTCTCAGCTTGCCGGTCCTCGTTTGATGTCGCCCCATTATCTTGTGGTACAATGCTCAGCTCTAAGATCACTGCACATTTACATACCAACATCAATTTTCCGCAATTGCTTTTCGCTGGTCATGCCACGTATAATTTGCTGCTACCACTCTCCTCACGGTCACATTAATTTTGCAGTATTGAAGGAGACTATGTACCAAAACCTGGTGACGAAGTAACGTACCAACTATGCCGCGTTCCCCCGAAAATGGAGAAGTTCCAAGCAGTGCACGTACGTCTCACGCACCTTGCCGAGGGCCAAGTTCATGAAACATGGGAGTCGCCAGTGACGACTCCTGTTGGCAGCCCCAAATAATCGTTGGCAGCTCGGATACCTGGCCCAGCAGACAACTTGTAAAGATTTATGGTCTAGCTACTGTAGCACGTTCTTGCTTTGCCTAGCCTGACATCATTTGTGTGATTCGTTCGTCCATCTGATGCTGGTGACAGCGTCGTGGGCAGCAAGTGCTGGTGACAGCGTCCCAGGGCCTCGCTTTTGCTTATCCCTTCGAGCAAGGTATGGGCTGCCTTCGCAAGCTCTTAGGTTTTCGCCTGGTGCTTAGTATCTTATAATTGCAGGTATGATTGCCTGTATGTGAGGCATCAATAGGAAATTGTAATGTACATTTTGCATCTTGCTCATAATAAAGTACGGCATCTGTGGAGTTCGTGTGCTACGACCGCTGGCACTGCAGCCTAAGTGGAGGTTGTCGATGTTGTGATAGTAGGGCAGTTTCTGATTGCTAGCTTATTGAGATCGGCTTCAACCTGTATACCGTTTCTATTGGACAATTAAGATCTTAGATAAGTGACCATGCTGGCAAAAATGGGTACAGATATGTACTTGTGGAATTGCTAATAGTATGACAGGCTTCAATACTGGCTGTAGTCAACTCAAAGCAAGTAAATGCTGCCCATGATGGCGATATTTTGTCTGATTTTTAGGATAATCCACTTTCTAAAGGAATTCCTGGAGGCTAGCTTGCCAGTGTTTCAGCGGCAAAGAATCTTATTGCACCGTCTTTACTTTCAAGACTCAGTGTTGGGGTCCTGAGCCAAAGAATGTGGGATAGGCCAATTTTCCTGGTTTTAGATTGGAGAATCCATGGGACTGAAGAGTGAGGCCGATCTTTCGGTCACGGTCTCACCTCGCGGGCACTGTAAGCAATACTACATTGTGGCCGTTCACAATTACTAATGGGAAAAGCTAGCTAGTAAAATAGTTGCTCAAGAGTCACTTTAGATGGCTGATGCCTCCAGCTTCATACTCACCAGGTGATTTTATTACTGATAATATCTGTCTGTAACTCCACAACGACCAAGAACAGTTGTAAGCCACAAAGACGGACAGTTTTCTGTAGCACACTTTAAGCCCAAGCGGCTTTCTGGACCCATTCGGCAGCCAAAGACTTCTAGTCAAGAACTGACAGCCTGGTTGTCAAGTCTGCAAAGTTGCTAAGGTTATTCATTAAAAGAATCGACTAGGTTTTTGAGCATCGTTCCTCAGTGCCTCACTAGAGTGATCTGCGATACCGTTCTTGATGCTGAAAAGAGCAGTGATTACTACCGCGTAGCATTGGAGTGTCGTACTGGCACTCGTGCAAGTGGGCAAAATAGTGAACAAATCTCGAGCAGTTGCTGCCATTGTGCACTGTGATCCTTGGTTATACTAGGAACTCACATAAACATCAACCATGCTGATCGTATCATCAGACGTTTATCGGACGTGTATGATCTGGCAGATCTGCTTCGTGGTCACGGTACTGCACAACGCCACCAGCACCATTGCTTGCCTATTACAATGCGCACTAATAGGATGGATTCATTGCATCATTATCGGCATCACAACTGTGCGACGTTCCGTGAATGCTACAGCAGGCAGTTCTTTTTTCCCACTGCGAGCAGGTTGATAGGAGCTAATGCTTTTCTGATAAATGAATGATGCTGATGAACCAGCCTCTTACTATCTGATATATAAATTAAATTGAAAATTGCATTTGGTGCCGTGAGTGGCTATTACATTTTCTGCAACTCGTGCATGTCTCAGTCGTAGTGCAGCTATGACTCCCGATTCTGCTTACTTTACTGCTCGACATACATCCATGTAATTTGCCAGAAATCTTGGCTAACTGGATTCCTGACCAGGGCATGCGGCAAAACTTGGTCAAACAGTGTGTATTTGTGCATGGCTCTTCGTGGACTCAGTTAATTATAATTCCTATGCACATCACCCAATTTTGTCGCACGAAGTGCAAATCGTTAAGTGCACTTTACGTCCGATTCGTTCAGCTTCGGGACTGAACCCGGATGTAGTTAATTGAAAGCCGATGTGTCATGTAACGTATCTCCGTCTGTAACTCCACAAAGTCATAAAGACTATGTGGGTGTTACAGAGGAGTTTTGTATAGCGCACTCACAGCCTAAGAGGCTTTCGGTACACATTCGGTAGCCAACACACTTCGTCTCATGCAACAAAGAGAAAGTGGGAAGCATAGCAGAGTCGGGAGAGCAGTTGAGGTGGTGAGTAGCATGGAAGTAGCAGCTCAGGACCGCTGAAAAGGATGAGCCATAGTCGGCAGTAGGAGAGTAGTTGTCGTTTCGTAAGAATTGTGGAAGCGAGTTCCACAGTCTACGACCTGCAGAGATACATCACTACTTCCTTCGCAGAGAATAATAATGACACATTTCTATACCGCCCTCAGAGAACTTAAATCTCTATCTAAGCACTTTACATATGCTGTAAAAGAAGCATGATCAAATGCTTAGTGGTAGCATGCACAATGTCAACAAGCATAACATGGTTAGAGGTGACATGCGCAGGTTTAGCATGCAAATATGATTAACTGCAGCATGGTCAACACACGTAAGCACACACAGGATGAATCGCAAGGACTCACTAAATGCTGTGATAAGCAGGTGCGTTTTTAGCTTCCTTTATAAATGTCGTCAGGGGATGTCGTGACGTCAGTCGGGAGTGAGTTCCAGGCTTTGGGAGCATACGAACTAAAGGATCCTTGGTTCATACGAGGTATAGCTAAACGATTTGATTCAGGAAAGAAGGTGGTACGATGCCTTGCCTGGTGGGGGAGTAGTTCTTATAGGTAGGCTGGAGCCAGAGAATGAAGGCACATAAAAGTGAGTGACCGAAGCTTGAAATCGATGCATGATTGCACAGGCCCGTAAACCAGAAAGCGCTCTGTTACAGAAGTCGAAAAGAGATGTCACAAATGCATGGACCATATGTATGTAGCATCCCTGTCTAAGCAAGCCCGTATTTTAGCAACGTTATTTTGCTGAAAGTTGGCAGACTTGACTGCTGACGTGGTCGTCTAGTGAAAGGTCACTTTGGAACAGGAAACCTAGATTTCGTCCTGATGCAACAGGAGATATTCAGTCATGCTCTCGAGGCCTCGCACTTCAGGCATGCGTCACTATCATCCCCACCTGATGTCGCTGGGAGAGGATCACGTGCCTTTGCTGCATGGCGACGCTACAATGCTCGACTTAAGAGGTACAGACACTTGATTGACATCTTGAATGTGCGCAGCTTTATTGACCACTTTCACTTGCAATAGGAAATAGCAAACTCGGGCTCTCATTTATTGGAAATAAAAAAGACTACGTGTGCTCTAAACATTATCACAAAGTAAGCTCAAGTGTAAAAGAAGGCATTGCTGAATTTCATCAGAGAACAAGTGCTGCCAGTGTAACACCTTGCTTCAGAGCTGAAAACAGCAGTTGCTCGGAGCAAGCAAACAGGTAGGCAATATCACAGCCTGGCCAATAAAGGTCGAGATCTGGGGAGCAAAGCCTGTATACAACTCAAATAATTCCACGTGTGTCACGAGATTGAGACCCAAGACAACTTTTTGGAAATCAAATTAGTCAG
This sequence comes from Cristatella mucedo, assembly GCA_009760855.2. Lineage (NCBI taxonomy): Eukaryota > Metazoa > Bryozoa > Phylactolaemata > Cristatellidae > Cristatella > Cristatella mucedo. The sequence continues at coordinate 5,386,920 of WPIO01000019.1, read as the reverse complement.
TGCAAACGAAGGGAAGAAGTGAAATTAATGCAAGCACAAAAACGCACGGGAGCTTCAGCAAGGTAACAGGAATGAAAATGCCAGTGCAAGCCTTGGCTTACTCTCTCCATTGTAACTGAATTTCACTCGATTAGATTATTTTGCTTCTACAGATCACTTTCAGTGACCCATTTCTGCTGTCACGTGTCTTCATTTTCTAGCAATGAAAAAGTAAGTAAAGACCTCTGCTTAGTTATGAAACAATAGGGCTTCAAGTTGCTTTCTTGTATCATCTGGGTTCTTGACGGTATGCCCAATAACCCTTGGGTCGTTATAGATTTCGTGATCATTGCCACCCTACAACAAAAACAGTAGTATAACTGTATCGTCTGACCCTACTAAACAAAAGCAAGCGATCGGAATATTTCAACACTAGATGCTTCAGCCTTACAATTTCACGCGGCTATAACGATTGATACTACTATTGCCTGAGACTAGAACACACTACCTTAGCTGTCTTGTCCCCGAAGAAGTGAATAGTCTTAAAATTTTCTTTTTCTAAGTGGTTCAGACAAAAACGCTTGTCCCAGCCTTCGGGAAAGACATCAAAACTTATTTGCCCACCTGCAAATTGATAAGCAGTCCTCGTGATCATTATACGCCAACTCTCGTGTCAGGTTTTTAAGTTCAATCATAATTAAAAGCATCCAGAAAGGCAAAATACTTGATCCCAAGCAATGTCGCAGTGGAGGGACTTCTCGCCGATAGATTTGTTTACTATTTAATAGCACACTTATTCTGATGCTATAAGCCACCAAACCCATTAAAAAAGGTCGAACAAGACTTTACCTATGCTGTAGACAAGCCCTATATCTGGAAACTTCTCACGAAGATCAGCAACAAATTGTTCACGAACTTTATGGACCTAAAAAAAAATTTTCAAGCCGGACTGGACCATTCGCCCAGTTGGAAGGCTTACAAAAGTTCGGCAGTACATATAAGATTTATCTATTTACCTCGTCATAAGCTGCAAACTCTTCTCGTTCACTCTGAGAACAACTTCGTCCAACCGGACATACATTGATAAGGCCGTTGCGAAATTCAATGAACGTTCCCCTGAACGATCAACGAGTAAGCATCACTGAAAGAATACTTTGACAGCAAACAGCAGACCTTGTCACAGAAACAGGAAAGATTCGTGGAACAAAACTAATATGTGCACCAGTCCATCCAAGGTACCTTAACTTGTCAGGAGAGGGCGAGACCACGCCATCAGAGCATAATAATAATGTAATGTAATGTATCTCCATCTGCAACTCCACAAAGTCATAAAGACCATGTGGGTGTTACACAGGAGAGATTTGCATAGCGCACTCACAGCCTAAGCGGCTTTCGGAACGAATTCGGTAGCCAACAGACTTCGTCTCATGCAACAAAGAGAAAGTGGGAAGCATAGCAGAGTCAGGAGAGCAGTAGAGGCAGTGAGTAGCATGGAAGTAGCAACTCAGGACCGCTGAAAAGGATGAGCCACAGTCGGCAGTAGGAGAGTAGTTATCGTTGCATAAGAATTGTGGAAGCGAGTTCCACAGTCTAGGACCTGCAGAGCTAAAGCTTCTGTCACCAACGGTCTTTAAGCGAAGGAATGGAACAGCTAATTTATTGTCCACACAGGACCTGTGCGAACAGGCTGAAACTGATGCAGCAGTTCAGCTAGGTACGAAGGAGCCAAGCCGTGGCGGGCCTTGTGGGTCAGTGTAAGAACTTTGCTCTGTATCCGTTGCTCAACCGGCATCCATCCTAGCTCTTTTAGCAAAGGAGACACGTGCTCAAACCTCTGGGACTTGAAGACTAGCCTTGCAGCCATATTCATAGTCAGCTGCAGTGGCCTAATAGCTTTCTTTGGTAGCCCAGCCGAAAGGAAATTACAATAATCAAGCCGAGACAGAACTAAGGAGCTAGTTAAATTTTTTACAAGCAACTGTGGGAGATGGCACCTGATCTTGGATAGGGATCGGACGTGATGGCTAACTGTAGAAGCAGTCTTCGAATGAAGCTTTTAAAATTGAGGCAGCTGTCGAAAACGACACCTAAATTTCGAGCACGTGGTGATGGTCGCACAACAGCATCACCTATTAGATGAGCAAAGCCTTTTAATTCAGCCACACGCTTAGGGTGTCCTATGAGCAGCAGTTCGGTTTTATCATCATTTAATTTCAGGAAGTTTTCCGACATCCAGGATCGAATACCGGCAAGGCAAGCATTCAGTTTCTCAGTTGCCGCAGCAGATTCCGACGGTTTGAATGGCAAATACAGCTGAATATCGTCAGCATAAAAGTGATATCCTATTCCATGGGCCTTAATCACTTTTCTCAAAGGTTGTGTATAAATGGAGAACAGCAAGGGACCGAGTACAGACCCCTGAGGGGCTCCACAGGTGACCCTTCTCGTGTGTGAGACCTGATCCCCACACGACACGGATTGAACACGATCAGGCAAGTACGATTTAAACCACGCCAGTGCTTCGTCTGCCAGACCGATCATTGTTCTCAATCGTTCAAGCAGAACATCGTGATCAATGGTGTCGAAAGCAGCAGACAGATCTAGCAGAGCTAGGGCAGTGACATTCCCGTCGTCGTTGCCACGTAGAATGCTATTGTTAACACGGAGGAGAGCAGTTTCAGTGGAGTGCTGCCTCTTGAACCCTGATTGAAATGTTTCTGACATTTCATTCTTTTCAATATGTTCAACCAGCTGCTTAGCAACAATTTTTTCAAGAATCTTTGACAAGAAAGAAAGAAGGGAAACTGGGCGATAGTTTGCAAGGACCTCTGTATCCAATCCAGGCTTTTTAAGTATGGGTCGAACGATTGCCGATTTGAAGGACTTGGGGACGACCCCTTTTCCCAGAGAAGCATTAAAAATCTTGGTTATGGCAGGGCTAAGGTGGTCTGCTAATGAAGATCACAGAGATGAAGGTATAGGGTCTTCAGGAGACGAGCTCTTTTTGCTAGACCTTATTAAGGTAGCCACATCGCATGCAGAAACCTCGGAGAACCTTTTAAGGAAGGTCACAGGTTGTGGAACCACGATTGCTTTAGTCGGAGGGGGCTTAATGGAAGCACGAATGTGCAAAATTTTTTCAGTAAAGAAGGCTAAACACTTTTAGGCAGAGCCCTTAATATCTGGGGAGTCGGACCTCATAGCATTGGTCAGTAAACGATTTACTGTCTTATAAATCTGTTTAGGGTCCTCTCGAAGGAAGTCTTTGAATAATACATCTGTGTAGGACCCTCAGAGAACTAAATCTCTTTATAGGCATTTTACATATGTTGTAAAGGAAACATTATCGAATTGTCAACGTATGGACAATGCTGCACCCTTTGGAGCAACTCAGTCCTCGGATTCACTCACTCTCAGTCATGATACATTATGACGACATCCGTAAGCATGTTTCGACTCAATTTCGCAGGCGCTGAACCTATCCCAGACCTATTCCTTTATTAACTTGCATCGCCGGGCGTTTTCACTGCACTATCGAGAAATCAGTCTACAAAGTCACATGGCATTGTAGTTCAGGTACACTGGACACCTATCAGGGCTAATATAATCAAGATGATAATGAACACCCTATTAAGCATGGGCATGAGGCTGATTCAGGCATTATATATACAGCACTATAGAAAAATGCCCTAAAGTTGAGCCCACTATGCGAAAGAAGGAAGTGACAGTCATGCACTCATTTCGACAGGGTCCAAGTACGCACCTTTTAATTGTACACATGTATACACTATACACTCTACACTATACTGTACACACCTGATTTGTGCGTCTTGCGACCGTGAAGACAAATTGTTGCCCAGGAAAAATTCAAGGTCTGATACTGTATGAGGTTATAGTCGTCCTGAGGTAGGCATTGCGAACGAGCAAGAGCTCTGCCTCACAGAAAAAGTAACCGATAAACGACACTCGTAGTAACAACAATGTGTGCCCAGAGATGGCCCTCTGATGGAAGAACAATGAAATGGCTAGAGAATTGGTGGCTGGGTGGGTGTTTTAGAGCAAACACTGTGGTTTCGATGAGGCTGCCCTAGCATTATAGCGTGCACAGTTAATTGGCTATTCATCAAGCACCCACTCTCATCCCGACCTACAGCATGCTGCCCGAGCAAAGAAGCCGAATCAGTGCCCAATCCCACGTGTGCACGTGTGTATGTGTGCGCACACATACACACCGGTGAGAATATGCATGCACTATTGCATGCACTACGTTGCATTGCCGTTGCCAGAAAGCGATCTCACATTTCCCCACAATGTTATAGAGCTTGTGGCTAACAGCTGGGCGATAGGAGAAAACTGGTAGCATAATCCCCCCACAGCAATGTACCAAGGCAGCAGACAAACCTGTTTTATATAGTAAGGCAGCCCTGCTAGGTCAGATTGGACTATTACACGACCTGGATTGGATTCTGCTCGAAAAGTAAGACTCAAACAATACAACAGCTGAATCCCTCAGACCAACTGCACCTCTCAGCTTATTCATAAGATTTTTGTGACCCAGGGATATAAAATACTGCACATAAGTAAGAGCTTTTTCACCTAAAATAATTGCTAGTAATGAGTGCAAGTAGATTTAGTAAACAGGTGGCACTTGAATTACGATTGAACCATGCCAACAATTTGTGCTTATTATGTTCGAAGAGCTAGTCATCACCAATCTGTTCGAGAGTCATTGACAGAAAAGGAAGAAGAGGGAGTAATGCCTGAAGTCAGAATCTAAAATACAGGTTTTTTCATATGGCTGACTTGAATGATTTGGGAAGGACAAAGATTTAGAAGTGTAGTGCCGGGCAATTGAGCTGTGGCTGAGCTACGAGTTTTAATGAAAAAGTGGACAGAAGTAAAGTTACAACAAGGTCTTCGGGTGATACATGATTCTTGGGTTTTAATTATTGTCAATACAACATCCCAAAGACAAGAGAGAAATTCTTGGGGCTTGTTACTGAACAGATATACGTAGAATATGGTGTTGCTATGTGTGGATCATTTTAACTTTAATAAACCTGCAAAAAACTAAATATACGGCTCGCATTCGACGTGCAAGATCGCTCAGTTTCTAGGGAACAAATGATCTATGGAAATTTTCGTAAAATTTTTAGGCACCTGACCTGACCGACACGACGTGTGGCTCATTCTCGTGCTGTGCACATATATGTGTTGTGTGTGCATGTGTGTCTCAGTGAATGCGTGCGAGCGCACGCATGTGCGCTTCTCCGTTTCGTAACGTCACATAGCCACGAAAACTACGTAACTAACTGGTGGCTAACTAGTGGAGTTTCCATTCTTATAACGTGCCCCAAAAGAAAGCAGCTTTCAGTGAACAAGCAGTATTCGGTCTGAGGAACGGTATACTGACAGGTCATTGTGAACGCTGATCTTGTTAGCACTTGGCACGACTGAATGACGAGCACAGAATAACTGGCACTACTGCACCACTTATCATGGTCACCGGTTGGTAAAACATTACACGGAGCATTGTACTGTTCTTACCTCTTACGAGGAAGAACAAGGGTAGACATGTAGCCGAGTGCATAGTTGATGAACATCTGCAACTTATCTTCGCCAATATGACCTTGAATGTTCTATAACAGATCATTTGAACCACATCCACCATAGCCACAAGTGCACCATATCACAGGGTGGTAGCTAATGCCATTGCCAGCTACTACAGATCCCTTATAACACACACACACACACAGGCACACACACACACACACACACAGGCACACACACACACACAGGCACACACATACACACACAGGCACACACACTTTCACACACACACACAGGCACACATGCACACACACGAGTGCACGCAGGCATGCACGCGCATACACACACAGAGGCACACACACACACACACACACAGAGGCACACACACAGGCACACACACACAGGCACACACACACAGGCACACACATACACACACAGGCACACCCACACACAGGCACACACACGAGCGCATGCAGGCATGCACGCGCACACACGCACACGCGCACACACACAAACAGCTGGGCAGGCGGATGAAAGGGCATGAGCCCAACTGAGGTAAGGTGAAGCACCAGATGACAGGCAAAAAGCACTGCATAGGAGCAAGGCTCAGCTCTCCAACTTACTTGTACTGCTACGAGCTGACCATTCTTGTGGTACACGAGCCCATTTTCTGAGAAAACGTACTCAAATTTTTTGAGCGCATTTCCGGCCATCTGCTCGTCGATCTTCTGTAGATCGGAGCCCCCGACGACGCCCACGACAACCTTCTCTTTCACACGCTCCATGAAGTTCTCCATCTCCTCCGAGATAGGCTACGCGGCGAAACAAAACGACATACGCCCTGGGGCTCACGTTTACAGCGTTAACGTCCTGAGCAAAGTTAAACATATTGCATTGGAAAGATTCCTTGGTGCGACATATGTTACTACTAGATTAGGGCGATCATGCTTGCAATGAAGACTGCGACATTGTCGAAGTCATGCCTCACGAAAGTGACACACACACATATATATATATATATATATATATATATATATATATAAGCAAAGCTCCTCCAATATAAGCATGCGAAGGTTTGGATCTATGAGCAAGGCTTTTGTGGTTTACATCCGCTTCACTTGGATCCAAGACAAGACACCGACGGAAGGAAAAACCAACGAGATTATGCACATTTCGACCGGGAATCCTACTGCCGTCAAGCAACACGGCCCAACTTAGTAATAAATGAAACACGACTCGATCGCTTGGAAGTGCTTCATTAGTCCCAGCTTCTTTTTACAGGGTAGTTAGTTCGCTGCACAAACCCAGCGACTCTCGATACTGGGCTTTCATTTATAAACCTCCAAAATTCTGCGCTTTTGAGACTGCTGAAAACTAAACTATAAAAATGGTGCATCAAGCCAGTTTGTGATCAGGAGAATTTTCACTTGCTGTTCACAACCTACGATTATTTTGGCACCGGTGCAAAACGATCATTATTGAGCGATATTTTTCTTTTCCTGCCTCAGCGAATCCTGGCTAAATCTTTGAAGTCGATATAAGCTATGACAAAAAATCTTGAGCTAAAGCAGTATGCATCACACTTTTCGTCGCTGACAAGCTGGTCAACAAACCATCTAAGCTCGGCAGTTCAGCCTACATACGTGGCATACCAAGCCAAACGGTTGGGCACTCTCGACACTTCAGAGCTGCTAAAGTGAAACAAAACGCACCCAAGGGGGTCAAATCATAGCAAAAAAACGCCATACCAGCCTAGACGGAGTGAGGGTACCGTCGACATCAAACAGGAAAAGTGTAGACGTGTCGCGACCTGCCATGTCGCCCGTGTGCTGTTAGCAGCAATGAGTGGCTAACAACTGGACTCGCTAGTGTATCAACATCCGGACGCGCCCCCACGCCAAAAGGGGAATGTTATTCGTCGTAGTGCCCTTTCTTGTCTACGTCACAGTCTGTGGAGAAACTAATAATTCACATACGCATGAAAACTAAAACAAAACTTTCTTCTTGCTTAATATAACTTTACTATTATAAACATTTGCAGTTGAACCCAGATATTCAACGTGCCGTGGCAGCCGTGGGCGGTCTGGTGGCCACACCCTAGTTGCTCTCATGCTTACAGGATGGTGCCAGTATGCTTTCCAAGGAAAGCTTCATGCATCTGGGTAAGTCGGTTGTGTAGGAAAGTCGATAGTTTAAACTCAAGCTTTTATACTATCAACTTTCCTTCTAAATTGGCGCCGATTTTGTGCCGATTTCCATCTGTTTGGGCAGTTTAGTCACCAAATCTTGGGGGAGCCTAATCTGCCGACTATCTTGCCTAGTAGTTGAACCAGTCGACCAATCAAAACCTAGAGGCTCGTCCTGATGCCGCGGCCAAAGTGGCTGACGTTCGTAGGCTCGAGATATGTTGAGTGAGGCATTCAGAGCAAGTCCCTGAACATGGGATGCTTATGTGTTATGGCCACGGTTTAACCCATTTCTACACAGAAGACGCCGTGCGTCATTTTATGAAATCTGCCGACAAGCCAAAGCCGGTTTGGCCAAGTGGTTGAGGTCTGGCCGATGTCGCGGGCTCGAGCCCCGTGGCACGTGTGAAGCGCCTGAACAGAGATTTAAGTTCTCAGAGTGCGCTACACAAATGAATTATATAAACATGTAACGGCACACATTACTTAGCACTATTCATCCACGCGCCGGTAATGGCTTAATTATAATCATAATAATAACGCACTTGATAAAGCGCCCTCAGATAACTTAATCTCTTTCTAGGCGCTTTACATTTGCAGCAAAGTGAAATGCAATTGAATGGTAAGTAAAATCATGCTTGAAAAACAAACAAAAGGAATAATATGGTTAGGGGTGACGTGCACAGGGTCAGCATGCAAATGTGGTTAGTGGCAGCATGCACAGTGTCAGCACGCATAAGCACATCAAGGACAGATCACAGGGACCCACTAAATGCTGTCCTAAATAGGTGTGTTTTTAGGTTCCTTTTAAATGTGGTCAGGCCAGGAGATGTTCTGACGCAAGTCGGGAGGGAGTTCCAGGCTTTGGGAGCATACGAACTAAATCCACGGTCTCCAAAGGACTTGAGGTTTGGACGACGTATTGGTAGACTGTTGGATTCCGAAAAGCATGTGGTACGATGCGTGACCTGGTGAGGGAGTAAATCTGAGAGATAGGCTGGAGCCAAGGAATGAAGTGACCTAAAAGGGAGCGACAAAACCTTGAAGTCAATCCGTTGCTTGACTGGTAGCCAGTGTAGGTCGGCGAGAAGTGGTGTGCTGTGGCAGCTGCGACGCTCACGACAGACAAGCCTAGCTGCCGAGTTTCGCACCAGCTGCAATCGCCTGATCGCACATGCTGGTAGGCCAGTAAGCAGTGAGTTTCAGAAGTCGAGACGGGATGTCACGAATGCATGGACCAACTTGGACGTTGTATCCTTATTTAAACAAGCCCAAATTTTACGTTGCTTAGCACTATGCACTGTCCCGAAAAAGCTTTTTATATTTTTATCTTGAGTTTCTTTATCTTCTTCTCATAATACTCTACAATGATGACTGCAGCGGCGAACTCGACTTCTGCTGGCGATGGCTTGGCGGCTTTCCGGGGAAACCCTCTTTCGTACAGTCCCCCAGCATTCGAGTAGGGTGCTGTGGGCTAAGTTGGCATAGAAGTCGGCGTCGGGAAGGAAGAAAGTCGATAGTGTAAACGCAGCTTAAAAGTAAAGCGGAGCAGAGTAAAGCGCTGGAGATACTGCACCTAGTTTTTCTGTGTGCTAGGCTCTGTTTCCCGCCGTTTACCCAAGTAATTTGGCGTCAGTTAACTGGCCAAAAGATTGGTGCCTTGCTTTCAAGTGCGTGTATTTTAGGTGTTTCTAAAGTAATTTATTAAGCGCCTATGAACTTTATGCGTTGCTTAGGCCATATACGCAGTGCATGTTGTTGCTAAGATTCATGAACTATGCATTAACAAAAGGAAAGCACCCCGTAGCCACCGCGGTGGCCGGAACCGCCAGCTTAGACGCTGCTCATTTGGTATTCCTAGCATTGTCTCGAACCGCTTAGCACGCTCCCCCGCATGCGTCACTGTAAATCTCTCAAACTTAGTGGTAATCAGGCCTGTTGTAACCCAATCGGCCAGACTTAACGCTTGCCTTTGGAATCCTCGCTCAATGTGCAATAAACCTCTAGTAATAAACGACCTTATTTCTGAAAATGGTATCGACCTGCTCGCCCTAACTGAAACTTGGCTGAAATCGATAAACTGCCCGACAATTAAAGACGCTACTCCATCTGGTTTCACGTTCTTTCACACCCCTAGATCAATCAAAACTGGAGGTGGAGTTGCTATGATCGTGCGCTCGAAATTCAACTTCAAGCCATTTGCGGTACCCTCGAAGCAGTCTTTTGAATCAATTGTCCTGGTCTCACCCGAAAAACAAGCTACCGATAGTGGCAGTAGTCTATCGCCCACCAGGTACCAAATCCTCCTTTATCTCAGATTTCTCCGATCTCATTTCGATTCTGTGTGCAAGAAATCGATCCTTCCTCGTTATGGGTGATTTCAACGTTCACTTTGATAACTTATCTGACGCTTTCAGCACCGAATTTCGTACATTGACAGACTCATTATCTCTTGTGGCTCATGTGCATGGCCCTACCCACATCAAGGGTCACACACTCGACCAAATTTTCTCATATAACTGCACTTTGTCATCACCAGTTATCACCAAATCCTGCTTATCTGACCACATGCAGATCTCATTCAATCTACAGTGTGTGCCCACATTCTCCTCTAAAATAACCTGTGAATCGCGAAACCTCAAGACCCTTGACATCGATGCTGTCCGTGCGAGCATATCTGCTTCACCTTTGCTGCTCAGTCCTCCCTCCGATCTGTCATCACTGGTAGATTGCTACAACACGACACTAGCTGACACGCTCGACGAGTTTGCACCTTTGACAAAGCGCACTGTGCGCCCCCGCCCAGACGGCCTATGGTTTACCACAGACATTAAACTAGCCAAGTCTACTAAACGAAAGCTTGAAAAGGCATACAAAAGATCCGGACTAACTGTCCATCGACAGGCATATGAAGACTACTGTAGGTCGTACCAATCGATCCTAGCAAAGGCTAAGTCTAGCTTCTATAGAAACATTGTTGAATCACAGATGCACAATCCAAAAATGCTGATGTCGACAATAAACCATCTCCTCAACCGTTCCCAGGTTAGCTCCTTACCAGACGATCCTTGTGATGATCTAGCCGATCGCTTCTCTCGATTCTTTGTGCAGCAGATAGACAAAATCAGGGAATCCATCCCTGCGATGACAACCTTCCCACTAGAATGCTGTTCCTCGGTTCCTGGCTGCGCCTCAATGTCTGCATTTAAACAGGTCACCAGTGATGTAGTCCTAAAGCTCGTATCTCAATCAAAGAAGACAACAAGTCCACTGGGCCCTATTCCCACTGTCCTGCTCCTACGTTGCATTGATCTGCTGCTGCCATGCATAACCAACATCATTAATATGTCATTAGCCTCAGGTCAGGTCCCAGCACCTTTCAAAAAAGCTGTAGTCAGGCCACTTCTCAAGAAAGCTACACTAGACCAAGAGAACTTAAGCAACTACCGCCCAGTCTCCCTTCTACCATTCCTATCAAAGACACTGGAACGGGTCGTGGCAGACCAGCTGAACTCGTATATCGAAACCTCACACCTTGCTAGTAAGTTCCAGTCTGGCTTTAGAGCTAATCACTCCACAGAGTCAGCATTGCTTCGGGTATACAACGACCTACTTAGGAATGCAGACATGGGTAGAGTGTCTCTTCTTGTTTTGCTCGATCTTTCGGCAGCTTTTGATACCATCGATCACAAAGCTCTTCTAGAGCGCCTCTCATCTCGCCTGGGCATCACTGGCACTGCTCTGCAGTGGTTCAGGTCCTATCTCAGTGGGAGACTCCAGAGTGTTGACGTGAATGGACAAAGATCATCTGAAGTACCTCTGAAATATGGAGTACCTCAGGGCTCTGTGCTAGGTCCGGTCCTTTTCACCGTTTATACTCTCCCTCTCGCTGATGTGATTGCCAAGCACAATCTAGGCTTTCACTTCTATGCGGATGACACTCAGTTGTACCTTTGCTTTGATCCCTCCCAGCCTTCGAGCACCTCAAATTCTCTCAACTCACTTGCTGCATGCATTGATGACATCCGATCATGGATGGCAGCAAATTTTCTAAAACTAAACGATGATAAAACTAACTTACTAGTTATGGACAAACCTAGTGTTATTCAGAAATTGGAAAGGCTGACTTTCAAAATTGGCTCTGCCAGCATATCTCCAGTTGCATCAGCTCGAAATCTAGGTGTCATATTCCAAAGCGACCTCTCGTTAGACGACCACATCAGCTCCACAGTCAAATCAGCCTATTTTCAGCTTCATAACATTGCTAAAATTAGGGCTTGTTTAGATAAGGATACCACGTCCAAGTTGGTCCATGCATTCGTGACATCTCGTCTCGACTTCTGCAACTCACTGCTTACTGGCCTACCAGCATGTGCGATCAGGCGATTGTAGCTGGTGCAAAACTCTGCAGCTAGGCTTGTCTGTCGTGAGCGTCGCAGTTGCCACATTACTCCACTTCTCGCCGACCTGCACTGGTTACCAGTCAAGCAACGGATTGACTTCAAGGTTTTGTCGCTCACTTTTAGGTCTCTTCATTCTATGGCTCCAGCCTATCTTTCAGATATACTACCCCATCAGGCAAAGCATCGTACCACTCGCTTTTCGGAATCCAACAGTCTAGAAATACCTCGTACAAACCTTAAATCCTTTGGAGACCGTGCATTTAGCTCGTATGTTCCCACAGCCTGGAACTCCCTCCCGACCTGCATCAGAACATCCCCTGACCTGACCACATTTAAAAGAAACTTAAAAACAGACCTATTTAGGACAGCATTTAGTGGGTCCTTGTGATTCGTCCTCGATGTGCTTATGCGTGCTGACACTGTTCATGCTGCCACTAACCACATTTGCATGCTGACCCAGTGCATGTAACCCCTAACCATGTTATTCATTTTGTTTGTTTTTCAAGCATGATTTTACTTACTATTCTATTTCGTATCACTTTGCAGCAAATGTAAAGCGCCTAGAAAGAGATTAAGTTCTCTGAGGGCGCTTTATCAAGTGCAATATTATTATTATCATTATTATCTTTTGTTCGACTTGGATCGCTTATTTGCAAGCACCGAGTTTCATTGCACAGTGCGGTATCACTAAAATATGCACTCCGACGAATAACAATCAACAGACCGTCGATTGCAAGAACGCAACTTTTCTGCAAACCTCGAAAATGATATGCTCGGGAATTAATTTCATTTAGATGACCCTCAACGGGTTCATTCGTAGAAATGTGAAACTCTGATGACGTTACGAGTGAATATAAATATATAATTCATTTGTATAGCGCCCCAAGATAACTTAATAATCTCTATTCAGGAGCTTCACATAAGCCTCGGGACTCGAGCCCACGACCTCAGTCAGCCAGACCTTGGCCGGTGCGAGCACCTTAAACGCTGGGCCAAACCAGCTCGGCAGTTCGAGAGGCTTCCATTCCATCCTGCTAAAGGCAGCACAATGCAGACTCGAGCTCAAACTCCATAGATTCATAGATGTAAACTTTGACAGAATAGTAGCAGGAGTGAAGGAAGCAACGAGCTGACCTGTAAGAGCGATGGTGTCTCGTCGTGGTGCTCCGCGTGTGCTTAGCAGAATCACCTCAGCTGTGTCAGCCTTCGCGTTCCTTAGAATAATTAATCGCCTCACGTCAATGAATTAGCTGATTAGCTGCGCTTTTATTGTTTAACGACTGCTTTCTGTAGAAATGCTTGCTCTGCGGCTTCTAGACAAGGAAAAATAATTCCTAGGCAGCAGTGACATCATTTTTTTCAGCTGCCTATTATGGCATTCCGTGTCTTTTCGTTGTCATTTGCTACTGCTTCCGTGGTATTTATTTGCTCAACTCTACTTGCAGTGATGCAGTCAGCTGTGATGCAGCTCATAACATTTGTATGTACTTTTCGTAACTTAGGAATACAGTCGTATATCCACAATCGTATGTGGACTGGGCGTAGCTACTGCGAATTTTGGTTTGGAGAGCACGAGTTTCTTGTATTCATGTAAGCTCGCAGTGAAAAAATGTCCTCAAGTTTTGGAAGTGCACTCAAGGTAACGCACTCTTCAATTTCAAAGCTTATTTCATCTTAGCCGACTCGAATTTTGATATTGTTAGCTATATTTCAGCCACATTCAGTTACTTGTAAACTGATCAACAGAATCAGCAGCACTCCTGCTCGGTTGCTATGTATATTGCCTAATTTCTGTTACCACGGCTTTGAGCGGCTCGTATGTTTTCCATTTCGATACCATTAATCAAATAATTACATACGCCGCCAAGAGAAATCTAAGGCAAATCTACTTCGGAGTTTAAAAATATCCCTAGTAATTGCTCACGTTCTATGCATCATCTTTTTCAAATGTCTCAGCTAAGGAAAGTGCATACAAAGGCTACTGATTTGATCTTCATTAGCATCTGTTACGTGACTAATATTAGCAGCTGCATCACCAGAACGTTGATGGCAGATTAGAGCAGCTCGGTAGCCATTAGCTCAACTAATTACTGTAGCTAGCTACTCTCCTTCAAATTCCGCCAGCCACCTCCGAAATGGCAACTCCTACAGCTAGACCTCATTGCGGCAGTATTGCTGATGTGTTCATCTCTTCTCACTGGTTAAAAAACTTCGGAACCGTATAGTGCTTATATTTTATAAATCTAACTTTAACTTTTTAATCTAACTTTAATTTTTAGATGGCGACGAGAGTCGGTGACCTAGTCGTTGGAATGTACCGACGCGCTTGCAGTGAGAGTTGACTCGCTTTCCATGTCCGAGTCCGCAGCGCAAGCATAACATTTCTCTCTGGCATCAAGCCAGCAGTACGTGCAATAAACGAAGCCACACGTATGGCACTCCGTGCTTTGCTTTACAATCAGAGGGTCCTTGCATATCAAGCATGCTTTACGGCCTTTTCCAAACCACGACAAGAGTCCATGTTGACTTTGTTGCAGCTCCCGCCGTTTAGCTAGTTTTCGTACTCGGTGTCGAAGGACACGCATTAGACCTGCAATTCCAGAACAGCATGCAGCTAAGTCTCGGTGGCTTTGTAGAGTTACAGAAGGAGTTACATTACATTAAATTAGTCAAGCTACAGTATTTTCCTCAGTTTTTAAGGCTATACATGCAAAGTCTTATAAAAAGAATGTCTAGAGACTCGTATACCAAAAGGCAGCGACAATGTATGATGCTTTCTCAGGATACCTTATCTAACATGGATTAGAGTTTTCTTTGTCTCAAAAATCTTTTGCAAATATAATCAGAAGGGTTTCTGAATTTTTCATCTTCTTATGGTTTCTTTTTTTGACTATGCAAGAATCCAGATAGATTAACACAAATCACCTACCACTGTGAAGACTTGAGAGCTGATTTATATAAGAAATAAGCGGAGGTATAGCTCGATCGAATGGTTATATTCATGAGCCCTGTTGCTTTATAAGAAGAGGCGAAGTGCGATCACCTACAAATCAAAGCATTACTAGTAGGTGAACTCATATAGACGAGTATCTAGAAGCAGCCCTTTCTGAACCTCAGAAACATCGTGGGCATCACTTGATGCCGACGAGCTTTGTGCCTAATACTTGAGCGTGTCCTCTTTTTAGCCCATTGGTTTACGGAAAGAGATCAATTTTATAAATACAGAATTTTAAGGATTTTTTCAAGAGGAAAAATCTATAAGCAAATTATCATGTGGAGGGCCTACAACAAAGCCAAACTGTTAGTACCGTTTACAAAGCGAGTACTGGCCTCGGGGGTCAGGGGTGTTGAATTTCAAAGCTCGAGCTCGAGCTGCACAGTTCCCTCCAGTCCACTGTGGCGAACTTCATAGCTCTAAATATTAACGACGATTTGTGACGTAATGTTTCCTATCTACATTTACTGACCAAAAAATGCCGCTCGCCATCGCAGAGATCTGCTGAGCTCCTAAGCAAAGCAACGATGGCCTGTCAGGCTCAAACGCCGGGGGGGTGTGGCACTGACCTTTTCGACGCTTCAGCGTGTCGTTGTACACGAACAGTATGCGCTTCTTCTGCCACCTGGGATAGAAAAGCGCGGCGATGAGCGGTCGGAGGCGAACCGTGTACGACTCGAGCAGGACGGAAATGAGCTGTGCGACGAGAGCCGAGACGATGTTGAACGTGTACTGGCTGTCGAGCCGCCTCGCCTTGGGCAGGCAGTGTCGCGTCGAGCTCGTCTCGTTCACCGAGTAGTCGCTCGTCAGCGAGCCCAGCAGGCCGCGAAGGGACTGCGCTATGCTTCCCTTGCCTGAAGCAGGCCAACCGATGCGGAGACGTCAGCCAGCCACCCCTGGTGCCAAAAAAGAAAAAGGCGGGTTATCTCTGCCTCCTCGCCCCTACACACACACACACACACACACACACACACACACACACACACGCACGCACGCACGCACACACACACACACACACGCACGCACCCACACACACACCCACACACACGTATATTTATTTATTTCATTTGTATAGCCTCCTAAGAGAACTTAATCTCCCTTTAGGCGCGAGCCCACGACCTCGGCCATCGAATACATTTACACTGACCTTGGTTGGGGCGAGCACCTCAACCACTGTGCAAAACCAGCGTGGCCCTCTCGCCTCCTCGCCCATCGCCGCCTCGATAACCCAACGTAAACCAATCGACCGCTTTGCTCGATGCCCTCTCCCCCCCCCCAGGCAGGCGGCCGGCTGTCGGAAGCAGGAGCGGAGGAATGGTTGACTTATAAGCCCCCCCCTTCCCCCCCCCCCCGCAGAAGGCACGCTGCAATTGCAACGGTTCGGTAGTGGGGTGCCGCCGACCTTTGACGCTAATCGAGATTCGATTGTGCCCGACCTGCCGGTACTCTACTTCGGTGTTTTCGCGCACGATGGCCAGCGTCTTGGCGACGGTGTGGTCGAGCAGAAGCAGCCCGGCGACGAAGATGGCTCGCGACGTCAGCCCCAGAACGCCCTTGACGAGCCGCTCCTTTTCCGCGGCTCGCAGGCTGAGCGACGAGAGCGCCATCAGGTCCTTCTTCTCGACGCCCTTCAGCGGCAGCAGCGCCACCTTGTCGCATGCGTAGCGCCGCTCGTCGATCTTCTCGAAGTACTCGGTCACGTACCAGTTGTCGAATTTGACGTCCGACAGGTAGCGCTTGCTGTAGCCGTACGCCCGCCACACGGCGACGAGCCAGAGCAGCGCCGTCAGCCTGGATAGCACGACGGCGACGAATTCGACCAGCATCTCGCGGCGCTCGATGTCGTTCTCGAGCGCCTTCGCCGCCGACTCGGCCGTCGCCGCGTACAAGATCTCGTTACCGGGCAGCACCTTGTAGCTGACGTTGGCCTGCAAGCTCTTGCTCAGCTCCTTGCTCTCCTCGTCCTGCGACGAAAGATGGCTGCCGCCGATTGCTTGTCACAGCTCGCTCAGGCGGCCATCGATGCGCTCCTTCTTCGACAGAGCTTGGGTGAGGGCAGATTGAGAGCTCACCCATGTCTAGCCAGCGCAACAGGTATCTTTAACCCAGCATTTACCCGCTCAGAAAAGGAAAAGCGAAGAAGAAAACGAAACTCGAAGAAGAGAAGTGCTTATACAAGTCCTCATAATCACTCTCGCCAGCTGTGGTAAAAGCAGCAGCAGCAGCTAGCCCGCCAGCCAGCCAAGCCTACCGAGGGCTGAGCCATCCGCACAAAGGCAAACTCGCTGTGCAGAAAAACATATAGCTGGGCAAACTAGATGCGAACCGTGCACTCAAAACCAAAATTTTAAAGACTTTTCACTGACAGTCACTGCTTTTGCTTCGAGGGCCGATGCTGTTCTCGGTGGCACGACACAGTCTGGCACCACTGGCGGCTGCCCATATATATACATATATATATATATATATATATATATATATATATATATATATATATATATATATATATATATATATATATATATATATATATATATATATATATATATATATATATATATATGTGAACCACTACGAGGCGAAATATGGTCTTGAGTACGTGCTACCATGCTCAATCCGTGTCGTATGGGGTTCAGGCCTCATCTACCAGACCAGTCACCTGTGGAGTCCCACAAGGATCCGTCCTCGGTGATTTGCTGTTATTCATTTATACTCAACCTATGGGAAAAAGTGAATCGAGTCCATGAAATAGGCTATCACTTTTATGCTGCTTTAATCAGCTCTATTTGTGATGATAAATACAGCTGAGTGTCGTTATTTAAATGATCATTTAAACCGTCGGAGTCGGCTGCAGCGACTGCTAAACTGAATTCTTGCCTAGTCAATGTTCTTTCATGGATGCCAGCAAATGTCCTTAAATGCAACGATGATAAAACGGAACCGCTACTCATATAAACGAAACTGCACCCCAAGCATTCGGCTTGACTAAAAGACTATACTCTTCTAAGAGGTAATGCTATTGTCCAACCACCACCGTGTGCTCGGAATTTAGGCGTCGCCTTCGACACCTGCCTAAATTTTGAAAGCTTCGTTAAGAAGACTGCTTCCACTGCTAGCCACCACGTCCGATCCCTATCTAAGATTTGGAGCTGTCTTCCACGGTGGCTTGCAAAAAATTTAACTAGCCCCTTGGGTCTGTCTCAGCTAGATTATTGCCATTCCGTTTGGCTGAGCTACCAAAAATTGTCACCGGGCCACTGCAGCCGGTGATGAATATGGCTGCAAGGCTAGTTTATAAATCCCAGAGGTTTGATCACGTGTCTCCAATGCCGAAAGAGCTTGTATGGCTGCCGGTTGATCAACGGATTCAGAGCAAAGTTCTTACGTTGACTCACAAGGTTCTTCACGGCTTGGCTCCTCCATACCTAGCTGAACTGCTGCAACAATTTCAGCCTCCTGGTGCCCTCAGGTCCTGATAAATAAGCATCACCCATTCCTCCACTTAAAGACCACTGTCGATAAAAGCTTTTGCTCTGCAGGTCCTACACTGTGAAACGTACTTCAAAAATTCGTACACAATGACATCAACTCACCTACTGCCGACTACGGCACATACTTTCCATCCGTCCTGACCTACTACTTCAATGCTACTCACTACCTCAACTGATCTCCAGACTCACCTATGCTTCCCGCTTTCTCTTTGCTGCGCGAGATGAAAGTGTATTGGCTACCGAATGCGTACCGAAAGCCGCTTAAGCTGCGAGTGCGCTATACAAAAGTCTCCTGCGTAACATCGACATTGTCGCTGTGGCTTGGCGGAGTTGCCGACGAAGATGCATTGCATTACGTTGTATTAAATTGGCTGTTAAGCAAGGAAACGAATGACGGACTCGTCTACTATACTTCAATTTCACTAGCTCTGCACTAGTATCACGCGATTGCCTGTCCCTGTCTGGCCCAGGGGCTCAGTCCCGCGTAAGCACTCGGAGATGGTGGATATCAGAACGAGAGTGAGGCTCTCGAGGCTTCGGCATCAGCTGCCGTAGATTGTCGTCCTATGTTTGCTTTTATATTCTCTACTCTACCCGCATGGAGTCTGCCATTAGCTTTATTTAGCACCGGTACAGTTGCCTCGATCACTTTGCCTCACGGCTAACTACGGTTCTGATGAGATTCGTATTGTAGCGCATTGCCACGTGGGGTAGGCTTTTTAAATGAGTCACTGCTCGGTTTTTTATTGCTGGGAATCGGTTTAGCATGTGTTTTTGGCGTGGTTTATGTTGAGTAATATAGTCTGTGGCTTAGATTTAGGGCTATGTAGGCAGTTTAGGGTTATGTGAGCGATATGTGAACATTTGCGGTGCAAGGTTTATGGCTTAGCAACGCTTCGGCAGCTTTGGTGTTTTATGTCTTAGCCAAGGGTCAAGGCCAGGAGGACCCGCGGAGCGTCAGCGGAGCCGCACAGCAAGTCGGCCAGCTAGCTAGGGTGGAGTCCTCGCAGCCAGCGTAGGCAGCGGGGTAGGCACTGTCACCACATTTTGACGACAGCGCGAGTTCCGGAGTCACGTGTTCGCGGCAGAAGGCCGGCTCAAGAGGCGGACGGTGCACGGCGGGACACGGTCGTATACGCTCGAGCTCGGTTGATTGCTCCCTTCCCCTGTTAGAGGGCGAAGTAGGAGATTTTCCCTGAGTTTGAGAGGCGAGCCTTCCTTAAAGCGGCGTTCGAAGGATCAAGGACTTCTGCGGAGTCATTGGCAGCGTGAATCGACGCTGGTAGTCAGTCGTTTCCTCGGCAACAGCACCCTTTTTAGGGTCCGTAGTGTGTCTTGCTGAGTGTTTGCGATGAGTGTGGGTACATAACTGATCCAGTGTCGCAGCGATACAAGCTTTAGTAAAATAATAGATTCAGTAAAATAAATATTGCGAATGCAGATTCAGTAAAATCCCCTATTTATGCGTTGTATCTCGGTCCAGTTCACGTCGCGAACTCACGGCCCCTTTATAACATAAGTAGGTTAGCGTCGGAATCGCTGTAGGCGAGGCGTCCTGCATTTGCCGCTTACTCGTGCGCCGAATCGAATTCGGCCAATCATTGGCAATAAGCCGCTTGGCAAGCGGCCGGCGGGGTACGCCTCCTCCAGCCGAGCGTTCGGCGCTACAGTATTATTCCACTTCCTCCTTGCCGGGCAGCCTGAACCTTTTACCAGCCTCGCCGCCCGCTGTTTCGCTGGGCCGCCTTGTCTTGCCTCGCTCCACAATTCACGCACCACGGTAACTCGTTTGCAGCAGAGCGGAGCCCTCGAAAAGGCCCCGCCCCGCCCGGCCCTCCCCCCCGATAAGCAACCGAGGCCTGTGGCGACAGTAGGACTGCGAGGCGTCGCGCCGAGTGTTCGCCGCCGCCGCCGCGGCGCTGCGTTTGCTCAATTTTGCCGCGAAGTAGCGCACCAGCTCACCGCTCTCTTCAAGTCGTCGTCGGGGCCCGCATCGACACCTCCTTCACACTGACTTCGAGCTGGAAATTGCAAACCTTCCTTCGACCGCGGCTCTCGTAACGTTTTTGTCAATATTCATATTATTATATGCATAATTATTATTTCTACAATTTGAGTCGCTAAGATCCCGAAGCTTTCGGGCCGGAGGTCGCCAGCGTTGAAGGAGCAGACGGCGGCGGCGGCGGAGCACACGGCGGCGGCGGCGGCGGAGCACACGGCGGCGGCGGCGGCGGAGCACACGGCGGCGGCGGCGGCGGAGCACACGGCGGCGGCGGCGGCGGAGCACACGGCGGCGGCGGCGGCGGAGCACACGGCGGCGGCGGCGGCGGAGCACACGGCGGCGGCGGCGGCGGAGCACACGGCGGCGGCGGCGGCGGAGCACACGGCGGCGGCGGCGGAGCACACGGCGGCGGCGGCGGAGCACACGGCGGCGGCGGCGGAGCACACGGCGGCGGCGGCGGAGCACACGGCGGCGGCGGCGGAGCACACGGCGGCGGCGGAGCACATGGCGGTGGCGGCGGCGGCGGCGGCGGCGGCGGCGGCGGCGGCGGCGGCGGCGGCGGCGGCGGCGGCGGCGGAGCACACGGCGGCGGCGGAGCACACGGCGGCGGCGGAGCACACGGGCTGTCGTAAGCGTCCGAGGTGGCCGACGTTTGGGGACAATTTACCCACCGTTATCCGTGCACATCGAGTCGTATTCTTTGCAGTTCTCCGCTCCGTAATGGCGGAACAATCTCCTGCAAGTGCCCGCTGCCTCGGCCGTTCGCTCCTTGCACAGCCTTGTCGCGCTCTCCATCATTTCTTCGCACCTGACGGAAAGCGCAGTGACAACACTGTCGCCCGGCGGCGGCCAGCGGATTCACGAACCGGCGACGAAGGGTGGCGTTGGCGGGCGGCGGCCGCCCCGGATGTCACTGGGCCGCGACTTACAGCTGAGCCGGCGACTCGGTCGCGGGATCCGGTGGCAGTTGCTGGCGACGGCGAGCCCTTTTCCTTTGCGGCCTCCCCATAGACCTGCAATAGCCGTCGGCGGCAGCGGCGGGCTCCGCGAGCGGTTCGAGGCGGTCTGGTCGGAGCGCCGGCGAACGTAAGGAGCTAGCGGCGCACCAGCCGCCGGTCCTCGCCGCCGCCGAGGACGAGGCGTCGACTGCGGCGGCCGTTTGCCTGGCCGCCGCAGCCAGGCCGCCCGAATTGGCCCGCCGAGCGTCGCGGCGGCTTTTTTGGGAGGCGCACGGTGCCGCTCGGGGCAGCATGCGCTGGCCGACCTGCTCGGCCTTTCGACGGAACTCTTTAATTCTTGTTCGTACTCGCCGAACTCGTTCTGCAATCGAGCGCTCATCGAATGGGCGCCGTTCATTTCTCGCCGGAACGCCTCCATGGCGTCCTGGTAGGGCTTATTCTTCAGAGTCTCTCTCACCCTGTACACGAGGAGAGCGGACGCAGGCGCGTGCGCGTGCGCGCTCGCTCGTCGCGGCCGCGGCAGCAGCAGCACACCGCGCCCGCAGGCAGCTCGTATGATTCGTCCGGAGTGGGCACAGGGCGTACCCGCTGGTCGCACTTTACCGCAGGTTTCGCGGGGTGCGCAGTAGCTGATCAGCAGCCAATGGTTTCCGCTCCCCCAAAATGGGCGGCTAGGAGTATCGTGCAATCTCAATCGATGGGCCAAGTCGATTTATTGGGTGATAGTTTCATGAAAGCGAGTCGCTGACTGATACAAGACGGAATGTAGAACGGCTGTGCGGTATAGTGCTGCGAGCATTGGCAGAATACACGACTATTGACGTCCCCATCGGCGTCTGCATTTCGTCGCTTGCGTACTGTCAAAGGTCAGCTTACAAGCTATTTCGGCCGCTATGGAGAACATACAATTCAGCTAGATCGTCACTCAATTCTCGGACTTTTTTAGACAGGGATACCACATCTAAATTGGTCCATGCATTTGTGTCATCCCGTATTGACTTTGTAACTCAGTGCTTGCTGGTCTACCCGCCTGTGCACTCAGGCGCTTACAGCTGGTGCAAAACTCTGCAGCTAGGATTATATGTCGTGAGCGTAGCAGTTATCAAATACAATACTCCTAGCTGATTCAACAGCCTCTTCTGTAGAGCGACAGAAGAACCTTTACGGCCATCACCACCACTTGCAGCGGCGATAAAGGATCACCCACCATAGGATTCAAACCACGACCTCGGCGCCGAAATCGTTAAAAGCAACCACTTGACCTAGTGAGCCATCACGGCTCACCACATCACACCACTTCTCGCCGGCTTGCACTAGCTCCAAATCCAGAAACTCACCGACATCAAGGTTTTATCACTCACTTTTAGGTCCCTTCATTCTTTGGCTCCAGCCTACCTCCCAGGTCTACTCCCCTACCAGGCTATAGGCATCGTACCATCCGCTTTTTAGAATTTAACTGTTTACCCATACCTCGTCCAATCTCAAAAACCTTTTGAGACCGCGACTTTAGTTCATATGCTACCACAGCCTAGAACTTACTCCAGAATTGCATTACGACGTCCCCTGACTTGACCACATTTAAAAAGAAATTGAAAACGCACCTATTTAGCACACAATTAAGTGGGTCCCTGTGACTCGACCCTAATGTCCTTTATGTGCTTATGCGTGCTGACACTATTGCATGCGGCAACTAACTATAGTTGCATGCTGATCCTGTGCATGTCATCCCTAGCCACGTTATTCTTGTTGTTTATTGTGCATGCTACCAACCACGCGATCGTGCTTCCTTTGCAGGAAATGTAAAGCGCCTAGAAAGAGATTGAGTTCTCTGAGGGTGCTATTTCAAATGTATAGTTATCATTATAATTCAACGTCAGCGGAAAATTTGCGGGCTGAGTTGAGAAGTTTGATCTGGTGGCAGAGATTCAAGGCATTGACGTTGCCGACGACCGCCACAAATTCCCGCCCCTCTTTCTAACCGGCTGAGCGTTCACCGCATTCACCAGAGCAGGCGATGGGCAGGCGAAAAAATCTTGAAAGAAACTCTCATGGCTGCATTTTCTGTGGACACAATTAATGAGGAGCTCACGACACGGTGGCTCCAGCTGGCGAGCCAGTGGACGTATACGCGTCGATGTTTGCCCGGCTGGCTGGACTGTGGCTGCAAAGGATGACTTGCTCAAATGGGCTCTTTAGTCACCGGGCTGCCCGAGGACATCCGCAAGCAGCTGCATGCGGCGTGTGCGCTCGAAAATATGGCAATGTCCAAGGTTGCTGAGAAGGCTCGAGCGATTATAAGTTGCCAGGAGCCAAGCTACTCGGCTGCAGCTGTGGCACTGGGAGCTAGAGGCACTCGTCCGACTCCACGAAATCGTTTTTGTTTCGCTTGCAAAATGGAAGGGCACATAAGTCGCGAATGCCGTTCTTGCAACGGCAACGAAGGCTGTGTTTGGTATGCGGCGAAGACTCGCAGCATACATAATGTCCGGAGCGTCGCACCAATACGCAGCCAAAAAACGAGTAAGGGGAAGCGCATGTTACTGCGCCGGCGCATTCGTCAACTCGACTGCCAACGATAAACGTTCGAAACGGTGGTCGTATTATGAGGCGCTCCTTAATACTGGCTACACTCGGTAGATTGTGACTAAATCGGCAGTACTTCACGCCACCTCGGCACAGTCTTATCCGGTCAACGAGCCTGTAATCACGTTTAATGGAGAAGTCGCTCGTCGCCGGCCTCAGTGTGCCGCACAATGTACTTGGTGCAGGTCGTTGCAATAGAGGGGGGCTGTTAGGGTTTCGTTTAATTGATAACACTGCCTACGAATGGGCTGTGACACTCAATGTGGTATGCGGTAGGAATGTGCTATTAGTGATCGCGACGAGGGAGTTTCTGGGACTCCGGTGGGGGAGAGGGGAGAAGAGAGTCGTGCTTCCTCCTGCTTCATGCGTCCGGTGAAATAAACTGGTGGTGTTGGTCGTCGGCTGGCGTCTGTTGCTGTGCGAAACGGTAACCGAACTACAGTTGCCTTGTATCCGAGATCGTACCGGGTAATGATATGCTCCTCAATACTGACGCTGTGCGGCAGCTGAGAGGCGTAGTGGTACGCCATTAAGGCGGTTCAGTAACCTTCAATAGGCGGGTGATGAAATTGGAGCGTAGAGACTTTTCGGTGGTGTACCCTGACGGAAAATGGGTCTTAAAATAAACCGCGTCGAAGCCTAGCATGTGCCCGCCGATTTGGAGGCCGGCTACGCTACGGAGATCTAAGAGTGAATCCGACGCGGCTGGCTGAAGCCTTACGACGGGGAATGTGAAGGCCTCGTGCCGCTAATGGTAGTGTTCCAGGGTAGTAAAGGCAAAGTGAGGCCCGCGTTAGACTACCGCGAGCGTAACCAATACGTCTCCAGCAACACTGTCAACGGTGACGTTTTCAACGAGAAACTTTGGGCATGTCGCCGCATGGGAAGTAACGTCAGCATTATCGGCCTTCGAAAAGCGTATTTACAGCTTCACGTCGACCCTACTCTGTGAAAATACCAAGTTGTCGCCTACCAGGGGAGACGGTACTGCCTTACGCGGCTAGGCTTCGGACTAAACATAGCACCTAAGGTAATAACTTCGGTGTTAAAATGAGGTACTTTCTATGGATCCACGGATGCGCGAAGGCACCGACTCGCTATAGCTGATGGACGAAATAACTGCCACTAACGACAATGTCACGAATGAACGTGCTATCTCGCTCGCACGACAGTCCGGGCTAGACGCTAAACGCCGGAGGTCGGAGGTCGCTTGTCAGGTCTCCGCATCAATGAGCACGAAGGGAAGCTTAAGTGGAGCAGAGATAACGATGTTGAACCGCCACCTCAGAGCGCGACCCGGAGGCAGCTTTTCTCTAGGTGCGGATAGTTAACGGAGTTTGCCGCCTTCACCCTGCGGACGGGTAGGGTTCGACGCAAGCAGCTGAGCGACAGGCGGCTGCTTGCGAATAGGAGGGCAGACGGTCGATGACGCCTCGTGGCTTACAAAGCCAGATAATGTAGCGCATATCAATCTGGCCGAGCTCGAGGCTGTCATAAATAGCCTAAACTTAGCTCTGCCTGGGGCCTGCGCGAGGTCGAGTTGTTGACTGACTCGGCCACTGTGCATTCGTGGCTTCGATCGCTTGTCGAAGGCGATGAGCCTATAAATAATAAATAAATACTATCTGATTTAACAGATTCTTTTTGTATAGCGACAGAAGAGCCTTTACGGCTATCATCACCGCTTGCAGTGGCGATAAAGGATCGGCCACCGCAGGATTCGAACCAACGATCTCGGTGCCGAGGTCGTGAAAACCAACCGCCTTACCCAGTGAGCCATTACGGCTCACCCATGTCCGAACGCTAGGTCTGGGCGAGGCATAGCATGATGGTGGACAGCAATAATCCTCGGCGTAATTAAGGAATATGACCTTCGGGTAAGAATACAGCTGGTGTGTTCGGCCGACAACAAAGCAGACCACTTAACGCGAGGTATCGCAGCCGTGGCTCAAGCCAATCGCGATTCTCGCAGCTACTACACCAGCACAAGAAGTAGACCTGCGAGCGTTCCACGACTAGGGGTTGACCGCACGTTGTACCTCGCCAGGCTCTGCTTTCCCGGCATTTTCGTAACGCGGGACATAGCGGAATGTGTTATGCGTTGTGCATGCCGTCTGTGGATCCAGCGCCAGTGCCTTGGAGCCATGGACATCTGGACATAATAGCAAACTGGCGCTGCCTAGCCATTGATGTAAGTTTCTTCAAGATGGTCAGGTAACTGACACTGGCCAATAGCGGCCCCAGCAGGTTTGCCATCTGGCGGCGTATCCCCGACGAGAGAAAGACCTCGGCGGTCCGACACTTGGGAAGAAATATTCCGAGGAACGGGGCAGCCAATTGCACAATTCTGCCACTTTCCGATCAAACGCTGTCGCCAGCTTTGTGAGCGTTGGGGGATAAGTACAATTTATCGGTGTGCCTACCGCTCCTCTGGAAACGGTATACTATTGCGAAACCACCGAACCATAAAAAGGAATGGCAGACCAAAGTGGGAGGGATATAAAGATGACGGTGTACTGGTACAATCTTTCTGCTTAGCCAGATTGAACGCCGGCTCATCGCCTAGCAGACAGCTTTTCTCATAATAATGATAATAGTAATACATTTGATAAAGCGCCACTCAATCTCTTTCTAGGCGCCTTACATTTGCTGTAAAGAAAGAACGATCGAATGGTTAGTGATAGCATGCTCATTAAACAATAAGAATAACATGACTAGAGGTGACACGCACATGCAAGGTCAGCATGCAAGTATGGTTAGTGGCAACAAGCAAAGTGTCAACACTCATAAGCACATAATAGACAGATCACAGGGATTCACGAAATGCTGTGATAAATAGGTGCCTTTTTAGTTTTTTTAAATAGGGTCAAATCAAGAAATGTCGTGACAAGTCGGGAGTAAGTTCCATGCTTTGGGAGCACACGAACTAAAGACACGGTCTCTAAAGGATGTGAGGTTTTTACGAGGTATAGGTAAACAGTTCAATTCCGAAAAAGCGGGTGGTACGATGCTTAGTCTGGTGGGGAAGTAGATCTGATAGGTAGCATGGAGCCAAAGAATGAAGGAACCTAGAAGTTAGTGACAAAACCTCGAAGTCTATGTGTTGCTTGACTGGTAGCCAGTGCATCTCGTTCTGAAGTTCATATCACAATAAAAGAAGACAACTAGCCCTTTAGACCCTATCCCCCCTGTCCTGCTCTTCAATGCATTGATCTGCTTCTGCCATGCATAACGAACATCATTAAAATGTCATTAGCCTCAGGTCATGTTACAGCACCTTTCAAAAAGGCTGTAGTCAGGCCACTACCCAAGAAAGCGACACTAGACCAAGAGAACTTGAGCAACTGCCGCCCTGTTTCTTTTCTGCAGTTCCTATCAAAGACACGGGAGCGAGTCGCGGCAGACCAGCTGAACTGATTTATTGAAGCTATAAACCTTGCTAGTAATTTTCAGTCTGGTTTTAGAGCTAGTCACTCCACAGTGTCAGCATTGCTTCGGGTGTACAAAGGCCTACTTAGGAATGCAGACGTAGGTAAAGTATTCCTGCTTGTTTTGTTCGATCTTTCGGCTGCTTTAGATACTATCGACCATTAAGTCCTTCTTGAGCGCCTCTTATTTCCCCCCCCCCCCGGCATCACACAATTCTTTCAACTCCCTTGCTGCATGTATTGATGATATCCGCACATGGATATCAGCCGGCTTTCTTTAATTGAATGATGATAAAACTAACTTACTAGTTATGGGCAAACCAAGTGTTATTCAGAAACTGGAAAGGCTAACGCTCAAAATCGGCTCTGCCAGCATTTTCCTGTTGAATCTACACGAAATCTAGGTGTCATGTTCCAAAGTGACCTTTCGTTATGTAGTTCGTATGTATGTATGTATGTATTGTATGCAGGCTCCTCTGATAAGCCACGGTTGAGCTGTTAGAAGCATCACCGAGAGGGGCCGGTGCACAGCTGCGGTCCGCCTGTGATGTGGCATGGACACAGGCCCGTAACCCGCTGGTGCATAGGTGGTAGATTCACCATCAGGGTCGGCCTGTGCACAGTTGTGGTCCTCCTCGATTAATCATCGGGGTCGACAGGGGGACCGCAGCAGTGGGAGAGGGGAGCTGGGCAGCCGAGGAGGGAGTCGAGTGAGAGTAGGGGCCGAAGGGAGCCGTGCGCCCTTAGGCTCCATGTCATAACAAACTGTTGGTGTTGGGCTTCGGCTGGCTCTCTGCTGTGCAAATCAAACTACACGTTAGACGACCAAATCAACTCCACAATCAAGTCTGCCCGCTTTGAGCTACACAACATTGCTAAAATTCGGGCTTGTTAAGATGTGATTTTCTTTAAGAGCCAGTTCTGTCAATGGTGGTTGATGAACTGTGACGGTGCTGTTGTGTTGTAAAGTGCTTTTCCCGCTGCCTGGATACCGCGTGGTGCTTTGATTTTAAGTGTATTGCTGCTGGGATTTGTGATCTTGAGATCAAGGGGAACGTGGTCTCTTTATTGCCGTACTTCGTATGCATGGGCCGATGGCGTTTATGGCCACTGGTTTATGGGCCATGTCGGTTTATTGGGAAATGATTTTATGAGGAAGCAGGCAGTGAGGACAGGGAGCAGGCAGTGAGGAGAGGGCAGGCAGTGGGAAGCAGGTCGGAGGGTAGCACGGGGGCTGCGTAGCGCGGCGAGCGTTGGCGGAATACTCGAGTGTTGAAGCCCCCTCGGCGTCTGCGTTTCGTCACTTGCGTACCGTCAAAGCGTCAGCTTACATGACATTCATTAGTCTTTCGCGGAAGCCGAACTAGAGCAGGACAGACAGCCAACCTGTCGAGATTGGACAGAAACCCTCGCATTTCTAATCGTCACTTGTGCGTTAGATTGCAGCTGCACTGCCAAGTGTACCACCGGCGCGAAGGTTTCAAGTATTTTCCAGGGAGAACTGAAAGCTGGCAGGCGACGATAGCTATTAAGGTTCTCCTGCCTCTGTGTACATGACGCTGCTGATGAACCAGCCAACCTGTACATCACTTTTTACTTTAGATAATATTCTCATCATTTGTAGGATGTGACTAGAAAGGACGCTAGCGCGTTGCACATACGGGAATTCGCATCCAAAATCAAATTCCGAGAGCTCCACCAGTTCCTTTAGAGGGAGCAAGCGTATTTTTAGAGCTTCCGAAGAGGCGACGTTTTTTTCTATAGCTCGTCCATAGAGGCCCACCGCCCAGCGGCGGCGCGCCATTGACGCACCGCCTTGGCCACTTCTTGTTCATCTCTCGGAGCGCGCCGCGAAGCGTATTCTTCTTAGACGGGTTGAGCGGGCGGCGGAGCGTCTTCGGCGCCTCTGTCGTCTGCTACGTCGGCAACGGCATTCCGACCCGGCGCATGTCACCCCTAACCATGTTATTCTTGTTGTTTATTGAGAATGCTACCCCTAACCTCTCGATCGTGCTTCCTTTGCAGCAATTGCAAAGCGCCCAGAAAGAGATTGAGTTCTCTGAGGGCGCTTTATCTTGTCTTATTATTATTATTATTATTATTATTATTATTAGGGCTGGACTTCCTGTTTTGTTGCCGGTCGCCGCTGTTTCGACCGACTTCCTTTTCTTCGCACTGCTACGCTGCTTTACGGGGCCTCTCGTCGTTATCGCTTCCTTTGCAGATGTCTGCCAGCAGCCTACTTAAGTGTAGTAATACTCATGCGGCGTACCTCGTCACGTTCGCTTTCAGCTCCATTCCGCACCGGACTGACCGGATAGCCTCGCGGCCGTTGCTGACGACATTGTCGACCGGCCCTAGAAGTATCCATCCGGTGATGAGTCCTCCGAGGTAGAGACGACCTTGAGAGCCGAGGAGTCCAGGCACGATCAAGGCAGAAATGCATCTACAACAGCGTGACCTTTAGAGCACGCCTCGTTCGTACTCGCCACTAGGTCGGACTCCCATTTTCATCGCGCTACCCATACGCGATAGTGCCTATTGACTGCCACAACGTAGGGGAACGCGGAAGAGAGATATTCCGGATGCCTCCGGATGACTGAGGATCCAGGCATTGGCTGGGGGAGGGAAGGGGGTTACCGTGATGCCCTAGATGTATGCGTGTGGATGGCCGGCACGAAAACGACGTCTCCCCCGTAGGTCACGCGGTACAGCGAGGGGTCAGTGTCGTGCTTTGCGGTACTCCTGCAAACAAGCATTCTGTATTTCTTCCGAGCTCACTCACCTCATTTGCTTAAACAAAATAAATCCAGCGCCCATCATCAAAGCTAGCGAGCTTCCGACAGCAAACTGAATTGTCGGATGCAGTTCAAGGCGGCGGACGCAAAGGTAGTAGAAACCTGCACTGAACGCCAGAGCAAACGGTAGGGTAAGAATAGCCTCAGAACACACGCTTCGCCTAGAATCGTCGGTTCTGACCGCTCGGACCATTCTCGTAAACAGTACGTCTCTCGGAATCTTAGAATCTCGGAATGTTTGAAAGGCTCCCAAAGCGTTTCTGGCGCGTCGTCATTAGTAACGGAAGCTTTAATTTAATGGCGACCCTGGCGATTCTCAGCGAACTCTCACGCCATTGACCCCAATTCTGACATTCGAAGCGGCACGAGATAGGGTTCCATCTTGTAATTTTAACTGAGGCTACGATTTATTGACTCAAAATGTGGTGTCATCGGTCAATGGAAGAACAGCCATTCTTGGTTGGAAGCGGCTCCAGCAATTAGACGACAAGCTTCTTGAGTGGTACTTTAGATAGGGAGCACATTACTTAGTCGCAGGAGCTTTACATAGATTAAAAGCTCATTGTATAACTTCTCGTCAGCTTAATTTGAAATCACAGAGGGCTTAATCACCCCAATAGCAATCATTTGCAGGAATTTAGCAGCCGCAAGTAATTGAGAAATAGATGGAGCCATCTAACGCTCTCCGACTAAAACAAACAGCGCAAATCGACCAACCTTATAATTATAAGAAATTTGTAAAGCGCCTTCAGAAAACTTAATCTCTTTCTAGGCATTTTTCGCGTGCTGTAAAGGAAGCACGATCATCTATTAGTAATAGCATGCACAATGTTAACACGAATAGCATTGTTAGAGGTGACATGCACAGGGTCAACATACAAATATTTCTCGTGGCAGCATGCACAGTGTCAGCACGCATAGGCACACAAAGAACGAATCGCAAGGACTCACTAAATGCTGTGAGAAATAGGGGCGTTTGTAGTTTCCTTTTAGATGCCTTCAAGTGGGGGGAATGTAGTGACCTCAGTCGGCAGTGAGTTCAAGGCTTCGGGAGCATGCGTACTCAAGGCACGGCCTACAAAATATTTGAGGTTCGTCTGTGTCGCAAAACGATTTGATTTAGAAAAGCGGGCGGTGCGATGCTTAGCCTGTTAGGATACTAGTTCTGATTTGTAGGCTGGAGCCAGAGAATGAAGGGACCTCAAAGTGAGTGACAGAACCTTTAAATCAACGTGCCCCGCTTGATTGGGAGTCAGTGCTGGTCGACAAGAAGCGGTGCGATTTGGCAACTGCGACGCTCACGACAGACAAGCCTAGCTACCTTTTCGCCAAAAGTAAGCATCTGATTGTACACGCCGGTAGACGAGCAAGCAGTGAGACGGGATGCTACCAATTGCATGGACTAACTTGGATGTATTATCCCTGTCAAGCCCGAATTTTAGCAATTGGCTTATGCTCTTTCAGTCCATTTCTCGTGCATTGTGGGCTCCGATAATTTGATCAATTCACAGCTGCTGCCTACTCTGACCCGTAACGCCCACCTTGGCTTGGCTCCTTCATGCCCTACTGAACTGTTGCACCAGTTTCAGAATCCTTCTTCCCTCAGGTCCTCTATGGAAAAGAAATTAGCTGTCCAATTCCTTCGCTTTAAGGTTGCTGGCAATAGAATGATAGCAATAAGTATTTTGCATAGCACTCAAAGATAAGTTAATCTCTATTCAGGAACTGCTTTGGCACTGTAGGTCCTAGATTGTGGAACTACCTTCCATCATAGTTATGCAACAACATCTACTCTCTCGCTGCCGACTGCGGCACATTCTTTCCTGCCGTCCTGAGCTGCTACTTCCATCATACTTACTACCTGAAAAATTCTCACGACAGCCATGCTTCTCATTTTCTCTCTGTTTCGTGAGATGAAGTCTGTTGGTAGCCGTATATGCACTGAGAGCCGCTTATTTCGGTGCATACATAAAGCTACATAAAACTACACAAAGCCCTTCACGGTCACATCCTCTTAGTCATTGTAACTATGTGGAGTTACAGCCGGATATGCATACATTCATTGCACGTGATTGTCAAGCGCAAAGTGTCACTGTGGGGTTATCCAGAGTACTTCACTTGCTTGTTAGGCACATTCGAGGCTACGCGAACAAATTAACCAATAAATACAAGCACGCCTGATAGGCGGCGTGTAAGTAAATCCTATGACGGCACCCGAGCAATGCACGGTGCTGCCACGCACGGTACATGCACGATCTGAACCCTAAGAGTCATTCAAATATTAACGCAAGCGGCACTTAAGCTCCCAATGAATAAGCTGCATCGTACAAAACCAGCGAATCGTGCTGCAAATTGTTTTCACCCCAAATCGGTAAACAGGAAACGATTTCGACTAAGGAATAGAGAGGCCGTGAAGCTCGGACGGAATTGGTTTGATGCGGCAGCTAGCTACGAACTTCACGAAAGACCGGACGACCTGCTGAGCTTTCACCAGTTTCAGACGATTGATTGCTCAGGCCGAGAGTCATGAATAAAGAGAATTGCAATAATAGACGCGATGTCACGAACGTGTGAACTCATTTGGCTCCAGTTTTATCATCTAAGCAGACCATGCTTTTGGCAATGTTCCGTAGCTGAAAGTAGAGCGACCAGACAAAGAAGGAGGCGTGCTCATCCGATGACAATTAGTTTTGGAATAGTACGCCCAGAAGTTGCCTTTTGCATAAACGAACCTACGAATCGGGTTTCGCTGCGAGAGTTCGCTCACGAGCCTCGTTTTCACGACGGCATCGCCCTAGGCTATCGCTGCATTACGCGCGCTCAATATAATTCATTTTCAAAGACTGAAATCCCGACATCTAGATACATCTTGATTTTGCCGTCAGGTTATAGCGAACTAAGCGGTGCTATTTCACAGCGGCCGCCGGATGCTTTTCAAACACTGCAAATAGAGATGGAGAGAAAGAGAGAGTAAACCCGAAAGGTTAAGTTGTGAGTGAGTAAGAAGAGCAAACGAATTCGGTGGATAGAACGAGGCTAGAACGAGGCTAGAACGAGGCTAGTTCTTAGTGGCCCGCCCGGTGCCGCTGCAGCACGGCTAGTGCTCGCCGGCCTATAGGTCGGTCGACTGGGGGGGGGGCTGGGTGTGGGGAAGGGTGACACGTGGTCAAACCTCTGGGATTCGCAAACTAGCCTTGCAGCCATATTCATCACCAGCTGCAATGGCCAAGTGACTTTTGTGTTAGCCCAGCCAAAAAAGAACTGGATTAATCTAGCCGAGACAACTAAGGAGACAACGAAAGAAAGTAAAATCTTTGCGAGCCATAGTGGAAGACAGCTCTCAATCTTAGATAAAGATCGGACGTGATGGCTAACTGTGAAAGCAGTCTTCTTAATGAAGCTTTCAAAATTTAGGCAGCTGTTGAAGACGACACACAAATTCCGAGCACCAGGTGGCAGTCGCAAAATAGCATCACCCACTCAAAGAGCGAAGTCTTTTAGTCCAGCCACACGCTTGGGGTGTCCTATGAGTAACAGTTCACTTTTATCGTTGTTTAGTTTCAGAAAATTTGCTGGCATCCAGAATCGAATATGGGCAAGGCAAGCATTCAGTTTATTAGTTGCTGCAGCCGATTCCAACGGTTTAAATGTCAAATACAGCTCAGTATCGGCACCCTACAAGTGATATTCCAATTCCAAAGGCCTTAGTCACTTTCCCCAGAGGTTGAGTATAAATGAAGAACGGTAGTGGACCAAGGACGGACCCTTGAGTGACTCCTCAGGTGACTGGTCGGGTGAATGAGACCTAACCCCCCCCCTGCACGACACGGATTGCGATAGAAAAAGTACGATTTAAACCACGCCAGTGTCTCGTCTGCCAGACCGGCCGTTGTTCTCAATCGTTCAAGTAGGACATCGTGATCAATGGTGTCAAAGGTTGCTGGTAGATCTAGTAGCGCTAGGGCAGTGACATTTCCGTCATCGTTGCTTTATAAGATGTCATTGGTAACACGGAGGAGAGCAGTTTCAGTGGAGTGCTCCCCCTTAAACCCCAATTGAAATTTATCTGTCATTTCATTATTTTCAATATGTGCAACCAGCTGGTTAGCGACAATTTTTTTTCAAGAATCTTTGTCAAAAAAAGAAGAAAGAAAACTGGGCGATAGTTTGCAAGGACCTATGTATCTTCACCAACCTTTTTAAACATCGGTCGAAGGGATTGCCGATTTGAAGGACTTGGGTTAAAATTTTGGTTATTACTGAGCTAAGTTGGTCTGCCAGTTAAGACTATAGAGGGGGTCTTCAGGAGACGAGAAAAATTTTTTACTAGACCTTTTAAAGGTGGCTACATCGCTTGCAGAAATCTCAGAAAGTCTTTAAGGAAGGTCGCAGGTTACGATTCAGCAACTGCTTTAGTCGGAGGGAGCTTTATGGAGATCCGAATGTGCACAATTTTTCCAGTGAAGAAAGCTGAAAACTTTTCGACCGAGCCATTAGTATCTGGGAAGTGAGACTTCTCCGCATTGGCCACAAAATTGTTTACCGAATTATAAATCCTTTTTGGGTCTGAATGGCAGAACTTTGGTGTTTTTAGTAAAAAAAAGCTCTGGCTTTTCTAAGCTTCCGGGTGAACACTCGAAGGAAGTCTTTGAAATTGAGTAGACCTTCATCAGACCCAGACTTCTTAAAACGGCGTGCAAGCTTGCGCTTAACAGGGTACATATAAATTGCAACGTATCTCTATGACTCTGTACACGAAAATTCTGTACAGGAGCATGCTTGTCAAGACCTCTCTTAAGTAAGTGTCATGTTCACTGAATCAGTGAGGGGATCAAAGCTGTAGGTCGAGTTTGTGCACAGATCAAGAAGACCTGTCACACATTCAGATTTCCAAAAATCTATCTTGGTTAATGCTTTTTAAGTTACGTCGCTGGGCAAGTTCGACATCACCCTGTTCGTACAACGAAACAGGAGCAGTATAATAATAATAATAATAATTTTAATGCACTTGATAAAGCGCCCCGGAGAACTTAATCTCTTTCTAGGCGCTTTACATTTGCTGCAAAGGGAAATGCAATTGAATGGTAAGTAAAATCATGCTTGAAAAACAAACAAAATGAATAATATGGTTAGGGGTGACATGCGCAGGGTCAGCATGCAAATGTGGTTAGAGGCAGCATGCACAGTGTCGGCACGCACAAGCACATCAAGGACGAATCACAGGGACCCACTAAATGCTGTCCTAAATAGGCGTGTAATTTGTAGGCAAGTTTTTTTAAATGTGGTCAGTTCAGGGGATGTTCTGACGCAAGTCGGGAGGGAGTTCCAGGCTTTGGGAGCATATGAACTAAATGCACGGTCTCCAAAGGATTTAAGGTTTGTATGAGGTATTTCCAGACTGTTGGATTCCGAAAAGCGGGTGGTACGATGCTTGGCCTGATGGGGTAGTATATCTGACAGATAGGCTGGAGCCATAGAATGAAGGGACCTAAAAGTGAGCGACAAAACCTTGAAGTCAATCCGTTGCTTGGCTGGTAGCCAGTGCAGGTCGGCGAGAAGTGGAGTAATGTAGCAACTGCTACGCTCACGACAGACAAGCCTAGCTGCAGAGTTCTGCACAAGCTGCAATCGCCTGATCGCACATGCTGGTAGGCCAGTAAGCAGTGAGTTGCAGAAGTCGAGACGGGATGTCACGAATGCATGGACCAACTTGGACGTGGTATCCTTATCTAAACAAGCCCGAATTTTAGCAATGTTATGAAGCTGAAAATAGGCAGATTTGACCATGGAGCTGATATGGTCGTCTAACGAGAGGTCGCTTTGGTATACGAGACCGAACAATAATCCGAGAGGTTCGGCGTTGCATATTATATTGTTAGCTGATTTAACAGCTTCATTTGTGCAGCAGCCTGCATCGCCGCTTGCATTAAGAATCGCCCACTGCAGGATTCGGACTCATGACCTCGTCGTGAAAAGCGAGCACCTTACCTCCTGGTCCATCATGGCCCTAGTAAAAAGCCGTGGGGTCAAGAAGTTGATACAGCCAGCCCCGACTTACAAAGGTTCGACTTACGGAAATTTGGAGATACGAACTCGGCCACGGTCACGCAAAATAAGAAATCGAATATCAAAATGTATCAATGAAAACTTTCAAAATCCGAGTGCGGTCAATAGATTTGACAACGCTTCAAACCGTAGAGCGGAAACGATGTCTAAAATCTATGCATTGTGAGTACTGAGGCTCTCTTGCATATCATTTACCATTCTTGGCATACGAAAATTCGGCTTACGACTGGATTTCCGATCTCTATCTATTTCCTAAGTTGGGGTGACTGTACGGCGTCATTAATAAACAGAGCCAGCGCACTTTCTGCTACGGGCGCTGTTCTAATAGCAGGCTGTTCAACATGGTCGCCAGCGTTTGTTTATATTTACGTTACGCAAATACGTTTTGAGATTTCTTTTTGGCTTGGAGTGTCAATCTAAACATTTAACCCTAAACCCTAACCCCAAAAACTCAAAGACGGATACAGCGAGAGTGTATTATTCGAGCTGTAAGCAACCATCCCGACGGTCCACACAGAAAATATACCGCGCGGCACCTCCTACTTATGAATCGCCGTTACCACTTAGTCAAGTCGCGATGTCATTGCGTCAGGCCCCTCAATGGCCATTCGGCAACCCTCCCCATACTGAAATCGTGGCTAGCTCGTTAGTATCTAGGTGACGCAGTAGCCCGTACATAATCATCGCCAGAAGTTTCGGATCAAGTGCCCCTTTCTGCAGGAGCTCACCGAGCGGTCTCGCGCGGGGACCCTCACTGGCAGCCAAGCTCGGCAGCCACTTCTAATCGGACCCGCCCCTCGAATCCTACGCCCGGGTAGTCCTGCCTGCAAGTAAACGAAAGGACTACAATAAATAGATATAAAATATCGCAAATAATAAAAATAGAAACATAATTAGTAAAAAATAATGACTTTGGAAGTTAGGGATCACTGCGAACGCCACCCCGTAACGATGACTTCCGTTCGTCCAGGCCAATCGCAGGGCCGCCCCCCCCCGAGTAGGCGAGTTCTTCCGGGATATGGGCTCTCCGGTGCCAGCGGTACAGATCTATTGAGAACCGGTGCCAATCGACATCAAGCTAAAATGCTCAAAAGCACGGAGGCTTTACGGAAAAATCTTCTTCGAGTAAAGCAGCTCGCAGACCAGGGCCTTGGCAGGTATGACAACGCAATAGTATATAGAACGCGGTTTTAAGCTGCGTTTTACTTCCTGCCGGTGTGTACCGCGCGAGTGCTGGCGCAGCTAGTGACTAGATTGCTGTTGCATCGCGAGACCGCTCGAATTTTGACTGAACTGACAGCCAGCTT
Source organism: Cristatella mucedo (assembly GCA_009760855.2). Classification (NCBI taxonomy): domain Eukaryota; kingdom Metazoa; phylum Bryozoa; class Phylactolaemata; family Cristatellidae; genus Cristatella; species Cristatella mucedo. The sequence continues at coordinate 5,349,173 of WPIO01000019.1, read as the reverse complement.
CTCGGCGAATGAAGTTTCGCAGAGAGTGGAGCCGTGTCATGACTTATGAAGTGCGTTCTTCGATGTCTCGTGATCGGACGTCTCGCTCGTCTCTATTCACGTCCGACGCAGCGACACTACTCTATATGGAATAGCCGCGGTCTAGAGTCGGGTGACAAGCTATGCCTAGCGGTCGTGCAGGCTAGGCCTAGGTCAGGAAGTGCAGCTGTCGCTTTCTCTTAGCTAAGAAAGATGGAGGGACTTGCTTTCACTCATCCGAAAACAGCCGGTGCACGTGTTTGCCCGTGCGCTCGTAACTTGTGCGCGAGCATGAGCTTTCCATGTGCAGCTTTTTGAACCAGCAATATGGGCGTAGAGTTCGCTGTCAGCGTAGCGATTAACCATGATATTGCGGCGGGCCGACGGCGACGGCATAGCGAAATAGGGGGGGAAGGAGGAATGTTTGCTGATTTCACAGCCTTATTTACATAGAGGCAGAAGAGCCTAAAGGGCTACCGCAATCACTTGCAATTGGCAATAAAGGATCGCCCGCTGCAGGACTCGAATCCACTAGCCCGGTCGTGAAGAGCGGAGCATAGTACCTCTTAGCAGACCCCTGGGGGGGCGCTGTAACCGAATTAGTGCAGTGAAGGTCGGCGTGGCCTTCTCAGGACACTTGGAATGTAAGCCTGCGATGCATTCTCGGAGTGACACCAAGATAGGTTTATGGATGAGTGCTCGTCAGTTAGACCGGGTTTGAGATGTACATAATTATATGCATGAAGAATGGCTAACAGTGCAAGCAGTCTACGGGATGTAAAAGATGGATGCTCTGATTAAAGCCTAACCTTTAAATGACAAGGACAAGCTGCTGGCTTACAGATGTGTGCTGCTTTAATTGGAGGCTGATGCTCATGCATGTCATAATTAGGCTGTAAGCTTTTTGATGAGGTCAGCTGAGAGCCGATTGGGTTTCGGCAAAGCCCACTCGCGAGAGCATATGCCCACTGGTCTGATGATCAAGGACCAAAGTGCCTGTAAGCGACCTCTGCGAGTAGTGTCTAAACCTCTCGTGATCAAGAACGAAGGGTCAGCAAACAGTCATTTTACGAATAGAGTCCAAACCTGTGTGTGTATACATTACTTAACCTTTCTATGCAATTGTCACTTACCTCTCCGAGTGGTCCTACAAGCCTTTCGACAATGCTATCAGCAATATTGAGTTTGAATGGTGACTTGACACTTGAACATGATTCTAGTAGGACTGTCGCTGCAAAACTTGGCGATCGATTTTGCAATTTACTTAGTTCTGTAATAGAAGGCTTTTATTTTGCTGGTGTTAGTTTTATATTACAAATTTTGTTTTATATATAGCACTGGTCTTTATATTGACGGCCATATGTACTTTCCAGATCCGGAAGACAGCTGTAAGAGTAATGTTGGGTGATGTCTTAAGCCTGTTTCTTAAGTGGTCTTCTATACCCCTCTCATTTACAAGTAGATTTTATTATAAGACTTTTTATTTATTTATTATTTTACTAAAGGACCTTTTGGTATTTCAAGCTCCTAGGTGTGTCAACCATTTCCTAGTGCCATCATTAGGGCCTTGTCGATCGAACATTCGAAAATTGTAGACCCCTAAGGCATAGATTTATTTGTAACTGCAAAAGCTGAATTGGCGTTTTCATGATCCATTTACCTTGTTTCATGCTTCAACTATGACTGTGCACTGGCACTGCTGAGCCTCTTGTTAACTAATTTTACAAGGGTTGTATGTTGCCAGTGTGTGCATTGTGTGGACTAGAACATGTAATGAAATAGTTCTATTTAACTTCTGTGTTGTTTTCTGGATGTAGTCGGTTTCTGATTATGCTGCTGCCACCAATCTGGTAGTTGACGTGTCAATTGTAATTTTTGGTAGAGCTGAGAAAAGTGAAGTTCTCTCAGAGGATCTAATCAATGCTGAGAAACGAGTGGAATGTTTGAAGCAGATATGCTCGACCACAACCAAGAAACTGCAAGCGTTGATGCAGACTAGTGGTGGGGGTACGGGCGATTCGGATAAAAAGTTGGTAAGTTTCTCTTCTCTTTCTCCCACTCCATTTTGAATACTTGTTGCTATATTCGGTTCGTCCACGGCTTGCCATGAAGCTGCTGTTAATAGATGATGCTTCACTATCTCCCACCTGGCCGCTTGTTTAAGAGCTCTTTGAAATTGGCCAATCCTGAAAGCCTTGGCCACGTTCTCATTCGTTTCTTGTCACAACTCTGATTTGGCTAATTTTTTGTTCAAGTTGCAAAAGTGACCCCACTCATGCCATCACAGTCCCCCTATTTCTGTCCTTCATGTTCCTAAATGTCTTTTTCTTGCACTTTTTGTCATCGATGGTTATTGTCGGCTGGTCCCATCTAATGAAGCTCAAAGAATCGGTTGGGATTCGGTATAATTTTGTGCAACATCGAGAGAAAGTTCGTGGATATAAATTGCTAGCTATTCCCTGATTGAAAAAAATTGTCATTAATTTTTGCAGGGCCCTAAGAGAACTGAATCTCTATCCAGGCCACTTTGCACAAGCCGAAAGGCTCGAGCCCCCTCTCTCTGACCTTGGTCGATAAAGGCAAGCATCTTACTCTTGGGCCAAACCTGATTGTTGACTGGGTCAAAGACGTTAATCTACGGAACTCCCATCTCTACATGAGGTGCCTCTTGTGTGCTCTAGCTGAATGCCGTTTTAATGAGAGCAAACTATATACTGATTTTGGGTAATGTGCTGTATTCTATTTTGATTATCAAGCATGTTTAATTTCTGGTATTTTTTAAAAGGGTTCATCTTAAACCAGAAGAGTACTCAGTATAGGTGGGTTAGAAGCATGGCCTTTCTTCCCAGTGGGTCATTAAGCTCATTAAGCTAGTAAGGATACAATCGGTTTCTTAGTCTGCTTAGCTTACTGTATATAAAGTTCAGCACATGTTCTGACTGAACTGTATCGTACACGAAGCTCAATTTGCTACCTTTAGGGGATTTTCAACCAGAAGCTGGTTGGGATACCCAAATTTGGTCTTTATCTCGTGCCGTATGTGTGTGTGTGTGTGTGTGTGTGTGTGTGTGTGTGTGTCTATGTGTGTCTATATATGTTTGCCAAAGAAATATGCTTGCATACTCCCGGCCATGGTTATAAGTCCTTTGTCAATTCTCTGCTTATATTTCTCGAAGTTGTGTCTGTCATTACTGATCTGCAGTGGATCTGCTTTTCTGTTTCGAAACTTCTGCCAATTGGTTCCTTCCAGATAGATCATGCAGTTCTGACGCAACCTGTTCATAGTGCCAATTGAGTAGCTCTGTACTCATTGGATGTGTTTGACTCTTGGGCGTTATTTAAGTCACTCTTTATTGATTTGCGGTAAGACAAGCATGATGAAAGAGATTCAGAAAGGTTGTTTGGTTGCACAATGTTTAGCTGGGAATGAAGTGTGGAGCTGGTATCTTGCAGTCATCACCTCGGCATGCAGGACCACCAGGGACACTGGCCAGCTGACCCCCCCTCATGACGATGGTTACTTTTGTTGTTAGACTTTTCCAAAATTTTGATGTCATTGTAGCCTGTGCACTTAGAAGCAGAAAAGATGCAGTCTTACTGAGAGAAATCTCTATGTTGCAGCTAACTATCTTGTCGTTCTATTGGCAGCTGACTTGCCAGTCTGTTTGCCTGCGTCAGTCTCGGTCTGTCTGTCTGTCCATTTATCTCTATCCACCGCTGTCTCTCGCAGACAGCCTATGTCTATCTGTTTGTGTGTTTGTTGTCTGCTCGTGACTGCATTGCTTTGTGAGTTATGTGTTGTTGTCACTAGATTAAGTGGGACAAAACCTCTCGGGCTTCATTATTTGGGCCAAAGATGACTCAATAGTGTAACAAACACCTAGTTCTGATGGGTTCAGTTAGTTCTTCTGGGTTTTTTAGTTGCCAATCGAGATATATTAGTTTTTAGTTGACTCATGTAGAATCCCAAGGTTTAGTGAGGCGAAGATGCAAAAACTCAGTGAATTAGAATGGGACCTAGTGTCTCTCGATTACCGATATGGACTTACCTGTTGTCCCTCTCTGACTCAACCTGTTGAAATATTTGCACTTCATTGGTCTTTTAATGACCCCAGCCTTTCCAGGATCCTTCTGAAAAACCGCATCGTGATCGTCTTGCAAATCTGTCTGAAGAAGGCCGTACACCATCTTCCTCAGAAATCTTCATAAGAGGCACGAGACATGTTCGAGAGTGATGACCACTATTTCTTTACACTGGGTCTTGCTTGGCTTACCCTGTGTGCACGAGTGTGATAAGATTCTTCACTTACTTGAGATATTGCTTGTTGATCTATATTACTGGCATATCGAAGGCATAGGCATGCTTGTTAATTGGCTTGTTCACTACAACTGCTACATCTTGAGCTGTTCCCCAGATAGATCTGATTGGACCTCAAAAAGCCATTGAGCAGGCATGTAGATGAAGATAAATGGACATAATTTGGAACATATGTGCCTGTACTCATAATCTTAACCCCTCAGGGATGATCCTTAAACGGCTTTCGGAAACGGCTTTCGGAATGGGTAACGAAAGCCGTTTAGGCTGTGAGTGCGCTATACAAAACTCTCCTGCGTAACACACACATAGTCGTTGTGGCTTTGTGGAGTTACAGACGGAGATTCATAACATAACATAACATAGCATAACATCCTATTACCTAATAATAATAATAATAATAATATTGCACTTGATAAAGCGCCCTCAGAGAACTTAATCTCTTTCTAGGCGCTTTACATTTGCTGCAAAGTGATACGCAATAGAATAGTAAGTAAAATCATGCTTGAAAAACAAACAAAATGAATACCTAGCTTGGTTACATGTCCATCTTGCTACAAATTTACAGCTGCTTGTGCCCCTTGTTAAAGGGCGAACACTTCTGATTATTTATTCATAAAAATAAGTCTTGCATTTATATAGCAACCTAAGGGAACTAAATAAGGTTGTATGGGTTGTATGCATTCCTTTTCATTTACAGAAGAGATTTTTAGGAAGACCATTTAAATTCATGGACTTGCATGGTGGCTAGTGGGCTTGGTTGTACTCGCATCTACACTTACGTTTAGGCCTAGGTGTTTTGCTCCTAAAAATGGCCAAGCTGTCATGTCAAGCTTGAGGTGAAACAGCTCGGTAGGTGTCTCATGGAAACCCAAATTATGAATCATCATGTTGTAGATGACTTGGTGGTAATCTTACTTTATAGCCGATGTCTACTCTATCGTCAAACTTATATGGGTCCAACCACATGTGAATGACTGTAGACCAGCATTGCCTGTTCTCAGTTATGGCCATGCTCTGCTTGCTAGCTACTGGTTATATAGATATTGCTGCCTCTGACTGCAAGGCAGTCTCATGTTGACTCATTTTCTTTGGCTGATTGCTCAGTTCTGTTGCTTTATGTCTAATGTATAGGTATCGAATTCAGTAGCATATTCTTCTTTCAATGAGGTGAATTCAGGCTTTGAAAAATTTGCAATACTCTAGTAAGCAAAGCCAAACGCTTTGCTTACTAGATCTGACATGTGAGGTGAAGAGCAAACCGAAGTGTGGACTGGAGGAATACTGAGGTTCACTGTAGAGCCTGGATATTTATGGTCAGCTCTCGTGGAACTTGCCTTGCTGTTGAAGTGTCCTCCAGTCTTGTGTCTTTTTTAGGGTAGACAGACCTTATGCAGAGTCCAGCTGATTAGACGACCTCGTGAAAACAGGGCAGTTCGAAGGCGGCAGGCATTGATGTTTGACAGTGTGAACTGTCCAGGGCTTTTCTAACGTCCAATAGCTGGTGGTCAGGCTGAGGATTCTTACTGGCTATTGGTGACCCTCATTTTTGTGACAACTCTGTTCTTTTGGATGCTGCTCCTCTTCAACTTCGGGCTTCAATCTCGAGAGTGATGTTCTATTAATAAGACAGAAGGCATGCATTTTCAGTGTTAAACTTCCCATAGTCTCTGTAGACGGTACTATGCAAGTGGATCTTTGTTTCTATTAATAGTCCGTCGAGTTTTTCACACAAAATTCAAATCTTTTGGTGCTCGGGCCTGTAGTTTACAAGCACCGAAAGACTGGAATTCTCTTTCAGCTTCGATAGCTGTCTGCAATTACCTTTCATTATTTAAGTCTCGGCTGAATATGCATCTGTTTCAGATAGCTTTCCCTTGACCCAGCAAACTTGTCTTTTTTTGTACCTTTTCACTTTGAATGCCAACCTGTTCGTGATTCAGTGCATGTAACTAACCAAGGGCCCTACAAGCAGGTAGCCCTGAGTGTCTTCTTGTAGGCTTTAGCATGTTGGCCTGAGCATGAAAACTTGTTTACTTATGCATGCATGTCTAAGCATGATAAGTACATGTAATTAGCTCGGTATATTGATTCTCGTGAAGCAAGATGTAAAACCCCTAGATGGGTATTTTGTTCTCTTAGGATGTTATACCTAAGACCTAGTAATATTATTGTTATTAGTATTATTAGTAAGTTGACATATATACCTGTACGTGATATGTGTGATCTGATGGACGTGTGCTTTTTGGCTTCTATGCTATTACGAATTTATGCATGCTGCATTCATTGTGACTTGATCTGCTTTGCCTGCTCCCTTCTCTGTGTGCTTGCCTTATTTTGCCTGTTTGGTGAACCTGCCTTTCTTACCTTGGTTTTAGTTGTGCTTTGGTGTTACTCCTACTTGATAGTTTCAATGAATGCATCAAGGTTCTGTTTTACTTGAGTTAGCATGTTTCTTCTGAAACACGGAACTTTTTTTCTACACATTACATGTCAGTAACTAAGCACAGTGTGCAGTAGCGTAATATCACTATTAAATTTGCAGCCATAGATGCCTTGCCTATGCCTATATAGCAAGAGTCTGCAGAGGAGGAACGTGATGGCATGCTTTCTCGTTTTATTGCTGATGGCCATTAGTTAGTTGATTTTTACCAAAGGAAGACACTGTGATGGTCATTGTATCTGTCATTGCGAATGTACAGGAATTGATGTGGTATGCCAAGGAGACATGGCACGTGAGTTCATGGTAGTTCAGCATCGCTCTGGTCAGGATGCTTTAATATGGTTCATTTGTATCAACTTGCAGGTTTCTGTATCCGTATATACTTCACACAAGTCTTGCGACTCGAGTGTATGTGTTCGTTCGTGTTCGTGCGTGTTCATGCGTGTTTTTTGTGGCTTCACTGCTCGTATTGCCAGCGATTCATCCACCCCATGCTTGTTTTTTCAGAAAAAAGTACCGGGGAACATCATTGGAGCAGCCTTTGAAGAGAATGCTGGTGTTCTATGTGAAGGCATTCTCCAGTACGTCTGTAACCTTTCTATCATCTCTAGGGCAGAGCCCATGTCACTGTGTTGCTTATGGTTCAAAGTATGGGCAGCATCTCTGACATAGCATTGGTTGAATAGTTGTAGGTACTGGCTCGTTGAGCCTCGGTATCCTAGCTATCCGGCGACTGGCTTGCCCAATACATGACCTCGGCTGAGCTATTGAAACCATGTTTGACCTGCTTTGCATAATGTTTAGGGTTCTTATCCGGGTGATAAATAAAGCCTCTCACCCAGCAGTTTTCGATATCATGGAATTCAAGTGTTGTGCATGCAGCACGTTGATGTAAACATTCTGGTCAAAAATGCCAGGAATACGATTCAGTGCTCCAATACCTGTACTGGAAAAGACCTCAAACCATAATCTTACCACTGCCATATTTCAGTATGCTGCCGACAGTCGCTTCTCTCTATTTGTTTTTTCTTCATCTTTTCTTCGGCTTACTCGAACTTGGCTTTTCTTGTTACCAAATAGTTGAAATTTACTTTCGTCTGTCCAATAAACCGTCAGTTAATCTTCAGGACTCCAGTAGACGTGACGTTTGGCGGATAGGATTGTTACTTCATGTCGCTTCTTCAGCTAGGGCGCATCTTTGACCACTCGTCAGTAAATGTTGTCAGAAAATGTAAATGTCAGAAAATTTTCGCCGCCAAAAGTCGACGCTTCACCGTTTGCCTGCTAATGCAGGTCCCTGTAATGGCTTCCAGTGACTGCTTTAGCTGGGCCAGGCTGGTGAGGCATAATAGCTGGTGAGGCAGCCATCGTTAGTAGCAGACGGTCTTCTTGCCTCGATGTCGTGTTCTGGCGGCCTAGGCAGTAGTAGTTGGCCTTCCTAGTGTAGTGTACTTAGCAGGTTATACCTGACACAGCCCATGGCTCTTTCCATTCATCTATGCGAGCAATTTTCACTGCTTCAGTGCTGTTTCTGAAGGACTAGCTGAACAACTTCAGTGTAGTCGCTGTGCACTCCTTAGCCTTCGGCATGCTACAGTGACGGCAGTGTGAACCCGATTGACCAAAAATGGCTTTATTCTTAATGCAGATTTTATTGAATGATGGGTTTGTGCCATGAAATCGGTCGATTTTGTTTGTTTATGTACCTATAATTTATCATAACCATGTGTATATGTCGACACATGATGCCAGCCCTCTTTTACCATATAAAGAACAGCACTTCTGAACCGTTAATCTGCTTGTAGTCGTAACCGCTTGAGAATTTGGACTATTCCAAGGTTTGTTAATACTGATGGCCCAAGTGTAGCTCTTTCTAGGCAATTCGCGTAAGCTGGGAAAGAAGCATATCAACTGATTTTTGATTATAACACTCACAATCGCAGCACACGGAAGCTAATGAATAATGCTTAAAGCCTTGCCTCCGATAAGTGTGGGATGGTTCCGAGCATGCTGAATCTTTTCACTGTCCTACACGACGTTTTTGAAGCCAATGACCAATCCGCGAATTTTCGAGGTACTTCCTCACTTGGCGTACCATTAAACCCAGGTTGAGCAAAGACCGCCCTTGCAGTGCTTGCGGTCTGCTTTGACATCCAATTTTGTTAGGGCGGTGGTGTCGATCTTGTGAGTATGCTGGTAAAGGGCCGTGTTTCGTTCTTTGCAGCGACATTTGTGCGCAGTGTGCCCAAGGCCACTATACCATAGGCAAGCATGTCGTGGAGTACGAAAGGCAGACCGAAGCCGACCTGCTCGACTATCTCCAAGGCCTTCTCGATGTGAGTGATGTGTCCCAAGCGACTGACCGCGAGCTTGGCTGCAGTTCTTAGCTCCTCTGAGGTTAATAAGGCGCTCTCACACTTCACGACCCAGGTCGTGGGTCTCGAGTCATGCATCAGCGAATTCTGTAGTGCCGCCCACTCGATATCATGGAAGGGAAGGGGATTAATAGCTGCTCAGGCTCTTGTGCTGCCATATATAAAGAAAGCTGTCGAGTCAGCCGATCATCGCTTTTTATTTCTTTTTGTTGGTGTTCTCTCTCATCCTCCTGTCACCACGGCACTATAGTCAGGCCACATTGGTTGAGATTCTCGGCTCTTCCACCGTGTGTCTCTCTGTTGCATGATGGCACTTCATGGCTCCAAAACAACCGTATAGCCCATCGTCTGCCACTCAAGTATAGCCCATCGTCTGCCACTGAAGCATAGCAACAGCTGCCTGTGCATATAGACAGACAGCTGCACCATATAGGCAGCTCACCGGGCAGGTCTGAGCATGCCGGGCTGCTCAGTCTTGCCCTGCCGTGGAGGTGAATCAGCTAGGGCACAGGACATCAAGCACAGGCTTGGCTACTATTGGTGTGCCAAGTGTCTGCATGGGCATACACATAAGTAGAAATTTGGGTGCGGATCAGTCAAGCTTAGTTTGTGCTTTCCTGTGCCGTTTCGTGGCCAGCTGCTCTATACTCCAGGCATCTGATATTGCATTTGATATTACACACTGCCAGCCAGTTGAAGTCTAGTCGAGCCAGCCAGCTATTTTTGCATAGATATGACTGCACGATATGTGTAGGCTGCAGCTAATAGATGCTTGCACTTCTCTACCTCGGTGGCATTTCTTGAGTCCTGAAGCAGGCTAATCTTGATTCCTGATGAGGATGATGATTATTGGCAGATGAAAGCTGGCCAGGCTCTGCTGCAGCTATATAAATAGAATAAGGTTATTGAATCAGCTGATCTTTTACTTGGTTGCAAGCACAATCTTATTGAGCTGTACAGTCCTCAGCCTAGTAGCATGCTTTCTTCATAGTGTGTATTGTCGTTGGACACTTATGTTTCTTCCCCACGTATGAACTTTGCAAGTGGTCTGCTGGTGATTGCAGATAGCTGGTAGTCGAACACGTGTGGGCGGGGGTTCGACTGACTCCTCTCTGGCCAATAAAGGTCGTGGCCATAGATAGACTTTTAGCAAAGTGTGATGACCGGTCATTAGATGAGCACATTTTCTCCACAATCAAGTCGACCTAATTTCAGTTCAGAAGCTTTGCCAAAATCAAAGCCTGCTTAGATATGAGTACAGCAAGCAGGGTTTTCCACGTGTTATGACGTTGTGTCTAGATAATTGCAATTCCCTTTATTCAGGACTCCTGGCCTGTGACCTTAATAGTCTGCAACAGTTGCAAAACTGAGCGGCTTGTCTGGTCTGTTATTAATGACGTAGCTGCCACATCACCTCACTTTTACTTGAGCTTCTTTGACTCCCTATCAAGCTTCGAATGGTGCATTTGTACTATACAAATAGGTTTTCTGCCGATTTTTTGATCCTTACTGCACTGTATTTTCACGGACAAATTGTATGACTGTCTTGGGATTGTATCGTCAATGCAAGTGATGGCTTAGAGTTGTGACTGCTAAAAGCATGATAAAATAATACTGTGTTGTATGCATTTGCAAAATATAAAGTACATTTGTTTCTCTTTATTATTTTGCTGAACACAGTTTAGTGTTCACCCCTGGGCTTCAGCCCAGGGGTAAAACTACTGGGCTTATTCTACACAACCCAGGTCGTACATTGGAGTCCTTCAGCGGGTCATCTTGTATTGCCTAGTGCAAGCTGAAGTGATTGTCCCTAATGTTTTTCTGCTGCTAAACAAAAACGAGGCTGCAAAGTCAGCTGACCGTTAACTTTTGCACTGCTCGTTCTCACTTCCATAGCTATCAGAACCTGCATTTCGGTATGCTGGAGCATGAATACCTAAGGCCACGGGCCCGTGGGCTTCCGATTTGAAGCATTGGCAGTTCTGGGAACTTATGACGGCATGCTTGCATGTGAGCAGAGCATGTCCATTGAGGTAGCTTGCTTCTGCCAGGGTTGCTCTGAGCCCAACAAGTGGCCGTGGAGGAAAGCGAGTAGCCTGGTAGCACGGTTGACTTCTCTTTCTCAATCTTGGGGTGTTTGCGATGTGTGAAGCATGGGATGTGAACTGCACCATTGTCTCGATGCTGTTTGGTTAGTGCTTTTTCTTATTGGTTGAGCTTGGCAGCAGAGTTTCAGGATATGCTAGAACTTATTAGTCGATCCAGCACTGTAGTGAAAATGTAGCCATGCCTCTGGCAGTGCAATTGGTAGTGGTAGCATGTGTGTGGGTTTAGTAAGTTCGCATCCACATGCATATGTGCACATTGTCTATGCACGTGTATGTGTGTCAGCATGCACACCTGCATGCACAGATGCAAATTTGTGCACACGTGTGCTTGGTGTGTGTGTGTGTGCACATGTGCACGCATGTGTGTGCGTCTGTGTGTGTGTGTGTGTGTGTGTGTGTGTGTGCGTGTGTGTGTGTGTGTGTGTGTGTGCGCGTGTGTGTGTCTGCACGTATTTGTACTCCCCCAAGCGTACGGTTGGACTAGGAGACTTTACTTTTCTAATAGGTGATGTTGTCGTTCGACCATCACCATGTGCTTGAAATTTAGGTTTCCTTTGGTAACTGCTTAAAGTTTGAAAGCTTTATTGAGAAGACTGCTTCCACAGCTAGCCATCACGTTCGATAATAATAATAATAATAATAATAATAATAATAATAATAATAATTCACTTGATAAAGCACCCTCAGAGAACTTAATCTCTCTCTAGGTGCTTTACATTTGCTGTAAAGTGAAATGCAATTGAATGGTAAGTAAAATCATGCTTGAAAAACAAACAACATGAATAACATGGTTAGGGTGACATGCACAGGGTCAGCATGCAAATGTGGTTAGTGGCAGCATGCACAGTGTCAGCACGCATAAGCACATCAAGGACGAATCACAGGGACCCACTAAATGCTGTCCTAAAAGGGTGTGTTTTTTTCGGTTCCTTTTAAATGTGGTCAGGTCAGGGGATGTTCTGACGCAGGTCGGGAGGGAGTTCCAGGCTTTGGGAGCATATGAACTAAATGCACGGTCTCCAAAGGATTTAAGGTTTGTATGAGGTATTTCCAGACTGTTGGATTCCGAAAAGCGGGTGGTACGATGCTTGGCCTGATGGGGTAGTATATCTGACAGATAGGCTGGAGCCATAGAATGAAGGGACCTAAAAGTGAGCGATCCCTTTCTAAGATTAAGGAACAGTCAACCACGGAGGCTTGCTAAAAATCTAACTTGCTCCCGGATTCTGTCTAGCTGGAACACCACAATACCGTTGTGGCTGGTCTACCGAAAAAGGCCATTAAGCCTTTGCAGTTGGTGATAAATAAATAGGAAACATAATTCATTTGTATGACACCCAAAGATAACTTAAATCTCTCAGGTGCTTCACATATGCCACTGGGCTCGAGCCTACGACCTCGTGCAGCAAATACCTTGACCTTGACCGATGCAAGCTCCTTAAGTAGACTGGCTGAGGGATGCAGGATGCAGGTGCCTTGCTTTCTGGGCTTGAGCACATAGTATCGGCGTTTGGCGAAGGGGTTTGCTTCCGTAGCTGCACTTCTCCATCACCTTGCGGGAAACTGTGTAAGGTTTGAATGGTTGGCAGCAGCTGATGTCACATTAAAGCAATGAAAACAAGCACTGGTGGCTGCACCTGTCCTGAATTTTCCTGGTCTGTCTGTTCTTTACATACTGGATTGCCATGCCAGCAGCCACGGGATTGATGAGAGGTGCTGTCCTAGTCCAAGGATGGGCAAGTGGTGGCTTAATTCAGTAAGGTTCTCAGTAAGGTCCAAAGATCCAAACTACTGCAAGATGAACGTTATGGTTGCCAAATTTGTCCCGGTGTGCTGGAGACTGCTCTATGCATATCACGCTTTTTCGACACCCCGTGCTTGTTCGCTCGCTCTGCTTGTACCCAAAGTCGAACGAATGTGCTTACACAAATCTTGTTGCCCATAGTAGCTGCCCTTTCAGGCTGCATTACTGCCTCCTTCTACAATCAAACACATGCATCTGAATGTGCTGGCACATTCATCCTAAGGCATATATGCTATGAACAGCTTCGCCTTGTCTGTGCCTATGACATGCTCTTGTGTGGATTTGCCGCTGTCTGCATAGCAGTTCCTTTAACCAGGTTTGTGTTTTACACCGAGAATAGACTGGTCAGAAGCTGAGTGCCTTTGGTGCAGTTCATTAACTTTACACTGTTTTCAGGAACTACGATGATTTGTGCATGCGTACTTTTTAGCTTCGATTAACATATCATGTCTAAAGCTGCGTTTATACGGCAAACTTTCCTCTTGACTGACGCCGACTTTCCTCCTAGTTAGGACGTTTACACGAAAGATTTAGTCCCACCCACGACAGATTTGATGGCCGACTTAGTCTCACCCACAGTGCCCTGCTCTAATCCGGGAGGCTGACATGAAAGAGGGTTTCCCGCAAAGACGCCAAGTCAACACCGGCATAAGTTGAGTTTGCCGCTGCAGTCATCATTGTAGAGTAGTATGAGAAAAATATAAATAATAGGAAGATAAGCATTTTAAACAAGCTTTTTTAGGAAGGAAGCAGTACAAAGTAATGTGCGTTGTTTCAGGTTTTTTGGTGGATTTGATGAACAGGCTCGTGGGGTCTATGCAGCAAAGGCTGAAGCATTGCTTACAACGCATAATCATCCCATATTCAAGCACTTGCACTGACCACCTCAATATACTCGAGCCTACGAACATCAGCCATATTTTTGGCCGTGGGATGTACGTGCCGAGCCCTGTGGGTTTGATTTGTCTGCTGGACTCACCAAGGAGCCAACAAGTTGAGACCGATTCTTCTTCTGATGAGTCTGCAGACTTGGCCCCTCCCCCAAAATGTTGTGACGTATGATGACGTAGTAGCCCAAATCTGTGGGAAATCTGTCCTAAAATCTGTGAAAGTCTGCCGTGTAAACGCAGCTTAATGGAGATGACTTTTCTGAGTGAAATTTTCTGTTTTGTTTTTTAGGTTGACATCCCTGCTCTGCAGAAGACAAAGAAGAACCTGAGCAAGCTCACACTGGACATGGATTCTGCGCGGACTCGCTATACTGCATCTCAAAAGCAGACAGCTGTAGCTGCTAAGACCGACAGTCTCAAAGAAGAGCTCGATGATGCCTCGCTGAGAGTCGACCAGTGTAAAGTACGGATCAGTACTGCTGCTGTTTGCCGTGTTGGCCAGCCTCTGCCCTCCCTGCTGCTGCAGCATATAGCTCACACGATCCCACGTCCTGAAAAGATGCACATGCATGTAACACAACTTTTCCTTCCTTGTAGGACCAGTATGCAACAGAGGTGTACACCTTCATAGCAAAAGAACCTGAAATCTGTGCAAAGCTTGTGGAGGTTGTTATTTTGTTTTATTATTCATTTAATGCATCGGTTATTGTCTTGATATATGATGTCAGTGAGCTGTCTTGATTAGCGCTGACTCGATGAGCAAGCTTGAGGTTGCATGATCGTTTTATGTAGAGGCAAAATAACTGTTTGCTCGGTCTTATGGCCTACGACTTTTGGCCGTGAGTTCTCTCAGATTCCTGCTTTACCAACAAATGCTCAAGACCATCCGTGCTTTTTTTCAGTCATTCAGAAATGTCGGGCAACTGTGCAATGGACTACTTGTGTGAGAGGTTACCCCTACCTGCCAGACTTGTATAAGTTAAAGCAGCAAATGTGGTCTCTGGTGGCCGACTGCAGCACACTTGATGGTTGCTGTTCGGCATCCAGTTGCTATTGGAACAACATACACTTGCATTTAGGCAGCATGGTGGGATTTTGCTTGAACACCTAGGCCTATGCTTCCCATAAGGTCTTAGTAGTGGCTACTAGGAGCCAGCTGTTAAACTAGAGTATATTCTCCTCCCTTTGCTCCTGTGCAGTCGACTTTCGGGGTAGAATACCTCCATTTTACTACTGACACTTAGTAGGAGTGTAGTTAGTTCGTGTGCTCAGTTTGCCTAGGACTACCCTCCCTATAGAGGTAGTAAGTACTCTTCACTGATCAGGTGAGAGTATTTCACCCTCCGCTTCTGTGCAGGCGACACCACCGGGAGGAGAATGCAGCATTGTACGACAATGTGGATGTGCTGAGCTGTTTGGAGCACAACGGCATTGTCCTTCTGATAAGTTATACCACTCAACTGTCTTTGCCTTCTCTCTTTTGCTTACCTAGCCCGAGGAAAGTAAGACCAGAATACTAACCCATGAACATAATCCGATTTCTCGAGGGTCGAGCCCCTGTTTATTGCAAACTACTACTAATCGCATCACTACTCAGCTGATAGATGTTGGCAACTAGATAGCAAGGCCTCGGGGCATTTATGGAGTGCACTAAAGTGGTAGGCTCGATAGCTCACTCAATTTGTAGGCCATTGGAAAACCAGTGGCTATGTGATCATTACTTGCTTAAAGCAAAACATCTGTCCATTCAGTCCGAGGGCAGACAACCTTTGATCGGTCTACATTTTCAAAATGTTAACGGGTTTTAAAATTGGCCATCGAACCAGATAATACTGAGATTATGAAACTAGCAGAAGCCTTGAGTCTCGTTTATTTAGTAATGCATTTGTCCGCCATCCCTCTCCCGTGCTTTTGTTTCTCATTATTTAAAGAATACAATTAATTTTGAGTTTTGTGGCTGGCTAAGGATGCGACCTGATCACTTGCCTACATCGTTTCATGTATTCTCCTAATTAATGGGTCCGGCTAGCGTACGAAACTGAAAATTGTAGCCACTCACACCGAGGACATTTGCAAGACCATAGGCAAGGGTTATTACCAACTTTCAGGATTTCATCTTGTCCAGAGGCAGGCGATTTTGCTCTTTCTATCCTCATTACATGCCATCTGGTCATTTAAAAATATGGCTCTTATCCCATGTATTGAACAACTGCACTTTATCCTTAACTGCATAGTAAGCCGTGATGGCACACTAGGTAAGGCGGTTGCTTTCACGACCTCGGTCCCGAGGTCGTGGGTTTGATTCCTGCGGTGGGCGATCCTTTATCGCCACTGCAAGCGGTGGTGATAGCCGAAAAGGCTCTTCTGTCGCTATACAAAAGAGGCTGTTCAATCTGCTTGGATTTATTTATTTAAGTAAAAGGGCAGTGTAGAGCTTTTCGGAAATTTGCAGACTTGTGTGTCAGTGAGCACATGACTTGTACCTAGCGCCACTGGTTGGGATGACAAGATTGATGCAATTGATGCCAAGTAAGAGTTGCACATCCATCAGGATTCCTAGCCGAGTAGAGATTGTTGTGCTTGGCGATTTGTTCGATGGAGAAACAGGTCTTAGTTAAATGAGGGCCTTTACTGCTTCGTTACCCTAAGATGTCCCTTCGTGTCCTTATAACCTCTTGCCTAACTTCTGCTGGTGGGGCAAAAGCTCATTAGACTGGTATCTGCAATGTTTGCTGGTTTTACAAGTATGGCAGTTACTGAAGGCCACGTTTAATTTTGGGTCGTCGTGTGGGTGGAAATAATAAATTTGGTCTCTTGCAGTGGCTTGAAGCAGAAGTTCTTCTTCACGAGAAGACAGCTGCAACGCTAACCGAGCTGGTCCCAAAACTGAAGGACAACATAAGTAGGATCGTACTGCCGCCCCTTGTGTGCATAAGCTGTGTTATGCTTCGCTCCTGTCTCAGCTGGAGATTTATTTTTGTCCCTGATAGAGTGTCCGCATAGCATCCCTCCTTCTCTTTCTCCCTCTTCTCTTCCTCCTCCTCCCTGGTTGAATTCAAAATTAGTCTTTCATGTATGCCCTAGGACTAAAGCTTACCTTTTGTTGCTATTGTTAACTTGATAAATATTCCCTACATTTCCTTGAATGCGTTTTCTTTCCTTGTGGCCGGTAAATCATTATCGGCATTGATATTATTAGCTATCCTTAACGAGCTATTGCTATATTGTTCCTGCATCTAATGCTTATCTTACAGGCCGCTATTCTCTGAAGCCACTCTTTGGTACAGCACTGGAGGAGCATTTGCACACTTCTGACAGAGAGATTGCTCTAGTCATTGAGACCTGCATCGAAACTCTGGCTCAGATTGCTATGGACGAGGAGGTAATAATATGATATAATACTGATCTCTTGCCATGGGGCATACTTACAGCAGACATTGGTTGTTAAGTCCTTGGCCTCTGTAGGCATCAAGTCCTTGCTAGCATTCCCTACTCGGGGTTTGTCATAAATGGTCGTTCTACTAATCACATGCATGCGATACGAAGAATCCTAACTAAGTATGGTTATTTGACTCGGTGCTTGACAGATCAAATAACCAGTGCGGTTAATTGTGCTGTGCACGGCTGCAAACACGTGAGGCTCGTGAGATTGAACCTGGTAGTTCATCACACGTGTAGACAAGTGCTTAATTGTTGTGCTGGTGAAGATTGGCCAGCATGCTCGGGTGTAGTGGGAAACTCTTGCTAAATACAGCTTTTTCTGTCCAGTAAAAAAGTACTGGCTCGGTTTGAAGCAAAGCAGCCCGGCTTGCCTGCCAACTAAGCTTGTTATCCTAAGCGAGCCAGAAACCCTGGTATTCCTGCCGGTAGGCCTGCTGCCCACAGTGCGAGACAACTGCTGTGTCCATGGGAAAAGGATTGTGAAGGCAGTTAAAAGGATCCGTATTCGCTAGTTTATGAAGAGGCCATCATGGAAAGCGTTATGTTAATTGAGCGCATTCGTTCTCTGTGTAGTGGTATAGTGCTTCACAGTCGAATGTCTACTACTCCTCATTAACTTGAGGTCTCCGATAGTTCTGTGTTCGAGTGTATGCATGGACTTGTACATGCGATCGCTTAATGTTTGCTGCATTAGCTAAAGGACGTTATTGTCCTTGCACTTATCTTGACTAGAAAGCTTTTTATAACTAAAGCAGTACTTGCTCCCATAAAGTTAGCTGCCTATTCTCAGGAAATGAATTTCAGTAAATACTGAGCAAATGTGTGAAAGTAGAGTACTCGTTGTACCCTGCAGCAGCTTCGTAAGGATGCACTGCTATTCATATCCCGAGAGATCAGCTAATTTCAACCGTGTGTGCCTGGAGTGTATGTGGTTTTAGGGGTCTGTACAGGTGTTATCACTGTAATCTGAGCCACTTGGGCATGTTCTGGACTTTTCATTCATGATGCTAGCATACTTGTCTAAGTAAGGTGCAGAGTTGATCGCGGAAGAAGATAAAAGCGAGCAGAGGGCGTATAGTTGAACTAACAGCTGAGGTGGGCCGATGCTGAGCCTGGGACCTAGTGATAGTGAATTGAGTGCTGTACCCAAAATTTTCTTTATTTCTGAGTTCTCTGAGTCGCGCACCCTCTCTGAGTCGCGCACCCTCTCTGAGTCGCGCACCCTAGGTAGCGCTGTTCGCTTGTCCGGCGGTTCGTCTGCCGAGGCTGGCTTTTTGCCCACATCATCTACTGGGCCCTGTGTACGTATTAAGCAGTTGCTGTGCAGTGCCTGATTTTGGCATTTCAATGCTTGGGTGGCAAGCAGACAATTGGTCATTTGGTCGCAAGTTTTCTCTTTAACGCGGGTCGAAAGCCGTTCGTGACTAACTACAGCTATCGTCATGCCTTGTACATATTTTTGGCCACCTCTCTGTTGGTTATCTTAGCACTTTGTGTTTTTGGTCAACCGTGTCTTCTGTGTGCTGGCTTCTACAACCCGTGTCCAAGCTTGCAGTAGTGGTACTGTCAAAGATGCGTTGCACGTTCGTGGGTGCTCTGCTTGACGACTGATGAGCCCCTGCGAAGGCTAACTGATGCATGCCCTAGATAACTGTGAGAGGAGAATTCAGTGGCAAGGTCGAACGTGCCTTCTCAGGTAAAAAAATACTAGCTGATCTAACAGCCTCATTTTGCATAGCAGCAGAAGAGCCTATTAAGGCTATCGCCACTGCTTGCAGCAGCAATAAAGGATCGCCCACCGCAGGATTCGAACCCGCGACCTCGGAATCGAAGTCACGAAAAGCATCCAACCGCCTAACCCAATGTGCCATCACGGCTCACCATGTAGCAAACAGTGTGTGTGAACCAAAGCCCTTTTCATTTGCAGGGTCTGTTTAGGATTGCCGGCAGTGCATCAAAGGTGAAGAAGCTGGTGGTGAGTTTCCTCTTGCAATTCTTTTCTTTCGACTGACGTTTTACCGATGTTCGTCCAAGTGATCAATTGCTGAGCCGTGGTTGGGTTGCATGGGGATTTCTCGAGCAAGGCGTAAGCGGTTGTTGTGTGGTGCCTATGTAAAAGCCTGGTGGTGGCACTGCCCAGCACGAGGCTGAAACTGAACTTTTAAGTCGAACTTTCTTCCTTCTAGTGGTTCTTCACTCGCGTTTTGCCGGACCAAATGTGATGCTGTTGCAGCATTTACTAAATCTGCTACCTGTTAGTTACTGACGTTGGACATAGCTGTTGACTACATTAAGTCGTTGCAATCTGTGTACTAGGGATACGGCTCAGTTCGTTGTGCTCGCACTTAAAAACCCAGGTCGTGGGTTCGAGACTGGCTGCAGGTAATCCTTGTTTGCCCACTGCAAATGGGGATAATAATAATAATAATGCACTTGATAAAGCACCCTCAGAGAACCTAATCTCTTTCTAGGCGCTTTACATTTGCTGCAAAGTGAAATGCAATTGAATGGTAAGTAAAATCATGCTTGAAAAACAAAAAAAAATGGATAATATGGTTTGGGGTGACATGCACAGGGTCAGCATGCAAATGTGGTTAGTGGCAGCATGCAGTGTCAGAATGCATAAGCACGTCAAGGACGAATCACTGGGACCCACTAAATTCTGTACTAAATAGGTGTGTTTTTAAGTTCCTTTTAAATGTGGTCAGGTCAGGGGATGTTCTGACGCAGGTCGGGAGGGAGTTCCAGGCTTTGGGATGACAGCCGCTAGATGAGGCTAGTGAATCAGCCTCTTTTCTTTTACTTTATTTTCCCATCGAGACCGTTAAGGCTAGTAGCCTTCATAGTTCAATTGGTAGACTTCACCAAAACTGTGGCCAAGTTCCAGTTTCACTATGTGCCTCAGTGGGGGGGTGGGGTTCATTGGACTATATTGTGCCACCAATGTGTATGCCTTACCGGTTTGTGAAGAAAATGTGCACTCCTGTCCATGTCCTTCTGTGCGATGTCCTTCGACCGTAGCTTTCAAGTGATGCCCTCTCCGCAACCTCATGGCATAGCCTCATAGCAGACTCTTACCTCCAAGGACACCGAATCGAGCGTCAGTGTTGCTGGCATGATGGGAAGCTATTGCTAGAATTTCCAAAGCAGCAAATGTAAAGTGCCTAGAAAGAGATTAAGTTCTGTGAGTGTGGTATACAAATACGTTACTGTTATTATAATCCTTATCATTATTAGAAGGCCTGGAGATCTGGGTGGGTCAGAAACCGTTGAAAGGAAATTTGCTGTGCGTTCGAGACTGTGGAGATCGTGCCAGTGCATGGCTGAGCTCATCCCCTGGCTAGCACTGCTGGGGGCACGGCTCTGTTATTAGGGCTGTGCTGCTCTGATGCCTCGCTGAGAGTTTGTATCGTCCTGCAAAGCGGCACACTGCGCACCTTGCGTGTGTGGCACATTTCAGCTGCTGGCTGTCGACTCGTGGCTACTGCTTACCACGCAGCATCTTGACGACCCGGGCATATGTGGTACTGTGAAAACCCATCGTCGTTTGCGGTTCCTCGTGCTATATACTTTGCTCATGCTTTGCTTCGCTGCCGACGTTTGGAGCACAGTTTTGGGCAGCTTTTGAAGTTGCAGCTACTCGTCAGCGTGTGCGCTTGAGCTGCCACTGCTCGGCTGCCTTGCCCGTTTAGTAGATCAGCTCCTTTGCGTCCGTTCGTGCTGCGCCACCACATTCAGAGTCGAGCTTAGTGCACCGTCTGTGATGCAGTCGCCTGATCATTGAGAGCTGCTGTAGGCGGCTCTTCCACTTTTCTTGACTGTCTCGTTTTTTTTTGGTCACCGGATGCCTCTCGTCCTCGCACGTGCCCAGGCATGCCAGAGTTTGCGTGCTGTGTCTGCAGCTCCACATAGCTCTCTGTCGCTCAAGCTAGGGAGACGAGTTGGTGGCACATGTGATTATTTGTGTTCAGAATAAGCGATGCTACGTCCGGGTCACGCCGGCTGACCTGTGCGTTGGCTTATTTGCAGGCAGCCTTCAATGCTGGAGCAGCGGTGGATATGGCTGATTATGTGACGGACGTGCATGCCATTGCTGGTGAGTGGGCTCTGCTGCTTCAGTCTATCTCTAGCCTTTTGATCATGCCACTGCTCGTGTGCCTGCCTGTCTGTAGCTTTGACCAGTGTTTATTAATTCACCCCAATTGAGGTCTTATTAGTCTGTCTTCGGCCTGTCTGTCTGTCTGTCCGTTTTTTCCTCTGCCTCCAGCGTCAGCAGTCTTGGTCTCTCTAGTGCCATCTCCCTTCCTCCAAATTACTCTTTCTCGGCTCGTTCCTTCTTTATCTTGACCTTTTTGCCCTTCTGTCTTGCTCTCGCTTGGTCTTAGTTGCAGCGGTAGCTGCTAGAACTTTCTTTGGTGGCCGATTGATGTTGATATGCTATTGATTGTGTCACAGGTGCTTTGAAACAGTACTTACGAGAGCTTCCGGAACCACTGCTGACATTTGCCCTAAACAACAACTGGCTATCCACGGTGCAAATGTAAGTACAAGCAAGAGCATGTTACTTGTCATGGTTGTACTGAGGCAGCTACTGGGCCCTTCTTTATTCAGTGCTAAGCGGTTAGCTTAGTGACGACCAAGATTACTGCTGTCCACGTATTCACTCGTGGTTGTCGGCACCAGATAAAGCATCACTTCTCCCCACCCTCGGGATCGTAGTCTTCAGATCACATATATGCCTAGTTGCCGTGGGCCAGCCTGGATGATGCTTCATTGCTCCATTTTTCACCCCTGGGGATGAGTGACGCTACTCTAATAGACTAAGTTCACTTTTGACCCATCTATTATACATTTTTAATTCACTATATTCAAACAGCAACACATCAGGAGCAAGTATTGTGCCAGGTTGTTATCAATGTTCTATCACCCACTTTTAGGCCTTGTCTCTTCATTCTCTTACTCCGGTGTACCAATTTGAAATGTTTCCTAATTTGGCTTAGTATCGCTCCAGATGCTCTTCTGACTCAATTTGCTTAGCTTGGTCTCTCACTAACATCAAATCCCATGGAGACCGTGCTTTCAGTTCATAGCTTCCAAAGCCTGAAACCACTCCTGACTGACATCACGAAACCCCCTTACTTGAAGATTGATGCCATTTAGAAAAAGAAGGTAAAAACACATCAGTTCTTTGCTGTTCATTCCTTGTGAATTCAAACCTTGTCGTGCTTGTGCATGCTGGCACTGTGTGCATGTTACCACCCACTTACCAATTTACATGCTTCCTCTTTAGCATATATAAAGTGCCTAGAAAGAGCTTCAGTTCTCTTAGGGTGCCATGACAATGTCTTGCACCTTATCGATGTTAATAGTGTTACTATTTTCTATGAAAGGACATTGACTTGTGATATATGTGTAGCTATTCTTTTTCACATCAGCGAATTAACAAATCTGGATTTACATAGCACCAACCGTAGTCGGTTTGCTCTGCCATTTCGGCTTTTGCTGAACCGGCTGCTCGTTCAACCCACCGAGAGCATCCCAGACTGATGTCGTCTACCTTAACCTTAACCTCTATCTCAACCTTAACTGAGCCTGACTGGCGGCAGCCAAGCTAGGTCTTGCCGACTCTAGGTCTTGCTTCCTAGCCACATAAGGAGCGGTCTGTCTAAACCGTGCCATCTGATGACAATTGCCACCTTTATTCACAGACGTCGGGGGAATCTTCTAGTACGAAACCGTGTTGTTTTAAAGAAACCTGTATCTGCATGGTACTTG
Source organism: Cristatella mucedo (assembly GCA_009760855.2). NCBI lineage: Eukaryota > Metazoa > Bryozoa > Phylactolaemata > Cristatellidae > Cristatella > Cristatella mucedo. The sequence continues at coordinate 5,326,004 of WPIO01000019.1, read as the reverse complement.
TCTGGGGAAAGCTTATGGGAAACTGTCTCACCTGAACACTAGTTTCTCTATTATATTTGAGCAAAGGAGTTATATGGTGGGGTTTCAGTCGTTGTTCGTGACTCTGTAGGGTATGAAACCTTCCTCACAGGTGCTATATGTTCCCCGGTGAACATCAAACCCTCATCGTTGTAGTTTACTGTACCCCATCAAGCAGCTTACTTTAGTTCATCGAATGTTTTATCGACCTACGAAAATCATCTTGTATGATCATCTGCTGTTGATTGCTGGAGAATCCAGCGTTCGCATGGGTAATACCAGGGAATGCCTGGTTCACTCATTTCCAAACGCCTTGGGCTTAGAATAAATTGTGCTAGTTGCACCCTCCATCTTTGTATCTTAAGGGACGTTTGCCTTAGTGGTCTCGTAGGTTGTGTCGGACTTCTATATCGAACCATTATTCTGTTTCACTCTCTAACGTTTTGTCTCCATGTTTGGCTGTCAAATCAGAATGCTTCATGGTCGAGGCTCTAAAAATCGCAGCACATGAAGATTCCCTGTGATCTTTTCGTGATGCAAGGCTTGTTGGTGTGCATCCAGATACTTGTGGCTGCCCCGAGGCTCTCTTAATGGCCATCAGCTCTAAACTTTGAATTGTTCTTGATGAGCACCCTTAACGGTTCTTTGAGCTAAGAAACTTCACAAACCCAATAAAATTCTCTGAATTAAGCCAATATTTGATCCCTGTTTCAAGAATGCATATTTGAAAGAGGGTACAGCTTATTTCAAGATTACCTCAACTCACACTTGGTGGCTTAGGAATGCTAAGGTTTTTCTTTTTGCTAAGTCAATTCGAATCCTACCAGTCTGACGCAAAGCAAATTTGACACGATAATAGCTCTGCCGGCTTCGGTATCTATGGATTCCCGAAATAAAGAAATACATAACTGATTCTGACGACGTGGTTACGATTTTAAGGCCGAGCAAAGTGTTTTGTATCAGCAGACCCTTCGTTTATTAACCCAGCCATGGTTAAGGTTTCAATTCCTTAAATCTTGAAGGAATTGTATTTCAAGTCGGTCACCAATCAATCGACCGAGAGTAAAAAATAAGTAACAGTCGGCTGATTCATCAACCTCGCTTATATAGTTGAAGAAGGGCTTTTGTGGCTATCACCATGCTTGCAGTATACAATTAAGGATTGCCTGTTGCAGGGCTAGAATCCACGACCTGGATAGTGAAGTGCATGCACCTTATCCTTGTGTTAAGACTCGGGACAAATAAAAGCTTGCAGGAGTAATACAGGACTGCCTCCTGTTGGGCTCGAACACACGACCTAGGTCGTGAGGTGCAAACACCTTACCACTGTGCTCGGATCTAGTGGCAATGCTAGAAAAAGCCCGATCTGGACTCGAAGCTTCGGGCTAATTGCCACCCCTGCCTGTCTTGCTTCTTTTCTCATTACCAAAGATTCCGGAAAACGTGTTGCAGCTGAAAAGCTCTGGAAGCACATCGAAATTGGTAGTCTATTCATAAAATCTCCATGTGGATTTAAGCCGTAGCATTTTTCCGAAACTGTACTTTTCCACAAGACTGATGACAATCGTCAGAACATGCTAGTGGCAACTTCACTGCATCGGTTCTCCTCGACTTGTTGGCGGCATTTGATACCATCGATCACAAGATTTTTCTGAATAATGCAATTGACAATTGATCTAATGGATGAGGCTCTTGTCTGATTTGAATCGTTCCTGTTGACAGAGTCCAATCCGTGTCATGTGGTGGCCAGGTCCGTCTAAAAGGCCCGTTAATTGTGGACTTCCTGACAGGGCTGTCATTGATCTCCTCCTGTACACCATATACATTCAGCATCAAAATAATCAATTTTACTGAAAAAGTCGACTGCAGTGTATGCCTCTGCTGTCTGTCATTATCGTCCCATAGGCGATCTATGGGTTCTGATCAGACGAATGGCTGGGCCACTTCATTAGCACCACACCAGATTCGTCAAAAAGTACTTTACTAAAGTTAGTGTTGGTCAAGGAAGTTAGCCTTCAAAGCTCAAATACTCTGCTCGGGGGTCGTTGCATTCGGCAGCAAGATAATGATTCTGAACTAACTGCCAGGCCAGTGAAATACTTCTTTATGAATCCTTGTGGGTGCTGATGCAGTGGCCCAGCCAGTCGCCGTTCGGCCTACACCAGTAACCGTCCTTTTCAGTATAACTCAGGCTCTACGGAATGTGCTGCAGCAAAAGAGACAGAGCAGAAGCTGGTGGCCTGCCTATATCTCTGGCCAGACAAGAGAGGTCATAAAGAATCGTAGTGGGACAGCGTCAACTAAATGCATGCATACCAATAGCATGTGTTTTCTTTGGGCTGTCAATAAATTTTTGATAATGCTTTGCATAACTTTGGTATGCCTGGCATCGTAGGAAACCCTCTTATTATCCGAACGAGCAATATGGCAAGGGTTTTTTCGAAGCTGAGTGTGCATTTCTTTAGCACTTCGTGAGAAGGTAATTCAGGCCCGTAATTTTGGCCATCACTTGTATGCCGACCTATTCAGCTTTATTTATTGTTCAAATATTGGAAGTTGGCTGAGGCATTTGAAAACTAAACTCGTGTGTTGCAGGTACGGGGTCATTTGAAATGTTAGACAGGCAGCCCGAACGGTTTTGAGATTTTCATCGGCTGTGAGATCTTCACTTAGTTAGTGATTGCAATCTAGCTTTTATATTGAATAACCCATAGATTGTGGATGGATTCATTATAAGACTACCCCCATGGCCAGATAGGGGGTTTAATTTTAGAAATTAGAATCCAGAACCGTTTTTGGGATTGTTGGGTACAGATGGGCAGCACCCTACTCCTCTATAGCTTGCCACCTGACCTCGAGGATTGGGGTGCTTTGTGTGCTTCCTTGTTGATCCCAAAGGCAGCCGATTGCTGCATCGATGGGTGTACACAGCAGATTAGCAATTCCAACAATGGATGACTCGGTGCTGCTGCCTCTACGGCTAGTGTGGTGCTGCCTCTGCTGAGGAAGGGATGTCAAAAATGCTCATTACCTCCCAGGCTGGCTCTGCCCTTCCGGAGAAGGGGGAGGTCTATCCACTCGGATGTAGTTCTTACTGTTTGATCAACTCCTGCCTCCTAGCCCAACGATGGGCGATTATGTGTAAACAAATACTGTTGATGACTTGGTAGTATAAGGATTTGATTACACAAGTGCAGCTTAAGGATCACGTTGGCAGTAGGGATTACGACGTGGCGGTTCATACAGGATGGTAGGGACACGACAGTACCACCAGGTTGTTCTCTGTAATTCTACCGCAGGGTTTCTAGCCAGACGTTGAGGGGGCCTGAGCAAACAGCAGCAACTCTGGGTGCTGAGCAGGCTATGCTGCTTTCTGGTTCACCTTGCAGCATTACCAACCAAGCCTTTGTTTTTTTAGATGAGAAGCCTTCGAAATCCTCAATTCAAATGCACTAATGATTTATCGCATCATATTTTGATCACATAGCACCTTAGCCAAGGGCAGTGGCCAATCCAATAGCCCTCGGTTGGCAGCTTTGTGACTGGCGCTACTGTAGAGTGTCACCAGTGCATTTCGAGCACTTAGGTGGATTGCATTTACCTAGCTGTTCAGCTTAAGCTTCAGCATTTTTTTAACACGAACCAATTTCTTGGTTATTGACTTCATTTGGAGTGGAAGATTGGCCTGCATCCGATTGGCATTGGGGCTACGGCATTTGGACTTCACGACCCAGGTCGCGGGTTTGAGTCATGCAGTGAGCAAACCTTTTATTTCGCCCTGGGAGCGGCAGTGATAGCCAGTGTGGCTCTTTAGCCTACTCTATAAATGAGACCGTTAAACCAGCCAACCTTTACTTTATTGATGGCAGATGGCGAGTTAGCTGCTAACCCTTTTTATTTTTTGCTCATGTCATGCTGCAATGCATGTGCCGATGTACACAGTTTAGATTAGGTGACCGTGTGACCACGTTTCGAATGCGGTTGATTTTAGAATAATTGCTTGACATGCCTAATCTGTAATGTGCCATTCGCGTATATTGTAGCAAGGACCATGACCAGCGAATGCGGCACTTGTGGACAACGGTCCAAAAACTTCCTAAGGATAATTTCTCAAACCTTAGGTATGTCGTAAACCTGTGTAATGATTTTTAAATTTGTTCCATCGTTGCATTCGCTATTCAGTTTCCCAATTGTTTATTATAGTTGTCCATTCTTTCAGTTTCAGGCCATAGTGGGGTATTGCACCAACGTCCTTACATGCAATCTAAGTGCACCGTATTGACTTCTGAGAGCTGCTATATGCTAAAGTGCATTACTGCACACTTTCAACTAACCCTGTGCCTTGCTTCATTTCGGAAAGCACCGCAGAAGGCACCTCTTGCTGCCCTGCCTCGCGCAATGCTTTTTCTTTTCACACAGGTACTTGATCAAGTTCCTAGCTAAACTTGCGGAGAATGCCGAAGTCAACAAAATGTCAACCAACAACCTTTCTATTGTTATTGGGCCCAATCTTCTTTGGGCCCAAGAAGATGCAGGGTGCGTAATTTTCAGTGGGATTTCTGCCATCGCTGCTTGCTATCGCAGTTACAATGGTTATCGCCACTTTTTCCTGCCATTTCCTTGTGGAGCCGGTGCGCGGCTTGCGCACAGATCTACTCACTCGGAAAGCTGATCACCATACGCGTGCATTCAGCACGAAGCTGTCATTCAAAGTACAGGGCTTTAAAGCCCTGTGTTGATAGCCAGCAGCGGCAGGATGGCTCTCGATGGGTGGCTCAATGGGTGGCCAACAGTGGGTGGCCCTTAAAAACCAGCGGAGCGGAGTGTAATCGCCCAAACCGCTCTCGATGCAAACATTTGCTGTTCTCATTCCTGTGGGAAACGAAACTCTGTCATCCTGTACGTTTACTAGTCATTCGCTCATACTTCTGCTTCCCACCCAGTGAGCTCCCGTTCTTTAATGTGGGACACGCGTGTGTGGCCTCACTTTGCTTGACCAGGCTGTCTTGAGTAGTTTGCATTGACCAGAGGAGTGCATGTGTTTTCTGGCACTGTTAGCCTAGCTGGTGCTAGTGCTCTGCGACGGCTGAAAATTTCTCGGCCTACTGCATTCTGCACCCCACCTCTTGCTTATCAGGTCTTGCCGATATCCGACTTATATAGTGGCATGTCTCAAACCGGACTCGTCACGCTGGGTAGCAACGATGCCCAGGTGTTCTCCACCTGCAGGCAGCCGCCACCCTAAATGACGGCTGGTCAGCATATTGCATGCGCAGAATGGCACGAAGGCATGTGATGAGGATGCATTCGAATGCAAATGCACAAGGGAAACGGCTCACACTGGGTGGTTCATTTTGAAATTCGGCCAAGTTGTTAAAGTGATCGCTCCGATCGAGGTCGTGGGCTCGAGCCCCATGGCATATGTTAAGTGCCTGAATAGAGATTAAGTTCTCTTAGGGTGCTATACAAACGAATTATATTTTTTTTATATTTTTATCTCTCGAATGATGCAGGTTTGGTGTTTGTTTGCTCACGGTTGGCACCAGGTGTGACAGCTGCTATGCCGAAGCGCTTCAGGTGCCAGCTCGGCCTCTGCTGCCCGATAATGTCTCCTATGCGTTCTCTCGGGAAGATACTCACTACTCGCCACTCGTCGTATATTCACTAGCTCGGCTTCGGGTCCCGGCTCGTCTGGCTGCACTAGATTTCTTAGCTTCGGGCTGCATTTTGCTGCGCCTCGTTCTCCTGCCGGTTCAAAGCCGAACCAGCAGCCCAGAGAGGGCAGAGCATAGACCTCTGACCTTTTCCTGTAGACCTTTGGTGGTCGGGCTTGGTTGCCGTGGGCCAGTCGATTTTGCAGCCATCGGGATCGTGCAGCGTTGCCTCCCGAGCTCACCGAGCTGTCGGTCCGGCTGTCCGGCATCTGCTGGCTTGTCCAGCTGCCGTGCTGCAATGTGCAGCATGTTCCAGCTGCCGAATCGGGGTTTGCATTTTTCTATCTTGTACGTGTTGTCCACGAGCCTCTAGAAACCAAGCGGAAAAAATCCAACGCTGCTCGGCGAGCCGCCTAAATTGACCTCTGCGTTGTAAAAAGCCCGGCTGCAGCCTGTCTGCACTGCCTCGTGAAAGTTCGTACACCTCAGGTCGGCTTGATCCGGACAGACTCCTCAAATCCTGGGGGGGGGGCTGGCTGGTTAATGGAGAAAGTGAGTGTCTGTGCCTATCACCAGCCTCTATAAACTTTTTCAAGGCTTCTTACATATCCAGGACTTGGCCGTGCGGGGATATCTAGGAGCATCTAATGCTGGCGAAACAAGGGGCCCGGGTACGATGACGAATGAAATGACAAATGACGAAAAAAATTGTTACAACTAGTTTACCTGCAGAGCTGCAGCATCGCATGCAAGCAGTGGAGGCTGCGCGTGCTAGTAATCTGATGTCTGCTGTCCACCAGCCGTTCGTTGCCTGTAGCTCAGCATCAAGGTTAAGAAGCTGGTCCATACTTTTGTGACATCCGACTGCACTTGCGTAACTCACTACCCGCAGGTCTTTCTGCCTGTAAAGTTGGTTCGAAATACTCCGGCTACGAGGCTTGTCTTTCATGAGCATATGCAGCTTCCATAGTATGCAGCCACTGCTCAGCAATCTGCTGCTGGCTCCCCATCAAGCAGTATGTCGACTTCATGCTTCTGTCACCCTCTTGTAGGTCATTTCATCCTCTTGATCTGGCCCACCTATAGAAGGAATCCTTCTCAGGCTTCTCGTCGTAGCAGCCACTCTTCTGACTTATGTTGCTTGGCTGTGCCTCTAACCAACCTCGGATCCTTTGGAGACCATACCTTCAATTCGTTTGCTAAGCCAAAGCCTGAACTCACTGCCGAGTCAAGACGTCCCTCAACTTGAGGGCATTTAAAAAGGAGTTAACAGCACACCTTTTTTACTCACAAAATTTACTCCCTTGTGTGAATTGTCGTTTTGTGTGTTTATGTGTGCTGAAATTGTGCATATTATTAAAATCACTAATCAAACGGCATACTTCCTTTCCAACATACTTAAAGGTTAATTGAAAGAGGTTTAGCTATCCTAGGGTGCCATACAAATTATTATTACCGTTATTCTTGCTATTATTGAGAACCTGCCACTGAATTATTGCTTTTCCCGGAAGTGGACTGTACTGCTTTACGAGCCACTAAGCAGCCGTGAATAGTTTACTGCCACAGCAAACGTGCTGTTGTAATGAGGCAGCTGTAAGGCATTTGGTGCTGAAGGCCCGGGATTCGACACCAAAGATCAACGAGTCGTATACTTCCTTTCTCGAAGGAATTCACCATAAAGGCTCCACCTTACCAAATAGGCATTCGACTGTCGGCTCAGCCATAGTAATGAGCTTTGAGCCATTATTTGCTAATGCACAGCTGTGGCCTCTCACTCCTAATTGCATCTCGTTTAGTACCTGCCGCTAGCACAATACTTATCGCAAGCCATTTCAAACAGCAGTCCTCTCTTTGATATTTTCTCTGGCTACTGCTTTTACCTTTTCAAACGCCCGTCTTCTGTGTGGGGATGCCGTTTATCCTTGATTACTTTCTTGAAATGAGCGTACGGTGGCGCAGGCGCAGCTGGCCGAGTTTCAACGTAGGAAACTCCTCACTACTTTCACGGTCCCCATTACACCGAACCATGTGCTACATTGGGAATTCGAAGCATATGAATAGGAATATACCGAAAAGACAGATATAGGTATTTAATCCTTTAGTCTTACCTGGCAGCAGAATCTTGCATTGCACTTGTTTTACGTTTCAGCTGTATGTGCCATAGCCAGATGTCTGTCGCATGCATATTCTAGTTACAAGAATAACGCCGGTAAAATGTCATAAAACCACGCAGCAGTTTTTAAGAGTTCTCCAAAATCCAATATCATTTGGCCTTCAGGCCATCATCGTGATGAAGTGACAATAACAACAACACTAGCTGACTAAGCAGCCTCTTTTTGTATAGCGACAGAAGAGCCTTTACGGCTATCACCATGGCTTGCAGTGGCAATAAAGGATCGCCCATGCATGATTCGAACCCACGACTTCGGGATCGAGTTCGTGAATAGCAACCGCCTTACCTAGTGTACGATCACGGCTCACCACCTGCAGTAGACCTAGTTCATAATCTTCTTGTTAGTTTACTCAAGTACTTCAAAAGATCCTAGTATGCACTGATGACACCGATGAATATTTGAATATTATTGGGAACAGCGCTCACGGTCACATGCTTGTGTTGACTTTTGTATTGTCGCTTATGTGGTTGCAGATTTTTGAAGAATAATGGAGGGGGTATCTGTATTTTTAGTGATTTCTTCGGTTTTGTGATTCAGTCACTAGATAAAGCAACCGTGATAGGACTTTCCTCCTGGCATAGTGCCACAAATTGATCACTGTCAGAAAATGACGACTGTCTCTAAACGAGCATCGGTTTTCCTGCCAGCCAAGGCACATGCAAACAAAATAGTGCCGAGGATCTGTGCTAGTGGCCTGCTGCTCGTACATGGAATCATGCGAGGATTTCCCCCGCGCAAGCTTTGTATCGAACTCACACCTGCATACAGAGTTCCTCCTAAAGGTATTGTATGAATATCTATCTGACAGCAGAAATTGGCTCCGATGGCCAACCACGATAGCGAAATCCCAGCTTGCCGTAGTAGGGTGCTAACAGGCTGGCTAACTCAGCTTAGGTTGCCAGAAATGGAATTCGGCCATACGTGGCCACTTACAATTGATATTGTTGCTATAACACTTAAGGCGATTGTATTGATTGTTGGCCCGGCTGCTAAAACAAATGCATGGATTGTTGAAAAATGTTTTAGCTTCAGTGGTCAGAGTAGATTTTGTTGCTGCTGGGATCCGTAGGCAGTTGTACGGCATTTCGAGCCATTCATGCGTATGTTCCAGTCAAGGTAGTGCTGCTAAATGGCGGAAAGGGTGTTATGCTTTATTCTCGAGTGTCCTTTTTGAGGAACTTTGTCTGCCAGGTTTTTGCCAGCTTCTGCAGGTGTGTTGGAAATCTGAGATTCTTGTGACATTGGTTTCTGTTCGATTTTTTTACAGGCCAAACGTTCTCAGTGCCAGCATTCAGAGTGTGATAGTTGAGATTCTCATTACCCACCATGCCTACTTTTTTCCTGGAGGTAAGTGAAGCTCTTTGCAGCTTTCAGTGGCAACACCCAGGCAAACTGGGTGATGCTAACTTTGTGCTACCGCCAATGCAACAGCCGCATAAGTACATACAGCACTTGCTCAGTCCACCAGTCACACAGTGCATCGTAGCTGCCTGGGCTATGTAACACATTATGCCCCACGTTAACTGCATCATCGCCTGTTAACCCCAGACCTTTATCAGCCCGACTGTGTCATTAGCCAGGATGATAACAATACGGGCTTTTGCCGAGCTCTGCTGCTCACGACATCATGCTGCTGAGCGATCAATTGCATCCAAATCCTTTGCTCATGCTTGTGTACACAGACATCGACTTCACCTCGTCTACGCATGATACACTGCAGTGGAACATCTCGACCGAGTTGCAGCCGCCGGGGCTGATCGATGTAGTCGATGCAGCAGCTTCAGTCTGCCCAACCGGCAGCATCGGTACGAACGTGGAACATATGCCGGGCCCTGGACCTTCCCTGAACTCGGCAACGCATGCCCGCAAACTATCAGTGTATCAGTCTAGTCCAACACCGTCGACAAAGCAGACACACAAGAAACTAAAAGATCTTTCGGCACCAATTGCACCTGCCTCTGCCGCATCATCTAGCTCTGCCGAGGGCTCGCTGTCCACTGACTCGAGTGCTTCGACCAACAAAGGCCTCGGCAAGCTGAGGCAGTTCCTGAAGGGCTCTGCCGAGAAGCATTCGCGAAAATCGAGCTTGGATTGTCTTGAGATAGGTGCCGTGCTACCTGCTGGGCCTGCATCTGGTGATGGGATATCGCTTATAAGTGTGAAGCAGACTTGCAGATCTCCGGTGACAGCAAATGCTACAAAGGCAGCAGAAGATAGTGTGTCTTCTGTCGACGAGGCAACGGTCGACCTCGACAGTCCTTCGTGGACTGGTGCTTCAAGGATGCCACTAGTCGGCAAAGGTGACGTGGCTAAGGGGCTTGATCGGCTGGCTGTAGACTCGTAGCAGCCATTTTTAGCTGGTTACACAAATGCTTCAGCAGCTTGATGCTTCATCTTGAATGGAGATAATGGTTCTTTCTGTAACCAATCAAAGTGATTTGGGTTTCTTGTGCTCACCTCTGTTGTCACCCATTACCGTCTGCCTCCACAGAGCTTCTAACAATGCCTACTACTCGTTAATTGCAGCAAACGTCACGAGTGCAGCACCAAAACGGCTTGTAACCTGCACCACGCATGTTGCAGTGCACGTGCTGCTCTCACCCTCAGGCACTCGCAGCACTGGCATCCGAATATGCTGCTCTCCTTAACCAATGTATGCAACTTTGCAACAGAGCACCTGTTGTGTCTTGTCGTTGGTTTTGCATTACAGTTTAGCTTATTTATTTTCTTGTGTGTGTGTGTGTGTGTGTGTGTGTGTGTGTGTGTGTGTGTGTGTGTGTGTGTGTGTGTGTCTGTGTCTATGTGTGCTGCGTGCACATTCACCTGGCTGGAAGAAGGATCGGGATATTTGTCGAATCAGTGGTGTTACCACGATAGTTACTAATCTGCACCTCACAAAGCACGTACCTCAGTTTATGCTTATTTGTTGCCTGTGGAACCTGGCTGAATAGGAGTTGCGTAGCCCAGCTTAGTAGGTTTTAAGGCATCGATGTATCGCACTTGGTATCTTCTTGTATGTGGGGTCTTCTTGTCAGTATTGCCCGAGTTACAGTATTTAGACCTATTGTTTGCAGCAAAATGTGCTTCGTCAGCTTCCTATTGACGTTCATTGCCATGAACTTGTTTGTGGAGCTAATGGTGTGTCTCTGCAATTACACTCACTCACAAAAGTATTTACGAGGTCCATTAGACACCGTCTGTTGCAGTTACACTCACTCACAAAAGTATTTACGAGGTCCATTAGACACCGTCTGTTTAGTTAACTATTCACTTTCTGAGGTCCCTCACCGGTGTGGGCCGGCTTTTACATAAACCGTTTTTTACATAAAAAGTGGACCCAATGTCGATGGCCCTGTGTAACGATAACTGTTAAAAACAAAAACGCCCCGGCGATCTGGAACGATACATTACCATTAAAAATGAGTTTTGACTCGCAGTTCGATTATCGTACTTGCGGTCCAAATGGCTATCGACTTTTCTGTGCATTCACTTGTGCACAGTAGGAGTTATTTTTGCACTTTCTATCGGCACCACTGGTGTGGAGCTGCTCCTGTGGTGCTTATCTGCCATGGGAAAGACAAAGGAGCTAAATAGTGAAATCGAAGGCCGAATCGTTGCTTATAACAAGAGGGGTCTCAGTAATGTGAATGTAGTGTAATTATATAGTACAAAGTTTGGTTTAAGTCTGAGGGATCGGTCAGGTATAACCTGAAGTATTTTCAGGGTGGTAGAATGGATGTGTTATCACGCTCCGGTCGCCTACGTTCGACGACAAAAGAAGATGACCGCCTGCCAAAAAAATGGCTGCACTGGGTCGAATTAAAGCACCACTTCGAGCTCTCTCTCCAAGACCTTAGAAGAGGCCACCGGCACAAGGCTGTAAGTGTTGGTACGGTCACTAGGAGGCTTACGGAGCACGGCATTTACAGAAGAGTTAGTAAACGCAAGCCGTAAATTAACGAACGACAGCGAAATTGCCGTCTGCAGTGGGCCCGAAAACTCGTCCACTTTACAGCTGCCGACTGGAGCAGCATTCTTTGGACCGATGAAAGGAAATTTACGGTCCACGGAGATGGCAAGTAGAGGACTTTCGCCAGTCGAAGGAAAAGGCGAACAGTACCACCCGGACTGCTTGCAATCTATGCTCAAGTGCGGAGGTGGAAGTGTGCTTGTTTGCTCTTGAGTTTTTGGCTTCCGGCGTTGGAACTCGACACCGAATCAGCGGAATTATGGGCAGGGACGTATTAGTGGACATACTCAAAAATGGTGGCATGCCCTCTGTGCCAGACCTCTTATGGAGGAGGGCTGCGTTTGGCAAATTGATAACGATCCCGAGCATACTGAAAGTACAACGAAACAATTATTCGCCGATTCAGGTGTCCGAGTTGTTAGTTGGTCAAGCCAATATCCCGATCTCAACTCTATTGAGCATTTGTGGGACAGATTGGAACACTCACGTAAGAGCTGAGAACAGCACCTGTGGGACTGCATTCCTCCTGATGTTTGCCGAAAGTTGACTTGAGTCAATGCCCTGGAGTACCCATTGGTGCATGTACAACCTTAGTTCTGATAATAGAAAATATCAAAAAACCTCGTGCGCATGTTTTCAATGCTGCTCGACGAATAGTGAGTCAATCAACTGACGGGACAGCGGCTTGGTTGTGGTACCTATTCACCTTCGTAAATGTTTTTTTTGCGTTTGAGTGTATATTACTTCTCTAGAATCTCACTGCTTACCAACGGCTATTTTTGCATGGTCATACTTGTAATAGTCCGAACTTGCTTTAGAGTAAGCACTAGTGTTTAACCAAAGTACAGCAGTTTCTGGAAACAAGCACACAATTTGTAATATGGAAGAAAAAAATATCGAAACAAATATCGACCAAAAAGTATCCATGTTTTCTGCTTGCAGAGAAAACTAACGTTTCTATCTGAGGCCTCAGTAGTAGTGAGCCTGCTGTTACTCAGTGACTGCTGGGCAAGTTCTGGAATTGTGGAGACTTTCGTTCGATGCCGACTATATAAGAATTTTAAAGCCAGTTGCTTTTGTTGCATTTTCTGCTACTTGCCTAGTGGCCAAATCAAGTTGTATATACTGCGAAGCATTACGAATCTGCCAAAATATATATGCCATCACACGGCACGTTGACAGCATGACACTGCAGGGCGGCAGGCATGATTTAATCCCTAAATTATTTCCTTGAGTGCCTACACCCTCTGCTGTTCCGTGCGATTCGTCGTGTGCATCACACGCGATCAGTGCCAGGTCGTGCCTTTCTAAGAGCAGTCTATCGCTTCACACTGTCCATCTCTTGTGGTCGAAATTATTGGGCGATTAAAATAATATAATTAATAGCTATCGTTATATTATTATTCAATTGTAAAATAATTATTGGCTGAAATTGTGCCGGTTGAGTTGAATCTTTTAGATATGGCATTGCAGCATCATATGCCGGTACCACGTACCGAGAGCATATCAATTTAAACGAGACGTGCAAAATGAATAGTGGTGTGTGTAATTCTTGCACTGGTGCATCACCATCGCTGAATGAATGCCACCTTTCATCCACGGCGACCTTTCACCCGAGGTACAACTGACGGAGCTGCTCGCAGCCTGGTGCAGTCGTGATGATGATAATAATGAAGTCATGTGTACAGTGCTTTAAGGGGACTACATGTCTTTCTAGTCACTTCACTCTGGCTGCAAAGGGACTATATACTTTGATAAGGGATAATAGCGTGCACAGCTTCTGCATGCACAAGCGCATTAAGAATAATCAATCATTAGGAATGGAGTAAACGCCTTCGTCAGTGTGTTGGCTCCTGCTTCACATCAGACTTCGCTCCAGAAAGCTCACCGAAGCATCTCGCAGCATCGCATGCGTCTAGTCTGGTAGCTGTTGCTACGTCTTTGGTGGTTATTGTTGGAGGCACTTTGCGGTTGCCGTTGCAGCTCCGTCGACGTCAAGGCTTACCCAGCCGGTGGCTGCCGCCGATGTTCGGTGGCAACGTTGGTATCAGTCATACTAGTGGCTTTCCGCCTTTGCAATCAAGTTGCACCACCCAGTTGCGAACCGCGTGTCTCCTGCTGCTTCCGCTTCTGCTGGTCAGCTTGAGCACGTGATTGTCCATTCAGCTGCCCAACCGACCGGCGGGAGGCGGTGGCAGCCAGCGGGTTTCTTTCTGCTCTAATGAAAGGCCGCCAAGGCCTCGTGGCTATCCGTCTGTGTCTGAAGGGCAGAGGTCGGAGGGTTATTCTTCACTCTCAATGTGGAGAATTGATACCTTATGCTTCCACAGCCGCAGCTGTTACTCTGCTATGTCGCTGCGTCATGGAGCAGTAGTAGCATCGAAGCGATGGCCCTTAAACTTTGCCGTGGCTCTCTTGGCATCCTTTATTGCACATTGCACCAACTTATCTTTACAAGCATATATGCTGCCCTCTAATTGAGCGATTGTCGTACTCGATGCATTGTCAAACTTGACCTGCTGCTGTTCGAGCTCACCTTGCATACGACACATGTTTGGCTGCTGAATGCATTGAAATAAAATTAAAATGCTGCCAACTTCTCCTTTGTCTATCCCGTAATGTCGTATCCATCGTAGTATTTAGGCTAATCTTCTTCTATGCATATTTATTTACTCCAAGGCACTAGCCTGTGCATTTTGACCATCGTTGAGCTGTGACCTAGCGTAGATCTGTGTCATCTGTTCTTTGCAGAAGCTGAATTTGACTGCAAAATATCTAACACTGAATCAGAGAAAGCTGTCTCAGAGAAAGCTGTCTCAGAAGCAGCACATGCAAGAAAGGAATATGTTCCTAATACGGAGACACTCACTCTTGCCCCCGTGGCCTTGCCAAATGATGTCAATGTTGGCAACTCAACTTTACCGGTCACATCAGAGACGTAAGCATTTCTATCGTTCAGCACCTGTGTTGCTTATCAGGGTATTGTTACGTTGTTCGTTTGCACTTGTGCGTGATGTTATGCATTTTATCTCTTAACAGATACTGCTAACTATTATTGATACCTAACCACATATCTTTGTATCCATGGACTGGCCTAAGGCTTTGCGTGCACTAAATACTAAAGTGGCTTTGCTGCTATTCAACCTTCGCTTCGCTGCATGTCGAGGCTCAGCAACAAACACTGGGATTGTCAAACCAAAATTGTTGTTATTAAGTGCATTATTATAACCAGCACTTGTCGTTCGACAGTGACATGACTCAAATCTTGAACCGAAATATATACTGTCTGGAGTGGCTGGTTGATGAGTGACATTGTGAGCCAAACAATCAGGCCTGCAACACGTACCGTGATATGCATGTCAGCTCAGTGGTTCAGTCGAGATATCACCAGCGCTTCAGCTTCAAATGGGTTCAGCCTATCTGCCGCAGGTACCGATAGCCACCAAGCTTTTCAGTTCGATTCACCGATTTTTCCCCCTTGATTAGACATCATTTCTATCACGAACAGCTATTATGTGGCAATGTTCAGCATTGCAGGAGTGCACATAAATGCTATCGCAGGAGGCTCCTTATCGCAAGAGGCTGCCATTGGCAGTGCCGAAGTTTTCACAATGGTGGTCATCTTGGACTGTATTCGTTGCCCAGGACATTTAAGCTCAAACTATACTAAGGCCTGATTGCCAGCCTGACTTAAGTGGCTGAAAATACTTCCTGGCTTCCAAGTCGTGCAGTGAAGAGGCATGCTGATAGCAGACGTTGCCGACGAAGTATTACTTGCTATTGCTTGCTATCAGAGTATCGCTGAAGAATCAGTACTTGGGTAGAAGGGGGCTCCGAGCCATTCATCGGCAAGGATGCATCACGCCGACCTTGACCTCGGTTGGTGGCATTTTGGAGCGCCCTACAGGTTGTCGTGTTGCATTAAGTACCACGGCTGGTACCAGAGACTGATGGTTTGTTTTTATCGTCAACTGACCGACGAAAGATCTGACCACCTGTAGGATTCAAAACCGTGAACTCGGGATATCCGTGAATCCGTGACACAAACCTCTTGGTCACTAGGCGACACGTTGTAGTTCTATGGCCTATGACCAATCGACTATCAAGTGGGAGCCACCACTGTCATGTGTACTCAAAAGAAAAGAAAGTGAATTCCTCATGTTAAACCACTATTCAGACTAGGAACAGCATTGGTCGTTTAGTCGAGCATAGCTGCACTTCGAGTGCATTTCATTCCCACACTATCGAGAGGTTCCATCCTTTGTCGGCAAGGCAGCCATTCTTGGGAAGAGTGTAGATAAACGTATATTGAAAAAGTACTCATTGCCTGTTTGTTTCAGTGGCAACTTGCCAAACTTAAAATCGATTTAGGTTAACTCGGTGTTCTTGGTGGTGGCATTTTCCCTAACGGGTCTAGCGGCTTGTACTACAAAGCTCTTGCTGCTTTGCAATACATGCTGCAATAGCCAAAGGATAGCTTGCAGCTGCCGGTGTAGGACTCTCATGTAGTTTGCGTGTGGGCACATGCATCCACGAGAATTCCATTGTCTCAATCCACCGTGTCCGAGTCGAGTTGAATCGCTTGCGACAAAATGTCACAGAACGACTCTTTCGTCTGCGCTGACGTGTGAGAGCTCTGTTCAAAAGTCCCGAGGCCGTGCAGTACTGCGCATCCATGTGTCTCTTCCAACGCCGCCGACTAGCGCTGCTGCTCACTGCTTCGTCTTTATTTGGCGCTACTCGCCAAACCGACCACCCGCCTGCCTGCGTGGCTACCGTGGCGCAGCTATTCGCCAAGCAGTCATGCAACTTTCCGTCCGTCTGCCCTTCAGATCCATGAACTGCCTCGTGCACGCTTCTGGTGTCTTTCAGCATCGACAGCAGGACGAGCCCTCGAATTAGCCGAGCTCCGTCGACGAGAAAGCACGCTCCGCCCATACCGGCTCGCCTCGAGGCCACCGGCCTTTCTGCCACGCCTCCGAGACCCGTGTCCACTGCCGTGCAGAGCCGGCCAATTGGTCGTCCGCCCGCCGTGCCGCCTCCGTCGAGCGCCAGCCAGCCGACCTCAGCCGTTACCGGCTCGCCACCGACCAGCCCCGCGGCCTCTCATCCGCCGCTGGGCCCGACGGCGCCTGCGAAAGCCCTGCAGCAGCAGCAGCTGCTGCTGCAGCAGCAGCAAGGGCCGAGAGCAGCGGGACCGAACGTGCCACGAACTGACCTGGGTCCACCGCCACTGCCGCCGCCGTCCCGAACGTCGCAGGAGCTGCCGCCGGCAAGCACAGCGCCTACTGCCGGCGGCGGCTCGCCGCCGAGTGCGTTTCGAGCCGGTCACGTGCGAGCGCCCTCGGCCGGCGATCGACCGAGTTTGCCTCCGCAGTCAGCTGCCGGACACAGGCGCACGCCGTCCGGCGAGCAGAGCCGACTGCCCGCGAGCACCGACGCCACCGCCTCCTCCCGAGCTCAGCAGCAGCCGCCGCCGCCCGTGCCCGAGAAGAGGGCTTCGCGATCGTCCACCGCAAACGCCGCCGCCGACGGGGGACTCCAGCAGCAGCACCAGCAGCAGCCGAGCGCCGAAGCCGGAGATGTGCAGCAGCAGCAGCCGCCGCCTCAGGCGAGCGACTGGATCGCACGTCCCACCGAGAGGGCCAATAGCATCAACGATCAGACGCTGCTGTGATTGATGCAAGAGCCGCTGATACGGCCACCTCGCTTCACATTTCGCCCAAACGACGAGCGAGCGCTTAGTCGGCAGCGGCTCCGAAGCGTCCGGCTCGACCGAGCCGCTTGAACGCTACTACTCTCCCCAGTCTGCTCAGTCAGTGCTTTCCCTGCTGACGGTTCGAAGTCTCGCGACAGTGGCCACTGCTTAGCGGCCACTGCCAGTTCCCGAACGCACCCTCGCGATGCCTCAACTTGCTGCTAGGAGTCGCTGGAGCCGTCGGCCGGCAGCTCGGCGCTTGCTTGGCACAAGCAGTCGCCCACTGCCAGCACCCGCTGGTCGGTCGCAGCAGCAGCAGCTCGGGACTGCGGGCCTTCGTGGCCGGCTGTCGATAGGCCACTAATCGTCTAACTCGGTCGCTAATGTTGGACTCTGCTAACTTGTCTGCCGGCTTGTCTAAGACGGCATTAATCAAACGGGCTAACCTGACTTTACCCTCGACGTTGTATTTACTGAGGCTGCTGTGGACGAGATTCAATACTCTTACACGGCGGTGCAGGACTGCTCCACTGGCACCATTTCTCATGTTGTAAACCCGCGCATGCTGCTGCAGTGATTGGTTCGTTGGCCGATATTAATGAAAGTTCGTGTTCATTCGTTTACGGCTGAGCAAATGTGTAATAAGCTCACTCAATAAATGTTGTCGTACTCGCTATCTGCCGTTCTGGGCCTAGGACCCAGCTTACAGAGGATGTCGTTGAAAGTTATCTGGGTTAGCAGAACGTGAAACGCTAGGATCGTAAGTCGAACATAGTAAAAGACAAAAGGAAAATTGTTTGATTCAACTGCCTCACTTATAAAGCAGGAAAAGAGCTGTAGCGGTCTGCAGCAGGTAATTCCCTGTGATCAGCAGCAGGAGTAGAATCCATAACCTGGGTCGTCAAGTCCCTGCATTGAAAAAATGTCCTGAGCATATCCGGTGCCTCGTACGGACAGTTCTACGCGATGCCAATGTTAAGAAAATCTTTAGCATCGTAACTTGGTGGCTTAGCAGTAAAGGATTATAGCATAAAAAGATGTTAGATCGGAGGGACCTGCGTATTTTTTTGCAAACAATCATTATTCGGCTGCCGTAGTCGAATTAAATCAAACAAATAGATTTTCTGCTTGACGGAATTCATACCTTAAGTAAAATTTATGTCGAGGGGTTATTACAGGTAGATAGAAACGTGTCAAACGCATTCTGTAGCCAGAAGACTTCATCTCACGCAACAAAGAGAAAGTGGGAAGCATAGCAGAGTCAGGAGAGCAGTTGAGGTAGTGAGTCGCATTGTAGTAGCAGCTCAGGGCCACTGAAAAGGATGTGCCATAGTCGGCAGGAGGCGAGTAGTTGTCGTTGCGTAAGAATTGTGGAAGCAAGTTCCACAGTCTAGGACCTGCAGAGCAAAAGCTTCTGTCGCCAACAGTCTTTAAGCAGCAGAATGGAATGGCTAATTTATTGTCCGCACAGGACCTGAGGGCGCCAAACAGGCTAAAACTGATGCAGCAGTTCTGCTAGGTACGAAGGAGCCAAGCCGTGGCGGGCCTTGTGGGTCAGTGTAAGAACTTTGCTCTATATCCGTTGCTCAACCGGTATTCATCCTAGCTCTTTCAGCAAAGGAGACACGTGCTCAAACCTCTGGGACTTGAAGACTAGCCTTGCAGCCATATTCATAGTCAGCTGCAGTGGCCTACTTGCTTTCTTTGGTAGCTCAGCCAAAAGGAAATTACAATAATCAAGCCGAGACAGAACTAAAGAGCAAGTTAAATTTTTTACAAGCAACTGTAGGAGACAGTTCCTAATCTTGGATAGGGATCGGACGTGATGGCTAGCTGTAGAAGCAGTCTTCTGAATGAAGCTTTTAAAATTGAGGCAGCTGTCGAAAACGGCACCTACATTTCGAGCACGTGGTGATGGTCACACAATAGCATCACCTATTAGATGAGCAAAGCTTTTTAATCCAGCCACACGCTTAGGGTGTCCTATGAGCAGCAGTTCGGTTTTATCATAATTTAATTTCAGGAAGTTTTCCGACATCCAGGATCGAATATCGGCAAGGCAAGCATTCAGTTTCTCAGTTGCGGCAGCAGATTCCAACGGTTTGAATGACAAATACAACTGAGCATCGTCAGCATAGAAGTGATGTCCTATTCCATGGGCCTTAATTACTTTTCCCAGAGGTTGTGTATAAATGTAGAACAGCAAGGGACCGAGTACAGACCCCTGAGGGACTCCACAGATGACCCTTCTCGTGTGCGAGACCTGACCCCCACACGACACGGATTGAACACGATCAGGCAAGTACGATTTAAACCAGGCCAGTGCTTCGTCTGCCAGACCGATCGTTGTTCTCAATCGTTCAAGCAGAACATCGTGATCAAGAGTGTCGAAGGCAGCAGGCAGATCTAGCAGAGCTAGGGCGGCGACATTCCCGTCGTCGTTGCCACATGGAATATAAGGGCTGTCGAAGAAGGAGTTCAAGGAAGAGTGGGAGGGCTAGATCCCTCGAAGCCAGCAGCAGCCGTCTCGAGTGTGCAGTCTGGGCTTGGCTGGCGTGGTTTTTGAATAAAGTGCTTGGCTTTGAAGCCAGGAGACTTGTTGCTCGGTCGCTCATCCCAACCCGACAACAGGTCCTGCTGGGTAGCTGGGTGAGGCTGTCACATGCCGATCCGGTAATTTGGAGATAAATTATTGCAGGATATAATCTGACTCACTGAGATAATGCAATAGGAGATTCCCAGATTTCCACAGCAGTCCATTTAGCTTGCCATTTTCAAGCTTAAATATAAATAAATAAATAAATTTTATTTGTATGACCTAAGATAAATTAGTCTCTATTCAGGCGCTTTACATATGCCTCGGGGCTCGAGCCCACGATCTTGGTCGGGGCGAGCACCTTAATCACTGGACCAAACCACCGATTTCTCCGGAATTTCAAATACGACTTGGCGTCATGGCTTTATAAGAGACATGCTTGAAGCTGTCGGTCTGCATTCCGAGACCGATGTCAAGCAGCATATTTCTGTAGCTTAAGAAGATTCGTATTCCCAGAGAGTACTAGGTTACATCCGTCCAAGACCTCATATTTTTTGCATCAAAGTTTTGAATAGCAGTTCCACCAACGAATTCAGTAGACAGCATCTTTCAGACCTAAGAACAATAAGAAAAACCAAAGCCCAACTTTTAGCTCCCTCACAACATGTTTTGCTGACATTCTGCACTTATATGGCAGCAAAATTCCTCGAATTGAATGACGATGAAACCCACTTATTAGCTAAGAGAAAACCAAGTGTTACTCAGAAATTGAAAAGCCTAACTCTCAAAATGGGAAAGCTATCTCTAGTAGCCTCAACAGGCAATCTGGGTGTACTATTCCGAAGCGACCTTTAGCTTGATGACCGTATCAGTTCCACAGTCACGTTGGCCAAATTTGAGCTACGTACAATTCCACAAATTTGTGCAGCATAGATAAGAGTACCACAGTCAAGCTGGTCCACTCATTCGTGATATCCCTTTTGGAATATTGTTACTCGCTACTTAAAAGTCCTCCTGCATGTGCACCGATACATTTACAATTGGTGCAAAACTCTGCAGCCATGCTTGTCTTGTCATTAAAACTGCCTTCCTTGCTTCCCACCGCAAGCGTATCGATGTCAAGGTCCTGTCAATTCCTGTTGAGTCTCTTCACATTGCACCACCTGAACTTCTGGCTCAAGACGTTTAGCTGTGCCTCTAAACAAGCCAAAATCCTTCGGAAACTGCGCCTTCAGTTCGTATTCTCCGAAAGTCTGGAACTCGTTCCTGCTAACGTCATGACCGCCACCCGACTTGATACTCAAAAAAGTAGCTGAAACTCGCCTGTTTTTCACAGCATTTCCTCCGTCCATTTGAATTGTCCTTTGCATGGTTATATGAGCTAATACTGTGCAAATTACTTGATACTGCTCCTGTGAGTATATGTACCGTATCTAGAGATCTAATTATCTCTGGTGCTATAGAAATATCTCAACAGTATTATTATCCTTCTATTATTATTACATCGATAGCCAAATGAAAAGTTACGACTAACTGCTGCAAAAACTACCAATACCCACATAAAAACACTGGTCGGGCTTTCAACCAAATAGGCTAGGAGGATGGAGCAGCTCAAAATGACAACGCATTAATCCATCATATTTTAATCAACAAATCAAAAGTTTAGTTTCAGATGGATAACAATCACATATGTCGTTGATAAGTCATGGAAGCCGATTAGGACTAAGGAGAATTTTGGTCTCATTGGTGGATGAGAGTTTAAGCATTAAGCCTAAATAAAATAACTAAAAATCTTCAATAGGCTGCATGCGGATAAAAGGAAAGTTGTAAAAATTTGGCAGGCCAATATGAGGCGAGCTTGGAAAGTCCGACCATCCAAATACTGGAAGATCATGACTCACGGTAGGGCCATTAATGGTGTCGGCAACTAGATCCTTTGCCATTCCGTAGTCACTCACCTGTAACAGAAAATAAGGATTTGAATCACCATATTTAACCGGAAAGCAAGAAGCTAACCCAGCACAAATAGGTGAGGATGTCACACGTTTTGACTGGCCTTCTGGGTGTCTTCCCGTGGTGGAAAACCAAAACTATATCATTTATTTCAACGGACATCATATTACATAGCTACTTCAGGAGGCACCGATCTTGGAAAAACTTCTTAAGGAATATCACGAGTTTCAACCCGATGCTTGCATTAATTAGTCGGAGGTAGCTTTATGAAGGCACAAACATGTATAGTTGTTCAACGAAGAATGGGGAGAATTTATAGGACATACTGTTGACATCTAGGGATTGAAACAGGCTAGTATTGTCAAGCAAATAATTAACTATCTTATCTAATTGCTTATGACTGGCAAGACCACAGTTGGCAATGAAAAAAAGCCCTGGTATTTCTAAGCTTTTGGGTGTACATACGGATGTAGTCTTTAAATCTTTTTAGAACGGTGACAGACACCTACTTCTTAAAACAGTGTTCAAGCCTGCACTTTAAACTGTGCATTTTTTAAAGTTTTTGGTAAACAGAAAGGTGTTGCTACGACTCTATACACAGGTCTTTTGGGAGAGTAAGCTCGTCGAGAGCCTTCACGAGTGTTGAGTTTAATGCATAAATGAGCAGATGCAGATTTGCTTGATCTCCATCGCAGATTTATAAAAAAAATGCTCACTGTCAAAGCTTTTTTAATCTGCATAGCTAGGTAAACACGATGCTGCCTTGCTCACACAACGCAACAGGAACAATACACGAAATCGAGCAATGGTCCATGATGGTAAGTGGGCTTACGGTAATTAAGCAAGGCTGCTTTCTGCATTTACCTATCACTGATTTTTGGGTAATACAATTAGTGGTCTACAGGCATCAAAAAGAATAATTAACACTTCGTTCCAACTTTCCAAATAAATGTCTAATAAATACGTTTTCAAGCAGGCACATACAGCAAATGGATAAATGTAAGCAACTGGCGAGTAACTGCATTGAGATGAAATTTTAAAATCCTTACTTTTGTATCATAGCAACCAGAAGGTCGAGGATTTGTAGGTAAAAGATCCCCCCGGCAGCAGATGCTGTCACACGAGTCTCCTTCTGAGTAAGGATCCCTCTTATAATCTAAAATTACAAAAACAGCACTAATAAAGATAAACACTATGGTGGGTGTGCTATTTTTAAATAAAACAACTAGCAATCCTAAATGCAACATTCACAGGCTGTTATCGTTAATTTGTATGCAAATTATTTTGACTCGTCCTTCTATTGCCATGGGTCGTGATAGCTCAGGAGGTAAGGTGCTCGCTCTTCACAACCGAGCTCGTGGGTTCGAATCCCACAGTAGGCGATCATTTGTTGCTAACTGTAAGCAGTGATGACAGCCGTTATATCTTTTCTGATGCTAAACAAGTGAGCCTGTTAAATCAGCTAATATGCTTGTTTTCTTATTGTACCATTGGTGAACGAACCAGATATAGCTCTCACCAGCAGCCTCAAATAAGGCTTCTCTTACGAGTTAGTAAAAATAGATAATAAAGTATTAAAGAACGCTAAACTACTGGCTTGGGAGCTTTTTTCCTTTTCTCACGCCCAGCTTTTCGCCAGCATGGAAGCCGATTTCACAAACTACGGTTATAGGCACTGGCATAAGTCCATGATCTCCTAAAACCACATGTCTCAAGCATGTAAAACACAGAGATTGAGATTTTCAGAACAGCTAAGGAATAAAGAAAGCAACAACAGTGATAACAAAAACAGAGATCTGACAGGCTAAACATTAAGCACAAGGGTCACAGTCACACAAGCCATTCATTGTGATAGCCTGTGCATTGCTAAGCAAAAACCTATCAACTATATTGAAGATGTGAGCAGAACAGTTAAAAGCTCATTTTTCAACTCCACGAGCTCTAACACTGCAGCAGCACTTGGATATTGATGAAAAAGGTAGAACAATAGCAGGCTTAACGACCTGCTTTGATTGAAAGCAGATTTCAGATGACATTGCTGTTAAGAGCTTTAAGAAACAGGTGAGTTGTGAGAGCGAGTGGAGTGAGCAAGCAGGTGAGTGAGTGAGTGAAAGACAGAGATTAAAAGAGAGACAATGACCTCACAATAAACTCATGACTTGCAGCAGCTGAAAGACTACAGAACATGACAGTAGGTTAGTATGCTAAGCCTATGTGTAGTGCTTACATAGACACTTGGAGCTATACAAAGTCTTTATTATTCCTACTGACTTCAAACCAGTGCTGAGGCTGAGATATTTGTAACTTTCATTGCCTCTAGCTCTATAAGTCGTGATGTGAAACTGTATGGACTAACAGCTGTTGTCGAGAGCACTGTGTTTTCTGAGCAAACCTACTTGGAGGATCATGAAAATATGTACCTAGTTGGTTGATGGAGGTTGACTATTGAGATATGACTAAGAATGGCTGGTCATGCTTTTAATTATTTGTTGGCATTGTCTATCCTACAGGAGCTAATAAATTGAACTAATTATATGTAAGCTATTTTTGAAGAACCCAGGCTCCGACTACTTTCAGACACTAATAATAGAGAAACCTAGGGCCATACTGCTGGCAAGTGAGGCTTAAAGTTAACTGCAATAGCCTATGTATGCTAGTAGTAGTGGAAGGTCGAGTGGATGTAACTGCACCTCATGATGCACCACATGAACCCAATAAGTGAAAACCGTACCAAATTCTCACAACAGTAATGTAATATATCTCCGTCTATAACTCCACAAAGTCATAAAGACCATGTGGGTGTTATGCAGGAGAGTTTTGTATAGAGCGCTCACAGCCTAAGCGGCTTTAGGTACGCATTCAGTAGCAGACAGACTTTGTCTCATGCAACAAAGAGAAAGTGGGAAGCATAGCAGAGTCAGGAGGGCAGTTGAGGTAGTGAGTGGCATGGAAGTGGCAGCAGCTCAGGATCGCTGAAAAGGATGAGCCATAGTCGGCAGCAGGAGAGTAGTTGTCGTTGCATAAGAATTGTGGAAGCGAGTTCCACAGTCTAGGACCTGCAGAGCTAAAGCTTCTGTCGCCAACAGTACACACATGCCTTCGGAAGAAATAAGCATGACTGCTGCGCGCACTTAGACGAGATGGGTGACGTTGAGACGCTTAGACGAGAGTTGAGGCCGGATGAGCACAACGACCTACATCTTTTACCACGAAATCGAATGACCAGTGGCCACTTTGGAGAAATTAGAAAAGCAGCCGTGCAGATATAGTCACATCTATCTGAAATAGCAGCTGCTTCGGTATGAGTTCACCTCCTGGCTGCTCTTCGGCATTAATGAAGTTGAATTGAGATAGACCAATTGTACTGATGCGATGACAAATCTCCCTTAATCCCCAAATTAATAATGTGCACTTCCAGAACAATTATACTACTACAAAAATGTGGCACATATAAGATTAACTACTTGCCAAGGTGGCAGTGGCTAGTGAAGATCTGATAAAAGTTTTGTTACTAATATTAGTTGATAAGAAAACCCTTAAAGGATTTAGTCTAATTCGAACGTACTTGCAAATATAGGATGATCTGATTTTTACAAAGAGAACAGGCAATGTCCTCGAGCCCACTGGCAATGAGAGCAAGGCCAATAATAATTGTCAATAACATTAGTTGTACAGTAGCTAAGTCTTATTTCAAGACTCTTCGGATTTTGTTTTCTAAGCTACACAATTGCAGCTTGCATAAGCACATTAAGTAAGGTCGACGTGGACGAAATATATGCTTTAAGCAGGTGGGATGTTGGTGTTGCTTTTAATGCCGTCAAGTCGGGTAATATCGTAATGTCGACAAACGAGTTTTAGGCTTTAGGTTCACAAGAACTGAAGATGCAATCCCCAAGGATTTGAGGTTGGTTAGATGCTAATGGCAACAAAAGTAGAACAACTTACCATTATATCTCATAATTTTCTTCAAGCTATCCAAATCAGTCACCGATGCTTGATCTCGACGAAAAATCTTAGCCCTTGGCGCTAGCATATAGCTGAAATCCACACCTTTTTGTTTGACTACATCTGGATAGCCACTGAGGTTATACACTTGCTCGTAAAACGGCACATTATATGATGCCCAGTAACCTGAAAGCAATAGCTGAAGTGACATTTTTCTGGCAGCAGGTGCACTTCCAGCAGTCAATCGACAAAAGGAGAAAACTGCAAACTCGCAAGTAAATTTAATTTAAATTTCTCGTTTAGCTAGTATAATGTACACAGCAAAGCCTAATGTGAATAATGGCTGCACAGTATGGCGATGCTCTTAATAAAGACCCATTTGCAGCTAACGTCTCAGAAGTTGCGCAAAGAAGGACAAGCCCCATACAGCAACTGTGGCCCAAGCATCACAGTACAAAACGGATCCAAAATGTAAACCATACTAGACTAACTAGACTCAAACTTGAAACATCATGCCATGCCTGCATCGCAAAGTTGGTGAATAGTTCTTTTGCTAGCTTACATAAATTAACTAGGCTCGTGTTTCCTTTATCGGATATAACTAAACATCACTAACAAGCAGTCATGAAGGCAGCATCTTTGTACTTTTTGAAACACTACTCTATTTCGTGACAACTAACACATGTCCCTAAAAGAACTGTCGTTCCCAACAACAGTCGAACAAATGTGTTAACTAGAATTAACCTGGATTCCTATGTCAACGTGGGCCTGGCAAAGCAGTCATTACTGAGTCCAGAGCATGTATTTGCACATCCCAAAAAAGGTGAAAGAAAAGGACAAATAAACCGACCGTATCAACAATGACACTCACCTGCACGGAGGATTTCTGTTTGGTCACCGTAGGCAACTAGCGTGGGAATCTGCTCCACCACATACAATGCTCCATCTTGAATTGCTGTATTCAGCTCGATCTTGCTTAAGTCAATGATCATATACTGGTTATTATAAGTACCTGGGCAAATTTGAAGTACAAAAAGTGTCACGGAAAAGAACTTGGTCAACGAGCTCCAACAGATTGTATTAGAAGCAACAGTAGTGAGTGCTCGTGTACGCTCGCTTTCATCGACAGATAATGATTTGCCTTTGCCCAAGAACACAAGACTGCAAAGGCGAAAGGAAAGCTACTACGCTAAATAGTTACTTAAAGCTGCTCAACTCTATGCTTGGCCTCAAAAAACAAGGTAGATATTTTAGGATACAAATAGCAGTAGCAACTGAGGAAAAATTGCATCTATAAAGCTCTTGAAGCGCTGGCCAGCAAAAACACGAGCATAATCATGGAACGACCGAGAGGCGCAGATGCACGCGCACGTATATACATACTGCCCTCCAAAAGTCTCAACGCACATGGTCCATCTGTTGTTGCTAATGTATTCCAGTAAGTCGCTATACTACATTGATTATTAAATTGTACTAATATGTGCAAAAACAGACTTACACAGACACCTGTTAATGATGAACCGTCCGACAAAGCTCACCTGAGTTCTCACGAGCTAACAGTTGCGACCATTGCAGGCCATTTTTTGCAACCATGTTAGCCACCCGTACGCGTATCCAAGCGAGCACCGACTCAGTGTGAACGTGGTCATAAAGAGTGTCATTGAAGATATTGTTGGTTGTCTGGAGCATGACCAGCCCACTTGACAGCAAATAGAAGTCGTCAAGTGATTCTAAGTAGCCTGCACGGTAGATACATACAGCTGCAGTAGGTTCAACTGGTACTGCACAATTTCAAAAAGACGTGTGCAATCAGTATATATGATAAGGCATTATATGGTGACACAAATTTGGGGGCATCAGGTATAGAATGTGAATGTGAACCTAAAAAGTACAGTCGAACACCCAAATGATTTTCTTTGCTTATATGGAGGTAGCCATTAAAACTACCCAGGTCTTGGTGTAGCCATGTGGCCGGTACAGCAAGTCTTCAGTAGGGGTACCGCCAGAAGAAACCTGCTCACCAATGTCCAGAGAATGATGATATGCAAACGCACTGACACAGGCGCACGCATATACATACTGCCCTCCAAAAGTCTCAACACACATGGTCCATCTGTTGTTGCTAATGCCTGTATTCTAGTAAGTCGCTATATTACATTGATTATTAAATTGTGCAATACAATTTTGGCCTTAGTCAAATTTCACCAAGTTTGGCTTAAGCTGCACTTACACTATCGACTTTCCTCCTTCTGATACCAAACGTTGAGCTCCCCACTGCATTCATCACTGTAGACGAGATGAGAAGAACAGAAAGAAAAGGAATACATGCATTTTGAACAAAGGTTTTTCGGGAAAGTGGATAGTGCTAAGTGATGTGCACCGTTACGAGTGTGTTGGAGGGTAGCGCCAAGTAATATGCGCGGTTACACGTTTGTTGGTGCTTCACATAAACAGACTCACTGTGCCTTCTGTGTAGAAAAGGGGTTAAGCAGTGGCTACAAGGCATAAGCAACCTATGTTCAAGGACTTTCTCTGAACTCAATATAACTCAAATCTACGAACGTCACCCATCGTTAGTTTGGTCGTGGGGTATACGTGACAAGCCGAGAAGTTCGATTGGTCGGCTGGCCCAAACAGGAGGCAAAAAGTAGAAGCAGCTTCTCCTTCATGACAGCCGGCCGATTTGGCTCCACCCCCTAAGATGGGGAGAAGTAGTAGCCCAAACCAGAAGAAAATCAGCATAAATCGGGGCCAATTTAGTAGGAAAGCCAATAGTGCAAATGCAGCTTTAGTGAGTAACCGCATTTCGCAGGCAAGCAAGTCAATAGTACCCGTGTAAAAAGACGAGCGCCTGTGATCACGTGACTACCCCACCCTGTTGAGGTCATCTAGCAGAACGTATTTTTGCCCGGTTCACCACCAACGATGCCTCGGCCAATGATGAGCTAAGGTGCCCCGATGTCTCCTCTACCTGTAGGGGCCAGCCGATGCGGTATTGACGCTTGATAAAGGCCAGACCAGGCCACCTATTTCACAGCTTTCTGAAGGCGCACGAGCGGTTTTGATCTAGCTCCATGGAAATGGCAATTCAAACCGAGAAATCGCAAGGGGGCTGATTATCTCAGAGGAAACTACTAGGAGCATTATAAGGAAACATCCGGACTATGGTAGCACAGAGGCACTGCCGGGCTAGGGTCACCCTCAGTAACTTCTCCGAGGGAAGACCGGCTCCTCAAAAGCATGGCTCTTGAAGGACACGTTTGCTACTGCTACAGTGCCCTGTCAGAGTCTCTACCAAACTACCGGAACGGTCATAAGCAAACATACTGAGACAAGAGGACAGTCGCAGGCGAATGGGGACACATATGCTGACTATTGTTGGCAAAATATCCTAAAATTCGGTAGTGGAGGTGAAATGATCTGGGTTTCTTCTCAACTTGCGGTGTTGGGCATCTGCACATGATTCATTGAATCATGAATCCGAATAACTATCTCGACATGGTGCAGAATTTTGGCCTGCCATCTGATTACACAGGTTCGATTTCTGTTGGTAGAATGACTACAATCCGAAGCACACTACTGCGGCAATTAAACAGTTTTTCGTAAGCCCCATTGACTACAACTTCAAGCTAATTGAGGTGATGCAGTGGCCAAGCCAAAGCCTGGACTTTAACCCAGTAGAACATGTGTGGGATGCAGTCGACCGGGCTTTAAGGTTATTGAGTTCTCCAGTGCATGAAACCCGACGAGTTCTTTGAGGTTTTGAAGGATGGCAGGGCTTCAATTCTTTCAGAAACATGCCGGATTCTGCCCTGGTTTGGCCCCAGAGGTTAGGGTGTTCACCTTTGACCACCAAGGTCGTGGGCTAGAACCCTGAGGCATACGTTAAGTGCCTGGATAGAGATTCAACTCTCTTATGGCACCACACGAATAAATTGTATTTATTGATTTATGTTTAAGCTGGCAAAGTCGATTCGGAGGCAATTGTGTAAGTTATAAAAAATCACGGAGCCACGACTGGTTACTGATTGCACCAAATAAAAATGGAATTTAATTACATATTTCTTGACTTTTCAAGATAATAAAAACTGCTAGAGTAAGATCCGATTAAATCTTGTATGGTATGAGCAAAATAAGTGCGCTGGCAGCAGGCGTGTAGAAACTTTCGAAGGGCAATACATACATACATATATGTGTGTGTGTGTGTGTGCGCGTGCGTGTGTGTGTGTGTGTGTGTGTGTGTGTGTGTGTGTGTGTATAAACACACACTGCCTCTGTCCTTGGATCAGCTTTTTTATGGGTGACAGCAAATCAAGGTAATACAACACGGTCACTTAAGTCACATACCAGGGTAGCTGGAGAATGCCATTTGTTTGGCAGCCACATTCTCGTCTCGAACGTTGAGGTCGTAGTACTTGAAGATCCTATTAGTGCTACTGTACGTGAACCAGCTGGAATGTGCCATGTAAAGGTTCTCAAAAGCTGGCATGACCTGAAAGGGAAGGCTTCTCGTGAGCTTAATCTGAATCTACAAGCTTGTTTGTGACCATGGGAGAATGCACGACAGCATCCCATTAAGTAAGTATGGTAAGCAAAAAGAAGCTATTTCACTGCAGCAAATATAAAGTGCCTATAAAGAGATCGAGTTCTCTGAGGGTGCTATAACAAATTTATTATTATTATTATTAAATGCATTATTATTATTATTATTATAACAGCAGAAGATCTTCAGCAGCTGTCACCTGCTTGCAGCTGGCAATATAAAAGCCGGCATTGCCGGCTGTGGAAATGCCAAGAAAATATTTATTTTTTCTCCGATAATCATGTACAGTCGACCCTCGCTTATCTCGGTTAATCTGTTCCAGACTCCACCATGATATGTAAATTTCCGCGATGTAGTTTTTCTTTATTTATAAATCGAATATTTTCGTAGTAAGAGCATGGAAGACCTGTTTGTGACCCTCTAAATACGGTGTTTAACATTATTAGAGCCCTCCGGACATGAGATAGCAAACCTTTAGTCACCATTACATTCGTAGTATCAAATGTATTAGACAAAATAAGTGAAAATAAGACATTTTAGATGTTACGAACATCGTATAGTTATTATTGTACATTTAATTGCACATACACAATTCTTATGCACAAACAGCAAGCTATAAAAATGGTGCGTTTGGTGATGAACGATTAAGATAAAGAGATGGACAGAACAGCAAAGAAGAGCAAGGCTACTGCTACTCTGAAGGCCCGACTTCAGTAGGAGAGTCTTCAGGTAGTGCAGTATCTTCAACAGGTGCATCGTCGTCTTCTTCCGAGTTCAATACACACAGTAATTTTAATTTTAATTGTAATGCAGGGGTGTATAATTGACACAGACAAACGAGCTCATGCTGTATTTTCACTATTTCGATCAACTTTTAAATCAATATACACGTATTTCAAGAAACCGCGATGGAGTGAAGTCACGAAAATCGAAGCGCCAAGTAGCGAGAGACGACTGTGTTTGTTTAGGGTACCTTTCAAAGACAACTATGTTAGAAATGGAATCAGTACCTCTGACGAGTTCCCCGTAAAATGAAAAATCATTGTGCAAACCATGGCTAACCCTGATGTAAATCGGAAGCAAGGTATCAACAAATAACAAATTTACCTATCCCTGCATCATATGCGACTTGTATCACAACTCTTCGAACCTTGACAGATCCAGATCGAGGTATATGTGTGAAGTTTGTTGAGGTGCATTCATGCGACTTTTATACAGCTTTATTTCCAGTGTATGTTAGTGCCTTGTAAAATCCATAACTCAGCTAATACTTCACGTAGCCAAGTGAAATTTGAAATGCAAGTTCAGTTCTGCTTGTTTAACACGA
The DNA here is from genome assembly GCA_009760855.2 of Cristatella mucedo. Taxonomy (NCBI): domain Eukaryota; kingdom Metazoa; phylum Bryozoa; class Phylactolaemata; family Cristatellidae; genus Cristatella; species Cristatella mucedo. The sequence goes on along the minus strand of WPIO01000019.1, from coordinate 5,294,186 downwards.
CTCTCAACACATTTCTGATTTAGGTTGTAAAATATCTGCTGCACATGTCCATGCTTACGGAAAATTAAGCTCCAGGACGTATAACGGTAAAGCAAAATGTATTCAACCAAAATCAGACATTTTTCTAGAATCTCATCATGTCGATTTAGAATGGCCGAAACTGCAAGGGCAGGGCTCAAAAAGAACTCAAAACTGCTGTGACACATGTGGCAACTGCAGTGGATAGCGTGTGGCTGATTATCACAGTAGTCTGGTAGCAGCAATTTAGGATTATGCGAAACTATATGGCTTTATAGTTAGTGAGTTTTCTTCTTATAATGCATGACTACTAGTTTGGCAGGTCAGTTAAAGTAGGCATTTTTCGGATGGAAAATATTGTACATTAATATAAAGCTTGTCATCTGGCGGCTCAGCATAACATTTCTGGAACCACTAAACGCCATACAGTGACTAAAAAAGCAAGACAAACCATTCACACCAGAATATGTTTGTTTGTTTATACTCTTCGGTCAAGCCTCGGACTGACCACAAAATGGTGTGATATAGACCGATTGGCCATCGGTGGGCTTGATGTTATTTAGGACTGACCACACGTACACACTAGCACGGCAGATGCCTGAGCCGTGGTCGTGTGTGAAACATGACTCTAGTTAGTGGCTATTCCTTGGAGGTAAAGAGCACTCATGCAACATCCAAAGCCAAAGGAGAGTGAGTAGATGCACACGAAACTATACTAAAGCTAACAAGGCCAAGACTGGTGCTCACACGACTTTAAATTACCACTCCAATCACCATGAAGTGCCGAGCTGGTTTGGTCCAGCGGTTAAGGTGCTTGCCCCGACCAAGGTCTGGCTGAGGTCATGGGCTGGAGCCCCGAGGCATATGTGAAGGGCCTGGATAGAGATTAAGTTCTCTTTGAGGGCTATACAAATGAATTATGTTTTATGTACATGCAGTCGTGTCTGTATCCCCTTCAGCCCCAACTGCTTTTTTCACATTGGTTTGAAAAATGCTCATGCGGTAGCATACTGTTCCAATTTATATAATCTGCAAAACAGTAATCGAAATGGCAGTATTTATGCAGGGCAAGAACCATCTCGATATTACACAGTGAGATTCCTGTAATTTAAATAAATAAATACTAGCTGATTAGCCTATGGTGACTACTGACAGAAAACTTTCTTGCAATATTAAAAAGAAGCCTGTGTCCCAAGATCAGCAATTGCTTTTTCAGAAAGGCAATGCACATGGTTAGTCTCATCACCAAATGGTCAGCAGCCATATGTGTGACTAGTTGCTATACCTTTACAGTACAACACCGGCTGTGTGAAAGAGAAGAGCACAACATACCAGGCCAAGAACTGATCATAATAATAATACTAATACTAACAATAACATTAATTATTATCATAACAGCACTAATCCGAGTACAGATCCCGACCTTTAAGCCACGGACAGTACAGCCTCTCAGAAAAGTGGCAACACTTTTGAGCTGATGATACATAGCTGTACAGACATTTGATCCTGGATGTCGGCATATTTTACTAAACAATAATAGAACCAAACTCCTGTTCATGGAACACCTTAAGCATACGGCTGAACTGGGAGACTGCTTTTCTAATTGACAGCTCTTTAATGTGACCCGTGTGATGTACTAATTTGCATGTCCTCTTTGATAACTGATTGGTGTTTACAAGCAGTATTAAGAGCAGCTGCGCTCAGCTGTGCTGCTCACTTGCTCTTTGTTTTGTAAGACGGAGTTAGACCACTACCATATTTACCAACACAGCCACTCGGGCTTGCTGTGAAAAACTGGTGTAACAACCCAATAGTCTTTACATGGATGTGGAGCACAGACAAACACATATGTGCATTCGTTCGTGCATGCAAGCATGCATGCTTACTAGCACTCTCGCACGCATGCGTGCGCACACACACACGCGCACACACACACACACACATACACTTGCGGTCATAATTATTACCACACTTACCCTCCAGTGAGTGTAGTTGACTCATCTCAGCCGGTAGCAGTTGAAACCGCTGGAAACTTTTGGTAGATACTACATAATACGTTTTCTTTAATTGAACATCAGGAAGTTACGTTTCAGTCGGTAACCTATTGTTTGGTATGGATTTTGATCACTGAACCCGAGAAATCCGAAAGTATGCATATTTATTGATGCCCCCTTAGCAACCGGATAACTCCGTTACCGATGGCAGGCTGTGGGACCAAATTTAGGAGGCTGGGCAGGAGGTATTAGTACGCTAACTGAGCGAAGTGCTATACAATAATAATGCCAGAAATATCTGCTAGCAGAGCCAATTTGTTTTGCCGTTCTTCTTTAAATATGGCCGACATCCGCTAAACTGCATTTGCAGGCTTTATTCGTCTAAGAGAAGCTTCGGCATATTCTTGATGCATCAGCACACTGGGAAAACTGGGCAGACAACCAGTGAGCTTGGCCCCAGCCGGAACACCGTATCGATGCATGTGAAAATCTGAAGAAGCTAAGGGAGGCCACCTTATGGATTTTGTGACCGGCCAGCAGCAGTCTTGGCATCTTAGGAAGGTTAGCAGCCGAGAGCCCACTCGGAACCTGGGAATCACTGGGAAAGCTGTCAGCTATATAAACATTTAGAGAAAACCGTCAGCGCTAGAGACGATGAAGAACCGGCCTGCGTCTTGACGCCCTCGGGCTTCTACCAGAGGGATGATCGGCCCCTGAAAATAATTGTGCTTCTGAAGGCCCAATTTGCATCCACTCGAGTCTATGCCATAACACTGAAGCTTAGCACCGGCACGGTCCACATTGAGGCGAAGGCTCAATGAACAGAAGCTTGCAGCAAGGGTAGTAAAGAAGCTCCACTATTGACAAAAGCTCATAAAGAAGCAAGCCTTGATTGGGCAGAGCAGCATAGTCACTAGATGACCGAGGATTGGAGGTTCTGGAGGTCCAGCATCGGCTGAGACCTCGAGAAACTAGCATAAGACCACTGGCCAAATTATTGGGAAAATACAACTGGCTTGGCATGCTATACCATCCAATGTAATCCTGAAACTCGTCGAGTGCCAGCCCGAGTAGTGGACATTGCTAATCAGGGAGAAGCTACATCCTACAATCATTAGTGCTTCAATCAACGTACTGCAGGTGTCATATTATATAAATCGTGTGATGAGCTGTTGTGTTAATTTTGGGATAAGTATTCACTCATCTGGATCTTTTGAGTAGATTCAAAACTGCCTACATCAGTATTGGCCGCATAGGATTTGCATTGAGTTAGCACGATTTCTAAATAATTTTTATCAGGATTCTACATTCATCGTTTCGTTATCTCGTTCAAAGACATAAGAAATAACCCTGTTTTGTAGTGCCTGGAGCAACTTATGGTTTCTGACATACTCACCATTATTGACAGATATAATTTTCCAGTAGCTGCAGAGCACTAACAATCAAGATTTACTCGAGATATCAAGTATCATCCTCTATAAAAATGTATCCTAACAACCATATTAGATATTTTCTCAGCCATCAAGTTTGAAGTATGCTATTTTTAGCATACACAACTACAGGCTTGACGTGATTTTAAGAGATGCCAGAAATAGATGACACGATGGAAAAGAAAAATCATCAAACAGCATATTCTGATACACAACCAAATAAATAATTTTTTTAATTTGTTCTAGGCTTTAGCACTCACTAAGACAGACGTATGCACTAAATGAACTAACACTCTCGCACGCACGCACACACACCTTACACTTACCTTCTCATAATTTCAGTGATCAGTTAAATGCATATAGGTCACCATGGTTTTGGCATCACATGTGTATGCCAAGACTTCTAAAGCAGTTGTATACAGCTCTACAGCAATCTTTTCATCAGTAAAGGTAGTTGGCTGGTTTCTTGCTCTAACTGAAATATCTATTTCTTCCAAACAGTATTCTCAAACCAGGTCAGGCCTGTGTCTGCATATGCTAAAAACTAGAAGTCTCAAACCTTGAAAATTCACTAACTAGTGCATGACATAAGCTGTAAAGATGCATCTTTCAGAAGCAAGATACCTTGCTTATCTAGAAATTTTACTTCACCGTGTTCTGATCGTGCAAGCCAATGCTTAGAATCCAGTAGGTGTTTCCATACACATCTGAAACCACCAAATATGTTAAGTTTGCATGTTGTTCACACCTAGTAGGCTAACCATGGTGGGAGCCGACATCATTTAGTACATTTATTGCTTCCTCATATTAATCTTACTTTGTGGTAGTATTTGTTTGGCCGAGATTTTTTTTAACTCAGCAAAGCTTCAGGCTTGTCTCAATTCCCAGAGGGGTTGATTTTTTTCGGGCCATCTCTGTACTTAGATGCATGCATACAATGATTATGATCCAACAGGATCAGCGATGCAGTTAGAAACCTTATGCTCCTACAAACTTGACAGGTGTGATAAGATTAGCACAACGAATATCCATACAAAGAGAGCAGACATGCATATCGTCGCTATCAATCACCTTTATCAATGCCGAGCAACGTCCAGTGAACTGAACAATCCGCTTCAGCTCTTCTCTGGTGATTTTTGAAACATTAAGCCGCTGGTCTTTGTCAATGGCAGACACGAGATCGAGGAGATCGCCAGCACCGTTCAATAATTGAAAGGCAAAAATGTCAAGGGCCTGTAACATTCAAACAATGAATGTATATGGATTTGTACACTTACAACAATTCAGGCTCAAAACAAAGGGAGGATCCGTCCACAAGAGATCACTAGTAAATGGTTGTGCATGACCAATATCACTTGGTCATTCGGTTGCATACAAGCATTATAGTCACTCACTTGACCACAGCAGATTTGCACACGTTGGAAATAGGCCATGCTTGTCGGTTCCGGTCTAGCAACTGCTGATATAAGCAAAAGCAAATGCACGTAATGAATCCACGTGCTGGGGGCATTTTTAATATAGAGTTTCCCCAACTCGTTCGCAAAATGCTAGCTACTTTGTACATGCGGTTTTTGACAACCCTGCCTTCTATACACATTTGCAAGCAAGTTTAGTGAGTTTGCTTCGAAGCCCAAAATTTGCTTCTCGGAGCAACATCGAAACAACAAGAGATTATCAGATGATTTGGCACGAATGGCAAAAACGGTGATCCGTGGTAGCAGCGTACAGCACTGCTACCCGACGGGGGGGGGGAGCACTCTGCACCAGAGCAATACTTCTGTGCATGGGGCAACGACACCAACAGTTCGCAGCCATAAATATTGCTTTTCGAATGACCACTCGTGAGGCTTGACAAGTGCATCGCTATGCAGCACACGAACCTGATCGAATGGAGCCACTGAGTTGTAGCCAGCCATCAGCCCGTCGTACTGGGAAAGCACGAGACCCACGTAGTTCCAAAACACGTCAGTTTTTCCATGAGAAGTTGACATGAGGCGGGTCCACTCTTCTTGTTCACTAAGGAATCCTTTCAGCTTTGTCAGGAAGTCGGCCGACTGGTTATTCAAAAAGAAGTTCTTCATATTGATGTAATGACTATATATCTGGCTGGAAAGAGATCGGGAAAAGAAGCAAGCAAGACACACACAAACACACACCAGAGGTGAGAAGCTCTGGCTAAGCACGAGTACCGAAAGCCTCTCAGGCTTTGAGTGCGCTACACAAAACTCTCCTGCATTACATCCACTTAGCCTGTGCAGCTCTGCTGAGTTACAGACAAACATACATTATATTACGTATGCGATGGGGGCACGTTGTCTGATTGACCCTGACAGTACCGTTGCCCTGAAGGTTAACTAATACCCAACCAACAAAAATCAGTTGTATTCATCCTATAGGATATTCAACCTATAGGACTAGGCAAAAGTGGAGCACTACCACGCTGGCTGCTTCCTCAAGCTACGTCTGTCTCCAAAAGAACCAGTACACACGAGCTACCCCATTGGTCACTAGTCACTAGGGGATCATGCTCCTGGGCCTTTGCACAGAGTGGGGTGTTTGCTGCCAGTCTATGCTGAAGGGGCACACACAGCTAGTACCAAGAGCCTATGAGCACCCAGCAAAGCAGCAGCTGCAGCTTATGGACAAAAGCCAAATGCTGGTGGGGGATGGGGGTACCATGAAAGCTCAGCTCAAGAGCAGTTCCAGCAGCGGCAGTAGCAGCAGCAGCAGCAACGATGTGACCACCAAGGCACCACAGGCAACGCTTGGAGTAAGTACACGGCTAAACAAGGGCACAGCAGGCAAGCACAGGCAGGAGAAAGCATAGGGAAAGGGGGGCAAGTACAACACTGTGAGCAAGCTCTGAAAAGGGGACAGCACAGGGTGGAGAAGCACGGGTAAAAGAGTAGTGGGAATGGGGGCACTGGTACAGCTAGGGAAAGGGGTACAGGCAAATGCATGTAAGGCTAGCAGAGAGCACAGAAATGTGTAGGCACAGCAGACGGCACACGCTGGAACGACCTGGTACAGATAAACTACCGCATGCACATGCACGTGATTATGCATATCCATGCATGGGGGTGCACAAGCATGTGTACAGACATGCTTGCACATGCCTATGACTCTCATGCACAGTCGTGCATGCAGAGACACTGTCACATGAAAATGCATTGGATGAGCATGCAAATGCACGGTCGTGCATAAGCATGCCGAGCTGGTTTGGTCCAGCAGTTAAGGTGCTCGCCCCGACCAAGGTCTGGCTGTGGTCGTGGGCTCGAGCCCTGAGGCACATGTGAAGCGCCTGAATAGAGATTAAGTTCTCTTGGGGTGCTATACAAATGAATTATAATTATATTTACATTTAAGCATGTACACAGCCACACGTTTACAAGCACGCCCTGTGAATGAACAAGCCAAGAAGAATGTGTACAGGCATAGAAAAGTGTACACAGGCAGGGCCCCACTGGGGTGGATGGCTACTTTGTAAATTAAATGCATGTCCATTTGTCGAAGGCATGGATAAACACTATATGCATAAATGTGACACTACACGTGCATGTATGCACTTAGGGATGCAACAACAGGCACAGGCACGGTATGTGCAACCGGGCATTGAAAACATGCACAGACCCACAGACCATGTATGTACACACACACTGCATGCACAACACATTCTCTGCATTTACTCACATGCATTCACTGCACTGCATTGCAGGTACTAAATGTGTGTGCAGGCACTGCATGCCTACACATATGCACTGCATGTGTGCATATGCAGTGCATGTGTGCATGGACATGCACACCGAGGCACTGAGGGCTGCTGACCCTGCATCTGGCACTGAAGGCTGCTGACCTTGCATGCTGACCCAGTGCATGTTACCCCTAACTATGCTATTCATTTTGTTTGTTTATCAAGCATGATTTTACTCACCGTTCAATTGCATTTCCCCTTTGCAGCAAATGTAAAGTGCCTAGAGAGAGATTAAGTTCTCTGAGGGCGAGTTATCAAGTGCATTATTATTATTATTAAGGCATGCAGATGCACTGCATGCATAAATAGGCATTCCAGGGACATACAGGCACTGCATGCATGTGCAGGCACACTCTTAGTAAGTAGACGAACTCAAGCATGTACGATCTAGGCCCACAACAAAATTAGTGCCAAGCTTGGATCGTAATAACTAGCAGCACTATTTACATGAATCAATAAATGCAATAGGACAGTTCAAGTAAGCAATGTGTTAGTAAAAAGGGGTGGGGTTTGTACGGCTGTCACAGTTGGTTTTTATGATTAGGCTTTAGCTCTCTCGAGTGATGGGTGCTCTTTGGGGGGGGCTACAACATTTCTTTTTCGGGATACAGCAGCAACACTATGTGTCGAACTAACGGTGCACATTCTTTTGATAGAAAACTCGGCAGCTTTCAAAGCCTTCAAACATTGCTAATAGACATACAGCAACGACGATTTTTTCAAGTAAGGGTATATACGATGGCAATCTTCGACATCGGGACTCATAAGAAGGTTGAACCATTCGAGCACCACCCTCAGACTCAGCTGACAAGTACCATATGGTGTGTCCCGAGCATATAATATGACAATGCATATGCCCATTTGCTTATCTTTATTAAATGTGCTGGACACCAAAACAGCCTCATAATCTACCGTCAAAAGAAAAAGAATGTGCTTTCTTCTTTAAGTCACCGAGACTCAAGTTTACGAAGGCAAGTCCTTGGAAAGCATCTCCATCTCAGTGCTCAAAAATACTGGCGGTCCAAGTAGTACATGCCGGTGCAAATCCTTTGCTGATCTAACTCATTGCTTCTAACTTGCTACTAAGGTGATTATAGTTGGTGCAAAACTCTGTAGCTAGGATTGTCTGTCCTCAACGTTGGCGCTGCCACATTATACCACTTCTCACTGTCCTGCACAGGCTTCCTATAAGAGCAGTGTATCGACTTCATATTCTGTATTACTTCATATTTTTGGTGAGTCGTGATGGCTCACTGGGTGAGATCGCCGAGGTAGTGGGTTCGAACCCTGTGGTGGGCAATCATTTATCGCCGCTGCAAGCAGTGGTGATGGCCATAAAGGCTCTTCTGTTGCTATATAAAAAGAGACTATTGAATCAGCTAGTATTTATTTAAAAAAAACTCTGCATTACCTCATATTCCTAAATCAAAATTAGCTCACAGTCAAGTTCCTGACAGGTTTGCTAGCTACCACTTCAGTACTTCCTCAGAATATGCAAGCTGCATGTTGTCCAAACCGATACCAGGTAGGGTTTACCAGGTAGCAGTTTGTTTTCCTGCTGATGAAGCGTCTCTCTACACAGGTATCTAAGGTGGACTTCTTGAGCCACTCCTTACTCACTCTTGCATGCCGTCAGCTTGCCGTGGTGCAAGTCATGGATTCGGCATGTGAAGACTAATGACGGAGCTTAACGGATTTACCTGGAGGACAGGGAGGGACAAGAGGAGACCGGAGATTTCGCTGAGGGATGATGACCTGCTCGGTCGACGTCTGGGCGAGAGGGCAGTTCTCTTCTTGTACTGTGACACTTACGTTGGCTAATCCTAATAGGATAACGACCATGCTGGCCGATTTTACGGCCCGGACCTTGGTTTCGTTTTATCTTAGGATTCAAGCACGAGTGTTACATTCGCGATGCAGAGCCGCCAGGTACTTTACCACTCAACCACCACCCACGTAGTTTCGTTGGGACTCATGAATGCTAGCGGCTCCTTAGCCGGCCGTTAATACACACCATACAAGCTAGCCACGGGGAACATAGTCACCAGTCTAATTCAGTCACAAACAGCCCAGGAATAGAACCTTTGCGCTGTCAACGTTCTAGAAACTACGATTTGCAGAGACCAACTGGTGCAGCCGCGAGATTACTTACTCAGCGGTAAATGCTCCTTCGAGAAAGCCAGCGGCGAACATGATTTCGCCATCGCTGAGAAGCGAATTTCCGTAGCCAGCCTTAATGTACAGCGATCCCCAACCAGTAGTTTGCAGGGTGTCATTGAAAATTCCATAGGCGGCACCGTTAACTTTGTCCAGAACCCCGAGGACGAGCTTTCGGTTCGGGTACAGTGTGCCAACGACTTCTTGACCTACAAGAATGACCTCCACATTTACGAGGAGCTCTTCATCGTATACACCACCGTCCGCCGACAACAGCATTAGTGCTAACCTAGTAACCCTGTAGGAATTACCACCACGAAAGCCACACACAAGACGGCAGCAGAGGCAGCCATGCTTCACGTGACCCGGTCGTTTCGATTTGGTCACGAGGATGACCAGGATCAACATACACTTTACGGACGCCGGAGAGAGAGCAGATTCTCGACCTGTAGGTCGCGACCCCTTCGGAGGTCGAACGATCCTTTCACAGGGGTCGCCTAAAACCATCAGAAAACATGCATTTCCGCATCTTTCAAAAAATAATCTAATGGTAGGGGATCGCCGAAACATGACGAACTGTATTAAAGGACCGAGGCGGCATTAAAAAGGTTGAGAACCGCCGCCGGAGAGATTGTGCTTGTGCCACCTGTAGGAGGGCCACATTTAGAAGCGGGGCGAAGAATTACGAAGAATTACGCCGATAGACATGCACTGGGGCAGCTCTCAGCTTAGCCGTGATGCGAGCCCTTACCTTAGTTGGTTCGACTTTGGCACCTAGTACAGGCCCGGCGTTACGTTACTGTGTCTCCGGCGGCAGCAGCGCTGGTGGAGTCTCACTGATGCACGAAGACACGAGCGGGCGAACGTAAGCGGTGAACGAGACTTCTGGTCTTTAATCCCCCAGCGGCTACATACACGAGCTGGGGCTGACTGACTCACCACAGATACGTGAGTGCCTCTGCAGTGGGTCACATGCTTACGTCAAAGGCTCACCCACCCGCCGCAGGCGGAGCATACATCGCGGCCGAGAAGCCACAGGCGCACACAACACCGGCTCCTGGTCCACCTAGCTCATGTTAGAATGGAGCTTTGTGCAGTCGATGTGGCTAGGAGATGGACTGACTAACGTGCTAGCCATAGTGGGCTTGACTAGGACACCGGGTGTAGGCCGCTAAAGTTAGAATGGAGCCTGGTGCAGACGACGTGGTCAGGATGTGCACCAACTAGTATTGTGCTTAAATAGAAATAGCAGCTACGCGCGATGTCAGGAGTTTAGATGAGAGAGAATATAGCGACTGACAGAGCTCAGGGATGTAGCTTCCATAGTCGATGCGAGACTGCGCTTCGAGAGCACGAGAGACGAACCTACGGTGACGAACAGCTAAGTGCAACTTAGGCTGTGCAGTTGTGTTCTGCCGGCTGTTCAGTTAACTGCTCGTATCTTGGGGTGTTATAGCGATCCGCCTTCGGCATCGGGACCATTGCTAGCGGCGCGAGCATAGGGTAGTTTATTATACTCGGGCTTACGGAGTAGGCACAGTTAACTCCGTCGGTCCGGTTCGCACCGCATAAAGTGCTTGTGCCGGCGCGACACCACTACTAACAGGCCCAAAATAAACAGTCGCTTTCGGCACCCAGCTGTGGCCGCTAGTGTTTTAACCGAACTGCAGCGTTGCATCGCAGTCCGCCGTTAGAGAACCGGGGGGGGGGTACAAGCATCTCAGCCCGGCTACAGCCATACTCCTGTCAGCGCCTAGGCGCGTCTCGCCCAAGTTGCCCCAGCAGAGGCTCCAGTCTCACTCGTTCGTTCTCTCTCTCTCTCTTCGTCTTCAACTGAGCTACCCCCGCAATGCCGCAGACGATCTAACAGCCACCTGTATTTACGTCAGCGAAAATACAGCCGTCGTCTTACAACTCAAACGGGCGGCATAGTCTACGTCACGAAGCGGCTAGCTTTCGCCCCCCCCCCGGAGAGTAACGCCGAAAGAAAAGATAAAGATGGAGAGATACACAGACGAGTACGGAATTTTACTGAACTCTATGCGCGAGCACACAATGTCGCTGCTCATCTATTTAAGAGCTATTCTCACATTCCTCGCAGGCTCTCAACAAAACAAGCCACTGTGCCTAACACCAAACCGCAGAATTTGAAAATGTCGTCCTGACCATAGAAGCAAAGTTTTTGTGTAACAATACATGTTTTCTATTTATTTTAGGTATATGGGATTAAGAAAACACTTTTCACCCAAGGGCAAACAGTAAATTGAAACATGTTCGCCAGTGTTATTATTATTGTCCGAGAAAATTACGAGCATCTTGATATACTATTGGAGTGCTTCTGATATTTCATTTCGTACCCTTAACGTGGCTCTTTCGAGTCTTCCAAGAATTTTGTAGCTATTTGTTCGGCTGTCAATGTACTCATTTGCCTTTTCAAACATGCTGAACCGAGCTCCTGAATGTTTGAAGGCCTGCTTGGGAAGGGAGCAGGTATCGTGAGGCAGTAATCCTTATCCAGCCACAAACCTTAGAACTACATTTACTCGATCCAACGGATACTCAAACTGACTAGTTCCATGTAGCAGCTGTTACTGCAAACAGATACACTTAACCTATCGGTTTCTGCAGAGGACAGTGTAAAAGCTTGCACTCAGCTAGTTAATAATTGTAATAATAATGAAACACTTGATAAAGTGCCCTCAGAGAACTCAATCTCTTTCTAGGCGTTTTACATTTGCTCCAAACGAAACGCGATCCAATGGAGATGTATCATGGAGTGGATATGGAGTAGTATCATGCTCGACAACATAAATAACATAGGGGTGACATGCACGGGGTCAGCATGCAAGTGCGGTTAGTGGCAGCACGCAACAGTGTCAGCACGCATAAGCACATAAAGAACGAGTCACGGGGACCCATTAAACTTTGTCGAAAATGGGTGCCTTTTTTAATTTCTTTTTAAATGTATTTGTTGGGTCCACCTGGCTTATCTTCCCACCGAGCTTTTCTGGTCGAGACAGCGGACCCACTTGCAGCAGTTGCTTGCAGGCCTGCCTGCTGGCCGTGTGTCTTGATCTGTGCTCGACTGCCCGCACAAACACAACAGTGGTAAAGTCAGGGGATGTCGTGACGGAATTCGGATGTGAGTTCCAGGATTCTGGTTTGCTAAAGGTACAGTCTCCAAAAAATTTGAGGTTTGTAAGAGGTTTAGGTAAACAGTTAGATTCTGAAAAGCCATTGGCACGATGCTGAGCCAGGTGTGAGAGTACATCTGATAGGTAGACTAGAACCAAAGAATGAAGGGACCTAAAGGTGAGCGACAAAAGCTAGAAGTCGATCCGTTGCTTGACTTGTAGCCAGTGCAGGACGGTGAAAAAAAATGGTGTGATGTGGCAACTGCGATGCTCATGACAGACAAGCCTAACTGCAGAGATTTGCATCAGCTGTAAGCACCTGATTGCACATGCCGGTAGACCAGCAAGCAGTGAGTTACAGAAGTCAAAACGGGATGTCACAAATGCATGGACCAACTTAGTTGTGGTATCCCTATCTAAACAAGCCCGAATTTTAGCAATACTATCTAGCTGAAAGTAGGTGGACTTGAGTGAAGCTGATGTTGTCTAACGAGAGGTCACTTTGGAACATGACACCTAGATTTCGTGCAGATTCAACACGAGATATGCTGACGGAACCGATTTTAAACGTTAGCCTTTTCAATTTCTGAATCACACTTGATTTGCCCGCAACTAGTGAGTCGGTCTTATCATCATTCAATTTAAGAAAATTTGCAGCTATCAATGTGTGGATGTCATCAATATGTGAAGCGCCTAGAAAGAGATTGAATTATCTGAGGGCGCTTTATCAAGTGCATTATTATTATTATTATTATTATGTACGATGGTGACATCCATTAGCAAAACCTTCAAGTCGGACGATGGAGCAGAGCAAAATAGAGCCAAACAAGTTCTAGTCTTTATTAATCACTATTGCACAGCATCGATTGGATACATTTAGGTGAAAGAACCATGTTGGTGAACTACACAAGATGATGGATCAGTCTAAGTATGCAGGCACGAACACAAACATGGTACCAGGCTATCAACTCACGTACTGTGCCGGGCACAGCCAGGCTGAGATTTGGCTGCTGCTGCCCATGGAAGGATCTCAGTCAGGGAAGGGTGGCTCGGTTCGAAAAATGAGCCTCCAGCATGCTGCAATCCCTGACTAGAACTCGGGCATCATCGCCACCCCACACATTGTATTATCGCCTCTTCGCATAGGTCGGCAAGGCTACATGTTTCTTCTTGCTTCTCTTACTCCTGCATCATTATTAAAGGCTCCAAAAAAACTATGCTTGCCAATGAAGAGTGCTTCCGTAAAGGTTGCAGCACATCAAAGATCCTGCTATGCACGGCACAGCTCAAAGAGCATGAGCTTCAACAAGGCCGATGGGACAGAGCAAAGACAGAACTCAATACTGATTTGCCAACAGGAGCGAGTCCGTGCAATCACGAGCAACGCGTGCAGTGGTGCTCCATGATCCACGAAAGCTTGCTATAATGAGCATGGCATAATACTTGTAGACAGCTTGCCAAGACTGCTCCTTCAAGTCGGCCTGACTCAGAAATAAGAGTTAATGACGATCAACCGGTGCAACGGAATCCAACATCTGGATAAGCTGCTGTACTTCTGATGCCTTTAGAAGTCCATTGTCGAGTAGATTTACAAAGTGAAGCTTGCAGTTGTTTACGAGGCGTCTAGCTTTGATAGCTGGACCTTGCTGCTTCACGAAAGTTTTGCAAAGCCCAATGATTTGACTGTCTGTTATGCAACTGCAAAAGGCAAGAATTTTAAAGAATAACGTCGCAGCTTTACTTATGCTATGTCAACAAGCATGTCCTATCCTAGAAAGTCTCATAACAAATCTCCAGTACAAAAAACTGACGGGCATCGGCCATTTGCTTAGCTGGTGAAAAAGTCACATAAAATATGAATTACGAGCAAAAGCAGCAAAATAGATGACTACTAAGTATCAGTAATAAAATGACTACTAAGTATCTTTGGTTTGCTATATCAAGAGGGTGCATAATTTTGAGAGCATGAACATGTGCATTAAAGTCCAAGATAGTGAATATTCTCAAACAAATTCTCTTTCGAACTTTATAAACCAATAGATACATACTGTTTGCTGTGTTGCAAACGAGAATTCAACGTATGTACTTTCGAAATAAACGAAAAAAGAAATGTTTCAAAAGGTCAATGATTTAGAACGGTCCACAAAAGGCAATGCTAACATTCCAAATACCCAAATACAACACAAAATAGCATGTAACAAGAAATGCAACAAAGTAATCTAAACACGAAACTAAATAAAAAGAGAGCCTCCGTGCTTCAATCCCACTTTTCAGCCCTGTTCAGCTACTATAACAGTCGTCACTCAGTTACCCTTACACAACCAATCAGAGTTATTTAACCAAGCAGGCTTATTCCTCCGGTCACAGCTTCATGTGCTCGAGGCAGGAATCCACATGCATGTGATGTGCGCTCCCATGAGCACAAGCAGGCGAGGAAATCTACGCACATATTCGGACAACTCTTGGTCATCAGCAGGCTAATTAACATGATAGTGCCGAGTCAAGCTACAGACCTTTGTACTACGGTATGTGCCAACATCGGAGCATGCATTCAATAATTACAGCAATAGTTTACAGAGAGCAAGGGAATATACATAGCTGTCAAGAACAGAAAAGCAAGCATAACAACACAAAAAATTCTGTTAAACAGATTGTTGGGCAGGCCAACTACTGCTTACCCGAAGGCAGTGATGTGAAGGTTCCATAATGTCATAATTTCTTTCTCACCTTGGTTCACATCGGTAAATTCATTTATCCTCTAGAACAGACAGTATTAATTATTATCATCATACTAAGGCCACGACGTCAAGATGGCTCCAAAAGAGTTTCCCAACTGACAGCAACATAGCCCATGGCAGTGCATCAGTACAGCATAACCTGCAGAAGCAAAAGAGCAGTATCTAACTAGCTAATCGTTTAAAGAGCTATTCTGTTCAGCCTCCTTTCAGTTTCTCCTAGCAAAGACACTCGAATGAGTGGCTGCAGGCAGCAAATTATTCTAATTGTTAAAACATCAAACCCAAACCTAGCTAGCAAAGTTAATTGGATTTAGAGCTATCACTTGAGAAAGGCAGCACCATTGCAAGTGTATTACGTACGAACTTCTAAGGAATTATGGCTTAGGTAGAGCCTCTGTGCTTGTTCTGCTGTATTGCTCGGCAGCATTTGATAACATTGATCATCGAGTACTTCTTCAGCACTGAGCATCACAGCTATTGCACTGCTGTGTTTAAGGTTCTGCCTTAGTGGGAGACTCCAGAATGTAGATGTCAACAGCCACCGGTCATTCGGCGAGCCTTTGAAGGTTGGGGTACCGCTGGAATACGTTTTTGATCCACTTCTTTTTACAATTATATTTATATGCACATGTATACCTTCCATCTTGCCTTCTATCAGTGTCTTTGCTAGGAGAAACGAAAAAGAGGCTGAACACAAATTATTATTTAAAGTTCTATGTACAGTTCTAAAGTTCTATTTAATGTTGGCTTTCTTAGGAGTGGCCTGGTAGCCGCCTATATGAGGCATGCAAGGACAAAACTTAAAAGGTCAACGATAATTTATCATGTTGGTTATGGCAACATCAACTAGGAATTTCAGTAGAAATACAGTAGGTATGGTTTCTAGTGAACAAGTGGTCACATGGACAGGGGAAACTAACATCCTGATAGGGTGAGCAGATGCAGTCTTGGTTGGGTCAGCAGATGCAGTCTTGAAGACTGCACATTAAAGTAGAGTTGGGAAAAGAGGGGTGCCAAGTGGGAGGTGACATTACGTTGGGGGTCAATTCCTTGATCTTGCTAATCTTACTTATTGTTTATTGTTAATTACTTAATTATGCCATACAAAGAATTCAGAGAAATAGCCTGCTAGATGGAATCCAGGATTACTAGGTATAGTGCTGGTGTGGTTTATGACGACCTGCTTTAGCCCAGGGGTAAAGTGTTTACTTGTAATGGTCAAGGTCACGGGTTCGAACCCCGAGAGGTAAACAGTAAACTGCCTGGATAGAGATTAAGTTCTTTTAGGGTTCTACACAAACGGACTATTTATATTTTTAAGGAAATGATTGATTGCATACATCAGCATTTCAGGGTTGTGCACCTGAGATTCACCTATTTCCATACATAAGCTAGCGTTGGCAAAAGCCAGGATAGATTAGTAATCCTTACCATTGATGCACCTGAAAGCAAGCCGAGTAAACTATTATAGCAAAGGAAGAAACTGCCTTAGATATTAGACACTGATGTAAATCGATTATCCTGATAGCCAATAATTGGGTAGGTAAGCCACTAAGTCCAAAGGCACCACAATATCTAGCCACTCTCTGTAGGCTGTGTTATGACCTTTGGCTCACAAGAACGCAACCAAACGAAGAAGTCAGCTACTGTTACAGCGGTTATTCATGCTCAAAAATATTTTTAAAAAGACGATAATAATAAGACATTCACCTCAGGAGACTCAATAACTTTCTAGGCACTTTACAATTGCTGCAAAAAAAGCACGATCAAATGGTTAGTGGTAGCATGCTCAATAAACAACAAGAATAACAAGGTTAGTGTTGACATGCATAGGGACAGCATGCAAGTGGCATCATGCAACAGTGTCAACACATAAAGGACGAATCACAGGGACCCACTAAATGTTGTCACAAATTGATGCATTTTTAGTTTCTTTTGAAATGTGGTCAAGTCAGGAAATGTCGCGGTGAAGGTTGAGAGTGATTTCCAGGCTTTGAGACCATACAAACTAAAGGCACGGTCTCCAAAGGATTTGAGATTTGTACGGGGTATAGTTAAACAGTTAGATTCCGAAAAGCAGGTGGTACGATGCTTGGCTTGGTGGGGGAGTAGATTTGATAGGTAGGTTGCAGCCAAAGACTGAAGGGACCTAAAAGTGAGTGACAAAACCCTTAAGTCAATCCGTTGCTTGACTGGTAGCCAGTGCAGGTCGGCGAGAAGTGGTGAGATGTGGAACATCGATGCTCACGACAGACAAGCCTAACTGCAGATTTTGCACCAGCTGTAAGTGCCTGAGTGCACAGGCCGGTAGACCAGCAAGCAGTGAGTTACAGAAGTCAAGATGGGATGTCACAAATGCATGGACCAATTTAGATGCGGTATCCAAGCTAAAATTTTGGAAATGTAATGTAGCTGTTAGCGACAGAAGCATTAGCTCTGCAGGTCCTAGACTGTGGAACTCGCTTCCACAATTCTTATGCAACGACAACTACTCTCATACTGCCGACTATGGCTCATCCTTTTCAGTGGTTCTGAGCATGCTACTCACTACCTCAACTGATTTCCTGACTCTGCTATGCTTCCCACTTTCTCTTTGTTTCGTGAGACGAAGTCTGTTGGCTACCGAATGTGTACCGAAAGCCGCTTAGGCTGTGAGTGCGCTGTGCAAAAATCTCCTGCGTAACACCCACGTGGTCTTTATGAATTTGTGGAGTTTCAGATGGAGATAAATTACATTACATTACAAAGCTGAACGTAGGCAGACTCTACCGTGGAGCTGATGTGGTCGTCCAATGAAAGGTCACTTTGGAACATGACACCTAGATTTCGTGCAGATTCAACAGGGGATATGATGGCAGAGCCGATTTTGAGCATTAGCCTCTCCAATTTCTGAATCACACTTGGTTTGCCTATAAATAGTAAGTTGGTTTATGTATGATAATTTGGTTACGATATAAGTTATCTAGGTGAAGAACAGACTTGGGTGTGTGCCATGGTCACAGTATCTTACTCAGTATTCCAAATGTCACGCAAAAGCCACATACATTCAACCCCCTGCTGTAGTTTCAATTTTTTAAATCAAAAACTTGTTTATGGGTGCTATATGATAACTGAATCTCTTTTAAGGAAAACTTAAAATTAACATGTACATCGTAGCAGCTATGCACATTATTGTAAATAAAGCTCGATGCAAGTTGCTGAGCAAAATGATAACAACGGGTACAATTTTTGCCTGCACAATGGCATAAAGGACAATTCGCATACACGAAACACATGCCGAGACAAACAGGCATGTCTTTTGTTTAGCTTTTAAAGTAAAGAAGTCAGCAAAAGTCATGATGGCTGTCTGCAATTGTAAGCTTTAGGTGCATATAAACTCCAGGCATGATCTCTAAAGGATTTGAGGCTAATTAGAGGAGTAGCTACATGGCCAGAGGGAGAGAAGCACATCGTGCCAGGAGAGGCTTGGATGAGGATAATTCCGGATAAATAAGTCGTAGCACGAGAATGATTAGAATTAGAGGAGTGGCTACGTAACCAAAGAAGCAGATGGTGCCAGGGGAGACTTAGGTGAGGACAAGTCCAGATAAATAAGTTGTAGCATGAGAATGAACAGCTTAAGTTACACACAACGACTACATTCAAAATCCAAAAAAAAGAGAAGGCAGCACGTGGCATACTGCACATGCACACAAGTGTTAGTCCAGGGAGTGGACCAAACCAGACCTCAGCAATTAGAAAGTCTGAACACTAGATTTCAGTGCTACCAAGGGTACACAGCAGTGTTTCAGACGAAGCCTTCAGCCCACCAGCTGCTGTTACAAACACTGCATCAGGGCAGCTAAGATTTCATGACAACGGTCATATGTCAGCTAATTTGTGAGCAACTGTCTATCAGTAGCCCGAAGCATGTGGATACTCAACTTGTTGTAAAGGAGTCTGGCCACAACGTAGCGAGTTCCATCCCTATCCATCGTGAGAAGAGCTAATTGCCTCTTCCGACCCATCGAAGCATGAAAGGGATATCTGGCCAGCAAACTGACCGACTGACCGACTTTCTACGGTGGGACGGTGCTTTGTTTACGTGTGGCAGCTGGAATTGCTGCAGCTAACGGCCAGGTCCGGAGAAGAGGAGCAGCTGCAGATGCTGATGGCAACACACTAAATCCGGTGGGTGCATCCACCGGTTTGACACAGGGCCACCACCATTCCACTTGGACTGGGCATGGGAGGCCACATTCAAAGAATTTGCAAAGCCAGGAACTGGTCACATAAATTGCTTGCCTGCTCTAACGTAGGTAATAACAGCTGCAACACATCCAATGTGGATAGCGCAAGCACACAGGTCATGGTCCCCAGCTAACCCACGGTGGCACTTTTTGGACAGCCGTGGGGCTACATGCACCATTCTATTTTCGATTAAGGAAAGTGAACCAAACAGCTATTTTGCAAAGTGAGCCAGTCCAGCATTGCTGTGACTAAGCTCATAGTAATCTCTGCTTTGCAAGCAGCAATACTAGACCGGAAACTTGTTGACATTGTCAATCCATCTTGCATACCGATGCCACGCCTGATATGCTCGATCCACTAGAAATCATGACCAAGCAAATCTATATCTGTCCTCTGCAGCTAAGACACCATATTAACATGCAATGCTCACCTTGACGGTCATCTGGCGTAGCCAAGCAGAGTCAGTTTCATCGTCACTATTGTAACCTAGTTCCTGCGGCTTCACCAACTGATTGGTGATTGAATGATAATAGACTCTGCCAAAACAGTTCGCGGCAGGTCAGACATTGCTATGCCATTATATACGCCATAATTGACTACCATATGTGAAGTTCTAACGCTAGCGAGAAAAGCCAGCATATCCCAGGGAGCAGGCCGTGCATGGAGGCAGCAGCAGGTTACGAACACCACAATTGAAAGTACCGTAGTGCCGTTCATTTGGCAAGAACACTAACTAGGCCTTCGACAATAGCATCAAGCATAAAAAGGCACAACCCATCAGGAGGAACTTGACTTAAAATTCGGTTTCACGAATGTCACCTTTAGATAAGGCAAAAGTATAGGCTTCAAAGTGGCATTGATGGCATCGAACTCTCACAGTTATTTTATTAGAAAGACAGATTTAAACAGCCAGGCTCAGTCAGGCGCTAGCATGTGCACAAGAGTCGATATAAAAAACAAGAGTGAACTAGAACAACGACTAATCCAAGCACTAGTATCTATGCGGTTGAAGTGTACTCAGGCTAGGTTCGGTTGGCTGGGACGTTACGGCTGTAATGAGATATGGGTCACCGGCTAGGCCGGGTCTGACCTATGTGCATAGCCAGAAGTTCGGTAACGAGAGGTCATCGGGGCTCTTGGGAAATTGAACTTGGCCAAGTAAGTCGTGGTGTTGGACGTTTCCGGTCTCCCCGAGTTATGCACCTGGATTCGTGCAGGCTAGCTCCGGCGATGAGCAAGGCGACCGAGTATCCAAGGCCTGAGCGGAACCAGATAGCATGCTCGCTGTTACGACTTGTATATTCGGCGCTCGCCAGTATCGTATTCGTGGCCCGCGTGAGCTGGCATCCTTCGGCAGAAGCTCTCGACTAGGGTAAACGTCAAACTCGACTATCCAAGCAGTTATTCGGCTAGCCGGATATACCAGCGTATGCTGGTACTCTTGGGACGGATTCGGTGCAAAAGCAGGACTGCTGAAGCCGACTGAGCAACTGACAATTTTGTTCGCATTTTGTTATGTCGCACCCATCTACAGTTTACATTGTGAACGATCCTCCCTGTAGACTTGTCTAGTTCGCCTGTTGTTGTTGCTGCGATATTATAAAGAGGTTTAACCCGACGGCCGTTCGTCTTAACCTAGCTCAGCAGCATGGCCTGAACATGGTGGCGGATAGGCTGGGAAATAGCCTCTGCCCCTGGATTTCGGCAACAGAAGCAACTTCTCTACGGCGAAGTCTGCATGCAGGCAGCAGCTGGACACGATAGCAAATAACATCCTTTTCACGAACTACTCTATAACTGGTTTGACGAGCAAGGTACATGGCTCACCAGTCAGTACCCAAGCAACTTCACTCAAGCCCAAAAGGGTGTGCATTGTTAAACACCATCAACATGGCACACATACGATATGCAGCAGAGCTTACTCTTTCCTAATGTACGAGCAGAAGATGCCAGCTTTCTGCGTGTATCGTTTACTACACCAAGGTCAGCCCTAATCTTCTACCAATGGGTGGTTGAGGGGCAATAATGCAAGAGCACACGTGCACTGCTTTTGGCACACTATCTGAACACATTTTCCGTATGCTTCATTCCGCCAGTAACATCTTGTAGTTAGCAAACAAGGCATGCACACTGGCTGACGAATATCAAATAAATGCTAATTATCTATGCAAGCTTGTAATAAATATCTCACGTGCATGCTGCAAATGCACCGCAATAGCCATTCACAAAGTCAGAGCCTGGTCTGCTGGAGAGTAACAGCAAGCTTGAAAGCAAACGTATAAGTAAATATGTATCACCAGCTGATGATTAGTAATACAAAAAAGATAAGTGGTCAGAAACGGTGTGGACCGATGAATTTGCTACGACTATTGTTTGTGTAGGGTTAGCGCAATGTGTCTCAGCCGTAGGCAGACCAGTCATGCACCAGTACAGTCAGAATCGACTATTAATGCCGAAGCTCTATGCTAACACTATCACTTGAATACCAACAGTTGCCCCCCACCAAGTAACTTGGATCTCTTTAACATGAGTAGAACATAAGCCAACGACCCTTCCCCACTAATAGCTCAAACCGACGGTTCAGAAATACACAGCAGAGAAATCCCTTTGTTGAAGCGATCGTAAGTGTCGAAGCGACAAGCTGTATCAGGGTTTATTACTATCGGCATTGCTGCCACAGAGATAGTGGGGCATGGTAACTGCATTGCTTGCTTACCTGTTGTGACCGTGCTGCAATATGTGTCCTCCAGCCGCCGAATCAGAGCTTTCACTTGACTCAATGAACTCCCTCAAATCACGACTGGTACGTCTTGCGCTAAACACAGATCATTCACGTCAACCCTGGCATATGAAATGACTAACTGGCTATAGGATCAACTGGCATGAAAAAGTCCCCCATCAACATACTGCTTACTCTTGATAGGCTAGACGATTCACACAATGCAGCATGCTTAAAGCTGACTGTGCCAAGTCTGTTCGTGTTTCCATTCATCAAACAAACGCCAACATCAAAGTGAGCACACGACTAAGTGGAAGAGGCAAAACGCAGTAGATGTATGCCTTACTCACCCAAAGCACACCAGTGTCATGGGAGTCCTACACACCGGACCTGTGCTGCGAAAGGTACAGCCTATAAGGTCATGGGGGTCATAAGATCCATCATAGTTGTCATCCACAGACACATCGATTCTATCGTAGTCGTCTGAGGCCTGAAAAAATTGATAGGCTGCTACACCGCTCACAAAAAGGCCTGCAATCATATGAAAACTATAATTCACTTGTGTAGTTTGCCAAGAGAACTTAATCTCTATCCAGGCACTTTGTATATGCCACAGGGCTCAAGCCCATGACCTCGGTGGTTGAAGGCAAGCACCTTACTCCTAGACCACACCAGGATCGCATCTGCATAACAGAGTAGAGATAAGCGATAAGCACAGAATAAAAATGTTATTTGCACACTTTATCATACACAAACACTACAGAAAGTTTGATATACACTAAAATGCATAAGTATTTGGAATGCCTAGATTTGCTTAATTAGCAGTTGTTCCTAACCCCCCCCCAAACCAGCCCTGAGCCAGGTTGAGTTCTGCCTGCTAAGTGCTGGCAAAATGGAAATCAGTACCAAAGAATGAATTGCATCGATAATGATGCAAGTTTTCAACAATATACCTAAAATTAGCTTAAAAAATCACTTAAAATGACAGAACTTGGCTAGTTTGCCCTACGGGTTGGGTTAAGTTGCTTGCCTTTGGCGACCGATGTCATAGGCTCGAGTCTTGGGGCATTTGTGAAGTGTCTGAATAGAGATTAAGATTGAGTTCTCTTCGAGTGCTATATACATACACACACACACACACACACACACACACACACACACACACACACACACACACACACACACACACACACACACACACACACACACACACATATATATACACATATATTTACCCTTAATAAACTAATGCCAAAACCTCAAGACTGTTAACATGTTTAATTATATAGTGAACCTATTGATTATGTATTAATTCACCGGAAAGGACTACCAGCCTTGCCGAAGGACGCCGAATTGTGTCAAACTTCATAAAGGGTAAAATTCAGGAATGCTGACTCAAAGTTATAGTGTGATGACGTGGCAGCAAAAAGCAGAAGGTGCTGTGGTTGCTGCTCAGTCCAATGAACCAAAGGGGCAGGCCCGAGATAACTAATAGTAAAAAAGGAATTGCTGTCGACCGATTAAGTGTCAAGGAATCAGTGAATACGAATTTATTGAGGGGTTAACGTAGCTTGAAGAGTTCCGCAGAGAGAGGATGCCATTTCAAGATGCTAAATAATGCCCCAGACAAGGCTTCAAGGGCAGAATGCAAGGTTGAAAATCGGAGCCTCTGGGTGGAGACAACCCTATACCTCAACAGCAAGTGGAGATGTCCTTTTCAAGGAAGGACCCAAAAGATGCCTCGTTGAACCACGTCCACAGAGGTCAAGCTGCCTTAACTAGCCACTCCTCAACGGAGAACACGCAGCATGCACACAACAGGCACACCCATGCCGCCAAGAGCTGGCAACCGGCTGGATCCAGCCATCACGACCAAACACAAAGACCAGCCGATCCGAGCTAGGTCAGTTATCTCAAGTGCGCAGCCAGCTGTTCCCAACGAGTTGTCGGTCCTACTGAAGACGACCACTTCCAACAGTGGGCTAGCAGCAACGGTCAAATGCAGTGTCGGCAAGCAGCAGATAGCCACACTCGTGGAAAGCACCACCGTTGCTATACATGACATAATGCCGAGTAACTTCATAAGCTGAGCAGTACAAAAACCGATTAAAGCACGGTAGGCACAAAAAATTAGGTGTCTCAATCAGTATTCGTGCCTAAGTATGCCGATTACATCTCGACTTACAGCAAGCTCGTTGATACTTTGGCTCAAGTTAAAGCTATTTCTGCAATGACAAACACTGCCTTGCAATCTGACGTTTTTGTAATGCTCAGAGATGCTGAAAGGCCAGGTGCGATAACAATCATAACACCAATCTTTGCTTTGTAATGTAATGTATCTCCATCTGTAACTACACAAAGTCATAAAGACCACATGTGGGTGTTACGCAGGACAGTTTTGTATGGCCCACTCACAGCCTAAGCGGCTTTCGGTACAAATTCGGTAGCCAACAGACTTTGTCTCACGCAACAAAGAGAAAGTGGGAAGCATAGCAGAGTCAGGAGAGCAGTTGAGGTAGTGAGTAGCATGGAAGCAGCAGCTCAGGACTGCTGAAAAGGATGAGCCATAGTCGGCTGCAGGAGAGTAGTTGTTGTTGCATAAGAATTGTGTAAGTGAGTTCCACAGTCTAGGACCTGCAGAGCTAAAGCTTCTATCGCTAACGGTCTTTAAGCGCAGGAATGGGACAGCTAATTCATTGTCCACACAGGACCTGAGGGTGCGAACAGGCTGAAACTGATGCAGCAGTTCAGCTAGGTACACAGGAGCCCAGCCGTGGCGGGCCTTATGGGTGAGCGTAAGAACTTTGCTCTGTATCCGTTGCTCAACCAGCAACCACCCTAGATCTTTTAGCAAAGGAGATACGTGCTCAAACCTCTGGGACTTGAAGACTAGCCTTGCAGCCATGTTCATAGTCTGCTGCAGTGGCCTACTTGCTTTCTTTGGTAGCTCAGCCAAAAGAGAATTACAATAATCAAGCCGAGACAGAACTAAGGAGCTAGTTAAATTTTTTACAAGCCACTGTGGGAGACAGCTCCTAATCTTGGATAGGGATCGGACGTGATGGCTAGCTGCAGAAGCAGACTTCTGAATCAAGCTTTTAAAACCTAGGCAGCTGTCGAAAACGACACCTACATTTCGAGCACGTGGTGATTGTCGCACAATAGCATCACCTATTAGATGAGCAAAGCCTTTTAATTCAGCCACACGCTTAGGGTGTCCTATGAGCAGCAGTTCGGTTTTATCATCATTTAATTTCAGGAAGTTTTCCGACATCCAGGATCGAATATCGGCAAGGCAAGCATTCATTTTCTCAGTTGCCGCAGCAGATTCCGACGGTTTGAATGACAAATACAACTGAGCATCGTCAGCATAGAAGTGAAAACCTATTCCATGGGCCTTAATCACTTTTCTCAAAGGTTGTGTATAAATGGAGAACAGCAAGGGACCGAGTACAGACCCCTGAGGGGCTCCACAGGTGACCCTTCTCGTGTGTGAGACCTGATCCCCACACGACACGGATTGAACACGATCAGGCAAGTACGATTTAAACCACGCCAGTGCTTCGTCTGCCAGACCGATCATTGTTCTCAATCGTTCAAGCAGAACATCGTGATCAATGGTGTCGAAAGCAGCAGACAGATCTAGCAGAGCTAGGGCAGTGACATTCCCGTCGTCGTTGCCACGTAGAATGTCATTGTTAACACGGAGGAGAGCAGTTTCAGTGGAGTGCTGCCTCTTGAACCCTGATTGAAATGTTTCTGACATTCCATTATTTTCAATATGTTCAACCAGCTGCTTAGCAACAATTTTTTCAAGAATCTTTGACAAGAAAGAAAGAAGGGAAACTGGGCGATAGTTTGCTAGGACCTCTGTGTCTAATCCAGGTTTTTTAAGAATGGGTCTAACGATTGCCGATTTGAAGGACTTGGGGACGATCCCTTTTCCCAAAGAAGCATTAACAATCTTGGTTATGGCAGGGCTAAGTTGGTCTGCCAGTGAAGACCACAGAGATGAAGGTATAGGGTCTTCAGGAGACAAGCTCTTTTTGCTTGACCTTATTAGAGTAGTACCTTGTAAGGAAGGTCACAGGTTGTGGAACCTTTAGTCGGAGGGGGCTTAATAGAGGCATGAATGTGCACAATTGTTTCAGTAAAGAAGGCTGAAAACTTTTCGGCTGAGTCCTTAATATCTGGGGAGTCAGACCTCTCAGCATTGGCCAGTAAATGGTTTACCGTTTTATAAACCTGTTTAGTGTCCGACTGGAAGGAATTCAACTTTCTAATGAAAAAAAGCCCCGGTTTTTTAAGCTTTCGGGTGTAAACTCGAAGGAAGTTTTTGTAATTGACTAGATCAGCATCAGACCCCGATTTCTTGAAGCGACGTTCAAGCCTGCGCTTAACCCGGCGCATCTTTAGGTTTGGCACTTTAGGTAAATAGTTTACCGTTTTATAAACCTGTTTAGTGTCCGACTGGAAGGAATTCAACTTTCTAATGAAAAAAAGCCCCGGTTTTTTAAGCTTTCGGGTGTAAACTCGAAGGAAGTTTTTGTAATTGACTAGATCAGCATCAGACCCCGATTTCTTGAAGCGACGTTCAAGCCTGCGCTTAACCCGGCGCATCTTTAGGTTTGGCATATGCTGCCTCACATAAAATGCAGGCTCTACATCTGGTCAGTTTCCACACCGTCCCCACTGCCATATCCTCGGCTGATAAATCCCTTGTCTTAACCTCACAAAATAATTTCAACAGCTGAATTCTCAATTGGAATCAAATGTGGATGCTTAGCCAGCATTGCTCCTATCTCCTGCCCTTTATTCTCCTGCAGCCGAGAGTCTTGATTATATTCCTGTGATTGACTAGAGCCTTCCTTAATAGATGCCTAGGAGTTTGGAAGGATCTCTCAATTGATTTCCAGCATAGAGCCAAAACTCAGTGACTGTAAAAGCATACGACTGTTGTTATAGCTACGTTCAGTTAGAGGTGGCACCGTGAAAAAACCAAGAGCCATTCACATCTGAGTCAGTTTACTCAAACTCAACTGGGTGTCAGCAATTACATACATCTCTGTTTGAGATGTTGCTCCCTTTCCAAAAGTCGACAATTTGAATAAGAGCAACGTAAAGAAGTAAAACAAATAACAAGCCAGTGGATATCTAAATGCTTATCGCTTCGGGCTGCTGGGTCTCCCACGCTGGCCATGGCCTTCGCTATGCCGGCAGCTAGTAACCTGCATGTTAGTTATGACCACGCGCAGCTATTATCGCTAGGTCATGATACATCAAATGCATTCCTAGATGTTACTCCTGCTGCTAAGATTCGTGAAATATGCATTAACAAAAGAAAAGCACCGCGGAGCCAGCCTAGATGCCGTACGTTTGGCAGGAACTGCAGCTGAGTACCCACTCTTTTGGTATTCCTAGCGTTGTCTCGAACCACTCAGCATGCTTCCCCACATGTGTCACTGTGAATCTCTCTAACTTAGTGGTCATCAAGCCTGTTATAACACCGGCAGCTCAACTTAATGCTTGCCTTAGGAATCCTCGTTCAATGTGCAATAAACCTCTAGTAATAAGCGATCTTGTTTCTGAAAATGGTCACGACCTGCTCGCCTTGACTGAAACTTGGCTAAAATCGGTTAACTGCCCGACAATGAAAGATGCTACCCTGACTAATTTCTCATTCTTTCACACCCCTAAATCAATCAAAACTGGAGGCGAAGGTGCTATTATCCTGAGCTCAAAATTCGACTTCAAGCCATTTGCAGTACCCTCGAAACAGTCTATTGAATCGATTGCCTTGATTTCACTCAAAAACAAGCTACCGACTGTGGCAGTAGTCTATCGCCCACCAGGTATCAAATGCACCTTTATCTCAGACTTCTCCTATCTCATTTCGATTCTGTCTGCAAGAAATCGGTCATTTCTCGTTATGGGTGATTTCAACATTCACTTTGATAACTTATCTGATGCTTTCAGCACTGAATTTCGTGCCTTGATTGACTTATTGTCTCTTGCGGCCCATGTGCAAGGCCCTACTCACATCAAGGGTCACACACTCGACCAAATTTTCTCATAAAACTGCACTCTGTCATCACCAATTATTACCAAATCCAGCCTCTCTAACCACATGCAGATCTCATTTAGCCTACGATGTGTGCCCTCCTACTACTCCTCTAAAATAGCCTGTGAATCGTGAAATCTCAAGACCCTTGACATCAATGCTGTCAGTGCAAGAATATCTGCTTCGACTCTGCTGCTCAATCATCCTTCCGACCTGTCATAATTGGTAGACTGCTACAACACGACACTAGCTGACAAGCTCGACGAGTTTGCACCTCTGACTGAGCACACTGTGTGTCATCGCCCTCACCCAGACGGCCTAAGGTTTACCACAGACATTAAACTAGCAAGGTCAATTGAGCAGAAGCTTGAAAAATGATACACAAGATCAGGACTGACAGTCCATCGACAGGCATACGAGGACTTACTGTAGGTCGTACCAATCGATCCTATCGAAGGCCAAGTCTAGCTTCTATAAAAACATCGTTGAATCATAGATGCACAATCCAAAAATGTGTATGTCAATGACCAACCATCTCCTAAACCACTCCCAGGTTAGCTCCTTACCTGATGATCCCAGTGATGATCTAGCTGATTGCTTCTCTAGCTTTTTTGCCCAGAAGATTCGTAATAGAGAATGCATACCCCAGCCTGCGACAGTGCCGTGCCTAGATGTCATTGGCTGCCGGTACTAAGCAGGGGTGGGGCCTTCCCGCCCTTGACTGACCAATCGACGCGAAACGTTCCTGCTGCTAGCACTAGCAACCGCGCAGGCCATTCGGAGCGCAGTACTCCTAGGCACAGACGACAGGTAGCTCCGTTAGCATTAACGTCTGCAGAGAGTTGTTGATTAAACGTTGTCGAGTTCGGTTGAGTTTCGAGTGCTCCAGAGTCATTTGCTGTTCAAAAATACGTGCACACACACGTTCACAACATCTACATTCAAGCAGTTCACTTGTGATCTCGTCCTGAAGTTCATATCCTAATCAGAGAAGACAAAATCTTCGGATCCTATTCCCACCGCCCTGCTCCTATGTTGCATTGATCTGCTGCTGCCATGCATAACTAACAACATTAATATGTCATTAGCCTCAGGTCATGGCCCAGCACCTTTCAAAAAAGCTGTAGTCAGGCAACTACTCAAGAAAGTGACACTCGACCAAGAGAACTTAAGCAACAACCGCCCAGTCTCCCTTCTACCATTTCTATCAAAGACACTGGAACAAGTCGTGGCAGGCCAGCTGAACTCGTATATTGAAACTTCAAACCTTGCTAGTAAGTTCCAGTCTGGCTTTAGAGCTTATCACTCCACAGAGTAAGCGTTGCTTTGGATGTACAGCGACCTACATAGGAATGCAGACTTAGGTACAGTATCTCTGCTTGTTTTGCTCGATCTTTCGGCAGCTTTTGATGCTATCGATCACCAAGTCCTCTCATCTCACTTGGGCATCACTGGCGCTGATCTCAAATGGTTCAGGTATTATCTCAGTGGGAGACTCCAGACTATTGATGTGAATGGACATAGATCATCCAAAGTACCTCTGAAATATGTGGTACCTCAGGGCTCCGTGCTAGGTCCAGTTCTTTTCACGGTTTATACTCTCCTTATTGCCGATATGATTGCCAAACACAATCTAGGCTTGCACTTCTATGGAGATGACACTCAGTTGTACCTTTGCTTTGATCCCTCCCAGCCTTCCAGAACGTCGAATTCTCTCAACTCTATTGTTGCATGTATGGGTGACATAATATGCACATGGCTGGCAGAAAACTCTCTTAAATTGAACAATGACAAAAACCAACTTACTAGTTATGGACAAACCAAGTGTGATTTAGAAATTGGAAAGGCTAACGATCAAAATCGACTCTGCCAGCATATCTCCAGTTGAATCTGCACACAATCTAGGTGTCATGTTCAAAAGTGACCTTTCGTTAGACGACAACATCAGCTCCATTCAAGTCCACCTACTTTCAGCTAGATAGTATTGCTGAAATTCGGGCTTGTTTAATAATAATAATAATGCACTTGATAAAGTGCCCTCAGAGAATTCAATCTCTTTCTAGTTGCTTGACAGTTTAGATAGGGATACCACAACTAAGTTGGTCCATGCATTTGTGACATCCCGTTTTGACTTCTGTAACTCACCGCTTGCTGGTCTACCGGCATGTGCAATCAGGCGCCTACAGCTGATGCAAAACTCTGCAGATAGGCTTGTCTGTCGTGAGCATCACAGTTGCCTCATTACACCACTTCTCGCCGACCTGCACTGGCTCCCAGTCAAGGCATCGACTGGGAGCCAGTGCAAGCCGGATACGTCGGCTCAAAAGTTTTGTCACTCACTTTTAGGTCCCTTCATTATTTGGTTCAAGCCAAGATATCAGATCTTCTCTTCAACCAGCCTACGCACAGTACAAAAAACTTTTCGAAATCTTAGTTCATATGCTCCCAAAGCCCAGAAGTCACTCCCGACTTCCGTCACGACATCTCATGACTTGACCACATTTAAAAAGAAATTAAAAATGCACACATTTATGAGAGGATTGGCGAGTTCCCGTGATTCGTCCTTCATGTGCTTATATGCATGCTGACATTGGAGCATGCTGCCACTAACCACACTTGCATGCTGACCCTGCGCATGTCACCCCTGACCATGTTATTCATGATGTTTATTAAGCGAGATATTTCCACTCACCATTCGATCGTGTTTCCTTTGCAGCAAATGTAAAACGCCTAGACAGAAATTGAGTTCTCTGAGCGTGCTTTATCAAGTGTATTACTACTATTATTATTATTAAGGTAATGGTTTAACATAATTTCACAATTATTTGATTGACGAAATTAAAATTTCACATTTGCTACATTATTTATTAAAAATGTGTGTCATACGGTGGCAGCGGGTGGCTCCTATCCCTGGTCCCCTTCTAATTCTCATGGCCAAGCAAAGTCGCGGTTTTCGGGCATTACATACATAAGCAAACATACTGCACTCATACCGTATAGAAGACCTTGAATCTGCTATGCGACAGCCGAATATGCTTCAACAGCCCGTACATGTCGCGACAGTTTGTGATGCACCAGGGGCAGGTTCTCGAGTTCCAAGCAGTCATGAGATGGCAGCGATGGCTTCCGATGAGAAAGTAAAAACGCAATGGGCGGCAAGCTGACAAATCGCTCTCAGTGGCCTTGGCTAGCACTTCACTTGCCGTCGAGTTCTCTGAGCAGCTGGCGGTGCCTGGAAGAGCAAAAGCTACATGGCTTCGGAAGCAAGCCACCAGCAGCAGCACTGGCTGGACCAAGCAGGCATGCCTGGAGAAGACCACCAAAACTTAAAGCACTACATCAGAGTCAGCTGGCCGGCACAGCATGCCACGGCTATGCTCAGAACGCACCTGCGTGCATGCAAAAGCTCTCCCTAGTCAGCTGTGCCTGCCCATTGGCAGCAGCACCAGTCAGCTCAAGCTGCTGTGGAGCCAATGCATCGAGCCGCTTGTTCGTCCAGGTCACCTCAAAGCGCAGAACGGGCAGAGCGTTCAGGCTGCTGTCGATCACCTGCAAACCGAGAGACCTCGACAAAATCGACTCGGTGACAAAGCCTGACTGCATGCACTGGCTGCTTAGCACGGCTATCGTGACAACGCCAAGCCGAAGCTTGGCCGGCCTTACATCTTTGGGCAATGTCTCCCACGAGCTGTGCCATGCTGTCCTTTTCTTGTGGTTAGCTGCAACGAGCGGTTTCTCTTCCCTCAGGAAAACCTCGTATTTGCCCTCTTCAAGCACACAGCCCTTGTGCTGATCAAACAGTGGCACCTCGGCTGTCAGAACGATCCCGCCGACGTTGCCATTGAGACCATGGATTCCACTGGACAGCCCGCTCGTCACGACTGAGTGACCAGAGGCTGAAAAATGCAGCGCTTAAAACCAGCTGTGGTAGGACAATGCAGATCAATTTCTTCTCCCCCAACATTTCGAAGCATTTCTTGTGAGTGTGTGTGGCAGCACCAGACGATCGCCAGGAAACCATAACTCACATGGTGAATGGCAGCCATTCGAACCGTTAGGCGGTGGCCCCGTGGTGACGTTGAACTTGATCTTGTATGCCTTGACCAGATAGCCATTGTCCTCAAGAAACCAGTCTGCCTTAAGCGACATGAGATTCTTCCCATCGCCGGGCGAGGCTCGATTGATGGTTGCCTGGCCAGCGTACTCCCTCACAACAACTTCACTGTCCTAGAACAAGGCGTGAGTGAGTGGCATAAAACGTCACTTCGGTTTACACCGTTCAAAGCAGGCTGCTGTAGTTGTCTCACAGCAAAACAACTACAGCCGATGAGCCGGACTGCATCGTCAATGGAACTGCCATTAATTATCACACCAACGATTCCAGCAAGTGCAAGGTAAGGTATCAAACTACGAGATTGCAAGGGACATTGCATCGTTGACAGGCCGGAGCAGCAAAAGGTTGTCAAGGACACATGGTAAGCCTGAATGCCTCATACGAATCGGCCAACAAAATACTAGTTTCCGGTGAGGGCAGGCGGTCAGAAGAGGCTCTTCTTCTGGTAGCCTCCTGAATTTGGTTACTGATGTTCGCCTTCCAAGCATCATCATCAAGCATCCATCAACTGCAAAGCAACGATTGCACCTCCTCATTTGAGCAAGTGGCCGGTCGAACTGCACCCTGGGAAACTCTCGAAGCCAAAGCAATGTAATGCTGCCCCCGGCAAAAGCCTCTAGTCCATGTGAATTAAACAGGTAAACCCTTTCCGACAACACAATTCTGAATGTGTGGCGACAGATTTCCAAAAACAGAAGCAGAGAGAAAATTGCCAGTCACCGGAAAAACGATGAATTCACAGCTCACTGAAGAAGCTTCGAGGTCATTTCATTGGTTGGGCAGTCAGTGGCTTTCTCAGGAAAACAATGGTGCAAGCCCATGCGTGCCATCTAGCAGCATTAATTCTACAATGGCAGACACTCAAGAGCTCAGAATTGGGTGACGGAAACGTCATCTTCACCGAACAATGCCATACCGTCGGTCCTGCCTACGACCAGCAGGCAAAAGCAGCCTTGATTTAGGAAGGACTGTGCTGCATTCAGCAGAGCCATAGCAGCAATCACTTCTTCCAACAGTGAGCTATAATGAATTGCCTACTGCAGGACTCAAATGCACAGCTCGGGTGGTGAAGTGCAAGCACCTCATAGCCAAGATAAGATCTAGTGGAATAATATTGGTCACAAACACACATACAAGCAGCCACACCCATCACGACAAATGCAGCCACAGGCTGTGTGATAACGTCAAGGCTGCCAGGGTTACCTTTCGCTTTCGGTACAGAACTTTTATCACCGAAACGTCGATGACCACGCATGCATCAGACCTGTCTTTTCCTATAAAAACCCACCATGAAAGCAGCTGAAGGCACACAGCAAATGAAAAACGTCACATAATTTGTCACATAATTAGCAGCAATGTGATTGCATGTTACAATGTGATATGATGTGAAGAATAGCAATGTGATTTGATGTTACAGGGCACCACGTGCAAGCACAGGCATTTGCAAACTCTAGATGGGGCAGATTCTAATCAAGGGGGCAAGATGGGCTGTGCTTCAGCAACAATGTGACCGGTCTATTCGAGGCTAACGGAATCACATGTAACCCGAGTGAAGTTCTCCCATTCATGGGCAGTTCATCGTGTAGTCTCAAAGTCGTGCTGCTTCGTAACAGGAACAGTACCTGTTTCTCCCTATGGCTCACTTTGTGCACTTTAAGTAGGACTACATGGATGTCAAGATCTTGCTGAGTGCCTTGAAATACAGCGACTATAGCTGGCAGGTCATGGCTGACTTCAAAATAGTGTCATTCCTATTAGGCTTATCAGGTGG
This sequence comes from Cristatella mucedo, assembly GCA_009760855.2. Lineage (NCBI taxonomy): Eukaryota > Metazoa > Bryozoa > Phylactolaemata > Cristatellidae > Cristatella > Cristatella mucedo. The sequence goes on along the minus strand of WPIO01000019.1, from coordinate 5,260,069 downwards.
TTTCACAAAGTTGCATTGTTTCTTTGCCTATGAGACAGCTGGGGCACTAAGGCACACTATTACAGAAGGGAATAGCCACAGCTGACAGAGTTCTCCGTAGGGAAGAACAACGTCGAGGGGAAGTTGCTGGTAGACCCTCGGGAGGTGCCAATGCCACCACTGCACGTCAAGATAGGTCCCATCAAGCAAAAGATCATAATAGAGTAATGAATTTCCCAAGAAGCTGAACAGGACGAAGAAAGTAGCTTGAAAGCTTCGTTGCAGTAGTTCACTCTTCTTCAAATCTTTTGAAGACCGTGCCTCTGGTTCATATGCACCGCAAAGCTTGGAAATAACTCTTCACTGACATGAAATCTCCTGACTTGATATTTAAAACAGTGAACACCTAGCTGAGCCTAACAACCTATTGACACGGTTCCTTTCCAGCATATATAAAGTACCTAGAAACAGATTTAGTTATCTTAGAGTCCTATATAAATGGATCTTAGCCCAGGCAATAAGGTGCTTGCTCTTCACGATCCAGGTCGTGGGTTCGAGTGCTGAAGTAGGCAATCCTTTATTACCTCTTGAATCAGCTAACATTATTATTATAAATCCCACTCATAGTGGGCTATGTTGCCTGTTGTATGACTCAAACCAATGACCCGGGTCATGAAGTAAGAATGCCAGAACACTCGGTTAAGATCTCAAGGCAAATGTTCGTATTCACAACCCTTCAACGAGGGTACTTTTTCTTGGATTGATCACTTTCTACCAGTGCTGACATATAACCTCCAAGACTCGAATATGCCTATTTTACCGATGCTTTGGTAAAGTACGAATTAAACATCTTGTACTGCTTGTTCTTGCTTCTTACGAGGGGTATCGCATGCAAAAGAATTGCACTGGCTATTTTCACTTCAAGCAGACTTTTTTAATCATGTTTATTGCATTCATGCATGCATACAAACCGACCCCCTCATTCATTCATGATAGTGGCAATAATTCCGAGTTGATTACAAACGAATGGCAGCTTTGCTTTTCGTACCAGGCAACGACCACATACAACACCGTCACCATAAACAAGGTCTGCCCAACAGCTCTGCTCCAAATAAAAATCAAGCAAAGCGCTTACCATCAGTACCATCTGAGACTGGCACAATTAGATCTAATAAAGATATACCAGGATCTTAAGCATTCAAGCAAGAAGACATATAGTGTAATATACAGAGACCGACTAAAATTATGCATACAAATTCGTATGCACAGCTCCTATGCAAATAAACAACACCAAGATGAACATACTACCACATTCCAATGTCATTAAATTATAAAGGCTGTGCAAAAACCTTCAAAGGCTCCTATGAACAACCCCTTGGAAAGCAGGAGTTTTGCTTTGTTTCATGAGCTGTAAAGTTTCTGCCACCAAAAAGGATGCTCTGGGTTTGAGAGTTACGACCGGTGTAAAATACAACTGAGATGCTTAACCAGCCAGTAACACAAGCACAACCTATTGCCAATTACCCTCAAAAGAATGCTTTGTCTAGTCGGCTTCAGCTTACAAATGTCTGAATACTAGATTTAATTCAGCTAAATTGATTATTAGTATGTCCTTATTCACAGGCAAGCATGCATTCTGCCGATCTTTAGCTATCGGACAGCACTTCTGAAGCACCGTTCAGAGGGCCATCTCACACTGAATGGTACTGTAAATCGCTTGTCTGCGGTTGGCATCATCTTACTAGCAAAAAAACTTATCACCAGCAGGATTTGAGATCCAATTATCAGATATAGAATCCCTCATGTCAACCACCAGACAACCGGGACAATTGGTTATTCCTCCACTCGAGGTTCTTTCAGTACATTTAATCACATAAATCCGTGCACCTCCACATTCTCAGCATTCGAGCTTGAAGGGGAACAAACCAAAGCCACAGAGCATCTGGGAGCTTTGGATAGCCGGGAGTTACCTACAGACTTGTTACCCCATCCCACAGAGCTAAAATCAGGCCAATTTCGCAGGTTTTCCAATTCAATAATGATCGAACTTGCTTTCGAGGTTTCTCAACATTTATAACATCAAATTGCATTTTTTGCACAACTCTATGGTTCAAAGATAATCTTTGTGTTTGCATAGTACCCATACTTACGAATCGGTCACATGTAGCTACAAAATGCAGAGCACAAAACATAGTAGTAAATATGCTAATGGGATGTTAACACTGCCTCATTAAAATTACCAAAACAATCGTAAGATTGTGGACTGTGGCTTGGAATGAGTGAATTAGCCTTGAACTATAATATCAACGAATAAACTGAGATGGTTAGATGACCTAGGCAGCTGAAGCCGGTCAGCGGTGCAAGACCAACGTCAGGAATGACTTGCTCGTTCAGATGGTAGCAATTCAGAACTAAACAGCCAAACTTCAACACCTTGCAGGACAATAACAAGATAGTACATGGATCGATATTGGTGTAAAGTATAAGTAGAAAGCTTACTGCGAGTGGCGTGGATGCAAAAACGACCTCAACTCAAAATTAGACCTCTTATGGTGAGCCCGTGATCATGCCTCCTGAGTAAAAGGCGATTGGCGCTCTACTTAAAGGACTAAGGCAAATCAGTGATAGTGGGTTAACAGAAAGCAATGCATAAAGGTGCCAACAGAAGGAAACATGATATTCAGAATTGACAGACTTCAACCTACTGTGAGATTTGGCAGGAAATCGGTGGCTATTTGGGGCTGCTTGGCTTCTAAAAAAGGCGTTGGAACTCTGCATCAGAAAGAAGGTATTATGGACCACTAGGTTAAGCAAGTTGACTTACCAAGTGCAATATACTACTTGTGGATGGTTTTATGTGGCAGTAAGATAACGACTCTAGGCACATTGCCAGGTCAGTAAAGCACTTTGCCAGGGAATCCGATGTGTAGGCAGCTGAGTAGGGTGTTGACCTATATAAGTAAGAAAATCTTTTCAGTACAATTCAGGCTCTAAGGAATGCTAGAGTGCAAGAGACAGTGCAGAAGCTTGTGGCCTCTATGCCTGCTTTGATAAGGGACGTCATAAAGAATCATAGTGGTGCAACGTCATAGTAAAAGCTTATATCACAGCAAATGCCTTCGTTTGTGGACTGTCAATAGATATTTTTGCATGCTGTGCACAGTTTGATATACCCGGAATCGTAGAAAATCCTCTTATTAAAGGAACCCGGTAGCAGCTACAGCAGCACCAGTCATACAGAACAAACTTCTTTTGATATTGTGCATTCAATCCAGTACATTACTTGACAGGAAGTGCACAGGTTCCCAAATCATGATTTAAGCTCTGCTACCGCATAAGGCAGTGAAGACAAAGCTTGCAACTCCTGGCCTCAGGTACATGCATCTACCACGTTAGTTTTGAATGGATCTCAGAGCCAAGGCAGAACTGAATTGCTTGCATGGTTTCTACTTTCAGTATTACTTTAATAAATAATGTGTCAGAAGATTTAATTTGGAAAGCTCTTTTGTGCTGCTATTGACACCTTAAATTTGATTACATTCTCCAATTGACCACTCACACGATAGTTGGAGTATGATCCATTTGCTGCTGCGACGAGCACGGAAATCAAATTTATTGCAGAGCTATTTTGTACTGCATAACGGTTGGGAAAAGCAGCTACAGTGATCAAGCTGTACCTTGGTTAGAATCAAACTCAAAACACAATAGATTTAAGTAGAATTTATCTGGTCCAAACAGTCGCTCCTTTCGAGAAGCAATAGTAATCTCTAATAAGTCATCCAGAAGAAAGTTGCATCTATAACGAGCGTAACGTCATAGCTAAACAACAGGCATGCACGTACAAGAAAAGAAAACAGTTAAGCATAAGCACACGAAGCACATGCAATCTTGAACAAGTACAGAAGAATAATAAGTTGATATTTGCATAGCAACATAAGAGGTAAATCTCTTTCTAGGCACTTATCATACTCGGGAAAGGGAGCATGTCAATCGGTTAGTGATAACAAGCACAGTCTCAGCAGGAATAAGCACGCAAAGGGGAATTCACACAAAGACTAAAGACTAAATGCTGTGAAGAACATGCAGGTTTTAGTTTTTTAATGCCGTTTAAGTCAGGAGATGTCGCGACGTCAGTAGAGAGCAAGCTATAGGTTTTAGGAACATAGAAATAAAAGGCACGGTCTCTAAAGGATTTCAGGTTGGTTAGAGGCACAGCTTAATGACTTAAGGTGCTATGATACCTGACCTAATCAAGGATTAGCTTGGACAGGTAGTCCGGAACAAGAGAATGAAGGGACTGAGAAGACATAAAAGTGAGTGACAGAACCTTGAAATCAATACACTGCTTGATGGAGAGCCAGAGTAGGCTGGTGAGAAGCGGTGCAATGTGGCAGTTGCAACATTCAAGACAGACAAATCTACATGCCGAGTATTTCACCAGCTGTAAGCACTTTATTGCACAGGCCGGAAGACTTTCGAGCAGTGAGCCATAGAAGTTGAGACGAGATGTGGCAAATGCACGGACCAGCTTGAGCATGTTATTCCTGGCAGGCCTAAACGCTTGTAATGTTATAGAGTTTACAGCAGGAGCCTTGACTATAAAACTAGTAAGGTCGTCCACTGAAAGGTCACTTTGGACTAGGACACTCAAATTTTGTTCAGGTGCTACAGGTGATGATATGCTGGCAGTGTCCAATTTGAGGGTTAGGCTTTCCAATTTTTGAGTAACTCCAGATTTGCCCATAACTGCTAAGTTGATTGTATCGCATTGCAATTTGAGAACATGCACTTTCATCCAACTGTAAATGCTTACAGCACATTCTGCAAGGTAATTGAGAAAGTTTGAGATGCTAGAGAGCAGTAAGGGTCAGAGCACAGGTACAACTGTGCAGCCGTCTGCATGAATATGAAAGCCCAGATTGTGCTTGGTAATTCAATAATTAAAAAATAATCAGCAAGATGGAGTGTATATTGCGAAAAAAGTGGACCAAGCACAGATCCCTAGGGTAACTCGTATTTTAGAGGCTCCTAAAATGACTGTTGCCCATCGTCATCAATACTATGAAATCTACTGAGGTAGGATCTAAACAATTGCAGTGCAGTGCCAGTGATGACTGGCGTGATGACAGGTAAACGACTTGAGACACAAGAATGGTTGGCAAGATGCAAAGCCTGATTGGGAAGTAAGTCTGATAGGTAGACCAAAGCAGCAACAGAGTTATGTGCCGTAAAATTTAGTGACAGAAACTTGAAGTTGATACGATGGTTGATGAGGAGCCAGTCTAGCCAAGTGAGAAGTGGCATAATTCGGCAGTCGCAAGGTTCGCGACAGGCAAAAGTAGTGGTGGAGTTTTGCAACGACCCTACAAAGCCGAAGCAGATGCGAAGCATCGGGACCACTAAAAATGGCCTGCAACTATTTCACACCGTCAAACAATTGCCGCTGCTCACATAGAAGTCGTGACAAATTTAAGCACTGCACATAAGGCTGAAGCTACGTGAACGTCAGCACGGAAATGGTGTCTTACCGCCGTCCGGCAGACTTAGATGAGCTTGTCCGTTTTTTCATAAAAGTCAAGTTTCTGTTAAGAAAAATTGGCTACAAAAGAAGTTCCATCCAGAGTTAGCCACATCAATTTTGACATGTGCCAATCTACATGCATTCAAACATACCTTTTTTGACACATGCCAATCTACATGCCTTCGAACATATCTACTACAGGCAAACGACATACGCGTAGCTACGGCCAGCATTCCCATGATCTTCTGCTACCACTGCACCGATTCTTCTTCCATGTCAGTGCGCACAAATTTCCATCACGCTCTCTGCAGGCAAGCCATGACAACATGATGAAGGCAAGCGTTGGCCTTGCTTCGATGGCCAATAATTTGGCAGTGAAAAACGAAATTGCCGAGCTGCTTGGTCTACCAATCACAGCAGCTCTATCATTGCTTGCAGGGGTAGCGTCCGACAACAGACAAACCACCGACGAGACAAAATCGCAAAGGTTTCAAATACTCTGCTAGACAGGTTCATAGAGAACTCACTGCCTTCCACAATGTGGCCTACACATATAGCCCATCCCAGATGCCGACACTGCAGGATTGACAGCACTGCTTTGAACAAATGCAATAGATTTATCCCTTGCCAAGGCAAGGCAAATATCTTTGTGATGAAATTATAACAGATATCAAACAACAAGTGTGATTGCTATCCCTTTCTATAATTCCAGCAAAAACGGTGGCAATTTTACTATATCTTATCATTAGGGTGGCAGTTACGTACATCACTCTCCCTTACACCTCACTCACTTCAAATGAGAGGCAAGTTATGTTGAGCACATACATCACTCTCCCTTACACCTCACTCACTTCAAATGAGAGGCAAGTTATGTTGAGCTACACAGACATCCTAATTCATAGCACTTTCTAAACAGGCCTATCAAAAGGAACCAGAGACCACGTACAACACTGCCGAAAAGTCAGGCATCAGTTGACAAACAAATATCGATAACATGCCAGAAGCTTGACCGTTTGAGCAACTTGCTCATGGGAACAACAAAGAGCCCGAAAGTGCATGTCACGATGCACGTGTGTGTGTGTGTGTGTGTGTGTGTGTGTGTGCATGCAAGTGACCTAGCTTCAGCTCGTGTTGGCATCAGCATACTGTCTAATGTAATCTGATCATTTGTAGAACAGCACTTCTACTGACGCACATGCACACATTGCATAGAGCATGATTGCAGGTACATTTATGGCAAGAATCTCTGAAACATGTATAAAAAACCTCACACCATAGGTTGTGCAAACCAATGGAAAGGACATAATCGCCAACAAATGCCTAACTAGTCACTTAATAATAATAATAATAATAATGCACTCGATACAGCACCCTCAGAGAACTCAATCTCTTCCTAGGCACTTTACATCTGCTGCAAAGGGAAACGCGATTGAATGGTGAGTAATATCACGCTTGATAAACAACATGAATAACATAGTTAGGGGTGACATGCACAGGGTCAGCATGCAAGTCTGATTAGTGGCAGCATGCACAGTGTCAGCATGCAAAAGCACATGAAGGACGAATCACAGAGACCCACTAAATGTTGTCTTAAATAAATGTGTTTTTAAGTTCTTTTTAAATGTGGTCAAGTCAGGGGATGTTGTGATGCAAGTCGGGAGTGAGTTCCAGGCTTTGAGAGTATACGAACTAAATGCACGGTCTCCAAAAGATTTGAGGTTTGTACAAGGTATTGGTAGGCTGTTGGATTCCGAAAAGCAGGTGGTATGATACTTGGCCTGGTGGGGGAGTAGATCTGAGAGATAGGCTGGAGCCAAAGAATGAAGTGACTTGAAAGTGAGCGACAAAACCTTGAAGTCAATCCGTTGCTTGACTGGTAGCCAGTGCAGGTCGGTGAGAAGAGGAGTAATGTGGCAACTGCGACGCTCACGACAGACAAGCCTAGCTGCAGAGTTTTGCACCAGCTGCAATCGCCTGATCGCACATGCCGGTCGGCCAGTAAGCAGTGAGTTGCAGAAGTCGAGACGGGATGTCACGAATGCATGGACCAACTCGGACGTGGTATCCTTATCTAAACAAGCCCGAATTTTAGCAATGTTATGAAGCTGAAAATAGGCAGATTTGACTGTGGAGCTGATGTGGTCGTCTAGCGAGAGGTCACTTTGGAATATGACACCTAGATTTCTAGCTGATTCAACAGGAGATATGCTGGCGGAGCCAATTTTTAGCGTTAGCCTTTCCAATTTCTGAATCACACTGGGTTTGACCATAACTAAAAAGTCAACCAAGTGATCAGAAAACCAAGTACAGTATCTCAACGACAAGACTAGATTCGTAAGTACTGGGGCACTGAAAGTAAATTATTCAAGAAGTAGTACTGTATTTCTCCTCATATTTCTTGTACCCTTCGAATTGCTGCTTATGCACATACGTACAATGCACATTATGCTAAGTCTTTCAATAATGCAAAGCTAAACTTTATCGATTAATACATGGGTTCCTTCTAAATAAAGCCAAATTTAGCTGCACGAATGCAGCTGTACAAATATTTTCCAATGATCACAAACTAGAGAGGCTGTAATCACTCTAAAGGTTTATTAACAGGGGCTAACACCATTGGAGGCATAACAACCACAACACAGCATCGTTTCTCTTAGGTGCCTGCACATGACAGCTGGCTGCCTGCTATGGCAGCTCATTATTCAACAGCTCGGAAGAAAAGAAGAAAAGAAAAAAAAAAGAAAAAGAAAAAGAAAGAAAAAAAAAGAAAAGAAGAAAAGAAGACGTTGTCTTAATGATAGAATAACACTGTCTGAGATTTGGCAGTGCATTGCCGGTAAACTAAACCCCACGTGGTCTAGTAGCATTAAATATGCTCTGAAACAATTTGGAAGTCGTAAAAAACCATATAACTAGGCAAGCAGTGGAAGCAAAAGGTCATACGCTGCACTGAGAAGTAAGAGATACAGGAGGAAGTTCATTTGGGCAGCTATTGGAAAATCACAAGACCTATTCCCGCTGCATCTGAAAATTCCAGTTAGACACAGGCACATTCCTCCAAGCCATCACCGGAATGACAGCCAAGGGCAACCGTCAGCACAATTACAAAGAACAAGCTAACCATCGCTTTGACAGCAGCAGTGGGCACACACAGTCATTTTTACTGAAGGCTCATTGCTATCTAAGCTTGGAGACATTTGCAGGACCACACCTATTTACACGTATGAAAACCGATGCAATCACTGTACTGGGAGTAGGGAAGGAAGAAAGACAAAGTTCTATGCAGGACTGACCTAGCCTGTACAAGGCAATGAGTATGCCACTCTTTCAAAGTTGAAGCATATCGTAGCTAGGGTACTTGGAGAAGGAGAATGAAGAAAACCAGCAACTTCCGGCAGTGAGCTTCCTCGTTCAGAGGCATCTGCATTCCCACATTTCCAAATTTCAAATGCTAGAACGGTTGTCCTTACAGCACTTAACGTAAGTTTGACAAAAGTAAACAAATCTACTTACAGAATACTTCTTTCTCAGCTTGAGATATCGGTAGATTTGAGTCGGCTCTAAAAAGATCGTATGTGCAGCTGTCAGAAACACAAACTGAATGCAGCGAAAATCTCTTAGGTGGGCAGCTAGACCTTTAGACTGAGAACAAACATTCAAGCAACACCACTGCACTGAAACTGCTCTCTTCCCTGTGACCAACACCATAAGCAGAAACGATGATGATAATGTCATTGCCCTGATCATGCTCGATATATGGGCTGCATTTAACACTTATGATCACAATACTTCAACGATTGAGAACAATGATCAAGCCAGCAGACGAGGCACTCGCATGGTTCAAATCGAACTTGTCCGATTGCATTTAATCCATATCGTGTGGTGGTGATACTTTATCCAGCAGACCAGACACTTGTGGAGTTCCACTAGGGTCCCTTCTCGGTCATTTGCTGCAGCCCATTTATATCGAGCCTCTGAGAAAATTTGGGGGCATTGGATCGGCCATCATATTTATTTAGACATTATCTAAGTATGTGCCATTTAAACCGCCAGAATCTGCTGCAGCCACAGATAAACGGAATAAATAAATAAAATATAATTCACTTGTATAGCACCACAACAGAACCTAATCTGTATTCAGGTGCTTTCTTCCTGCCACGACCTCGGTCATCAAATACATTAACCTTGACCTTAGCTAAGCCGAGTACCTTTTCCACTGGTCTAAACCAGTGTGGCAGGATGCTTACCTTGCAGATAGCCGACTCTGAATGTCGGCCCACATCCTTTAACCAAATGATGATAAAACCCAACTCCGACTTATAGGACACAAGCTCAAAGCTGGCTTAGGAGACTTTGCTCTTCTACTTCGTGATGCTTCATCATCATGTGCTCGAAATGTGATCGTCATCATGTGCTCGAAATTTAGGTGTCCCCTTTGATAATTGCTTAAAATGTAAAGGGTTTACTAAAATGACTGCTTCCACTGCTAGCTATCGTGTTCCATCCCCTCTAAAGTTTGGGACCGTACCGTGGTGGCTGGCTAAAAATCCAACTCCCTGGGTTTATCTAGGCTGGATAACTGCCATTTTGGCTGGGCTACCGAACAAGCCATTTAGCCCCACAAACTCCTAATGAATATGGATGCCAGACTAGTCAATAAATCCTAAAGGTTCAGCCGGGTGTCTCCTCTGCTGAAGGAGATGGCTTCTGGTTGATCAATGGATACAGAGAAAAATTCACGGAAAGGCCTAAAATGGCTTGGCTCCTTCGTGTGTAGTTTAACTGCTGCACCAATTTCAGTCTCCTCGCACCCTTACATCCTCTGTGGACAATAAATTAGCTATTCCATTTTTATATTAAAGACAGTTGGCAACAGAAGCTTTTGCTCTGAAGATCCTACCTCGACTATGGAACTCACTTCCACAATTCTTCCGAAACGACATCTATTTTCCTGCTGCCCACTGTGGCACATCATTTCCAGCCGTCCTGAGATGCTACCTCCATGTTGCTCACTACTTAGACTCCCCTCTTGACTCAGCTGTGCTTCTCACGTTCACTCTGCTTCATGAAATTAAGGCTGTTGGCTACAGTAAGCAGACAGAAAGCTGTTCATACTTTGAGTGCACAGTACAAAACTCTCAAGAAAAACACCCATTCAATCTTAGGGGCTATGTAGAGTTAGGTATGGAGTCACATTTTACCACATTAGACTGAATGCACTGTACAAAACAAAACTAGGCACTGCATTGACTATTTAGCCGTAACAGCTTTGTTGAAGTGTAATGCTAGCATAAATCTATCTCGACACACATAAACAAGTATGTACATGCACACACAACATGCACCTATGTGAGTTGAGCCATAGCTTTAGTCAACATATAACAATGCTGGAAACGGGCATCAACTGTTTAGTGATAACCCGAGAAGGAAATCTCAAACTATTTAGTGATAACAGGCACCGTTTCTGCAGGTATAAGCACACTAGGAGCAATTCACACTGACGGAAGAAATGCTATGAAGACCAAGTGTTTTTGTTTCCTTTTAAATGTCGTTAAGGCAGAGCATGCCATGATATGGCAGTCGGTGGTTAACTCCAGTCTTTGAGTGCATAAGAAATAAAGGCATCGTCTCTACAAGATTTGATTTTGGTTCGAGGCACAATAACCGTCTTGAGTAATAATATCTGGTGGTACGATGCAAAAGTCTGATCAGGATGTATTTTTGATAGGTAAGCCGGAGCAAGAGAATAAAAGTACCTAAAACTGAATGCCAGAACAGTGAAGTCGATAAGATACTTGACGTTAAGCCAGTGCAGGTTGAGGAGAAGTGCTTTCATATGGTAATTGTGACGCTCATGACAAACAAGCCAAACTACAGAGTTTTTCAAAATACACAAAGCGGGTAAGAACAGGAACCTAATTGCCATTCACCCTCAGTTTGCAATCCAGCTTAAATTACTAGAAAATCACAGTCCCATACGCATGCACACAACTTTCTAAACTTCTGACTTTCAGAAGTTTAATCAATTACACAAAGTGCTGCACAGGGCAAGTGATCTAGCATGCCTTAGCGGTAGGCACACTATAGCCTTAAGCCATAGTTAGTCAACCTTATACAATAGTATAACTAGTGATAAAAAACACAAGTACCAATGCATTAGAGAAAACAATGAAACTAGATTAACAAGTTAATGAAGACGATGGCTAACTCTGCTCTACAAACGGGCAGCCTGAAGCAGAGTAGCTGAAAGAGCTGCTTGAGCCATGTCTGTTGCAATGGGTGAGCTTCTACAACTAGAGCCTCTATAGGAGGTGGAGGTCATGGTTTCTACTGCCAACTGTGCCAAGATGCCAGTCCTTCTTCTTAAGGCAACTTTCTCAGATTGCAATTTGAAAGCATAAACGTCATGTTGCTTTCTAATGCACCCCCAGTCCGGTCGCTTTACAGCTTCAACTTCGATTTCTGGAAAAACACAATTCAGCTCCAGAAAGTTGACATAGACATTTACGGACATACAAAGGAGAGACACCAGAGATTAAGTAATGAGTAAAAGAAATTACAGCACAAACTTAATAATTAGAATTTAGCCAGCTTTCCCTGAGGTCAAGAAACCGTGTTTTCATTAATAATTTGCCTGCTGCTTCTCTAGTCACAGCCGGTCTATCAATGTAACCTCGTACCTTGAAGCAAGAAACCGCATGGAAGACAATACAATTACAGCCTGTACATATATGCTGTCAAGGTATAGGAGTATCAACCAAATTGAAACAAATGGCAATGCAGCCCGGGCACGACACTATTTTACAAAGGCATCCCCATGCCACAATTCGGTAATATGGTCAGTCTAAAGGCGATATAGCAACGAATATGGGCTTCCACTAATCCTTATTTCCGAGTCAATTGCTCTTGAAGCCGAGCCCAGTGAGACTGGGCCACTCGAACTGGGAGCCGACACAATCGAGCAGCAGGTTGCCGAACCAGGGATGCAACACCAAGTAGCCAGGCTAAATAGAATAAGATTCCACGGGTCCCGTGTGCTTGACCACGTGTCAAGCTAGCATTACACTATGCCTGTGCAGCCTCTGCTGCTGCAGAGCACACCACCTTGCTGGGAAAGTTCGCTGGCTTACTTTCGAAAGCCTTCAGAAAGAGTTCCCGGTCGCTGACGGCATTGTCGGTCTCCTGCATCGGTTCCGGTACCGACGGCCGGTCCTTCTTGCGAGTGTACTCGGAAGGCATTCGTTTTATAACCGATTTTGACGGCAGTCAAGCCGACAGGACCACGGCAGGCCCGCTATGATTGTGCAGCACGACACCTACCGGTGGTAGGTTATCGAGCCAGCTGTTTCACTTCCTATTCCCCCACCCAGCTGTCCGTGAGTACTGGGCGATTACGACAAGGTCAGAGTGTCATGCGTGAGACGTTAGCTTTAAATAATACTTATTTAAATTTCAGATACTGTGAAAGCAGTGACTATGTGTTTGTGTCAGAAACCGGTAGGCACCTTCAGTTTTTGCCGGCACTTACTGTGAGAATTGAAGACCGCAGACACCATCTTAAAAATGTCGAATGGATAAACATTTAAGTACAGATTTAATTATGAGTACAGATTTATTGCATGCATCGGCCCGAACTTTCTTAATTATGAAATTTAAACCTTGGGCAACTGATTGAGCTTTAGTTAACCGCTTGGCTATTCAACTCCCACGCTTGGCTATTCAACTCCCGCGGACGATCTGTTACATCAGCTATTGCCTTCTTTTGCATGGTGTCTACTCATAATAACAATAATAATAATAATACATTTGCATTTGATATAGCACCTTCATAGAACGCAATCTATTTCTAGGCACTTAACATTTGTTGCAAAGAAAGGACGGCAGAATAGTTAGCGGTTGCATAAACAACAAGAATATGTGTGTATGTATTTATGTGTTTCCATCTGTAACTCCACAAAGCCACAATCACTATGCGGGTGTTAAGCAGGAGTTTTGTATAGCGCACTTATAGCCTAAGTGGCTTTTGGTACGCATTCGGTAGCCCACAGACTTCATCTCACCAAACAACGAGAAAATGGGAACCATAGCAGGGACAGGAGAGCAGTTGAGGTAGTGAGTAACATGGAAGTAGCAGCTCCGAGCCGCTGGAAAGGACATAAAGGTCGAATCATAGAGACCAACTAAATGCTGCGATAAATAAATACGTTTTTACTTTCTTTTTAAATGTGGACAAGTCCGGAGATGTCGTGACGAAAGTAGGAAGTGAGTTCCAGGCTTTGAGACCATAGGAATTAAACAGGTCACGGTCTCCAAAGAATTTGAGATTTGTCTGAGGTATGGGTAAACAGTTAAATTCCGACAAGCGGGTGGTACGATGCTTAGCCTGGTGAGAGAGTAGATCAGATAGATAAGCTGGAGCCAAAGAATGAAGGGACCTAAAAATAAGTGACAAAATCTTGAAGTCGATGCGTTACTTGACTGGGAGCCAGTGCAGGTTGGCGAGACGTGGTGTGATGTGGCAACTGCAACGCTCACGATAGACAAGCCTAGTTGCAGAGTTTTGCACCAGCTGTAAGCGGCTGAGTGCACAGGCCGGTAGACCAGCAAGCAGTGAGTTGCAGAAGTCAAGATGGGATGTCACAAATTCATGGACCAAGTTAGATGCAGTATCCCTATCTAAACAAGCCCGAATTTTAGCAATGTTATGTAGCTGAAAGTAGGCAGACTTGATTGTGGAGCTGATGTGGTCGTCTAACGAAAGGTCACTTTGGTACATGACATGTACATTTCGTGAAGATTGAAGATTCAAGGAGATATGCTGGCAGAGCCGATTTTGAGCGTTAGCCTGTTCAACTTCTGAATCACATTTGGTTTGTCTATAACTAGTAAGTTGGTTTTATCATCATTCAATTTAAGAAAGTTTGCTGCCAGCAATGTGCAGATATCAACAATACATGCAGCAAGGAATTCGAAGTGCTCGAGGGTGAGAAGGGATCAAAACAAAGGTACAAATGAGTGTCATCTCCATAGAAGTGCAAGCCTAGATTTTGTTTGGTAATCACATCGGCAAGAGAGAGAGAGAGAGAGAGAGAGAGAGAGAGAGAGAGTATAAACAGTGAAAAGAAAGGTACCAAGCACAGATCCCGAGTTACCCAATATTTCAGAGGTTTTTCTGATATTTGTCCATTCACACCAATATGCTAGAGTCTCCCATTGAGATGGGACCTGAACCATTGCAATGCAGTGCTAGTGATGCCCAGGCGAGATGCGAGGCGCTCAAGAAGGACTTGGTGATAGATAGTATCAAGAGCTGAAGAAAGATCAAGCAAAGCAAGCAGCGATACTGTAGAATAGTCTGCATTCCTGAGTAGGTCGTTGTACACCCGAAGCAATACTGATTCTGTGGAGTGATAAGCTCCAAAACCAGACTTGAACTTACTAGCAAGATTTGAAGTTTCAATATATGAATTCAGCTGGTCTGCCACGACTCTTTACAGTTTTCGATAGGAATGGTAGAAGGGAGACTGGGCGGAAGTTGATGGCATATATGACCATGAAAACATTCATGCCATGAGTGCACTACAGTATATAATATATGTTACAATCACCTAGTCTTCATGTTTGGCCAATAAACGACAAAAATTAATAAAGCACAAATCTGTACAAGAATTTGTCTAAGGTTAAATAAGGCAACCTGTGGTACTAGGTCAAAGACCTTGCTGCCAATCTAGCTACAATCAAGAAGAAAGAAAGAGCTACCTATAAAGACTTTAGTCTCTAATTACGTGGGAAAGAGAAAGACAAACATACAGAACGACAAATGGGCAGGCAGACAGGCATAAAGAGACATGGAGACTTGTTAGGGCAAATATGTTAAAAAATCAGTGATCAAAAAGGAGAATATCCAAATTAGCTCTACGGTGCAATCTGTCATTGTTAAAAACTTGAAACCCGTTACTGGTCGTAGGCAATTTAACCTCGTGGTAATTAGGCAGAGCTGCTTTATGCATTTAGCAATCACCAGTTTTTTGGACATAAAATTAGTGGTCCACAGGCATTAAAAAGAAAAGTCAAACACTTTGTTCCAACTTTCCAATTAGATTCCTAATAAATATGTTTGCAAGCAGGCACATGCAGCAAATGGGTAAATGTAAGCAACTTGCTAGTAGCCCCATTGAAAACAATTCATCAGTCCTTACTTTTGTGTCATAGCAACCAGAAGGTCGAGGATTTGTAGGTAAAAGATTCCCCTGTAGCAGATGCTATAACAGAGTCTCCTTCTGAGTAAGGATCACTCTTATAATCTGAAATTACAAAAACAGCACTAATAAACACTGAGATAAAAAACAGATAAACACTGTGGTGGATATGCTACTTCTACATAAAATAACTATCAATCCTAGATGCAACATCCACATGCTGTCATCGTTAAGTTGTATGTGAATTATTTTCTTATTTAAAACCATTAATTAAAACCACCTTACTAGTTATAGGCAAACCAAGTGTGATCAGAAATTAGAAAGGCTCATGCTCAAAATCGGCTCTGCCTGCAGCATATTGTAGACTGTTGAATCTGCACAAAATTTAGGTGTCATGTCCCAAAGTGATCTTTCATTATACGACCACAGTCACGTCTGCCTTCTTTCAGCCACACATTGCTACAACTCGGGCTTGTTTAGACAGGGATACTGTATTCAAACTGGTCCATTCATTCGTGACACCCCGTCTTGACTTCTGCAACTCACTGTCTGCTGGTCTACCGGCTTGTGCACTCAAAATGAGCAGCTGGTGCAAAAACCCTGCAGCTAGGCTTGCCCTCTTTCTAGTTGCTTTACAGTTTAGATAGGGATACCACAACTAAGTTGGTCCATGCATTTGTAACATCCCGTCTTGACTTCTGTAACTAACTGCTTACTGGTCTACCGGCCTGTGCAATCAGGTGCTTACAGAAGTTGCAAACTCTGGAGCTAGGTTTGACTGTCATGAGCGTTGCAGTTGCCACACCTCACCACTTCTTGCTCTCGCCGACCTTCACTAGCTCCCAGTCAAGCAGTGCCCGGAGCCACCTCAGGGGTCGGGGTAGTAAGCTAAGATGCCCCCCTTTAGCGGAAGCTTCGAGCAAAGTACCCGCTCGTTTGGTATTCCTAGCATTGTCTCGAACTGCTCAGCACGTTGACCCTCAAACCTCACTTTGAATCTCTTTAACTTAGTGGGCCTCGGGCCTTTCATAACTCTGGTGGCCCAACTTACCGCTTGTCTTTGGAATTCTCGCGCAATGTGCAATAACCCTTAGAAATATTTCTGAAAAAGGTCTCGACCTGCTCATCTTGATTGAAACTTGGCTAAAATCAGTAAACTGCCCGACAATTAAAGATGCTATTTTGATAACTTATCTGACGCCTTCAGCACTGACTTTTGTGCACTGACTGACTTATTATCTCTTGTGGCTCGAGTGCATGGACCTACTCACATCAAGGGTCACAGACTCAATTAAGTTTTCACATACAACTTCACTTTGTCATCACCAATTATCATCAAATCATGCTTATCTGATCACGTGCAGATCTCGTTCAGTCTACATTGTGTGCCCTCCTCCTTCTCTAAAATCACCTCTGAATAGCGAAACCTCAAGACCCTTGACATCAATGCTGTCCGTGCGAGAATATCTGCTTCGCCTCTGCTGCTCAATCCTCCTTCCGACCTGTCATCATTGGTAGATAGCTACAACACGACACTAGCTGACAAGCTTGACGAGTTTGCACCTCTGACTGAGCACACTGTGCGCCCTCGCCCAGACGGACTATGGTTTACCACAGACATTAAACTAGCTAGGTCTACGAAGCGAAAGCTTGAAAAAGCATACAACACATCAGAACTAACTGTCCATCGACTGGCATACAACTTCTTTGTCGACAAGATAGACAGGATCAGGCAGTTCATCCCTAATGTTGCAGCATTCTCCTGGAATCATGTCCCTCAATTCCATACAGCACCTCAATGTCTGCATTCAAGGAGGTCACTAGTGACCTCGTCCTGAAGTTCACTGCCCAATCAAAGAAGACAACTAGTCCTCTAGACCCTATTACCACTGCCCTACTTCTACGATGCATTGATCTGCTGCTGCCATGCAGAACTAACGCCATAAATATGTCATTAGCCTCAGGTCATGGCCCAGCACCTTTCAAAAAAGCTGTAGTCAGGCCACTACTCAAAAAAGAAACACTAGACCAAGAGAACTTGAGCAACTACCGCTCAGTCTCCCTTCTAACGTCCCTATCAAAGACACCGGAACGAGTCATGCCAGACCACCTGAAACCATATATTGAAACTTCAAACCTTGTTAGTAAATTCCAGCATGGTTTTAGAGGTAATCATTCCACAAAGTCAGCATTGCATCGGGTGCATAACGACCTACTTAGGAGTGTAGACGTAGAGTATCTCTACTTGTTTTGCTCGATCTTTCGGCAGCTTTTGATGCTATAGATCACCAAGTCCTTGTAGAGCGCCTCTCATCTCGCCTGATCACCACTGGCACTGCAATGCAATGATTCAGGTCCTATCTCAGTGGGAGACTCTAGAGTATTGATGTGAATGGACAAATATCATCAGAGGAACCTCTGAAATATGGGGTACCTCAGGGCTCCGTGCTAGGTCAGGTTCCTTTCACGGTTTATACTCTCCCTCTTGCCGTTGTGATTGCCAAGCACAATCTAGGTTTTCACTTCTATGCAGATGACACTCGGTTGTACCTTTGCTTTGATCCCTACCAGCCCACCACCATGTCGAATTATCTACACACTCTTGCTGCATATATTGATGACATCTGCACATGGATGGCAGTAAACTTTCCTAAAATGAATGGTTATAATAATAATATAATATTAAGGCATATCGTCTTTCTAGGCACTTTACATTTGCTACAAAGAAAGCCCGATCGAATAGTTAGTGGTAGCATGCTCAATAAACAACACAACACAATAACAAGGTTAGGCTTGACATGCTTGGGATCACCATGCAAGTTTGATAAAATAAAAAAACTTACTAGTTATGGGCAAATTAAGTACGATTCAGAAATTGGAAAGGCTGACGATCAAAGTCGGCTCTGTCAGCAGCTTATCTCCTGTTGAATCTGCACGAAATCTAGGTGTCATGTTCCAAAGCGACCTCTCGTTAGACGACCACATTAGCTCCACAGTCAAGTCTGCCTGCTTTCAGCTACGTAGCATTGCTAAAATTCCGGTTAGTTTAGACAGGCATACCACATCTAAATTGGTCCATGCATTTGTGACATCCCGTCTTGACTCCTGTAACTCACTACTTGCTGGTCTACCGGCTTGTGCAATCAGGTGCTTGCGCTGGTGCAAAACTCTGCAACTAGGCTTGTCTGTCGTGAGCATTAAAATACACCATTTCTCGCCGACCTGCACCGGCTCCCAGTCCAGCAACGCATCGACTTCAAGGTTTTGTCACTCACTTTCAGGTCCCTTTATTCTTTGGCTCCAGCCTACCTATCAGATTTACTACCCCACCACGCTAAGCATCGTTCCACCTGCTTTTCGGAATCTAACTGTTTAACTATAAGTCGTACAAACCTCAAATTATTTGGAGACCATGCATTTTGTTCGTATACTCCCGAAGCCCTGGGGAAGGAGCCACATCGTACTAGATTTATTGTTTCTACTGCCCATGCTGCAGCTGTCATGTTAAAAAATTTGTGATGGACTTTTATTTACTTTGGCATCAATTTCACTCTTTTGGATGCTGGGGGGGGACTTTAAAACTGTCTAGAACAATAGCCAACCAGGTGGCCACAGTTGGAGTTGGTAAACCAAAACTTATGGCCACTAGTGTGCATGTATGTATATATATATATATATATATATATATATATATATATATATATATATATATATATATATATAGAGAGAGAGAGAGAGAGAGAGAGAGAGAGAGAGAGAGAGATAGATAGATAGAGAGATAGATAGATAGATAGATAGATAGATAGATAGATATAAACACACACACACACTATCCCTGAATCAGTTTGTGGGTGGAGAATGCCATTTGTTTGGTAGCTGCATTGTCATTGCAAACGTTGAGGTCATAGTACTTGAAGATCCTATTAGTGCTACTGTACGTGAACCAGCAAGAATGTGCCATACATAGGCTCTTAAAAGCAGGCATGACCTAGAAGAGAAGGCTTCTCTCAAGCTGGCCGACCCTACAAGCTTGTTTGTGACTATGGCAGAATGCACGACAGCATCCCATTAATTATGGTAAGCAAAAATTAACCATTTCACTGCAACAAATGTAAAGTACCAAGAAAGAGATTGAGTTCTCTGAGGATATTATAACAAATGTACTATTATAATCATTAAATGTATTATAGTTATAACAGAAGATGATACTTAGCAGCTTTCACCTGCTTCCAGTTGCAATATAAAAGTAACTGCAATACAAAGTAGCCAGCAATGCCGGCTCAGGCACTGCCAAGAAAATATTCATGAAATTCGTTTGATAATCATATATTTTTTAGGGTATCTTTCAGGGACAGATATGTTAGAAACAAGATCAGAAGCTCTGACGACTTCTGCATAAAAGAAAAATGGTTATGCAAACCACGGCTAGCCAGATGTAAACACGATGCAAGATGTCTACAAATAACACATTTATCGATCTCTGCATCATATGCAACTTGTATCACAAATTTTTTAACCTTGGTAGATCAAGGTATATGCATGAAGCTTGTTGAGGAGTATTCTTGTGACTTTTATAAAGCTTCATTTCCAGTGTAGGCTTGTACCTTGTAAAATCTATAACTCAGCTAATACTTGACAAGTGTCTGAGTTAAATTTGAAATGCAAGTTCAGCTCTGCCTGTTTTAAACGACTCGAGAAACATTTCTAATTTTCGTTGGAAATATTTTGCTGTACATGTCCACTATTACAGAAAAAAGCTCTAGGACATGTTATGACGTGCACAGCAAAATGTATTCGACCGAAATCGGACATTTTTCTAGAAACTGTTCGTGTCGATTTAGAATGGCCAAAACTGTAAGGGCAGGGCTCAAGAAGAACTCAAAACTGCTGTGACACATGTGGCAACTACAGTGGATAGCATGGGGCTGATTATCATAGCAGTCTGATGGCAGAAATTTAGGAGTATGCGTAATTGTATGGCTTTATAATCAATGAGTTTTCCTCTTCTAATGCATGACTACTAGTTCGCAGTTCAGTTAAAGTAGGCAATTTTCGGGATCGAGCATATTGTAGATTAATAGAAAGCTCGACATCCGGCGGCTCAGCATAAAATTTTTGGAACCACTAATTGGACCACTAATCTGGAACCACTATGCCATAAAGTGACTAAAAAAAGCAAGCACAGACAAACCATTCACGTCAGAATATGTTTGTTTATTCTTACTGTTCAGTCAAGCCTCGGACTGACAAAAAATGGTGTGAAATAGACCGATCGGCCAACGGTGGACTTGATATTATTTAGTTAGGACTGACAACACATGCAGGCTAGCATGGACAGTGCCTGAGCCGTGGTCATGTGTACAACATGACTCGAGTTGGTGACAATCTCTTGGAGTTAAAGAGCACCCATACAACATTCAAAGCCACAGGAGGCTATACTAAAGCAAACAAGGCCAAGACCGGTGCTCACATTACTATCAACTACCACTCCAATCACCATGCAGTGCATGCAGTCGGATCTGTATTCCCTCAGCCCCTCACTGCTTTTCCGGCTTGAAAAATGCTCATACGATAGCATATTGTTCCACTTTATATCATCTGCAAAACAGTAATCGGAATGGAGGTATTTATGCAGGGTAAGAACCATCTCGATATTATGCAGTGAGATTCCTGTAACTTAAATAAATAAATACTAGCTGATTAGTCTATGGTGACTACTGACGAGAAAACGTTCTTGGCATTATCACAAAGAAGCCTGGGTCCCAATATCAGCAATTGCTGTATCAGAAAGGCAATACGCATGGTTGGTCTTATCACCAAATGGTCAGTAGGTAGATGCGTGACTAGTTACTATACCTCTACAGTACAACACCGGCTGAGTGAAAGAGAAGAGCTAACATAGCATACCGAGAAATTGGTCATAATAATAATAATTATTATCACAACAGCACTAATCCGAGTACAGATAGTAACCTTTAAGCCGTGGACAGTACAGCCTCTCAGAAAAGGGGCCTATGACATCGCTATCACTTCTAAGCTGGTGATACGAAGCTTTACTTATGATGTAAAACCACTCGAATCAGGTGCAACAGCTTAATAAACTAACTACCAACCTTGCAGACATTCGATCCTGGATGTCGGCCCATTTTCTAAAGCTAAACAATAATGAAACCGAACTCCTGTTCATGGAACACCTTAAGCGTACAGCTGGACTAGGAGACTGCTTTCTATTGGCAGTGCTTTAATGTGACCCTGTGATGTACTAACTTACATGTCCTCTTTGATAACTGATTGTTGTTTACAAGTTTCGTTAAGAAAAATCACTTCCATAGCTAGTCATCATGTTCGATCTCTCTCCGACATTAGTAATTGTCTACCACGGTGACAGGCTAAAATTCTTACTAGTTCCCTTCGTCTGTCTAGGCTGGACTACTGTGCTTCATTTTTTGGCGGTGCTAACACTAAAAGCCATACAATTTCTGGAGCTGGGGATTAATATGGCTGAAAGGTTGATAAAAACATCCGAGAGGTTCAGCCACATGTCTCCTTTGCTAAAGTAGCTTTAATTGACTCCCGCTATATAGCAAAATTCTGACATTCTGACCAGAAGACCCCCGTGGCTTGGCTCTTTCATCTAGAGCTAAAATTTCATACCTAGAAAAAATAGTACCGATTTCGTCCACCTCGAACCCTCACTATGGACAGTAAGTTAATTAGATCCTCTATTTGTTGCTTACAGACAGTGGGCGACAGAAGATTTTGCCCTGTAGGTCCTATACTTAAGAACTCTCATTTACAATTCTTAGGAAGTGACATCTTCGGTCCTGCTGCCGACTCTGGCACATCCTTTCCAGCCGTTCGGAACGGCTACTTCGATGCTACTCACGTCCTCGGCTACTCTTGTGACTCAGGTATTCTGCTCACTTGCTCTTTGTTTCGTGAAATGGAGTTAGGCCACTACCATATTCGCATATAAAGCCACTTGGGCTTTGACAGTGGTTTAAAAACTTTGGTGTAACACCCCAATAGCCTTTACATGGCTGTGGAGCACAGACGAAGACACATACGTGCGATCGTTCGTGCATGCAAGCATGCATGCTTACTAGCACTCACTCACACACACACACACACACACACACACACACACACACACACACGCACGCACGCACGCACGCACGCACGCACGTAGGCACGCACGCATACACTTGCGGTCACAATTTTTGACACACTTAACTTCCTGTGAGTGTGGTTGATGCATCTCTGCCACTAGCAGTTGAAACCACTGGAAACTTTTGGTAGATACTACAGAACGTGTTTTCTTTCATTGGCTATCGAGAAGTAGTGTTTCTGTCGGTAACTTATTGCTCGGTATGAATTCTGATCACTAAACCCGAGAAATCCGAAAGTAGGCATGTTTATTTATGTCTCCTTAGCAACCGGATAACTCCATTACTGATGGCAGGCCGTGGGACCGAATTTCCAAGCCTGGGCTGGAGGTATTATTCAGCTAACTAAGCGGCATGCTACACGATAACAATGCTAGAAAAAATCTGCTAGAAGAGCCAATTTGTCAGGTCGTGGTGCCTTTATATATGGCCGGCATCACATGGGTTGCATTATTCGTCTAATGCAGTGGTTCTCAACCTGTGGGTCGTGACCCCGTTGGGGGTCGAACGACCCTTTCACAGGGGTCACTTAAGACGATTGGAAAACATGCATTTCCACATTTTGCACACAATAATTTTATAATTTTATTAAATAAAGTTTGGGGTTGCCACAACATGAAGAGCTGTATTGAAGGGTCTGGCGTTAGAAAGGTTGAGAACCAATGGTCCCTCTTGCCGATGTGATTGCCAAGCACAATCTAGGCTTTCATTTCTATGTAGATGACAAAAAATTGTATCTCTGCTTTGATCCCTCCCAGCCCTCCAGAACGTCGAATTTTCACGACTCTCTTGCTGCATGTATTGATGACATCCGTACATGGCTGGCAGAAAACTTTCTTAAATTGAACGATGACAAAAACCAACTTACTAGTTATGGACAAACCAAGTGTGATTCAAAAATCGGAAAATCTAACGCTCAAAATCGACTCTGCCAATATATCTCCTATTGAATCTGCACGAAATCTAGGTGTCATGTACCAATGTCACCTTTCATTAGACGATCACATCAGCTCTAGAGTCAAGTCTACCTACGTTCAGCTACATAACATTGCTAAAATTCAGGCTTGTTAAGACAGGCATACCACATCTAAATTGGTCTATGCATTTGTAACATCCCATCTTGACTTCTGTAACTCACTGTTTACTGGCCTACCGGCCTATTCACTCACGCGAAAACAGCTGGTGCAAAACTTAGTAGCTAGGCTTATCTGTCGTCAGCGTCGCAGTTGCCACATCACGCCACCACTTCTCGCCGACCCGCCATGGCTTCCAGTCAAGCGACTTCTAGGTTGTGTCACCCATTTTTAGGTTCCTTCATTCTTTGGCTCCAGCCTACTTATCAGATCTACTCCCAGATCAGGCTCAGCATCGTACCACCTGCTTTCCGGAATCTAACTGTTTACATATACTTCGTACAAAACTCAAAAAGTTTGGAGACCGTGCCTTTAGTTGTATGCTCACAAAACCTCAAACTCACTCCCGCCGTGCATCACGACATCTCCTGACTTGACCACTTTTAAAAACATAGTAGAAACGCATCTATTTATCAGAGCATTCAGTGGGTATCCGTGATACTACCTTTATGTGCTCATGCGTGCTGACACTGTACATGCTGCCACAAACCATGCTTACATACATGTAAGAATAACTTAACCATGTTGTTCATGCTGTTTATTGAGCATACTAACACTAACCATTCGATCGTGCTTCCTTTGCGGCAAATTTAAAGTGCCTACAAAAAATTTTCTCTGGTGGAACTATATCAATTGTATTATTATTATTACCCAGGGGTGCAGCAGTGAGACTACTTACCCAGCGGTTACTGCTCCTTAAAGAAAGCCAGCGGCAAACATGATGTCGCAGTCGCTGAGAAGCGAATTTCCGTACCCAGCCTTGATGTGTAGAGAGCCCTAACCAGTATTTTGAAGGCCGACATTAAAAAATCCGTAGGCTGCACCGGTAACTTTTTCCGGAATCCAAGAGGACGAGCTTTCGGTTCGGCTAAACTGTGCCAATGACTTCTTGAGCTAGAAGAATTACCTCCGCATTTACGAAGAGCTCTTAGTCATATATGCCACGGTCCGCTGACAACAGCATCAGTACTAACCCAGCGAGTCTGTGAAATTACCGCCACGAACAGAAGGCAAAAGACGGCAGCAGAGGCAGCCATGCTTCACGTGTCCCAGCCGTTTCGATTTGGTCACGAGGACTACTCAGATCATCATAAACATCACTAATTCCATAGAGCTTATGCTTGTGCCACCTGTAGGCTGGGCACGTTTAGAAGAGGCTCGAAGAATTACGCTGGTAGACATACTCCAGTCAACGCCAGGACGCTTCCCGCCCAAGTTGCCCAGCGGAGGCTCCAGTTTCCGGAATATCGACCTCAGGAGGTCAGTTACCTCGCCCCGGTTCAACCGCTAGCTAGGACGACTATTGCTCCTCCGGTCACGTGGCCCATCCATCATATGGCACACTTTCTGCGAGTCTGCCGGTCTGCTGCGATCCCCTCTCTTCACTCTCTCTCTCTCTCTCTCTCTCTTTCTCTCTCTCTCTCTCTCTCTCTCTCTCTCTCTTCTCTTTCTTCCTCTTCTCTTTCTCTCTCTTCTCTTTCTCTCTCTCTCTCTCTCTTTCTCTTTCTCTCTCTCTCTCCTCATTCTCTCCCCTCTCTTCTTGTCTTCAACTGAGCTGCCGCCCCGATGCCTCAGACGATCAAACAGCCACCTGTATTTACGGAGGTAAAAATACAGCTCATCTTACAGTCATGTTTGCTGTAATTTTATAATCGCTGTCGTTTTACAACTCGAACGGGTAGCATCCTTTGCCTTCGTCGCAAAGCGGGCACTTCCGAACCACGCACCCTTGTACAAATTGTCTTCATCAGCTGCTGTTTATGCATCCAAATAGCGATTTCAAAAGGCCGTAGTCAGAAATATCCTCGCGGTCGTCTCCTCATCTAGCATCACAAACCGCATAGTCGTTTTTTTAGGGCGAGTTCGCCAGATCGCTCCACCCTCGTACATTACTGGATTCTCGCTATTGGCTACTTCCTCAGCGTCGGCTGCTGGAAAGTGTCCGTGGAAGTAAAACTCGGTCATCTTCCGAGCCGTACTTGGTGTAGTTCGTATGTATGTATTGTATGTCCGATAAGCCACTGGTGAGTGGTTAGAAGCACCACCGAGAGGGGCCGGTGCACAGCTGTGGTCCGCCTGTGATGCGGTATGGACACAGGCCGGTAACCAGCTGGTGGCCAGATGGTGGATTCACCATCAGGGTCGGCCGGTGCACCGGTGCGGTCGATGAGTCATCAGAGTCGACCAGGGGAGGGGAGTCGTGTGAGAGCAGGGGCCGAGGGGAGCCGTGCGCTCTTCGGCTCCGTGCGTTAGTAATAAACTGTCGGTGTTGGGAATCGGCTGTCTCTCTGCTGTGCGACCAAACTACACTTGGTCCGACAACCCATACTTCGTACCCCTGGCCTGAGTCTAAGTCTTCCTGCCACATAGCTGACCAAATCAAGTGAGGAGGTTGCACACAAATATTTGCTGTTTAATCGCTGACGCAACGAACGGCTTCGATGGATCTAACTCCACTATACTTTATAGACTATTTAAATTTCCCAGGCCCAGACTCCGAATGTCCGTGTCCGTGACAACCTATTTGACAGCAAGTCTGTGTTTAGTACCATTGGTCACCAGCAAGGGCGTTGTAAAGGGGTGCGAGCGATCAAAGCCAGCGTGCACACAATTACCCTCGAGGAAGAAATACCCCGAGCATGATTGCCTCAGTTTTCATACTCAACATTGGATATGGATTTCTACACAACAGACTCTGAGTGTATCATGGCAAATATATAAAGCTCCTTCACGAATGCAGTTTTTTCGTGACTACTCGAGGGCAGAGCTAGAAGGAAGCAACAAGTCAAACTGACCCTATGCACTTTCTAATAGAAGTCTCGAGCCAAATCAGGAAAAGGCGACTGTGCGAATTCGGCTTGAAGGGCTGCCTGATCAAAGTAACGAGCCTACCAGCCCCGATCCAGAATAGTCCTTAAACTACCGAAATAAATTCCAGTTCCCGTTAAATCAACCATAAATGAGCTGCGAACAGCTCCAAAAAGTTTGGAATATCAAACTACGCTACACGCAAAATGTACCCAGAAAATTTCTCGTAATTCCGCTCATGCATTCTCACGAAGTCCACTAAAATAGCGTTGCAATGGCCCAGGCCAAAACCGCAATCCACTGCATTCCACCGCGAAACGATAAAAATCCTGTTCGAAAAGCTCCTTTTTTGATTGCTTATGACAGCACACTGCGACCATTGCACTTAAAAAAAATTTCACTTGCATTGGCAGGCCGTTCTCGTGCAATGTGCTGCAATCGACTGCAGTAGCTCGGGCCAATACCCGAATCCACTTCAATCCACCGAATCCACCGCACCAAAAATCGAAATTGATTATGCCGAGCTCCAGTTTTTATTGCATATCGAAGTGCACCGTGCTGTGTGCACAACCACGTAAAATAAAAAAATGAACGTGCATCTTAGCAATGTGGCAATGCGCGGCAATCGCCTGAAATAACCTGGGAAACTACCAAAATTCACTCTATTCCACTGAAAACCATCCTCAAATCGCCATCGCATTTAATATTTTCCCAGGCCGTTGCCATCGATTGCCGAGCATTGCCCTCGCATGCACGTTCGCGATTGATTGAAAGGATGCGGTTGCACTTTTAATACAGCCAGTGCACTATAATACGCAAGAAAAGTGTGATCTTCTCCCACCAGCTTTGCTTGTAATTGTAACAGACAATCATAGATTGCCGTATTGTCTCGGGCAATTGCCGTCAATTGCCATGGATTGTCCTATGCTGAACGCACAAAATGACAGTATGTGCGCCCACAGTGAGCATTATGTGGTAGGATAAAAATTCAAACAGCCGATTTCCAGCAAATTTCAAACAGATTGAGGTATTTTACCAGACAGTTGCCATTGATTGTGCCTTTGTCAATTGTTTAAAAAGATGTGCCTGCACTTTAAATGCGGTGTAGTGCAATACGCAAGAAGAGTTGGAGTTTCTCTCAGCAACTGCCGGTCATTTTTAACTGACCATTATAGATTGGCATATTTACCCGGACCATTGCCGTCAATTGCAGCGCGTTGCCGTCGATTGAATTCATGGGTGAAAATTATGCGTGTGCACGTGCACAGGTACATGTTACGTGGAATGAGAGTTGCATTTTATTGCCGCCAACCTTGTCAATTTTCCACGGACTCCACTATCGGTCCCTACCATTGCTGTGGATTGACGTCCATTGCTAACACTTAACGAGCCTAACATCTTGAATATGTCACGGTTTTACTTTAGACACAGTGAAATGTTATATGTAATGAGATTTAGGCCTTCCAAACTGCCAATTTCTCTCCAGTTTGCCGGGAATTTGGGTATCGGCCCGAGCCATTGCAGTCGATTGTCATTCATTGCTGGCAATTGTACGTTCGCGATTGGTTAAAAGAATTGTATTGCCTTTTAAACACAGTGGGCTGTGACAGGTATGATATATTTGATCTTGGCTCAGTCACTTTCCAGTGATTTGCGATGGATCATACTGGATTACCGTATTTGCCCGGGCCATCGCCGTCGATTGCCATGCATTGCTACAGGTTAAACGATCAGAGCTGGTTTACAGAGTTAAAAGTATGTGCGTTCGCATGAGATGTTACGTGAAATGAGAATTGGAGCTTGGCGAAACTGATTTCTTGTCGATTTGCCACGGATTTCGTTATTGGTCCCTGCCATTGTTGTCGATTGCCGTGCATTGTTGACAATTAACGGGCAAAATAGCTTGAAATTCCGACGATTACACTTTTAGCACTACGAAATGTGAAATGCGATGAAAATTGGCACTTCATGCAGCCAAATAGTGGTCGACTTACCATCGATTGTAGTGGATTGGTGCTTCGAGCCGAGCCGTTGCCGTAGATTGTCATGCATTGCTAGAGGTTGTACGAGCGCAATTACTTAGAATAATGTGGCTGACTTTAACCAGTGTGCTTTGTAACTTGCATTCAAAATTGGAGCATTGCGAAGCCGATTTTAGGGCATTTTGCATCAGATTGCTCTTGATTGCGGTGTTGGCCCGGGCCATAGCAGTCAATTGAAGTGCATTGCTGCCGAATGGTCAAGGCAATTGTAGTGAAATTGTGCGATTACACAATGACCGAAAATTAGAGAAACGTGCAATCCCTTTAAGAGCTTAAAGTGTACGAATTCAGTCGTTTTTCGGCTGTTGCCGTGGATTGACGTACTGGCCCGGGTAGTTGCGGTCGATTGCAGTGCATTACTGCTGTCAGGTCAAGGAAAGTGCGAAATGGAGCGAAACTTTGAGGGTGCACTTTGAACCGAGTCTACTCCTATGTGCAATGTCAATTAGAGCTTTGTGATGGCGATTTGAGGATGATTTGCAGCTGAATATAGTAGGATTGTACGATCTAATTAGTCGTGAATGATATAATGAGCCATTCGCGATTTCACCATGCCGGAGTATGTACATAGACATACACGGCTTAATCTTTTAGACAAGCATATGACTACTCACAGGATCAACCAAGTAGCCAACCGAAACGTATGGCCGATCGAGAGAGCGCGCCCGGCAGAGTGCGACCAATGCTAGCCGCCAGCACCCGTGCGGCTCTCGTTCTCGTTCGAAAGCCGGCCGCTAAAGAAGAGTGAATTTCGGTAGTTTCCCAGGTCATTTCAGGCGATTGCCGCGCATTGCCACATTGCTAAGATGCACATTCATTTTTTCATTTTACGTGGTTGTGCACACAGCATGGTGCACTTCGATATGCAATAAAAACTGGAGCTCGGCATAATCAATTTCGATTTTTGGTGCGGTGGATTCGGTGGATTGAAGTGGATTCGGGTATTGGCCCGAGCTACTGCAGTCGATTGCAGCACATTGCACGAGAACGGCCTGCCAATGCAAGTGAAATTTTTTTTAAGTGCAATGGTCGCAGTGTGCTGTCATAAGTGCAACGGAGCAGCTCTCAGGCTAGCCGCTATATTAGCCCTTGCCTTAGTGGGTCTGACTAGGGTACCTGGAGCAACCGTTGCGGGCGGACTAGCCAAGAAGAATTGGGTAGGGGGGACACATTAGTTAAACCGGGAGCGGAGCGAGGCGTCAGTTGACAGCGAGATCCGCTTAAGTTAGAATGGAGCTTGGGTAGACAAAGAGCGGTCAGGATGTGGTCCGACTACTGTGCTACACTAGACAAAGAGCTAAAGGATGGCGACCTGGCGGAGGAGCCATCTAATAAATTACAGGACGGACACCGAGAGCTAGGGTCCGACAAAAATAGCAGCTACGCTCAAGGTCAAGAGGCGGGGAGAGAGAGGTATACACGAGACGACTGACAGAGCTCAGGGCTGCAGCTTCGGTAGTCGATGCGAGACTACGCTTCAAGAGCACGAGAGGCGAACCTACGGCGACGGACAGCTAAGTGCAACTTAGACTGCGCAGTTGTGTTCTGCCGGCTACTCAGTTAGCAGCTCGTATCTTGGGGTGCTGTAGCGACTCGCGCATGGGGTAGTTAGTTATATTCGGACTTCGGGAGTTCGCGTAGTTAACTCCGTCGGTCCGGTACACGCCGCGTAAACGCGTAGGGTAGTTATTATAGTCGGGCTTCGGGAGTTCGCGCTGTTAACTCCGTCGGACCGATACGCACCGCGTAAACGCACAGGGTAGTTGGTTATACTCGGGCTTCGGGAGTTCGCCCAGTTAACTCCGTTGGTCCGGTACGCGCCGCGTAAAGCGCCTGCGCCGGCGCGTAACCACTACTAACAGGCCCACAATAAACTATTGCTTTCGGCACCCAGTTGAGGCCGCCTGTGTTTTAACCGCACTGCAGCACTGCATCACACAGTCCACAGGTAGAGAACCAGGGGACGAGCTTCTGCGCGGTTACATAAGCAATCGAAAAAGGAGCTTTTCGAACAGGATTTCTATCGTTTCGCGGTGGAATGCAGTGGATTGCGGTATTGGCCTGGGCCATTGCAACGCT
Organism: Cristatella mucedo; assembly: GCA_009760855.2. Classification (NCBI taxonomy): domain Eukaryota; kingdom Metazoa; phylum Bryozoa; class Phylactolaemata; family Cristatellidae; genus Cristatella; species Cristatella mucedo. Next base: position 5,229,142 of record WPIO01000019.1, on the reverse strand, counting down.
ATTTTAGTGGACTTCGTGAAAATGCATGAGCGGAATTACGAGAAATTTTCTGGGTACATTTTGCGTGTAGCATAGTTTGATATTCCAAACTTTTTGGAGCTGTTCGCAGTTGATTTTTGGTGGACTTGACGGGAACTTTAATGGATTCCAGTGTATTTCGGAATTGGCATCCAGCGTCGAAGCTCATTTGCATAAGTGAGCCTACCTGCAGCTACATGAAATTTGATGGATAGATAAAATCGAAAGTGTACTACAATATCAGCTCAAAATTTGAGCTCGGCAATAATAACGTCTGGTCGATGTTAGCCTAATTAGAGTAAATTGCCGTGGATTTCGGAGGTGCAGGCTGGCATTGCACAACAATCTGTACGATCGATCATGCATGATCGAGCTGAATGAACAGCCCGTTCCTGAGACCACACGGTACACGGAGTGAGCTGCACTTACTTGGCTCGGCTACGAAGTAGCATGGCTCCGAGACTCATGGATAAGCTGTCAGTGAATAGGTCCCATTCTATCAAGTTACAGGTGGTTCCTTCACCCTTGAATAGACCGATCGCGATGTAGCACAGGCACAGCCCATATGCCGACTGAAGAAGTTGGATAATAGTGATGCTTTCTCTGACTTCTTACCTTCACAGTTTCATCCACCAAGTTCCATCCCGTAAGACTAGACGTTAGAAAAGCGCTTACCACGGGACTTGATGAACCTCAGGGCAGAGTAGTACTATAGAAATGGGTCAAGGAATTTTTTGATACACGACTGGACGGGCTCTTATGAATTGGACATTTGAAAGTGTCCACCATACAGGAGTAGCAGTAGCAGCTTGTGGTCAGTGGGTTCCAGCCAAATTCTTAGGATAACAAACTATATGACTCTCTTTCCTCCAATGTATCAAACTGTGAGCATATGTGAACGACATAAATTAAAAAGTAGTACTTCTCCACACCATGCCTATCACCAAACCGCAGAATTTGAAAATATCATCGTCCTGACAATAGAAGCAAAGTTTTTGTGTAACAATTCATTTTTCCTATTTATTTTAGGTATAGGGGATTAAGAAAACGCTTTTCACCCAAGGGTAAAAAGTAAATTGAAACATGTTAGCCAGTAATATTATTATTGTCCGAGAGAATTATGAGCATCTTGATAAGCTATTGCAGTGCTTCTGACGTCTCATTTCGTACCCTTAACGTGGCTGTTATGAATCTTCTAAGAAGAATTGTGCAGCTATTTGTTTGGTTGTCAATGTACTCATTTGTCTTTTCAAACATACTGACCCGAGGTCTGGAGCAGGGTAGCTGCAGAAGCACCTTAGTGGTCTGTTAGTTGTATTATTCACAACACTTGCTTCGTCGCCTGAATGTTTGAAGGCCTGCTTGGGAGGGTAGCAGGTATCGTGAGGCAGTTATCCTTATCCGACCACAAACCTTGGAACTACATTTACTCGATCCAACAGATACTCAAACTGACCAGTTACATGTAGCAGCTGTTACTGCATATCGATCCACTTAACATATCGGTTTCTGCAGGGGACACTGCAAAAGTTCGCGCTCATCTAGTTAAAAATAATAGACTGGATAAAGCACCCTCAAAAAATCGATCTCTTTCTAGGCGCTGAACATTTGCTGCGATATATCTCCGTCTGTAAGTCCACCAAGTCCGAAAGACCATGTGGGTGTTACTCAGGAGAGTTGTGTATACGATAACATAATATTAAATATATTGTGTATACGTTGTATTACGAAGGAGAGTTTTTATAGCACACTCACAGCCTAAGCGGCTTTCGGTACGCATTCGGTAGCCATCAGACGTTGTCTCAGGCGACAAAGAGAAAGTGGGAAGCATAGCAGAGTAAGGAGAGCAGTTGGGGTAGTGAGTAGCATGGAAGTAGCAGCTCAGGACCGCTGAAAAGGATGGGCCACAGTCGGCAATAGGAGAGTAGTTGTCGTTGCATAGGAATTGTGGGAGCGAGTTCCACAGTCTACAACCTGCAGAGCTAAAGCTTCTGTCACCAACGGTCTTTAAGCGCATGAATGGAAAAGTTAATTTATTGTCCATACAGGACCTGAGGGCACGAGGGAGCTGAAACTGGTGCAGCAGTTCAGCTAGGTATGGAGGAGCCAAGCCGTGGCAGGCCTTGTGGGTCAGTGTAAGAACTCAGCCCTGTATCCGTTGCTCAACTGGCATCCATCCTAGCTCTTTTAGCAAAGAAGACACGTACTCAAACCTCTGGGGCTTGAAGACTAGCCTTGCAGCCATATTCATAGTCTGCTGCAGTGGCCTACTTGCTTTCTTTGGTAGCCCAGCCGAAAGGAAATTACAATAATCAAGCCGAGACAGAACTAAGGAGCTAGTTAAATTTTTTACAAGCAACTGTGGGAGATGGCACCTGATCTTGGATAGGGATCGGACGTGATGACTAGCTGTAGAAGCAGTCTTCTGAATGAAGCTTTTAAAATTGAGGCAGCTGTCGAAAACGACACCTAAATTTCGAGCACGTGGTGATTGTCGCACAATAGCATCACCTATTAGATGAGCAAAGCCTTTTAATCGAGCCGCACGCTTAGGGTGTCCTATGAGCAGCAGTTCGGTTTTATCATAATTTAATTTCAGGAAGTTTTCCGACATCCAGGGTCGAATATCGGCAAGGCAAGCATTCAGTTTCTCAGTTGCCGAAGCAGATTCCGACAGTTTGAATGACAAATACAGCTGAATATCGTCAGCATAAAAGTGATATCCTATTCCATGGGCCTTAATCACTTCTCCCAGAGGTTGTGTATAAATGTAGAACAGCAAGAGACCGAGTACAGACCCCTGAGGGACTACACAGGTGACCCTTCTCGTGTGTGAGACCTGACCCCCACACGGATTGAACACGATCAGGCAAGTACGATTTAAACCAGGCTAGTGCTTCGTCTGCCAGACCGATCGTTGTTCTAATCGTTCAAGCAGAACCTCGTGATCAATGGTGTCGAAAGCAGCAGATCTAGCAGAGCTAGGGCAGTGACATTCCCGTCGTCGTTGCCATGTATAATGTCATTGTTTACACGGAGAGCAGTTTCAGAGGAGTGCTGCCTCATGAACCCTGATTTAAACGTTTCTGACATTTCATTCTTTTCAATATTTTTAACCAGCAGCTTAGCAACAATTTGCAAAATAAACACGATCGAATGGTGTGTGGTATCACGGTTGACAACATAAATAACATAGTATGGGTGACATGCACAGGGTCAGAATTCAAGTGTGATTAGTGTCAGCATGCATCGTGTCAGCATGCATTAGCACCTCAAGTACGAATCGCAGAGATCCACTAAATGCTGTCATAAATGGGTGCATTTTAAATTTCTTTTTAAATCTGGTCAGGTCAGAGGATGTCGTGATGGAAGTCGGGACTAAGTTCTAAAATTAGGAGCGTACCAACTAAAGGCAGTCTCCAAAGGATTTGGGGTTTGTAAGAGGTATAGGTAAACAGATTCCGAAAAGCATGTGGCACGATGCTGAGCCTGGTGAGGGAGTAGATCTGATAGGTAGGCTGGAGCCAAAGAATGAAAGAACCTAAAAGTGAGCGATAAAACCTCGGTCAACCAGTTGCTTGACTGGTAGCAAGTGCAGGTCAGGGAGAAGTGGCATGACATGGCAACTGCAACGCTCACGACAGACAAGCCTAGCTGCAGAGTTTTGCACCAGCAGTAAGCACCTGATTGCACATGCCAGTAGACCAGCAAGTAGTGAGTTACAGAAGTCAAGATGGGATGTCACAAATGGATGAACCAACTTAGATGTGGTATCAATGTCTAAGCAAGACCGAATTTTAGCAATATTATGTAGCTGAAAGTAGGCTGAACCAAATTTGAGCCTTTCCAATTTCTGAATTGCACTTGGTTTGCCCATAACTAGGAAGTCAGTTTTATCATCATTCTATTTAAGAAAATTTGCTGCCATTCATATGAGGATTTCATCAATACATGCAGCAAGGAAGTTGAGAGAATTCGACGTCCTCGAAGGCTAGTTATTACATGCTTAAACGTACGATGGTGACATCCATGAGCAAAGCCTTCAAGTCGGACGATGGAGCAGAGCAAAATACAGCCAAAAAAGTTCTAGTCTTTATTCATCACTAATGCACAGCATCAACTGGGTACATTTAGGTGAAAGAACCATGTTGGTGAACTACACAAGATGATGGATCAGTCTAAGTATGCAGGCACAAACACAAACATGGTACCAGGCTATCAACCCACGAACTGTGCCGGGCACAGCCAGGCTGAGATTTGGCTGCTGCTGCCCATGGAAGGATCTCAGTCGGGGAAGGGTGGCTTGGTTCGAAAAATGAGCCTCCAGCATGCTGCAATCCCTGACTAGAACTCGGGCAAAATCGTCACCCCACACATGGTATCATCGCCTCTTCAATACTGAGTTGCCAACAGGAGCGAGTCCGTGCAATCACGAGCAACACGTGCAGTGGTGCTCCATGATCCACGAAAGCTTGCTATAATGAGCATGACATAACACTTATAGACAGCTTGCCAAGACTGCTCCTTCAAGTCGGCCTGACTCAGAAATAAGAGTTAATGACGATGAGCTGCAGCAGCTGATGTAACATCAACCGGTGCAACGGAATCCAACATCTGGATAAGCTGCTGTACTTCTGATGCCTTTAGAAGTCCATTGTCGAGCAGATTCACAAAGTGAAGCTTGCAGTTGTTTACGAGGCGTCTAGCTTTTATAGCTGGACCTTGCTGCTTCACGAAAGTTTTGCAAAGCCCAACGACTTGACGGTCTGCTACACAACTGCAACAGGCAAAAATTTGAAAGAATAACGTCACAGCTTTACTTATGCTATGTCAACAAGCATGTCCTATCCTAGAAAGTCTCATAACAAATCTCCAATACAAAAAACTGACGGGCATCGGCCATTTGCTTAGCTGGTGAAAAGGTCACATAAAATATGAATTACGAGCAAAAGCAGCAAAATAGATGACTACTATGTATCAGTAATAAAATGACTACTAAGTATCTTTGGTTTGCTATATCAAGAGGGTGCATAATTTTGAGAGCATGAACATGTGCATTAAAGTCCAAGATAGTGAATATTCTCAAACAAATTCTCTTTGAAACTTTATAAACCAATATATACATACTGTTTGCTGTGTTGCAAACGAGAATTCAACGTATGTACTTTCGAAATAAACGAAAAAAGAAATGTTTGAAAAGGTCAATGATTTAGAACGGTCCACAAAAGGCAATGCTAACATTCCAAATACCCAAATACAACACAAAATAGCATGTAACAAGAAATGCAACAAAGTAATCTAAACACGAAACTAAATAAAAAAGAGAGCCTCCGTGCTTCAATCCCACTTTTCAGCCCTGTTCAGCTACTATAACAGTCGTCACTCAGTTACCCTTACACAACCAATCAGAGTTATTTAACCAAGCAGGCTTATTCCTCCGGTCACAGCTTCATGTGCTCGAGGCAGGAATCCACATGCATGTGATGTGCGCTCCCATGAGCACAAGCAGGCGAGGAAATCTACGCACATATTCGGACAACTCTTGGTCATCAGTGCCGAGTCAGGCTACAGACCTTTGTACTACGGTATGTGCCAACATCGGAGCATGCATTCAATAATTACAGCAATAGTTCACAGAGAGCAAGGGAATATACATAGCTGTCAAGAACAGAAAAGCATGCATAACAACACAAAAAATTCTGTTAAACAGATTGTTGGGCAGGCCAACTACTGCTTACCCGAAGGCAGTGACGTGAAGGTTCCATAATGTCATAATTTCTTTCTCACCTTCGTTCACATCGGTAAATTCATTTATCATCTAGAGCAGACGGTATTAATTATTATCATCATACTAAGGCCACGACGTCAAGATGGCTCCAAAAGAGTTTCCCAACTGACAGCAATATAGCCCATGGCAGTGCATGAGTACAGCATAACCTGCAGAAGCAAAAGAGCAGTATCTAACTAGCTAATCGCTTAAAGAGCCATTTAAACAAGTCTCTTAGAGCCTAACAGCAGTTTAAATATTCTGCTAATGTTCTAGCATTGATGGCTTTATCTGGCTGAGCTTCTAGTTGATATCATGATTTGCAGCCTGCAACTAATCATTCGAGTGTTTTTCCTAGGAGAGACAGAAAAGAGGCTGAACAGAAATTATTATTTAAAGTTCTATCGGTCTAATGTTGACTTTCTTAGGAGTGGCCTGATAGCCACCTCTGTGAGGCACATGTATACCTTCCATCTTGCCTTCTATCAGTGTCTTTGCTAGGAGAAACGAAAAAGAGGCTGAACACAAATTATTATTTAAAGTTCTATGTACAGTTCTAAAGTTCTATTTAATGTTGGCTTTCTTAGGAGTGGCCTGGTAGCCGCCTATATGAGGCATGCAAGGACAAAACTTAAAAGGTCAACGATAATTTATCATGTTGGTTATGGCAACATCAACTAGGAATTTCAGTAGAAATACAGTAGGTATGGTTTCTAGTGGACAAGTGGTCACATGGACAGGGGAAACTAACATCCTGATAGGGTGAGCAGATGCAGTCTTGGTTGGGTCAGCAGATGCAGTCTTGAAGACTGCACATTAAAGTAGAGTTGGGAAAAGAGGGTGCCAAGTGGGAGGTGACATTACGTTGGGGGTCAATTCCTTGATCTTGCTAATCTTACTTATTGTTTATTGTTAATTACTTAATTATGCCATACAAAGAATTCAGAGAAATAGCCTGCTAGATGGAATCCAGGATTACTAGGTATAGTGCTGGTGTGGTTATGACGACCTGCTTTAGCCCAGGGGTAAAGTGTTTACTTGTAATGGTCAAGGTCACGGGTTCGAACCCCGAGAGGTAAACAGTAAACTGCCTGGATAGAGATTAAGTTCTTTTAGGGTTCTACACAAACGGACTATTTATATTTTTAAGGAAATGATTGATTGCATACATCAGCATTTCAGGGTTGTGCACCTGAGATTCACCTATTTCCATACATAAGCTAGCGTTGGCAAAAGCCAGGATAGATTAGTAATCCTTACCCTTGATGCACCTGAAAGCAAGCCGAGTAAACTATTATAGCAAAGGAAGAAACTGCCTTAGATATTAGACACTGATGTAAATCGATTATCCTGATAGCCAATAATTGGGTAGGTAAGCCACTAAGTCCAAAGGCACCACAATATCTAGCCACTCTCTGTAGGCTGTGTTATGACCTTTGGCTCACAAGAACGCAACCAAACGAAGAAGTCAGCTACTGTTACAGCGGTTATTCATGCTCAAAAATATTTTTAAAAAGATGATAATAATAAGACATTCACCTCAGGAGACTCAATAACTTTCTAGGCACTTTACAATTGCTGCAAAAAAAGCACGATCAAATGGTTAGTGGTAGCATGCTCAATAAACAACAAGAATAACAAGGTTAGTGTTGACATGCATAGGGACAGCATGCAAAAAAATGCTCAAAAAACATTATAAGAAAGACGGTATAAGTTATCCAGATGACAAACAGGCTTAGGTGTGTGCCGTGGTCACAGTATCTGATCATATAAAGTATTCTAAATGTAATGCAAAAGACCCGTGTATTCAAACTCCTCATCCACCCACAGTAGTTTCAAATTTTTAATCAGAAAACCTTTTTATGGGTGCCATATGACACCTGAATATCTTTTAAGGAAAATTTTTAATTAACATGTAAACTGTAGCATTTATGCACGGTATTGTAAATAAACCTCGATGCAATTTGCCGAGCAAAATTACAATAATAACATACACAATAGTTGCCTGCACAAGGGCACAAAGAGCATAAACGAAACACAGGCAGAGACAACCAGGCATGTCTTTCATTTAGCTTTTAAAGTCGATAAATCAGCAAAGGCCATTATGGCGGTCTGCATTTTTAAGCTTTAGGTGCATATAAAGTTCAGGCATGATCTCTAAAGGATTTGATGCTAATTAGAGGAGTGGCTACATAACCAGAGAAGCAGGTGGTGCATGGGGAGACTTCGGTGACGACAAATCCAGATAAATAAGTTGTAGCATGAGAATGAATAGCTTAATTTACACAAACCGAGTACATTCAAAGTCCACAAAGGAAAAGGCTGCAAGTGGCATGCTGCACAAGCACACGTGTTAGTTCAGGAAGTGGTCCAAACCAGACGGCAGCAATTAGAAAGTTTTAACACTTGATGTCCGCGTTACCGAGGATACTCTAGCAGTGTTTCAGACGAAGCCTTCAGCCCACCAGCTGCTGTTAAAAACATTGCATTGGGGAGCTAAGATTTCATGATAACAGTGACACGTCAGCTAATCTGCGATCAAATGTCTATCAGCAGCATATGCAAACTCAACTTGTAAAAGAGTCTGGGCACAACGTGGCGAGTTCCATCGCCATAATTCATGGAAAGAGGCAAGCGCCTCTTGCCGACCCATTGCAGACGAAAGGGATATCTGGCCAGCATACTGACTGTCTACGGTGGAACCTTGTTTACGTGTGGCAGCTGGAACTGCTGCAGCCATAATGGGCAGGCCCGGAGGAGACGAGCAGCTGGAGATGCTGAAGGCACAACACAAAATCCGACGGGTACAATCCACCGGATTGACACAGGGCCATCACCATTCCACTGGGACTGAGCATGGGAGGCCACATTCAAAAATTTTGCAGAGCCAGCAGCTAGTCACATAATGTATAATTCTACCAATGTGGGAGCATCGCTTGCCTGCTCTAACGTAGGAAATAGCAGCTGCAACACATCCAATGTGGATAGCGCAAGCATGCAGGTCAAGATCCCCGGCTAACCAAGGGTGGCACTTTTGTTGACAGCTGCCGAAATTTCATGTCTCAGCTTTGCAGAGCAACACAAACCGTGCCGTGTTCGATAAAGGAGTGTGAACCATCCAACCACACACACAGGTATTCTGCAAAGTGAGCCAGCCCAGCAATGTTGTGGCCAAGCTCATAGTAACCTCTGCTTTGCAGGTATTGACCTGCCGACATCAATAACAGTGCAAGCGACACATCTGCAGCAGCAATACTAGACCGGAAACTTCCTGACATTGTCAATCCATCTTGCATACCGATACCTGATATGCTCGATCTGCTAGAAATCATGACCAAGCTAATCTATATCTGTTCTCTGTAGCTAAGACACCATATCATCATGCAATGCTCACCTTGACGGTCACCTTACGTAACAAAGCATAGCTGGTTTCATCGTCGCTATTGTAATCTAGTTCCTGCGGCTTCACGGGCTGATTGGTGATTGAATGATAATAGACTCTGCAAAAACAGTGAGCGTCAGGTCAGACACGTATATGCCATTATGCCATATATGTATATGTATATGCCATATTATTATATGCCATATTTACTAGCATAGGTGAAGTTAGTTCGTATGTTAGCAAGAAAGGCCAGCATGACGCACGGAAACAGCGGCAGGTTACGAACACCACAGTTTGAAGTAACAGTGGCAGTGGCTGGGAACGATAGCAAGTAGCATCCTTTTCATTTAATGAACTGCTCTATAATTGGTTTGACAAGCAAGATACGTGGCTCACCAGTCAGTACCCAAGCAACTTCACTCAAGCCCAAAAGGGTGTGCATTGTTAAACACCATCAACATGGCACACACACGATATGCAGCAGAGCTTACTCTTTCCTAATGTACGAGCAGAAGATGCCAGCTTTCTGCGTGTATCGTTTACTACACCAAGGTCAGCCCTAATCTTCTACCAATGGGTGGTTGAGGGGCAATAATGCAAGAGCACACGTGCACTGCTTTTGGCACACTATCTGAACACATTTTCCGTATGCTTCATTCCGCCAGTAACATCTTGTAGTGAGCAAACAAGGCAAGCACACTGGCCGACGAATATCAAATAAGTGCTAATTATCTATGCAGGCTTGCAATAAATATCTCACGTGCATGCTGCAAATGCACTGCAATAGCCATGCACATAGTCAGAGCCTGCTCGGCTGGAGAGTAACAGCAAGCTTGAAAGCAAATGTATAAGTAAATATGTATCACTGGCTGAAGATTGGTAATACAAAAAATAGGGTGGTCAGCAATGGCACGTGTGCACCGACGAATTTGCAACGCCTATTGTTTGTGTAGGGTTAGCACAATGTGGGTCTCAGTAGTAGGCAGACCAATCATGCACTAGTACAAAAAAAATCGACTGTTAAAAGAACTATATAGCAGCACTATCACTTGGATACCAAGACCCACCAAGCAGCTTGGATCTCTTCAGTACGAGGAGAGCATAAGCCAACGACCTGCCACGCACATCCACACTAATAGCTCAAACCGTCGGCATAAGAAACACACAACAGAGTCGAACCTTTGTTGTAGCGATCGTAAGTGACGAAACGACAAGCTGTGTCAGGGTTTATTACTATCAGTATTGCTGCCACAGAGATAGTGGGGCATGGTAACTGCATTGCTTGCTTACCTTTTGTGACCACGCTGCAATATGGGTCCTCCAGCTGCTGAACCAGAGCTTTCACTTGACTCAATGAACTCACTCAAATCACGACTGATGCGTCTTGCGCTAAACACAGACCATTCACATCAACTCTGACATATGAAATTACTCCAACTGGCAATAGAAGCAACTGGCACGCAAAGGCACACTCCCGGGACATTCTGCGAGCTCTTGCCAACCCAAGCGATTCACACTAGGCAGCATGCTCACAGCTGACTGTGCAAGGTATGCTCGTGTTTCCATTCACCGAACAAACATCAATATAAAAATGAGCACTCGACAAGTGGAAGAGGCGAACATTGTAGATGTATGCATTACTCACCCAAAGCACACTAGTGTCACAGGAGTCCTACACACCGGACCTGTGAGCCAAAAGGCATGGCCTATAAGGTCACGAGGGTCAAGAGATGCATCATAGTTCTCATCCACAGACACGTCGATTCTATCGTAGTCGTCTGAGGCCTGAAAAAATTGATAGGCTGCTACACTGCTCACAAAACGGCCTGCAATCGTAGGAAGACTACAATTCTTTTGTATAACCCACTAAGAGAACTTAATCTCTATCTAAGCACTTTCTATATGCCACAGGGCTCAAGCCCACGACCTCGATGGTTGAAGGCCAGCACCTTACCCCTAGGCCACACCAGGGTGGCATCTGCATAATAGAATGGAGATAAGAGATAAGCACCCAATAAAAATTGATTGGTATACCTTATCATACACAAAGACTACAGGAACTTTGATATACTTTCAAATACGTATGTATTTGGACAGTGTAGATTCGCTTTAATAGTTGCTCCTAACCCCCAAAACCAGCCCAGAACTAGGTTGTACGTTCTGACTGCTAATTGTTGGCAAAATGGCAATCGGTACCTAAGAACAAACTGCATCGATAATGATGCAAGTTTTGGACAAGATGCCTAAAATTAGCTAAAACAAACACTCAACACCTTTAAAAATGGGCTCGCTTGGCCTAGGGATTGGGTAAAGGTGCTTTTCTATGACGACCGATGTCGTGGGCTCGAGCCTTGGGGCATTAGGCGAGCTGGTTTGGCCCAGCGGTGCTCGCACCGACCAAGGTCTGGCTGAGGTCGTGGGTCGAGCCCGGAGGCATATGTAAAGCACCTGAATATATTTAATTATCATCTTTAATCAATTAATGCCAAAATCCCAAGACTGAGCACATCTGTAATTATACAGCCAACATATTGATTATTTATTAATTCACTGGGAAAGGCCTACCATCCTTGCCAAAAGTAACGAAATTGTCAAGTTTCGTAAGTGGTGAAATTCAGGAATTGTACGAGGCTTAGTATGCCTGGCATCGTGGAAAACGATAAATATCTGAATGAATTAATAGCCTTATCAACTGTGAGGATTTTCTTCGGGAGACTGTATATAGAGTTCGAGGGGTAGCTCAACTGCCTCAAAGTTAATAGTGTGATGGCATAGCAGCACTAAGCATAAGGTGCTGTGATTGTTGCTCAGTCCAATGAACCGAAGGGTCAGGCCCACGATAATTAATTGCAAAAAAGGAATTGCAACCGATTAAGTGTCAAGGAACCTGTGAATGCAAATTTATTGAGGGATTAACGTAGCTTGAAGAGTTCACAGAGAGAGGATGCCATTCCAAGATGCTAAATAAAGCCCAGACAAGGCTTCAAGGGCAGAAGGTAAGGTTAGCAACTGGAGCCTCTGGGTGGAGACAACCCTACCCTACGCCTTCACAGCGAGTGGAGATGTCCTTTGCGAGGAAGAACCCAAAAGATGCCTCGTTGAGCCAGATCCACAGAGGTCAAGCTGCCTTAGCTAGCTACCCCTCGACGAAGAACAGGCAGCTAGACAGTCGCCTAGACAGGCACACTGCCGCCGAGAGCTGGCAACCGGCTAAATTCAGCCATCCCGACCATGCAGCCAGCTGTGCCCAAAGAGTTGTCTGTCCTGCTGAGACGACCCCTGTCCAACAGTGGGCTGGCAGCACGGTCAAATGCAGTGTCAGCAAGCAGCAGATAGCCACACTCATGGAAAGCACAACCAGTGCTAGAGATGACATAATGCTGAGTAACTTCATAAGCCGAGCATTACAAAAACCGATTAAAGCACGACAGGCACAACAAATTAGGTGTCTCAACCAGTCTTCGTGCTTAAGTATGCCGATTACATCTCGACTTACAGCAACTTCGTTGGCTCAAGTTTAAGCTATTTTTGCAATGACAAACTGCCATGGAATCTGACGTTTTTGTAATGCTCAGAGATGCTACCAGGCCAGGTCCAATAACAATCCTACCACCAATCTTTCCCTTGTAATTTAATGTAATTTATCTCCATCTGAAACTCCACAAATTCATAAAGACCACGTCGGTGTTACGCAGGAAATTTTTGCACAGCGCACTCACAGCCTAAGCGGCTTTCGGTACACATTCGGTAGCAAACAGACTTCGTCTCACGAAACAAAGAGAAAGTGGGAAGCATAGCCGAGTCAGGAGAGCAGTTGAGGTAGTGAGTAGCGTAGAAGTAGCAGCTCAGGACCACTGAAAAGGATGTGCCATAGACGGCAGTAGGAGAGTAGTTGTTGCGTAAGAATTGTGGAAGCGAGTTCCACAGTCTAGGACCTGCAGAGCTAAGGCTTCTATCGCTAACTTTTCGCTAATCATTCCCTTTGCGGGTGCTTGCTATATGCTGCCTTACATAGCATGCAGACTCTACATCTTGTCAGTTTCCATACCGTCACCCCTGCCCCATCTTCGGCTGATGAATCGCTTGTGTAATCTGATGAAATAATTTCAACAGCTGAATTCTCAATTTGAATTTAATATTGATGCTTAGCCAGCATGGGTCCTTTCTCCTGCCCCTTTTCTCTGCAGGCAAACGTTTTGAGTCTATTCCTGCGACTGACTGGAGCAGTCCCTATTTTTTAAACTGGGCGAACGAGAGGTTACATTAGCTTGCCAGTTTATAAGGTCCTCTACATGGGATTCCAGATTGGAGCCAAAACTGGAACGATGGAAAGGAGTGAAAAAATAACAGGGTTAATGATTTAACATAATTATACAATTATTTGTTCGAACAAATTTAATGTTCAAATATTCTACTTTAGCTATTAAAAATATGTGAATCATACGGTGGAAGCAGGTGGCTCCTATCCCTGGTCCCCTTATAAGTCATGGCATGGCTAGACAAAGTCGCGGTTTTCAGGCATTACATATGTAATCAGACATGCTGCACACATACCGTATAGAAGACCTTGAATCTGCTATGCGACAGCCGAATGTGCTTCAACAGCCCGTACATGTCACGACAGTTTGTGATGCACCAGGGGCAGGTTCTCGGGTTTCGAGTAGTCTTGATATAGTAGCGATGGCTTCCGATGAGAAAGTAAAAACGCAACGGGCGGCAAGCTGACAAATCGCTCTCACTGGCCTTAGCTTGCTTATCACTTGCCATCGAGTTCTCTGAGCAGCTGGAGGTGCCTGGAAGAGCAAAAGCCACATGGCTTCGGAAGCAAGCAAGCAAGCCACCAGCAGCAGCACTGGCTGGACCAAGCAGGCATGCCTGGAGAAGACCACCAAAACTTAAAGCCCTACATCAGAGTCAGCTGGCCGGCACAGCATGCCACGGCTATGCTCAGAACGCACCTGCGTGCATGCAAAAGCTCTCCCTAGTCAGCTGTGCCTGCCCATTGGCAGCAGCACCAGTCAGCTCAAGCTGCTGTGGAGCCAATGCATCGAGCCGCTTGTGCGTCCAGGTCACCTCAAAGCGCAGAACGGGCAGAGCGTTCGACAAAATCGACTCGGTGACAAAGCCTGACTGCATGCACTGGCTGCTTAGCACGGCTATCGTGACATCACCAAGGCGAAGCTTGGCCGGCCTTACATCTTTGGGCAATGCCTCCCACAAGCTGTGCCATGCCATCATTTTCTTGCAGTTAGCTGCAAGGAGCAGATTCCCTTCCCTCAGGAAAACCTCGTATTTGCCCTCTTCAAGCACACAGCCCTTGTGCTGATCAAACAGTGGCAGCTCGGCTGTCAGAACGATCCCGTCGACGTTGCCATTGAGACCATGGATTCCACTGGACAGCCCGCTCTTCGTCACGACTGAGTGACCAGAGGCTGAAAAATGCAGCACTTAAAACCAGCTGTGGTCGGACAACGCAGATCAATCTCTAGCCCCAGCATTTTGAAGTACTGCTTGTGCATATGAGTAGCAGCATTGGACGTGCGCCAGGAAACCAGAACTTACATGGTGAATGGCAGCCATTCGGACCGTTAGGTGGTTGCCCCATGGTGACGTTGAACTTGATCATGTACGCCTTAACAAGATAGCCATTGTCCTCAACAAACCAGTCTGCCTTAAGCGAGACGACGTTCTTCCCATTGCCAAATGAGGCTCGATTGATGGTTGCTTGGCCAGCAAGCTCCCTCACTATGGCTTCACCGTCCTAGAATAGGGCGTCAGTGAGTGGCATACAATGTCATTTCGGTTTATACCGTTCAAAGCAGGTTGCTGTAATTGTCTCACAGCGAAACAACTACAGCCGATGAGCCGGACAGTATCGTCAATGGAACTGCCATTAACGATCACACCAACCATTCCAGCAATTGCAAGGTACGATGTCAAACTATGAGATTGCAAGGGAAATTGCATCGTTGACATACCAAAGCAGCGACAGGCTGTCACGGAGATAAGGTAAGCCCGGATGTCTCATACGAATTGACTAACAAAATATTCGTTTTAGATGCATGCAGACAATCAGCAATGGCTTCCTCTGGCAGCCTCCTGAATTCGATTTCTGCCGTCCGGCTCCCAAGATTCTACCGCAAAGCAACGATCCTACCGTCTGATCTCAGCAAGTGGCCAGTTGAACTGCACCATTCCGTCAGAACAAAAGAAAACTCTAAGCCAAAGCAGCAATGCCACCTAGGCAAAAGATTCCAGTCCATGTGAATAAACAAATAAACCCATTTCCGAAAGCACAATTCTGAATGTGTGGCAATAGATTTCCAAAAACAGAAGCAGAGAGAGAAAGGCACTGCAGACAATCGCC
Organism: Cristatella mucedo; assembly: GCA_009760855.2. Classification (NCBI taxonomy): domain Eukaryota; kingdom Metazoa; phylum Bryozoa; class Phylactolaemata; family Cristatellidae; genus Cristatella; species Cristatella mucedo. The sequence continues at coordinate 5,213,608 of WPIO01000019.1, read as the reverse complement.
TGTAGTAGAAAAAACGGTGAATTCACAGCTCATCGAAGAAGCTGCAAGATCATTTTATTGGTTGGGCAGTAAGTGTTTTGCTCAGGAAAAAATAGTGCAAGCCCATAAGTGACATCTAAGAGCCTCAATTCTATGGAAAAACCCTCAAGACCTTGGAATTGAGTGACGGCTACATCACCTCCACCGAACACTGCTATACTATCCGTCCTGTCTGCGACCAGTGTGCACGGGCAGCCCTGGTCTAGGAAGGACTGTGTGGCATTCAGCAGAAGGTGTGAAAGCTTATTCTCAGCCGGGATATTGCACCATCAGTGCTCACTCCGTTTCTCCTAACTCAAAATCACGGGATCGCCCGACACCAGGTAATTGGTTCAACTTTGAGAACTTCAAATCGTGCATGGTTTCCATCTCCTGCAGTCTCTAATACAGCCCCTGCCAGCCACTATTACCACAACCACCATTAAACCCCCTCCGACGCCCGAGGGAAGAATAGCCGATGTAGTATATTACGAATTTGATACATCTGAGTGGCATCAACACGAATAAAGTTATCGATACGGCAGAAAATTCCGATGAGAAAAATAAATGTAGTTCTGTCATTGCAAAGGGTTGACATCGCAGGATAGCACATCCATTCACCCTGACATTAACTTCAAAAGACTCATTTAAATGGCAGGCTGAAGAGCCATAGCGGCGATCATTTGCCTCAACAATGGGCTATAGAGAATTGCCTACTGCAGGACTCAAATGCACAACTCGGGTGGTGAAGTGCAAACACCTCACTGCCAAGATAAGATCTGGGGGGATAATATTGGTCACAAACACACATAAAAGCAGCCACACCCATCACGACAAATGCAGCCACGGGCCGTGTGATAACGTCAAGGCTGTCAGGGTTACCTTTTGCTTTTGGTACAGAACTTTTATCACCGAAACGTCGATGCCCACGCATGCATTAGACCCGTTTTTTCCTATAAAAGCCACCGTGAAAGCAGTTGAAGGCACACAGCAAAAGAAAAACGTCACGTAATTCGTCAGACAAACAGCAGCACTGTGATTGCATATGTTATAGGGCATCACGTGCAAGCATAGGGATTTGCAAACTCTAGGGGGCTGATTCTAATCAAGGGGGCAAGATGGGCTGTGCTTCAGCAACAATGTGACCGGTCTACTCGAGGCTAAGGGAATCACATGTAACCCGAGCGAGGTTCGCCCGTTCACAGACAGTTCATTGTGTAGCCTCAAAGCCGTGCTGCTTCGTAACACGAACAAGCAACTGTCTCTCCATGCGGCTTAATCTATGCACTTAAATGTTGACTACACCAGTTTCAAGATATTGCTGAAAGCCTTGAAGTATGGCGACTATAGCTGGCAGGTCATGGCTGACTTCAAAATAGTGTCATTCCTAGTGAGCTTCCAAGGTGGTTTCACAAAGGTTCATTGTTTCTTTGCCGATGAGACAAGTGGGGCACTAAGGCACACTATCACAGGAGGGATTGGCCATATCTGACAGAGTTCTCTGTCGGGAAGAACAACATCAAATGGAAGTTGCTGGTGGACCCTCGGGAGGTGCTGATGCCATCCCTGCCAGTCCAATCAAGCAAAAGATCCTGATAGAGTGAAGAATTTCCCAAGAAGCTGATAAGGACGGACAAAGCCGCTTAAAATTTCCCTTGCAGTGGTTCACGCTTTCTGAGATATCCAACGGCTGAAAACTAGGAGCAGCCTGTTCAGGGCCTAATAAAGAACTGCTAAAATGGCTACTCAGGCTTTGCACTGTACCACAAGTATTTTCACTTAAATCGTTTAGCTGTACCTCTAAACAACGTTAAATCTTTTGGAGACCGTGCCTCTAGTTCATAAGCACCCAAAAGCTTGGAACTAACTGTTCACTGACATACAAAATCCCCTGACTTGATATTAAAAAAATCTAACTATCTAGCTGTTCCTAACCATGTTTCTTCCATCAGGTAAAATTGTCCTGGTAATTAAGGTGCATGTTGAAATTGTGCACAGTATCACTAACCAATTGACATGTCCCTTTCGAGCATACATAAAGTACCCAGAAACAAATTTAGCCTTCTTAGGGTCCTATACAATTGTGTCATCACGCAGGCAATAAGGTGCTTGCTCCTCAAGATCCAGGTCGTGGGTTTGAGAGCTGAAGGAGGCAATCCTTTATTGCCTCTTAAATCAGCTAACAATATTATTATTTATTATAAATTTCGATCATAGTGGGTTAAGAAGTGAGAATGCCTGATTCTTCGGTTAACATACAAAGGCACAAGTTAGTATTCATAACCTGTAAACGAGCATACTTTTTCTTGGATCGATCACTTTCTACTAGTGCTGATATGTAACTCCGATGACTCGATTATGCCAAGTTTATAGATGCTTTTCTAAAGTACGAATTAAACGTCGTGCACTGCTTGTTCTTGCTTCTTACGAAGGGTATCACATCCAAAAAAATTACACTGGCTATTTTCACTTGAAGCAGACATTTTTAACCATGTTTATTGCATTCATGCATGCATACTTTTTTGCAACACATTGGATGCATACGGTGAGGTTTTACTTTACTCACGGGTCTTTAGTTAGGTGATCGAAGGCAAAAGCAAAATCTGGACTGGAAATAAAAACTGGATCAAGTACCGGTGGTAAATAGTGACACAAACGATAGCATCTTCCACTAGCCATATCTTGGCTTAATAGTCAGATTCCCTGCTATACTACCTACTGGTGGATTATCCAAAAGGAAAAGAAAATCACACCACTTTTAACCAGGTCGGACACGCGTGGTCTTACTAAGAAGTGTTATGAGGTAAATACCTTGCATACATATGTATATGCCATCGTAATTGCCTACGATCGCTAGTATTATGGTCAGCAGAATGGACAGCCCAGATCGGCTGGCTAACGCGGTCGAACTGGACACTTCCTCATCTACTAACGCCCAGGCACAGGAATGCCATACAATACAGAATGACCTGCACAATCACACAGTGCTCATCCATCTAGTGCTGTAAGTGCACCATGCAAATAGGGAGCAAGCAGGTACAACTCGACTCTTTGCTGGAGCAGCATTGTCTTGCTCATCTCGATATGCTGTTTTTTGCTGAGTAAAGACACTGAGTCTGACCATTCCTATGACCTAGCAGGCCTGGCTGAGGTGGAAGGTGTGCATCAGTTCATTAAGCCATCAGCGGCTTGGTAACTTCATCATACTAATGACGATTGGAAAAGCAGTAATGGTCACCGGTTACTTGCCACACTGCTGTAACCCCTTCCTCAGACATGACATTAGCAATGCACTCTGCTGCCAAAGTTCCTAAGAACCGGTTAAATATCAGGCTTCGGAATAGGTGACATACCAAAGCAGCTTAATGCCCAAGCAGAAGCAAAATAAATTAAAACACAGACTCCCGAGAACAAAGAAATATGAAGGCAGCGAATACCACACACGGCAAAGCCAAGCAAAAGCGAATTCAAATTTGATGCAAAGCACCTCAAGCCAAGCATCATTCTGCAAGGCATGATAGCTGCATGACATGTTAGGATCCGAAATCATGGAAGCCATCAAACCGAGCCCCCCCCCCATTTATTCATGACAGTGGTAACAATTCTGATGAGATTACAAACGAATGGCAGCTTTAGTTTTTGTACCAGGAGGACAAATACATACAACACCAACTCCATAAACAAGGCCTGCCCAACAGCTCAGCTCCAAATAAAAATCAAGCAAAGCGCTTTCCATATGTACCATCTGAGACTAGCACCATTAGATCTAATAAGAGATACACTACCATCTTAAGCATTCAAGCAGAAAGACAAATTGTGTAATGTGTAGAGACCAACTGAAATTTTGCATATAGCTCCTATGCATAGCTCATACACATACAAACAACAGCAAGATGAACATACTCGACCACATTCTGTCATTAAATTATAAAGGCTGTGCAAAAACCTTCAAATGCACCTATGAACAACCCGTTGGAAAGCAGGAGAGTTTTGCTTTGTTACATGAGCTGTGTAGTCACTGCCACCAAAAAAGGATGCTCTGGGTTTGAGAGTTACGACCAATATAAAACATGGGTGAGCTGCTTAACCAGCCAGTAACACAAGTATAACCAATTGCCAATTACCCTCAAAAGAATGCCATGTGTACTTGGCTTCAGCATACAAATATCTGGACATCCGCATCAATTCAGCTAAATTAATAATTTGTATGCCCTTATTCACAGGCAAGCATGGATTCTGCCGATCTTGAGCCACCAGACAGCACTTTTGAAGCACTGCAAAGAGGGCCATCTCAGACTGAATGGCACTGCAAATCACTTGTCTGCGGTTGGCATCATCTTACTAGCAAAGAGTCCTATCACCAGCAGGATTTGAGCCCGAAACATCGTATGTAGAATCCCTGGCATCAACCACTAGGCAACTAGGGCAATCGATTATGCTACCACTCGAGGTTCTGTCAATACATTTAATAGCATAAATCCTAGTACCTCTAAATTATCAACATTCGAGCTTGCCAGTGTACAAACCAAAGCCACAGAGCATCTGGGAGCTCTGGACAGCTGTAAGTCATGCGAAATCATCTTCCGGAGTCCTACTTACAGGTTTGCTACCACCACCCACAGAGCTCAAACCAGGTCAGTTTCGCAGATTTGCCAATTCAATAATGACACCCGAACTTTCTTTCGAGGTTTCTCAACATTTATAACACCAAAATGCACGGTATTTCTTTGCACCACTGTGTAGTTCAAAGGTAATCCTTGTATTTGCCTGGTACCCATACTTACAAATAGGCCACATGTAGCTACAAAATGCAGGGCACAAAACATGGTAACAATGTTAGAAGGATTCTGACAGCCCCATTAAAATGACCAAAACAATCGTAAGATTGTGGACAACGATTGGGACTAGTGAATTCGCCGTGAACTATAATATCGACGAATAAAAAGAGATGGTTAGATGACCTAGGCAGCTGAATCCGGTCAGCAGTGCAAGACCAACGTCAGGAATGACTTGCTCGTTCAGATGGTAGCAATTCAGAACTAAACAGCCAAACTTCAACACCTTGCAGGACAATAACAAGATAGTACATGGATCGATATTGGTGTAAAGTATAAGTAGAAAGCTTACTGCGAGTGGCGTGGATGCAAAAACGACCTCAACTCAAAATTAGACCTCTTATGGTGAGCCCGTGATCATGCCTCCTGAGTAAAAGACGATTGGCACTCTACTTAAAGGACTAAGGCAAATCAGTGATAGTGGTTTAACAGAAAGCAATGCATAAAGGTGCCAACAGAAGGAAACATGATATGCAGAATTGACAGACTTCAACCTACTGTGAGATTTGGCAGGAAATCGGTGGCTATTTGGGGCTGCTTGGCTTCTAAAAAAAGGTGTTGGAACTCTGCATCAGAAAGAAGGTATTATGGACCACCTGGTTAAGCAAGTTGACTTGCCAAGTGCAAATATACCACTTGTGGATCGTTTTATATGGAAGTAAGATAACGACTCTAGGCACATTGCCAGGTCAGTAAAGCACTTTGCGAGAGAATCCGATGTGTTGCAGATGCAGTGGTACAGCCAGACACCGGATCCGAACCCACATTACATATATGGTACACAATTGACAGGCGGCATAGGCAGGGTGTTTGGCCTACACAGGTAGCCAATCTTTTCAGTACACTTCAGACTCTGAGGAATGCTAGATCGCAGGAGACAGTGCAAAAGCTTGCGGCCTCTATGCCTGCTTTGATAAAGGACTTCATGTGGTGCACAAGAATCATAGTGGTGCAATGTCATAGTAAAAGCATATATCACAGCAACTGCCTTCGTTTGTGAGCTGCCAATAAATATTTTTGCCTGCTGTGCACAGCTTGATATGCCTGAAATCGTAGAAAATAATCTTATTAAAGGAACACAGTATCAGCTACAGCAGCATCAGTCATACTGAAGGACTTTTTTTCGACATAGTGCATTTATTCCAGTACATTACTTGACAGGAAGTGCACAGGTTCCCAAATCATGAACTAAGCTCTGCTTACCACATAAGGCAGTGAACACTAAGCTTGCAACTCTTGGCCTAAGGTGCACACATCTACCACGTCAGTTTTGAATGGATCTCAGAGCCAAAGCAGAAAGGAATTGCTTGCCTGGTTTCGACTTCCAGTATTACTTTATAATATGCCGGAACATTTATTTGGAAAGCTCTTTTGTGCTGCTATTGACACTTAAAATTTGTTTTAATTCTCCGATTGATCACTCACAAGATAGTTGGAGTATGAGTCATTTGCTCCTTCGATAAACTTAAGAGCACGGAAAAAAATTAATTGCAGAACTATTTTGTAATGCATAACCGCTGGGAAAAACAGCTACAGTGATCAAGCTGTACCTTGGTTAGAATCGAACTCAAAGCAAATGAGATTTAAATAGAGCTTATCTGGCCCAAGTAGTCGCTTCTTTCGAGAAGCAACAGTAATCTCCAATAAGTCATCCACGCAGTTGAGTCTATAACGAGCATAAAGTCACAGCTAATCAGCAAGCATACACATACAAGACAACAGTTAAGCATGAGCACATCAAGCACATGCAATTTTGGACAAGTACAGTGGAATAATAATTTGATATTTGCATAGCAACATAAGAGGTTAATCTCTTTCTAGGCACTTATCATACTCAGGAAAGGGAGAATGTCAATCGTTAGTGATAACATGCATAGTCTCAGCAGGAATAAGAACGCAAAGGGGAATTCACACAAAGACTAAATAGTAAATGCTGCAAAGGACATGTGAGTTTTAGTTTTTTTTAATTCCGTTCAAGTTAGGGGATGTCACGACGTCAGTAGAGAACAAGCTATAGGCTCTGGGAACATACGAAATAAAAAGCACGGTCACTGAAGGATTTTAGGTTGGTTTGAGGCACAGCTTAACGACTTCAGGGGCTAAGATGCAAAACCTCATCAAGAATTAGTTTGAATAGGTAGTCCAGAGCAAGAGAAGGAAGGGACTGAAAGGACATACAAGTGAGTGACAGAACCTTTAAATTGATACACTGCTTGATGGAGAGCCACAGTGGGTTGGCCAGAAGTGATGCAATGTGGCAGTTGCGACTTTCACGACTGACAAGCCATGTTGCCGAGCATTTCACCAGCTGTAAGTGCCTTATTGCACAGGCCACATTATGCACATATTGCAGAGTTTCAAGCAGCGACCTATAGGAGTTGAGACGAGATGTGACAAATACATGGACCACCTTGAGCATGGTATTCCTAGCAGACCCAACTTTTTGTGATATTACGGAGTTTACAGTAGGGAGCCTTGACTATAGAGCTGCTAAGGTCGTCCACTGAAAGGTCACTTTGGACGAGGACACTCAGACTTCATTCAGAGGCTCCAGGTGATATGCTGGCAGTGCCAAACTCAAGGGGAAGACTTTCGAAGTTTTTGCTTGTCTGGAATTTTGATTTTGTTTTTTAATTTTTGAGTAGCTCTATAGGTTTGCCCATAACTGCCAAGCTGATTTTTATTGCTATTCACATTGAGAAAATGCGTTTTTTCCAACTGTGAATGTCTGCCACACATTCTGCAAGCAAATTGAGAGAGTTTGAGGTGCTAAAGAGCAAGGATCCAAGTGCAGGTACAACTGTGTTGCCATCTGCATAATTATAAAAGCCCATATTGTGCTTGGCAATTATATCGGCAAGAGAGAGTAATGTAATGTAATGTATCTCCGTCAGTAACTCCACAAAGTCATAAAGACCATGTGGGTGTTACGCAGGAGAGTTTGGTATAGCGCACTCACAGCCTAAGCGGCTTTCGGTACGCATTCGGTAGCCAACAGACTTCGTCTCACGCAACAAAGAGAAAGTGGGAAGCATAGCAGAGTTAGGAGAGCAGTTGAGGTAGTGAGTAGCATAGAAGTAGCAGTTAAGGACCGCTGAAAAAGATGTGCCATAGTCGGCAGTTGGAGAGTAGATGTCGTTGCGTAAGAATTGTGGAAGCGAGTTCCACAGTCTAGGACCTGCAGAGCTAAAGCTTCTGTCCCCAACCGTCTTTAAGCGGAGGAATGGGACAGCTAATTTATTGTCCACACAGGACCTGAGGGCACGAACAGGCTGATACTGATGCAGCAGTTCAGCTAAGTACAAAGGAGCCAAGCCGTGGCGGGCCTTGTGGGTCAGCGTAAGAATGTATATTGCGAAAAGAAGTGGGCCAAACAATTAGTCACATAACTTTGAAGTCGATACGATGGTTAATAAGGAGCTGACTGGCGACATGACAGGCAAACAACTTGTGACAAAAGAGTGGCTTGTAAGAAACAAAGCCTGCTTGGGAAGTAAGTCTGATAGGTAGACCAAAGCAGCAACAGAGTTATGTGCCGTAAAATTTAGTGACAGAAACTTGAAGTTGATACGATGGTTGATGAGGAGCCAGTGTAGCCAAGTGAGAAGTGGCATAATTCGGCAGTCGCAAGGTTCGCGACAGGCAAAAGTAGTGGTGGAGCTTTGCAACGACCTTACAAAGCCGAAGCAGATGCGAAGCATCGGGACCACTAAAAATGGCCTGCAACTATTTCACACCGTCAAACAATTGCCGCTGCTCACATAGAAGTCGTGACAAATTTAAGCACTGCACATAAGGCTGAAGCTACGTGAACGTCAGCACGGAAATGGTGTCTTACCGCCGTCCGGCAGACTTAGATGAGCTTGTCTGTTTTTTCATAAAAGTCAAGTTTCTGTTAAGAAAAATTGGCTACAAAAGAAGTTCCATCCAGAGTTAGCCACATCAATTTTGACATGTGCCAATCTACATGCATTCAAACATACCTTTTTTGACACATGCCAATCTACATGCCTTCGAACATATCTACTACAGGCAAACGACATATGGGTAGCTACGGCCAGCATTCCCATGATCTTCTGCTACCACTGCACCGATTCTTCTTCCATGTCAGTGCGCACAAATTTCCATCATGCTCTCTGCAGGCAAGCCATGACAACATGATGAAGGCAAGCGTTGGCCTTGCTTCGATGGCCAATAATTTGGCAGTGAAAAACGAAATTGCCGAGCTGCTTGGTCTACCAATCACAGCAGCTCTATCTTTGCTTGCAGGGGTAGCATTCGACAACAGACGAATCACCGATGAGACAAAATCGCAAAGGTTTCAAATACTCTGCTAGACAGGTTCATAGAGAACTCACTGCCTTCCACAATGTGGCCTACACATATAGCCCATCCCAGATGCCGACACTGCAGGATTGACAGCACTGCTTTGAACAAATGCAATAGATTTATCCCTTGCCAAGGCAAGGCAAATATCTTTGTGATGAAATTATAACAGATATCAAACAACAAGTGTGATTGCTATCCCTTTCTATAATTCCAGCAAAAACGGTGGCAATTTTACTACATCTTATCATTAGGGTGGCAGTTACGTACATCACTCTCCCTTACACCTCACTCACTTCAAATGAGAGGCAAGTTATGTTGAGCAACACAGACATCCTAATTCATAGCAATTTCTAAACAGGCCTATCAAAAGGAACCAGAGACCACGTACAACACTGCCGAAAAGTCAGGCATCAGTTGACAAACAAATATCGATAACATGCCAGAAGCTTGACCGTTTGAGCAACTTGCTCATGGGAACAACAAAGAGCCCGAAAGTGCATGACATGATGCACGTGTGTGTGTGTGTGTGTGTGTGTGTGTGTGCTCGCATGCAAGTGACCTAGCTTCAGCTCGTGTTGGCATCAGCATACTGTCTAATGTAATCGGATCATTTGTAGAACAGCATTTCTACTGACGCACATGCACATTGCATATAGCACGATTGCAGGTACATAGATGGCAAGAATCTCTGAAACATGTATAAAAAACCTCACACCATAGGTTGTCTCTGAAACATGTATAAAAAACCTCACAGCATAGGTTGTGCAAAGCAATGGAAAGGACACAAACGCTAACCCATGCCTACAAAGTCACTTACCACCAAGTGATCGAGAAATCAAGTACAGTATCTCAACGGCAAGACTAGCTTTGTAAGTACTGGGGCACTGAAAGTGAACTCTTCGAATAGTACTACAGTATCTGTCGTCGCATTTCTTATACCTTTCATACTGTTGCTTATGCACACATGTAAACAGTAAATGCAGCTAAGACTTTCAATAATACAAAGCTAAACTTCCTCGATCAACCGACGAAATTTTCCAAAATAAAGCCGAATACATCAGCAGGCATGCTGCAGAACAAATATTAGCCAATGGTCACAAATTAGAGAAGCTTTAATCACACTAAAGGTTTATTAACAGAGGCTAACACCATTGGAGGCATAGCAACTACAGCACAGCATCGTTTCACTTTGGTGCCTGCATATGACAGCTGGCTGCCTGCTATGGCAGCTCACTATTTAATAGCTCGGAAGACAATGTCTTGCCCATAGAATAAGACTGTCTGAAATCGGGCAGTGAATTGCATACAAATCACAGAAGCTACAATCACTATTATAATGGCATAACACCAACTATCTTGAGCAAACTGTATGCCGAAAAACCCCATCTGGTCTAGTAGCATTAAATATACTCAGCAACAACTTGGGAGTCGTAACACACAACCCATATAACTATGCAAAAAGTGGATGTAAAGGTCACAATTTGCACTAAAAAGTAAGAAATACAGAAGGAAGTTCATTTAGGCAGCTATTGGAAAATGACATGATCCATCCTTGCTGTATGTGAATCGGCAGTAAATTCCAGTTACACACAGTCACATTCCTCAAAGCCATCACCGGGCTGACAGCCAACGACAACAGTAAGCAAGCTTACATAGACGCAGTGAACAAGCTAACTATCGCTTTGACGCCAGCAGTGGGCAGTCACTTGTACTGAAGGCTAATCACTATCAGAGCTTGGAGACATTTGCAGGACCACAACGGCTCACAGGTAGGAAAACCGATACAAACATTGGACTAGGAAAAATGGTAAAACGAGTTCTATGCAGGACTGGCATAGCCTGTACAAGGCTGAGTGTGTCACTCTTTTAAAGTTAAAGCATATCGTAGCTAAGGTACTTGGAGAACACCATCAAGAATCAAGAACATAATAACAATCAAGAGCACAAGCAGCTTCCAGCAGTCAGCTTCTTCAGACTGGTGCATCTGCATTCCCACATTGCCATATTTCAAATGCTAGCCCAGTTGTCCTAACAGCATCCATCCTAAGTTTAAAAAAGTAAACAAACAAATCTACTTACAGAATGCTTTCTCGACTTGAGATATCGGTAGATCTGAGTCGGCTCTAAAAAGATCGTATGTGCAGCTGTCAGAAACAAAAATTGAACGCAGTAACTCTCTTAGGTGGGCAGCTAGACCTTTAGACTGAGAACAAACATTCAAGCAACACCACTGCACTGAAACTGCTCTCTTCCCTGTGACCAACACCATAAGCAGAAACGATGATGATAATGTCACTGCCCTGATCATGCTCGATATATATGGGCTGCATTTGACACTTATGATCACAATACTTCAACGATTGAGAACAATGATCAAGCCGGTAGATGAGGCACTCGCATAGTTCAAATCGAACTTGTCAAATTGCGTTTAAATTCGGTGGTGATGCTTCATCCAGCAGACCAGACACTTGTGGAGTTCCACTAGGGTCCCTTCTCGGTCATTTGCTGTAGTCCATTTACATTTAGCCTCCGAGAAAAGTAATTTGGGGCCATTGGATCGACCATCATATCTATGTGGAGAGGATCTAAGTATACGTGTAATTTAAACTGCCAGAATCTGCTGAAGCCACAGATAAACAAAATAAATAAATAAAATATGGCCTACCACGGCGAGAAACCAGTGATTAAGTAATGAGTAAAGAAATTACAGCACAAACTTAATAATTAGTGTTTAGCAAGCTTCCCCTGAGGTCCAGAAACCATGTTTTCATTAATAATTTGCCTGCTGCTTCTCTAGTCACAGCAGGTCTATGAATGTAACCTTATGCATCAAAGATGGATTCAATTAAAGCATGCACATATATGCTGTCAAGGTATCGGAGTATCAACCAAACTGAAACAAATGGCAATGCAGCCCGGACGACGCTATTTTGCAAAGGCATCCCCATGCTACAATTCGGTAATACGGTCGGTCTAAAGGCGAAATAACAACGACTATGGGCTTCCACTAATCCTTATTGAAGAGTCAATCGCTCTTGAAGCCGAGCCCAGTGAGACTGGGCCACTCAAACTGTGAGCTGACGCAATCGAGCTGCAGGTTGCCAAACCAGCGGCCATACTGCAGGTGGAACAACGTGGTCCAGCGTTTTTTCAGATACAACCGCCCGAACGACCAGCACCGGCTGGATGCAACATCAAGTAGCCAGGCTAAATAGAATAAGATTCCACGGGTCCCGTGCAATTGACCATGTGTCAAGCTAGCATTACACGACGCTCGGGGAGCCTCTGCTGCCGCAGGGCAAGCGGACATGTTCGTGGGGAGAGTTCCCACGCTTACTTTCGAAAGCCTTCAGAAAGAGTTCCCGGTCGCTGATGATATTGTCAGTCTCCTGTACTGCTTTTGGCACCGACGGCCGGTCCTTCTTGCGAATGTACTTGGAAGGCATTCGTCTTATAACCGACTTTGACTGCAGTCAAGCCGACAGGACCACGGTAGGCCAGCTACGATTGTGCAGAGCGACACCTACCGGCTGCAGGATCACCCCACCCAGCTGCAGTGAGTACTGAGCAAGTTATGACAAAGTCTGAGCATGTGTGAGACATTAGCTTAAAATAATATTTATTTAAATTTCAGATACTGTGAAAGCAGTGGCTATGCATTTATGTCAGAAACCGGTAGGCACCTTCAGTTTTTGCCGGCAAATACTGAGCGAATTGAAGACTGCAGTCAGCATCTCAAAAATTTCGAATGAATAAACATTTAAGTTCAGATTTAATTATGAGTAGATTTCTAGCATGCAACAGTCCAAACTTCTTATTTATGACATTTGAACATTAGGCAACTGATTGCGCTGTAGCTAACCGCTTGGCTATTCAACTCCGGCGGATGATCTGTTACATCAGCTATTGCCTTCTTTTGCATGGTGTGTACTCGTAATAATAATAACAAAAATAATAATAATATATTTTATATAGTACCTTCAGAGAACTCAATCTCTTTAATTAATTCACTTCGGAACTTTACATTTTTTGCAAAGGAAGCACGGCCGAGTGGTTAGTGGTAGCAAAAACAACCATATACAACAAGAATATATACATACATACATGAATATAGATACATGATATATATATATATATATATATCTATATCTATATATATATATATATATAGATATATATATATATCGGCTCAATTATATCATGTATCTCCGTCTATAACTCCAAAAAGCCACCAAAACTATGTTGGGTGTTACGAAAGAGAGTTTTGTATAGCGCACTCACAGCCTAGGCGGCTTTCAGTGTGCATTCGGTAACCAACAGACTTCATCTCACGAAACAAAGAGAAAGTGGGAAGCATAGCAGAGTCAGGAGAGCAGTTGAGGTAGTGAGTAGTGTGGAAGTAGCAGCTCAGGACTGCTAGAAAGGATGAGCCATAGTCGGCAGCAGGAGAGTAGTTGTTGCTGCCTAAGAAAATAAGGCTAAACGCCTTAAAAATATTGGCTGAAGCATTAGTCGGGTTTATGTGACTCTAAATACCCCGAATGGGCTTTGTAGCCCTTGGACAAAATGGCCCGTCATGTCGTCCTCGTGAATTGAACCCACAGCCTCCAATGCCAGATATAGAATAATGGCCCGCAAGGCAGGCAATCCTTTATTGTCCATGTCCAAGCACAAGTGACAGGCACTTAGAGTCTTCTGCCGCTATATAAATGTGACTGTTGAATAAACTAGCCATTACTTAATTTGTTTTTCTTTAGGCTGAAAAAATAATGGAGACGCCATCGATCAAATCGCATACCTCTTGCATGCAAAGTAAGAAATTTGCCACAGGGATATACTAACATCAAATGCAGGTAACTAATTGCAATATGCTAGCTCTGTAGGCATGTAAAGCATGAGTTTTTACTCCACTCTTTAGATCATTTCGACCGTTGAAGGAGGTGCTTTAAGAGAGCTAGACGCAATGGATTTGAAACCCAATCATCGAGCATGTGGAGAGAGGTAAAGCCACCAGCCTGAAGCTACTAGCGAGTTGCACTCTCTTGGTGGTCTGAATTCCACGGGAAGGTCTTGGGGGCCTTGCACTTACGTGTCTTCAATGCCATCAATAGCTCGTATATATAAACATATTTAAGTGGAGATCAGTGGTGCTGATTAAGTATGATCTTACTCACCATTCAATTGCATTTCCTTTTGCAGCAAATGTAAAGTGCCTAGAAAGAGATTAAGTTCTCTGAGGGCGCTTTATCAAGTGCATTATTATTAGTGTTGCAGCCCATCACCAGCGCTGTGCCTGAACGATAGACATGCACCATCGCTATGAAAGTTTAGTCACCGGGTTGCCCGAGAGTTTGTTTTGGAAGCCCTTCGAGAAGTTAGTCGACCATTCAAGTCATTATGGAAATACCCCAACTGCTGCTCTATTCTCCATTGTAATCTCTTGCAACAACGTCAGCAGAGGTGGCCTATCTTGGCAATACTGGGCGATACTGTGTAGCTGAGAGACAGTTCTATGGCAGAATGCGCTATGTTACACCCTGTCTCTTTAATGTCTTTTCAGTCCTAGAATGCAGGCTTTAATTGCTGGGCTACAATTAAAGTAAGTTGAATTTTGGAATGCCTTTCTGGCTGTATTACCTAACGACTCATTTGCTCAATTTCCAGCAGGCCTGCAGTTGAGGTAGTGAGAGGCATAGGAGTAGCAGCTCAGGACCGCTGAAAGGGATTAGTCGGCAGCAGGAAAGTAGTTGTTGTGTAAGAATCGTGGAAGCGAGTTCCACAGCCTACAACCTGCAGAGCTAAAGCTTCTGTCGCCAGCAGTGTTTAAGTGGAGGGCTGGGGTAGCTTATTAATCATCCATACAGGACCTGCGGGCAAGAGTAGGCTGAAATTGTTGCAGCAGTTCAGCTAGGTATGGAAAAGCTAAGCCGTGGCGGGCCTTGTGGGTCAGCATAAGAACTTTGCTCCATATCCATTGATCAGCCAGCAGCTATCCTAGCGCTCTTAGCCAAGTTGGAACCATGGTGAAACCTCTGGAGCTTGGAAACTAGCCTTGCAGCCATTTTCATAGCCATTTGCAGTGGCTTAGTTGCTTTTTTTGGTAGCTCAGCCAAAAGGGAATTACAATAATAAAGCCAAGACAGTACTAAGGAGCTAGTTAAATTGTTTGCAAGCCACCATGGAAGACAGCTCTTTATTTTAGATAGGGATTTGACATGATAGCTAGCTTTAGAAGCAGCCTCCTGAATGAAACATTAAAAATTTAGGCAGCTGTCAAAAACGAATCTTAAATTTCGAGCACGTGGTGATGGTCGCACAACAGCATCGCCCATTAGAAGAGCAAAGCCTTCTAATCCTGCCACATGCTTAGGGTGACATATGAACAGCAGTACATGAATAACACTGTTATGGGTGACATGCACAGTCAGCATGCAAGTATGCTTACTGGCAACGTTCACAGTGTCAGCATGCATATGCACATAAACGTCGAATCATACAGACCCATTGAATGTTGTGATAAATAGATATATGCTTAGTTTCTTTTTAAATGTAGACAAGTCAGAAGATGCCGTGGTGAAATTAAAAATGAAAGCGTAGATTGTGCTTAGCAATTACAGCGGCAAGAGGAAGAGTATAAACCGTGAAAAGAACAGGACAAAGCACAGACCCCAGAGGTATCCCATATTTCAGACGTTTTCTTGGGTTTTGTCGGGTGTTTGTCCATTCGCATCAATACTTTGGAGTCTTCCACTGAGATAGGACCTGAACCATTGCAGTGTAGCGCCAGTGATGTAATTTCGCATAAACCTCGAACCTTGCTAGTAAGTTCCAGTCTGCTTTTAGATCTGAACACTCCACAGAGACGGCATTGCTTCGGTTGAATAACGACCTACTTAGGAGTGCAGACTTAGGTACAATATTTACGCTTGTTTTGCTCGATCTTTCGGCAGATTTTGATACTATCGATCAACAAATCCTTGAGCGCCTCTCATCTCGCCAGGGCATCACTGGCACTGCTCTGCAAGGGTTCAGGTCCTATCTCAGTGGGACACTCCAGAGTACTGATGTGAATGGGCAAAGATCATCCGAGGAACCTATGATATGAAGTACTTCAGCCCTCCGTGCTTGGTCCAGTTCTGCTAACGGTTCATACTCTCCCTCTTGCCGATGCGATTGCCAAACACAACCTAGGCTTAACTTCTATGGAGATGACACTCAGTCTTACCTGTGCTGTGATCCCTCCAAGCCCCCGAGTAAGGCATATTCTCTCAACTACCGACAACCACATCAGCTCCACAATCAAGTCTGCATACGCTTAGCTATATAAAGTTGCTCAAATTCGGGCTTGCTTAGACAGGCATACCACATTTAAATTAATAAATGCATTTATGACATCCCGTCTTAACTTCTGCAACTCACTGCTTGCTGGCCTACCGGCCTGTGCACTCAGGTGCTTACAGCTGGTGCTAAACTTTGCAGCTAGGCTTGTCTGTCGTGAGCGTCGCAGTTGCCACACCCCACCACCTTTTGCCGACCTGAACTGGCTCCCACTCAAGCAACGCATCGATTTCAAGGTTTTGTCACTCACTTTTAGGTCTCTTCATTATTTAGCTATAGCCTACCTATCAGATCGATTCCCCACCAGGCTAAGCATAGTACCACTGCTTTTAGGATTCGAACTGTTTACCTATACCACGTACAAACCTCAAATCCTTTGGAGACCATGCCTTTAGTGTATGCTCCCAATGCCTGGAATTCACTCCCGACTAGTATCACAACATCTCCTGACTGGACCACGCTCGAGAGAAAAACAAAAAATTAACTAAAACACACATATTTATAACACTATTTAGTATGTCTCGGTGATTCGTCCTTTATGTACTTATCCGTGCTGACACCGTGCATGCTGCCACTAACCATACTTGCACGCTGACCCAGAGCATGTCACCGTTAACCATGTTATTCTTGTTGTTTATTGAGCATGCTACCACTAACCATTTGATCGTGCTTCCTTTGCAGCAATTGCAATTGTAAAGTGCCTAGAAAGTAATCGAGTCTCTGTAAGAGTGCGTTAGCAAATGCATTATTATTATCATTATTATCTTTGTTCATTCACACCAATAGCCTGTAGTCTAATACTGAGATAGGACCTGGACCATTGCAATGCAGTGCCAGTGATGCCCAGGCGAGATGGGAGACGATCAAGAAGGACTTAGTGATCGATAGTATCAAAAGCTGCCGAAAGATCAAGCAAAATAAGCCGAGATACTCTACCTAAGCCTGAATGCCCAAGTAAGTCGTTATAGACATGCAGCAATACTGACTCGGTGGAGTGATTGGCTCTAAAACCAGACCGGAACTTAAACATTACTTCTACTCGGTTGGATGCTCCGAGAGGACTTTAAAACTATCTCAAGCATTAGTCGACCAGATGGCCACAGTTGAAATTGGTGCACCAAAACGTATGGCGGCTATTGTAAATGCATACATATACATACATATAAATATATACTTACACAGCCACCTGTCATTAGATCACCTTTTTATGGTTGGAGAATGACATTTGTTTGGCAGCTGCTTTCTCATGCGGAACGTTGAGGTCATTGTACTTGAAGACCTTTTAAGTACTAGTGTACATGAACCAACTAGAATGTTCCATATATGGGTTCTCAAAAGCTGGCATGACCTGGAAGAGAAGGCTTCTCTCGAGCTGGCCGAATCTACAAGCTTGTTTGCGAATATGGCAGAATGCACGACAGCATCCCATTAAGTTAGTAAGGTAACGAAAGTTTTGCTATTTAACAGAAGAAAATGTAAAGTGCCTAGAAAGAGATTGAGTTCTCTGAGGGTGCTACAACAAATATATTATTATTATTATTAACGTTAACTGTATTAGTGTAAAAAAGGCAGAAGATACTTAGCTAGCAGCTTTCACCTGCATGCAGCTGGCAATATAAAAGTAACCGGCATTGCCTGCAGTGGAAATGCCAAGAAAATATTTATAAAATGTGTCCGATAATTTTATATGTTTAGGGTACCTTGCAAAGACGAATATGTTAAAAATGGGATCAAAATCTCTGACGACTTCTGCATAAAAGAAAGAAATAATTATGCCAATCACAGCTAACCTGGATGTAAATCGGATGCAAGATATCTACAAATAACACATTTACCAATCTCTGCAGCATATGCGACTTATATCACAACTTTTCGAGCCTTGACAGTTAGAAGTACATGCTTCTAAAGTATATTCTTGTGAT
Source organism: Cristatella mucedo (assembly GCA_009760855.2). Classification (NCBI taxonomy): domain Eukaryota; kingdom Metazoa; phylum Bryozoa; class Phylactolaemata; family Cristatellidae; genus Cristatella; species Cristatella mucedo. The sequence goes on along the minus strand of WPIO01000019.1, from coordinate 5,195,166 downwards.
TTTTATGCAGCATCATTTTTAGTGTTGGCATGTACCTTCTAAAATCCACAACTCAGCCAGTGAGTTAAATTTCAAATGCAAGTTCAGCTCTGCTTGTTTTAAACGACTCAGAAACCTTTCTGATTTTGGTTGCAAACGTTATGCTGCACATGTCTATAATTACGGGTAATAAAGCTCCAGTACCTTTGATCACGTAAACAGCAAAATGTATTCAACCGAAATCAGACATTTTTCTAGAATCTCATCGTGTCGATTTAGAATGGTCGAAACAGTAATAACAGGGCGCAAGAAGACTTCAAAACTGCTGCGACAAATGCGGCACTGCAGTGGATAGCATGGGGTTAATTATCACAGTAGTCCGATGGCAGAAATTTAGCAGAATGTGCAATTAGATGGCTTTATAATTAATGAGTTTTCCTCTTCTAATACATGACTACTAGTTCGGCAGTTCAGTTAAAGTAGGCAATTTTAGGGATCGAGCATATTGTAGATTAACATAAAGCTTGACATCCGGCGGCTCAGCATAACATTTTTGGAACTACTAAATGCCATAAAGTGAGTAAAAAAGCAAGCACAGAAAGCATTCACATCAGAATATGTTTGTTAATTTTTACTCTTCGGTCAAGCCTCGGACTGACAAAAAATGTTTGAAATAGACCGATTGGCCATCGGTGGACTTGACATTATTTAGGACTGACCACACATGCACGCTACCATGGACAGTGCCTGAGCTGTGGTCATGTGTGTAACGTGACTCAAGTTGGTGGCAATCACTTAGAGGTAAAGAGCACCCATGCAACATCCAAAACTACAGGAGAGTGTGAGTGAGCAGATGCACATGCAGCTAAAGCAAACAAGGCCAAGATTGGTGCTCAAGTTAGTTTTAACAGGTTTTTTAAGCTCTGGTTACAAAAATATTCGATTTATAAATAAAGAATTGTACTTCACAGTAATTCACCTATCACGGCAGATTCTGGAACCAATTAACCACGATAACAAAGGACGACTGTACATATCTGTATTCATAGTGATTCCTAATTATTATTATTATTATTATCATTATTATTAGTTATACATTCATCAACATCGGGGGGATATGTCCTACCCGGGGGGGGGGGAGGAAATGTCCAGGGAGGGAAATGTCCAAGGGTCCATCAGAGGGGGAAATGTCAGGGAGGGGAAACATCCGGGAGGGAAATGTCCTACAACCACTTTAATTGACTCCCACTAAATAGCAAAATTCTGACATTCTGACCAGAAGACCTCCATAGCTTGGCCCTTTCACGTAGAGCTGAAATTTCATACCTAGAAAAAATAGCACCGATTTCGGCCACCTCGAACCCTCACTATGGACAATAAGTTAATTAGATCCTATATTGAGTGCTTACAGACAGTTGGTGACAGACAATTTTGCCCTGCAGGTCATACAATTAAAAACTCATTCTTACAAATTAAAATTACAATTCTTACAATTCTTAGGAAGTGACATCTTCGGTCCTGCTACCGACTCTGGCACATCATGTCAAGCCGTTCGGAACGGCTACTTCGATGACACTCACGTCCTCGGCTACCCTTGTGACTCAGGTATGCTGCTCACTTGCTCTTTGTTTCGTGAGATGGAGTTAGACCACTACCATGTTCACACATAAAGCCACTTTGGCTTTGACAGTGCTTTAAAAACTCTGGTGTAACACCCCCATAGTCTTTACAGGGCTGTAGAGCACAAACGAAGAAACATACGTACGATCGTTCGTGCGTGCATGCATGTATGCATGCATGCACACTAGAACACACACACGCACACACACACACACACACACACACACACACACACACACACACACACACACACACACACACACACACACACACACACACACACACACACAGGCGCACGCGCACACACACACGTGCATGCACTTGCGATTATAATTTTTGCAACACTTACCCTCCTCTGAGTGCAGTTGATGCATCTCAGCCAGTGGCAGTTGAAACCACTGGAAAACTTTGGTAGATACTACAGAATGTGTGTTCTTTCATTGGCCATCGAGAAGTAGTGTTTCAGTCGGTAACATATTGCTCGGTGGGAATTCTACGCACTGAACCTGAGAAATCCGAAAGCAGGGACATTTAATTATGTCTCCTTAGCAACCGGATAACTCCATTACCAATGGCAGGCTGTGGGACCGAATTTCGGAGGCTGGGCTGAAGGTATTAATCCACTAACTAAGCAGCATGCTACACGATAATAATGCTAGAAAAACCTGCTAGCAGAGCCAATTTGTTGTGTCGTGGTGCCTTTATTCGATCATGCTTCATTTGCAGCAAATGTAAAGTGCCTACGAAGAGATTGAGTTCCTGAGGGCGCTATATCAAATGCATTATTATGTAAACATTGCTGAAATCCCCTAGACTGCATTTGCAGGCTTTATTCGTCTAAGAGAAGCTTCGGCATATTCTTGATGCATCAGCACACTGGGAAAACTGGGCAGACAACCAGCTTGAGCCCAGTGAGCTTGGCCCCAGCCGGAAGACGTATCGATGCATGTGAAAATCTGAAGAAGCTAAGGGAGGCCACCTTATGGATTTTGTGACCGGCCAGCTGTAGTCTTAGCATCTTAGGAGGGTTAGCGCCGAGAGCCCACTCGGAACCTGGGGATAAGTGGGAAAGCTGTCAGCTATATTAACATTCAGAAAAACCGTCAGCACTAGAGACGATGAAGAACCGGCCAGCGTCTTGACGCCCTCGGGCTTCTACCAGAGGGATGATCGGCTCCTGAAAATTGAGCTTCTGAAGGCCCAATTTGCACCCACTCGAGTCTATGCCATAACACTGAAGCTTAGCACCGGCATGGTCCACAGTGAGTAGACAGTGAGGCGAAGGCTTAATGAACAGAGGCTTGCAGCAAGGGTAGCAAAGAAGCTCCGCTGTTGACAAAAGCTCATAAAGAAAGCAAGCCTTGATTGGGCAGAGCAGCACAGCTACTAGATGACCGAGGATTGGAGGTTCAGCATCGGCTCAGACCTCGAGAAACTAGCATAAGACCACTGGCCAAATTATTGGGAAAATACAACGGGCTTGGCATGCTATACCATCCGATGTAACCCTGAAACTCGTCGAGTCCATGCCAGCCCGAGAAGCAGACATTGATAATCAGGGAGAAGCTACATCCTACAATCATTAGTGCTTCTACCACCGTACTGCAGTTGTCATGCTATATAAATCGTGTGTTGAGCTGCTGTGTTTATTTTGGGATCAAGTTTACTCATTTGGATCTTCCGAGTAGATTCAAAACTGCCTACAGCAGTAGTGGCCGCATAAGATTTGCATGAGTTAGCATGATTTCTAACAAAATGTATCGTTCATGCTACCTCCACGGTTTCTTTACGACGTTCACAAACGTAAGAAATAACCTTGTTTTGTAGTACCTCGGGCCATTTCTGGCTTCCGACGTGGTCACCACTGTTGACAGATATAATTATCCAGTAGCTGCAGAGCACTAACAAATTAAGATTTACTAGTGTATCAAGTATCATCCTCTATAAAAATGTATCCTAACATCCATATTAGACAGTTTTTCAGCCATCATCAAGAGTTTGAAGCATGGTATTTTTAGCTTGCACAACAATAGGCTTGACGTGATTTTAAGAGATGCCAGAAATCGATGATACGGTGGAAAGTAAAAACCATCTAACAGCATATTCTTATAAAAAAGCATATGATTTATTTTAAATTTCTTCTTGGTTTTAGCTCTTTCCCTTTGACAAATGCATGCACTAAATGAACTTACCTTCTCATAATCTTCGTGAACACTTCAATACATGCACGTTACCATGGTTTGGCATCACATGTATATCCCAAGACTTCTTAAGCAGCTGTATACAGCTCTACAGCAATCTTTTCATCAGCAATGATAGTTGGCTGGTTTTTTGCTCTAACTGAATACCTATTTCTTGCATACAGTATTCTGAAACCAGGTCTGGCCTGTGTCTTCGCATGCTAAAAACTAGACGTTTTAAACGTTGAATATTCACGAACTAGTGCATGGCATAAGTCATTAAGATGGATTTTTCGAGAGGAAGGTACCTCACTTATTCAGAAATGTTTACATCACCGTGTTCCGATTGTGCAAGCCAATGCTTAGAAGCTAGCAGGTATTTCCATACAGATCTTGAAGCTTGAGTTATCATCGAGAACACTTGAACACACAGAACACTTGACGACGAGCAACACCACCAGCCTATTTCCCCACTCACAGAGAAGGGCTAAGTACGACTCTCCTCGCCCCTCTCGCCTACCGGAGTGCCCACGACTCCCTTGTCACAACAATCACGTCCCGACTGCCAACCACATCGAGTGTCACGGCCCACTCGTACAACGATCAGGGGCAGTGTCATCAATTAAATGAAACCACACATCTGAAACCACCAAATATGTTATGTTTGCATGTTGTTCACACCTAGTAGGCTAACCATGGTGGCTGCATTCACCATTTGGTACATGTATTGCTTCCTCATAGTAATCTTACTTTGTGGTAGCATGAGTTAGGCCGAGATTTTGTAAAACTCAACAAAGTTTCAGGTTTGCCTTAATTTCCAGGGTGGTGGATTTTTTGGGCCATCTCTGTACTTAGAGGCATGCATACAATGATTTTGATCCAACATGATCAGCTATGCAGTTAGAAACCTTATGCTCCTACAACTTGACAGGATTGATTAGATTAGCACAACGAATATCCATACAAAGAGAGCAGACTTGCATTTCGGCGCTATCGATCACCTTTATCAATGCCGAGCAACGTCCAGTCAACTGAACAATCTGCTTCAGCTCCTCTCTGGTGATTTTCGTAACATCAAGCCGCTGGTCTTTGTCAATGGCAGACACGAGATCGAGGAGATCGCCAGCACCGTTCAACAATCGAAAGGCAAAAATGTCGAGGGCCTGTAACATTCAAACAGTGAATGCATATGGGTTTGTACAGTTACAACAATTCAGGCTCAAAACAAAGGGAGGGTCCGTCCACAAGGCATCACTAGTAAATGGTTGAGCATGACCAATATCACTTGCAGTCATTCGGTTGCATGCAAGCATTATAGTCACTCACTCGACCACAGCAGATTTGCACACGTTGGAAATAGGCCATGCTTGTCGGTTCTGATCTAGCAACTGCTTATATAAGCAAACGCAAATGCACTTAATGCATCCATGGGCAAGGGGCCTTTTTTATACAATACCAAATATAGGTAGAATTTTGAGCTGTACTAAATACAACTTGGACGTTACAATAATATCGTGTACATAGATACACACATTTCTGTCCACAACAGAGAATAAGACTTAGTAGGCATAATTCTGGACATTTCTAAACCACACACCAAGCCTGAACAGCTTTCACAAGGACAATCGGTGACCAATGCAAACACAGTCGCATCACACAATAAAACAGAAGTGAGAAGCAACTGAGCTGAGTAACGGTCCAAGATGTAGTAAAAAAATACCAAGCGTCTAGCAGCAAAGGTCAGCCAGAAAAGTCTTTTCAGAGTCGGCGGGAGGAGTACAGTCAGTGGCTAGTGCAATTATTGCAGAAATGATGTAGATTCCACAGCAAAAGCATCTGCTGCCAACAGACTGTCTTTAAAAGAACTACTAGTGAACTGCTAATGTATTATCCTTATAGAACCTGACGACAGGAAGAAACTGAAACTGTTACAGTGAAACTACATCCGGAAAAGCCAAGCATCGGTGAATCTTTAAGTATAGAGCTGGATATTCAAATAGGATGCTCTATTCGACCGAGAGCACTGTAAGTTGTAGCAGCGGTCAAACACAGATAAGCTTCTGAAAGACCCGTCTGACAGACATACTAACAACTAACCATAAAGACTGGATGCCATTTCTTGGCAGCCCAGCCAACCGATAGCTATAGTAGCCTAATCTAGCAAACACAGTGGGAGTAGCCATGATAATGCTTGAGGGGCACGTGGAGTAGGGGACTCAGGGTCTTCTGCTCCAAAATGTTTTCGGAAAGTCTCTCTGGCCCCTCTAAACAACTCGCGGCTTTTAATTTTGTTAACTTTACCGATTTCCTTTAGCTGCAACTTTGACTCTTAAAATGCACAAAAGAGAGCCAAAAGCTCTGTGCTGAAGGCACATCAATCGAAATTGTCTTTCGATACTAAAGAGAGGTGCATACCTTCACTTTAACAGCCATCAGCCTAAGATGCCACTCGTCAAGCTACTTTGACCAACGTGCTAAAAACTACAGCAACGAGGAACTACATGGGCAAGGCTGAAAGCTAACTTCTTTTAGCGACTTCCTAATGTTAGAACCAAACTGATAGGACCAGTTGCTGCTTAGCATCCAACAGAGCATATTCAATACAGGTGAGTTTTGAAGCAATTACTCAACCAGAGGATACAAGATGCCTTTTTGCTCCCATTCCCCCTCCTCCACCCCAGCGACCTATGTGGAACTAAATGCCCATCGCTTTTAAAAAGACTTTTAGAACTGGAGATCCCCTAGCAAAAAGGACCACAAAGCTCCTAGCCATTAGTCCGGTAGGCTTCATTGGCTCCTTAAGGATGCCAGCATGCATTGTAGTTTCTTTCAAAAGATGCGGTCACCTCTACCTGCAAGCCGACGACGATGCTGCACACCAAAGGAGATCAGGGGCCAGCCGGGCTCCTAGTCCCTCTAAACCAATTGGTTAATCCCAGGGCGAAGGAAGAGTCCAATCCATGCAGCTACAAGCAGTGCCCCTTTGAAGCCTCTTTGAACGGCATCTGCAGAGGTACGACCGGTACTTCTCACTCGGAGTTCCAAGATGCACCAGATAGGCTCCATGGTCGGCTGGCCTGAATAGCCCCATCGAAAAAATGATAGGCAGGCTCCTTCCGGACAGACATCCCGAGGCAGCACCTACCCGAGAGGCCCTTTAGCTCTCTAAACAAAAATACTATTGCCATTTTAGGAGAGCTTCTAGCTCTGCACCCAAGGCAAACCACTCGAATGCCTCTACAGACCCCGTGGTCTAAAAAGGTATCGGTCTATCGGTCTATATTTAGACCCTGTGATATAAAAAGAAATCCTAATCTAGAAAGCCAGAAGCTGAGTGCCGAAGGCAAGCCGGTTAGCAGGTCTCCGTAGACCACTCTAATAGGAAATCACTTTTTTTACCATAAAAATGACAGACAATTTTAATAAACTGGTAGCCACCTATGGAACCCGAGCCAGAACGTGCAAGCAAAGTGTACCAATCTAGAAGCCTTCTGGGCCCATCTATACAATAACCAGGGCCATCGCTCTGACAAAAACACTAATCTTCGCAGCCCATTCAAGGCCTCTTCAAACAATCGAACAAGCCTCCAGAACCGACGTCTAATACTAACAATAATTAAACGTGATAATAAGCATTTATAAGACATCCTAGGAGAACTAAGATCTTAGTAGGCACTTTGCAGATGCTGGAAAGGAAGCATATAAATTGGTTAATCATAACTTGCACAATTTCAGCTCGCACACCCACACAAATGACAATTTGTGTGGCTGGCCCAAATGCTGAGAGAAACTGGTGGATTTTTAACTTCTTTTTACTTGTCGTCACGTCATCATATGCTCATAATTTAGGTGTCCTCTTTGACGATCGCTTGACGTTTAAAAGTTTCATTAAGGAGACCACAGAAGTGCAGTGCAGGCAGCTCTGGCGCCTGGGAGTCACTTTCAATGTCTCACAGCACATGCTAAGCCATGGCCTGGTGTCCAACACCCGGCTGCTTTCCCCTTTTCCGCCATGCTTCTTGCATCATATGGTGACCTAGGCTCAATGCACAGTGCAGGGGCAACTGACGGCTATGAAAACCACGGTTGCATCGCTAGCTGTGCTGCAAGTCCTAGCCAACAGTAAGCATCTCTCTACTCGCTTGCCTGAGATATCGACACATGAATATACAGGCAAAGCTCATTTTCTGCACATGGCTCATTAGAGCTACCTTCAACTTAAAATGTGTATACGCACATACGAGCTATTTGAAAACACAAGTGCAATTCTGAGCATGAATGGCTAGCTAACATTCACAGAATGCTAGCCACTTTGTACATGTGGTTCTTGACAACCCTGCATTCTATGCACAGATTTGCAAGCAAGTTTAGCGAGTTTGTTTCGAAGAACGAAAATTTACTTCTGTGCATGGGGCAACGACACCGACACAGGACGCAGCCCTACATATTGCTTTTCGAATGACCACTCGTGAGGCTTGACAAGTGCATCGCTATGCAGCACACGAACCTGATCGAATGGAGCCACTGAGTTGTAGCCAGCCATCAGCCCGTCGTACTGGGAAAGCACGAGACCCACGTAGTTCCAAAACACGTCAGTTTTTCCATGAGAAGTTGACATGAGGCGGGTCCACTCTTCTTGTTCACTAAAGAATCCTTTCAGCTTTGTCAGGAAGTCGGCCGACTGGTTATTCAAAAAGAAGTTCTTCATATTGATGTAATGACTATATATCTGGCTGGAAAGAGATCGGGCAAAGAAGCAAACAAGACACACACACATACACACACACACACATACACACACACAAACACACACCAGAGGTGAGAAGCTCTGGCTAAGCACGAGTACCGAAAGCCTCTCAGGCTTTGAGTGCGCTACACAAAACTCTCCTGCATTACATCCACTTAGCCTGTGCAGCTCTGCTGAGTTACAGACAAACATACATTATATTACGTATGTGATGGGGGCACGTTGTCTGATTGACCCTGACAGTGCCGTTGCCCTGAAGGTAAACTAATATCCAACCAACAAAAATCAGTTGTATTCATCCTATAGGATATTCAACCTATAGGACTAGGCAAAAGTGGAGCACTACCACGCTGGCTGCTTCCTCAAGCTACGTCTGTCTCCAAAAGAACCAGTACACACGAGCTACCCCATTGGTCACTAGTCACTAGGGGATCATGCTCCTGGGCCTTTGCACAGAGTGGGGTGTTTGCTGCCAGTCTATGCTGAAAGGGCACACACAGCTAGTACCAAGAGCCTATGAGCACCCAGCAAAGCAGCACCTGCAGCTTATGGACAAAAGCCAAATGCTGGTGAGGGATGGGGGTACCATGAAAGTTCAGCTCAAGAGCAGTTCCAGCAGCGGCAGTAGCAGCAGCAGCAGCAGCAACGATGTGACCACCAAGGCACCACAGGCAACGCTTGGAGTAAGTACACGGCTAAACAAGGGCACGGCAGGCAAGCACAGGCAGGAGAAAGCATAGGGAAAGGGGGGCAAGTACAACACTGTGAGCAAGCTCTGAAAAGGGGACAGCACAGGGTGGAGAAGCACGGGTAAAAGAGTAGTGGGAATGGGGGGCACTGGTACAGCTAGGGAAAGGGGTACAGGCAAATGCATGTAAGGCTGGCAGAGAGCACAGAAATGTGTAGGCACAGCAGACGGCACACGCTGGAACGACCTGGTACAGATAAACTACCGCATGCACATGCACGTGATTATGCATATCCATGCATGGGGGTGCACAAGCATGTGTACAGACATGCATGCACATGCCTATGACTCTCGTGCACAGTCGTGCATGCAGAGACACTGTCACATGAACATGCATTGGACGAGCATGCAAATGCACGGTCGTGCATAAGCATGTGCACAGCCACACGTTCATAAGCACGCCCTGTGAATGAACAAGCCAAGAAGAATGTGTACAGGCATAGAAAAGTGTACACAGGCAGGGCCCCACTGGGGTGGATGGCTACTTTGTAAATTAAATGCATGTCCATTTGTCGAAGGCATGGATAAACACTGTATGCATAAATGTGACACTACACGTGCATGTATGCACTTAGGGATGCAACAACAGGCACGGTATGTGCAACCGGGCATTGAAAACATGCACAGACCCACAGACCATGTATGTACACACACACTGCATGCACAACACATTCTCTGCATTTACTCACATGCATTCACTGCACTGCATTGCAGGTACTAAATGTGTGTGCAGGCACTGCATGCCTACACATATGCACTGCATGTGTGCATATGCAGTGCATGGACATGCACTCCGAGGCACTGAAGGCATCCAGATGCACTGCATGCATAAATAGGCACTCCCGGGACATACAGGCACTGCATGCATGTGCAGGCACACTCTTAGTAAGTAGACGAACTCGAGCATGTACGATCTAGGCCCACACCAAAATTAGTGCCAAGCTTGGCTCGTAACAACTAGCAGCACTATTTACATGAATCAATAAATGCAATAGGGCAGTTCAATAAGCAATGTGTTAGTAAAAAGGGGTGGGGTTTGTACGGCTGTCACAGTTGGTTTTTTATGATTAGGCTTTAGCTCTCTCGAGTGATGCTCTTTGGGGGGGCTACAACATTTCTTTTTCGGGATACAGCAGCAACACTATGTGTCGAACTAACGGTGCACATTCTTTTGATAGAAAACTCGGCAGCTTTCAAAGCCTTCAAACTTTGCTAATAGACATACAGCAACGTCGATTTTTTCAAGTAAGGGTATATACGACGGCAATCTTTAACATCTGGACCCATAAGAAGGTTGAACCTTTCGAGCACCAGCCTCAGACTCATCTGACAAGAACCAAACGGTAGCTTCGAAGCCATAATGCAGATATGGTGCGTCCCAAGCATATAACATGACAATACATGTTCCCATTTGTTTATCATTATAAAATGTGCAGGAGACCAAAACAAACAGCTTCATAACCTACCCAGTCAAAAGCTTCCCTCCCTTTCTAAAAAATACTGGCTCCAAGTAGTACCTGCCAGTGCAAATCCTTTGCTGATCAAACTGATTGCTTCTAACTTGCTACCAAGGTGCTTATAGTTGGAGCAATACTCTGTAGCTACGATTGTTAGTCGTGCACGTTGGAGTTGCCACATTATACCATTTCTCACTGACCTGCAGAGGCTTCCTATAGAGCAGTGTATCGACTTCATATTCTGCATTACTTAATATTACGTATTACTTCATATTCACATTCTAAAATTAGCCCACAGTCACATTTCTAACAGGTTTGCTATCGACCAATTCAGTACTTTCTCAGAATATGCAAGCTGCTTGTTGTCCAAACGGATACCAGGTAGGGTGTAGTTTTTGTTCCTGCTGGTGGAGCGTCTCTCTACACAGGTATCTAAGGTTGCACCACTTGCCTGCACCACTCTTTACTCGCTCTTGCATGCAGTCAGCTTGCGGTTGTGCAAGTGATGGATTCACGACATCTACTCTCCAACTGCCGACTATGGCACATCTTTTTCAGCGGTCCTTAACTGCTACCTCTATGCTACTCACTACCTCAACTGCTCTCCTAACTCTGCTATGCTTCCCACTTTCTCTTTGTTGCGTGAGACGAAGTCTGTTGGCTACCGAATGCGTACCGAAAGCCGCTTAGGCTGTGAGTGAGCTATACAAAACTCTCCTGCGTAACACCCACATGGTCTTTATGACTTTGTGGAGTTACAGACGGAGATACATTACATTACATTACATTCAGCAAGGCTATATGTGAAGGCTATTGGGGGGTATGGGATTCACCTGGAGCACATGGAGGGGCAAGAGGAGACCAGAGATTTCGCTGACGGACGAGGACCTGCTCGGTCGACGTCTAGGCGTGAGGGAAGTTCTCTTCTTGTACCGTGAGAATACGACATTGTATAGGGTAGCCGATGACACTTACGTTGGCTAATGCTAATAAGATAACCGTGCTGGCCGATTTTACGGCCCAGATCATTGTTTCGTTTGATCTTAGGATTCAAATCAGGAGTGGTACATTCGCGATGCGGAGCTGCCAAGTACTTTTACCACTCATCCACCAGCGTACCTGCGTTGTGACCCATGAACGCTAGCGCCTCCTAACCAAGTTAATACACACCATGCAAGCTAGCCACGAGGAGCTTAGTCACCATACTGATTCAATCACGAATAGCCCAGCAACAGAACCTTCGCACTTTCAACGTCCTAGAAGCAACGATTTGTAGCGACCCATGTTTGCAGCCGCGAGATGACTTACACAGCGATTATTCCTCCTTCACGAAAGCCAACGGCGAACGCGATTTCGCCGTCGCTGAGAAGCGACTTTCCGTAACGAGCCGCGACAAACAGCGACCCCCAACAAGTAGTTTGCAGGGTTTCATTGAAAATTCTGTAGCCGGCACCGTTAACTTTGTACAGAACCCCGAGGACAAGCTTTCGGTTCGGGAAAAGTGCGCCGACGACTTCCTGACCAACAAGAGTGACCCCAACGTCCGGTGACGACGTCAGCAGCGGCAGCCATGCTTCACGTGACCCGGTCGTTTTGGCTGCGTCGTGAGGTTGACCCAGATGAACATACACGCTTCGGATGCCATAGAGATTATGCCACTTGTAGAAGGGGCACGTTTAGAAGGAGTGTGAAGAATTACGCCGGTAGACATACTCCTATCAGCGCCTGGGCGGGCGCGTCTCGACCAAGTTGCCCCAGCCTCCACTTTCCAGAACACCGACCGCAGCGGTCAGTTGCGTCGCCCCATTCAACTGCCAGCTAGGCCGATTGATAGCCCGCTGTTAACGCGACGCCATAATGCGCGATCTCCTCTCCCTCTCTCTATCCCGCTTTCTCTCTGTCTCGCGCGCGCGCTTTCGCTCTCTCTCCGTCTTCAACTGAGCTGCCACCCCGATGCAACGGACGATCAAACAGCCACCTGTATTTACGTCAGCGAAAATACAGCTGTCATTTTACGACAGCCGTAGCCCTAGAACGGGCGGCATCCTTTTTCTTTGACGCGATGGGGCATGCTTTCGCGCCCCATACTCAGAGCCCGAATTTCGTTCATCCGCTGCTGTTGATACATCCAAAAAGCGATTTCAAAAGGTCATAAGCAAAAATATACATGCGGTCGTCTCCTCATCCAGCAACACGAACCATGGACGTAGTCGGTTTTAGTGCGAGCTGGCTAGATCATTCAGCTTCCGTATATTACTGGACTCGTGCTATTGGCATCTTCTTCATATAGACGGCTGCTAGAAAGTGTTCGTACAAGTTAAGCTGATTAGTACTTGGGTCCGACACCCTGCTCTTCGCGCCCCTCGCCTTCGCATCATACTTCGTGCACCGTTGCTGACTAAAGCAAGTCCGAAGGTCGTACACAAATATTCGTTGTTTACGTGCTGACGCTACGAACGGCCGCGATGGATCTGACTCCGCAATACAGAATACTGAAATTTCGGAGGCTCAGACTCTGAATGCCAAAGTATCTGGGCCTTCGGTGCCACTATGTACTGCTGCCTTCACTATTGCTGTTACAATGACACTCATGGCCATGCACAGATTATGTAATAGATTGTGTTCAGACCTATTAGACTGTTGGTATGTGCAGTACCATTGCTCGAAAGCAAGGGTGTGGGAAAGGGGCTGGGAGCGAACAAGGCCAGTATGCGGACAACTACCCTCCAGGAAGAAATACCCCGAGCACGATCGCGTGAGTTTCCATACTCAGCATTGGAGCACGGATATCAACACAATAGATCCTGGCGTATCATTGCACAATCAACTCAAAAAACTCTTTGACTAGAGCAGTTTTTCCGTGACTACTCTAGGGCAGAGCTAGAAGGAAGCTAGAAGGAAGCAACATGTCAAACTGACCGTATGCACTTTCTAATAGAAGTAAGTCCCAAGCGAGATCCGGAAAAGGCAACTATGTGAATTTGGCTTGAAAGGCTGCCCCGATCAAAGTCACAGCCCTAGATCAGCCCTTAGACCCTATTTGAGTTTTTGAAGACCTTTCCTAGTGTCTGCCGTGTTCCAGATAGAGCCGTACTGTGCCTTCTGCACCACTTCTGGGTCGTTTCTCCAGAAGTAAGAAGGATGCTTAAGAGGAAATACTTCAATGGTCATGCATCAAGGCACTCAAAATCTTCACACCGATGTGCACTGTTTAAACATAGTCGCACACTGTAAAGATTGTGCTCCGACGATGACCACCACCAGTCTATTCACTACAAAGTACAACTCAATTAGAGCCCTCTCAAACACCCTTCGACCCCACCTTCCTGCGACTGCCTCCTTACTGCATCAATCAAGCACCTGCAGGCTTGCATTCCGTACCGATTAAGGATCTGCACGTGCAGCCCGTTCCCGAGACCACACGGTAAACAGAGTGAGCTGCACATACTCGGTTCGGCTACGAAGCAGCATGGCTCTTGAGACTCCTGGATAAGCTGTCAGTGAATAGGTCCCATTCTATCCAGTTACTGGTGGTTCCTACACCCTTGAATAGACCGATCACAATGTAGCATAAGCACAGCCCATATGGTTACTGAAGAAGTTGGATAATGGTGATGCTTTCTCTGACTTTCTACCTTCACACTCACTTTCATCCAACGAGTTCCATCCCGTGAGACTAGACGTTAGAAAAGCGCTTACCACGGGACTTGAGGAACCTCAGGGCAGAGTAGCACTATAGCAATGGGTGAAGGAATTTGTGGAAACCCCGGCGGGAGGCATGCTTATGAGTTGGACATTTGAAAGTGTCCACCATACAGTATTAGCCGTAGCAGCTTGTGATCAGTGGGTTCCAACCAAATTCTTAGGATAACAAACTGAATGGCTCCCTTTCCTCTAATGTATCAGCCTGTAAGCATATCAATATAATATAAATTTGAAAAATAATAGTTCACACATTATCTATTATTGTGCAAGAAATTCTTCTAGGGAGCAGCAATTGATCACCTTACCTTCGGTTCTCTTGCAGTTTTCGCATGTGAAGTGGAGTCCCAGGGCTGGTTATCGATCCCCAACAGGCATACCGAAGTATGCATTATAGGCCTCGGACATCTCAACAGAAACTTTCAAGGAGTACTTCTTCGTGACTGTCGTGATAAATTATACACGCACAGAAAAATTCATCGGCTGAGTGCAAGCAACCTTTTGATGCCATGACAAACAAATATGGCTATCCCTCGTCTAGTCCTTTGCAATAACATAAATAAGATATTGCTTTAAAGTACATCTGTGAATACTACTTTATACTGTTTGGATCACCTAGTCATTACTTATTCGAATAGCGACACACAGGATGCACACGTGTCCACATCCTGCCTAACAGCAAACCACAGAATTTGAAAGTATCATCTTGACCATAGAAGCAAAGTTTTTGTGGAACAGAACAATTTTTTCTATTTGTTTTAGGTATTGTGGACTAAAAAACTGCTTTTCACCCAAGAGCAAGAAGTAAATTGAAACATGTTAGCCGATGTTATTATTATTGTCTGGGGTAATTTTGAACATCTTGATCAATTATTGCTGTGCCTCTGACGTCTCATTTCGTACCTTAACGTGGCTGTTTCGAGTCTTCCAAGGATTTTGTAGCTATTTATTCGGCTGCCAATGTACTCATTTGTATTTTTAAACATACAGAACCGAGGTCATGAGCATGGTAACAGCAGAAGCACCTTGGTGGTATGCTAGTTGTACTATTCATAACACTGGACTTAGTCGCATGAATGTTTGCAGGCCTGCATAGGAGGGGAGTAGGTATCATGAGGCAGCTATCCTTTTCTGACCACAAAACTTAGAACTGCAATAACACGATCAAACTTGTATATGACTTCTCTCAAACTGGCACAATCATCAAACGAATATGGCCAAGACCATTCAAGAGGATCATGAATTTCAATTGAAATTGGGCAAGTTGCTTATACACAATTTGAAACTGTAACTTCAGCCAGAACAATTTCGAATATCGAGTAAAAGACCTACCACGGAAGAGAAGGGAAAAACTTTGCACTTCCATTAGGGAAGGGGAACAAATACTCAAGATGACTGGTTACATGTAGCAGCTGTTACCGCAAACAGATCCACTTAACATATCGGCTTCTGCAAAGGACACTGCAAAGGTTTGCGCTCAGCTAGTTACAACGTGCTTATAATGCACGATGGTGACATTCATTAGTAGCACCCTCAGGTCGGACGACGGAGCAGAGCAAAATAAAGGCAAATAAGTTCTAGTCTTTATTAATCACTATTGCAAAGCATCGATTGGGTACATGCAAGTGAAAGAACCATGTTGGTGAACTGCACAAGATGACAGACCAGTCAAGCAAAGTATGCATGCAGGCACGGACATGAAAATGAACCAGCCTATGCTCGTGCATCAACCCACAAACTGTGCCGGGCACCGGCAGACTGAAATTTGGCAATATGAGCCTCCAGCATGCTGCAATCCCTGACTAGAACTCGGGCAAAATCGTCACCCCACACATGGTATCATCGCCTCTTCGTATGCATCGGCAGGACGGCATGTTTCTTCTCTTGCTGCAGCATCATTATTAAAGGCTCCAAAAAAACTATGCTTGCCAATGAAGAGTGCTGCCGTAAAGATTGCAGCAAAACAAAGACATTGCTCTGCACGGCAGAGAAAAAAGAGCATGGGCTGCAACAAGGCCGATGGGGACAGAGCAATAACAGAGCTCAATACTGAGTTGCCAACACGAGTGAGTCCGTGCAATTACGAGCAATGTGTGCAGCGGTGCTCCTTGATCCATGAAAGCTTGCTATAATGAGCATGACGTAATACTTGTAGACAGCTTGCCAAGGCTGCTGCTTCAAGTCGGCCTGGCTCACAAAGTGAGTTAACGACGTTGAGCTGCAGCATCTGATGTAACATCAACCGGTTCAACGGAATCCAACATCTGGACAAGCTACTGAATTTCTGGTGCCTTTAGAAGTCCATTGTCGAGTAGATTTACAAAGTGAAGCTTGCAGTTGTTTACGAAGCACCTAGTCATTATAGCTGGACCGTGCTGGTTATGAAAGTTTTGAAAACCACCCATGATTTGACAGTCTGTTATGCAACTGCAACAGGCAAGAATGTGAAAGAATAACTTGGCTGCCTCATTTCAGCTATGACAACACGGTAAAGTCAATTAGTAGCAAAACGAGCATACCCTATCCTATAAAGTCTCCTAACAAATCTCCAATACAAAAAAGTGATGGAGTAATAATAATAATAATAAAAATAATAATAATAATACACTTGATAAAGCGCCCTCAGAAAAACACAATCTCTTTCTAAGCGCTTTACATATGCTGAACAGGAAACACGATTGAATGGTGAGTGGTTTCATGCTTGATAAACATAACTAAATAAATAAATAAAATTCACTTATACAGCGCCCCAAGAGAGCTTAATCTCTATTCAGGCGCTTCACATATGCCTCAGGACTCGAGCCCACGACCTCAGTCAGACCTTGGCGGGGCGAGCACCTTAATCGCTAGACCAAACCAGCTCGGCATATTTTTGTCCTTGAAATATGTTATGTCGCTGGCCTGAATAACATTATTAGGGGTAGGATGCACGGGGTCAGCATGCAAGTGTGCTTAGTGCCAGCGTGCAACAGTGTCAGCCTGCATAAGCAGATAAAGGACGAATCACAGGGACTCAATAAATGGTCATTTTGGTGTCTTTTTAATTTCTCTTTAAATGTGGTCAAGTCAGGGGATGTCGTGACAGTAAGTTTCAGGCTTCGGAGCATACGAGCTAAATGCACGGTCTCCGGAGGATTTGAGGTTTGTTCGATTTATAGTTAAAAAAAGTTAATTCCGAAATGCAGGTGGAACGATGCTTAGCCTGGTGGGGGAGTAAATCTGATAGTTAGGCTGGAGCCAAAGAATGAAGGAACCTAAAATTGAGTGACAAAACCTTGAAGTCGATGCATTGCTTGACTGGGAGCCAGTGCAGATCATCGAGAACTGGTGCCATCTGGAAACTGAAAAGCTCACGATAGACAAGCCTAGCTGCCGAGTTTTGTACCAGCTGTAAGTGCCTGAGTGCATAGGCCGGTAGACCAGCAAGCTGTGCTGTGAATTACAGAAGTCAAGATGGGAAGTACAAAGGCACGGACCAACTTACTCTCTGTGAACCATTGCTGTAATTATTGAACACGTGCTCCGAAATGGACATTCCGTCAATTTCGGAGCATCTGTTACCTTTGGCTCACAAGAACACAAACAAACAAAGAAGTCAGCAACTGTTACTATTCATACTAAAAACAGACGGTGAGACGATATAAGTTATCCAGATAAAAAACCGGTTTAGGTGTGTGCCATGGTCATAGTATTTGCTCCTATTCAGTATTCTAAATGTAATGCAAAAGGCACGTGCATTCAAACTCCTACCACCCAAAGTAGTTTTATTTTGTAAATCAAAAAACCTTTTTATGGGTGCCATATGATATTTAAATCTCTTTTATGGAAAACTTATAATTGACATGCACATTGTAGCAGCTATGCACATTATTGTAAATAAAGCTCGATGCAAGTTGCTGAGCAAAATGATAATAGCAACATGTACAATTGTTGCCTGCACAAGGGCATAAAGGACAATTCGCATAAACGAAACACATGACGAGACAAACAGGCATGTCTTTTGTTTAGCTTTTAAAGTCATTAAGTCAGCAAAGTCAGGTAATTATGGCAGTCTGCAATTTTAAGCTTTAGGTGCATATAAAGTTCAGGCATGATCTCTAAAGGACTTAAGGCTAATTAGAAGAATAGCTACATAGCCAGAAGGAGAGAACCACGTGATGCCAGGGGAAGCTCGGGTGAGGACAAATCAGGTTAAACAAGCCAAAGCACGAGAATGAAGTTACACACAACGACTACATTCCAAGTCCACAAAAGAGCAGCATTGCACGTGGCATGCTGCGCCTGCACACATGCATTAGTCCAGAGAATGGTCTGAACCAGGCCGGAGCAATTAGAAAGTTTAAACATTACATCTCAGTGATACTAAGGTTACTCTGGTAGTGTTTCAGACAAAGCCTTCAGCCCACCAGCTGCTGCTACAAACACCACTTCAAGGCCGCTAAGATTTCATAACAACGGGCACATGTCAGCTAATTTGTGAGCAACTGTCTATCAGTAGCCCGAAGCATACGCATACTCAAATTGTTGTAAAGGAGTCTGGGCACAACGTAGCAAGATCCATCACTATCCTTCGTGAGAAGAGCTAATTGCCTCTTGCCGACCCATCGCAGCATGAAAGAGATATCTGGCCACCACTGACTGACTGACTGTCTACGGTGGAACTGTGCTTTGTTTACGTGTGGCAGCTGGAACTGCCGCAGCAATAACGGCCAGGTCCAGAGAAGACAAGCAGCTGCAGACCGAATGCGACACACGAAATCCGGTGGGTGCATTTGCCGGCTTGACAGAGGGCCATCACCGTTTGACTGGGACTGAGCATGGGAGGCCACATTGAAAGAATTTGCAGAGCCAGCAACTAGTCACATTAAGCATTATTCAACCGATGTGGGAGCATCGCTTGCCTGCTCTACCGTAGGGAATAGCAGCTGCAATACACCCAATGGGGATAGCACAAGCATGCAGGTCAAGGTCCCCAGCTAACCAAGGGTGGCACTTTTATTGACAGCTGCCAAAATTTCATGTCTCGGCTTTGCCTGCAGAGCAAAACAAACCGTGCTGTGTTCGATAAAGGAGCGTGAACCATCCAACCACACACACACACAGGTATTCTGCAAAGTGAGCCAGCCCAGCAATGTTGTGGCCAAGCTCATAGTAACCTCTGCTTTGCAGGTATTGACCTGCCGACATCAATAACAGTGCAAGCGACACATCTGCAGCAGCAATACCAGACCGGAAACTTCCTGACCTAGTCAATCCATCTTGCATACCGATACCAAGCCTTATATGCTCGATCTGCTAGAAATAATGACCAAGCTAATCTATATCTATTCTCTGTAGCTAAGACACAATATCACCATGCAATGCTCACCTTGACAGTCATCTAGCGTAACCAAGCAGAGTCAGTTTCATCGAAGCTATTGTAATCTAGTTCCAGCTGCTTCACCGACTGATTGGTGATTGAATGATAATAGACTATGCCAAACCAGTGCGTGTCAGGTCAGATATGTATATGTTTATGCCATTACATATGCCATATTTGACTACCATATGTGAAGTTAGTTCGAACGTTAGCAAGAAAGGCCAGCATATCCCTGGGAGCAGGCCGTGCATGGAGGCATCAGCAGGTTACGAACACCACAATTGGAAGTTGCATAGTGCCGTCCGTTTGGCAAACAGCACACTAACTAAGCCTTCGACAATACTGCCAAGTATAAACAAGCCACAACCCATCAGCAAGCATTTGACTCAAACTTCGGCTTAACGAATGTCACCTTCCCATAAGACAAAAGTATAGGCTTCGAATTCGCATTTATGCCACAGAACTTTCAACTTTTTTTTATTGGAAGGATAGATTTAAACAGCCAGGCCCAGTAAAGCACAAGCATGAGCACAAGAGTCGATATCACCAAAATCAAGAATGAACTGAAACAACTAGTAATCCCAGTGCTAGTATCTATGCGGTTGAAACAACTTCTCTACTGCGATGCCTACATGCAGGCAGCGGCTAGGCACGATAGCAAATATCATCCTTTTCATATAATGAACTACTCTATAATTGGTTTGCCGAGCAAGGTACAAGGCTCACCAATCAGCACCCAAGCAACTTCACTCAAGCCCAAAAAAGCATGCACTGATAAGACCTTCGAAACTGCACACAGACAATATGCAGCAGAGCTTACCCTTTCCTAATGTACCAGCAGAAGATGCCAGCTTGCTGCGTGTATTGTTTACTACACCAAGGTCAGCCCTAATTTTCTAGCAAAGGGTGGTTGAGGGCCAATAATGCAAGAGCACACGTGCACTGCTTTTGGCACACTATCTGAACACATTTTCCGTATGCTTCATTCCGCCAGTAACATCTTGTAGTGAGCAAACAAGGCATGCACACTGGCCGACGAATATCAAATAAGTGCTAATTATCTATGCAAGCTTGCAATAAATATCTCACGTGCATGCTGCAAATGCACCGCAATAGCCATTCACAAAGTCAGAGCCTGGTCTGCTGGAGAGTAACAGCAAGCTTGAAAGCAAACGTATAAGTAAATATGTATCACTGGCTGAAGATTGGTAATACAAAAAATAGGGTGGTCAGCAATGGCACGTGTGCACCGACAAATTTGCAACGCCTATTGTTTGTGTAGGGTTAGCACAATGTGGGTCTCAGTAGTAGGCAGACCAATCATGCACCAGTACAGAAAATAAATCGATTGTTAAAAGAACTCTATGGCAGCACTATCACTTGGATACCAACACCTGCCCCCCCACCAAGTAGCTTAGATCTCTTCAGTACGAGCAGAGCATAAGCCAACGACATGCCAAGCACTTCCGCACTAATAGCTCAAACCGACGGTTCAAGAAACACACAACAGAGAAAACCCTTTCTTAAAGAGATCGTAAGTGTCGAAGCGACGAGCTGTATCAGTGTTTATTACTATCAGTATTGCTGCCAAAGAGATAGTGGGGCATGGTAACTGCACTGCTTGCTTACCTGTTGTGGCCATGCCGAAATACAGGTCCTCAAGCCACTGAGCCAGAGCTTCGACTTTACTTGATGAACTCCCTCAAACCCCGACTGGTACATCTTGCGCTAAACACAGATCATTCACATCAACTCTGGCATATGAAATTACTTCAACTAGCCATAGGAGCAACTGGCACGCAAAGGCCCCCTCTCGGGACATTCTGCATGCTCTTGCTGAACCAAGCGATTCACACTAGGCAGCATGCTTAAAGCTGACTGTGCAACGTCTGCTCGTGCTTCCATTCATCGAACAAACTTCAATATTAAAGTGAGCACACGACCAAGTGGAAAAGGCAAACACAGTAGATGTATGCATTACTTACCCAAAGCACACCAGTGTCACAGGAGTCCTAAACACCGGACCAGTGCGGCAAAATGTGGCACAGCCTATCAAGTCACGAGGGTCATAAGATGCATCATAGTTCTCATCCACAGACAAGTCGATTCTATCGTAGTCGTCTGAGACCTGAAAAAATTGACAGGCTGCTACACCGCTATCAAAACGGCCTGCAATCATGCGCAAATGATATTTCATTTGTATAGCCCCATAATAGAACTTTATCTCAACCCAGGCACGTTGTATAAGCCACAGGGCTCAAGCCCACGACCTCGGTGGTTGAAGGCAAGCACCGTACCCCTGGGCGACACTAGAATGGTATATGCATAACAGAGTTGAGATAAGAGATAAGCACGCAACAAAATATTGATCTGTATATCTAATCATAGAAAAACACTCAAGTTATTAACAGTTGTTAATAACCCCCTCCACCACGGACCCGGGATGTGAGTTACGTCTGCTAAGTGTAGGCAATCGGTACTTAAGAAAGAGCTGCATCGACAGTGATGCAAGTTTTGGACAATATGTCTAAAATTGGATTTAAAAAACCTCAACTCCTTTAAACTGTCTGTGACGACCGATGTCGTTGGCTCGAGCATTCCATTTGTGAAGTGCTTGCATATAGATTAAGTTCTCTTACATGAATATACAAATATTTAAATAAACATATCTCCATATACTTATATATAAACGATCATTAATCAACCAACCAATTAATGCCGAAATACCACGGTCGAGGGGTAGCTCAACTGCCTCAAAGTTAATAGTGTGATGGCGTAGTACCACTAAGCAGAAGGTGCTCTGATTGTTGCTCAGTCCAATGAACCGAAGGGGCAGGCACGAGATAATTAATAGCAAAAAAGGAAAATCGATGTCAACAGATTAAGTGTCAAGGAATCAGTGAATGCAAACTTATTGAGGGCTTAAAGTAGCTTGAAGAGTTCGCAGGGAGATGATGCCATTCCAAGATGCTAAATAAAGCCACAGACAAGGCTTCAAGAGCAGAAGGTTAGGTTAACAACCGGAGCTTCCTAATGGAGACAACCTTATACCTCCACAGCAAGTGGGGATGTCCTTTTCGAGGAAGGACCCAAAAGATGCCTCGTTGAGCCAGGCCCACAGAGGTCAAGCTATCTTAGCTAGCCACTCCTCAACGGAGAACATGCAGCATGCACATGGACAAGCACACTGCCACCGAGAGCGGGCAACAGACTGGATCCAGCCATCATGACCAAACACAAAGGCCAGCCGATCCGACTCTCTAGGACAGCTATCTCGAGTCTGAAGCCAACTGTGCCCAACGAGTTGCCTGTCCCGCTGAAGACAACCCCTGTCCAACAGTGGGCTTGCAGCACGGTATGCATCATAGGCAAGCAGCAGCTAGCCACACTCATGGAAAGAACCACCGGTGCTATAGATGACATAATGCCGAGCCAAGCAGTACGAAAACCGATTAAAGCACGACAGGCACAACAAATTATATGTTTCAATCAGCCTTCGTGCCTAAGTATGCCGATTACATCTCGACTTACAGCAAGTTCGTTGATATTTTGGCTCAAGTTTAAGCTATTTTCGCAATAACAAACACTGACATGAAATCTGACCTTTTTGTAGCGCTCAGAGATACTACCAGGCCAGGTGTGATGACAATCCTACCCCCAATCTTTCCCTTTGTGGGTGTTCGATCGATGCTGCCTCACATAGCATTCAGACTCGACATCTGTCAGTTTCCAAACCGTCACCACCCCATCTTCGGCTGATGAATCGTTTGTGTAATCTGATGAAATTATTTCAACAGCTGAATTCTCAATTTGAACCTACATGTTGATGCTTACATCGCTCCTATCTCCTGCCCCTTTTCTCTGCAGGCAAAAGTTTTGAGTCTATTCCTGCGACTGACTGGAGCCGTACTTAGTTTTTAAACTGGGCGAACGAGAGGTTACATTAGCTTGCCAGTTTGGAAGGACCTCTAAATGGGATTCCAGCTTATAGCCAAAACTGGGCCTAAAAACGATGAAAAAAGAACAAGGTTAATGGTTTAACACAATTTTACAATTATTTGTTTGAACAAATTCAAGGTTCACATTTTCTACATTAGCTATTAAAAATATGTGAATCATACGGTGGAAGTGGGTGGCTCCTATCCCTGGTCCCCTTGTAAGTCGCATCGCTAGGCAAAGTTGCGGTTTTCGGGCATTACATACCTAAGTAAACGCGTGACACACATACCGTATAGAAGACCTTGAATCTGCTATGCGACAGCCGAATGTGCTTCAACAGCCCGTACATGTCGCGACAGTTTGTGATGCACCAGGGACAGGTTCTCGGGTTCCGAGCAGTCATAAGATGGTAGCAATGGCTTCCGATGAGAAAGCTAAAACGCAACGGGCGGCAAGCTGACAAATCGCTCTCAGTGGCCTTGGCTAGCACTTCACTTGCCGTCGAGTTCTCTGAGCAGCTCGAGGTGTCTGGAAGAGCAACAGCCACTTGGCTTCTGGCACAAGTAAGCCAGCAGCAGCACCGGCTGAACCAAGCAAACGTGCCCAAAAGAAGACCGCGAAAATTTAAAGTATTACATCAGAGCCAGCCGGCCGGTGCAGCTAGCCATGGCCCAGGATGCACCTCCGTGCATGCAAACGCTCTCCCTTGTCAGCTGTGCCTGCACATTGGTAGCAGCATCTGCCAGCTCAAGCTGTGGTGGATCAAATGTATCGAGCAGCTTGTTCGTCCAGGTTGCCTCAAAGCAAAGAATAGGCAGAGCGTGCAGGCTCTGGTCAACCACCTGCAAAGAGACATAAAAAAGAAATTGACTCTTATGTCGAAGCCTGATCGCATGCACCGGCTGCTTAGCACGGCTCTCCTGATGTTGCCAAGCCACTGTTTGGCCGGCCGTACGTCTTTGGGCAATGCCTCCCACGAGCTGTGCCATGCTGTCCTTTTCTTGTGGTTAGCTGCAACGAGCGGTTTCTCTTCCCTCAGGAAAACCTCGTATTTTCCATCTTCAAGCACACAGCCCTTGTGCTGATCAAACAGTGGCAAGTCGGCTGTTAGAGCAATCTCGTCGAGGTTGCCATGAAGATCGTTGATTCCGCCAGACTGATTTTGCTTCTTCATGACTGAGTGACCAGAGGCTGAAAACGCTTGCATGAAACCAGCCGTGGTCGGTCAACGCAGATCATTTTCTTCATTCCCAAGCCTTTTGAATCGCTGCTTGTGCATGGCAGCATCAGACGAGCGCCAGGAAACCAGAACTCACACGGTGAATGGCAGCCATTCGGACCGTTAGACGGTTGCCCCATGGTGACGTTGAACTTGATCCTGTATGCCTTGACTAGATAGCCATCGTCCTCAACAAACCAGTCTACCTTAAGCGACAGGACGTTCGTCCCATCGCCAAACGAGGCTCGATTGATGGTTGCCTGGCCAGCAAACTCCATCACTACAGTTTCACCGCTCTGAAACATGGCATTTGTGAGTGGCATAAAACGTGAATTCGGTTTACACTATTCAGAACAGACAGCTGTAGCTGCCTCGAAGTGAAAAACAACAACAGCCAATACTAACGATTCCAGTAAGTGCAAGGTAAGATATCAAACTACGATATTGCAAGGGATATTTCATCGTTAGCATGCCGAAGCAGCAACAGGCTGTCAAGGACCCATGGTGAGCCCGGATGCCTCATACGAATCAACCAACTAAATACTCGTTTCGGATTTCATTGAATGCAGAAAATCAAGGCCTGTCTGCAGCCTCCTGAATTCGATTTCTGCTGCCGGCTTCCGAGCAAAGCAATGATCGTACCTTCCAATCTGTGCAAGCAGCCGGTTGAAGTACCCCATTCCGTCAGAACATATGAAACCTAGAGGCCAAGGCAGCAGTGCGCACCCTGCTGGCAACAATTTCCAGTCCGTGTGAATTCAACACGAAAACCCTTTCCGACAACACAACTCTGAATGTGTGGCAATAGATTTACAAAAATAGAAGCAGAGAGAAAAGGCACTGCAGACAATTGCCTGACATCGGAAAAATGGCAAATTCTCAGCTCACTTAAGAAGCTTCGAGGTCATTTCATTGGTTGGGCAGTCAGTGGCTTTGCTTAGGATAACAACGGTGCAAGCCCATGCGTGCCATCTAGCAGCCTTAATTCTACGACGAAACACACTAAAGAGCTCGGAATTGAGTGATGGCTACGTCATCTTCAACGAACACTGCTATAGTCTGTCCTGCCTGCGACCAGCGGGCACAAGCAGCCTTGATCTAGGTAGAACTGTGTGGCATTCAACAAATGCTTTGGCAGCTTATTCTCAGCCGCGAGTGCATCATTAGCACCCACTCACTTTCTTCAAACTAACAATCATTAGACCAGCCGACACCAGCTAAGTGCTTCAACTTTGCGAAATGTTCATAATACACGGTTTCCATAGCCCTGCTCATCAGCAGCCTCTCATCCACCCTCTGCAACCCCCCCCCCCCCCCCCCCGATGCGAAAGGGAAGAAAGGCCGACGTAGTATATCACGAGCTTGCCACATCAGAGTGGCAGCAACCCGAACCACGGCACAGACACGGCAGAAAATCCGGTGAAAGAAATACATGTAGTTTTATCGTTGCAAAAACTAGGCCTTGCAAAGAAAGGGCTGACATCGCAGGTTAAGCACATCCATCCACCCTGACATATCTGACATACATGAACTTCAAAACTCATTTAAATGGCAGGCTGAAGAGGCAATCACTTGCCCCAACAGTGGGCTATAAAGAATTGCCTACTGCAGGACTCAAATGCACAACTCGGGTGGTGAAGTGCAAACACCTCACTGCCAAGATAAGATCTGGGGGAATAATATTGGTCACAAACACACATAAAAGCAGCCACACCCATCACGACAAATGCAGCCACAGGCCGAGTGAGAACGTCAAGGCTGCCAGAGTTACCTTTCGCTTTCGGTACAGAACTTTTATCAGCGAAACGTCGATGCCCACACATGCATTAGACCTGTCCTTTCCTATAAAAACCCACCATGAAAGCAGCTGAAGGCACACAGCAAAAGAAGAACGTCACGTAATTCGTCACATAAATGGCAGCACTGTGATTGCATATGTTACAGGGCACGAGGTGCAAGCATAGGTATTGGCAAACTCTAGTGGGGCTGATTCTAATCAAGGGGAAAGATGGGCTGTGCTTCAGCAACAATGTGACCAGTCTCTTCGAGGCTAAGGAAATCACGTGTACCCCGAGTGAGGTTCACCCATTCATAGACAGTTAGTCGTGTAGTCTCAAAGCTGTGCTGCTTCATAGCAGGAACAAGTACCTTTTTTCCCTATGGCTAATAATCTGTGGACTTCAATGAGAAACACGCTGATTTCAAGATATTGCTGAGTGCCTTGAAGTACGGCGACTATAGCTGACAGGTCAAGACTGCCTTCAAAATACTGTCGTTCCTGATAGGCTTCCAAGGCCATTTCATCGTTTCTTTGCCTAAGTGACAGCTGGGGCACTAAGGCACACTATCACAGAAGGGATTGGCCATATCTGACAGAGTTCTTTGTTGGGAAAAACATCAACTGGAAGTTGCTGGTAGACCCTCGGGAAGGGCTTATGCCACCACTGCACGTCAAGATAGGTCCCATCAAGCAAAAGATCATAATAGAGTGACAAATTTCTCAAGAAGCTGAACAGGACTGAGAAAGCAGAACGAAAGTTTTCTTGCAGTGGTTCATGTTTTCTGAGCAATCAAAAGACTGAAAACTAGGAGCAGCCTGTTCGGGGCCTCATAAAGAACTATGCCAAAATGCCTACTCAGGCTTTGCACTGTACCGTGAGTATTTTCATTTAAATCGTTGAGCTGTGCCTCTAAATAACATTAAATCTTTTGGAGACCGTGCCTCTAGTTCATAAGCACCACAAAGCTTGGAACTAACTGTTCACTGACACACGAAATCTCCTAATTTGACATTAAAAAAATCTAAACACCTAGACGTTCCTAACAATGTTTCTTCGATCAGTTAATTATAATAATAATAATAATAATAACTCACTTGATAAAGCGCACTCAGAGAACTTAATCTCTCTCTAGGCGCTTTACATTTGCTGTAAAGTGAAATGCAATTGAATGGTAAGTAAAATCATGCTTAAAAAACAAACGAAATGAATAATATGGTTAGGGGTGACATGCACAGGGTCAGCATGCAAATGTGGTTAGTGGCAGCATGCACAGTGTCAGCACGCATAAGCACGTGAAGGACGAATCACAAGGACCCACTAAATGCTGTCCTAAATAGGTGCGTTTTTAAGTTCCTTTTAAATGTGGTCAGGTCAGGGGATGTTCTGACACAGGTCGGGAGGGAGTTCCAGGCTTTGGGAGCATATGAACTAAATGCACGGTCTCCAAAGGATTTGAGGTTTGTACGAGGTATTTCTAGACTGTTGGTTTCCGAAAAGCGGGTGGTACGATGCTTGGCCTGATGGGATAGTATATCTGACAGATAGGCTGGAGCCATAGAATGAAGGGACCTAAAAGTGAGCGACAAAACCTTGAAGTCAATCCGTTGCTTGACTGGTAGCCAGTGCAGGTCGGCGAGAAGTGGAGTAATGTGGCAACTGTGACGCTCACGACAGACAAGCCTAGCTGCCGAGTTTTGCACCCGCTGCAATCGCCTGATCGCACATGCTGGTAGGCCAGTAAGCAGTGAGTTGCAGAAGTCAAGACGGGATGTCACGAATGCATGGACCAACTTAGATGTGGTATCCTTATCTAAACAAGCCCTAATTTTAGCAATGTTATGAAGCTGAAAATAGGCAGATTTGACTGTGGAGCTGATATGGTCGTCTAACGAGAGGTCGCTTTGGAATATGAAACCTAGATTTCGAGCTGATTCAACTGGAGATATGCTGGCAGAGCCAATTTTGAGAGTCAGCCTTTCCAATCTCTGAATCACACTGGGTTTGCCCATAACAAGTAAGTTAGTTTTATCATCGTTTAGTTTTAGGAAATTTGCTGCCATCCATGTGCGGATGTCATCAATGCATGCAGCTAGTGAGTTTAGAGAATTTGAGGTGCTCGAAAGCTGGGAGGGATCAAAGCAAAGGTACAACTGAGTGTCATCCGCATAGAAGTGAAAGCCAAGATTGTGCTTGGCAATCACATCAGCAAGAAGCAGAGTATAAACCGTGAAAAGAACCGGACCTAGCACTGAGCCCTGAGGTACTCCATATTTCAGAGGTACTTCAGATGATCTTTGTCCATTCACGTCAATACTCTGGAGTCTCCCACTGAGATAGGACCTGAACTACTGCAGAGCAGTGCCAGTGATGCCCAGGCGAGATGAGAGGCGCTCTAGAAGAACTTTGTGATCGATGGTATCAAAAGCTGCCGAAAGATCGAGCAAAACAAGCAGAGACACTCTACCCATGTCTGCATTACTAAGTAGGTCGTTGTATACCCGAAGCAATGCTGACTCTGTGGAGTGATTAGCTCTCAAGCCAGACTGGAACTTACTAGCAAGGTGTGAGGTTTCGATATAAAAGTTCAGCTGGTCCGCCACGACCCGTTCAAGTGTCTTTGATAGGAACGGTAGAAGGAAAACTGGGTGGTAGTTGCTCAAGTTCTCTTGGTCAAGTGTAGCTTTCTTGAGAAGTGGCCTGACTACAGCTTTTTGAAAGGTGCTGGAACATGACCTGAGGCTAATGACATATTAATTATGTTGGTTATGCATGGCAGCAGCAGATCAATGCAACGTAGGAGCAGGACAGTGGGAATAGGGTCCAGAGGACTTGTTGTCTTCTTTGATTGAGATACGAACTTCAGGACTAGATCACTAGTGACCTGCTTAAATGCAGACATTGAGGTGCAGCCAGGAACCGAGGAACAGCATTCTAGTGGGGAGGTTGTCATCGCAGGGATGGATTCCTGATCTTGTCTATCTTCTGCACAAAGAATCGAGAGAAGCGATCGGCTAGATCATCATTAGGATCATCAGGTAAGGAGCTAATCTGGGAGCGGTTGAGGAGATGGTTTATTGTCGACATCAGCATTTTTGGATTGTGCATCTGTGATTCAACAATGTTTTTATAAAAGCTAGACTTGGCCTTTGCTAGGATTGATTGGTACGACCTACAGTAGTCTTTATATGCCTGTCGATGGACAGTTAGTCCGGATCTTTTCTATGCTTTTTCAAGCTTTCGTTTAGTAGACTTGGCTAGTTTAATGTCTGCGGTAAACCATAGGTCGTCTGGGCGGGGGTGCACAGTGCGCTTAGTCAGAGGGGCAAACTCGTCGAGCGTGTCAGCTTGTGTCGTGTTGAAGCTATCTACCAATGATGACAGATCGGAGGGAGGATTGATCAGCAGAGGTGAAGCAGATATTCTCGCACGGACAGCATCGATGTCAAGGGTCTTGAGGTTTCGCGATTCACAGGTTATTTTAGAGGAGGATGTGGGCACACACTGTAGATTGAATGAGATCAGCATGTGGTCAGATAAGCAGGATTTGGTAATAATTGGTGATGACAAAGTGCAGTTGTATGAGAAAATCTGGTCGAGTGTGTGACCCTTGATGTGGGTAGGACCATGCACATGAGCCACAAGAGACAATGAGTCAGTCAATACACGAAATTCGGTGCTGAAAGCGTCAGATAAGTTATCACAGTGAACGTTGAAATCACCCATAACGAGGAAGGATCGATTACTTGCACACAGAATCGAAATGAGATCGGAGAAATCTGAGATAAAGGAGGATTTGGTACCTGGTGGGCGATAGACTACTGCCACTATCGGTAGCTTGTTTTCGGGTGAGACCAAGACAATTGATTCAAAAGACTGCTTCGAGAGTACCGCAAATGGCTCGAAGTTGAATTTCGAGCGCACGACAATAGCAACTCCACCTCCAGTTTTGATTGATCTAGGGGTGTGAAAGAACGAGAAACCAGATGGAGTTGCGTCTTTAATTGTCGGACAGATTATCGATTTCAGCCAAGTTTCAGTTAGGGCGAGAAGGTCGATACCATTTTCAGAAATAAGGTCGCTTATTACTAGAGGTTTATTGCACATTGAGCGAGGATTCCAAAGGCAAGCATTAAGTCTGGCCGATGGGGTTACAACAGGCTTGATGACCACTAAGTTTGAGGAATTTACAGTGTCGCATGTGGGGGAGTGTGCTGAGCGGTTCGAGACAATGCTAGGAATACCGAACGAGCGGGCACTCAGCTTGCAGGTTCCGCCTAACGAGCGGTGTCTGAGCTGGCGGTTCCGGCCACCGCGGCGGCTACGGGGTGCTTTTCTTTTGTTAATGCATAGTTCATGAATCTTAGCAACAACATTAATATCTAGGAATGCATTTGATATGCGATGACGAAGCAATAACAGCTGCTGACGATCATAACTAACAAGCAGGTTATTAGCCGCCGGCAAAGCTAAGGCAGCTGCCGGCGTGGGAGACCCAGCAGCCCGAAGCGATAAGCATTTAGATGTCCATAGGCACGTAATTTCTGACACGCTACGGTCAAATAACAATCAGAATAACTTTAAACAGGTCTTAGCTGTATCGTTTCCGTATACGATGTTCGCAAGAACTTCGGTTTTCGGAAGAATTCTGCAACGAACAAGAACGCACGTTAGAGCGCTCTATGTCAGGAGGCGAGAATCGTTGTTAAAATTGTCCTGGTTACAATGGTGCATGTTGAAATCGTGCATGTTATCACTAACCAATCGACACGGTTCCTTTCCAGCATATATAAAGTACCTAGAAACAGATTTAGTTTTCTTAAGGTACTATATAAATTGGTCTTTGCCCAGACAATAAGGTGCTTGCTCTTCACTCTTCAGGTCATGGGTTTGAGTGCAGAAGGAGGCAATCCTTTTTTGCCTCTTAAATCAGCTAACAATATTATCATAAATCCCACGCATAGTGGGTTATGAAGTGTTGCATGCTGCATGACTCAAACCAATGACCCGGATCATGAAGTGAGAATGTCTGAACCTTCGGTTAACTTCCAAAGGCACAAGCTATTCTATAGCCCCTCCACAAGGATACTTTTTCTTGGATTGATCACTTTCTACTAGTGCTGATACATAATCCAAATGACTCGTTTATGATTAGTTTATAGATGCATTGCTTAAGTACGAATTAAACATCTTGCGCTGCTTGTTCTTGCTTCTTAAATAGGGTATCGTTTGTCAAAGAATTTCACTTGCTATTTTCACTTTAAGCAGACAGTTTACTCTATATTAATTACATTACGCAACACATTAAATGCATGTGATGGCGTTCTACTCTACACATGGCTCGTTAGGGAGGTGATGAAAGGCAAAAGCAAAACCAGCAAACTGGACATGGTCAGCACCAGTTGTTAATATTGACACAAATGATAGGGATCTTACACTAGCCACGCCTCGAGCTTGATGGGCAGAGTTCCCGTTATACTACCTACTGGTGGATTATCTAGTCCGAAAAGAAAATCACACCATTTTGACCAGGTCGGACACGTGTGCTCTTACTAACAAGCTTTCCGAGGTAAATACTACACATACATATTTTATATGTCATCGTAACTGCAAAAGATTGCTGGTATTATGGCTCAGCATAATAGACATCCCAGATCGGCTGGCTAACACGGTCGTACAGGACACTTCCTCACCTTCTAACGCCTATGCACCAGAATGCCATATAATGCAGAATGATCTGCACAATCACACAGTGTTCATCCATCTAGTGCTGTAAGTGCACCATGCAAATAGGAAGCAAGCAGGTACACCTCGACTCTTTGCAGAAGCAGCAACATTTTGGTCATCTCGGTATGCTGTGCATCTTTCTGCTGAGTGAAGACTCTGACTCTAACCATTCCTACGACCTATCAGGCCTGGCTGAGTCGAACGAATGGCAGCTTTGCTTTTTCTACCAGACAGACGACCACATACAACACTGTCATCATAAGCAAGGTCTGCTCAACAGCTCAGCTGGAAATAAAAATCAAGCGAAGCACTTACCGTCAGTATCATCAGAGAATGGCACCTTTAGATCTAATAAGAGATATATTACCATCTTAAGCATTCAAGCATAAGACACATAGTGTAACATACAGAGACCAACTAAAATTATGCATATAACTCCTGTGCATAGCTCTTATGCATAGAAACAACAGCAAGAGGAACATACCCTACCACATTTCAATGTCATTAAATTATAAAGGCTGTACACAAATCTTTAAATGCTCCTAGAAACACCTCTTGGAAAGCAGGACAGCTTTCTTGAATTACATGATCTGTGTAGTGTCTGCTCTGGGTTTAAGAGTTACGATCGGTATAACATACAACTGAGATGCTTAACTAGCCAGTAACAGAAGCATAACCAATTGCCAATTACCCTCAAAAGAATGCCTCGTCTAGTCGGCTTCAGCTTACAAATATCTGGACACCGGCATTAATTCAACTAAATTAATAATGTGTATGCCCTTATTCACAGACTAGCATGCACTCTGCCGATCTTGAACCATCAGACAGCACTTTTGAAGCACCGTTCAGAGGGTCATCTCACACTGAATGGTACTGCAAATCGCTTGTCTGTGGTTGGCATCATCTTACTAGCAAAAAGTCGTATCACCAGCAGGATTTGCGTCCGAAACATCAGACGTAGAATCCGTGATATCAACCACTAGGAAACCGGGGCATTTGGTTATTCTTCTACTTGAGGTTCTTTCAATACATTTAATAGCATAAATCACCGTACCTCTAAATTCTCAGCATTCGAACTTGACATGGTACAAACCAAAGCCACAAAGCATTTGCAAACTCCGGAGAGCCGGGAGTTATGCGAAATCATCTTCTGGGGGATATAGTAGTCCTATTTGCAGCCTTGTTACGCCCACACCACACAGGTAAAATCAGGCCAATATCGCAGATTTGAAAATTCAATAATGACACCCGAACTATCTCTCAAAGTTTATCAATATGTATAACATCAACATTTACGGTATTTCTTTGCACCACTGTGTGGTTCAAAGATAATCCTTGTGTTTGCCATACTTACGAATTGGTTATATGTAGCTACAAAATGCAGGGCACAAAACATGGTAACAACTATGTTAAAGGAATTCTGACACTGCCACATTAAAATGGCCAAAGCAATCATAAGATTGTGGACTAATCGTAAGATTGTGAACTGTGGGATCAGTAAATTCACCTTGAACTATTTTATCAACGAATAAACCGGGACGGTTCGACTGCCCAGGCGGCTGAATCATATCGGCAGTGCAAGACCAACGTCAGGAATGACTTGCTCGTTCGGATGGTCAAACCTCAGAACTGAACAGCCAAACTTCAACACCTTGCAGGACCATACCAAGATACTACATGGATCGATGTTAGTGTAAAGTATAAGTAGAAGGCTGACTACGAGTGGCATCTCTCAGCGGGATGCAAAAACGACCATACCAAGATACTACATGGATCGATATTAGTGTAAAGTACGCACGACATCTACTCGGCTACTGCCGACTATGGCACATCTTTTTCAGCGGTCCTGAACTGCTACTTCTATGCTACTCACTACCTCAACTGCTCTCCTAACTCTGCTATGCTTCCCACCTTCTCTTTGTTGCGTGAGACGAAGTCTGTTGGCTACCGAATGCGTACCGAAAGCCGCTTAGGCTGTGAGTGAGCTATACAAAACTCTCCTGCGTAACACCCACATGGTCCTTTTGACTTTGTGGAGTTACTGACGGAGATACATTACATAAAGTATAAGTAGAAGGCTGACTACGAGTGGCATCTCTCAGCGGGATGCAAAAACGACCTCGGCTCATAACTGGACCTCTTATGGTGAGCCGCGATCACGCCTTCTGAATACAGGGCGATTGGGATTCTACTTAAGGGACAGACTAAGACAAATCAGTGATATTGGGTTAAAAGAAAGCAATACATAAGAATGCCAGCAGAAGGTACGATAGGGTGAGCCGAATTGACTGCCTTCAATCTATTGTGATATTTGGCAGGAAATCGGTGACTATTTGGGCTGCTTTGGTGCTAAAAAAAGGTGTTGGAACTCGGCATCAATCAGAAAGAAGGTATTATGGACCAATACGTCTAGCAAGTTGACTTGCCAAGTGCAAATACACTACTTGTGGATCGTTTTACGTAGCAGTAAGATAACTACTCTAGCCATAAAGACTATTTGGTGTTACGCAGGACAGTTGTGTATCACTCACAGCTTAAGTGGCATTCGGTATGCATTTGGAAGCCAACAGACTTTGTCTCACGCAAACAAAGAGAAAGTGGAAAGCATAGCAGAGTCAGGATAGCAGTTGAGGTAGTGAGTAGCATGGAAGTAGCAGCTCAAGACCACTGAAAAGGATGAGCCATAATCGGCAGCAGGAGAGTAGTTGCCGTAACGTAAGAATTGTGGAAGCGAGTTCCACAGTCTAGGACCTGCAAAGCTAAAGCCTCTATTGCCAACGCAGTCTTTAAGCAGGAACACCTAATTTAATGTCCATACAGGACCCGAGGACACAAAGAGGCTGAACTGGTGCGGCAGTTCAGCTAAGTACGAAGGAGCCAAGCCGTGGCGGGCCTTGTGGGTCAGTGTAAGAACTTTGCTCTCCACCTGTTGATAAACCGGATCCCTCCTAGCTCTTTTAGCAAAGGAGACTCAGACGTGCTCAAACCTCTGGGACTTGAAGACTAGCCTTGCAGCCATATTCATAGGCAGCTGCAATGGCCTAGTTGCTTTCTTTGGTAGACTTGCCAAAAGGGAATTACAACGACCAAGTCGAGATAGAACTAAGGAGTTAGTTAAATTTTTTGCAATGGGAGTTGCTGATGCAGTGACCCAGCCAGCCACCGGATCTAAACCCCATATTACATTTAGGGTACAAAATTGACAGGCAGCTGAGTAGGGTGTCTGGCCTATATAAGTAAGAAAATCTTTTCAGTACAATTCAGGCTCTGAGGAATGCTAGAGCACAGGAGACAGTGCAGAAGCTTGTGGCCTCTATGCCTGCTTTGATAAGGGACGTCATAAAGAATCATAGTGGTGTAACGTCATAGTAAAAGCATATATCACAACAAATGCCTTCGTTTGTGAGCTGTCAGTAAATATGTTTGCATGCTGTGCACAGCTCGATATGCCTGGAATCGTAGAAAATCCTCTTATTACAGGAACACAGTAGCAGCTACAGCAGCATCAGTCATTCAGAAGGACTTTTTTCGACATAGTGCATTTATTCGAGTACATCACTTGACAGGAAGTGCGCAGGTTGCCAAATCATGAACTAAACTATTCTATTACATAAGGCAGTGAACACAAAGCTTGCAACTCTCGAATCTAGGATATATGCATCTACCATGTCAGTTTTCTAACGGATCGTCTTAGCCAAAGCAGAACTGAATTGCTTGCCTGGTTTCTACTTCCAGTATTACTTTATAATGTGCCGGAAGATTTATTTGGAAAGCTCTTTTGTGCTGCTATTGACACCTAAAATTTGATTTAATTCTCGGATTGACCACTCACAAGACAATTGTATGATCCATTTGCTGCTGTGACGAACTTAAGAGCACAGAAATATAATTCATTGCAGAGCTATTGTTAATGCATAATGGTTGGGAAATCAGCTAAAGTGATCAAGCTGTACCTTGATTAGCATGGAACTCAAAGAAAAATAGATTTAAATAAAGCTTATTTGGCCCAAACAGTCGCTCCTTTCGAGAAGCAACAGTAATATCCAGTAAGTCATCCAGGCGAAAGTTGAGTCTATAACGACCATAACGTCATAGCTAAACAGCATGTGTGCAAATGCAAGAAAAGACAATAGCTTAGCATGAGCACACCAAGCACATGCAACTTTGGGCAAGTGCAGTGGAATGATAATTTTATATTTTCAGAGCAACATGGAGAACTAAATCTCTTTCTAGGCACTTTACATATGCAAGAAAAGGAGAGAGTCAATCGGTTAGTGATAACATGAACAGTCTTAACAGGAATAACCGTGCAAAGGGGAATTCACACAAAGATCTAAGACTAAAGAGTAAATGCTGTGAAGAACATGTGGAGTTTAGTTTTTTAATGCCGTTCAAGTCAAGGAGATGTCGCGATGTCAGTAAAGAGCAAGCTATAGGCTTTTGGAACTATATTTAACTATATGGAACTATTTTTCGGGCAAGAATCTCTGAAACATGTATAAAAAACCTCACACCATAGGTTGTCTCTAAAACATGTATAAAAAACCTCACAGCATATGTTGTGCAAAGCAATCGAAAGGACACAAACGCTAACCCATGCCTACCAAGACACTTACCACCAAGTGATCGAGAAATCAAGTACAGTATCTCAACGACGAGACTACCTTTGTAAGCACTGGGGCACTGAAAGTGAACTCTTCGAATAGTACTACAGTATCTGTCGGCGCACTTCTTGCACCTTTCAGACTGTTGCGTATGCACACATGTAAACAGTAAATCCTGCTAAGTCTTTCAATAATGCAAAGCTAAACTTCATCGATCAACCCATGGGTTTCCACTAAATAAAGCTGAATACATCAGCAGGCATGAAGCTGAACAAATATTTGCTAATGGTCACAAATTAGAGAAGCTACAATCACATTAAGGGTTTATTAACA
This sequence comes from Cristatella mucedo, assembly GCA_009760855.2. Taxonomy (NCBI): domain Eukaryota; kingdom Metazoa; phylum Bryozoa; class Phylactolaemata; family Cristatellidae; genus Cristatella; species Cristatella mucedo. The sequence goes on along the minus strand of WPIO01000019.1, from coordinate 5,157,774 downwards.
GAGGCTAACACCATTGGAGGCATAGCAACCACAGCACAGCATCGTCTCACTTTGGTGCCTGCATATGACAGCTGGCTGCCTGCTATGGCAGCTCACTATTTAATAGCTCGGAAGACATTGTCTTGCCCATAGAATAAGACTGTCTGAAATCGGGCAGTGAATTGCATACAAATCATGGAAGCAACAATCAACATTACAACAGCATAACACCAACTATCTTGAGCAAACTGCATGCCGAAAAACCCCATGTGGTCTAGTAGCATTAAATACACTCAGCAACAATTTGGAGGTCGTAACACAAAACCATATAACCAGGCAAGAAGTGGATGTAATGATCACAATTTACACTACAAAGTAAGAAATACAGAAGGAAGTTCATTTGGGCAGCTATTGGAAAATCGAAAGATCCATCCTTGCTGCATGTGAATTGGCAGCAAATTATAGTTACACACAGGCACATTCCTCAAAGCCATCACCGGGCTGACAGCCAACGACAACAGTCAGCAAACTTAACAAAGACACAGTGAACAAGCTAACCATCACCCTGACACTAGCAGTGGGCACACTCAGTCATTTGTACTAAAGGCTCATTGCTATCCAAGTTTGGAGACATTTACAGGATCACACAGGCTTACAGGTAGGAAAACCGCCGAGCTGGTTTGGTTTAGCGGTTAAGGTACTTGCCCCTACCAAGGTCTGACTGAGGTCGTGGGCTCGAGCCCCGAGGCATGTGTGAAGTACCTGAGTTCCCTTGGAGCGCTATATAAATGAATTATATTTTTTATATACAATGATTGAACTAGGAAAATAGGAAAAACAAGTAATATGCAGGACTGACCTAGCCTGTATAAGGCAATGAGTGTGTATATCTTTTAAAGTTAAAGCGTATCGTGGCTAGAGTACTTGGAGAAGGAGAATCAAGAACACCAGCAACTTCCGGCACTCAGCTTCCTCATACCGATGCATCTGCATTCCCACATTGCCAAATTTTAAATGCTAGCCCAGTTGTCCTAACAGCACCTATTGTAGCTTTGACAAAAGTAAACAAACCAATCTACTTACAGAATACTTCTTCCTCAGCTTGAGATATCGGTAGATCTGAGTGGGCTCTAAAAAGATCATATGTACAGCAGTGAGATGCAAAAACTGAACCTAGTAAAAATCCCTTAGGTGGACAGCTAGACCTTTAGACTGAGAACACACATGCAAGAAACACTGCTGCACTAAAACTGCTCTCTTCCGTGTGACCAACACCAAAAAAGCAGCAACGATGATGATAATTTTAATGCCCTAGCCATGCTCGATATATGGGCCGTGTTTGATACTATGATCACAGCACTTCAACGATTGAGAACAATGATCAAGCCGGCAGTCGAGGAAATCAAATCAAACTTGTCCAATTGCACTCAATCCATATCGTGTGGTGGTGATGTTTCATCCAGCAGACCAGACACTTGTGGAGTTGCACAAGAGTTCCTTCTGAGTCATTGGCTGTAGTCCATTTATATCGAGTCTTTGAGCAAAGTAATTTGGGGCCATTGAATCAGCTATCACTTTCAATGCAGGCTGTATTTACGTGTATATGTCATTTAACCGTCGGAATTTGCAGCAGCCACAGATAAAAAAAATACATAAATACAATAAATTCATTTGCATAGCGCCATAAAAAAATATAATCTCTATTCAGGTGCCTTCTTCCTGCCACGACCTCAGTTATCAAATACATTAGCCTTGACCTTAGCCGAACCGGGTACCTTTTCAACTGGTCTGAACCAGCATGGCAAGATGCTTATCTTGAAAATATTCAACCCTTGATGTCGGCCCACATCCTTAAACCAAATGATGATAAAACCAAATCCAACTTATAGGACACAAGTGAGCAGCTGGACTAGAAGACTTGCTCATTGATAATTGCTCGCTCCCCTCCAAGATTAGGGACTATAGGTGAGTGGCTAAAAATCCAACCATCTGGGTTACTACGCTGGATTACTGGTTACTAGGCTGGATTACTGCCATTTGGGCTGGGCTACCGAAAAAAGTCATTCAGCCACTGAAGCTTCTAATGAATAGGGATGCCAGACTAGCCAATAAATCCCCGAGGTGTTTCTCCTCTGCTAAAGGAGATTGCTTCCGAAAAGAAAGAAACATTCCTACATTCCTACATACAACTCAAGCAAAACACCCATTTAGTCCTACGGGTGTGTGGAGTTAGATATGGAGTCACGTTTACACCCCATTAGACTGAATGCACTGTACAGAACAAAACTAGGTACTGCATCGATTATTTGGCCATAACAGCTTTGTTGAAGTGTAAATGCTAGCATAAATCTATCTCGACACACATTAACAAGCATGTACATGCACACACAACACGTGCCTATGAAAATTGAGTCGTAGCTTTAGTTAACATATAACAATGCTGGGAAGGAAGCATCCGACTGCTTAGTGATAGCAGGCAGGCATAAGCACACAAGAAGCAATTCACAATGGCGGAAGAAATGCTAGAAGGAGCAAGTGAGTTTTTTTCTCTTTTGAATGTCATTAAGGCAGAACATGCAGAGCAAAGCAATATGTCAGTTAAATTGCAGGCTTTGAGAGCATAGGAAATAAAGACATCGTCTCTAAAAGATTTGATGTTGGTTCGAGGCACAATAACCTCTTGAGTAACAATATCGGGTGATACGATGCAAAGTCTGTTCAGGATGTATTTTGGATAGGTAAGCCGGAGCAAGAGAATAAAAGTCCCTAAAACTGAATGCCAGAGCAGTGAAGTCGATAAGATACTTGACGTTAGGCCAGTGCAGGTTGAGGAGAAGTGCTTTCATATGGTAATTGTGACGCTCATGACAAACAAGCCAAACTACAGAGTTTTGCAAAATACACAAAATGGGCCAGAACAGGAACCTAATTGCCATTCACCCTCAGTTTGCAATCCAGCTTAAATTACTAGAAAATCACAGTCCCATACACATGCACACAATTTTCTAAGCTCTGACTTTCAGAAGTTTATTCAATTACACAAAGTGCTGCACAGGGTAAGTGATCTAGCATGCCTTAGCGGTAGGCACACTATAGCCTTAAGCCATAGTTAGTCAACCTTATACAATAGTATAACTAGTGATAAAAAACACAAGTACCAATGCATTAGAGAAAACAATGAAACTAGATTAACAAGTTAATGAAGACGATGGCTAACTCTGCTCTACAAACGGGCAGCCTGAAGCAGAGTAGCTGAAAGAGCTGCTTGAGCCATGTCTGTTGCAATGGGTGAGCTTCTACAACTAGAGCCTCTATAGGAGGTGGAGGTCATGGTTTCTACTGCCAACTGTGCCAAGATGCCAGTCCTTCTTCTTAAGGCAACTTTCTCAGATTGCAATTTGAAAGCATAAACGTCATGTTGCTTTCTAATGCACCCCCAGTCCGGTCGCTTTACAGCTTCAACTTCGATTTCTGGAAAAACATAATTCAGCTCCAGAAAGTTGACATAGACATTTACGGACATACAAAGGAGAGACACCAGAGATTAAGTAATGAGTAAAAGAAATTACAGCACAAACTTAATAATTAGAGTTTAGCCAGCTTCCCCTGAGGTCAAGAAACCATGTTTTCTATAATAATTTGCCTGCTGCTTCTCTAGTCACAGCAGGTCTATCAATGTAACCTCGTGCCTTGAAGCAAGAAACCGCATGGAAGACAATACAATTACAGCCTGTACATATATGCTGTCAAGGTATAGGAGTATCAACCAAATTGAAACAAATGGCAATGCAGCCCGGGCACGACACTATTTTACAAAGGCATCCCCATGCCACAATTCGGTAATACGGTCAGTCTAAAGGCGATATAGCAACGAATATGGGCTTCCACTAATCCTTACTTCCGAGTCAATTGCTCTTGAAGCCGAGCCCAGTGAGACTGGGCCACTCGAACTGGGAGCCGACACAGTCGAGCAGCAGGTTGCCGAACCAGGGATGCAACACCAAGTAGCCAGGCTAAATAGAATAAGATTCCACGGGTCCCGTGTGCTTGACCACGTGTCAAGCTAGCATTACACTATGCCTGTGCAGCCTCTGCTGCTGCAGAGCACACCACCTTGCTGGGAAAGTTCGCTGGCTTACTTTCGAAAGCCTTCAGAAAGAGTTCCCGGTCGCTGACGGCATTGTCGGTTTCCTGCAAAGGTTCCGGTACCGACGTCCGGTCCTTCTTGCGAGTGTACTCGGAAGGCATTCGTTTTATAACCGATTTTAACGGCAGTCAAGCCGACAGGACCACGGTAGGCCCGCTATGATTGTGCAGCACGACACCTACCGGTGGTAGGTTATCGAGCCAGCTGTTTCACTTCCTATTCCCCCACCCAGCTGTCCGTGAGTACTGGGCGATTACGACAAGGTCAGAGTGTCATGCGTGGGACGTTAGCTTTAAATAATATTTATTTAAATTTCAGATACTGTGAAAGCAGTGACTATGTGTTTGTGTCAGAAACCGGTGGGCACCTTCAGTTTTTGCCGGCACTTACTGTGAGAATTGAAGACCGCAGACACCATCTTAAAAATGTCGAATGGATAAACATTTAAGTACAGATTTAATCACGAGTAAAGATTTCTACTATTCCTCAGCCAGTACCTTCTTATTTGTGACATTTGACCTTGAGCAACCGATTGAGCTTTAGCTAACCATTTAGCTATTCAACTCCCAAGGATGATCTGTACATCAGCTATTGCCTTCTTGTGCATGGTGTCTACTCACAATCATAATAATAATAATACCGATAATATAAATGCATTTGATAAAGCATGCTCAGAGAACTCAATCTCTTTCTAGGCACTTTACCATTGCTGAAAAAAGCCCTATCGAATGGTTAGTAGTAGCGTGCTCAATAAACAAAAGGAATAACATGGTCACATACTTCCTTGCCGTCTTTCTAGGCACTTTACATTTGCTGCCACGGAAGCAAGATCGAATGGTTAGTGGTAGCATGCTCAATAGACAACAAGGTCCGACATCGCCGCATCCGGACTTTGCTGGGCTTAGGTCGGTGGCAATTTCATCGTATTTACATCAATTTACAGCGTTTTTGTCCCGTAACTGACGGCTTGTCAAGAGCAGGAGAAAGGGAGAGCCAAATTGGATGTTCTTTATTTGTGGAATCCGTAGACGTCCCGAGTTCTGTTTGCCACGTGCACCTAGCAACCCAGCATGCTAAGTAATTGACCCCTTATCCGGTAAAAGGTGGGTCAGCTTTTGCTTACTCTCGATGCATTCCCAAAACGACGAGATATGTCATTGCTACATTTGACATTGTTTAAGTTGGGTCTCTATTGTATACCTAAATCAGTTCGGTGCACTCCCTTTAGCTGATTACAGTTTTCATGTTTCGGTGTACAGGTATGTATGATGTAAATGCACTTCGTGTTCTTCAACTTATACTTTTCAAGGGCTATCAGCGAGGCCTGGACGACATCTTTCGACAGGCAGGGTATTTTGCATCGGCCGAAAGCAAATCGCTACAGGGTCAGCATGCAAGTAAGCTTAGTTGCAGCATGCAGTGTCAGCATGCATAAGCACATACAAGTCAAATCACAGAGACTCACTAAATGCTTTTACAAATAGATGGGAATTTACTTTTTTTTTAAAGTTGGACAAATCAGGAGATGTCGTGATGGAAGTCAGGAGTGAGTTCCAGGCTTCGGGAGCATATGCATTAAAGGCATGGTCTCCAAAAGATTTGAGATTTGTATGAGCTATGGGTAAATAGTTAGAATCCAAAAAGTGGGTGGCTCGATGCTTAACCTGGTGATGGCATAGATGTGATAGGTAGGCTGCAGCTAAAGAATGAAGGAACCTAAACGTGAGTGACAAAACCTTGAAGTCACTGCCTTGCTTCACGGGAAGACAGTGCAGGTCGGCTAGAAGTGGTAAGATGTAGAAACTATGATGCTCACGACAGAAAAGCCTAGCTGTAGAGTTTTATACCAGATTTAAGCACCTGAGTGCATAGGCGGGTAGAAAGGTCAGCAGTGAGTTACAGAAGTCAAGACGGGATGTCACAAATGTATTGACCAATTTTGACGTGGTCACCCTGTCTAAACTAGCCCGAGTTTTAGCAATGTAATGTAGCCTTCGAGCCAGCCTTTGAGCACCTCAAATTCTCTAAACTCACTAGCTGCATGCATTGATGACATCCGCACATGGATGGCAGCAAATTTCCTAAAACTAAACGATGATAAAACTAACTTACTAGTTATGGGCAAACCCAGTGTGATTCAGAGATTGGAAAGGCTGACTCTCAAAATTGGCTCTGCCAGCATATCTCCTGTTAAATCAGCTCGAAATCTAGGTTTCATATTCCAAAGCGACCTCTCGTTAGACGACCATATCAGCTCCACAGTCAAATCCGCCTATTTTCAGCTTCATAACATTGCTAAAATTCGGGCTTGTTTAGATAAAGATACCACATCTAAGTTGGTCCATGCATTCGTGACATCCCGTCTTGACTTCTGCAACTCACTGCTTACTGGCCTACCAGCATGTGCGATCAGGCGATTGCAGCTGGTGCAAAACTCCACAGCTAGGCTTGTCTGTCATGAGCGTCGCAGTTGCCACATTACTCCACTTCTCGCCGACCTGCACTGGCTACCAGTCAAGCAACGGATTGACTTCAAGGTTTTGTCGCTCACTTTTAGGTCCCTTCATTCTATGGCTCCAGCCTATCTGTCAGATATACTATCCCATCAGGCCAAGAATCGTACCACCCGCTTTTCGGAAACCAACAGTCTACAAATACCTCGTACTTTGTATCCTACGTATCCTTTGGAGACCGTCCATTTAGTTCATATGCTCCCAAAGCCTGGACCTCCCTCCCGACCTGCGTCAGAACATCCCCTGACCTGACCACATTTAAAAGGAACTTAAAAACACACCTATTTAGGACAGCATTTAGTGGGTCCCTGTGATTTGTCCTTGATGTGCTTATTCGTGCTGACACTGTGCATGCTGCCACTAACCACATTTGCATGCTGACCCTGTGCATGTCATCCCTAACCATATTATTCATTTCGTTTGTTTTTTAAGCATGATTTTACTTACCATTCAATTGCATTTCACTTTACAGCAAATGTAAAGCCCCTAGAGAGAGATTAAGTTCTCTGAGGGCGCTTTATCAAGTGAATTATTATTATTATTATTATAATGTAGCTGAAAGTAAGTAGACTTGACTGTATAGCTAATGTGGTCATCTAATGGAAGGTCACTTCGGAACATGACACCTAGATTTCGTTCATATTCAACACGAAATAAGCTGGTGATGTCGATTTTGAGCATCACGTGTTCCCATTTCTCAATCACGATTGGTTTGCCCAGAACATGCACGTTGGTATCATCATCGTTCTATTTAAGAAAATCTGCTCCCAGCCATGTACGCATGTCATCAATACATGCAGCATAGGAGTTGAGAGAGTTCGAAGTGCTCGAGGGTTGGAAAAGATCAAAGCAAAGGTACAACTGAGTGTCATCTGCATAGAAGTTAAAGCCTAGATTGTGCTTGGCAATAAAGGACCAAACCCAGATTCCTGAGGTACCCTACAATAAGGCACCCTAAGTGGATGATCTTTGTCCATTCACATCAATACTCTGCAGTCTCCCACTGAGATAGGACCTGAACCATTGCTATGCAGTGCCAGTGATGCCCAGGCCCGATGAGAGGCCATCAAGACGGACTTGGTGATCAATCAAAAGCTGCCGAAAGGTCGAGCAAAACAAGCAAGTCGAGCAAAACAAGCTCTACCTCAGTCTGCATTCAAGTCGGTCATTATACACCCAAAGCAATGCTGACTCTGTGGAGTGATAAGCTCAAAAAAACCAGACTGGAACTTACTAGCAAGGATGGAAATTTTAATATATGAGTTCAGCTGGTCTGCCACGACTCGTTACAGTGTCTTTGACAAGATCGGTAGAAGGGAGACTGGCCAGAAGTTGATGGCATATATCATTATCGAAAAATTCATGCTATGAGTACACTACAGTGGTCGCTAATCGAAGAGGGACCACATCGCACTAGATTTGTTGTTTCTGCTGCCCATACTGCAGCTTTGGTGTTTAGAAAATTGTGTTGGACTGTTTTGTTTACTTTGGCGTCAATTTGACAAGTTTGTATGCTCAGGGAGGACTTTAAAACTGTATATAGTAATAGTCGACCAGGTGGCTATAGTTACAGTGGGTGCATCAAAACGTATGGCCACAAGTGTGAACATACATAAATACACACACACACACACACACACACACACACACACACACACACACACACACACACACACACACACACACTGCCCCTGTCTTTGGATCAGCTTTTTTATGGGTGGAGAATGCCATTTGTTTGGCAGCATCGTTCTCGTCGCGAACGTTGAGGTCATGGTACTTGAAGATCCTATCAGTGCTAGTTTACGTGAACCAGCTAGAATGTGCCCTATATTTGTTCTCAAAAGCTGGCATGACCTGGAAGAGAAGGCTTCTCTCGAGCTGGCCAAATCTACAAGCTTGTTTGAGACCATGGCAGAATGCACGACAGCATTCCATTAAGTGAGTAAGGTAAAGAAAAATTTGCTATTTAACAGCAGCAAATGCAAAGTGCCTAGAAAGAGATTGAGATTTCTAATGGTGCTATAACAAATGTATTCTAATTATTATCATTAAATGTATTATTTTTACAACAGCTGAAGATCCTTAGCTAGCAGCTTTCACCTGCACGCAGCTGGCAATATAAAAGTAACCAGCATTGCCTGCAGTGGGAATGCCAAGAAAATATTTATCAAATGCTTCCGATAACTGTATATATGTTTAGGGTACCTTTCAAAGACGAATATGTTGGCAACGGGATCAAAATCTCTGATGACTTCTGCATAAAAGAAAAGGTTATTATGCCAATCACGGCTAACCTGGATGTAAATCGGATGCAAGATATCTACAAATAACATATTTACCGATCTCTGCAGCATATGCGACTTGTATCACAACTTTTCAAACCTTGACAGTTAGAAGTACATGCTTCTAAAGTATATTCTTGTGATTTTTATGCACCATCATTTTTATGTGGGCTTGTACCTTGTAAAATCCATAACTCAGCCAATACTTCATGTAGGAGAGTTAAATTTCAAATGCAAGTTCAGCTCTGCTTGTTTTAAACGACTCGAAAAACATTTCTGATTTTGGTTGCAAACGTATGCTGCACATGTCTATGATTACGGATAATAAAGCTCCAGGACGGACATTTGATGACGTGTACAGCAAAATGTATTCAACCGAAATCAGACATAATCTCATCGTGTCGATTTAGAATGGCCGAAACAGTAATGGCAGGACGCAAGAAGACTTCAAAACTGCTGAGACACATGTAGCACTTGCAGTGGATAGCATGGGGTTGATTGTTACAGTAGTCTGATGGCAGAAATTTAGCAGAATGTGCAACTCGATGGCTTTATAATTAATGAGTTTTCCTCTTCTAATGCATGACTACTAGTTCGGCAGTTCAGTTAAAGTAGGCAATTTTAGGGATCGAGCATATTGTAGATTAATATAAAGCTCGACATCCGGCGGCTCAGCATAAAATTTTTGGAACCACTAAATGCCACAAAGTGACTACAAAGCAAGCACAGACAAACCATTCACATCAGAATATGTTTATTTATTCTTACTCTTCAGTCAAGCCTCGGACCGACAAAAAATGGTGTGAAATAGACCGATTGGCCATCGGTGGACTTGACATTATTTAGGACTGACCACACATGCACGCTACCCCATGGATAGTGCCTGAGCCGCAGTCATGTGTGTAACATGACTCAAGTTAGTGGTAATCTCTTGGAGGTCAAGAGCACCCATGCAACATCCAAAACTACAGGAGAGTGTGAGTGAGCAGATGCACATGCAGCTATACTAAAGCAAACAAGGCCAAGATTGGTATTCACATTACTTTCAATTACCACTCCAATCAACATGCAGTGCATACAGTCGGGTCTGTATTTATGCAGGGTAAGAACCATCTCGATATTACACAATGAGATTCCTGCCATTTAAAATCTAACCTAGTCGTCTATAGTGAGTATTGACAAGACAACGCTCTTGGCATTATCACAAGGAAGCCCTAGGTCCCAAGATCAGCAATTACTGTATCAGAAACGAAAATGTACATGGTTGATCCTGTCACCAAATGGTCAGCAGGCAGATGTGTGACTAGTTGCTACACCTTCACAGTACAACACCGGCTGCATGAAAGAGAAGAACACAACACAGCAGACCAAGAACTGGTCATAGCACTAATCCGAGTACAGATCCTGACCATAAAGCCATGGACAGTACATCCTCTCAGAAAAACGGCCTATGTCATCGGCTATCAGTTTTAAGGCGATGACACACGGCATTACTTATGATTTAAACCATTTGAATCAGGTGCAACAGCTGTTAAACTACCTTGCAGACATTCGATCCTGGATGCCGGCCAATTTTCTTAAGCTAAGCAATAATAAAAACCAAACTCCTGTTCATGGGACACCTTAAGCATATACTGGACTTGGAGACTGCTTTTCTAATTAGTAGTGCTTTAATGTGACCCCTGTGATGTACTAACTTACATGCCCTCTTTTATAACTGATTGATTACAAGTTGCATTAAGAAAAACCACCTCCACAGCTAGTCATCACGTTCGATCCCTCTCTGACATTAGGAATTGTCTACCACAGTGACTGGCTAAAAATTTCACTAGATCCCTTCGTCTATCTAGGCTGGACTACCGTGCTTCGTTTTTGGCTATGCTAACAATAAAAGCCATAACAATTCTGGAGCCGGGGATCAATATGGCTGAAAGGTTGATAAAAAATATCCGAGAGGTTCAGCCACATGTCTCTTTTGCTAAAGTAGCTTTAATTGGGGTATGGACATTCCCCCCTCCCAGGGATAGGAACATTTTCCCCTTAGGGCATTTCCTCCCCTCCCACATGGAAATGTTATAAATTCTTGTTTACATATTTTGTAAAAAATATTATATAGTATATAATATATAACATATTCCAACATTATAGCCATTAGAATTACGGCCCTGCTTTTCGGCAGACCACCAAGTGCAAGGTCAAAGCTCTGCCCCGGGCGGCCAGCAGCAACCGCTCTTGGCAGCAGCCTCGAGTGCATAGCAGTATCCTCAGCTGCTGCCGACGCCCCTCCCGGCATCGGCACCGCCGGCTACCACCGAAGTCATTGCTGCACCGGGCGTCGCTCGTCGACCGCCACTGCCACAGACGTGCTTGCTGTACCGCCTCCATCGGTCGTGCCGTCGAGTCGCCGCTTGTACTGACTTGCTTTATTTCAAGAGAGCATGAACTTCATTTAATGATGTATATATACAGTCGTCCCTTGCCACTTCGCACTTCAACTTTCGGGCTTCGGACACTCCATCGCGTTTTTTCAAATTTCTTCATTAAAAAGTTGATCGAGATGGTGGAAATGATACAGCGCATGTTCGGTTGGCTGAGTCAATTATACACCCCTATATTACAATTAAAATGAAAATTAGTATACGTATAGGCTGTTGGTTCCATTCGAGCACCTCCACAAATCCTTCGACGTCAGGTGCAGCCTTATTAAGAGCAGTAAATTTGCTCTTCTTTCCATGCAGTAGCCTCTTCTTCATCATCGAACAAATTGCACTATTTTCATAAGTTTGTGGTTGTGTGTAAAAACTGTGTGTGTAATTAAATGTACACTAATAATAATATGATAATTGTAACGTCTAATTCGTCTTATTATCCCTTACTTTGTCTAATGTATTGGGTAATACGGGTGTGATGGTGACTAAAAGGGTGTTATTTCGTGTCCAGAGTGCTTTAATAATGCTGAAACCAAGTTAGAGGGTCGTGAACAAGTTTTCTATGGTCTAGTAACGAAAATATTCGATTTATAAATAAAAAATCGTATTTCGCGGAAATTCACCTATCACGGCAGATTCTGGAACCGATTAACCACGGTAAACGAAGGACGACTGCATATATCTGTATTCATAGTTATACATTCATCTACATCAGGGGAAATGTCCTACCCAGGGGGGGGAGGAAATGTCCAGGAAGGGAAATGTCCTAGGGTCCATCAGAGGGGTAAATGTCGGGGAGGGGAAACATCAGGTAGGGAAATGTCCTACAACCACTTTAATTGACTCCCACCATACAGCAAAATTCTGACATTCTGACCAGAAGACCTCCATGGCTTGGCTCTTTCATATAGAGCTGAAATTTCATACCTAGAAAACATAGCACCGATTTAGGCCACCTCGAACCCTCACTATGGACAATAAGTTAATTAGATCCTATATTGAGTGCCTACAGACAGTTGGTGACAGACAATTTTGCCCTGCAGGTCATACAATTAAAAACTCTCATTTACAATTCTTAAGAAGTGACATCTTCGTTCCTGCTACCGACTCTGGCACATCAAGTCAAGCCGTTCGGAACGGCTACTTCGATGCTACTCACGTCCTCGGCTACCCTTGTGACTCAGGTATGCTGCTCACTTGCTCTTTGTTTCGTGAGATGGAGTTAGACCACCACCATGTTCACACATAAAACCACTTGAGCTTTGACAGTGCTTTAAAAACTAGTGTAACACCCCCATAGTCTTTACATGGCTGTGGAGCACAGACGAAGACACATACATGCGATCGTTCGTGCCTACTCACTACCTCAACTGCTCTCCTAACTCTGCTATGCTTCCCACTTTCTCTCTGTTGCGTGAGACGAAGTCTGTTGGCTACCGAATGCGTACCGAAAGCCGCTTAGGCTGTGAGTGCGCTATACAAAACTCTCCTGCGTAACACCCACATGGTCTTTATGACTTTGTGGAGTTACTGACGGAGATACATGAGTGCATGCATGCACACTAACACATGCACACGCACACACAGGCACGCACGCAGGCACACACAGACACACACACAAACACACACAAACACACAGACGCACACACATGCATACACTTGCATACACATGCGATCATAGGTTTTGTCACACTTACCCTCCTGTAAGTGTGGTTGGTGCATCTCAGCCAGTGGCAGTTGAAACCACTGGAAAACTTTGGTAGATACTACAGAATGTGTGTTCTTTCATTGGCCATCGAGAAGTAGTGTTTCAGTCGGTAACATATTGCTCGGTGGGAATTCTACGCACTGAACCTGAGAAATCCGAAAGCAGGGACATTTAATTATGTCTCCTTAGCAACCGGATAACTCCATTACCAATGGCAGGCTGTGGGACCGAATTTCGGAGGCTGGGCTGAAGGTATTAATCCACTAACTAAGCAGCATGCTACACGATAATAATGCTAGAAAAACCTGCTAGCAGAGCCAATTTGTTGTGTCGTGGTGCCTTTATTCGATCATGCTTCATTTGCAGCAAATGTAAAGTGCCTACGAAGAGATTGAGTTCCTGAGGGCGCTATATCAAATGCATTATTATGTAAACATTGCTGAAATCCCCTAGACTGCATTTGCAGGCTTTATTCGTCTAAGAGAAGCTTCGGCATGTTCTTGATGCATCAGCACACTGGGAAAACTGGGCAGACAACCAGTGAGCTGACCGGCCAGCTGTAGTCTTAGCATCTTAGGAGGGTTAGCGCCGAGAGCCCACTCGGAACCTGGGGATAAGTGGGAAAGCTGTCAGCTATATTAACATTCAGAAAAACCGTCAGCACTAGAGACGATGAAGAACCGGCCAGCGTCTTGACGCCCTCGGGCTTCTACCAGAGGGATGATCGGCTCCTGAAAATTGAGCTTCTGAAGGCCCAATTTGCACCCACTCGAGTCTATGCCATAACACTGAAGCTTAGCACCGGCATGGTCCACAGTGAGTAGACAGTGAGGCGAAGGCTTAATGAACAGAGGCTTGCAGCAAGGGTAGCAAAGAAGCTCCGCTGTTGACAAAAGCTCATAAAGAAAGCAAGCCTTGATTGGGCAGAGCAGCACAGCTACTAGATGACCGAGGATTGGAGGTTCAGCATCGGCTCAGACCTCGAGAAACTAGCATAAGACCACTGGCCAAATTATTGGGAAAATACAACGGGCTTGGCATGCTATACCATCCGATGTAACCCTGAAACTCGTCGAGTCCATGCCAGCCCGAGAAGCAGACATTGATAATCAGGGAGAAGCTACATCCTACAATCATTAGTGCTTCTACCACCGTACTGCAGTTGTCATGCTATATAAATCGTGTGTTGAGCTGCTGTGTTTATTTTGGGATCAAGTTTACTCATTTGGATCTTCCGAGTAGATTCAAAACTGCCTACAGCAGTAGTGGCCGCATAAGATTTGCATGAGTTAGCATGATTTCTAACAAAATGTATCGTTCATGCTACCTCCACGGTTTCTTTACGACGTTCACAAACGTAAGAAATAACCCTGTTTTGTAGTACCTCGGGCAATTTCTGGCTTCCGACGTGGTCACCACTGTTGACAGATATAATTATCCAGTAGCTGCAGAGCACTAACAATTAAGATTTACTAGTGTATCAAGTATCATCCTCTATAAAAATGTATCCTAACATCCATATTAGACAGTTTTTCAGCCATCATCAAGAGTTTGAAGCATGGTATTTTTAGCTTGCACAACAATAGGCTTGACGTGATTTTAAGAGATGCCAGAAATCGATGATACGGTGGAAAGTAAAAACCATCTAACAGCATATTCTTATAAAAAAGCATATGATTTATTTTAAATTTCTTCTTGGTTTTAGCTCTTTCCCTTTGACAAATGCATGCACTAAATGAACTTACCTTCTCATAATCTTCGTGAACACTTCAATACATGCACGTTACCATGGTTTGGCATCACATGTATATCCCAAGACTTCTTAAGCAGCTGTATACAGCTCTACAGCAATCTTTTCATCAGCAATGATAGTTGGCTGGTTTTTTGCTCTAACTGAATACCTATTTCTTGCATACAGTATTCTGAAACCAGGTCTGGCCTGTGTCTTCGCATGCTAAAAAAACTAGACGTTTTAAAGGTTGAATATTCACGAACTAGTGCATGGCATAAGTCATTAAGATGGATTTTTCGAGAGGAAGGTACCTCACTTATTCAGAAATGTTTACATCACCGTGTTCCGATTGTGCAAGCCAATGCTTAGAAGCTAGCAGGTATTTCCATACAGATCTTGAAGCTTGAGTTATCATCGAGAACACACTTGAACACACAGAACACTTGACGACGAGCAACACCACCAGCCTATTTCCCCACTCACAGAGAAGGGCTAAGTACGACTCTCCTCGCCCCTCTCGCCTACCGGAGTGCCCACGACTCCCTTGTCACAACAATCACGTCCCGACTGCCAACCACATCGAGTGTCACGGCCCACTCGTACAACGATCAGGGGCAGTGTCATCAATTAAATGAAACCACACATCTGAAACCACCAAATATGTTATGTTTGCATGTTGTTCAAACCTAGTAGGCTAACCATGGTGGCTGCATTCACCATTTGGTACATGTATTGCTTCCTCATAGTAATCTTACTTTGTGGTAGCATGTGTTTGGCCGAGATTTTGTAAAACTCAACAAAGTTTCAGGTTTGCCTTAATTTCCAGGGTGGTGGATTTTTTGGGCCATCTCTGTACTTAGAGGCATGCATACAATGATTTTGATCCAACATGATCAGCTATGCAGTTAGAAACCTTATGCTCCTACAACTTGACAGGATTGATTAGATTAGCACAACGAATATCCATACAAAGAGAGCAGACTTGCATTTCGGCGCTATCGATCACCTTTATCAATGCCGAGCAACGTCCAGTCAACTGAACAATCTGCTTCAGCTCCTCTCTGGTGATTTTCGTACCATCAAGCCGCTGGTCTTTGTCAATGGCAGACACGAGATCGAGGAGATCGCCAGCACCGTTCAACAATCGAAAGGCAAAAATGTCGAGGGCCTGTAACATTCAAACAGTGAATGCATATGGGTTTGTACAGTTACAACAATTCAGGCTCAAAACAAAGGGAGGGTCCGTCCACAAGGCATCACTAGTAAATGGTTGAGCATGACCAATATCACTTGCAGTCATTCGGTTGCATGCAAGCATTATAGTCACTCACTCGACCACAGCAGATTTGCACACGTTGGAAATAGGCCATGCTTGTCGGTTCCGATCTAGCAACTGCTTATATAAGCAAACGCAAATGCACTTAATGCATCCATGGGCAAGGGGCCTTTTTTATACAATACCAAATATAGGTAGAATTTTGAGCTGTACTAAATACAACTTGGACGTTACAATAATATCGTGTACATAGATACACACATTTCTGTCCACAACAGAGAATAAGACTTAGTAGGCATAATTCTGGACATTTCTAAACCACACACCAAGCCTGAACAGCTTTCACAAGGACAATCGGTGACCACCGCAAACACAGTCGCATCACACAATAAAACAGAAGTGAGAAGCAACTGAGCTGAGTAACGGTCCAAGATGTAGTCCAGTAGGCTTCATTGGCTCCTTAAGGATGCCAGCATGCATTGTAGTTTCTTTCAAAAGATGCGGTCACCTCTACCTGCAAGCCGACGACGATGCTGCACACCAAAGGAGATCAAGGGCCAGCCGGGCTCCTAGTCCCTCTAAACCAATTGGTTAATCCCAGGGCGAAGGAAGAGTCCAATCCATGCAGCTACAAGCAGTGCCCCTTTGAAGCCTCTTTGAACGGCATCTGCAGAGGTACGACCGGTACTTCTCATTCGGAGTTCCAAGATGCACCTGATAGGCTCCATGGTCGGCTGGCCTGAGTAGCCCCATCAAAAAAAAGATAGGCAGGCTCCTTCCGGACAGACATCCCGAGGCAGCACCTACCCGAGAGGCCCTTTAGCTCTCTAAACAAAAATACTATTGCCATTTTAGGAGAGCTTCTAGCTCTGCACCCAAGGCAAACCACTCGAATGCCTCTACAGACCCCGTGGTCTAAAAAGGTATCGGTCTATCGGTCTATATTTAGACCCTGTGATATAAAAAGAAATCCTAATCTAGAAAGCCAGAAGCTGAGTGCAGAAGGCAAGCCGGTTAGCAGGTCTCCGTAGACCACTCTAATAGGAAATCACTTTGTTTACCATAAAAATGACAGACAATTTTAATAAACTGGTAGCCACCTATGGAACCCGAGCCAGAACGTGCAAGCAAAGTGTACCAATCTAGAAGCCTTCTGGGCCCATCTATACAATAACCAGGGCCATCGCTCTGACAAAAACACTAATCTTTGCAGCCCATTCAAGGCCTCTTCAAACAATCGAACAAGCCTCCAGAACCGACGTCTAATACTAACAATAATTAAACGTGATAATAAGCATTTATAAGGCATCCTAGGAGAACTAAGCTCTTAGTAGGCACTTTGCAGATGCTGGAAAGGAAGCATATAAATTGGTTAATCATAACTTGCACAATTTCAGCTCGCACACCCACACAAATGACAATTTGTGTGGCTGGCCCAAATGCTGAGAGAAACTGGTGGATTTTTAACTTCTTTTTACTTGTCGTCACGTCATCATATGCTCATAATTTAGGTGTCCTCTTTGACGATCGCTTGACGTTTAAAAGTTTCATTAAGGAGACCACAGAAGTGCAGTGCAGGCAGCTCTGGCGCCTGGGAGTCACTTTCAATGTCTCACAGCACGTGCTAAGCCATGGCCTGGTGTCCAACACCCGGCTGCTTTCCCCTTTTCCGCCATGCTTCTTGCATCATATGGTGACCTAGGCTCAATGCACAGTGCAGGGGCAACTGACGGCTATGAAAACCACGGTTGCATCGCTAGCTGTGCTGCAAGTCCTAGCCAACAGTAAGCATCTCTCTACTCGCTTGCCTGAGATATCGACACATGAATATACAGGCAAAGCTCATTTTCTGCACATGGCTCATTAGAGCTACCTTCAACTTAAAATGTGTATACGCACATACGAGCTATTTGAAAACACAAGTGCAATTCTGAGCATGAATGGCTAGCTAACATTCACAGAATGCTAGCCACTTTGTACATGTGGTTCTTGACAACCCTGCATTCTATGCACAGATTTGCAAGCAAGTTTAGCGAGTTTGTTTCGAAGAACGAAAATTTACTTCTGTGCATGGGGCAACGACACCGACAGGACGCAGCCCTACATATTGCTTTTCGAATGACCACTCGTGAGGCTTGACAAGTGCATCGCTATGCAGCACACGAACCTGATCGAATGGAGCCACTGAGTTGTAGCCAGCCATCAGCCCGTCGTACTGGGAAAGCACGAGACCCACGTAGTTCCAAAACACGTCAGTTTTTCCATGAGAAGTTGACATGAGGCGGGTCCACTCTTCTTGTTCACTAAGGAATCCTTTCAGCTTTGTCAGGAAGTCGGCCGACTGGTTATTCAAAAAGAAGTTCTTCATATTGATGTAATGACTATATATCTGGCTGGAAAGAGATCGGGCAAAGAAGCAAACAAGACACACACACACACACACACACACACAAACACACACATACACACACGCAAACACACACCAGAGGTGAGAAGCTCTGGCTAAGCACGAGTACCGAAAGCCTCTCAGGCTTTGAGTGCGCTACACAAAAACTCTCCTGCATTACATCCACTTAGCCTGTGCAGCTCTGCTGAGTTACAGACAAACATACATTATATTACGTATGCGATGGGGGCACGTTGTCTGATTGACCCTGACAGTGCCGTTGCCCTGAAGGTAAACTAATATCCAACCAACAAAAATCAGTTGTATTCATCCTATAGGATATTCAACCTATAGGACTAGGCAAAAGTGGAGCACTACCACGCTGGCTGCTTCCTCAAGCTACGTCTGTCTCCAAAAGAACCAGTACACACGAGCTACCCCATTGGTCACTAGTCACTAGGGGATCATGCTCCTGGGCCTTTGCACAGAGTGGGGTGTTTGCTGCCAGTCTATGCTGAAAGGGCACACACAGCTAGTACCAAGAGCCTATGAGCACCCAGCAAAGCAGCACCTGCAGCTTATGGACAAAAGCCAAATGCTGGTGAGGGATGGGGGTACCATGAAAGTTCAGCTCAAGAGCAGTTCCAGCAGCGGCAGTAGCAGCAGCAGCAGCAGCAGCAACGATGTGACCACCAAGGCACCACAGGCAACGCTTGGAGTAAGTACACGGCTAAACAAGGGCACGGCAGGCAAGCACAGGCAGGAGAAAGCATAGGGAAAGGGGGGCAAGTACAACACTGTGAGCAAGCTCTGAAAAGGGGACAGCACAGGGTGGAGAAGCACGGGTAAAAGAGTAGTGGGAATGGGGGGCACTGGTACAGCTAGGGAAAGGGGTACAGGCAAATGCATGTAAGGCTGGCAGAGAGCACAGAAATGTGTAGGCACAGCAGACGGCACACGCTGGAACAACCTGGTACAGATAAACTACCGCATGCACATGCACGTGATTATGCATATCCATGCATGGGGGTGCACAAGCATGTGTACAGACATGCATGCACATGCCTATGACTCTCGTGCACAGTCGTGCATGCAGAGACACTGTCACATGAACATGCATTGGATGAGCATGCAAATGCACGGTCGTGCATAAGCATGCCGAACTGGTTTGGTCCAGCGGTTAAGGTGCTCACCCCGACCAAGGTCTGGCTGAGGTCGTGGGCTCGAGCCCCGAGGCATATGTAAAGCACCTGAATAGAGATTAAGTTCTCTTGGGGTGCTATACAAATAAATTATTTATTTATTTACCCTGCCGTCTAAAAAGAAATCGGTACTTCTAATCTAGAAAGCCAGAAGCTGAGCGTAGAAGGCAAGCTAATTAGCAGGTCTCTCTAGACCTATCTAAAAAAATCACTTTGTTACTCTAAAAATATGATCCAAAATTTCTCATAAATTGATAGCCACCGATGGAACCCGAGCCAGAACGTGCACGTGGAAAGTGTTTCGATCTAGCAGCCTTCTGGGCCCATATGTAAAAAAAATTCTGGTCATCCCTCTGATAAAAACACTTCAATCTTTGCAGCTCATTCAAGGCCTCTTCAAACAACCGAACAAGCTTCCAGAACCCATGTCTAACATAACAATAATAAAACGTGATAATAAGCATTTACAAGGCATCTTAGGAGAACTAAGCTCTTAGTAGGCACTTTGCAGATGCTAGATAGGAAGCATATAAATTGGTTAATCATAACTTGCAGAATTTCAGTTCACAATTTCACAATTTACAATTTACAAAATTTCAATTTATACAATTTACAATTACAATTATTATTAATACAATTATTACAAATACAATATACACAATTTCAGCTCGCACACCCACACAAAGGACAATTTGCATGGTAGGCCCAAATGCTGTGAGAAACTTGTGGATTTTTAGCTTCGTTTTACTTGTCTTCACGTCATCCTATGCTCATAATGTATGTGCCCTCTTTTGACGATTGCTTGATGCTTAAACGTTTCATTAAAAAGACCACTTTCATAGCTAGTCACCACGTCCGATTCGTGTATAAAATTACTGATTGCCTACGAATGTAGCTGGCTAAAGACCTTACTGAATCCGTGGTTTTGTCTATGCTGGAATATTGTAATTCAGTTTGGCTAGGCAACCAAACTTTTATGATAACGATATTTTATGATAACTTATGATGACGATACCTGTAATAGTCATTCAAGCTGTTGTAATTTGCTGCAGCAACCGATCAACTGAATGCTTGCCTTGCCGACATTCGGTCCTGGATATCAGAAAACTTCTTGAAACTAAACGACGACACTCTAAGCATGTGGCTGGATTGGAAGGCTTTGCTCTTCTAATAAGTGATGCTGTTGTGCGATCATCACTAGATGCTGTTGTGCGACCATTACCACGTGCTATACCACGTGCTTGAAAATAAGTGTCGTTTTTTCTACAACTGCCTAAATCTTAAAAGTTTCATTCGGAAGACTGCTTCTACAGCTAGCAATCACGTGCGACCCTATCTAAGATTAGGAGCTGTCTTCCACGGCGGCTTGCAAACCATTTAAGTAGCTCCTTAGTTCTCTCTGGGCTAGATTCTTGTAATTCACTTTTGGCTGGGCTATCAAAAGAAGCAACTAGGCCATTGCCGAGGCGATGAATACAATATAATTTGAATAATAATAATAATGCACTTGATAAAGCGCCCCCAGAGAACTCAATCGCTCTCTAGGCGCTTTACATTTGCTGCAAAGGGAAAGGCAATTGAATGGTGAGTAATATCATGTTTGATAAACAAACAAAATGAATAACATGGTTAGGGGTGACATGCACAGGGTCAGCATGTAAATGTGGTTAGTGGCAACATGCACAGTGTCAGCACGCATACGCACATCAAGGACGAATCACAGGGACCCACTAAATGCTGTCCTAATTAGGTGTGTTTTTAAGTTCTTTTTAAATGTGATCAGGTGAGGGGATGTTTTGACGCAAGTCGGGAGGGAGTTCCAGGCTTTGGGAGCATACGAACTAAATGCACGGTCTCCAAAGGATTTGAGGTTTGTACGAGGTATTTGTAGACTGTTGGATTCCGAAAATCAGGTGGTACGATGCTTGGCCTGATGGGGTAGTATATCTGACAGATAGGCTGGAGCCATAGAATGAAGGGACCTAAAAGTGAGCGACAAAACCTTGAAGTCAATCCGTTGCTTGACTGGTATCCAGTGCAGGTCGGCGAGAAGTGGTGTAATGTGGCAACTGCTTCGCTCACGACAGACAAGTCTAGCTGCCGAGTTTTGCACCAGCTGCAATCGCCTGATCGCACATGCTGGTAGGCCAGTAAGCAGTGAGTTGCAGAAGTCAAGACGGGATGTCACGAATGCATGGACCAACTTAGATGTGGTATCCTTATCTAAACAAGCCCGAATTTTAGCAATGTTATGAAGCTGAAAATAGGCAGATTTGACTGTTGAGCTGATATGGTCGTCAAAGGAGAGGTCGCTTTGGAATATGACACCTAGATTTCGAGCTGATTTAACAGGAGATATGCTGGCAGAGCCAATTCTGAGCGTCAGCCTTTCCAATCTCTGAATCACACTGGGTTTGCCCATAACAAGTAAGTTAGTATTATCATCGGTTAGTTTTTAGAAAATTTGCTGCCATCCATGTGCGGATGTTATCAATACATGCAGCAAGTGAGTTTAGAGAATTTGAGGTGCTCGAAGGCTGGGAGGGATCAAAGCATAGGTACAGCTGAGTGTCATCCGCATAGAAGTGAAAGCCAAGATTGTGCTTGGCAATCACATCAGCAAGAGGCAGAGTATAAACCGTGAAAAGAACCGGACCTAGCACTGAGCCCAGAGGTACCCCATATTTCAGAGGTACTTCAGATGATCTTTGTCCATTCACGTCAATACTCTGGAGTCTCCCACTGAGATAGGACCTGAACCACTGCAGAGCAGTTCCAGTGATGCCCAGGCAAGATGAGAGGCGCTCTAGAAGGACTTGGTGATCGATAGCATCAAAAGCTGCCGAAAGATCGAGCAAAACAAGCAGAGACACTCTACCCATGCCTGCATTCCTAAGTAGGTCGTTGTATACCCTAAGCAATGCTGACTCTATGGAGTAATTAGCTCTAAAGCCAGACTGGAATTTACTAGCAAGGTGTGAGGTTTCGATATATGAGTTCAAATAATAAGGGAGTTTGAATATAATAGCAGAGTTTGAATATAATAGCAAGGCTAGTTTGATAATCCTAGAGGTTTGAGCACGTGTCTCCTTTGCTAAAAGAGCTAGGATGGCTGCCGGCTGATCAACGGATACAGAGCAAAGTTCTTACGCTGACCCACAAGGCCTGCCACGGCTTGGCTCCTCCATACCTAGCTGAACTGCTGCACCAGTTGCAGCCTCCTCGTGGCCTCAGGTCCTGTATGGACAGTAAACTAGCTGTTCCATTCCTCCACTTAAAGACCTTTAGCGACACAAGCTTTAGCTCTGCAGGTCCTAGACTGTGGAACTCGCTTCCATGATTCTTAATCAATGACAGGCACTGCATGTGCAACCGAGCATTGAAAACATGCACAGACCATGTATGTATGCACATACACTGCACCACACACACACCACATTCTCTGCATTTACTCACATACATTCACTGCACTGCATTATGGCAGGTACTAAATGTTAGCATAAGCACTGCATGCCCACATGTAGGCACTGCAGGCATGCATATGCAATGCATGTGTGCACGGGAACTGCATGCACACTGAGGCACTGCAGGTATGCAGATGCACTGCATGCATGTATAGGCATTCCAGGGACATACAGGCACTGCATGCATGTGCAAGCACGCTCTTACTAAGTGGTTGAACTCACACATGTTCAAACTAGGCCCACACCAAAATAAGTACCAAGCTTGGATCGTAAAATAACTAGCAGCACTACTAACAGGAATCAACAAATGCAATAGGGTAGTTCAAGTAAGCTATGTGTTAGTAAAAAGGGGGTGGGTTGGTACGACTGTCACGGTTGGTTTTTTATGTTCTGGCTTTAACTCTCGTGAGTGACATTCTTTTGGGGGGGCTACAACATTCTTTTTTGGGGATACAGCAGCAACGTTGTGTGTCCACCTAAGGGTGCACATTCTTTTGAGAGAAAACTCGGCAGCTTTCAAAGCCTTTATACGTTGCTAACAGACATACAGCAACATCGATTTTCCTTCAAGTAAGGGTATATACGACTGCAATCTTTAACGTCTGGACCCATAAGAGGGTTGAACCATTCGAGCACCACCCTCAGACTCAGCCGACAAGAACCAGACATTAGCTTCGAAGCCATAATGCAAATATGCTGTGTCCCGAGCATATAATATGCCCAGTACATGTGCCCATTTGCTTATTACTATCAAATGTGCAGTGGACCAAAACAAACAGCCTCATTGCCTACCCAGTCAAAACAAAAAGAATTTGCTTTCTTCTTTTGGTATCCAAGGTTTGTTTTACGAAGGCAAGTGCATGGAAAGCATCTCCATCTCAGTGCTCAAAAATACTGGCATTCCAGATAGTACCTGCCGGTGCAAATCCTTTGCTGATCTAACTCATTGCTTCTAACTTGCTAAAAAGGTGCATATAGCTGGTGCAAAACTCTGCAGCAAGGATTTTCTTAACTGAACGTTGGACTTGCCACATCACACATTTCTCACTGACCTGCACACGCTCCCTATAGAACAGTGTATCGACTTCATATTTTGTATTACTTCATTTTCATATTTCAAAATGAGCCCACAGTCATGCTCCCAACAGGTTTGCTATCGACCACTTTAATACTTCCTCAGAATATGCAAGCTGCTTGTTGTCCAAGCCGATAATAGGTTGGTTGGGTGTAGTTTGTGTTCCTGCAGCTGGAGCGTCTCTCTACACAGGCATCTAAGGTGGACTGCTTGAGCCACTCCTTAATAGCTCTTGCATGCAGTCAGCTTGCCGTGTTGCGAGTGGAGGCAATTGACGGAGGTTAAGGGATTTACCTGGAGGAAAGGGAGGAACAAGAGGAGACCGGAGATTTTGCTGAAGGATGAGAACCTGCTCGGTCGACGAGGTAGGCGAGAGGGCAGTTCTCTTCTTGTACTGTGACACGTTGGCTGATGCTAGTAAGATAACGACCGTACTGGCCAATTTTGCGGCCTTTAGGTCTTTGTTTCGATTTATCTTAGGATTCAAAGCACGAGTGGTACATTCACGATGCGGAGCCGCCAGGTCATTTACCACTCATCCACCACCCACGCAGTTGTGTTGTGACCCATGAATGCTAGCGCCCCCTTAGCCGACCGTTGATGCAAACCTTACAAGCTAGCCATGGGGAGCATAGCTACCAGTCTAATTCAGTTAAGAACAGCCCCGGAATAGACCCTTTGCACTGTCAACTTCCTAGAAGCTACGATTTGCAGACCCGCTGACCCACTGGTGCAGCCGAGATACTACTTACCCAGCGGTAAATGCTCCTTCAAGAAAGCCAGCGGCGAGCATGACGTCGACGTCGCTGAGAAGCGAATTTCTGTGGCCATCTTTGATGTACAGCGACCCCCAACAAGTAGTTTGCAGGGTGTCATTGAAAATTCCGTAGGCGGCACTGTTAACTTTGTCGAGAACCTCGAGGACGAGCTTTCGGTTCGGGAAAAGTGTGCTAACGACTTCTTGACCTACAAGAATGACCTCCGCATTCACGAGAAGCTCTTATTTGTATATCCCACCGTCCATTGATACCAGCATTAGTGCTAAACTAGCAACCCTGTCGGAATTAACGCCACAAAAAACAGGCACCACGTGGGAGCAGAGGCAGCCATTCTTCACGTGACCCGGTTGTTTCGATTTGGTCACTAGGATGACCCGGATCTACGTACATTTTACGGATGCCGTAGAGATTATGCTCGTGCCGCCTGTATGTAGAAGGGGCACGTTTAGAAGGGGTGCGAAGAATTAGGCCGATAGACATACACCTGTCAGCGCCTAGATCCGACACACCCAAGTTGCCCCAGCGGAAGCTCCAGTGTCCGAAACATCGTCCGCTGCGGTCAGCTGACACGCCCCCCGTTCAACTGCCAGCTTGGCCAATTTTTCCTCCTATGGTCACGTGACCCCTCGCAAGCCTATGCGATCCTCTGTGTTCGACGAATTTTACCGCAATCCATCGCAATCCACCGCAATCCACTCGAATTAGGCTAAAGTCAACCAGACGCAAGCATCGTCGAGCTTACATCATGCGCTGATATTGTAGTGACATTATAGTTCACGTTCGAATTTATCTATCCACCAAATTTCATGTCTCCGTGCACGCCCACTTATGCAAATGAGCTTCGATGCCGGTCGCCTGTGCCGCAATCCTCCGCAATTCATTCTAGTTCCGGTCAAATCCACCACAAAACAGCTGCGAACAGCTCCAAAAATTTTGGAACATCAAACTACGCTACGCGTACAATGTACCCAGAAAATTTCGCGCGATTCCGATCACGTGTTCTCACGAAGTCCACTGAAGTAAGATTCACCGACAGTTGCTGAAAGAAGCTCCAATCTTTTTTGCGAATTGCACTGCACTGCATTAAAAGTGCAGCCACATTCTTTTAAGCAATCGACAAAGGCACAATCGTATGCAATGCACGGCAATCGACGGCAACGGCCTGAGAAAATACGGAAACATACCCGTCATAATAATAATAATAATAATGCACTTGATAACGTGCACAACCGAGTAAATCGCCCTCGGAGAACTTAATCTCTCTCTAGGCGCTTTACATTTGCTGCAAAGGGAAATGCGATTGAATGGTGAGTAATATCATGCTTGATAAACAACATGAATAACATGGTTAGGGGTGCCGTGCACAGGGTCAGCATGCAAGTATGGTTAGTGGTAGCATAAGTGGACGTACTCAACTCAAGTCGGGGGACAGGGGGGTATGCTTCCAGCGATCGTGTCAGGTGAGGATGAAATACCTTGTGGTTAGCTGGAAGAAAAAACATGCCACCGGCCCTCCACAGCCAGGTGTGGTGAGCATTAGAGTACCGGTGAGTGCTAAATCATCAGCGGTAAGGCGAGAAGCTACATTATATAGTAAAGCTTCAGGCTCGCACAGCTGTAGCGTTGTTAAGGTGAAAATGATAGATATTTATTTATCGTCCCCTACCTGCGGGCTGTGGAGGAAGTGTCCAGGGATGCGAACTTTCAGGTTGCAAGTCACAAGTTTCCAGGCGTGTGAACTTTTAGTTTGCAGGTCACTGCCAAGCCATTGTGGACCTTGTCAGTCGGACAAAGAAGCATTTTACATTAAGCTTATTCCATTAAGTATACCATCGCAGTTTAAAAAAAAGTGCGTTGTAATACCTGACGTGTACTTTAGCTTCGTACAGCCTAGGTGCAGTCGATCTGCGATGGATTGCAGAAGATTGCTGTATTGACATTTGCCGTTGCCATTTATTGCAATGCAACGACCGAGTGCTGGCATTACCAATCAAATTTCCTGGGTGCACCAGAAATAGAGTATGCACGAACGAGAAATCTAAATGCGTGCGTCATCCAGCAGCGTCCAGTCTATTTTTAATGGACCATTATAGATTTCCATATTTTCCCAGGCCATTGCAGTCGATCGCCACACATTGCCCTCGAATGTACGTTCGCGATTTGTTGAAAAGATGCGGTTGCACTTTTAATACAGCCAGTGCACTGTAATACGCAAGAAAAATGGGATCTTCTCCCACCAGCTTTGCTTGTAATTGTAACAGACAATCGTAGATTGCCGTATTGCCTCGGGCAATTGCCGTCGATTGCCGTGCATTGCCCTCGATTGTGCCTTTGCCGATGGTATACAAGAATGTGGCCGCACTTTTAATGCAGTGCAGTCCAATACGAAAGAAAAGTTGGAGCTTTTCTCAGCAACTGTCGGTCCATTTGTAACTGACCGTTACGGATTTGCGTTTATCCCCGGGCCATTGCCGTCGATTGCCGTCGATAGAACGCACACAATGGACGAAAGTTATGCACGCGCACATGTACATGTTACGTGGAATGAGAGTTGCAGTTTACTGCCGCCAACCTTGTCAATTTTCAACGGACTCCGCTATCGGCCCCTACCATTGCTGTGGATGGCCGTCCCATTGCTGACACTCAACGAGCATAGCATCTTGAACATGCCACGGTTTTACTTTGGAAGCAGCGGAATGTCATATGCAATTACTATTGGAGCTTCGCACTGCCAATTTCCCGTCAGTTTGCCGCGAATTGGGTATTGGGCCGAGCCATTGCTGTCGAATGTCATTCATTGCTCGCGATTGTACGTGAGCGATTAATTGAAAGGATGTAGTTGCACTTTAAACACAGTGGGCTGTAACAGGTAAGATAAATTTGATCTTGGCCTAGTCACTTCTCAGTGATTTGCGATTGATCATAATGTATTGCCACATTTGCCAGGGTCAGTGCCATCGATTGCCATGCATTGCCCAAGATTGAACGGTCAGATCTGGTTGAAAGGGTTAAAGTATTGTGTGGGCAGTGAGATGTTATGTGGAATGAGAATTGGAGCATGGTGCAGCCG
This sequence comes from Cristatella mucedo, assembly GCA_009760855.2. Lineage (NCBI taxonomy): Eukaryota > Metazoa > Bryozoa > Phylactolaemata > Cristatellidae > Cristatella > Cristatella mucedo. The sequence continues at coordinate 5,129,732 of WPIO01000019.1, read as the reverse complement.
ATCTGTCGTCGATTTGCCACGGATTGCGGTATTGGTCCCTGCTATTGCTGTCAATTGCCGTGCATTGTTGACAATTAACGTGCAAAATAGCGTGAAATTCGTACGATTTCAATTTTAGCACAAATAAAATGTGAAATGCGACGACAATTGGCACTTCGTGCAGCCAATTTGTCGTCGACTTGCCACGGATTGCAGTGGATTGGTGCTTCGAGCCGAGCCGTTGCCGTAGATTGCCATGCATTGCCAAAGATTGTGCGAGCAAAATTACTTAAAATGATGTGGTTGACTATAGACAGTGTGCTTTGAAATATGCATTCAAAGTTGGAGCATTGCGACACCGACTTCAACGGATTTTGCATCAAATTGCTGTAGATTGAGCTAAAATAAAAATAAAAATAATTCATTGGTATTCATTGGCGCCCTTAGAGAACTTAATCTCTATTCAGGCGCTTAACATATGCCTCAGGGCTCGAGCCCGCGACCTCAGTCGGACCTTGGTCGGGGCGAGCACCTTAACCACTGGATGTACTGCCCCGGGCCATTGCACTTTGTTGCAGTACATTACTGCCGATTGATCGATGCGAGTGTAGTGAAATTGTGCGATTATACAATAACCGAAGATTAGAGCAACGTGAAATCACTATTAAAGCTAAAAGTGTACGTATTCTGTTCATGTTTCGACACGTTTTGGTGGATTGACGTACTGGCCCGGGCAGTTGCAGTCGATTGCAGTGCGTTGCTGCAGAATGGTGGAGGCAATTACAGTAAATGTATGCTATTACACAATAACCGAAGAGTAGAGCCGCGTACAATCATAATTAGAGCTTCCAGTGTACGCTTTATGGTCGCAATCCGGTGGATTGCAGCAGATTTCGGCAGATTGAGGTATGGTACTAGCCGCAGAAGTCGATTGCAATTAATTTCATGACAACGCGTTTGCACAATGGAGCAAAATTTTGTGTGTGCCCTTTGAACTGAGTCTAGTCCTACATGTAATGTCAAATAGAGCTTCGCGATGGCGATTTGAGGAAGATTTGCAGTGGAATAGAGTGGATTTCGGTAGTTTTCCAAGTCAATTTGGACGATTGCCGCCCATTGCCACAGTGGGAGGATGCACAATTTTTTATTTTACTCGTTTGTGCACGCAGCAAGGTGAACCTTAATATGCAATAGAAACTGGAGCTCGGAACAATTTATTTTGATTTCTCATGCGGTGGATTCGGTCGATTAAAGTGAATTTCGGTATTGACCCGGGCTACTGCAGTCGACTGCAGCGAAGAGCACGACAACGGAGTGCAAATGCAAGGGAAATTTTTCAAGTGCAATTGTCGCAGTGTGCTGTCATATGCAATCTGAAAAGAAGCTTTTCGAATGGGATTTCGTTTGGCGGTGGAATGCAGTATTGGCCTGGGCCACTGCAATACTATTTCAGTAGACTTCGTGAGAATGCGTGAGCGGAATCGAGTAAAATTTTCTGGGCACATTGTGCGCGTATTGTTGTTTGATATTCCAAACTTTTTGGAGCTGTGCACAACTGTTTTGCGGTGGATTTGAAGGGAACTAGAATGAATTGCGGAAGATTGCGGTACAGGCGTCCGGCGTCGAAGCTCATTCGCATAAGTGTGCGTTCGCGAAGAGACATGAAATTTGGTAGATAGATAAATTCGAACGTTAACATATCACTACAATATCAGCGAAAAATATGAGCTCGGTAATGCTAATGTCTGGTCGATGTTAGCCTAATTCGAGTGGATTTCGGTGGATTGCGGTAATTCGTCGAACCCCGATCCTCCCTCTCCCTCTCTCCCTCCTCTCCCTCTCTCTCTCTCTCTCTCTCTCTCTCTCTCCCTCTCTCTCTCTCTCTCTCTCTCTCTCTCTCTCTCTCTCTCTCTCTCTCTCTCTCTCTCTCTCTCTCTCTCTCTCTCTCTCTATCTTGGTCTTCCACTAAGCTTCCGTTCCGATGCATCGATCGGAGGATCAAACAGCCACATGTATTCACGTCAGCGAAAATACAGCCGTCGTTTTACGACAGCCGTCGCCTTTCAACTCGAATGAGCGGCAAAATTGGTCTAGTTTGTTTGGTTTGTTCTAGTTGGTTTTCGAAGCGGCCGCTTTACTCCGTGCCTGAATTTTCTTCAGTAGCTACTGTTGATGCAGCCAGACAAACATTTCAAAAGGCCGAAGGCAGAAATACGCCCGCAGCCGTCTCCTCATCTAGCATCACGAAGACCTAGTTTCTTTGAGGGCGAGTTCGCCAGATCGTTCCGCCTTGTACACTGCTGGACTCATGCTATTGGCTTCTTCTCAGTGTCGGCTGCTGGTATGTGTCCGCGGAAGTGAAGCTCAGTCGTCTTCCGTGCCGTACTTGGTACAACAACCCAAATTTCGCACCCCTGGCCTGAGCCGTACTTTTCTGGCTGCATTGCTGGCCGTAGCTAGTGCGAAGGCTGTACACAAATATTCGTTGTTTACAAGCTGGTGCTGCAAATGGCTGCAATGGAGCTGCCTCTACAAACAATACAGACTGCAGAAATTCCGCATGCCCAGACGCTGAATGCCTCAGTAGCTGGGCCCTCAGTGCCCTTATACACTGCTGAATTCACCATCGCTGCTACAATGACACTCGTGGTCATGCAAAGCTTATATAATAGGTTGTGCTCAGACTCATTTGACTGCAGGTCGGTGGTGCCGTAACGTTGCTCGCGAGCAAGAACTCAGGTAAGGGGCTGGGAGCAAACAAAGGGGGGGGGGGCAGACAACTACCTTCCAGGAAGAAATATGCCGAGCACGACCACCTGAGTTTTCATAGTCAGCATTGGAGCATGGTTACTACCAACACAATAGATCCTGAGCGTATCGTTGCACAATCAATATAAAAAACTCTCACGAAAGCAGCTTTTCCGTGACTACTCTAGGGCCGAGCTAGAAAAAAAGCAAGATAACCAACTAACGTATACACTTTCTAATAGAGGCTCCTGGATTAACTGTCTGTGAATACTGCCCATTCTACCAGGCAATTCCTATATCTTCAAATAGACCGGTCACAATGTTGCAGAAGCACAGCCCATATGGCGACTGAAGAAGTTGGATAATAGTTGGGGATGCTTTCTCTGATCTGCTACTGAATCTATCTGCTACTAAGTCACTTTTATCCATAGTTCCAATCCGTAATACTAGTCGCCAGAAAAGCTTACCACTATACTTGAGTATGCTCAGGGCAGAGTAGTAGTATGGCACTGGGTAAAGAAATTTGTGGATACACGACGGGAGGCGCTCTTATGACTTGGATATTTGAAAGTGTCTACCATACAGGAGTAGCAGTTACTTGTGGTCAGTGGGTTACAGCCAAATCCTTAGGATGGAAAACTATATGACTATCTTTACTCCAATGAATCAGCCTGTAAGCACATGTGAACGACATAAATTAAAAAAAAAATATTTCTCCACACCGTGCCTAACACGGAACCGCAGAGTTTGAAAATATCATTGTCCTGACTATGAAAGCAAAGTTTTTGTGTAACAATACGTATTTTCTATTTATTTTTGGTACATGGGATTAACCAAACGCATTTAACCCAAGGAAAAAAGTAAATTGAAACATGTTAGCCAGTGTTATTATTATTGTCCGAGAGAATTATGAGCATCTTGATCAACTATTGGAGTGCTTCTGATATCTCATTTCGTACCCTTAACGTGGTTTTTCGAGTCCTCCAAGAATTACGTAGCTATTTGTTCGGCTGTCAGAGCACCTATTTGTATTTTTAAACATACTGAACAGAGCTCCTGAATGTTTGAAGGCCTGCTTGCGAGGGTAGCAGGTATCATGAGGCAGTTATCCTTATCCGACCACAAACCTTACAACTACATTTACTCGATCCAACAGATACTCAAACTGACCAGTTACATGTAGCAGCTGTTACTGCATATCGATCCACTTAACATATCGGTTTCTGCAGAGGACACTGCAAAAGTTCGCGCTCATCTAGTTAAAAATAATACACTGGATAAAGCACCCTCAGAGAACTCAATCTCTTTCTAGGCGCTGTACATTTGCTGCAAAAAAACACGATCGCATGGTGAGTGGTATCAAGCTTGACAACACGAATAACATAGTAGGGGCGACATGTACAAGGCCAGCATGCAAGTGTAGTTAGTGACAGCATGCTCCAGTGTCAGCGCGAATAAGCACCTTAAGGACGGATAGCAGGGATCCACTAAATGCTGTCATAAATGGGTGCATTTTAAATTTCTTTTTAAATGCGGTCAAATCAGAGGATGTAGTGACGGAAGTTGTGAGTGAGTTATAGGCTCTGGAGCATACGAACTAAAGGCACGGTCTCCAAAGTATTTGAGGTTTGTATGAGGTATAGGTAAACAATTAGATTCCAAAAAGCAGTTGGTACGATGCTGACCCTGGTGGAAGAGTAGATCTGATAAGTAGGCTGGAGCCAAAGAATGAAGGAACCTAAAAGTGAGCGACTAAACCTTGAAGTCGATCCGTTGCTTGACTATTAGCCAGTGCAGGTCGGCGAGAAGCTTCTTGATGTGGCAACTGCTTCACTCACGACAGACAAGCCTAGCTGCAGAGTTTTGCACCAGCAGTAAGCACCTGATTGCACATGCCGGTAGACCAGCAAGTAGTGAGTTACAGAAGTCAAGATGGGATGTCACAAATGCATGAACCGACTTAGATGTGGCATCTAGTCTAAACAAGCCCGGGTTAAATATACAAATAATAATACAAAATACAGCCAAATAAGTTCTAGTCTTTATTTGTCACTATTGCACAGCATCGATTGGGGACATATATGAGAAGGAATCATGATGGTGAACTGCACAAAATGACAGATCAGCCAAGCAAAGTACGCACGCACAAACGTAAACTTGATTCCAGGCTATGCTCGTGCATCAACCCACGAACTGTGCCGGGCACCACCAGGCTGAAATTTGGCTGCTGCCCATGGAAGGATTGCTATCGGGGAAAGGATGGCTCGGTTCTAAAAATGAGCCTCCAACATGCTGCAATCCCTGACTAGAACTCGAGCATCATCGCCACCCCACACATTGTATTATCGCCTCTTTATATGCATCGGCAAGGCGGCATCTTTCTTCTCTTGCTCCTGCATCATTACTAAAGGCTCCAAAAAAACTATGCTTGCCAATGAAGAGTGCTGCCGTAAAGGTTGCAGCACAACAAAGACCCTGCTCTGCACGGCACAGGAAAAAGAGCATGGGCTGCAACAAGGCCGATGGGGACAGAGCAAAGACAGAACTCAATACTGAGTTGCCAACAGGGGTGAGTCCGTGCAAATCACGAGCAACGTGTGCAGTGGTGCTCCGTGATCCACGAAAGCTTGGTATAATGAGCATGACGTAATACTTGTTGACAGCTTGCCAAGGCTGCTGCTTCAAGTCGGATTGACTCAGAAAGTGAGTTCACGACGATGAGCTTCAGCAGCTGGTGCAACATCAACCGGTGCAACGGGATCCAACGTCTGGATAAGTTGCTGAACTTCTGATGCCTTTAGAAGTCCATTGTCGAGTAGATTTACAAAGTGAAGCTTGCAGTTGTTTACGAGGCGTCTAGCTCTTATAGCTGGACCGTACAGCTTCACGAAAGTTTTGCAAGTCCCCAAGATTTGAGAGTCTGCTAAGCAACTGCAACATGAAAGGATTTAAACGTGTAACGTGGCCGCCTTATTTCAGCTATGACAACACGATAAAGTCAATTAGCAGCCAAACAAGCATGTTCTATCCAAGAAAGTCTCATAACAAATCTCCAATAGAAAAAATTCACCGAGTATCGGCCATTTGCTTAGTTGGTAAGAAGGTCACTTAAAAATGTAAATGACGAACAAAAGCATCAAAATAGATTACTACAGCTTAAATAAGCTTGGTTTGCTATTTTAAGAGTGCACAATTTTAAGAGCATGGACGTGTACATTCAAGTCCAAGATGGCAGATTTTCCCAAACAAATTCTCTTTCAAACTTCACAACCCAGTAGATACAAACTCAGAAACAATGTGTTGTGGATAGTACGTCGTGGGAAATACTTCTGGTGCTGGCCGATGTACAAATGTCGCAACGATCAGAATTGAAAGAAGAGGCTTAGGTCTGTACATGCATGGCCAATTAAGATAAGAGATTTACTATGCAGCAAACAAAGAATCAACATACGTGCCTTCCACAAAAAAGAAATGTTTTTAAAAGGTCAACCATTTAGAACAGTCCACAAAAGGCAAAGCTAACATTCCAAATATTCAAATACAACACAAAATAGCATGTGATAAATGCAAACAATTAATCTAAACACCAAACTATATAAAAAAGAGCCGAAGTGCCATAATCCTACTTTTCAGCACTGTTCAGCTGCTATTACACTCGTCGCCCAGTTACAATCACACAACTAATCGTGGTAGTAACAGGCTTATTTCCGGGTCACAGCTTCATGTGCAGAATCCAATTTTGATGTGCTTGAGGCAGGAATCTATTTACCAAGATCATGCCGAGTCAACCGACAACCCGGAAGCTACGGATCTTTGTACTCCTTTACGTGCCAATTGGAGAGCATGTGATCAGTAAGTACAGCAATTGTTCACAGAGTGCAAGGGAATACACGCAGCGGTCAAAAGCAGTAAAGTAAACATAACAACACAAAGAATCCTGTTAAATAGACTGTTGGCGAGGCCAACTACTGCTTACCCGGAGGCAGTGACATGAAGGTTCCATAATTTCATAATTTCTTTCTCACCTTCGTTCACATCAGTAAATTCATTTATCATCTAGAGCAGACAGTATTATTTATCATTATCATACAAAGGCCACGACGTCGAAATGGCTCCAAAAGAGTGTCCCACTATACAGAAATGCAGCTAATGGCAGTGCCTGAGCATTGCATGACCAGCAGTAGCACAGGAACAGTACCTAAGTAGCTAACCGTGTAAAGAGCCATTTAAACAAGTCTCCTAGAGACTATCAGCAGCTCAGATATTCTGGTAATGTTCTAGCATTGATGGCACATTCTCTGGCCGAGCTTCTAGTTGAGCTGCAGTAAGCGGCAGGTCCTACGCAAATGCCCATGACGAGAATTTTTACAGCAACAAGGACTCGAGCAACCATGTAGGCCGAGTCATGCATACATATCCAAAAGACTTGGGCATTCTTCTTTGACCTTCACATCCAGCAAGCAATCCTTTAGGGCCCGATGCAAGTAGGGAGGGAAAAACGATGCGATCACCAATGGATTGAGGTTTGTTAGAGTAACAGCTAAACAAACTGAGACAGGGAAACACGTAGTATTATACGTCGTATTGTCATTCCTGCAGTACCTCAACATTCAAAGGCTTGACAGGTGGCTGTTGACATCTGCATTTTGGAATCTCCTACTAAGGCAGAACCTCAACCACTGGAGTACAATAGCTGTGATGCTCAGTGCTGAAGGAGTACACAATGATCAACGGTATCAAATGCTGCCGAGCAATACAGCAGAACAAGTACAGAGGCTCTACCTAAGCAATCATTCCTTAGAAGGTCGCACTTAATACACTTGCAGTTAAGTGATAGCTCTGAATCTAAATCCAAGTGGAATTTACTAGCTAGGTTTGGGTTTGACGTTTTGATTATTAAATTAATTTGCTGCCTGCAACTACTCATTCGAGTGTTTTTCCTAGGAGAGACAGGAAAGAAACTGAGCAGAAATTAATATTTAAAGTTCTATCGGTCTAATGCTGACTTCCTTAGCAGTGGCCTGATAGCCACCTGTATGAGCCATACAAGGACAAAACCTTCCAACAGCTTTCCCTAGCCCAGGTGACCACTTACCCACTAGAAACCATGCCTACTGTCTTTCTTCTGAAACGCATAGTTGATGTATGCCATAAGCAGCATGATAAATATATCATTGATCTCTAACACCCAAATGGGGTCAGATGAAGTGTTGAAGGTGTTCATTGAAGTAGAGCTAGGAAAAGAGGGTGCAAAGTGGGGGTAACGTTGTATTAGGGATCGATTCCTTGATCTTGCCAATCTTACTTATAGTTTATTATTAATTACTTAAGTGCACAATGCATTTTTTTTTAGAGAAACAACCTGCTAGATCGATTCCAGGATTAATAGGTATATTGCTAATGTGGTTATGCTGACCCACTTTAGCACAGTAGTAAGTTGCTAGCTTACACTGACCAAGGTCATGGGTTCGAACCCTGGGAGGAAAGTAAAGCGCCTGGATAGAGATTATGTTCTCTTAGAGTGCTATACAAACAAATTATTTATATCTTTTAAGGAGATGATTGCAGATATCAGCATTTCAGGTTTGTGTATCTGAGATTCACCCATTTCTGAAGATTTCAGAAGATCCCATTTCAGAGATCAATGAATAATAAATAATAATAAGCTAGACTTGGCAAGCGACCTAAGAAGTCAGCGACTATTACGGCGACTAATCATGCTCAATTTTTTCTTTAAAGAAAAACAGTATAAGTTATCCATGTGAAAAACAGGCTTTGGTGTAAGCCATGGTCATAGTATCCCCTTCTATTCAGCATTCCAAATGTATCACAAAACCAGGTGCATTCAAAGTAATCCCTATCCACAGTAGTTAAAATTTTTAAATAGAAAGAACTTTTTCCGGGTGCTATATGATAGCTGGATCCCGTTTAAAGAAAACTTATAATTAACATGCACATTGTAGCATTTATGCACATCGTTATTAATAAAATTCGATGCAAGTTGCTAAGCAGATAATAACATGCATAACACATATACAACATATATATATGATAATAACAACATGTTGCCCGCACAAGGGCATGAAGGACGATTCGCATAAACGAAACACACGACGAGACAAACAGGCATGTCTTTTGTTTAGCTTTTAAAGTCAATAAGTCAGCAAAAGTCGCGATGGCAGTCTGCAATTTTAGGCTTTAGGTGCTCAGGAACTTCAGGCACGATCTCTACAGGATTTGAGGCTGATTAGAGGCAGAGCAAAATGGCCAGAGCCAGAGGAGCATGTGGTGAGGATCAATTACAAAGTTTGAACATTAGATGTCATTTTTACCAAGGATACTCTAGCAGTTTTTCAGACAAAGCATTCAGCCCATCAGCTGCTGTTACAAACACTGCATCGGGGGAGCCAAGATTTGATGACAACGGTCACATGTCATCTAATATGTTAGCAACTGTCTATTATTGGCATGTGCAAACTCAACTTGTAAAGGAATCTGGGCACAACGTAGTGAGTTCCATCTCCATCCTTCGTGAGAAGAGTCAATCGTCTCTTGCCGACCCATCGCAGCATGAAAGGGATATCTGGCCAGCGTACTGACTAAATGTCTACAGTGGGACTGTGCTTTGTTTACGTGTGGCAGCTGGAACTGCTGCAGCAATAATGGCCAGGTCCAGAGAAGCAGTTGGAGATGCTGAAGTAAACACACAAAATCCGACAGGTGCATCAACAGGTTTGACACAGGGCCATCACCGTTTGACTGGGACTGAGCATGGGAGGCCATATTCCTAGAATTTGCAGAGCCAGCAAATGGTCACATAATGCATTATTCTACCAATGTGGGAGCATCGCTTGTCTGCTCTATCGTAGGGAATAGCAGTTGCAACACATCCAACGTGGACAGTGCAAACATGCAAGCCAAGGTCCCCAGCTAACCAAGAGTGGCAGTTTTTTTTTATAGCTACCAACTGTTCATTTCTCCGCATTGCCTGTGGAGCAACACAAACCATGCTACTATGTTCGATTAATAAGCGTGGACCATCCAACTTCGCAGCTATTCTGCAAAGTGAGCCAGCCCAGCAATAGTCTGATCAAGCTCACAGTAATTTTTGCCTTGCAAGCATTTCCTGCCGCCAAGAATAACAGTGCAAGCGACACATCTGCAGCAGCAATACTAGACCGGAAAAATCCAGACATTGTCAAACCATCTTGCATACCGATGCCAAGCCTGATATGCTCGAAATCATGACCAAGCTAATCTATATCTGTCTTCGGTAGCTAAGATGCCATATCATTATGCAATGCTCACCTTGACAGTCATCTGTCGTAACCAAGCCGAGTCGGTTTCATCATCGCTATTATAATCTAGTTCCTGCGGCTTCACTGGCTGATTGGTGATAGAATGATAATAGACTCTGGAAAAACAGTGCGCATCAAGTCAGACAGTTTGATGCCATAAACATGCCATATTTACTACCATAGGTGAAGTTAGTTCGTACGTTAGCAAGAAAGGCCCGCATAATGCTGGGAGCCGGCTGTGCACGGAGGTAGCAGACTGTATGCAGCAGAGCTTGCCCTTTCCTTATGTACGAGTAGAAGATGCCAGCTTGCTGCATGTATCGTTTACCACATCAAGGTCAGCCAAATTCCTCTAGCAAAGGGTGGTCTGAGGGCACCGGTGCAAGAGCAGACATGCACTGCTTTTTGCGCTATCTACACACATTTTCCCAATGCTTCGATTTGCTGGGCAACATCTGGCAGTGAGCAAATGGGGCACACACACTGGCCGACGAATACCAAATAAGCGCTAATTATCTATGCAAGCTTGCAATAAATATCTCACGTGCATGCTGTAGATGCACTGCAATAGCCATTCACAAAGTCAGAGCCTGCTCTGTTTAGGCTATAGAATAACAGCAAGCTTAAAAGAGAATATATAAGTAAATATGTATCACCAGGCTACAGATTGGAAATGCAGAAAAGATGGATGGTCAGTATAGGCTTGTTGTCGTGAGCCGACGAATTTGCTATGCTTATTGTTTGCCTAGGGTTAGCACAATGTGTCTCAGCGGTAGGCAGATCAGTCATGCACTAGTACAGTCAAAGTCGACTTGATCGATTGACGCCAAAGCTCAATGGTAGCACTACCATTATGATAACAACACTTCCCCGCCGCACCAAGCAGCTTGATCTCTTTAGCATTAGGAGAACATAAGCCAACGACACGCCGAACACTTCCCCACTAATAGCTCAAACCAATGGTTTAAGAACACACACAACAGAGAAAACCCTTTCTTAAAGATATCGTAAGCGTCGAAGCGACAAGCTGTATCAGGGTTTATTACATTACTATCGGTATTGCTGCCACAGAGATAGTGGAGCATGGTAACTGTATTGCTTGCTTACCTGTTGTGACCATGCTGCAACACAGGTCCTCCAGCTGCCGAACCAGAGCTTTCACTTGACTCAATGAACTCCCTCAAATCACGACTGATGCGTCTTGCGCTAAACACAGACCATCCACATCAACCCTGGCATATGAAATGACTAACTGGCTATAGGATCAACTGGCATGAAAAAGCCCCCCATCAACATACTGCTTACTCTTGATAGGCTAGACGATTCACACAATGCAGCATGCTTAAAGCTAGATTTACAAATTACTCACCCAAACCAAATCTGTGTCATGGGAGTCCTACACACAGGACCTGTGCGGCGAAAGGCACAGCCTATTAGGTCATGCGGGTTTCCATCATAAGATCCATCATAGTTCTCATCCACAGACACGTCGATTCTATCGTAGTCTTCTGAGACCTGAAACAAATTGATAGGCTGCTACACTGCTACCAAATGGTCTGCAATCATGTGTAAATGATAATTCATTTGCATAGCCCCTTAAGAGAGAACTTAATCTCAATCCAGGCACTTTATATCTAGGGCAGGCCCAAAACAACTAAAACGAATAAGGAATTGCTGTCAAACGATGGAGTGTCAAGGAATCAGTGAATGCAAATTTATTGACCTGAACGTAGCTTGAAAAGTTCGCAGAGAGATGATGCCATTCCAAGATGCTAAATAAAGCCACAGACAAGGCTTCAAGAGCAGAAGGTTAGGTTGAGGTTAGGTTCAAGAGCAGAAGGTCAGGTTAACAACTAGAGCCTCTGGGTGGAGACAACCCTACACCTCCACAGAGTGGAGATGTTCGAGGATGGACCCAAAAGATGCCTCATTGAGCCAGGTCCACAAAGGTCAAGCTATCATAGTTAGCCACTCCTCAACGGAGAACACACAGCATGCACATAAACAGGCACACTGCAGCCGAGAGCTGGCAACAGGCTGGATCCAGCCATCACGACCAAACACAAAGGCCATCCGATCCGACTTTCTAGGACAGCTATCTCGGGTGTGAAGCCAGCTGTGCCCAACGAGTTGTCTGTCCCGCTGAAGACGACATTTGTCCAACAGCGAGCTGGCAACATGGTCAAATGCATCGTCGGCAAGTGGCAGCTAGCCACACTCTTGGAAAGCACCACCAGTGCTTTAGATGACACAATGTCGAGTAACTTTATAAGCCAAGCAGTACGAAAACCAATTAAAGAACGAGGGCACAAAAAATTAGATGTCTCGTCGTACCAGTCTTCGTGCCTAAGTATGCTGATTACATCTCGACTTACGCAAGTTTGCTGATATTTTGGCTACACTTTCAGCTATTTCTGCAATGACAAACACAATACTGCAATCTCAAATTTTTGTAATTCTCTGAGATGCTACCAGGCCAGGTGCAATAACAATCCTACCACCAATCTTTCCCTTTGCAGGTGCTTGATTTATGCTGCCTCACATAGCATGCAGACTCTACATCTTGTCAGTTTCCATACCGTCACCCCTGCCCCAACTTCGGCTGATAAATGCCTTGTCGTTACCCAATGAAATAATTTTAACAGCTGAATTCTCAGTTTAAATCTATCTGCTGATACTTAGCCAGCATTGCTCCTTTCTCCTGCCCCCTTTTCTCTGTAGCCGGAAGTCTTGAGTCTATTCCAGCGATTGACTAAGGCCTCGGTTATTTTTTGAACTGGGCGAAAAGAGGTTACTTGAGCTTGGGAGTTTGGAAGATTATCTCAATGGAATTCCAGCATAGAGCAGAAATTCGGTGACTGTAAAAGCATACGACTGTCGTTTTAGTCGCGTGCAGTTAGGGGTGGCACCCTTGAAAAGGCCAAGAGCCAGTGCAGTTAGGGGTGGCACCCTTGAAAAGGCCAAGAGCCATTCACATCTCAGACAGTTTACTCCAACTTATTTGGGTGTCAGCAAGTACATACATCTCTGTTTGAGATATAGCTCCCTTTACAAAAGTCGACAATTTGAATAATGTTACCATTATATTTCTTTTTAATAATTTTATAATTATTTGTTTGAACAAATTTAAGATTCACATTTTCTACATTAGTTATTAAAAATATGTGAATCATACGGTGGCTGCAAGTGGCTCCTATCGCTGGTCCCCTTATAAGTCATGGCATGGCTGGACAAAGTCGCGGTTTTCGGGCATTACATACGTAAGCAAAGATGCTGCACCCATACCGTGTAGAAGACCTTGAATCTGCTATGCGACAGCCGAATGTGCTTCAACAGCCCGTACATATCGCGACAGTTTGTGATGCACCAGGGACAGGTTCTCGGGTTTCGAGCAGTCGTGAGCTGGTAGCGATGGCTTCCGGTGAGAAAGTGGAAACGCAATGGGCGGCATGCTGACAAATCGCTGTCAGCAGCCTTGGCTTGCACATCACTTGCCATCGAGTTCTCTGAGCAGCTCGAGGTGCCTGGAATAGCAAAAGCCACATGGTTTCGGAAGCAAGCAAGCAAGCCACCAGCAGCAGCACTGGCTGGACCAAGCAAACCTGCCTGGAGAAGACCGCAAAAATTTAAAACATTACACCTGAGCCAACTGGCCGGCACAGCATACCACGGCGATGCTCAGAACACACCTGCATGCATGCGAAAGCTCTCCCTAGTCAGCTGTGCCAGACCATTGGTAGTGGCATCTGCCAGCTCAAGCTGTGGTGGGGCCAATGCATCGAGTGGCTTGTGCGTCCAGCTTGCCTCAAAGCGCAGAATGGGCAGAGCGTTCAGGCTGCTGTCGATCACCTGCAAACCGAGAGACCTAACAGAAATCGACCCGTCGTTGCAGCCTGATCGCGCGCACCGGCTGCTTAGCACGGCTCTCCGGATGACACCAAGCCACTGGTTGGCTGGCCGTACATCTTTGGGCAATGCCTCCCACGAGCTGTGCCATGCTGTCCTTTTCTTGTGGTTAGCTGCAACGAGCGGTTTCTCTTCCCTCAGGAAAACCTCGTATTTGCCATCTTCAAGCACACAGCCCTTGCGCTGATCAAACAGTGGCAGCTCGGCTGTTAGAGCAATCTCGTCGACGTTGCCGTTGAGACCATTGATTCCGTTGGGCTGCCTTCGCTTCTTCATGACTGAGTGACCAGAGGCTGAAAACACACGCATGAAACCAGCTTTGGTCAGATCAATCTCTTCTGCCCCAGCATTTTGAAGTACTGCTAGTGGATACGCGTGGCAGTGTTGGCCTTGCGCCAGGAAACCAAAACTCACAAGGTGAATGGCAGCCATTCGAACCGTTAGGCGATGGCCCCGTGGTGACGTTGAACTTGATCTTGTATGCCTTGACCAGATAGCCATTGTCCTCAACAAACCAGTCTGCCTTAAGCGAGATGACGTTCTTCCCATCGCCAGAGGAAGCTCGATTGATAGTTGCCTGGCCAGCGAACTCTTTCACTACAGCTTCACCATCCTAGAAACAGGGCGTCAGTGAGTGGCATATGTCACTTCGGTTTAAACCGTTCAAAGCAGGCTGCTGTAGTTGTCTCACAGCAAAACAACAACAGTCGATGATCCAGACTGTATGGTCAATGGAACTGCCATTAACGATTAGATTAAAGATTCCAGCAAGTGCAAGGTAAGGTATCAAACTACGAGATTGCAAGGAACATTGCATCGCTGACAGGTCAAAGTAGTAACAGATTGTCAAGGGCACAAGGTAAGCCCGGATGCCTCACATGAATCGACCAACAAAATACTCATTTTAGGTTAATACAGAAAATCTGCAAAGGGTTCCTCTGGTGATGAATTCGATTTCTGCTGTCTGGCTCCGAGCATCCACCGAAAAGCAACGATCGTACCTTCCAATCTGTGCAAGCAGCCGGTTGAAGTACCCCATTCCGTCAGAACATATGAAACCTAGAGGCCAAGGCAGCAGAGCGCACCCCGCCCGCAACAGCTTCCAGTCGTGAGAATTCAACAAGTAAACCCTTTCCGACAACAAAATTCTGAATGTGTGGTGATAAATTTCCAAAAACAGATGCAGAGAGAGAAAAGGCACTGCCGAATATCCCCAGTCATTGGAAAAACGGTGAATTCACAGCAAACTGAAGAAGCTGCAAGGTTATTTCATTGGTTGGGCAGTCAGTGGCTTTGCTCAAGAAACCAACGGTGCGAGCCCATGCCTGCCATCTAGCAGCCTTAATTTTACGATGAAACACGCTCAAGAGCTCGGAATTGAGTGATGGCTACGTCTTCTTCAACGAACACTGCTATACAGTTTGTCCTGCCTGCGACCAGCGGGCACAGGAGGCCTTGATCTAGGAAGAGCCGTGTGGCATTCAGCAGAAGCTTCAGCAGCCAATTCTCAGGAGAGATATTGCATCATCAGCGCTCACTCCATTTCTTCTAACTCACGGCATTAGCCGATACCAGGACACCAGAACTGTGCGTCATTCAGCAAATGCTTCGGCAGCTTATTCTCAGCTGCGAGTGCATCATCAGCACCCACTCTCTTTCTTCAAACTCACAATCATTAGACCAGCCGACACCAGCTAAGTGCTTTAAGTTTGTGAAATGCTCGTAATACGTTGTTTCCATAACCCCTGCTCATCAGCAGCCTCTTACACACCCCTGCCACCACCACCACCACCCCCCCAATGCGAAAGGGAAGAAAGGCCGACGTAGTATATCACGAGCCTGCCACATCAGAGTGGCAGCAACCCGAACCACGGCACAGACACGGCAGAAAATCCGGTGAAAGAAATACATGTAGTTTTATCGTTGCAAAAACTAGGCCTTGCAAAGAAAGGGCTGACATCGCAGGTTAAGCACATCCATCCACCCTGACATATCTGACATACACGAACTTCAAAACTCATTTAAATGGCAGGCTGAAGAGGCAATCACTTGCCCCAACAGTGGGCTATATAGAATTGCCTACTGCAGGACTCAAATGCACAACTCGGGTGGTGAAGTGCAAACACCTCACTGCCAAGATAAGATCTGGGGGAATAATATTGGCCACAAACACACATAAAAGCAGCCACACCCATCACGACAAATGCAGCCACAGGCCGAGTGAGAACGTCAAGGCTGCCAGGGTTACCTTTCGCTTTCGGTACAGAACTTTTATCAGCGAAACGTCGATGCTCACACATGCATTAGACCTGTCCTTTCCTACAAAAACCCACCATGAAAGCAGCTGAAGGCACACAGCAAAAGAAAAACGTCACGCAATTCGTCACATAAATAGCAGCACCACGGTTGCATATGCCAAGGGAATTACATGTACCCCGAGTGAGCCCATTCATAGACAGTTAATCGTGTAGTCTCAAAGCTGTGCTGCTTCGTAACAGGAACAAGTACCTTTTTCCCTACGGCTTAATCTGTGCACTTCAATGAGGACCACACCGGTTTCAAGATATTGCTAAGTGCCTTGAAGTATGGCGACTATAGCTGGCAGGTTATTGGTTGAATTCAAAGTGTGTCATTCCTGATGGGCCTCCAAGGCGGTTTTAATTGTTTCTTTGCCTATGCGACAGCTGGGGCACTAAGGCACACTATTACAGAAGGGAATAGCCACGGCTGATAGAGTTCTCTGTAGGGAAGAACAACATCAAGTAGAAGTTGCTGGTAGACCCTCGAGAGGGGCTGATGCCACCACTGCACGTCAAGATAGGTCCCATCAAGCAAAAGATCATAATAGAGTGACACATTTCCTAAGAAGCTGAAAAGGACTGCCGCTTGAAAGTTTCGTTGCAGTGGTTCATACTTTCTGAGCAATCAAACGGCTGAAAACAAGGAGTAGCTTGATCACGGCCTCATACACAAAACATATATAATGCCTAAATAGAAACTGATTTAGTTGTCTTTAGGTAATATATAAATGGGCCCATGCCCAGGCAATAAGGTGCTTGCAATCCAGGTCGAGAGTTCGATTGCTGAAGGAGGCAATCCTTTATTGCCTCTTAAATCAGCTAACAATATTATTATAAATCCCAACTCGGTGTGGGTTATGAAGTGCTGCCTGCTGCATGACTCAAATAAATAACGCGGGTCATGAACTGAGAATGCCTGAACCCTCGGTTAAGATCCAAAGGCACAAGTTAGTATGCATAACCACTCTACAAGGATACTTTTTCTTGGACTGATCACTTTCTGAAAGTGCTGGTACATAACCTCAATGACTCGTTATGCCTAGTTTATAGATATTTGCTGAAGTACAAAATAAACATCTTGCACTTCTTGTTCTTGCTTCTTACATAGGGTATCATATGCAAGCGAATTGCACTTGCTATTTTTACTTAAAGCAGACATGTTTAACTATATTCATTACATAAATGTGTGCATACTTTTTCGCAACACATTAAATGCATACGGTGAGGTTTTACTTTACTCACGGGTCGTTAGCTAGGTGATTAAAGGCAAAAGCAAAATCAGCAAACTGGACACGGTCAAGCATCGGTGGTTAATAGTGACACAAATGAAACGACCTTATGCATTTTGGCATCTCTCAGCAGGATGCAAAAACGACCTCGGCTCAAAACCGGACCTCTTATGGTGAGCCCGCGACCACGCCTTCTAAATACAAGGTGATTGGGATTATATTTTTAAGGACAGACCTTTAAGGCAAATCAGTGATAGTGGGTTAACAGAAAGCAATGCATAAAGGTGCCAACAGAAGAAAACATGGTATGCAGAATTGACTTACTTCAACCTACTGTGAGATTTGGCAGGAAATCGGTGACTATTTGGGGCTGCTTTGCTTCTAAAAAAGGGTGTTGGAACTCTGCATCAGAAAGAAGGTATTGTGGACCATTAGGTCAAGCAAGTTGGATTGCCGAGTGCAAATAAACTACTTGTGGATCGTGTTATGTGGCTGTAAGATAGCGACTCTAGGCACAATGCCAGGTCAGTAAAGCACTTTGCGAGAGAGTCCGATGTGCTGATGTTGCAGAGACCCAGCCAGTCACCAGATCTGAACCCCGTATCACATTTAGGGTACAAAATTGACAGGCAGCTGAGTAGGGTGTCTGGCCTATATAAGTAAGAAAATCTTTTCAGTACAATTCAGGCTCTGATGAATGCTAGAGCACATGAGACAGTGCAGAAGCTTGTGGCCTCTATGCCTGCTTTGATAAGGGACGTCATGAAGAAGCATAGAGGTGCAACGTCATAGTAAAAGCATATATCACAGCAACTGCCTTCGTTTGTGAGCTGTCAATAAATATTTTTGCATGCTGTGCACAGCTTATGTCTGGAACCGTAGAAAGTCATCTTATTTTAAGAACAGAGTAGCAGCCACAGCCACACCAGTCATACAGAAGACTTTTGACAGAGTGCATTCATTCCAGTACATTACTTGACAGGAAGTGCACAGGTTCCCAATATCACGAACTTAGCTCTGCTACCACATTAGGCAGTGAACACTAAACTTGCAACTCTTGACCTAAGGTATATGAATCTACCACACGTCATTTTGTGAATGGATTGCATCAGTTTGTGAATGGATCAACACAGCCAAAACAGAACTGTATTGTTAGCCTGGTTTCTATTTCCAGTATTATACTTTATATTAAGAGCACGGAAATAAAAATCTTTGCAGAGCTATTGTGTAATGCATAACGGTTGGAAAAAGCAGCTACAGTGATCAAACTGTACCTTGGTTAGCATCAAACTCGAAGAAAAATAGATTTAAATAGCCTTTATCTGGCCCAAACAGTCGCACCTTGCGAGAAGCGACAATAATCTCCAATAAGTCATCTGGTCGAAAGTTGCGCCTATAACGAGCATAACGCCATAGCTAAAAAGCAGGCATGTACAAACAAGAAAAGAAAACAGTCAAGCGCGAGCAAATCAGCACATGCCACCTGGACAAGTACAGCAGAATAATAAATTGATATTTGCAGAGTAACATAGGAGAACTAAATCTCTTTCTAGGCACTTTGCATATACAGGAAAGGGAGCATGTCAATTGGTTAGTGATAAAATGCACAGACTCAGCAGGAATGAGCACGAAAAGGGGAATTCACACAAAGGCTACAGACGAAAGAGTAAATGCTGTGTAGAACACGTGGGCCTAAGTTTTTTTTTAAATGCCATTCGAGTCAGGGAGTGTCGCGCCGTCACTAGAGAGCAAGCGATAGGCAGTGCCACTGCAGATGGTTGGTGAGATGACAGGCTAACTACTTGAGAGACAAGAGTAGAGAGAGAGGCGCTTCACATATGCCTCGGGGCTCGAGCCCACGACCTCAGTCAGACCTCGGTCGGGGCGAGCACCTAAACCGCTAGGCCAAACCAGCTCGGAGATCAATGATCAAGCCGTGGTTGGTAAGATACAAAGCCTCATTGGGAAGTAGTTTTGATAGGTAGACCAAAGCAACAAAATAAAAGTTAGTGACAGAACCTTTAAGTCAATACGATGGTTGATGAGGAGCCAGTGCAGCCAGGTGAGAAGTGGCATAATGTGGCAGTTGCAAGGTTCGCGACAGACAAACCTAGTGGTGGAGTTTTGCACCGACCCTGCGAAGCTGAAGCAGGTGCAAAGCGCATCAGTACGATAAAAAGTGATCTGTAACTTCTTCTTACCCTCAAACGATTGTATCTGCTCAGCTAGGAGCTATACCAAATTTAAGCACTGCAAAAACGACTGAAGCTACTTGGAAGTCAGCATGAAACAGGTGTCTTACCGCCGTCCGGCAGACTTAGATGAGCTTGTCCGTTTTTTCATAAAAGTCAAGTTTCTGTTCAGAAAAATTGGCTACAAAAGAAGTTCCATCCAGAGTTAGCCGCTTGAACTTGTACTGCAAACTGTAAGTAATGAGGCATTGAAAGTGAATTGTTTGAATAGTACTACAGTATTTGTCATTGCATTTCCTATACCATTTGGATTATTGCTTATGCACATAAGTAAACATAACATCATGCAGTCTTTCAATAATGCAAAACTAAAAGCTTAACTTCATCGATCAACCCACGGGTTTCCACTAAATAAAGCCGAATACATCAGCAGGCATGAAGTTGAACACAAACAAATATTTGCCAATGGTCACAAATTAGAGAGGCTACAATCACATTAAGGGTTTATTAACAAAGGCTAACACCATTGGAGGCATAGCAACCACAGTACAGCATCGTCTCACTTTGGTGCCTGCATATGACAGCTGGCTGCCTGCTATGGCAGCTCACTATTTAATAGCTCGGAAGACATTGTCTTGCCAATAGAATAAGACTAACTGAAATCGGGCAGTGAATTGCATACAAATCATGGAAGCAACAATCAACATTACAACAACATAACACCAACCATCTTGAGCAAACTGCATGCCGAAAAACCCCATGTGGTCTAGTAGCATTAAATACACTCAGCAACAATTTGGAGGTCGTAACACAAAACCATATAACCAGGCAAGAAGTGGATGTAAAGATCACAATTTACACTACAAAGTAAGAAATACAGAAAGAAGTTCATTTGGGCAGCTATTGGAAATCGAAAGATCCATCCTTACTGCATGTGAATTGGCAGCAAATTCTAGTTACACACAGGCACATTCCTCAAAGCCATCACCGGGCTGACAGCCAACGACAACAGTCAGCAAGCTTACATAGACGCAGTGAACAAGCTAACTATCACTTTGACACCAGCAGTGGGCAGTCACTTGTACTGAAGGCTAATCATTATCCAAGCTTGGAGACATTTGCAGGACCACAACGGCTCACAGGTAGGAAAACCGATACAAACATTGGACTAGAAAAAATGGAAAAACGAGTTCTATACAGGACTGCCATAGCCTGTATAAGGCAATGAGTATGTCACTCTTTTAAAGTTGAAGCATATCTTAGCTAGGGTATTTGGAGAAGGAGAATCAAGAACACCAGCAACTTCCGGCACTCAGCTTCTTCATTCCGAGGCAGCTGCATTCACACATTGCCAAATTTCAAATGCTAGCCCAGTTGTCCTAACAGCATCTATCGTAAGTTTGACAAAGGTAAACAAACAAATCTACTTACAGAATACTTCTCTCTCAGCTTGAGATATCGGTAGATCTGAGTGGGCTCTAAAAAAGATCGTATGCGTAGCTGTCAGCAACACAAACTGAACTTAGTAAATATCCCTTACGTGGGCAACTAAACGTTTAGACTAAGAACAGATATTCAAGCAACACCACTGCATTAAAACTGCTCTCTTTCGTGTGAACAACGTCACAAAAGCCGCAACGATAATGATAATTTTACTGCCCTTGTCATACTTGATACATGGGCTGCATTTGACACTATCGATCACAATACTTCATCGATTGAGAACAATATAATTCATTTATATAGCGCCCCCCAGAGAACTTGATCTCTATTCAGGCGCTTCACATATGCCTCGGGGCTCGAGCCCACGACCTCAGTCAGACCTCGGTCGGGGCGAGCACCTAAACCGCTAGGCCAAACCAGCTCGGAGATCAATGATCAAGCCGGCAGACGAGGCACTCGCGAGGTTCAAATCGAACTTGTCCGATTGCATTTAATCCATATCATCCGGTGGTGATGCTTTATCCAGAAGACGAGACACTTGTGGAGTTCCACAAGGGTTCCTTCTCGGTCATTTGCTGTAGTCTATTTATATCGAGCCTCCGAGAAAAGTAATTTGGGGCCATTGGCTATCACTTCTTTGCAGACAGTATCTACAGTATCAGATAAACAGAATAAATAAACAAAATAATTCATTTGTAGAGCGCCATAACAGAACCTAATCTATTCAGGTGCTTCCTATATGCCACGACATCGGTCATCAAATATAATAACCTTGACTGAACCGGGCACCTTTCCACCGGTGTGGCTGGATGCTTACCTTGCATTCGACCCTTGATGTCGGCCCATATCCTTAAACCAAATGACGATAAAACCCAACTCCGACTTATAGTAGGCAACAAGCTTGCAGCTGGACTAGAAGATCAGTTCTTCTACTTGGTGATGTTTCGGTGTGACCATCATCACAAGTTGGAAATTGAGGTGTCCTCTTCGATAATTACTTAAAATTTAAAAGGTTTACTAAAATATTGCTTTCACTGCTAACCAGCATGTTCGATCCCTTCTAAGAATATAGACTTACCACGATGGCTGGATAGAATCCATCTCCCTGGGTATATCTAGGGAGGATTTCTGCCATTTTGGCTGGGCTACCAAAAACTCCATTTAGCCCCTAAAGCTCCTGATGAATATGGGTGCCAAACTAGCAGTAAACAAATCCCCAAGGTTCAGCATCTGTTTCCTATGCTGAAGGAGATGGCTTCCGGTTGATCAATGGATACAAAAAAAAACGTTCCCAGGCTGACCCAAAAGACCTTCTATGGCTTGGCTCATTCGTGTATAGCTGAACTGCTGCAACAGTTTTAGCCTCCTCGTGTCCTTTGGCACTCTATGGAAATAAATTAGCTGTTCCATTTTTATGTTAAAGACAGTTGGCAACAAAAGCTTTTGCTCTGATCCTACCTCGACTATGGAACTCACGTCCACAATTCTTCTGCAACGACATCTATTTTCCTGCCGCCCACTGTGGTACATCATTTCCAGCTGTCCTGAGATGCTACCTCCATGCTGCTCACTTCTCAGACCCCCCTCCTGATTCAGCTGTGCTTATCACTTTCTTTTTCTACCATATAATTGAGGCTGTTGGCTATAGTAAGCTTAGGCTTTGAGTGCACTACAGAAAACTCAAAACTCAAGCAAAACACATCATTTAGTCCTACGGGTGTGTGGAGTTAGATATGGAGTCACGTTTACACCCCATTAGACTGAATGCACTGTACAGAACAAAACTAGGTACTGCATTGATTATTTGGCCATAACAGCTTTGTTGAAGTGTAAATGCTAGCATAAATCTATCTCGACACACATTAACAAGCATGTACATGCACACACAACACGTGCCTATGAAAATTGAGTCGTAGCTTTAGTTAACATATAACAATGCTGGGAAGGAAGCATCCGACTGCTTAGTGATAGCAGGCAGGCATAAGCACACAAGAAGCAATTCACAATGGTGGAAGAAATGCTAGGAGCAAGTGAGTTTTTTCTCTCTTTTGAATGTCATTAAGGCAGAACATGCAGAGCAAAGCAATATGTCAGTTAAATTGCAGGCTTTGAGAGCATAGGAAATAAAGACATCGTCTCTAAAAGATTTGATGTTGGTTCGAGGCACAATAACCTCTTGAGTAGCGATATCGGGTGATACGATGCAAAGTCTGATCAGGATGTATTTTGGATAGGTAAGCCGGAGCAAGAGAATAAAAGTACCTAAAACTGAATGCTAGAGCAGTGAAGTCGATAAGATACTTGACGTTAGGCCAGTGCAGGTTGAGGAGAAGTGCTTTCATATGGTAATTGTGACGCTAATGACAAACAAGCCAAACTACAGAGTTTTGCAAAATACACAAAGTGGGCCAGAACAATAACCTAATTGCCATTCACCGTCAGTTTGCAATCCAGCTTAAATTACTAGAAAATCACAGTCCCATACGCATGCATACAACTTTCTAAACTTCTGACTTTCAGAAGTTTATTCAATTACACAAAGTGCTGCACAGGGCAAGCGATCATGTACGTCTAAGCAGGAGACACCATAGCCTCAAGCCATAGTTACTCATTCAAGTGAGCAGCTCGTGTAATACTCGTCAACTTGTGGCTCAATGCAATGCCGCTTTTGCTGAGCGTGGCTATGTAGGTTCAATTTTACTCATCATTCAATTGCATTTCCCTTTGCAGCAAATGTAAAGCGCCTAGAGAGAGATTAAGTTCTCTGAGGGCGCTTTATCAAGTAAATTATTATTATTATGTGACAAGAAAACACTTGAGAACCGGTGCATTACTGAAAACAATGAAATTAGATGAACAAGTTAATAAACACGATGGCTAACTCTGCTCTACAAACGGGCTGCCTGAAGCAGAAAAGCTGAAAGAGATGCTTGAACCAGGTCTGTCGCGATGGGTGAGCTTCTACAACTAGAGCCTCTATAGGAGGAGGCCATGGTTTCTACTGCCAACTATGCTTACACGCCAGTCCTTCTTAAGGTGACTTTCTCAAACTGCCATTTGAAAGCAGAAACGTCATGTTACTCTCTAAAGCACCCTAGCCCGATCGCTTTACTGCTTAAGCTACCAGGTCTGGAGAAACCTAATGCAGCTCTAGAGGGCGACTTGACATGGACATTTACGGACAGAATATAGTGCCAGACCAGAGATAAAGTAATGAGTAAAGGAAATTACAGCGCAAACTTAGTAATTAGAGTTTATCAAGCTTTCTCTGAGGTCAAGGAAATGTGTTTTCGTTAATAATTTGTCGGCCCCCTCCTCTAGTCACAGCAGGTCTATGAATGTAACCTCGTGCGTTGAAACAACAAACCGCAGGGATGACAATCCTGTTACAGCGTGTACACATATGCTGTCAAGGTATCGGAGTATCACCCGAACTAAAATAGATAGCAACGAAGCCCGGGCACAACGCGATTTTACAAAGGCATCCCCACGCCACAATTCGGTAATACGGTAGGTCGGTCTAAAAGCGCTATCGCAACGGCTACGGGCTTCCACTAATCCTTACTTAAGAGTCAATTGCGCTTGAAGCCACACTTTGTAAGACGGGGCTACTCGAACTGGCAGCCGACGAAATCGAGCAGCAGGTAGCCGAACCCCGGCCACAGCGAAGGTTTAAAACGCGTGGTCGGTACTAAGTAACAACTGGTAACAGCTAAGTCGGACAAAACCTCGCGAACGACCAACACGGCCTAGATGCAACATCAAGTAACCAGGCTAAACAGAATTCAGGGCGAAGATTACACGGGTCCCGCGCGCTTTGACCGAATGTCGAACTAGCATCGGACGACGCCCGCGAAGCCTGCCGCAGGGCGGCCACCATGCTCGTGGGGCGAGTTCGCGCGCTTACTTTCGAAAGCTTTCAGAAAGAGTTCGCGGTCGCCGATGGCATTTTCAGTCTCTTGCACCGCTTCTGGTACCGACGGCCGGTCCTTCTTGCGAGTATACTTGGAAGGCATTCGTTCTATAACCGATTTTGACCGCAGTCAAACAGACGGTACCACGGTAGGCCCGCTATGATTGTGCAGGGCGACACCTACCGGTGGTAGGTTAGCCAGCCCTCTGGACCGCCTCCTCTTACCCCCACCCCACCTAGCTGCCCGCCCGTTTGTCCTAGGCGAATGTGGCACGGTCATGCGTGAGACGTTAGCACCGAGCTTTAAATAATATTTATTTAAATTTTATTTGGTATGAAATCAGTGGCTACGTGTTTGTGTTAGAAACCGGTAGGCACCTTCAGTTTTTACCGGCACGTACTGCGGGAATAGAAGATCGCAGTCACAGTCTTAAAAATATCAATTGAATAAACATTTAATGTACGATGACCAAACGATATAGTAGGCACTTCTTGTGGTATGTCACTTGGGAGCTTTGTCTGCTGCTTACGCAGGAGCACTAAAGCTGTGGGTGCAAGGTCAAACTCACGTACTACCAACTCCGCTTCCTTTTTCGGATAATTGTCGATTATGATACTCTTTAATGCTCAGCTTTCCTTGATAGTTTTAAGTATGCCGGTTGGTTGTGCAAAACATTGGTATGCAAAAGTTTGGGTCGTCTAAAGTGTAAGTGTGGCCCCACCCTGCTTACGGATGTTACC
This sequence comes from Cristatella mucedo, assembly GCA_009760855.2. NCBI lineage: Eukaryota > Metazoa > Bryozoa > Phylactolaemata > Cristatellidae > Cristatella > Cristatella mucedo. The sequence continues at coordinate 5,103,983 of WPIO01000019.1, read as the reverse complement.
TGTAATCATTCGGTAATGCTTTCTGTACAGCCCCTAAAGTGCTTAGAAAGAGATTGAGTTCTCTCAGGGCGCAATAAAAATGCATTATAATTATCATTATTATTATTAAGTGCAGCTTAAGAAAGTCTGCAGCGCCGCAGTATCCCGAAGCCGACAAGCGCCTGATTATTCACGACGATAGAATTAACATAACATTTTAGCCTCCGATCTTTAAGCTAGTCGTGCGTGTTTTCCCCAACAGCACTCACTGATAGCAATTATATTCTCGGCTTTACTTTGTATTTTTCTTGCCGCCCACCTGAACAAACGTAAGAGACGTCAGAGCTGAATTGATTCCCAGCGACTTGTAAAGCAAACACCAAAACGGCATAAATGTGTGCATGAGTGCAGCCAGATTAATGTAATGACATAATTCATTTTTATAGAACCTTAAAAACCTAATGGATATCTAGGCCCTTTACATATGAACATAGTCGGAGCCCATGACCTTTCCTGTCAAACGCGAGCACCTTACCCCTGGACCAAACCAGCATTATCTTGACTAACAGCGAATTTCATCACATGAGGACGAGATCTGTAGAAAATAAATTAATGCTTGAATATTTATGGTCGGTATAAACAGCGAATATTGCGACAGAAAAGTGAATACGAGGGAGAGGAAGGAAGCTGGATGAGGAATAGTAGTAATAGGATTAGGATCGGATGCAAGCATACAGAGATGGAGAAAATTAATTAAATTCGGCTGATTCATCAACCTCATTCGTATACCGACCGAAGATCGTTAGCTAGAGGCTACCACCACTAGTTTCAGTGGGCAATGAAGGATTGCCTGCTTCACGACTTAAACCCATGCCAAAAGGCATGCAGTGTGAGCACCTTAACGCTGGTCAAAGAGCTGGGAAGAATAAGTTAATTCCCGTCAGCTATTTGATTAAAAACCAACATGTGCTTATTTCCTGCCTGCGGTTTGTGGTTTGCCAAGACGAATATCGTATACAGATTTCCAATTGCCCAGTCCAATTTCCAGGGGAGTAGTACTACTGTGAGGGAGACTAGTAATACTGTGGCCTGCAGTGCAACGTTTGGTGAAATTGGCAGGAGCTAGAAATGCCTACCTTAATGTACCTGCGAGCTACAACATTGGCTACAAAATATTTTAAATGCCATCATCCCTAACAATAACAAACTTCTCAACTTGCTTGTGCTACCTGCCAGAAACCAGAGCTACCAACAAATGGTCCACGCCAGCCTTGACTCTTCAGTAATCCAAACCACCATACTTGAATAACCCACAGAAATTCTGACTTTTTTTGCAATATTCTGCTAGGTACCGTTCCAACCTGTAAGGTAACTGCAACCAATTATTTTGGATATATTTTTGGGAATAATTGGTTGGTGAATGTCATTTCAGAAGATCTCGGCTATCTGGTTTATATGTATTAGCTAAAGTAGCATTAATGATGGTTGTCAGTGTTTTCCTTCAGATCATACAATCATACATACCTTATGCATTAAATGTAACCCATTTTCATTCAATATTTGAGATACACGTGTGCCACGTAGATAGGAACTAGCCTGTTTTAATTTACCTTTCTTGGCTAATGACGAATAATTTTGCATCGATAAATCTCCATGTCGACCACCTTCCTTGTCAATCCCTGTAGCTTCAAAATTTGCATAGGCACTACTCAGCAACTACAACGTTTCATGAAACGAAAATTCTAATTTCAAATGCATCAGAGTACGATTACGTTAGAAAAGCAAAAATTAGCTTAAATGTGCCTTAAGTGAAAGCTGGCCCCCACTTGTCTACAACACCACAATTTTACGTAGCCTTGAAAGAAGGCTACATTCATTAGAAGCAAAAACGGAGTGCCGGTGGTCAAGCTTTCAACTCTCTCCACTAAAATTGCCTAACAGTGAAGTACAAAGGACTTGTCTGGTTTCTACAAAATCTCGCTCGCATATCTGGATAGCATCTGCTTATCACAGCTTAAAGCTTCGATAGGTCAGCCGCAAGGCGTTCGATATCAAGTAATGATGTGCATGCCGAATTCTGGGTCCACATAGCTATTGTAGCGATCGGGTGGCAGAGGCTCGGGAGCTTATCTTATCCTTACCAGCGCCCACCAAGCTCCGAAAAATGCAAACGGATATTGTTGCAGCTACCTGGAAGAGGAGCTTTCCATAGAGTATCAGCATCATTTCTAGAAGTTCAACAAGCTGTTGATTACACTGTGTATGCTGTAAATTCAGTAGGTCATCCAGTAGCACTGAAGTGCTGTACTGTACACGGTTGGCAGTCAATATAGTCATTTCCTCTAGCTTCTGGCACTGAGAGCTAATCATATAGTAAACTACTTCAAGATAAGCTTTACTTCCTGCAAAACATCAGGCTATTTTGATTTTCGTTGGTTGAACCATAAAAAGCCATGCCCTAGAAGTCGTGCTGGAATAATTAAAATAAGTGTAAGCAGCTAAGCACAGCTTATTGATGATAACAAATGAATGCATAGTTTCTTTTTTATCTTGCAAGTTGCAAGTGTTCATACATAATTTATATATACAGGATATATATATATATATATATATATATATACATATATATATATGTATGTGTATAAATAGTATGCACTACTATATATAGGCATATACAGCAACGCAGGTAAATATACATGTAGTTATTCCTGTACATCACAATGCACATGTTTAACGTATGCGAATGCTGCACGTTTTATGATGTTACGTCTTACTCTTACCTGCTGGCTTTGTTTGTCAATACAATCCCACCAATCTGAATCCATTTGGCCCCCCAGAGATAAGTTGTAGAAATTAGAAAGCCAGTTGGAACGTGGTCTAGAATAATTTGCATGACTTTTTCTGGTTACTATGCTTATTTAATCTACCTCAGTTTATCAAATTAATATCAATCAATTGTGTATGACAAGTTAGGGAAAACTTATATTGAAAATGCTTCCGGAAAATTCTGTCTGCTTATCATCTGTAAAATGTTAGTTTATTGGTAGTAAGTGTTTGCGAACCCATCAAGAATGATGGCTGGAATACTCTTCTACACACCTCCATTGCCACTTCCAACTGTCACAAAATTTCTTCCCTCACATTGACCATATTCCTCCAGCTAATACCGAGTCAGTTAATGAGCATACACAAATTTCGTCTCTGCTACGACCACAGTCCAACACGGTAGCCAGTGGCTTTAAACCAAAATCTAAAACGAGAAAGTCCAAACTCTAACCAGTTAACCTTAAAAACACTAAAATCTTAAACCCAAAATTCTAAACCATAAGCCCAAATATAAATCTAATTTTTAATATATATATATATATATATATATATATATATATATATATTATCTATATAGTATTTTCCTATGCAAATGCATCAATAAAGTCATGATAGCCGTAACATGATTGACATCACCATTTATAGATTACAAGTCGATGTTGTTGACCTTTTGAAGCTGACAACCCTAGCTATATTTTCAGCAAACACCAATCCTTTGCCGCCTGTAATCCGGAGTGGCTAGAGTATATACAGTATATATATATATATATATATATATATATATATATATATATATATATATATATATATATTTATTTATTTTTTTATTTATTTATACTGTGTTATGGCCATTTGAAGCTCTACTTGTGTCAAAGGGACAGAATAGACACTGTCCTTTAAATTTCTTGATATAGAGAGCCAGTAATTGATTATTCTGTAGCCTTGGTAAACAACTACGGAGTCAAAATGCTGGATATAATGAACTCATACAAGATTTTCCATATATGATTAATGAAACTAAGGCAAGTGATACCAAAATTAAAGCACACCTCTGCCCAGCCTGATCTTGCAAACACCTTTCTCATACCCCTCTATTGCTCCTTGATTGTAACACTGAGGCTTCGAACGATGCAGTCATTGTAGTAGATTCCCAGCATCTCTTGACGGGCCGGTTTAATTGGTGTCGTCCCACATCTGCGGTGCCCCACGAGGAATTCGACATGACCTTTTTGAGTAGGCAGTGTGTAAGATGCTCTCTCTCGCCTTAGGCTTAGGCTTAATATCTGACAGGTCAATACCCGCTCTTACGACAGAAACTGCTGACAGAATGATAGCCCCAAATTTCCCGTGGGGTAGATAACTTCACTTTTCCTATCACTATTTTTGGAAATCAGCTTGAAAAGACAGTCTGCCAATAAAGCAGTATGTACTCTGCATAGCACAATGTTACTTCAAACAACGAATTGCTTGGGATTCGCCCCTGTCTTTTTCTGTTTCTGTATAGTATTAACCAATTTGAGACATTTTGAGACTTTTCCTTTGTTTACCGACTTTGAATACTTTGATTTTTTTCTAAAATCTCCTACTAGATTTATTTATTTATGCTAGATTTAGTAGATTTATCAGCAGATACAATTTTTTGCGTACTCTTATCTACATCAGTACGGTACGGGCAGGGAAAGGAGGATAGGTAAGAGCTTAGTTCCTCTTTCCAGCTCAGCCAGCCGCGCTGAGCAACTTCGAACTTCAAACGAATGATCATGAAGATCCAAGTGTCGTCCGTATTTATGAAGCGCTACCAAAGTAGCTACTTATGCTGCATCGAGGGTTGGGAATATTTACTTTCTGTTTGAATGTTCGGTCAGATCGCAAACTGTCTGATATGTAAGAATGCATCGAACGAGTTGGACGTATTTATTTTAGAGATAAAAACATAGTTATTAGGGAAACTACTCACTGTCTTCATCCCATGTCAGTTTTAACTGGAGAATGTGAAGGGAAACGTGCTTTTTATTTATTACAATCCCAAAAAAGTAACTGCCTGGACAGTAACTCTCCTTATGTCGAGGTACATATCGCGTGCAAATCTATCTTTCTTCGGTCACCATTTGCATGTAGGCGCTTTCTTTTGGCATTTTAGTAACTACTGGGTGGCATATTGGATGGATGTGTTATTGTGCTAATATTCCTTCTAACCCTCGCGTTTCCGAACTACCCATCCACGCCTGTAGAAAAAATTAAAAGGGTCGAAACGGAGTCTCGGGGTCATACGGTGCTAGATATGGATTGTTTAAGCTGACTCATGATTCTATAATGGAGGCAACTTACAGTTCGAGCGAGATATAACCCGACTTGAAGTGCATCGAATTCGGTTAGGCTCAGCGTAATTTTCCTTCTTTACTTTCTGTAAATGAATCTTAATTATCCGGTTTAGAAATTGCTTGTTAAAAGTGTATGAGGGAATTACTGGCCTTAGCTTTGCAATAAATACACTTAATTCCGCAAGCCAGTCCAACAGCAAAGCCTATATTACCGCCATAAAGCACATCAATGTACCGTACGTGTCTGTGATCCATATCAAACCATAAACATCAGACCTGCCTACTAGGATTATATTGGGAGCATAGGGGAATATGTTTCCAGGATACAAGCTACTTTTTGATTTTATCTCAAATGCTTAAAATCACTCGAGTGGCCGAAGGCCACCTGCTGGGGGGCTGAGTGCAGAAAATGTTTGCCTTGAGCGAGGAACGATCCCGAAGCCTCTGGTCTAGCGGCTAAGTTCGCTATCGATTAAGCCATCAAGATCAGTACAATGATCTGACTATCCTGAGTATATCCTACACATAGAGAAGGATGGCACTTTCATAGGAAGAATGAACTGGAAGTAATAATAATAATAATAATACATTTGATATAGCGCTATCAGAGAACTCAATCTCTGTCTAGGCGCTTTAAAAATGCTGCAGAGGAAGCATGATCTAATAGTTAGTGGTATCGTGCTCAATAAACAACAAGAACAACACGATTAGGGGTGACATTCACATGGTCAGCATGCAAGTATGGTTAGGCACCATGCACAATATTAGGACGTATAAGCACATAAAGACGAATCGCACGGATCCACGAAATGCTGCGATTAATTGGTTCGTTTCCTTTTTATAAGGAAGCCATTATATGTATTATTAAAACATCTGACACACATAGGCAGGTTATAAACGAGTGACGGAAGCTTGTGGAATGTACGTAATTTTAGGTACGGCCATCGTACGCATCATCCAACAATGCTGTTTTTCGCTTCATTCTTGCCGAGTTTTCAGTAACTGAATGGTGAAAAGACATCCGTGTCTTTCGTACCATTTTGCCGTGCACTAATAAAGTCAAAGTGTTGAGTTCCATGCTACGGGAATCTTTCCTCCCCTTTCCCGTTTCTCTCTCTCTTTCTCTCTCTCTCTCTCTCTCATTCTTTCTCTCTCATTCTTTCTCTCTCATTCTTTCCCTCTCTCCCTCTCCTGTGATCAGCTTCAGTAGTAATCGGTTTTCGCCTCCAAGCTGTCACTCACAAACAATTACTGCAAAATTCTGACTGCGGCTGCTTCGAGGAAATCAATCGTGTTTAGGCATTTCGGGCATCTGAGGTTGGGCATCCACAATAGTATGAGTAGCTTTTAGGCAGCCCTGTTTTCAGTTGTCATATTTATCTGCCGATCTCCGGATTGGGAACACAAATTGCTTTACTCCTTCAAGGGATTCAATACAACAAAATTAGATCCGAAACAGCATCCAACGCCTCTCCCAGTTTACTTGAAATTGCTGACTAGCGAGCTCAACCTCCATGGCTGCCATTCATTATTGTTGAAAGCTAATCTAATTTCCATTTTTTTATATCCAACATCAAAATACAGCACCTCATAAGCCACGTCTACTTTGGCAGCTCTTCAAAGCTCGTTTTACCTCCGAGGATTCTAAATGATCTATAGAAATTTGATATACCTACCTATACGTGTTGTTTTGGACTCGCTTTGTTGGATATCTGTGGCGGTTTTTAAGCTAATAATTCCAAATAACTCGTATTTGTGTTAACTGATGGAGAAAAGAAGAAGGACTCAGAGTTTTCGCTGCCGTGTTCTATTCAATCATATCATTCGTTTGTTAGTCTCGGCCGCCTTTTTCATAGACGATCCGGCTCAAAAGATTCATCGATAAGCCAGGGCCTCTAAATAAATCCCAGAAATTCAATAATTATTTTCCTCAGCCAAAACCAGCCTGACTCCCAAGTCGAACCACCAAAACTCTCACCATATCTACCTCTAACTTTCAAGTTCTACTATGGCCTAGTTCCTTTATCTCCAGCTGAACTATTGCAGCTATTCTCAACCTCACCGAAACTTCAAAGCCAATCAGAATGATATTTCTGATCCATATACATAACATAACCAGGATCCGCCAAGGAGGTGCCGAACCTTGACCCTGCTGGAGGCAACCAAGCAGACAAACTCTGTTCGCCTGGGCCTATATTTAGTTTCAAGTTTTTCTGTGCTTACAAACGGTTGACAACATAAAATTTCCACTTTGAATCCCTGACTGGAAACCGCCATCACAACTCTTGGTCACGCATGTTGTTTGTTCTTTTGCTGCTAAAGACTAAATGCCTTCCAACCGACCAACGCTGCTGTATCTGCGAAACTTGATTTCTCCATTGGTCTCTTAAATCGCCATGCCTATTTGCCTTATCATGCGAGCGAGAAAACGGTAACCAATTTTTGACTGAAAGCTGCTTAGACTTTGGCAAGATGCATAAAAGACAATTATACAAATTGGCAAGCAATTTTTGGATGGCTGTATGGAGTTATTCAAGGTGATACACCAGTAATAACATGAAATCGCTGTGGCATTGCCTGCACACAAGAAAATGCTCTGGCGTAACAGCCTCTTCGTTCACACAGTTTTGTGGTATTGCAGAACAGAATACGCATAGACAGACATACGTAATTTTTATCTTCGCACACGCCTTTCGTCTTAGCACATTGCTCTAGCAGCACGATCAATTTTTGATAAGATTCCGCCAAAGACCTTCAAATAATTACTGTCGTAGTAAAATTATGGGGTCTGCAAATAGTGCAATCAAGATAATGACCTCAATGCGACTTTTTTTAGCCAGCAGAATGTCAGACGTTCAGGGCAACGTATGATTAAGAAACGGCATTGCACCGCAAATAGTATAGTATGAGCACACTTTTACATGCTGCCAAGGGTACTGCGATATTGGAGCAAAAGAACTGATCAAGAAGATATTTAATCGCAGCATATCAGGGCCCGTTCTTTTTAAGTGCATCTATTCACTATTTCACTGATCATACTATTTCACTTTTTTCATCGCACTTTTGTCAGCGTGATTCCCCCTTCGCATAAAAACTTTGGCAAGACTATATTTATGATAGCAGATGCCTAGTTCACACCAAGTCAGGTTACTGAAAGATGAAGACATACCCCCATGCTTTGGTGAATTCTAAGGATCAGACAATTTACGAATCCTTTAAAAATTTAGGTATGTCATCTACTTATAACAACTTATTACACTGTTTAAAAAGCAATAAAACGTATTTGTTCGCTATTCTAAAATTGAGCCTTGGGTGTAACCATTGCCCTATGACTAGCAGCCAATCCGGATCACTCGGCAGTGACATGTATTACTCAAATGTCATACTGCTATAGATCAGCATGTTGCACAACTCGAACATTTCCTAGGCAAGTCACTAAGCTATTGAATCTAATTGATTTTTCCCGCTGCTAGAGTAAAGAGTTTATAAATGTATGTTCCTTTTGCACACAATAATGTTTACGTTTGAAACCACTGCCATTCTTTTGCCACAAATACTAGAACCACTTCTCCATCATTCTGCAGATGGCTTCGCCGGCGACAATAATTATTAAGAGCATTGTATTTATAAATAAGAAGAGTCAAACCTTGCGATCATATTTCTTACAGTACGTGATCTTGATCGGGGTCAGCTGTGGGTCTGATAGGAGCCAGAGGCTTTCGCAACTAGGTCCAACTATGCATTCAATGTTTGCATCAAGTTTTCAGAACGCTCTTGCAACGGTCAGTAATCTACAGTTTCTCATGCGGTGGGTGGACAGAAAGCTCTGAGTTTTCTAAAGATGTAGCAAATTTCTTTTATCAAAGCACTGAGACAAGGCGAAGGTCTCTCGATGATGAGCCATTCAATTAGTGGAGCCTTCGGGGAGCTCTGGAATGACACCAGCCGGCCAATAGAGTGCAGACGGGGCGTGACACTTCCTGACCAGCCTTATGTCTTTGAAGCTCGATAATGGCTCTTCGCGTGCCTATAATATATGTTGCTGTATCTATCATGGCGCTTTATTTGGCTGACCAAGAATTGATGTTTGTGTCTGACTGCTGCTATACATTCTCAGAAATTGTGTTTTCTTTCCTCCGTTTAAGAGTGTTCCTCTACACTTGATATTCGCTAAAAACTCATTTTTTAATGATCGCTGAAAGCAAATCTTGGATAATCTTCAATTTTTTTCCATCGCTTTCTATTTTTAGGCAAATGGCATTCTTCTTGCAGGTGATGCAGTGTCATCATGAAAAATAAAAAGTGCATTTTAGCGTGCAATTTGAATTCAAGACGGCACTAACGAACCTAACCTGTTTCGACTCGACCCCTTTTTAATTCTCACGTCTTTATGATGACAATCAGATCACTCAAATTGAGCGCATGTAAGTGTGCGGTTGGGCTAAGACTATCAGCTGCAAGTGGCTCAACTTTGTGTTATCGTTCATGGTTTTGGTGCCTAGCACTGGGTGACAAGCTAGATAGAGCTGTAGGAAATCTCAAAAATTTAATGGTTACTTGTTATTTGAATGGGAAGTACGCAAATCAAAATATACACTTTGACCAAAAGCTCGTGTATGCGTTTAGACATATTGACCTAGATCGCTACCTCTGTATCTTGCAAATTTTATTCTGGCTTGATAATGGTAGATAGCTTATATAGTTTTGATTATTGTCGAGTCGAGCAGTGATAGTGCTAGATGCAACTACCGTTCATTTTCGCTGATTTTCCAGCATATTCATAAAACCTCTTGCTTTGATACAACGAAGACAAAGCCGCAGGAAGTTATTGGTAGCTGCTTAATGCTATAGGCAGTTACATGTTAGCTAAGCATGGTGCATACAAGTAAGGCCATTCTGGGAAATTACTTAAAAATCACTTTAAAAACTCAAAATCAAAAATCAAATTTGAAATCGTTGGGTAACCACTCAATATTGATGGTTCATTATATCAAATTCCTGTCACGGGTTAAGCCGGAGAAGCTACAAAGCACTGAGAGAAAGACAACATCGCTTGCCAGCGATCAAGACATCATAAAACTATTATGCACATTGCCAACCGGTACTCTTTTGTCAGTAGAAGCGCTGTCGACTAGCTACCTCGAGCCTCGTAAGGCAAACGCAATTTGCATATTCACGACAACAACCCTCTTATCTAAAGGAAACTGAGCACGAAATCTTTGGTGATCGAGCCTTGAGCTCGTATGCGCCAAAAGCCTGGAACTTACTTCCTGATTTGGTTTACTACCTGCGATGACCTTGAAACTTGTAAGTTTCAGCTGAACATGCTTTTGTTCCAGTCAGCTTTCCTACTTCCCCAATGAGCCTGTCTTATTGCTCGTGTGTGCTTTCGTGCGTAACTGTGCATGATTAAGTGCATATCACTAGCCGTAGATCTTACTAACCAGTGGCCACCTAGGATCTTTATTATGCTAGACTTATCAAGTTGGACAGATGCTGTCAGATTTGGGTTTAGGGGAGCCAAGCACCTTACACCTTATCAAAGGGCTTTCTCTATACGACTTCCCATTTCTAGTCCCTCAAGTCAGATCGCTCTCTTCTTGCTAGCACTCGCGCTCTCGTCTGCTCTCGTCTGCTCTCTCTGTCTCTGTCTCTGTCTCTGTCTCTGTCTCTCTCTCTCTCTCTCTCTCTCTCTCTCTCTCTCTCTCTCTCTCTCTCTCTCTCTCTCTCGTACCATCCACTACCCTGCCTCTATCCAGCCGCATCTCAGCCTGGAGGTAAGGTAATAATAATAATAATAATAATAATACTGTAGCGAGTTCCAGAGGGGTCAGAGGCCATTTCCCGCCAAACCCCGCCATGCTCAGGCCACGCCGCCGCTCGCCATGCCGCTGAGCTAGGGTAAGGCGAATGGCCGTCAAGTTACACCTCTTTTTAATATAGCGTGCATGCGCCAACAAAAACAGGGGAACTAAACAAGTCTACAGGGAGGGTCCTATACAAAGTGCAAGACGACGCTGGAAGCGCGAACCAACGTGTGAGTTGGTCAGTCGGCTTCCTCACTCCTGCCGTTGCGTCGACTCCATTCCAACAGCACAACCCTACGTCGCAAAAGATTCGGCTGAGTAGCTGCTTGGCTAGTCGGAGTCGATGTCTACCACAGTCGAGAGCTTCCGCCGAAAGACGCCAACTCACGGGGGGCCACGAACGCGCTACTCGCGGAATATACAAGTCACAACAACGAGCGTGCTATCCAGCTCCTCTCGGGCCTTGGGCACTCGTTGCCTTGCGTGCGTGGCCGCATCGCCAGAGCACGCCTGCAACCGTCCAGGTGGATAACTCGGCGAGACCGGGAGCCTCCAACACCTTGACTTACTCGGCCAACTCCCCTTGCCCAAGAGCCCCAGTGACCTCTCAGCACCGCGCATCCGGCCATATCCAAAGGTCAGACCCCGGCCTAGCCGGTGACCCTTACCACATAACAGCCATCCAGTCCCAGCCAACTGAAGCCTGGGTACAATAATAATACACCTGATTAAGCACCATCAGAGAACTCAATCTCTTTCTAGGCACTTTACATTTGCTGCAAAGGGAAACGCGATTGAATGGTGAGTAATATCATGCTTGATAAACAACGTGAATAACATGGTCAAGGGTGACATGCACAGGGTCAGCATGCAAGTGTGGTTAAGTGTCAGCATGCACAGCGTCAGCACGCATAAGCACATAAAGAATGAATCACAGGGACCCACTAAATGCTGTCATAAATAGGTGTGTTTTAAGTTCTTTTTAAATGTGGTCAAGTCAGGGGATGTTGTGACGCAGGTCGGGAGGGAGTTCCAGGCTTTGGGAGCATATGAACTAAATGCACGGTCTCCAAAGGATTTGAGGTTTGTACGAGGTATTGGTAGGCTGTTTGATTCCGGAAAGCTAGTGGTACGATGCTTGGTCTGGTGGGCGAGTAGATCTGAGAGATAGGCTGGAGCCAAAGAATGAAGGGACCTAAAAGTGAGCCACAAAACCTTGAAGTCAATCCGTTGCTTGACTGGTAGCCAGTGCAGGTCGGCGAGAAGTGGTGTGATGTGGCAACTGCGACGCTCACGACAGACAAGCCTGGCTGCAGAGTTTTGCACCAGTTGTAAAGCACCTGAATGCACGTGCCGGTAGGCCAGCAAGCAGGTACTCGCTCGCTATTCACAAGCCAGGTCACGTGTTCAAGTTCTGCAGCAGCAATCCTTTATTTGCCCCCGCGGAAGTGACAGCGATAGCCGCTAAGGCTCCACTGCCACTTTATTGTAGCGCCCTGCTGGCCTTGGCTGAATTTTACCGCGAACAAGAGCTGTTCGGCGGCGGGCTAGAGCCCCTTTGTCCTGGAGCAGTGAGCCAGAGAGGAGCGTCAGTGCGGTTAGAGAGGAAGCGCTTAGGAGCAGGCCAGGAAGCTCTGAGACGAGCGGCGGCGATTCGGCCTTTAGAATTGGTCCGATACTCGCGGAAGCTGCTGATAGATGTTGGCTAGCCTGTCAACCCCCGCCTTCCCTCTTTCCAAGAAAGAATCGTCTCGAACCCATTCGCCATTCAAGCTGGACGGAGGTGCCCTTCCAGTGGCCTGGGGACGGTAGTAATTCCTTTCCGTAATGGGCCAAGGTGTCCGGGCCCAATACCACTAAGCTCTTGCCCCATTGTCTCAGCTAAGTATTTAAGAGTCGAGCGACGCTCGCTCTGGGTCTTTAGTATCTTCGTGTCTTTGGTCCGGCTTCGACACCGTCGCACTCGTTTCTCTGAAAGCGAGGGAGGAGGGCGGGCTGTCCGCCGACGATGGACGGAACAGGACAAGACAGCTCTAGGAGGATTCGGTGGACTCCACCGAATACGGTCGTATCGCGCCCGAGCTGGCATTTTGTGATTCTTTTGTGTGTTGTGTGTGCGCGCTAGCACGCGGTCTCGGCATAAGGATTTGCCGGTGCGAGCTAGGCGTAGTTGGCGTGTGTGGAGTATTCCGGCCGCACTGGTGGAAACCGAGTTCTAGTTCACCGGTCAGGGTTTAGACTCTGGTTCGGGCTCCGTCTATTTGGGTCGTTTCCCATTATACACGTAAGCAGCCCCAGTGTGAAGAAGTATTTCCTCCGCAGGAGTGCTTGAGTTGGCGTGTGTGGAGTATTCCTGTCGCACTGGTGGAAACCGAGTTCTAGTTCACCGGTCAGGGTTTAGAATCCGGTTCGCGCTTCAGTGCGGAGAAGTATTCCCTCCGCAAGAGTGTTTAAGTTGGCGTGTTGGGGTATTCCCTCGGCACAGGTGGGAACGGATTCCTAGTTCACTGGTTAGGGTTTAGGGTCCGGGTCGCGCTCAGTGTGGAGGAGTATCCCCTCCGCAAGAGTGTTGGTGCAGTTGAGAACGTGCGAGGAGTGTGGAGATAAAGCTGAACTAGACGCGCAGCGACTTTGTGCGCTGGCGAATAAAGTTCAGTAAAATCCCCAATCTGTGTGTCTCGCTTCCAATTCACGCCGCGGACTCACGACCCCCTTTAGTAACGGTAAGCAGGTCAGCGCCAGAAACGCTCGTTTCGTGGCGGCCAGCTTATTGCGCGTAGGCGCGCACCGAACGGCATTAGGCGATAGGCTACGCCGCTAGGTAAGCGGCAGGTCAAGCTTACTCCGCCGAGCCTTCGGCGTTACATTATAGTGGAGGCTTTCGAATCTGCTGACTATTACTTTACGCTTTCCCTCCCGTCTTTCTATCTCTCAGAGTTGGACACTCAGTCAGACATTCAATTGGGCTCACTGTTTACCCCTGCGGGGTAAATCTGGTTGAGGTGGATATGCTTGGGTTTCTTCAAAGCCCTGCTCGAACTTACCAACTGAGGTCATGGCTCAAGTCCTGCAGAGAACTCTGTTGCCTGCTGGTAATGGGGTGGAAGCCGCTAATAATAATAAAATTAATACTAGCTGATTAAACAGCCTCTTTTTGTATAGCGACAGAAGAGCCTTTACGGCTATCACTACAGCTTGCAGTGGCGTTAAAGGATTGCCCACCGCAGGAATCGAACCCACAACCTCGGTCCGGAGGTCGTGAAAGCAAACGCCTTACCCAGTGTGACATCACGGCTCACCAAGGATCCTATATCGTACTGTATACACACGAATTTTAAATCGAATAATTTATTTAGCTCAATACTTTTTTGTACTTTAGCTTCCTAATCGTCAGCTAGCGAGCAGCTAGCGGCCGTGGGTGTGTCGCGAGAGTTTGACTCTTGACCTTGCAGCTTCCCACCCGACCCCGACCCGCAGTCTGGTTCCTACATTCACGCTCACCGCCGGCCGCTCATCTGCTATGGTGAATGACCGAGTGTAATGCTCATTGAAACCTCTGTTGTAAGTTTTCCGTGCTCACTGCGAATACGACTATTCCCTTTCGTCTGTAGGAGTCGTGGCCTTGCTGCAGCTGGTATCTAGCGGCGGGTGCCCTGCTTGCTATCTGGGCCGGCATTGCTGTGCTCAAGCGAGCTTTGAGAAGGACTATGGATTTGACCGACAAGGTGGTTCTCGTCACTGGCGCCAGTGCCGGTATAGGAGAAGGTAAGTGAGCTGCCCGCCCCCGGCATGCATGCGAAAGCATCCATTTGCACCGCACAGCTTCGTCTTTACCGACCACTCGAGCCCAGGCAACGGCTAAATGGCGTCCGTGAAGGTTACTCCGCTGCGCCTGAAGCTGCGGCGCGACCTCGTGACTGTTAACCGTCGTTGGATTGCGCTCGGTTTAGGGCATGGGTGAAACTCGCTGCTAAGGAGGGAGGGCAATGTTGATGGCATTATTGTTTCTATCAGCCTTTTCGGGTCAGGGCAGGCGATGTAGTCCCCCCGCGGGAGTCGCAGTCCTGAACACTCAGCGTTTCGTCTTGCTAGGCTCATGCTGAGTCGTCTGTATTACTCCCTGGGGCTGTGTGAGTTGGTATGACTCGCACCTCTGGTGTCCGGAGCTAGCATGTTCCTGATGACGCTATAACATATTTTTTATCAGGACGGACTCTCCGTTGACCAGCATACTAAGACTATTGTAGGCCACATAGCAAGCCATCCTTGCAAATGCAAATTCTAACTTCTTTAAAAACTTACCATCGACCGTCACCTTAATCACTCCCACGTTACTATTACCTAGTGATCGTTGCGACGATCCTTGTGGCGATCTAGCAGATAGTTTTTATAGCTTCTTTTTCAGCAAGATAGGAGAAATCAGATAGGAGGAATCAATCAATCTATCCCCCCATATTAATATGCTCACTAGAATCTACAACCGACAGAAAAGCATAAGTGCCCTTTATGAGGGCATCACGACCACGTTCGGGATCGCTACTTGATTTGGGAAAAGCAGCAGGAGACAAGTGATTGCCACTTCTAATTCTTACGTTTGCTATTACATGTCAGTGGAAATTCTTGACTGATTCAGCAGCATAATTTCAATGACTCCCATTTTCTCGGGCTTTGGAATGACATTATGCTCTGCTAGCTCGGTTGCAATCGTTAGAGTGACAGGAAAAAGAGATATATAGATAGATACAATATTATATATATATATAAATATATATATATATATAATATTGTATCTATGTATATATATATAGAGAGAGAGAGAGAGACCGACAGAGAGACACAGATACAGACAAAGATTAATCACTCTGTGTTTTCCTTCTCTTTTTCTCTCTGTCGTTCTTCTCTCTATCTCCCTGCCTCACCATCTTCCTTATTTGTCTCTTGCCATTCTCTTTGTCTCTGTCTGTCTCTCTCCCATATAATCACCGAGCACAATCGCCACATGGCTGCACCTATGCTTTGATCCCTTTCTTCCTTTCAGCCCGTCGAACTCCCTTGGAGTATGTATTGCTGGCATCTGCACCTACATGGCAGCAAACTTTCCCAAATTGAAGAATGATAAAACCAACTTGTTAGCTACGGGCAAACCTAGCATTACTCAGAAATAGACAAGTCCAACCCTCAAAATGTGCTGTGCCAGCTATAGCCTGTTGCGTCTGCACATAATCTGGATGTCCTGTTACTAAGTCATCTTTCATTGATTGGCCACTTATCTCCTAAGTCAAATCAACTTACTTTCATCTAGGTACCATTGCAAAAAATTGGGCCTGCATAGATAAGGATACTACAGCCGAGCTGCTTCTTGCATTTTGGACGCCTATTTAGACTGTTCCAACTCACTCTTGCACATCTTTCTGCACGTGCAATAAGAACCTTACAGTTGGAGCAAAACTCGGCACCCAGGCTTGTCTGTCGTAAATGGTGCAAATGCCACATTACACTACATCTCACCGACCTGAACTAATTCCCCATCAAGCGTATATCGATTTCAAAGTTCTGTCACTTACTTACTGTTAGGTCTCATCATTCGCCCCTCTGGTTTGGCCCAGTGGTTGAGGTGCTTGCCCTGATAAAGGTCAAGGTGAATGTATTTGATGGCCGAGCTCGTGGGCTCGACCCCTGTGGCATATGTGAAAGCACCAAAATAGAGATTAAGTTTTCTTAGAGTGCTATACAAATCAAATATATATATATATATTTATTTATTTATTTATTTATTTATTTATATATTCTCTTGCTCCAGCATTCCTATCAGGGCTCTCGTGCATGCTGTTCTCTGAATACGATCAAATAATGAAGGAAACGGCTTCTGGTCTATAATTAATTTATTAAGGTGTATGCATTTTTATGTATGTATGCATTTTTTATGTATTATTGTAAGAATAAGATTCTGTTTGGCTTCGTCGTTGATGGAAAAAGGGAAATTGTTGTGCAAGCATATTAGAAAAAGTTATGCGTGTATTCGTAGAGAGGTTACACATTAAGCCTATTGAGCCCCGGTGAACCCCTGTTTGAAAAATATTTTCGTGGCCAGAGAGGTAACACTTGCAGAACTGTGCATATATGGAGGTTCGGGTATACTGAAGCTCTTGCGACCTTTTTGTTTTCTTCATTATTGGGTGAATTGGTACGCATTTTTGCACTCTTTTGCTGCCCTGACCAGTGCCATCTGCTTGCGCATCCGACCCTAGTATTGCAAATTTTCTGGTCTGCCATTGCTTAACTTGCCGTGCCAGTCCGTCGTAAGCGCACTACCCCTCTCGGTGAAGGCTTTACAAAGTACCTCATTGATAACGCAGTCCTATGCCCCAAAAGCTTTTTCTAGCCAGAGACTAGCAACCGTTTGTGCTCAACCGCTAAAAAAGTGTTTGGCCCAGTGTTTTCGGCACCTGGCTTTCAAGCAGTCGAGACCCGGTACTCCGATTGAAGTAGCCTGTGGCAGTGACCTTTTCGGAAAAGCAAGCCCGTAGCACCGTGGTCTTTTTTCTTTCAGCTCTTGCCGAAGAATTCGTCCGACGGGGCTGCCGAGTCATTCTGGCCGCTCGGAGCATTGCCAAGCTGGAGGATTACAGACGTCACTTGATAAGCGAATATAAGGTGTGCACGACTTGTTGTTCCCTGCACTCGGCACTTTCAGCAGGCTTCCCCTTCCCTCCCCCCCCCCACCAGGCTTGCGCATATGCTTCCGCTACTTTTGCCACATGTGGGAGTGCCATTGGAAGTGAAGCAAAACACTTCGCTTAGCTTTCTCCACAGTCAAGCATCGAGTGTGCTTGCCTGCTGCCTTGCTGATTTATGAAAATGGGTGTCCGGCAGGCTTTAGCAGCCCACTGATTGCATAACAAAGTGCTGCACGATTGAGGGTGTTCTGAGCAAGCGCCCCCTTCAATCGCTTGCATTCATGCAGACGGCACTGGTCGCTGCCTGCCGAGAGTGGCTAGAGTTTGTTCTGACTGTTAGGCATCCGCGTGTGTCCAGAAAGTGGATTGTCCGATGATTCAACAGTCGGTGCTTGTTGACGACACAAAAACACTTACAGTGGTATTTCACTTGTAAACAGGTCGCAAACGCCGATAACACCGACCGGGTCACTTGCTGTTTGTGGGTTTTGGGATTCTGTCAGGTTTTAAGGGCTCCAAGTCTCGGTTCAAGCACAAATATTGTCTATCGGCTCAGCTGTAATGCTATGTGACTAGTGTTTGTCAGGAACCTTGGAGGTTGTGGTTGTGCTGGATAGGCTATGAGCAAGTCTGTATGACTATGGTAATAATAATAAAATGATAATAATAATGATAGTAAGACATTTGTAGAGTGGCTTAAGAGAACCAAATGTCTTTCTAGGTATTTTGATGCAGACGGAGCAAAGGTTATGGTAGATTGTTAGCTTGTTTTTTAATATCGTCAAATCAGGGGTAGTGTGCTCCAGACTTTGAGAACAGGAAGGGAAGGCACGGTCTCCAAGGGATTGGAAGTTCAGTAGAGGCGTCACCAGACGACCAGAGTTAGCGGAGTGAATGGATGGTACTTTGGGAAGCCTGATTATGAAATGCTTCAGATAAGGCGGCTATGTAGAGAAAAATAATGAAGGTATCTACTAGTGACTGACAGAATCTTGAAGTCGGTGTGCTACTTGATGGGCGGCCAGTGCTGATCCGTGGGAAATGTGCTGGGACAGCAGTGTGACGTTCGCGACGAGTTTAGCACCAACTTTAGGCATGTTATTGCAAAGGAAAGAAGACCTGCAAGTAGCTGTCTTACCTGCAGAATATGCTGGCCGAGCAAATTTTGAGCATCTAGGTTATCAATTTCTGAGTAACACTAGGTTCCCCCAGAACTAATAAGTTGGCTTAATCGCCGTGACTACAGTAACTGTTCAAGGGGATGCATTTTGATAACTCCGAGCTAGCTCGAGTTTCCAGATGTTCTGTTGCTTGGTGTCTGCTCTGGCAAGCCCAGACACACTGATAATTGAAGGGTGCAAGGATTTTTTTCATCCAAATGTACACACTTCTTAAACTGATGCCCACTATGACTGCCAAAGCTGGTGACTCCCACTTTATTTGAGGGGAACCTAAATAGAAAAACTAGACGATGTTACTCTATTCCCATGCTATCTAAAATTGCACCATTTGACTGAAGGACATTTGCTGTTGCTATTGTTTAATGTGTTGTATGAAAGTGTCACACGATTTGAATAGCAACCTTCATGGGCATGTGCATACGCTTATTTCCGAAAATTACACGGCCATTTTATAGCTGGACCTAGTATGCTTGCTGCTTCTCAGTTTCGGCCTGTTCCAGCATGTCCTTGACTTAGCCCTTCCTCCCCTGCTTTATGGTATGACAAGTATACATACAGCAGCTGCTTTAGTTCTTGTCTGAACATAGGCGTGTTAACTACTAAGAGCTGCTGATACTTGCCTCCTCCCGAGACACCATGGAAGATGAAAATTGCCAACTTTAAAATGTACTCTCTCTTCCTGTATGCATAAAAGCTTTGAAGCTTTGCGTTATGCGCTTGGTGAAAATGTGCTAACATGCAATGAAGTGGCACAATTTTTATAATTTTTATGTAACGCAATAAGACTAGCTGACTCAACCGCATTATTCATTGCTAGTGACAGAAGAGCCTCAAGAGCTAGCACCCCCTCTTACAATTGGTAATGAAGAGTCGCTTGCTGCATTATTCAAACCCACAACTTGGCCGTGAAGGTCGTTTACCAGGCCGCCAGTGGGCTAAGCCACAGTGGCCAACACTTTAAAGCGTTACTGGCTCGGTAAAGTTTACAGCCCTTGGCGATATAAGCACAGCTTCAAAATTTGCGGCGTTCTACTAACTTTAATGGAAGAAAATGTCAGTCTGTGGAAGGGTTCTGACGAGGAAACAATATCGGTTGCCCCTGGTTTATTTGGCACTCCCTCGGTTTGCTTCCTGTGCATGGGAAAAACACAGAATGAGTTCGTCTGGAGTTTCTTGTGTCACCCTTTTGACCTAGTCTTACTTTCCTGACCAGCATTTATTTGTGGTAAGTGAGCCTTGCTTAATTTGCCTTTTCTTTTGCTTGTCTTCAGGGCTAAGCCACACCCAGTGCAGCAGCAAAGCAGTCGAGAGTTGTTTAAGAGCTCTGCTATACTCTCTTTGCCCGAAGACCTGCCGCAGTTTTTCATGCATGATGTTCTTCCTAGGTTGCTGACAGCAAGGTGAAGGTGATCTTCCTCGATCTCCTCGACCACTCAGCCATTCCTGCAGTGGCTCGCCAGTGTATACAGTTCTACGGACGAATTGACATACTGGTCAATAATGCCGGTGTCAGCTTCCGAGATGAGATCGTCAACACTACGCTGGACACCTACAAAAAGATTATGAATGTCGACTTCTTTGGACAGGTTGCATTAACAAGCGGTAGGTCGATTTAGGTTGAGTGGAGCATACGAAATCCGGTCATGTGCTGCCTATGTGTGGTTCCTGCAAGCTACTGGTTGTCCGATTGGTGTTGAGTAAAAGCTGGTAAACACCTGCTTGCAGGAAACTAGATATGCATGTTTGTATATGCAGAGCATATATATATATATATATATATATATATATATATATATATATATATATATATATATTCTCTACATATATATATATATATATATATATATATATATATATATATATATATATATATATATATATATATATATATATATATATATATATATATATATATATATATATGCTCTGCATATACATATATATATATATATGCTCTATACACTAAGGCAACATTTTTTTCAATTAATTTACTGTTCTGATAAGCAGCAAGCGAGTATGGAATGGGATTCCAGCCCACGAATTTATCGAATCATTGTCGCTTTTATTTCCTAGGGCCAGACTTATGCTTCAGTTGGGAGGGGCAGCAGTTGCAGTTAGTATGCAGGGCCCTCATTTGTCATAGTGCAAACATAGCTTCTTACTAAAGTAATTTTGGGAGATTTGTCACTAATTTCTTTTTATTTCCAGTACAGCACATAAGTTATAGTTGAACCGACAGATCAATTTCTTAAAGGTGTTAATGCATTATGTTGATTCGGCCGTTTATAAATTATTAGAGTGCAAGCACAATTCGTTTGTAGGCAGCTTTGAGTGCTGCCGACACACTACACCAGTCGTGTTCGTAGGTCCACTACCCAGATGGACGAACAAGCCTTACCGCTCCGCTCATTTTTAAAATTATGTATATAGTTTTTTCGGGATTAGCATTGAGAGAAGTTGTGCGATTAAAGAACGGTAGTAACCCGAGTGTGGTTGTCATCACAGCAGCAGACTATTTCAGTGATTTGGCTTCTAACCTGCTGTAACAGCCATCTTTGTGTCTGTCTAGAGAAATCACTTTTGAAGGCTCTGATACATCTCAAGAATGCTTACAGGTTTTTGCGTGACCTGGTTTGCATAACTGATCAATGGTTGCTTCCAGCTATCCTGCCCTCGATGATTGAGCAAGGCGGTGGCTCGATAGTCACCATCAGCAGCCTCCAGGGAAGGATTTCGATACCGTATGCATCTGCCTGTAAGTACTGCAGTCAAAGTTTTCCGGATTTTCGTGGCAAATCCTTTTGCAGGATTTTTTGCCTTTGTGTTGCCGAATTAAACCGAGTGTTAATAGCCTGTTTGTTACCTTTATTTTGCATCTAGCTGGGCAGTTCAGGCTCAAAAAATCAAGACGCTCAAGCACTGTGGGCTCAGGCCTGTCTTAGTCTCTATCACGTTTAGCATAAACTGAGCTCTTGAAATTGGCTCTTCTATACTGAAGCTGTCTCCTGTAGTAAAAACCAGTGGTGTATGTCAGAAAGCAAAGCTTAAATGATAAAATAAAGTAAAATAATAAAAAAGCAAGCCAGAAGCTCACAACAAATGTCTTTTTATGCTCCTACGTGTTTCTTTTGTAACCTGTTAAGCTCTACCGGCACTTCAATTATCCTATTGAGCCTATTTTTTTTTTTACCCGGTTCGAGTTTATTGAAGTCGATGCTTTTGGGTTCTTTGTGATCTCACTGTTCATTGTCCCATACTTATCACTACATGCCGCCCAGTGTAAGGTTGCAGCCATGTGGACATAAGAACAGGGCCCCCACTCAATTTCATCAGCGAATGTTCGTTGTGGCCGTGAATACTAGTTGCAGCCATTTCTATCCTCGTGCATGCCACTGCTGTCGCCAGGTTGCTTTGTACACTGTACTTATGTGGTTCTGAATGATGACAATGCTTATCAACGTAAATTGTTAACATGGCTCTTTTATTTGGCATAATTTTGGCTTTTGTTACTAACAAGTGCAGGTCGTTTCACTCGCTTGGACCAGCCCACATACAAAAATACTAGCTGATTTAACAACTTCTTTTGTGTAGCGACAGAAGAGCCTTTATGGCTATCACCACCATTTGCAGCAGCGATAAAGGATTGCACACCACAGCATTCGAACCCATGACCTCGGGACCGAGGTCGTGAAAAGCAACCGCCTTACCTAGTGAGCCATCACGGCTCACCACATATCCGAGCTCCCTGCTCCTCCGGGACTCAGACACCACCATCTCCTAGTCTTCTAGTCGTTTTGCTGTACCTTGCTCTAAATTGAAATCTTTTGTTAATGGGATCTTCAGTTAGTATGCATCGAAAGTCTGAAACTTGCTTCCAGCTTCTTTCTGTCAGTGCCAGCATTGACATTACATAATTGAAGTCTTCTCAGCTGAAGACGCATCTATTCTCCTTTTCCTACTGTAGCATGTCATTTTTTTCGTTTGTGCTTACCTGTGTATGGTCTAATGCATATTACTGCTCCCTACCAGCCAGCGGGTCTGATTGTCTTCTTGTGTGCCTTGGCATGTTGTCAAAGCATGGTACTTCTGCATGCTTGTCTGAGCATGGTGCATTGCTTGTCACTAATTCTTGATTGTTACTTCCCTTGCAGAGATTTGTGTGAAGTGTTTATATAGAGATTTGATTTGGTTCTATTAGAGTGCTACATAAAAGACTTATTGTTCGTATTATTATAGCACCTTGCATAGGTTCCTGCAACTTGCCGTTTTACATTCACCGAATGCATCATTTGCATGGAAATCACTGGCAGCCTGCTGTTGTGCAATTCCTGCTAAGCATAGTTCCTTTTCATTGTCATGTTCATATGCCCTGTGCGAATTTAAGGTCGTTGGTGAAGTAGAGTTTAAAAAAAAAAGTAAATGTTAGCTGACATAACAGCCTCATTTATATTGGAGCAGAAGAGCTTTAACGGCTATCCCCACCACTTTCAGTGGACAATAAAGGGTCACCCACTGCAGGAATCGAACCCACGGCTTTGATCGTAAAGTGCAAGCAACGTAACATTGGGCTAAGAATAAGAGAAATATGTAGGCTTACTTAGAAGATCACTTTCCGTAGGTGTTGCTTAGACACGATAATGACATGGCGTCAACATAATGTTTGAAAACCGCTCTGGCAGCCAAGTGATGCTTGCGGAAGTTTGTGGCTCATGAAAGGATGCTTGCAGAAAGAGCATGCTCCTCCATCCACACGATGAAAGTGTTGCATTAAGTCACGTTATTTTAGCACAAGCTGCTGTTTTTTCCGACATAGCCTTTTATGCATGGACTGGGGCAAGGGTCGCTCTTATGAATAACTAGTTGACCGATTGAGCATAATTGGTTATCTGCTTTGACATTGCTGAAAGGCTGCAGAAGCCAGAGTCCAAATCTACTATTTCTGCAACAGATGCAAGGCGCATGGCGACTTTCTGTATGACCATCAGTTCAAGTTCAATTTAATCAGTTAATCCATCTTTCTTTTCATTCATCAATTCTTTCTGAGAATCAGGCCATGGCAACTTTCGGTTTTACAACTACCAAGAGCAGTGCTAGCTGTAACGGTGATGTAGTTATAATATAGACATCACTGTCCATACGTGTCACCGTCGCTGCAATTGCTTTATATTAACTGAACGTTATGGGCATCCTGTGGTGAGTACAGTTACTAACGTCTCCTTCCATTTACCTTGCAGATGCAGCAGCCAAGCACGCCCTGCAAGCCTTCTGCGACTCACTTCGAGCTGAGACCGTGCAACAGAACATCCACGTACTAGTGGCTAGTCCTGGCTATGTCTCGACGCAGATATACACCAGTCAATTGCGTGGAGATGGTAGCTTCTGGAATCCAGGCATGTATCATAGTCTGGCTAGTGCCACCGCTGAAGAGCAATGCCCCGCTATTTGCTGTAAAGCTTTCAAGTGACTTTTATATTGCTGCCGTCTCTCTCGCTGTGTATATACTTGACAGTTGTCTTTCAAAAGCCCAATACTGCTGGTAGCTCCATGCGAAACCGTTAGCAATCAGTGATCGTTGTCAGTTGCTGCTGCTGCAGCTGCTATTAAGGCCACTGTTTTGGAAGTTGAAAGGTTTTGAAGCCAGGTTTGTATGCCAAAACTGTTAGATTTTGACCGTGCTTGGGATTATTAGCTGTTCCTGAATTAATCGCCTCAAAACAGGCTGTAACGGTCCTGCAGCAAAGTCCTCAGCAAAACGCACAGCACATGCAACTGACGCTAGTCCCTGGCACAAGTGTGAGGGATACTGAAGCTGGCCCCTTGAAGCACGGTCAGCGAGTCGCAGATGCTGCCTCGATACACACGGGTATGCCGACGGTTGCAGAGTGGCAACAAAGAGTACCCATAACCTTAAGGGGGAATGTCAAGAAAATACTTATTAAATTTATCCAACAATAGAACATTTGTCCAGGAAACCTTTCAAAAGACAAAAACGTTAGAAATGGGATCGGAAGGTTTGACGATTTCCGAATAAAAGAAAAAATGGTTATGCAAGCCATGTCTAATCCGGATATGTAATATAGAAGCAACATATCTACAAACAACAAATTTGCCGATCTCTGCATCATATGCGATTTGTATCCCGACTTGTCAAACCTTGGTAGGTCGAAGTGCATGCGTGAGGCTCGTTGAGGTGCGTGAAGCTTTTTGAGGTTTGCGCTTGTGACTTGTATACAGCTTAATTTTCAGGTTAGCTTGATGCCTTGTACATTCCATAACTCGGCTAATGCTTCATATATCAGTGGAATTTGAAATGCGACTTTAACTCTGCTTGTACAACATGTGTCTAGATTATTTCTGATTTCGTTTGGATAAATTTTGCCTGCACGTCGTCAAACGTCCTAGAGCTTTATTTTTTGCAATAATGCACATGTACAGCAAAATTGGTTGAAGCCCCCTTAGCGGCCATGCCTAGCCTGATACCCAAGTTCGAGGTTAGCATGTTCTCGTGCTGGTCGAATAGGAGTCTTGCAAACTTCATCTCCCGAGAATGACAGGCTGCCAAGTCTGGAGCACCTACGAAATGGACGCTGCTCAGCTGAGTACGAAGTATATCTGCATTTTTTGGGACTGCGATACCAGGCACCTCTTTCCTTAGTGTTGAGAGCCACCACCACACGGCTCCCTTAGAAGTTGGAGAATCCATATATTTATTTATTTAGGTTGGCTCAGACGTCCTAAAAGGATCCTAAGTAAAGGGAACAGTTACGATAGATCCTTTTATTATAGCAAAACACGGATAGAAAGTATTTCATTCTTATGCATTGGCGACGTTGGATTGGAATATACCTGATTTCTGGCTGACTGTTCTCACAAGTGAATGCTTCAACGAGGAACAGCTACTAAGATAGCTACTTTGAAGGGAAGTTGTTTGAAGCATCCCTCCTTATTTTGTGTGATGGTTTATATCAGAACAAACGCTCAAACATTGAAGCCCTTATCCAAGGATTTGGTACTGTTTGCTTCGGGCATCGTACAACTTTTGCATAGTAGTATTATCATTTACAGCAGACATGAGGGCTAGCTCAGATCATGTAATTGAGCCTTCTTGCTTTCTCGTTATCAATCCTTCAAGCCGTTCCACTGCTGCCATCCCTGCTTTCTGGTACGGTCTTGATAAGTTTTACAGCTGTCTGTGTAATATGTAGTATTTTCCCATCTGTATCTGCAGCTGTTTAAGGGCTGAATTTTCCGCACATCTCAACATTTCCATCGCTGCCTGAATATATCTGAACTGGCTATCCCATGAGGAGCATGCTAGCTTTACCAATTAGTAAATGTCTTTGTCTTTCAGATGAACGGAAAGGTGTGTATGCGAAAGGTATGTCTTCTGCATACGTGGCCTCACAAACAGCTGAAGCGATCATTCACTACGAAGACGAACGTTTAATTGCTCCATTGTACTATCGACTTCTTGTGTACTTTCGCGTGCTACTGCCTAGCATGTATATGGCATTTGCAGCCCGACTAAAGAAGGTAGCTAGTTAGGCAATATCTTTTTCAATCTTCCAGAAGACATAAAGGGTGTCATGTTGTCATGAAGACTTGTGCTAACCAAAAATTCTTGTGTACCTATCTGCATGAAGAATTTCCGGTCCTTGTGTCATGCGTGGCCCATGTGGATGATAGAATTTAGACCATCTTAAAAAATAAAACAAATCTGAAGCTAGTAAGAGTATAGTTACCAAACTAGTAGTTTTGTCATTATGAGTTGCTACAACCGAGCTGACAGTGCGACACAGATTCCAAGCTCGAAATTTAAGGTTGACTTTCTTCCCATAAGGCTTTTAGTGGCCTTTTTGAAAACTTTCCTATGGTTTTCTTGCTGTTTTCCATCGGTCTTCTCTGTGCATTCTGATGCTATCATGCTGCTGCTGTTGACTATCAAGGCAGTGTTTTCTAACCTGAATGTACAGGAGAACCCAGTAGAAGTGCCTTCGATCTGAAAAGGAAGCACCACTGGAGGCCTATGCAAGACTAATTTTTCGCATGAGTTGTAGGCCTTTCTTTTACATACGTTATCCTAATAATAATAATAATAATAATAATAACAAGATACTTGATAAAACTCCCTCAGAGAACTCAAATCTCTTTCTATGCGCTTTACATTTTCTGCGAAGGAAACATGATCGAATGGTTGGTGGTAGCATGCTCAATAAGCAACAAGAATAACATGGTTAGGGGTGACGTGCACTGGGTCACCATGCAAGTGTGGTTAGTGGCAGTATTCAGTGTCAGCATGCATAAGCACATAAATGTCGAATCACGGGGACCCCCAAAATGCTGCGATAAATACGTGCGTTTTTAATTTCTTTTTAAATATGGTCAAGTCAGGCGATAAACCCCGCTTGCGGTTACACATAGCCATCTCGTGAGCTTTGTTGATATTCAGGGCGACACTGTAAGTTCACCCTGCTACCATATAATGATAGGATGATTTGCAAATGGACCGACAACGTTAATTGGCAGCCATATTATGTTTACTCCCCCTCCCCCACAGCAGCACGAGCAGCTCTACGAACTCAGTAGTTCAACAGCAAGTGTGATGGCCCTCAGCCTTGGTTCTTCGTTCCCTAATAAACGGTATCTGTCTGCGCCGTCTTTTACTGGGGTTACTTCTCTCACAAATAGCCCCGTAGCTCTCGGCTACAACAATCTTTGAAGATGACCAGCCGCACTCTATCGGAATACCAGTTTACAATCATCCAAGGTACAAGTGACTTCATAACTGAGGCACACTCAGTTTGTCTCAGCGAGCCGAGGGCTCGAGGGCCTTACGAACAACGTACTACGTGGGAGCACGGAATAATCGGGCACGTAAATTAGTCCTGTGGTAGCTAGCTGATTTCTCGTTCCTTTAGCTGTGGCTAGCCGCAGAACGTCCAGGAACGTCAGCCCTTTATCTTTCAGGATGCGAATATTGAGAGACGGGGGCCCGTCCGATCCGTAGTACTCCTCGCACGGGGAATCGCGAGCTTTCCTAACCGACGACCCGAGTGCTGTTGTGTGACGGTGGCTCCGTTGGCGGCTGTCCGGTAGCGGGAGTCTCACAGAGACACAGCGGGCGCACGTGCGAGGTAAACGAGACTCGCCTTTATTACTCTCAACCGGCACGTATGTGAGAGCCCCATCAATCGCAGCAGACGACATGAAATATATAACCTGCATTAGTGGCCCGATGCTTCGCTGCTTCGATGGCTTAACTATTGGCGACAGGTGAGACATGTGCATTAGTGTCAGGCGCTTTGCTAATTACAGCAAAAGCCGAAGGAGCACACAACAGTGCTATCGCTCATCCTACCCCAGGTTAAAGGGCATGATCAGTCGGATCAGAGAAAGCTAGCCCCATCGCGTTGCAGCAGCTCTGGGCCTTTGAACCCCGACTGGGTACAAATTTACCAATCTCCGTGTGGGGGTTGGGTACTACTGGATAGAGATGGCGGAGAAAGATCTCGATAAAAACGGCATTTTCCTCACCCTGTGGCATATACCATTATTATTTCGTGCCTTTGGGGCTGAGGAATCGCCTTAGCACAAGTCAGGGAAAGGCGAACGACCTCGCATTCGTTTTAGTCACGACCGTTGTTGCGGTATATTTAGACGACTTTATTGACTTCTTAGACAATTACAAGGACCGAGCCCCTGGCCTTGAACGTGCTCTAGCTGCTGTTCGGTTTTTATTGATTTGTTATGTGACAGCGTCTCCGGCGGCAGCTGTTCTTGTAGAGTCTCACGGAGACACGAGCGGGCGAACGTGAGCGGTAAAATGAGACTCGATCTGTATTCCCTTAGCGGGTACACATACGAGCTGGCTTACTCACCCCCAGATAGGGGAGTGCATCTGTGGTGGGCCACATGCTTATATCAAAGGCTGTGACGCTGCACCGAGTCAATTGCCCAACCACCTGTTGTAGATGGCGCACACATCAGTGGCCAATGATGCTGCAGTAATGTAATGTATCTCCGTCAGTAACTCCACAAAGTCATAAAGACCATGTGGGTGTTACGCAGGAGAGTTTTGTATAGCGCACTCACAACCTAAGCGGCTTTCGGTACGCATTCGGTAGCCAACAGACTTCGTCTCACGAAACAGAGAGAAAGTGGGAAGCATAGCAGAGTTAGGAGAGCAGTTGAGGTAGTGAGTAGCATAGAAGTAGCAGTTAAGGACCGCTGAAAAAGATGTGCCATAGTCGGCAGTTGGAGAGTAGATGTCGTTTCGTAAGAATTGTGGAAGCGAGTTCCACAGTCTAGGACCTGCAGAGCTAAAGCTTCTGTCGCCAACTGTCTTTAAGCGGAGGAATGGGACAGCTAATTTATTGTCCACACAGGACCTGAGGGCACGTACAGGCTGAAACTGATTCAGCAGTTCAGCTAGGTACGAAGGAGCCAAGCCGTGGCGGGCCTTGTGGGTCAGCGTAATAGCAGAAGCAGCAGGCTCACACAACAGATACAAACAGTTGGCGAAAAAAATTTGTATCGCAAGAAATCCCGTTCTTCGGCCACTTGATTTTGTAAGGATACGCTTCAGCCGTCTTTTTGTATTTTTTGTAGAACGCCGGATAAACTCGGTTCCAAAACTCGTAGCATCTTTTCGCCGAGTATAAAGTTGCCGGACAGCATCTTGTGCCTCGATTGGTCAACCGCCTTAAAACCCTATCAAAAGTAAAGTGTCCCATCGGTCCTGCCATGACCGCTCTGCGCCGAGAACACTTTTCGGCCAAAACCAGTAATCGCAGCCTCGCAGTCGGTGATATAAGTCCCGGCCCTTGCTTACAGGGGGTGCGAGTGCTCGGTCGCATGGCATCGGGACGGTACGGCGGGCTAATGGTGAAATGTACTTTATTGTGCACCTACTGATAACTTGACTGTGTCACTTGCTCTAGCATGCTGTCCGCTTTGAAGACAAGGACACAACTGCATGCGATAAGCTCGTTCCAGATAGCAACAACGCTGGTAATCGAGCCAAGCCAAAACCATTTACCCCCTCACTCTCCGGACATAGCTGTTTGCCTTTGTCATCCTATCCGTGACAAGAGTTTTCTGTGATATGGGCTATCGTTGTAGACAAGATTTCCCACGTGCCAGGATCTAGCTTCTTGTGCCACATAGGAGACAGCAGCACACAAAGGCAGTTAGATTCTGACGCCGTAATTTCTTGACAGGGATTTTAGTAGGTGTAGCTGCACATTTCCTTAAACTTAGTTTTCCCAATATATTTACAGTTTGGCACATCAAATAGATTTTTCTTTCTTTTTATAATGGGGCAGCGACAACACGAGTGTCCTGTATCTTTTGTGGGTTTTGACATTTTTGTTGAATCTGTAATTTTTTCATGAAAAGCCTTGCTCGGCTAAAGACATTAAAATCGTGACCTTGATTCTTGCAGGTCACCAGAAGGTCAGCACAACAGTACGGTTACATTAACAGATTACTAAAGCTACCCTTGTTTTACTGTCAGTTTGCATGCAGACAGTTCCATGGGTACTTGAGAAATATCAATAAATATGCTTTGAGAAAGATAAATTCCATAAAGCGAGGCATTATTCCTATTACTCTTACTCTCCCCCTAAGGAGAGTAAGAGTAATAGTAATCTATCTCCCTCTCTGGACCACCCTTTTTAGGAGGCCCTCAGACACCCTCACAGAGGGATGGCACCATACCACTTTATGTAAATAAAAGTACTAAGTTCAACCTGCTCTTCTAACGGAAAACGTCAACGACCACAGCGGTGACTTTGCTAACAGGATGGACATAATTTCTTTGGACTACGTTCGACTGATACCAGAAAAGATCAAAATCATTCGGAATAGATCGCAGAAAAAAGGCTTAAAGACGTATCTCATTATTTGGAACTTATCGGTTTCTACCTTAAGGGTTTTCCAGAGTACCTACCGTATCAGCGGGACCCGCTGACGGTGTACACAATCCTATAAGAACTCAGCTGCCTTGAATAAAGTGAAGTAAGTTATAGTGACTAATGACATATTTTTTCTACTTTATATTGAAAAAATTAATCCGGCACGCTATCGGAGGTCGGCAATGTGCGCCGGCTTCCAATCCAGCTCTACAGTGAGAGCGGCATTATTCGAGACGGTATAACGGCTAAGGATCACTCGACCTTCTCGTTCTGGTTATCCCTTTGCACGGCATAACATATATATATATATATATATATATATATATATATATATATATATATATAAGAATTAAACGCCGGAGCGAGCTTGAGAAACTAAAAAGGCAGCGAGAACGAACGTCAGCTCTAGCCTAGCAATCATTAACCGACGCGGAGCGAGCAGGGACGTAACCCCCGTCGAGTGAACTCGGTATCGTGAGTCCGAAAGAATCCCAAAGAGCAGCCGAAGAACTGAGTGCGCTAGCATTGTTGCTAAACTATAGCTGTCAGAGCCTCGGGAAATAAATTAATTGGTTCACTGGAGCCGTGAGCATTACTTACAGAGAAATTTCACGTACCGCCAGCGTCTTAATAAAAACTGGCTTTGCCGTTAAAAGCTCCTGACCCTTCACAACCGGACGTAGCGCATATACATCAGGAGAATGCGGAAGCCAGAACATCTGCTCAGTACCAAAATTAAAGCAAATGAAACGCTAATCAAGTGCTGGTGTCGACGAACTCATACGCGAACCTATAGGTAGCTCTTGGATTTAAAAGGTAGTTTCGGCGTACCCAGGCTGCGCCCACCTGCAGTCCACATCTCGCCTGTGGCGGCGAGGGAGATAACGGGATCCGCCCACTTCGCTTGAAAGCTTTCTGGGCCGAAGAATAATTGTGACGAGACAAGCACGTGCTATGCATTTTGGCAGGAACTAGCGCCGCCTTATGATATGGTACTCAGTTTGCTCGCGGTGCGCTACATATGAAAGTCCGAAGCGATCATCTTTGCCGCTTTTGTTGACGTTATCCTACCCATAATGACGATACCGCGATAAGTGTTTTGCAAGGTTTCGAGCATAGTGAAAATGTATGCTGCGGTTGTAAGCCGGCTGTCCGTCGTCTTCTGCAGGATTACCTGGGCAACCAGGCGGCATGCATTGCAACGCTTTGCGGGGCTGCCTTAGTGTCCCTTGGCATAGCCAGTCGCCTGCTGAGAAGGTACAAGGATCTTACGGACAAAG
This sequence comes from Cristatella mucedo, assembly GCA_009760855.2. Taxonomy (NCBI): domain Eukaryota; kingdom Metazoa; phylum Bryozoa; class Phylactolaemata; family Cristatellidae; genus Cristatella; species Cristatella mucedo. Next base: position 5,071,997 of record WPIO01000019.1, on the reverse strand, counting down.
TAGTGCTAATCACCGGCGCCAGTTCTGGAATCGGCGAAGGTTCGTATCGCAGCATCACCGTGGCTCTCAGTGCGGAAGGCGTATGGGCGGTCGAAAAATGAGTGGCAGAATTGCCTGCGTAGCACCATTGTTACAAGCGCGCTGTGGCGGCTCTTGAACTAAAGTCCGTTGCCAGAAAAACTACGCTCGTAACGGTGCAAGTCCTTGCCGACGCATGACAAATATCGGTGGAGCTGGTCCTCCGAATCACGGCGTGGCGAGTGCCCCGACACGCCCAGCTCGACGATGGTAGCATTCTAAGGTAGCAGAGTAAGGCAGCAGTAAAGAGCTCCCATACCGTAACGTAGCAAGTCCGTTCGTTTTAATTTAGACCAGTCTACTCGACAAAATTGCCCATATACAGCAGCAGCCCAAGCTCGCAATTGCCCAAAGTACAACTGACCAGCCATAGCTTGACTTAGGCTTTGTTACGACGTGTAAACCATAGATTGCGACATATCCAGCTCTTAACCGTTATGTAATGTATATCCGTCTGTTACTCCGCAGAGTCGCAAAGACTAGGGTGTTAGGCAGGAATTTTCTATTTCGCACTCCGAGCCGTAGCAGCTTCCGGTATTATGATTAAAGGTCCGCTTTAATAGCCTCAAGCACAGTCATTATGTAACTGCTTTAGCATACACACGTTTCACTCTAATTACTTGGAGGTTCTTCAGACTATTCAATGGCAGTACATCATTCGAACTGCTGTATGCTGGCTTGCTGGTTTGCCCAGTGCTCGCCCCGACCGAGGTGTGGCCGAGGTCGTGGGCTTGAGCCCCGTGGCTTTTGTGAAGCGCCTGATTAGAGATTAAGTTCTCTTAGGGTGCTATACAACTGAATTTTGTATTCTTTATATGCAGTTTGAAATAATCGCTTTTTTTGGCCTTATTCTTGACTGAAATATTGAACGTTTTATGACGAAACCTGGTTGTAATATTAGTATCCTGAGATGTGTAGAGTGATCAGTGTATGATACCGAAATGCGACTCCATGAAGCAGAACATTATGAACACGAAGCACACCATTAAGCAGAACACTAAGCGGTGTTCTCGAAAATTGGTACCTACGACAGGTCGTGAACCACCTGCATCCCCTCCTGAGGATGCATTCCCCTGAAAGCAAGCCGGTTCCGAGAATTTTGTGGATTGCCATGTGCCTTAAGTGTGTGTCCGTTCGATCGGCTTTCCTTGACGTTGCTCTGGTGCTGCATGACAGGTCGTCGGTCTAGAGCTCTCGGGCATGCTTCATTGCAGTGCGCTGTAGGCACCCGTGCAAGTAAGCATTGACTGTCTGAAAAATGAGTGTGGGGAAACCGATCCGTGAATGTGTATCACACCGACTGAGTGAGTGTACCTCTGCCTGCCCATGGACAGATCCTCAAGGCTAGCTGCTGCCACTGCTTCGGCTTTGTCACTTTACTGATAAGGAAACGTTTCTTTTGTATTACCTGCCCCTGCATCTGTCTCAAGAGCGGCTGAGGATCAGCGAAAATAAGGCCATTGTGTGTCAAGCTTGTCAGTGTTCAATGTTTGTATGGTGCACTGGCAGTTACGACAGTCCTTGATACTCTCTGTTCAAGCTCTTTGTGGCATTTGGTGTGTACTAGGTTACCGATTAGTGATAGGCACTGCTTAGTGTACAATATTTGCCGTGAATGCCAACAAACCGTTTTGCTGCCGCTGCATCAGATGCCGTTGATCTCTATTGCATCGGTAGTTGCTCGATATTTGGCTTACTGTGATCTGAGCGACTGCTTGCTCACGTGCTCAGTGGTTCGATCACTTTCTTGCTCTGTCAGTGGCTCGGCTGCCTGTGGCCGCTATCACTGCAGCAGCCATAGGCGTAGTCCCAGGATATAGTCCCAGGAAATTGAGCCATCTGGATGTCTCAAACCTGTTGTCACACAAATTTGCCCATTCCTGCTGCAGTTGCTGCTGTCGGTGCATACACCAAGTTTAGTTACTCTTAGTGATTGAGCTTATTGCTATGCCTTCATGTTCTGAAGTAGTTAATGTACCTGTCAAGAGCTTTGAATAGCGCTACCAGTGCATGACCTGAATGCAGAGTACTCTGGAAGGCAACGTTGGGTAGTAATCCGGGTCTGCTATCTTCGATGGCTAGACTATTTAGGTAATCGTGTAGATGGAATGTATACATCATCTTATTGTTCTAACCACCTGTGCAAAAATTAAAGTTACATGGGTCGCCTGAAGGTTTCGTTGTTTGCTGCTGCTGTTTTATGTTAATAATAATATTAATACATTTCTATAGTTCTCCCAGAGAACTCAATCTCTTTCTAGGCACCTTACATATGCTGTAAAAAAATGACCACGTGGTTAGTGGTAATCTGCACCACTGTCAACATGCCTAATACCGTTTGTGGTAACATCCATAGTGACAACATGCATATTATGGTTTGTGGCAACTGTGAGGGAAAATGAGTCAGGAGCGTGCTAGCACTTGTCCTACGAGGGATCAGACTGCCTAAGCAGTAGCAGGCTCTCGAGAGGTTGAGGGGCTGACAAAGGCTCTCGGCGGATGTCTCCCGCACAAATCCATGCATTGGGAGCATCCGTGCAGACATCCATCTACCACAAACTGCCGACAGCTGCTGGGCAGGTTTGGAGCAAGCAACGGGTCGACAGTGCCTAAACAATGCATGCACAGAATATAAATGCTGCTTAGGAGAACAGAGAGAAGAGAGAGGGCTAGACCCTTCGATGCCGGCAGCCTAGACTGGGCTTGGCTGGCGTGTTTTCTGATAATAAAGTGTTTATTCTTGGAGCCAGGAGACTTGTTGCTCGGTCGCGCTACCCAGCCCGACGATGGGTCGTACAGATGGCTGTCACAGTAATGTGCACAGTGTCAGCACATATAAGCACACATTCTCCAAATCACAAGGACCTAGAGAATGTTATCATGAACAAGTCGGATTTTAGCTTCGTTTTAAATGTCGTCTTGACAGGGGCTGTCGTGACGTCAGTCAGGAATGAGTTCCAGGCTTTGGGAGCATACGAACTAACAGCACGGTCTCCAAAGAATTTGAGGTTGGTTCTAGCCATAGTTAAACGATTTGAGTCAGTAAAGTGGGTGGCACGATGCCTAGACCGGTTGGAGAGTAGTTCTGATAGGTAGGTGGAGCCAGAGAATGAAGGGACCTAAAAGTAAATGACAGAACCTTAAAGCCAATGCGCTGCTGGATTGGGAGCCAGTGCAGGTCGGCCAGAAGTTGAAACCCCCGACCGTCCATGGAGAGGGAAGACCCACTAAAAATGCTCCCGTCATCGTTTTTCTAGGAGATGTAACGTGCCAAGATTAGTCGGTTAGCCGGTCTGGCTTCTCTGTCAGCAAGATAGACCAGGTGGGAGAATCCATCGCCAAGGCAACATCCTCCCTGGACTCTGCAACTTCAGGTCGTCGCTCTACCTCAACGTGCACCTTCAACCCGGCCCCTGCTGACTTCATCGCAGAGTTCATTTCCTGGTCGAAGAGTCTGAGGAGACCTCTAGCCCTTTACGCTCCCCATGCGCACTGTTCTCCTTCTGAGCTGCCTAGATTTACTGCTGCCCTGAGTAACTAACACGATAGATACGTCCATAGCAGCAGGTTTGGTCCCAGCACATTCCCAAGAAGCTATTGCCAGACCACTCATTTATAAGTCGACACTAGACCAGGAGAACGTTAAGATCTTGTGCTGCTTCATTGACTTTTTGTTGCTCATTGCAGCGCTTGCCAGTGGGTTTCTGAGAAGTGGCTGTCGGCTCGTCCTCGCTGCAAGAACCGTCGCCAAATTGGAGCAGCTCAAGGCACAGCTGATCGATATTCACAAAGTGAGCAGCCGCCCGTGTTGCTGCTATGCAGATGGCAGATGCCGTTTGGGGGATGCCTCTGTCTGCATTTCCTGTGCTACTCTCGGGGTGCATATTGAGCGGGTGCAATGCAGACAGACGATTGGTGTGACGCTCAGCCTCAGCCTTGATGAAGGTTTTCTTTTTTGGTGAGGCAAGTGCCATTCCAGAGTTTGGACATTGGTGCCACGTCACCGACCACGGCTGCAGCCACCACCCTCTCCTCCCCTCCCCTCCCCCCCCCCCGATGAAATTGGCTTGGCAGGGGAATGAACAGAGTGCACAGCGTGAACTCAGCTGTGGTAACAGCAGCTGCACTCGGCATGTGGCTTGCTGCTCCAACGTTGCTTCGGACCTTGCTGATCTCTGCCACCTCGATCTGCTTTGCCGAGACTTTCCCCGTGGACTCGCACAATCTGTGCAGCGGATGGGCTCTCTTATTGCTGACTCCTGCAGACGTAATGGTTGCAGCTTGCCACCAAATTTGCAATTGACAAATGCACGCTCGAACGAGGGCGGTAGCAGCGCACCAGATTCAGTTCGAGCACGCTCGGCTTGAAGGGCAGTGCCATAGAAAGCTGTTCACGATAGATTGATCGGGTTAAAGAGCTGGACTAAAGAGCTGGACTGGTAGCGCCACTGAGATTACGTGCCGGTTACATGCTGGAGGCAAACATTTTTCGGCATCCCAGTCCCATGCCAGCCGGCCTTCAGCAGCTATCTATTGTGAAATTGCATGCACAAAAAGCGCTTGCGTATGTGGGCATTGCTCTGCGACAGAGCAAAGGTGTATTCAACTAAAGCCGGCCTCAATCTTGCTCCTATTTGTCTAAACTAGCGGCTGCTCGGCATTGCAGGTGGCAGCTGATCGGATTAAAGTTGTCTACCTGGATCTGGCCAATCACTCGACCATTCCGCCTTCAGCCAATCAGTGTTTGGGCTGCTTCGGGCATATCGACATACTGGTCAACAATGCTGGTATCGGCTCCAAGGGCCAAGTTGTTAGTACCTCCCTGGATGTGTACAAGCAAATCATGAATGTCAACTACTTTGGTCAAGTTGCTCTGACTAAAGGTACTGCCGTGCCGACTTTTGCATCCCAACCTGCTTCTCGGGACTGCTTCTTAGACGTACATCTTGCCTTGCCACTGCAGCACTGTAGCATCTCACCTCTTTCTACACAGTGTGTTCAGCAAATTGCAAGCAGTGATGGTGCTAGTCCATGTCAAGTCAAATCAGTCGTGTTTCGACCTCAAGGTCCTGTAACTCACTCCTTGGTCCTGTCATTCTCTTGCTTCGGCCTCATTATCTGAACTACTCACTCGTCGGTTCTCCGCTCACTCTGGTCGTTTCCCAGTTCTTTAGAGACTGTTTTCAGTTATTATGCTCCTAGGCCATGGCCTCTATACTCGTGTCACGGAAGCCTTTCGATTTGACGACATTTAAAGTGAAACTTAAGAAACCCACCTTTTCTTCACAGCCTCTGTTTTGCACTAGTGATTAGCAATGTATGTGCTTAAGTCTGTAGTCGGCCATTGTTCATGTTACTATTACTAATTATTAGACCCAGACTGGATTGGGGAGGGGGACGGGATCGGCAAAAAACCCAAAATCTGAAAAAAACAAGTCCGAAAGCTAATCCGTAATCTACTCTAGGCTCGTTGCACATGCATATGCACATACTATTCGTGTTGAAATGCACTGTTTATCAGTCAATGAGTCGTTGTACATGCAAAGCAATCGCTGAACATCATCGATGGCACAAGCCGCCGGCATCCTACTGATCAAAATCTTAGACAACTGGGGTATCCCGGATTTGTGTTCCTTTTGAGTTAGTTTCGGCAGTGAGAGGCACCGAGAGGCTTCCTTTGTAGCTTGTTTTTCCTGTTATTGTCCATGATAGATATGCTTATATTCTGCTCGCATTGCTCCTTTTTGTTCCCGATTCGTTGCTGTGAAAACTCGCCGGTCCGAAGTGGCTGGCAGAAACCACGGCCCCACACAAAGTAGATTATACACGCGTCCATTGCTTACCAAAGGCAGGCACGGCGCGACTACCGGTCGGTCGCTCACTCGGCGGTGGCGCTTTTTATTCAACCAGCTCAGCTGGTCCAAGCGGAAGCTGACGAAGTGTCAGTCGCCAATGCGGGCGACGGCCAATAGGGTGTGGTAGTGCAGAGCACGAAAGCTGCTGGAATGCTACTGCTCCCTATCCCTTGGACAGCCCTCTTCTTATAAGCTCATAGTCGTCTGAAGTTGTAGCAATTTCAACTAGCTAGTGTGCATGTTCCAACTGCATAAGCAAATTAGCAAATTGCATCCCCATTGTTTTAACTGCATTTAAGCCAGTCTTTCGCGGAGAGGTTTTCAATCATAAGCATTTCCCTATTTCCGACACTCCTTCAACGTTGGCGGCACCTGTAAATTATCTGCATCTGACCTATTTACTTGCTGATTAAGCCTTTGCACACAGTCTCAACAATCGCACCAAACTTACACTGCTAGTAAAGTTGATTACATATTTGAGGCATCAGAGGATTTGCTAGTGACTCCTGCAACCCACCTCAGTATTCGTTTGCATGCATGGCCACAAAACAATCTTGACCTCTTGAGACACAAAGGCTGTCTTTCCTTGTATCAGCCTTGCTGGTACAATTAAACTGTAAAACAAATTCTCGAATTTCCCTTGGAGGCTGGGGTTAGCCAAATACTCTAGATCTTGGACCCATAACAGCCCATGTTGAGACGTCGCATAGGGTTATCTCGTTGAGTATGTCTTTTATCGAGTCCCAGTGCTGCCGTCTGCTGTTCTGGGGGGGGGGGGCATTGTCAAAAATGCTCTTCTTTACAAGGCACGCGAACTGGTTCAGCTCTTGCATTGAAAGATGGATAGATTCCGGTGCAAACTTCAGCATGTGTAGTTAAGCAAGTTCAATGGGGACATAAATAAAATTTAACACGGACAAAACGAATACTGTGAAGATCATGTGCTTTTTTAGTATCTGTTTAAATGTCAAGTAAGGGGATGTCATGACGTCAGTCGGAAGTGGGATCCAGGCTTTGGGAGCACACGAACCTAAGGCACGGTATCCAAAGGATTTGAGATGGTAAGAGGTGCAGCCAAGCGACTTGATTCGAAAGGGCCGCATGTAGGAGCGTTTCAGATTAGTAATCTGGAGCACACAAAAATGAATGGACTTAAAAGTAAGTGACAATACCTTAAAGTCGATACTATGCTCAATGGTGTGCTAGTGCAGGTCAAAGGTTAGAAATGGTATAATGCGATAGTTTCGACATTCACTACAGACATACCTAGCTGCCGAGTTTTGCATCAACTTAAGCATCCAATTGCACACTAAAGAAAGCCCACTGTTAGCAAGGTGCAGAAGTCGGTGGTTTTTCTCAAATGCATTGACCAGCTGGGTTGTGGTACCCTGGTCTATGCTAAGCCGAGTTGTTTGAACGGTGCCTAGCTGAAAATAACCCTGCTTGATTGCAGAGTTGATACGGTCATTTAATGAAAGGTCACTTTGGTGCAGGACACCCAGATTTCGGACAGATATGCCGGCCGAGCCCTTTGAGGGTTTAGCTTTCAATATCTTAGCAACACTAGGTTTTCCCATTACTGGTAAGTTGGTGCTATCTTCATTCAATTTGAGAAAGTTTGCATCCATCCAGATACATGCTGCGAGAGAGCTAAGAGAGTTGTGTGTATCAAAGCAGAGCTGTCGTTTCCTTGTATGTAGTATCCTTGTATGCCGTATCCTTGTATGCCATATCCTTGTATGCCGTATCCTTGTATGTCATCCCTTGTATGTCGTATCCTTGTATGGCCGTAGGAGTGTTCTCGTTTGACAGACCCGTGGGCTTTTGGAAAGTTAGCCAAGACGAAAATGCTAAACTGGACATATTGTGTTGCCGTGTATTTGATAGCTGTTATGCTGGATGCTACTTAAACTGAGTTATCTGTGCTTACTCGTGTAGCTGTACTTACTATTCAGGTGGTAGAAGCCATATGTATGCCAACTAGCATCTCGGCTATGCTAGCACAGTGTAATTTTTTTCAACTCCTATTTGAAGTAAGCTAAAAGATCAACACTCTATGCTCTGCTCGAAACATTTGAGCACCATCCAAAATCTGCAATAGCGTAGATTCTTTGCATATGCTGATTCTACCCAATGTAATATATCTCCATCTGTAACTCCACAAAGCCACAACGACTATGTGGGTGTTAAGCAGGAGAGTTTTGTATAGCGCACTCACAGCCTAAGCGGCTTTCGGTACGCATTCGTTAGCCAACAGACTTTATCTCACGAAACAAAGAGAAAGGGGGAAGCATAGCAGAGTCAGGAGAGCAGTTGAGGTAGTGAGTAACATGGAAGTGGCAGCTCACTACTGCTTGAAAGCATGTGCCATAGTCGGCAGCAGGGTAGTAGTTGTCGTTGCGGATGAGTCGTGGAAGTGAGTTCCACAGTCTAGGACTAGCAGAGCTTGAGCTTCTGTCGCCAACGGTCTTTAAGCGCAGGAATGGAAAAGTTAATTTATTGTCCATACAGGACCTGAGGGCACGAGGAAGCTGAAACTGGTGCAGCAGTTCAGCTAGGTATGGAGGAGCCAAGCCCTGGCAGGCCTCGTGGGTCAGCGTAAGAACTTTGCTCTGTATCCGTTGATCAAACAGCATCCATCCTAGCTCTTTTAGCAAAGGAGACATGTGGTCAAACCTCTGGGACTTGAAGACTAGCCTTGCAGCCATATTCATAGCCAGCTGCAGTGGCCTAGTTGTCATTTTTGGTTGCCCAGCCAAAAGGGAATTACAATAATCAAGCCGAGACAGAACTTAGGAGCTAGTTAAATTTTTTGCAAGCCACTGTGGAAGACAGCTCCTAATCTTAGATAGGGATTGGACATGATGGCTAGCTGTAAAAGAAGCCTTCTGGATGAAGCTTTTAAAATTTAGGCTGCTATCGAAAATGATACCTAATTTTCGAGCACGTGGTGATGGTCGCACAACAGCATCACCTATTAGAAGAGCAAAGCCTTTTAATTCATCCACACGCTTAGGGTGTCCTATGAGCAGCAGTTCAGTTTTATCGTCATTTAGTTTTAAGAAGTTTTCTGACATCCAGGATCGAATGTTAGCAACCCAAGCATTCAGTTTATCAGTTGTTTCAGCAGATTCTGACGGTTTTAACGACAAAAACAGGTGAGTATCGTCAGCATAAAAGCGATTTCCTATTCCACGGGCCTTAATAACTTTCCCAGATGTGACCCTACCAATCAATTGATTTGTATCCTTATCAGCCTTTGGTAAATGCTTAGAAAAAGATTTAGTTCGTATTGGGCGCTGTGAGAAAACGGTAGGTAAATAGTGTCGGTTTGTTCGCACAGAAGAGAGCCAGCCGATGCCCAACACCGACAGTTTATTACCAACGAATGGAGACCCAGAGCTCACGGCTCCCCTCGGCCCCTACTCTCACTCGACTCTTCTCCTCGACCCAGGCTGTCCCTTGGCCGACCCCGATGGTGAATCCACCATCTGTTCACCAGCGGGTTATCGGCCTATCGGCCGGTGTCTACGCCTCATTAGAAACTAACCACAGCTGTGCACAGGCCCCTCTCGGGGATGCTCCCACCAGCTGTTGAGGGAAGGAGCGGTACCAGCCCGCATGCAATTGAACTACAAATAGTATTATATTGCTTCTCGGGTCTGCAATTTGGTCTCTGCCTGCATTCTGTTATATCCGGCTGGCTTTGTGGCTGTGGTCACAACTGGGCATATACCAAAATTCTAAATGACAAAATTGTATACTATGACAGTGTGTGCTGGCTTCTGAATTCAAGTTGAAGAATCCTGTCGTGGATCGGTATGTGCAACACAGTGAAAAATTCTAACTCGGTTGTTATTTGGTAGCTTGCCTGGGTGTCTCTTGTCACGTTAACCTCGAATATTACTTGCCTCTGCTTTTCATCAGGGTCATGTATGTGATCAGCACGTCACTGCTTTCTGATGCTCTCGTTTGAGGCAAGCATCAGAGGACGGTCGAAACTTGATGAGTAGCAATAACACGGCACGTGTGTATTGTGAAAGGGTTGTCTGTTCAAGTGGAGTTTGTTATGGAGCTTGCTTTTGCCCTTGCCTTTTGAATTAGGGCCTGGGGTCCTCCCTGGTTCAACTCGTAAGACCAGAGAGAGAGAGAGAGAGAGAGAGAGAGAGAGAGAGAGAGAGAGAGAGAGAGAGAGAGAGAGAGAGAGAGAGAGAGAGAGAGAGAGAGAGAGAGAGAGGAGAGGGGGGGAGAGAGAGGAGAGAGAGAGAGAGAGAGAGAGAGAGAGAGAGAGAGAGAGAGAGAGAGAGAGAGAGAGAGAGGAGAGAGAGAGAGAGAGAGAGAGAGAGAGAGAGAGAGAGAGAGAGAGCAGGAGAGAGAGAGACGGGGAGAGCAATAGAGAGAGAGAGAGAGAGAACTTCCTTTTTTATCTGAAAACACTGCAGCAACAATCGTTTGGGCTTGTTTCATTTACAGGCTGTAGAAGCCTGGCCTTTGGCTCGGCCTAATTATTGCTAGCAGGTATTTGTCTGCTTGCGATTGCTACAGTTAGAGGCAGCTCAGCAAGAACCAGTGATGCCGTAGATGATAAGAATACACTGCATCGAGCTCACTCTTTCATGCTATGCTGTTGTTTTTCGACTGGGCTAGCTCCCTAGCTTAGTGTTTACTGTGATGTACTTTCTTTGCACAATGCGGTTCTGGATTCAAATGCTTCTGATCGGAGAATATTTTTTGCACGTCGATTGACATTGCCATCACTGAAGCCCAAAGTATGTACCTAGCACTGGGGTTGAGATGGCAACCTCGTAGAAGCTTTAAGCAGGCCTTCACCGGGCCACCTGTGCAATGCATTTTTACGTGTGGATAAGGTCATACAGCTCACTTCAAATCTTTCATATGTGTTAATGGTGAAGGGGGTTGTTTTTATTCTTGCAGAGATTTTGCCATCAATGATAAGCAGAAGATCTGGGTCCATCGTTGCGATGAGCAGCTTACAAGGACGGTTTGCAATTCCTTTTTCTTCTGCATGTAAGTGCTGCTTGTTATCCTGGGATCCATGTGGTCCATGGCACTGTAGCAGCATTTCGAGAGACATATTTAGTTATGACCTTTGCCTTTTTTCTACGTTCCACTTTTGTCACTAATTGGCTAGTTTTTGCTGGTTTCGTGCACTAGGTATCTTAGGGTTTATTGTTTCTATCAGTATCTAACAGTTACCTATTATCTCTGAAATTTTCATATCTCACTGCCAGTGCCATGCACAGAAGTTATAAATTGTACGACCAGCAGCAATCGGTTTCTTCTCAAATAGCAGGTTGCCTGATTTAACACTCACTTACATATTGCTTTGTCAAGCCAGGAGATGACTTGATGTGTCCACCCCATCGGGAAGTTGGGTTTGCTTAGCTGTCGTTGCTATGGTTCTTGATTCCTGGTAAGAAAAGAGAGTGGGCATGCTGACCTGCTCCTTTTTATATGCTTCATTGTCATTCTTGTTCAATATGCTTCATTATCATTATATTTATTAGTTCCACCTGATTTGGCTTAGTGATTGGGAAAAAATTTTGTTTGAGATACAAGTGGCAAATTCTAGCAGGACTTTGAGGCAAGCCATCTTAACGTTCTTGAGTTGGGCAAGACTCATAGTAGTCCTTTAGGGTTGTGCCACCGAAATAACGATCTGTCTCGTCTGAGCCGTGCCATACAGGTGCCCTCAGACTCCCCTGTTTGTTTGTGCACATTTATCCAGCATCTGGGAAGTTGGGAAAAAGAACTCGTGGCTTCGTTGTGAATGGACTGAGCTGTACGTGCCACATTGGGAGCTAGCTGTTTCCATGTGTGCATGATGCGCTCACTGTTTGAAGCAGTAGCAGAGCCAGAGGGCAAGGGGGCATTTGCCACCCCTCCCCCCATACAACGGGGCAGCTACCTGGGCTGCCCTCTATTCCTATGCCCCCGACCGTAACAAACGACGAAATTATATCTTGATTTCACTCGACTAGCAACCACCGAGTTCGTGTCGAATAAAGGCTGTGATTGTGGGCTATATTTTTCCTTAACTGTGGGTCTATCCCCCCTACATAAAAATTGTGTTGGCCTTCACCCCTCACTAGATGAAAATCGTGGCTCCACCACTCGTTGGAAGCTTTAGCTGATGAAGTCATTCCTTCTTAAGGACCCCACCAGCACTCCGGCTGAATGCCTCTGCACCACTGCAAGTTTCACCGTGCGAATTATGCGGTAGTTTGCTGGCCGTGACTTCTTTGCTTCACCATGCAGATTGCCGTGTGTGCAAAGGAATGGCATCAACGAGGTTTTTGAATGCAGTTGGAAGGGTATGGCTGCCGTGTCCTTCTTTTTATGGGTATCTCTGACTTTGCCATCGTTTTGATGTAGGCTGTGTGGTTGCTTGATTACGATTGTCGTGTCCCAAGCATATTGGATCACCTCCTGATAACTTGAAAAGCTTGCTAACTGATTCACTTTTTTTTTAATTTAATGCATGTTGGTGTCCAGACTCATCCGTGGGAAAGCTTGCCAGCTCTAAAATCCCACTTACTCTGCACTGCGATCAGCGGTGCCGGGGTGTTGGTGGCGGTGAAGTCCACCACTCACATCCCCCCACTAATTTCCCGGCCGAGTGCTCGGTTGGTGCTCACACAAAAAGAGCCTGTCACTGACGCTGACTGCAAGCGCCGGTGCATTGATGAGTTTGGCACTCTGCCTTTATTCATTAGATTTCTATCTCTGGGCTTAGAAAAACTTTTGCAGTATATTACGTCCTTTGTGTCCGTGAAGTATCCATCTGTATACATCTATGTGGTAGTATTTGTGTATATTGTATGTATTGTTGGGTGTATGTGCACTTTCCTCAAGGAATCTTCTTAGTGAAAAGAGTCAGGAACATCAGAAAATGTAACCCTGAACCGCATCAATTATATGCTGCTCCAAGAGCTGTGCTGTTGTCTTTGTGTGTGTAAGTGTGCTTGCTTGCGTGTGAGTTCACCTGTGTTTGTGCGACTGCTCACATGCAATGCTGGCCAGAAATTCCATGCACCCTACGGAATCAAGATATAATTTCAAATATTCTAAGGTTGCATTCCTTTCAGCCAAAAGAAATTCTACTTCAACGCTGGATTCGCCTGAGTAAACCACACTGAAAATTGCTAGTGCACGCTACCACATTAGTTTTACTACTGAGTGTAAAACAAACATGCGGACCAAGCTCAATTTGTAGTCTCAGAAGCGACTCCCGGCCTTCGACCTAGCAGGCATTTTCAAGGATTTCTTTTGGATTGAATTGGCAGATCACTGCAAAGCAAGATTTTTTGGATGCACCAAGAATCCTCCTCTCAAAAAATGCATCTCTTCAGCTATGTGTGGCACTTGCTTAGTAGCAATCAAGGATTTGAAGCAGACCATTGCGCATGTGCAGCTGTATGCCAGACGTGGTTCGAAACAGTGTTGACCAAAATAATCTGCCCATTCTGAAAAAAGGAATTAAAAGAGACTTTCAAACTAGATATCGACTCGTTATGTATAACGAATCCAGGCACCTAATTGAACTTCCGTTTCATACTCTCAGCGGGCACAAGAATAATAATAATAATAACATACTTGATAAAGCGCCCTCAGAGAAGGATCATAAATTTGCTATCGCTGGTCCAAAAAATGGGGCAGCAGTCGTCAGCTGTAAAATGGGCATATTGGCATGCCCTTTGCTGACGGATTTTTCATTGCCACATGTTAATTGATGGCTTGCATTTGCTAACATTTCTAAAAATGCCATGTTCCAAAAAGTTTCATGCAAACTATATACACCCTTACCACTGGCCACTTCTGAGGACTTGGAGTGAACTCGTTCTCTCCAAGTGGCTTGGAGAGAACGAGTTCTCTCCAAGTGGGGATTTTTGTTTGCCCTGTTCAGCTGGTATCAGCAGGTTTTTTATCATCCCTTTGTCGGCACAAATGGCCGACCGTAGCCGTTGGTGCTGCGATACTGAACACTCTTCTTCAGGTTGTATTACCTTGAAGTCCCCTTCTTTACGCCAAGCCTATATGCCACATTTGTGTTGCTGAGACCTATTTTATGATAGGCATCGATTTGGTCTTTAATTCCATCGTATTGGCAGAGTTCTACATTCAAGTTGTGGTCGGTAAAAGGAACTATCGTTTCCGACCGCCTAGATGTTTTTGCTTCTAGTAGTTATCATAAACCTGTCCGCCGACAGTGAGCGCGGAGCACGTAAACACTCGAGGTGTTTGTACAAGTAGGCCCACATTGCCAGTGCGACTTCCGGAAGCAAATGGTTGCTCAGCCAATGATGTGTATGTCTCACGTAAGTACTTATGCGTGTATGTGTATATATGCACTGCATGTTTACAAACAATACTGGCCTAAAAATGCTCACATTGGAAATTCCGATACTCAAAACACTGCCGATTTTTATGAAATCGGGTTCGGAAAATGCTACCAGAAGGTAGGATTAGCATGAGGAAGCAGCATGTGTGGAGAATTGTGCATGCTGCCACCCTTGGTTTGCGTATCGGGTGCTAAAAACATGTGAAGCGAACTAACTTGTTTCAAGCGGGTTTGGAAATAGCCCGAGTTGTTGATAGCGTCATCAAAACACTGCAAAGTAAGATTTAGTGGATATGTCAAGTATTCCCTCTCAAAGAATGCATCTCAAAGACTCGGTTGGGTACCTCTGGAAAACTCAAGGTTTGAGAATCTGGTTTTTCACATTCTCAGATCTAGGTCGGATATAGTTTGAGACTGCACAAGAAGTAGATGGTGCGGTATGAACCAGAAACCTCCCAGCTATGTGTTCTGATGAAACGAGAGCAAAAACCATAATGATCTGAAGGTTATAAAAAGTATCCGGCAAGCCTATACGACGGAAGTTCAATTTAGTAGCTGCATTTGGTATACATGGTGAGTCCAGAAATATCTGTAGGAAGCACTTAAAAAGGAATCCTTAATTCCGTGTTAGTCAGAAAATGCTACTGTGGGTTTTTTCGGTACATTTTCCACCACCTTCTTGCATAGTTCCGAACGATGTCCGGCTTAGGGCTGTGCATGATGCGCAAAATAGCTTGGTTCACATCCTTGAATAATACTGGGTATTATTATTATTGACGTGTTTAATATATATATATATATATATATATATATATATATATATATAATGTGTGACACTGTGGCTGTGATCTGAACATTGAGAAAGGGTGATAGTTGATGTATCTAGTTAACGTTATTTAGAAATGTTCTGACATTGTCACCAAACATTATCCGTCAAAAATGGCTACTGTCAGGTTCGTTTCTTCTGTCGCATTTGCACCTTGCAAGTAAACCAAGGTGGTGGTGGGCTCTATTTATCACCAACATTATTAACTACTGTGAATCATGTGTCCTGGTTGCATTTTGTTGACCAAGAGTTCATAAAATGACAGAGCATTTACTGGTTATATCTTGATTCCCAGTTGCATCTTTTTTTTCGGACCAGCAGTGTATTTGTGACCATGTGTGTGTGCTTGAGTCCTTAGCATGGACTGCCGGCTGCGATGGTTGTGACCGGCATTCTCTAGCCTTTTACTTTCTAGGCTGTATGAAGTTCCATCCCCACTCGTTATCCCGTTTCACTTCGTCGTGCTTAACTAGGACCAGTCGAAAAGGCAAAAGTCAAGGAAGCCGTCTTTCTTGCGTTATCTATATTAAGTTGGCAAGTCCTCTGGACTCGTGCGGACATTTGCTTGGGGTTGACACGCTGTGTACTTTCTCAGGCCTGCTGATCACATTGCCTTAATAATAATAATAATAATGCACTTGATAAAGCGCCCTCAGAGAACTCAATCTCTCGCTAGGTGCTTTACATTTGATGCAAAGGGAAAGGCAATTGAATGGTGAGTAATATCATGCTTGATAAACAAAAAAATGAATAACATGGTTAGGGGTGACATGCACAGGGTCAGCATGCAAATGTGGTTAGTGGCAGCATGCACAGTGTCAGCAGGCATAAGCACATCAAGGACGAATCACAGGGACCCACTAAATGCTGTCCTAAAATAGGTGTGTTTTTAAGTTCTTTTTAAATGTGGTCAGGTCAGGGGATGTTCTGACACAGGTCGGGAGAGAGTTCCAGGCTGTGGGAGCATACGAACTAAATGCACGGTCTCCAAAGGATTTAAGGTTTGCACGAGGTATTTGTAGTCTGTTGGATTCCGAAAAGTGGGTGGTACGATGCTTGGCCTGATGGGGTAATATATCTGAGAGATAGGCTGGAGCCATAGAATGAAGGGACCTAAAAGTGAGCGACATAACCTTGAAGTCGATCCGTTGCTTGACTGGTAGCCAGTGCAGGTCGGCGAGAAGTGGAGTAATGTGGCAACTGTGACGCTCATGACAGACAAGCCTAGCTGCGGAGTTTTGCACCAGCTGTAATCGCCTGATCGCACATGCTGGTAGGCCAGTAAGCAGTGGTGGGGGTGCCTCACTAGTTGCCATCATCTCTGTTGTACCACCTCAGCAAGCTCATTTGGGCACCAGATTAATGCTTTTTACCCAATACGAAGTGAGCAACACGCCATGCCACTTGCTCTATTGTAATGTACACCAGCATGAAGGCCTGTTAGAAGAGGATTTCATGTACCTGTGTGTGCGTGCATGTGGCGAGGCTGCTGTGCTTACAAGGGCAATGTGTACTGTGCTGTTCGGTGCTTGCTCTAGACAGCACTGCGCTCGTGAATTTTGGCATCAGTTCTAGTAAAATAGTAATAATGCCGATAACAATAAAGTACTTTGCAGATGCTAGAAAGGAAGCATGGCGATTGATCAATGACAGTGTGTACAATTTCAGCATGTATACACACAGAGGCGTAAGGCAGATTTGACCGTGGAGGTTAGGTGGTTATCTAGTGAAAGGTCATTTTGGAGCAGGACACCCCGGCTTGCAGAAGCTACCGGAGATATACTGGTCGGACCCATTTATTGAGGATTATGCAGTTAGGTTGCTGAGTGAAACTAGCTTTGCCCATAGCTATTAATTGGTTTATCGTCATTCAGTTTGAGAAAGTGTGCTGTCATCCAAGTGCAAATGTCACCAATACAAGCTGCAGGGTAGTTGAGAGAGTTTGAGATATTGGAAGGCAAGAAGAGATTGAAGTACAGGTAAAGCTGTGTGTCATCTGCAGAAAAGTGAAAGCCGATGTTGTCCTTGGCAATTACAGTGAAAAGAGGGAGAGTATAAATTGTCAATGAATTGGACCTAACCCTGAGGATGCCGCATGATTTTAGGGCTCACTGGATAACCAGCGGCCATTGATATCTAGTCTCTGAGATAAGACATAAACCATTGCAGTGCAGCACTTGTGATGCCTACATGAGCCAATGGGCTCTCATTGGTATTACAAGTTCAACATCACCGGCTTGCTTACATTGTGCAAATCAGAATATATTGCCTCTAGCTTCTGGTTTCGGCATGCCATCGCTACCTGTATCTATCTTAACACTTGTAATATAAGTCTTAGCCCAGAGATAATGTACTCGCTCTTCACGACTCTGGTCGAAGGTTTGAGTCCTGCAGTAGCCAGTCCTTTACTGCCCACTGCTATCGGTTGTGATAGCCGTTAAGGCTTTTCTGCTGCTATATAAATGAGGCTGTTAAATCAGCCTAACATTTTTACTGTTAGTTGCAATAACATGTGCACAACCTCCCTTACGTCCTGATATGGTTGAGTAGCTAGGGCATCCAGCTTTAATTACCAAATGTCGTGATGTCAGCTAATAAAGTCCCTTTTAACAAGCATTACTATATCCCGGGGATACCCTAGCATTTTGTAGAAGCACCGTATCATCATGTAAAGGATTTATGATTACTATTATTACTGTGAATGATTATTAATTACTATTGTGATCGTTATTCCCTTTGCAGCAAATGTAAAGCACCTAGAAAGAGATTGAGTTCTCTGAGGGCGCTTTATCAAGTACATTATTATTATTATTATTATTATGCACATTGCCCTTCCACCTTATGCCAAGTAGCAGAACGATTGCCTTCGGACCCCTTATTTCTTAATTGGTATGTACTTGATTGTTTGTGCAGTTTGCTTGGATCTGCTTCTTAGCTGATACTATAGATCTAGGCCTATACTGGTTTTTTGGACCAGTCAACAAGCTCTTCAAAGTTGCCATACTCGTAGCCTCGGAAACAAGCCCATTGGTATTTTGCCTTGGTCCGAAATGCATCTGTTTTTTCGTCTTTCCCCTCTCTCATAGTTGTCGCATTTGGTGCCACTAGATAGCGTTCATGGTTTTTTAAATTATGAGGGAGTTGCTCCCCGTCTAGGGCGAGAGCAATAATCATCTGTCGTGGACTGGAGTTGTCATCCAGCATGGACTGGAGTGGTTATCTGTCTTGTTCTGGGGTTTCCACATAGTGTGGACTGGTGTTAAGAATGCCTCATTCGACCGCTACTGCCTTTTGCAGACGGTGCTTCAAAGCATGCTTTGCAAGCCTACTGCGACTCGCTGAGAGCAGAGACTACTGGACAGAACATTCACGTGCTCGTGGTCAGTCCGAGCTACGTAGACACAAATTTCTTTGCTCACCGTCTGCTAAAGGATGGCACCACTGCAGGTTGGCCTCACGAGTTCGCGTTGCATTTGCTGGACTGTACTTAATACGACACTTGCCGTGCTGAATTGAGGTTTTCCACGGGGGGGGGGGTGCACACGTTCCACGAACTCATAGCAATTGATTTTGCTGAGCCCTGAGCACGGCTGCGCAGGGCTCAGCAAAGCTGCCCATAAGCAGCCAATGCTGCTTTTAACTTGTGGCTACTGTTTTAGGAGCTGATGACCAGCTTAAAATTAAAGGTATGGCTAGCGAATATGTCGCCAATGAGACTGTCACCGCTCTGAGGCAGGGAAAGACCGAACTGGCCCTCGGGCCTCTGCACCACCGCCTGGCGGTCTACTTGCGTGTCTTGGCACCACGCCTTCATGCTACGATAATGAGCCGTATGAACCAGAGCAACATGTAGCTTCAGCCCATTGCACGTGCTCTGCAGTCTACATCAGCTCGTGCGGCTACTACCTCTTACCCAGAACGAGATTCTGATCGGCGATGTTTGTTGATGAATCGGCCTCTAGCTGCTGGCGGGACAGGACTTTGTGCCTGTTTGTACATGAGTCTGCTATCATGTGAGTCTGCTGCCATGATCCCAGGTACCTACGAACTGGCACAATCGTATGCCAAATGCGCAGTGTCATTGCTGGCATCAAGCGGCAGCTAGATATATGAAATAAAGTAAGCAAGTACAAGTTAGCTTATTACAGCCTGATTTGTATATCGGCAAAATAGCCTTTGTAGCTATCACGCTGCTTGCAGCAGTCAATAAAGGATTGTTCCAGAACTCAAAGGATTGTTCTAGGACTTCAGACTCAAACCCGTGGCCTGAGTCGGTAAGTGCAAGCACCTTACCTCAAGGTTAATGTCTGTTTTGTTTTTAGTATACAGTAAGCCCTCCCCCCCCCCGACTTACGAACTGGATAGGGATCTAAAAACTGTCGTAAGTCGAATTTTCGTGTCGAGAATGATGAAGGATACTTCCTACGTTATACGTTCTGACGAAGACAGAGATTAACGAAAGAGGCAAACGAATTGATTTATTTTTACAAACACATAGTAAATAAGAAATAAATAAGATTAAGTAAATATGATTATGTCTACATACCATAACGTGGATTGCTTATGGGCATGAAGAAGCTGGAAGTTGTAGTACTGTACATTGAGTACTTTTGGGAGGAGGGTGTGGCGGAGTTGGACGTTTATTGCTGGAGAATCATCAATTCCCTCTTCCTCTAAAACCTTGTGACAGGCAAATGGTTGAGGTTAATCAGCTGCTTTGCTAGTGGATGGTTGAGGTTTACTCGTTTCTATTTTGATGAAATTAGAATCGAGCTTTGACTGTCTTGTTTGTTTTTCCTTTCTTGGAATAACAGGCAAGAGAATCGGTTACTTGACTTTCAAGTTTAACGTATCGTTCGAAGTTGCAGTCATTTTTTCTAGCATTCGTATTCCATGAGCGCTAGAGGAGAATGCCTCGCCCATTTTGTATGTTAAACTTTCGTGACAGAGAGCCCTCAGTACCCACAATGGTTAGGCATCGTTTCCTCATTATTTGTGGCGTCAAATCTACTGACCGCTCGCTGATTGAAAGTTTTCTTCGCTAGATTTTGATTTTTTGTAAATGACCGTGGCCGAATTCGTTACTCCGAATTTTCGTAAGTCGGGGGGGGGGCTGACTGTACTTTGGAAACTGCTCCAGCAGCAACGGATATCGAGTACCTTGCTGTATACTCCCCTTTGCCGAATTCAGCTAAGGACCATTAGTCGATGCTGTATGGTCTGATCGAGCCTGCGCCGGTAATAGAGTGTGCTAGAGGGTAGGTGCAACGTTTACGAATCTATTCACGGACAGTCCATCTCTCGGGGTTCAAACTGAATCCCCGCAGTTTTTTCTGTCTTTATATGGTGATCGTGCTATTCAACTCTTAATTTTAGAAAACAACAAAACTTGTAATCGTTTAGCGAAGCCATATTCCAGTGCAGCAACAGATGTAATGAACAAGTTAGGAAGTACAATGCTCGCTTCTTTCCTTTGCTGCAGTAGCCGAGTCACACCACCTTGTAGGTCGTGTACTTTTAGCTTTTTATATACATTTGATTATAAATAATTGTATACGCACGCCTACCGCTCGTATGCTTAGGCTTTGCTCTCCAGGATGTAACCGTTCAAAATCAAAGGCGCTTGCATTTCAATGGTTCCATATTGACCGATAGCGACATTAATGCAACGTCGACGAGTCTCGACTTCTACCACGGTTTCAGTCTGTCTTGCCTCCACCCCAACATTAACGTTTACATTTTACTGATGAATTTAATGGAGCTAGAAAACCTCACGCAGTCCGCTTTTTATTGTGTCGACTCCGACCTCAATTCACAGGCTTGCCCTTCTGCGGTCACGTTTTTTGTTCTGCACATTGTGGGAGCTGCTCAGTTCATAAGGGTGGTAGCTTAAGCGAAAAGTGAGATAGAAGGCCGGATCAAATTTTCAACAGTCAGCGGCTTATACTGAATAATTTCCAGTTTCACGCCTGCTTCTGTTTAAACTTATTGGGAAACGCCGCTCGACGAGCCACTTTGGCACCTGCTTTGCATCCACTGTTTGCAGAGTACTGGAGCTGCAGTCAGGCACTTCGAATGGTAGAAGCCAAAATTGAGCATAGCCCGCTTGCGCTTAAGCAAGATCTTGTACAACTGGCTGCTTACATATCTTACTAAAACTCAAAACTCTCTCCTCTTTAAAATTGAAGGCTCTCTGGATTCAAAGCGTGCACATGGTTGACAAACGGTCTTCTGTCGGGTGTCATACTGTATCCCTTCCAATGTCGTTTAGGCCTGGCACAAGCTTTTCAGTGCATACGCAATTCATAGCAAGCCAGGTACATCGGTCGTTGATCGGGTGCAAAAACGACAGCGAATCATAAGGACACTGAATCATGCTTACTGTACGTAGACTTAAAACGCAGGCGAGACATTTGAAAAATTGTCTTGACCGCCTCGTTCCAATGGACGCTCGGTGTCAGCCTTTCTAGCAAGCTTAATGCAGCTCGCTAGAAGAGCATGAGGCCAGGAGCCAATCAGTACCCGATGCTTCCGTAACTAGCAAAGAACTCTACTTTAGCTGGAAGCCATCCCTTTCCGTTCTTCGCTGTTGCCTAGATTATTTAACTACTACAGGGGTTCAGCTATCGACGTCACTATCACAAGCGTCCTGCTATCAGGCTGGCCGTATGACATCGGCAACTACGTTCTATTCCAGCAGCATTCTTCAACCATTCTCGCACAGTGAAAAGCTTGGCTCAGCATCTTTTCGGCCGGTGGCTCTCAAGCCCCATGTAATGTATCTCCGTCTGTAACTCAACAAAGTCAAAGACCGTGTGGGTGTTAAGCATGAGAGTTTTGTATAGCGCACTCACAGCCTAAGCGGCTTTCGGTACGCATTTCGGTAAAAACGGGCGGAGATTTATGCCACAAAATAAAACAGGCCACCCGCAGGAATAAACTACAGCTCATCCACCTCTGGCAGTGGCGAGTTGCGGTTCAGCCATTGAGGTGCCGGACGGCCGTGCCAGACCGGCATCGCTCGCTCACACCCTGTGCTGGAATAGCGACTTCAAGTCGTCCTTTTGCCGCACCGTGCAGCTCCGACTCGGCATCAGTTGCCGAGCCGAAATCGTAAGCGACGTCTAGAAGGCTGTGGGAGGGCTCGTGATCTGCGTGAGTTAATACACAGGCTGCCTCAGCCGATTCATGTTTCGGCTCGCCGCCACCGTAACCCGTATCGGACCTTTCAGACCGCCCAACGACGTAATTTTCATGCGAGCTGGGGATGCTTCCTCTGACAGTGCCGCTACAACCGGCTGGTCTTTGGCTGGTCGCGCACGGCGTTTCTTTCTCCGTCCTCTTTCTTCGCCGTTAGTACAGTTATCCGTTGTTCAGTCGTGAAAAATTTCGATGGCATTTCTTGAAACGTTGGAGTTAGGATTTCTGGCGAAGTAGCTCTGCTTCCGCTTCCGCATTAAGGCGGCGTCTAGTTCCAACGGGATACAAGAGAGCTCTCTTCGCTCGGTCGAGCAAAAACCAAACGAAACGTCTCAACTGAATTGGCTTTTGAAACCGCAACTATTTAAGGTCAGTATTTTGTTTTGAACCAGATCGTACTTACTGCTCCCTTGAGTTGTGGTGAGTAACTCCGAAGGCAACCACCAATTACGCCTAGGATGGCTAGCTCGGCGATGTGTGCTGAGATTTGCCATTCAGCCGCCGATTCGATGTAATCTAACTTGTTCGTCAATTTCCCCCGATAACGTCCTGCATTGGACATCCTTGGAAGTAGCAGCAGTCACGCGGGCATAGTGCGGGCATAGTTTTACCGAAAGCAAGTCAGCTTTTTAGCGCCTACAAAACAAGCACGTACCAGCAGTGAGGCTCGAGAGCGTCGACTGCAAAACACAAGAACTTTGAGAACCACACGGAGGCTGCGAGGTGCTTCGGGTGCTGCTCCCTAATGCCGATACCTCGGCGGGTTGCTAACCACCCTTACCTTGCCTCTCGATTCCGAAGCTACCAGATAACTTCGGGGGGCGTCGACAAAACTATTGTTATCAATAAGGGGCAAACCTGACACCCAACATCAGCATCGCAGTTCAGGAAAAACAACCGTGCTGGAGCGATATGTTTCGCCGCACTTGGTCCACGGTCATTAAAAGTGTCTAGAGGACTGCTTGCTATTTGAGTCATCGCTAACGTGTCAGCCGAGTGGATTTATTAGGTGATTCTCATTCAAAAGGATTAGCCGCTGCACCCCTCTAAATGCTGGCAGCTGCATACAGTATCTTACGTTTCGACAAGCTCCCGCATAGCAACCGGTGTGGCGGTAGCTTAAATAGCGCCCCGCTCGCCCAGTGCACAAACCAACAGGGGCCGAGGAGTCAGTGGCTGCCAAAAACTCAGTATATCAACTAAGTAGACCTGGGGGCACTTGGTGTAGGCAAAGCTACGGGTCAATGATGAATGTAACACTCCCATGACCAATGGAAACAGCAACGATCCCTCCACCAATTAATCCTCCAGCCGACGCCAAGCGTACGAGGAGCTCTGCCTGCTGCAAAACACTCTGGCGACTTCTCGAGCCGGATGATCTCAAAATGATTATGCCTGTGACACTCTATGCCAAACCGATCGGTGACAAATACTATTCGGCCCAACGCATGGCCGGAAAGCCGTTTCGGTCAATTGGAGCGGGAATGCGAGATTACTCCAGCAATTTGACGCTCCGACAGCAAGCAAGCGACAGTACGGAAATACCGAATGCCCAAGAAAGCCACAACTCCATCAGCTAGAAGTAGATTAGTAGACTTTTGGAAAGAAGCGAAACGCGCCACACCGAACATGTTTAATTTACTAATAACTGACAAATCTTCGAAGCCCTGGAAAAAAGTACGCATTCAATGTTTGTATGCAGGCGTTAGTCAGATTTTATTTAAATAATTTGCTACCCAACGCCACACCGAGGACACTGGAAGAGACAAAAATGCACGGGTTTGCATGAAGAATTGTCTGTAGCTCCTAAGCAGCACTACCTGCTTCATCCGAAGTCGGCAATGGACTCGTTCTTCGTGCTATTGCAGAATCGCGAGAACCGCTGCAGTGAGAAGAGACAGTATCTTAGTAGTTTCATCACCCAAGTGTCGTGATTTCGCCCACATGTTCAGATCGTCCTTTCCGTTGAATGGCATTAGGCAGACATTTTTATCTTCGGCAATTGGAAGCTAGAGGGTAAATAACTTGCTAAATAACTGTCAGGCTTGCGAAGGTTGAGATAATTACTATCCGGGTAAGATATGGCAGTGAGCCAGGGATAGTTGATAATAATAATAATAATGACGATGCACTTGATAAGCACCTTCAGATAACTCAATCTCTTTCTAGGCGCTCTTTCTTTGCTGCAAAGGGAAACGCAGTTGAATGGTGAGTAATATCATGCTTGATAAACAACACGAATAACATGGTTAGGGGTGACATGCACAGGGTCAGCCTGCAAATGTGGTTAGTGGCAGCATGCACAGTGTCAGCAGGCATAAGCACATAAGGGAGGAATCACAGGGACCCACTAAATGCTGTCCTAAATAGGTGTGTTTTTAGGTTCTTTTTAAATGTGGTCAAGTCAGGGGATATTGTGATGCAAGTCGGGAGTGAGTTCCAGGCTTTGGGAGCATATGAACTAAATGCACGGTCTCCAAAGGATTTGAGGTTTGTGTGAGGTATTGGACTGTTATATAGACTGTTGGATTCCGAAAAGCGGATGGTACGATGCTTGGCCTGATGGGGGAGTATATCTGAGAGATAGGCTGGAGCCAAAGAATGGTGACCTAAAAGTGAGCGATAAACTGCTTGTCCAATTCCCTTACCCTAATCCACCGACTTACACGTAGCTTTGCTATGCAGATACTATTGACGAGGTACTACCAGTTAATGCAGAGTCGTGATTTGTTCATAAAATAATGTCATATCATTTACGGGCAGTGCGCCCATAGCAGATATGAAATGTATGCTAACTATCACGTTGAACAGCCTGCCCCTAGCAGGCTGCTTGACATGATCACCAGCGTATGTTTTATTTACATTAAATAAATGCGTTTTAGTTATCTACTTAGCTTAGGGTTTAGGATTTTGAGTTTAGTTTGTGTTTTGAGGTTTACGGTTATATTTATAATTTTGGTTAAAGCTTTTGAGTTTAGTGTCTAGGTATTGGAGAAAATCCAATTAAAATTTATAACTAAAAACGTGTTTATTTAACATAAATATAAACATATGCTGGCAACCGTGTTGAACAGTCTGACACTGTTGTAAGAACAAACGACGCCGTATTGGCTGGTACTAGGGTAACTCGCACTCTTCTTAGCAGTACCCAGTACCCAGTTTGTTAATCTTAAGATAGAGAGCTGAGCAAGCAGGTCTTGCTGTATAACCCTGTGTAGTACTAAGTTGTGTTTCCCGACTCAGAGAACAGACCTTCAAGCTACATTTTACTACTTTTTGCACAGGCTACTTCTTAAGAGTATAACCTAGACCCATTATGGCACAGTACGGTTACGTGACTGACTCTGAAGCTAACCGGGTTCCTACAGGCAGTGGAAATCTCGTGCTGCGATTACTGCCCATATATCTCGCTCAAAAATGTACAACCCCACGTGTTAGGTAACCCACACACACAAAAAGGAGTGGTGCCTGGGTAGGATTTGCTCAAAACTAACAATAAATTGTGATCCCGAAGTAGGGGGGCTCCCTATGTAACCGTAACCACCCAAGCTCAAGTAGAAAATAAAAGCATTGCTTGAGATCGACGTTGCAGAATCAGAGCTTCTATCCGGTAAAGCACTAACACGATCACAAGATGCTCTCACTCTGGGCGTCATCTTTTAAATGAACGCCTAACTGTCGACCTAAATTTTTCAGAAGACTACTTTCACGGTCAGTCATTACTTTTTTCTAACTATGATACCAATGATTCCTTTTAAACAAAAGCTCTTTGATAAGGTTCTTTCACTCAGCTAAGTACAAAAAAATGTTCTTGTTTACCGCCTCAAGAGAACTTAACCTCTATTCAGGCGCTTCGCGTATGCCACGGGCTTAAGCCCACGACTTCAGCTAGAACTTGGTCGGGGGCGAGCACCTTAACCACTGGGCTAAACCAGCTCAACACCAACGAACAGGTCACAACAAAGCAAAAAGCCAAAATGCAGGTTGGCACAGGCAAATACTTTTGCCGGGCATTTTTGTTACGTAGCTACCGGTTTTGAAACCGAAGGTTACTATGCTGGTCCGCCAGATTTTAATCATAATCTCTAGCATAGTTTTCGGTGGCTATCAGGTATTGCATACCCACCAAGTATAGCATGCAGCTAAAACCAGATCGAAATCGACAATCTGGTGGCACTGCCCTAAGTAACCTATTTCAGGTTGGTATATTGTCAGTAAAGATTTCCGTCAATCATTTCCTTTTATGTCAGCTGCATAAAACATCACATCTCAACCTCTTAATTTGGCTTAATCTCATTCAACGCTGTTATTTGCTGATCTTCATGGCCACATACCACGCTCACCTATCGAGTTAGTGCATCCTTTTATTGCAGGTTGAGTCGCCCGTGTTTGAAAGTGCATACAAGGTCTGCTCGAGTTGCAAGTCATTGATAAACAAGAGTGAATGAAACCAATTGCAATAACTGTAGTTCCTTGACTTCAAGGGCGACCCAACTAAAAAACTGAGTAGATCGCATCATAATCTACAGAGCTATTACGGTTAGGCGAGCTGTTGGTGGTCAACACATTCTACAGTTTGCCATTATGCAAGTATTTAAGTATTTAGAGTATGCCATCATGCAAGTAGAGCCTAAATAAGACTATACTGATTATTACACTTAGCAGAGCGACCCTTCTATACGATGCTTAGAGTAGACACCAGTTTCCGACCACGGCTTGATTCCTAAAATGCGGTTTGACTGCCTTTGTACTACCAAGTGTTTCATGGTTAGGCCATGGCAAGGTCATTGTAACCGATCGCTTTTAATAATGAAAAAAGTGAACTCAGCAAATATTCGCAACTTTGCCGCTTTGGAGAAGAATGCGACGAGAATGGAATACCACTTTATTGCAAATATCCAGTACAACCTTTTCCGAGTTACACCTTGCTGGCCTTCAGATTTCTGTTGAGCTGCAATAAGAAAAAATACGATTTGTATGATAGGTATATGCCATACATTGATAAACAGGATCGTCTAAATAAAATCAAAGCTTGCACAAAGTATCACTAGGTAAAGAATACGAAAAGCAGCATCTTAAGCAGCATGATACATAGAACAACAGACTTGTCGTGCACGGGATACAAAAATTAGCCCACGTGTTCTGCCGTATGTGGACAGATTTGTTTGGTCAAATCCCTGTTATGCAGAACCACTGCATCTACTGAGGCAAGTTGCTTTCATAGCACCTATTACTTAAGTGATTCCCTAAACTTGCATATGCATACCAGCTAAACATATCATGTCTGTGTTTGAGTAAGACCATGGTTGCTATCAGCCAGCCACACAATCCAGGCAATCAGCAACCATGCAGATTTTTCGAATGTGATTGACCTATGGACACGAGGCATTAGATTTTTGCACGCTATATGGCATGAATTTTAAATTTGCTTCTCTGTCGGCAGGCTGCAATATATGTGTGCCCTAGCAATGGTTCCCAAATGAAACGGACATTCACCATACAGGTAAAAAATCTCGCAAACTGGCGAAGCAGCAGTTAAATGATACCTCGTCGAACTTGTAAAT
Source organism: Cristatella mucedo (assembly GCA_009760855.2). Classification (NCBI taxonomy): domain Eukaryota; kingdom Metazoa; phylum Bryozoa; class Phylactolaemata; family Cristatellidae; genus Cristatella; species Cristatella mucedo. The sequence goes on along the minus strand of WPIO01000019.1, from coordinate 5,044,112 downwards.
CTGGCGAATAAAGAAGTCGCCATAACGTCGAGCAACCTTGGTGTCAGCAATGTGAATCATATCCTGTTAATTAAGATATATAATCTGTATCAAATATACACAACGGAGAAAATCACGACAGCTCTAAGATTTGCTAATACTCTTAATACTAACCTTATCAATATAGAAATCCACCTCAGATGCAGACTGGAACTCGCCTTCTAATCCACTGGAACTGCCCGTCCACACAACATTTTTCATTTTATGCTGCAACAGAAGAAAGGCCACTTCGAGGATTAACATCCTTACAAATAGTTATAGTATATCAATAATATGCGGCAAACACATGCACATACCTTAAAGCACATTAGGGCTGTTCTTAATTCACTCTCGCTCTAAAATATAAATGTCTGCACTGAAGACTGCATAGACAGTGAGGCCGCTATGGCAAAGCAACCATGTGTCGAGGGCTTATAAAAGCAGCAGAGGCTATCACAGCTATTTCTGTTTCTGCTAAGCAGCCATTGAAGATCAAGCGATGAGCATGCTGGCCGAGTACCAATCTGCTTACTCACCATATCCATGAATGCTGATAACTTCGATATCGGCAGAGTGGTGTATAATTTCAGATAGCTAAAACACAGCTCAGTAGCCTAAGAAAGCAGCTGAATGAACACATGGATGGCTGAGGCAGAATTAAACTTACAAATGGACAAAGAACTTTTTTCATTGCAAAACCAGCCTTTTGGGACACCTGATTACTCGAGGATACACTAAAAAGTTGCCAAGCATGCTGGTCTCCTATGAAATAGGTGGGTCCCCTGCAGGTAACAAACTAAGTTTCAGATAGACAAAGCACAGCTACACTGATCACCTACCCAGGAATACAACTTGGCGAAAGCAAGAAACTAGCTGGAACTTGCGACTAATATGAGCTCGATAATAGCTCGTGAATCAAAGCATGGTCTTACCGGGACAGTCAGAAAAGTCTCGATCGTACATGTATACTCAACACTCATCCAGCAATACTGCTTATCACTAAAAGCACGTTACAACTAGAAGCACAATTGGCTTACAACACGAGAGCGGGCCAAGCTATTGCTGCACACTACTCTTGATTGACTTCAATTGTCGAAAAATGAGCACACCCTAATTGGTAATGAAGCAAAAGTTAAGGACACGATTAACTACAGATTTACATACAAGTAGAGGTTCAACCGTGAAGATAAGTGCACAGAACGAATGCACCCAATGAAAACAGTGCCATTCATGATGGCGTATTCATAAACTAGTGTAAATAACAGAAAAAACAGAGTGTGTGCTTGAACCTTTTAGGCGAGCCCAGAAATACGAAAGCAATAATAGCACTCCTACATTTTCTGCTATTTCCTAACATCATGCAATCACCGATCAGTATGCCTAAGGCAGCTAGTTGAGGGCCTTTACAAAGGGCCGATTATGGCCCCGGCATTAAATGTTTTAAAAATGTCACAAATGCTATAAACAAATTGCAAATTGGTGGGATTACAACACGTACAACATGGCCATGGCAGCTATCTCGGCTAGCACAAAGAGACCCAGACTACATACCCATTACCATCGACTGATGAAAAGCAAAGCTTCGAGGCATTGTTTCGCCATTAGAGCTTACGGTCAACCCTGCAGGCTGCTAAGGAGAAGTTAGTTGGTAGGGACACGATTAGGCAGTGACTAGATGAACAAAGTATGTTTGCTCGAATCCAAAAAAGAAGCTGCTTCTGTCCACTAAGAGTCATGCAGCTCGTTTACAAAAAGTTATGATACAGGAAACTGGACCACAAAAACTAAAGCAATGGCAAATGGAGGAGCAACGAGAAGAAATTTGCCTTTGTTGGTAACTGCAAACTTATGCACCGCATGGGTCCCCAATAAACACAGCTATGATGATCGCCATCGAAAGATGTGACATTTAGTGGCAAAGGGTCACGGTATGGAGATGCCTTTACAGCAATGGGCTAGCAGTCCAGCATAGTACACTCTGAAGATCTCCTGCCCCCGAATCCCATAAAGCGCCTCTGGAATGAAGGTTCGGAGCACAGCTGGGTCGTTTCACATCCAGAGACTCGCTTTTCTTAAGTTTGCAGAACGTTGGGCGAACAATAATGCCAGATGTTTGCAAAGAGTTGGGACCACTTAACCACGTGATGGCTAATTGTGGATACCACGAATGGATACAACACATTGTGGTAAACATTTTGTTCATGCCACATCTGGAATCTGCAAAGATCCTATGGTTATTCTAGGCAGCCTCACCACGTTTATGCTGATATGTATATCTTTACAATGTTAAGCTCACCAGTATCACAATGTTAGCAACATAAAAATAAGACCTTGCCTGCACAATGCTAGTGACTATGATATATAAATATAATTCATTTGTATGGCGCCCTAAGAGAACTTAATCGATATTCATGCGCTTCACATATGGCACGAGGCTCGAGCCCACAACATCGGCCAGACTTTGGTCGGGGCGAGCACCTTAACCACCGGACCAAACCAGAGCTGGCATGATGCTGAATTGCTCTAAATGTTCACAGAAGTTTGCACCTCCCAGAGCAACATCTGGTGTTTGCAGCCTTATCAACAGGCAAGGACCACTGTGTCCACCCAGTGGCGGTTGTCTGCCTCCAACTTTAACACAAAAGCCTAGCACACACCTACCTCTTGCTAGCATGCAGCTCGGCCAGCAATACCTTCAAGAAAAGTCGAGGTCTGCTGACTTATAACACATTTATATACCTCATTTATATAGAGCAAAAGCACCTCATTACTTGCAGTGGACAATAAAGAACCGCTTTCTCCAGAACTCGAACTTATGAGCTGGGTAGCGAGGAGGAAGCACCTTAACCCTGGAGTAAGGAAGACCAAGAGGCAGTAATAGTAAGTTATTGAGAGTTCTAATAGAAGTGTTGCGCGCTGCAAAATGTTGTACCGTTCAACACGTTGCTAAGTTTATGCTGTTGAGCGTAGCGGCTTCGATTGCCTCTTGCTCTACACTTCAAATAAAATTCATTTGCATAGCCCCAAGAGAACTTAATCTCTATTCAGGCGCTTCACACATGTGCATCGGGGCTCGAGCCCACGACCTCGGCCAGACCTTGGCCGGGGCGAGCACCTTAACCGCTGGACCAAACCCGCGTACCCTTTTGGCTGGCTTACCGAGTCGGTGACCACAACAGAGACTCTCGGTCAAACTGCACCCCTTAGGGTAAGTCACGACCACATACCGAAATACCAAGTACACCTAGCCATCGCCAATCTATCTTGTTGTGCCTGTAACTTCCCACCCCTCAACCATTGAACTATACTCAGATGCATCTCTCACTACCACATTTGTCAGTAGGCCACTTGTAACCGTTGGGCTGCCATAGTGCAAACCTGGATACCCACACACGGCTTACTACTCAGGTATAGCAGGCCATATCCACCTTTCTCGCCCCCCCCCGACACACAAACGCTACTAGTGCTTCCTGTTAGGATTCTCTTCAGAGAATCGAAGTTCTTGCAGACATCATATACAGAAACACATACAGCTAAGACCTGTTTAAAGGTCACCTGCTAGTTGTTTGTCCATAGTACATAAGAAATTACACTCTTATGGACATCGAAACTCTTACTGCAAGAGGCTGGTTTGTTTCCCCACACACCGGCGAACACGTTAAATTCGCCGGTTGCTAGTAACATGCTTATTAGATATGATTGTGTGTATGTACTATCGTCTCACTATAGTCGTTCAAATGCATTCTTAGATGTAGTCGCTACTCCCAAGGCCCATGAATTTTGCGTTAACAAAAAGAAAAGCCCTGCATAGCCTCCGTGGGGCCCAGCTCATTTGGAATTCCCAGCAATGTCTCGAACCACCGTGAGCTTCAAGCACTGCTACAAATCTCTCTAACTTAGTGGTCTGGCCTGCTATACCCAGGCGGCCCAACTCAATGCTTGTCTTTGGAATCATCGCTCAATGTGCAATACACCCACGATAATAAGAGATATGATTACTGAAAAAGGTCTCGACCCCATCGCCTTGACTGAGACCTGGCCGAAATCGGTTAACTGTCCGACCATTAACAACGCAACCTCAACAGGCTTCTTCTTCCTTCATACCCCCAGATCACTCAAAACTGGTGGTGGAGTAACCGTTACTACATGCTCACACTTCAATTTCAAGCCATTTGCAGTCCCATCGACGCCGTCTTTCGAACCTACTGTTTTGAGTTCATCTGACAACAAGCTGCCAATTGTGGCAGTGGCCAACGGCAGGTACCAAGTCTTCCTTTTTTCAGATTTCTACGATCTCATTCCGATTCTGTGTGCAGGAAATCAATCTTTCCTCGCTATGGGTGATTTCAGCATTCTTTGTGATAACTTAGCAGATGCTTTAAGTGCCAAATTTCATGCACTGACTGACTCATTCTCTCAGTGGCTCACGTGCATGACCTTACTCGCATCAAGTGTCACACTCAACCAAATTTTCTCTTACAACTGCAAGCTATTAGCACCGGTTATTGCCAAATTCTGCGTATCTGACCACATGACGATCTCATAGTCTACAGTGTGTGCCCTCCTCCACATCTAAAGTCACATGTAAATCGAAAACCCTCAATACCCTAGACATCGATGCTGTCTGCGCGAGAATATTCTCTTTGCCCCCTCTCAATCTCCCATCTCCCCTGCTCCTGAATTAAGTTCTCCGGGGGCACTATACAAATGCATTTTTATTATTATTATCCAGCAGAGGCATAGCAAGCCATATCCACCATAGGCATAGCAAACCACACCCAGTTTACGCATTAGCCAGCCACATCAGGCATAGGCATAGGCCACATCCTGCCTAAACCGGCATTCAGCCAGTCGATGTTCTGACTATCTGCCACATATGCAATCATGCCAGCTCAATCAACCAAGTAAAAGGTATTGGACGACTCTGCCAGTAGGCTTGCCACCCCAAGCAGAACCCTTGAAACTGCATGCTGCGAAGACACGTCAGTGCATAAGCATGGTTAGCAAGCTTTCAGCAATGGCCATTTCAAATAAATACATGCTTCAAGTATTGCAAAAACGTTCTAAAGCACTTGCCTATTTCTGAAAAGGAAAAGCAGGCTAAATAAAGTGGCTATTGCAATAACGACATACCATTGCAAAAACGACATATCACAAAGCAAATGCTACCTACCTTCTTATAGTCGATAAAATCGATTGCTGTGTGACTTCATCCATAAAAACTTTAAGCTGGAGTTCAGCAGGTTGCTGCACAAACCAAGACACCTTATTAGCAAAAGCAAGCTAATTTACAAAGCAAATTTGTATGACAAACAACTGCTCACCTTATGGTAATTCTCTGACACGTCGTAATTCGGTGGAACAGGAGACAAAAACTTTGGACATGCAAAGTTAAACGATTTCTGGAACTCCATGACATCCCTAAAGCCCATGCAAGATAGATTCTTAAATCATTGTGCCATACAAGCAGCAATCACGTTAGATACATGCCCAAAGCAATGTCTGATATATCGCCAACTTGTTTAACAATCCAAGCAGAACAAAACCACAACAGCATGACGGACGGTATAAGACGGGCAGCAATATCAAAAGACGATGTGGGCTAGAAAGGTACCAATACTTGTCAAGATCGTAATGCATGTCAAAATGATATATGTGTCTGGTTTTTCTTACCTTCCGGCTAGAAAACTGCACTTTGACTAGTATGCCACAACGTATAAACATATAAAGCCAGCTAGATTCTAACACCTGAAAGTATGGTAAACCAATTTTGAACAGACAAAAACTCGGGAACTTATGATATGGTCTGAGTCTAAAATGCCAATCATAACTAAACTGAGCAGCTCTTCTTCCCAACTACCTAACGCCGTGCTGGTTTAGCCCAGTGGTGCTCCTCACCAAGGTCAAGGTGAATTTATTAGATGAGGTTGTTGACTCGAATCTCCTGGCATATGTGAAGCACCTGAATACAAATTACGTTCTTTTAGGGTGCTATACAAATTAACTTAACTCTTATAATGCCCACGTATAACTAGGTATACCTGACACAAGGATCCAGTCCTACTAGTTATTAAGGATAGGCCTTTCTGCCTAGGCTAGCAAAGCTGCCAATCAAGCACCGACGGCTCCCAAAGTTGGGCACCATATGATGGCTGCTGGAAAAAAGGCTGACAACACAAGTAATAATAACAGTATTAATAATTATACCAATAACAATAATAACACACTTGATAAAGCGCCCTCAGAGAACTCAATCTCTTTCTAGGCACATTACATTTGCTGTAGTATGAGCATCTCTTAAACTAGTGCCTCGAGCTACCCATCATCCTATGTTTTCGAGCTAAACCAATCTTTTCTTTTGTACAAATTCATCTGTCTATCGAGAAATCCAGAGGCAGATTACTTCGAGCCCCAGCTCTGGGATGAACTGGGAATCAGTGACTGCAACACCAGGCCACAGGTTGAGGCCACACGCTAATATGAAATATGCTAATATGAAAGTAAGCTATTATGAAAAAATAGTCAATCTATTAATACAAAATCTATATGGCTCTTTCAAAACATTTCATGTAGCCCATACATGAATGCAGTACAATGTCTGCCCAGCGTTCAAGACATGCACTGTCCTTAGCTTGATACAGCTTGACAAATTCCTAGTCGAGTTCGAACTGAAAGGTGAAAAAACGCTAGTGCAACGAAGTCTGTAAAATCCGACAAGCCAAAAATAATAAAGAGCACCATATTTAATAAACTCATTTAGGCAGTAGCAGAAGGGCCTTATTAGCTTAGTCCACTTACAGAAAGTAATTATGTAGTGCCTGATGCAAGAGATAAACTCATGCTTGCAATAATGGATGGAATTGCCTCGCTCGGAAAATACAACCACCTACCCCTGGGCTATGACCAAGGGTTGCTTATCTATTCCTCGGTGCATGAATTGCATGAGCTCCGAGTTCCAATTGCTTGCTATTGCAAACACAGCAAAAAGTAACACATCGATGATGCAAACTAAACCACAAACAAGGTCCCTATAATTCAAAGAGTATGCCGTTAAAATGGCCAAGGCAAACAGAAGACAAGCAGCAGCAGTGCATTGTTACCCTTTTTGCATGGGCAGCATTTTATCAGCAAACTTCTCACGAAGATGTGAATGAACACTTTCGTCAATCCTCATAGGATGTAGCACCAAGCAGATAGCAAGCAGTGTGTACATCTGGTCATTTTGCTTGTTTATCTGTAAATTTGAATTGCGATATCAAAATTAAAAAACCCTTTTAATCAGGCCATATGCACAGTCAGAAAAGCCGAATAGAGTAAAGAAAAACCGCATGTGTTATTATGCATACATTATCATGCATACATTTGTTGAAAAAAAACACACACACACACACACACACACACACAAAAACCGCATATGTTATTATGCATACATTTGTTGAACCAGCGATCTTTTATGGATTGGTTGCATTAACTCGGATGCAAAAAGCATAACTTACACGCGGACATGCAATTGCCGAGGTTTAGTTTTTTCCACCACTTACTCATTCAGTAACTAAACATGTTCATTGTCCTCCCTCCACCGAGGTAAGGAATGGCAATCAGTTCTTCATGCCTTTCCCAAATGCTTTGTGTGGAAGATTTAGGGACAGATTATTAACCATTGTCTAAGAAAATCAAGTTAAGCAACCGAAATGCAAAGTACTATTGCAAAGACCCAGTAACGTTTTCTCTGTACAATATGTCAAGGCACTGACTAACGTTTAAGCTTGAGCAGGAATTCAGGAGAACACAACCAAGCTCAGATGCAGCACATGCTAATCCATATATTATTCCAGAATAAGCTTTCGTGCCACCCACATAAAGTTACACGAGAAGCAAATTTTAACTAGTAAAATTGTATCTAACAACGTAGGTGCACTTCGCTATACATAGTATAAATAATGAATGCTGAAGCGCTTTTACTTGTGTCGTGTGGGAATCACGCCTTACAGAGCTAGCTTGGGTGATTAATTTATAGTGCAACATTTGAGGGTGCTAGAAATCTTCATGCAACGAGGAGATGGGCAAAACAAGTAGGGTTTCTTCTTTCACGAAAGGCCAAGTTTGGGAATAGCATTAGGTGAGCTAAACTACAGGCACTTCAAGAATCTCACGATATCCGAGCAGAGAATACTGTTGATCCCGTGGTTAAGGTGCTCGCCCTTAACGACAGAGGTAAAGGTGAATGCACTCGACCATTGAGGTCGTGAGCTCGAGCCCCTTGGCATATGTGAAACACTTGAATAGAGATTAAGTTCTCTTAAGGTACTATACAAATGAATTATATTACACACACACACACACACACACTATATATATATATATATATATATATATATATATATATATATATATATATATATATATATATATATATATATATATATATATATATATATATATATATATATATATAGTTATACCATTATGGCCTATGATGCCTGGGCCATTGGAGGCCATAGCACGAGACCGTGTAAGCAAAATTGCATGCAATTTGGTGGGTAAACCATTATGTATAATTTTGATTGGAAATCGTCGTCTTCTGACGTCTGTTCTGGAAATGGCGGCTGTATTGCAGCTAACAAAATGCTTAGCTGGTTAATCAGGTTCATTTATATATCGGCAGAAGAGCCTTTATGGCTATCACCACTGATAAAGGGAACAAAGAATTGCCAACTGCAGGGCTCGAACCCATGAGTCGTGAAAAGTGAGTGCCTTACCCCTGGGCTAAGACCCAGTCTATTCGTGGGTCCCAAAAAATTCCCAAGTTAAAAATTACACCTTGGATTTGCACGTCGATCGACCTCTTAGCTATCTGCCAATTTATGTCTTCTTAGTATTTGATCAATGGTGCCATTAGAGGGCAGTCATCGGCCAATTCGTCGAAAGCAGGAGGAACATCCATTACAGGAACGAAGCTAAGAGCTGATTATTTTGATGTGGATTTGCACATTTTTGTCGTCACGATATTCTGTTACACGATTGAAATCTTGAACCTTTTTCCGAAGACTCTATCCGATATCAAACAATCATCCAATGAGCTGTGCTCTAGGGCTGATGGTTGAAAAGGCATTCTGACTGGTTTTCTCAAAATCTGACATTTTCGGATTCAGAGTTTGCATTATTAATGCATGACAAACTTGGATATACTATTATTACTTCAACACCTGCACCAGACTTGCGAGTTCAGCCCTGCTAGTAATACATAATACAGTAATACAAAGTACCATGTAGCACACAGCAACTCAGCAACGAAATACATACATACACGATATGAGGCAACAAGAATGAAAACAAAGAACGTTTTATCAAGTGATCCGCAGTAATACATGATTCTAAAAAAATTCTGATTTGTGCTGGATACATTTAACCGCAAACGTCGTCAAACGTCCTGGGGCTTTATTTTCTGCAATCACGTATAGCAAAATATCCGACCGAAATTAGAAATAATCTAGACACATGTACAAGCCGAGCTGAACTCGCCACTGGTTATTGTAACCCCAGTTTAGTAACATGCACTCAATCTTGCACCCAAAGTACACTCGAAAAAATACAAGTTCACTGGGGTGCAGGGAAAGCTCCCTACGCAGGTGCATTCTCTAGGTGACAAAAATTATGTAAAGTCAACCATGGAATGACAAGAAGCCAAGAGTAAGCTACAGACTTTCAGTGCATACGTACGTAGTCTGCTCACCAAAAGGTTTCAATTTTAGTGTATGAAAAGTGAGACGATTGGAAACCGAAGATTGGGTGATGCAAATGCCCACTGGAGGAGCAAGGAGGTCAGATATATATAGCATTTCAAATTTCCCTTTCTAATGCAAAGTATCGGCCGAGTTTTGGAGTTTACAAGGTACAAAGCTATACTGCAATGAAGCTTTACAGCATATGTAAAGTGCCTAGAAAGAAATCAAGTTCTCTAAAGGCACTATACAAATGTATTATTATCACAAGCTTTTTAAAAGTCAACATGCATGTGCCTCAACAAGCTTCATGTAGCACAAGTCACATACGACGTAGAGATCGGTATTTTTTTATTTATCAATATGCTACTTCCAGCCTACATCTAGCTTAGATATGGTTTGTAAAATCAGTTTTTATGTGCAAGTCGTCAAAACTTCCGATCCCATATCCAACATATTTTGCTGTTGACAGTACCCTAAACAAATTATAAATCGTCTGTCAAATTATATAAGGTAATTTATTTTACTTTGCTCCTCAGTCTTCATGGCTCGGTAGAGTTACTAACGATACACAGGTACATTAAAATAATCTGCACTGATCAAATGGAGTTACATAAGCACACGTGTTGATTACGAAGACGTAGGCATAACAAACTATGTAATGGCCAGGCGAAGTGAACAGACTTAGGATGATGCTGCAATGGTCGACATTCTCAGCTAAGCTCCCTTGAACGACCGCAGTTGTAAATACAGTGACAGACAAGGTCCCCCAACCAAAAAGCCGTCAGGGTATTTACGAACAGAGGTCAGACTGTCACAATGCTCATTGCATGAATTTTTACATGAGATAAATCTACCATAAGGTTCGACGAGGAAGTCCAAGATTCTTCAGCAATACCAGCATGTTTGACCATGATAACTTCGAAAGCCATTAGCTTTACTCCCAGCTGGCGTACAGTCTAAGGTATCGGATTGAAACTAGACGCTCAATTCTCAGGGCATACGTCTCAAAAAAGATTGTGTTGATTGGTCTAAAATATGTGTTCACCGGCACAATATGCCCTCTCAGGAGCTGGTTAAGAAAAATGTGCCAAGCTGCCCACTGACAAATCGGCCAGCGATAAGGAGTATGTTAACATTCCGCACGGTGGTTCTAAACCGCCCATAGAAGGCCAGCCTGGAGGTAATGACTAAAATTGTCACATAATACTTTTGCCCCTATCGATATCTGATAAAGAGCCATAGCAGAGGTCACAGTGGGATAGCCTATAAGGTGCCATCAAGTTTGAAAAGTATGCCAGGCTATTATGGGAGACACTACAATGCAACAAAAGGGAGCCTATCACAATATGACCTCATACGCTCACTGAAATATTTCCTCTGCAAACATAGAGCACGTTATTGTGAGAAATGTAAATATGGGCTTCATTAATAAGTACTGACAATAATATGGTTCAGTTGCATAGCCTCCATGGCATCCAACCACAATCTGCTAGAATGCCAACAACAGGCATTTACTAACCACGATGGCTATATGCCAGTTCAGAAAACCAAGAGCCGCGCTTCACCCTTCAAATGCAATAATGAAATCTGATGCCGTTAATTACAAATTACTGATTCATGCACCCACAATTTTAATCCAACACGAATACAATGAACCAATCACCAGAAAAGTGAGAAGAATCGTTCAGATAAGGCTTACCTGGTCGTACAACTGTGCTTTTGACGAGAACATCTGTTTGGTACGTTGGATGTACAACAGTATGTTGGAAAACGTCCTGATAGCATCCTGGTACCGTCGCATCATCATGTACGCAAAACCAACATAGTAATAGGTCGTGATCTGGCAGGCTGGTACACGAGAGTACAGGTTCTGTTAGGGCAAAGAAATTGCAGCCATAATTAGACAACAGATGAATGGATTATAAACAAACTTAAATACTTCGAAGCAAATGTGTGTGCTCTCAGACATGCATATGCAATATGCCAAACAGTTGTTTTTTGGACTAAAGAAATACTAACACAGAAATTAAAACAGACCGTACATAAGTACTGTACATGACCAATATGCATATATAGATCTATCTATCTAGTTGTTAAGGGCAAGAATGACCACACAGTACATTTGTACAGATGTCATTGTCTCAGCCTTGATAAAAATAATTAAATGTATACTACCCAAAGTGAGCTAATTATCTTTTAAGGTAAATGGCAGATACTGGAAAGGAAGCATACCAATTGGTTAGTGATAGGATGGATAATGTCAGCCGTCCATTAGCACAGAATGGACTATTCACATGGAGCAAACGCTATTAGGAACAGGTGTGGCATAACGTGACAGTTGCAACGTTTTCGACAGGCAGGCCAAGCAGCCGACTTATGCACCAACTGCAAGCGCATTACTAAACAAGCAGAAATACCTATACACATCAGTTATAGAAGTCTCGACAGATGTCAACAATGCATGGACCAGCTTGGTGAGTGAATCCTTATCTAAGAAAGCCTGTTTTTGCAATTTCACGTAGTTAAAAACAGGCAGGCTTAACTGCAGCACTGATGTGGTAATTTAGTGAAAGTTCATTTTGAAACAGGACACATCGAGTTAACATAAACACTACAAAGAATGAGTTGGCCGAGTCCCTTTTGAGTGTTAGGCTTTCCAGTTTCTGGGTGACACTAGGCTGACATATAACAATGAACTTGGCTTTAGCCTCTTTTAATGTGAGAGAACTTTGCAGCCATTCAAGTGCAAAGTCGGCCACCTATGCTTAATGGTAGGATAGCTGTCTGACATCTTCATAAAAATGAAAGCTTTTATTGCGTGGCAAAAATATCGCACGAAGGATTAGCATAAATTGTGAAAGAATGTGAACCTCGGAACAAGTCTCTGTGGTACCCCAAACTTTAAAGTTGTACTATATGATTCTTGACACATACTCTCTAAAATCTCCCACTGAGATAGGCACTAAACCGTTGAAATGAAGTACCGGTGATGCAGTGATCACTGGTGTTCAAGAAGAATTTGAGCATCAATGGTAAGCAAACCAAGGTTGTAGCATGCACTTGCTAGTATTTAACTAAAAAGGTTTCTAAATAGAAATACCACTAACTTTACCTTATTACTAGTACCTGTAATACAACCTCATGTTAAGCATGTGTTCAGCAGAAAATTGTTAGGAATGAGTTCATAAAACATAATCATATTTGAGGTCACTTAAGGGATTTTTTGATATATATATATATATATATATATATATATATATATATATATATATATATATATATATATATATATATATATATATATATATATATATACACACACACATACATACATACACGAGTGTGACAAATGAATTCATGCAAGCTCGTCCATACAATATAAGGTAGGAAATTAAAACAATGTTATACTAAGCTTCAAGGAAACACGTATACTGAATTGATTCGGCACCAGAACATCCAAAAAAACGCCAGACACGTACTAGGGCAGGACAACAGTAAATACAACTGAATGGTAGCGATAACCAACTATTCTGCAGAAGAGGTGAGCATATTATACACGTATGTAAATGATCATATGCGTAAATGTCAAGAGATGAATAATATAGGAAGACAAGTGTGTACGTGCTTATTGCCGAGTGGTGCAAAGTGCATCTCGTGTTTAGCAGCATAGCAATACCTTTTTGTTGAAGTCAATATTTTCCAAAACCTTAAGGGCTTGATAATAGTCACCCAGTAAAGAATGAAGGCGAAGCAGGCCGATGAGGCTAAAATAGCCCAGCATTTTGTAAAGAGAATGACAGCCAAATTCCCCTGCAACACTGTCTGGATCTCCTTAAAAAAAAGCAAAACTTACAAGTTTATCTACAAAATATAGCCAAAGGCGGTTTAACACATCAAGTGCAAAGTTGAGAGCAGATACATCCTTATTCAGGATTTGTTATAGATTATGACACATGCCGAAAGCATGAGAGCCTGCACAAACCACCAATCATAACTGCAATAATTAGCCAATATAGCAAAACCCAGATATAAGTTCCATAAACAGTGATCACAACAGAGCATGCTCCTTCACAGCAGCAGCCACCAATATGCCTCGTGTTGATGCAATAAGCTTCTCCAGGAAAAAAATTAGTAAAATGCATGGTCATATAAAAACACCATCTATTCGTATGAAGGACAGTAATACCTACAATACACACACAGCATGAATACAAAAAATTATTAGGCTGATTCAAAAGCCTCATTTGCATAGCAGCATAAGAACCTTGATGGCTATCAACACCGCCTGCAGTTGGCAATAGAGGACCACTCACGGCAGGATTCGCAAAAGCACTGAGGCAACGTGAATAGTTGCATTTACAAAGCTATGAAGTTTCCCGACAGCCACACATTCACCAAGACAGTAATTTGCTCTTTCGACGACAGTAAATTTCTAATCCAAAGCAAGGGCAGATGCAGGTTTCTGAAATTGTATAGGCATAATCTCACATTTAACAGAAATAAGGGCATCAGTGATACCAGCCACTTAATTGCCCATGTGACATAGGCATACAAAAGCCTATGAAGACCAGTCTGCCTCATGAGCTTGCAGAAATCAGAGCTTGAACAGCTCCATATTCTGGTACATGCCCCTGCCACCCAGGTGTCGGCTCCCCATACCTTTGGACTTTCAGGTAGGCTCCCTTTCCTGTACAGGCTCCCCTTCCGATGTCGGCTACCGTCCTTCATTTCTCGGGTCTTCTCCCCTTGCTCGTGTAGGTCCCATGTGGGCTACCCACCCTTAACAGTCATCATGAGAAGGCATTAGACTCAAAAAACCACTAAGAAAGAAAACGGCCAATAGATGTTCACACTATTCACACCTGATAACGTGTGACTTCCTACATTTTTCAAGTCACGCTTGACTTACCATGTCATCTTGAAGTGTGACTCACTAAGCTGAATGTAGAAATATACTCTTTATGTTGGGACAAAGACTTTTTGGTTCAGCCTCACCTGTAATTCATGCGAAGCTGGGCGATTTGCCCAAACACTACCACAGATGTGCTGTCTTCAGAAAAAAACCGGTAGATCAGCAAGGCTTGCATTCTAAATAAATTGCAAAAAGGAGGATACACAAAGATGCTCCAGACGTAAGTTAATGTTAACAAGCAGTTTTCTTTTGTACTAAGGCTGCAGGGTTCTTTGCTCAAATGCTACTACCTGCTGCCTTGGCTAAATGCCCCCCAAATGAAAGATACTGCGCGAGACATAGGCTGGTAATTTTTACTATTCTATGAGTGAATATAGGCCTATAAACAGCACACAATTAACACTTTAGAGTCAGCTTCGTATCTCCAAATAAGCTGAACCATACCTTATCAGGTGGTGTGGGTCAGGCTGTCTTGAGTTGATGTACCTGTCTTAAATGATCATAACAGGCTTTTTGTTTTGATAGAGGTAAGCAGGTTCCTAAGTGGCATGTGCAAATGTGATTAAGTTAAGTATCAGCACTTCCCTCTTAGTGGGCAGCTTGCTGTCTTTCGTGCATGCCTAAAGACTAAGTACTGCTAATGTAGCAGTACTTTTGAAAACGTGAGATTTATCTCTGGAACTTTTACATTGGTTTATTGCGGCTTAGGCATTCGCTAGTGGCTGGCCTTTGCGGAGTGGGGGCCAGACAGCGGCTTGCCAATGCATCCCGAATATCGAAGGTTTTGGACCATCTCTGAGCTATCACATCTATGGTCCAAATGCAATATAATGCACAATGAGGTTCAAGTTACACAAAATCAGCCAACCGAAAACACGAGCTCAGAGGCAACCACGAATCATTCCATACCTCCGCTGCTATAAACTTCTAGCTGGCGGTTTATGTTTGATTTATCCACAAGCGAATGAAGAACATTCAGCACACTGTGCACGTTCCAGATCTTCGGATTGGCCTTCAGCAACTGGATCTCTTCCTCCGACTTGTTGGCAAGCTTTCCTCGGTGCTGACTGAATGCTTGAAACTGCATAAAATATGTGGCAACACTAGTTCTAATTTAAAAAACTAGCAGACAGCGATTTGTTTGATAAAGGCAGTGATACATTACAAACCTGGTAAATGAACTCGTCAATAATGTTCCACAGCCACTGGTTTGGCAGCTCAAGTGGCACAGGTCCGTCTGCATCTGAATCGATAAGTACATAGACAGTGCAGATGTATGCCGAGTTTAATTGCTGACGAACACTTCCTATATAATATGGCAGCAGCAGCAGCAACTGCAGGACTGCTACTTACTTAAGATGTAATTGAAGAGGTCACAGTAGTTATAGTAGGACTCAAACATCTGTTCTACCGTAGGGCCACTCTGAAACATAATTCTGGGCTTGTAAGACTGGACAGTTATCGGGTTAATCTTAATGATCAAGTGATGTAATGTAATATATCGCTGTCTGCAACTTCACAAGCCACAGTGACTAAGTGGGTGTTAAGCTGGAGTTTCTATGGCGCACTCAAAGGCTAAACGGCTTAAAGTGCAAATGTTGCACTTTCCAAGTTATGTATATAAAAGTAACAACCATAAAAGCTGCCAAATTACAAAATGCAGATGCAAGACTTGCCTGAGAAGTGTTACTACAATAAGAGAATAAGGCGTATGCATTCTAATAAATAGATACCGTTCAGCAACTGAAAAATTAAAATCTATAATGCACACCGTAACGAAGGAAACTTTATCGGCTGGTGTCCGCAACAAGCATTCTGATTTCAGCTAAATATATTAAAGCCTACATCATTATAGGTGACCATCAAAACCCCTGAAACTACTGCTACATGTTACTTACAAAAATAATAACAATACATTGATACAGCATCCCAAAAGAACTAAATTGTTCTCTAGGTACTTCAATGGCTAGGAAAAATCACAGTAGCATGCACAATTTCAGCACACTGAAGACAATTCACATGGATAGAAAAAATGCTGCGAGTAACAAGAGGCGTCTAGCTTTGCTTTAAATGTCAAGTCATGGGGTGCCACCTCAAAACTTCGGGTGCATGGGAACTAAAGGCACGGTCTTTAAAGGATTTCAGGTTGGTTCGGGACTAAGCTAATCGACCATAGTCAGAGACCAGGTAGTACAAGGTGGATGCTGAGGAGTAGATATTTCAGATGGGAAACAGGATCAATAGAATGAAAAGACTTCATTAACAGCAGGGGGTGTAGATACATGTCTTTCATTCAGTGAAAACGGGACATGTAGCAGCATTAAGAGATAAAAGAGTGCACCATTGCAGCGCTTCCACATACAAATACTACCTCCTGCCAGTTAGCGCCAGGTAGTAACACCTTCCTTTTCATTACCATATACATTCATGCCACGAGTATTGACAAACCCCCAACAATGCGGCCGACGAGGTCTGTCATACGACTTTCAGGCTAACATTCTACAAGCTGCAGGGTAGTAAAGTGGTGCACGATGGGTAACAATATGTATTAAGCAACCAGAAGTATATAGAACAGAAACACCTAACTTCTTATACGGTAAGAAGTAAGCCCACCATGGTTCTGGATGATCGCTTGTTCCTAGTTAGGCATCGAAGCCACCAGAAAACTGAGTCCTGCAATGCTGATTCCTCAGAATTCGAAGCAGCTCGGTAAGATCATCCACTCAGGTAGGCAGAATTTAAAAGCGCAGCAGCAGGTATTAGTCATTCCTTGGATGGGCTAAGGTTTTTTAATCAGGCGACTGACTAGGCCAATGTACGATGGTAACAATCGACTCAAACCGATTTCGGCACCTGAAAATAGCACCATCTTGTTTGACAGTATGCCAAAGTCAGTCTTCGAGGTACTCCTCGATGGCTGACATGAACACATAATTTGTATTCCAGAAGAGCTTAAATTTGTTCTTGTTGCAATAGGGGCTTGACATTTTGCCTATTTCAGCCTGTCGACTTTATACCGTTTCACTTAGCCAAGAGGCCATCCACCCAAATCGCAGAAAGCACATATGCCAGCCAACCACTTGCCGTTTGTCGGCAAACTCCCTCCTGTAGTGGCCTCCAGTTCTTCTGAGAAGGGCTTTCCAACGGGACAGTATCATCGGCTCTCACTTCCTGTTTGGGGGCCCTAGGCATCTCAAGTTTGATCCATGTTGGCATACTTAGCCAGGTTAAATTTCACGTTTAGTTAACTCACCCCAAGAAGATAGGCGCTCTTTCTGTTGCTAATTCCCTGTTTATGAAGTGCTAGCAACATGCTCTCATCGAATAATAATAATAATAATAATGTACTTGATAAAGCGCCCTCAGAGAACTTAATCTCTTTCTAGGCGCTTTACATTTGCTGCAAAGGGAAATGCAATTGAATGGTAAGTAAAATCATGCTTGAAAAACAACACACTATGCTCCCTCGTCTAAAGAATTGATACTAGCCACAGTAAAGCTAAATAAATAAATAAAATTCATTTGCATAGTGCCCTAAGAGAACTTAATCTCTATTCAGGCACTTCACATATGCCTTGAGGCTCGAGCCCACAGCCTCGACCAGACTTTGGCTAGGGCGAGTACCTTAACCACTGGGCCAAAACCAGCAGAACAGAGATGCTAGCCACAGTAAAGACAGCCGATGAGGAATTGACCGGGGTCGGCATATCGTGGTAATCCGACGCACTCTCACACGCACATAGATGTTCATGATTATGTTCTATACAGCTGTATGCTTAAAGCCTGCAGGTATTTTTTTTTAATGTTTTTAAGGTTACATTGGTTAATTTTAGAGCATTTCTGCTAGAGCTGAGCTCTTACTGTCCCGACCGTCAGTAGTCTTGTAATGTGAATATAATTTTCTTTGCTAAGCGCTATTTCCTGGGCCGATGGGCAATGCCTAGTTTCAGGGGCCTCGGAAATACACCATTTCGGGTGTGAGAATCACGTGGACATGAATTTATAAAGGTTTTCCTTCCCTGTTCCTAAAATGAGACAAGTGCTGTGAACTGGTTAGCATTGCTCAACACGCACTGAGCATGCACGCTAAAGATCATACCGGTTACAGCTCTGATCAATCAGATTCTGAGGTTGCAGGAGAGAAAAGCCTGACAATTAAAATTCTCTACCGAAAATTGCATAAGCTTGGTTGTATACAAGAACTTACATCTAGGTCCTACGACTAAAAGTTACCCACTTGGAGCACTAAAAGTGTGAGGCACTAGGCTCCAGTAACAATTACACATTACTAAGCACCGTACTGAGTGTATCTTTCAAATGTCCCCGCATTCCGCTTACACGTATATCCTCTAGAAAATGGACTGCATAGTTTGCCCAACTGCTGGCCAGCCCCACCCATTTGATGAGCTACAAAGTACAGGGCAGTTCATTCTCTCACTAACGCTTAGGATGTAGGCTGGACTGATCAGCGATTCGGTGAAACTATGCAGTCCATTTTCTAGACAACTTATAAGCAGAATGCTGTGAAATCTACAAGATGCACTCAAAACAGTGCTCTGTAATATGCACCTGCAATATCGGATTTTTGTGCAGCCTATTTGTAGCATTGCAAGTGGATTGCAATTATTCGCAGTAACCCTTTTAGCTGGCTGATATTTACAGCAGCCCAGTTCACAAAGCATTCGAAGAACGTAAATGCTGCAAACACACCGAACCTCCGGGGTGGTCTCAAAAACGCATGGTCTACACCTCTACGGTTGAGCATACAACTGATGTGATCCTGTCAGGCATGGTACCACTAAAAACGTCTGAGTGGATAACTGATCCAACTAATGGTGTCAGTCGCGTTGCCACATCAAGCCATGCTAATTTGATTACCTGGACACGTGCATAGACGTGACGGAAGAAGAGCTCCTTGTACAAGATCAGAAAAATGGGATCTACAATCACAAGAATGAACACAAAGCCACGGTAATACATACGGTGCTGTCAGCTGAGAACAGGCTATATTTTGCAAGGTTTCTACAGTACTTAATTTCAAGTGCATATGTTCTACAAATGGGACTCCTTTAGTATTAGCAAGCAATAATTAAACTTTGCCAAATTGACATGCAGCAAGGTTTAATTATTGCTTGCTAATACTAAAGGAGTCCCGTTGCAAAAGAACATATGCATTTAAAAGTAGGCACCAGAAACCATACACAATGCCTAACCTTGATGCTATTAAGAGCAGAAAACAACCTAACTACGGTACTCTGCCATCTTATTATGTTAGAGGACTCACATAATAATAATCGGGAGAATGTAAATGTGAAGTATAAAGTTCTAAATGGAAATCTAGGATGTCGGTATCAAAAAGAAAGACAGAAAGAAACAAGGTAAGGCATTAAATCCGACAAGTACAGATAACATCAATGAGATTTACATACAGCCTAGGAAGATATAGATACTCATGACAGAACAGCCAGATCATGTCACTCAAGGCCAACCTGTTTAGGCCTCACCAAATGGCAGTGAGGTCATGAATCTACTGGCTGCACGAAGAATACATGTCGGTAATAGCAAACACTTCGAGTGCAAAACAACTGTCCACCGAAGCTCTAACGGGACTAGCTGATGTGAGACTGACATAGGATACAAGTCATCCAATCAGAAAACTACTGGCTAGAACTTAGACTACCTGTACCTCAAACTGTATTCTGTGTATGGGTCGTAACCAATTTGACAACTGAGCAATAAATTGACCAACTCAAATATAAGCAGCATCATAACACTATCGTGCACAATGGGACCCACACAGCAACTTAGCAATGCAATACCATAATCGGTATGAGACAACTAGAATGAAAACAAAGAACGTTTTATCAAGTGATCTGCAGTAACGATGATGGCAGCAAGAGAATGCTACCACAGAATAATGCATGATTAGGATCAGTACTCTGAATGTGTGTTCACCACGTAATAGGTGTCCTTAGCTAGAAACAAAAGCTGTGTGGTGGTAAGACAGATAATTCACATAAGGTAAGCCAACCCAGAAGTAGAATAGTACGACTAATACCAGAATAACAAATGGCTGAAATAAGGAACATGCTGGACTAACGACAAAGCAGAGGCTTACGACAAGATCGGGATATGTCTGTACAGTTACATCTCAAAGACAAAAAATTAGTTAAATATAACGGTACATAATACAGCACAAAGCTTGTACTGGTAAAACCATACCGTTAAAAAAATAGTCGTGAAGAGAACAATTGACTATTCAGAATTAAATTACTAATTACCAAGACCCAGATCACAGCTATGCAAGATCCATCAAGTAAGGCACACAGCAAAAGACCTTTTGGGACTAGTCAATTTTCAAGATTGAGGATTAAGTTAACACGGTGCAGCCCAATAGGAGTGGCGAAACCGTAATACTAGGAATGATATTGATGCAGGCAAGCAGTATAGGCCATACAAGCTATTAATTGCTTACCATCTCGTACAATAGGTGCCACTGATTCTGCCTCTGGCCATGGAGTGTTTTTGAAAAAGCGATCAGTTAATTTGTTGAATCTAAAACACAATTTAGAAAAATACATAACTCACAGTGAAGTTACCCTTCCCAGCACCAAAGTGAGTAAGTAAACTACCAAACCATAAAAAGGTATAAAAAAACCAGCAACAACTCCACACGTATATGCAAAGTTAACATTACAGTATAAATAGAGTTATTAGGACAGCTAGAAGAATCACATTTGAGTTCAAAGATAAAAAAAAATCTGACTAACCCGTTCTCATAAAGGTTTTGGATATCAGGAAGACTCTGTGCAGCGATAGCTTTCTGGAACTGCAGGAGAAATGACCTTATGACATCAGGAATTATGTAGGAGGACGATGACTGCGCTCCATATTGTCGATCATATTCCAAGTCAGCTCTCGGATCGCCTGAATATGATAAAAATGTGAACAAATATAAGTGCACCCCATCATGAGCTAGTTAGAGTAGGAAATCATTGCAACCTGCAATTAAGATCCAATGACCAATGAGCCGAACAGGAAGAACATGACAATGTGTACTTTTTCAGTGAGTTCCCACATTAGAAGCTAATGAATAACAATAATAATATATTTGCATAGCACCCTCGGAGAACTGAATGTCTTCCTAGGCACTTTGCAGATGCTGTAAAGAAAGCATGATTAATGATTAGTGGTAACATTTGCAATGTCATCAAGCATAACACGTTAGATGTGACATGTACAGGGTCAACGTGTAGATATCGTCAGTAGCAAGCAGCAGGCATAGTGTCAGCACATAAAAGCACACAAAGCACGAATCACAAGGTCCCACTAAACATAGTAATAAACAGATGTTTTAAGCTTCTTTTTAAATGTCGCCATGTCAGGAGATGTCGTGACACCAAGTGGACACAATCAGATAGGAGTAAACATAATTGCTACGTTCCCTTCGACGCACACAACACTTTGAATAGTTCCCAAATTAAGATGCAGATTCATTTCTAAGCAGTAATCAATTCCTCAATTCGTACGTCAAGAACAAGTCAGGCACCAACAGTAGGTGTATAGATAAACATCTCTGGCAAAGTCCTCCTAAGCATAATGCACCACATGACTCGTGGCTACTGAAATCCAACAGCCCTCACCAGGTGGCTATAAGAAAAATGTCACTGCATCTAGGATTGCTCATTCACCACATGCACATTTAAGGATATTGCAGAAACACATGAAAGCAGAGGACCACCAGATGATCTGAAGTTTGCATTAATAGCTCCAGAACTCAGAGGGCCCTACCATGGTCCTCAATGTAGTTAACGTTGACAGGACCTTAAGTTACTCAGCTCTGAATTTGCTGTAATTTGGGCCGATAGCATTCTGAATACCTTTCCTGTTACTGAACAATAAACCAACGCTTACCGAAACTGTACAAAGTGCGCACTAAAATATAGCAGAAGGCAACATGCACAAAGCTCGACTGCCAACACACGAACCAATGACATAGTAAGCTATATACCAAATGTTGGCCAAACGTAGTTACTATTGCATGCTAGCCCAAACTAGTCACATACAAGGTGTGCCAGCAGTTTATGCATCTTAACATGTGTAATGTACAAGGGGTTATGCTTGTTAGGGGTAAGTAGTGAGTGCACTAGCACATGGAAGACCCACACCCTCAATTCTTCAGCTGATTCAACAGCCTCATTTACAAATCGGCAGAAGAGCCTGAACGAATACCACCAACGCTTGCAGTTGGCAATGCAGCAGTTGGCATTCAGAGCTGCATTCCTCAAACCCACCACCTGAGTCGTGAAGGGCAAGCAAAGGTCACGATAGTAGCTGTCAACATAATATTTTTTCCTGATCGTCTGAAACCATGTAGAGTAATGTATGATATGATGGTTGATCAACTTGGAAGTAGCTGACTTCCCAAGAGCCCAGCAGATTGGGCACGACAACGAACCATCGTCAAAGGATTTCTTAAAAGCTCGTGACTTATTGACGGTTATAAATTTCAAATGTTGTAATAAAACTTAAAAAGGCAGAGGAGCTCTCAACCACAAGATGCTTAGCTGCTTCTCAAAATCCAGCCAAGTCCAGAAGTCTGCTAAGATATTAACTCATGCTATAACAACTAAGTACAAAAGGGTAAGGGACTGCATTAAATAAATGCTGTGAAGCATGTACCGTCAAGAGGAAGCCCATCTAATACTTTCAACACAGTACCAACCAGAGAATGTGGCCCATGCTTGTTATTTGGTGTTAATTCTAGCCCTAGTGAAGAAGTCGGTTTGCTTGCAAGACTTTACCATCAGTTGAAACGATACCAACCCAACATTAATAACCATCGCTTTCTTCTCAACCAATTATTACCTGAGTTGAAACATGAATACAGGATATTTTCAGAAATTCACCAATTTTCTAATTGCAAAGAAAACGGTTGATGTGCCAGTAACAAGAAAGCCTATACATATAGCAAATGATTAAATACGTCTGCACTTGCCTATTCTAAAGATGGAATTATATTATCGTTCTTCTTGGTGGACACAGCTTTAGTAGCTTGTAACAATGTGGACACCTCAAGGCCATATCCCAAACACAAACTTTTTATTTGCTTTTTCACCCACTTAGCCAACATCCAGCTTAATGAACCAGATTACTGGCAATTTGGATTTTTAGTGATTACAAACTGGTTATGCCATAGCATGGCAGCATAAAAACCTCAAGTTAGGTAACGGTCGGCCAGTTGTGCTCTGGGCTTCGAGTAAGAAAGATGCATGCTATGGCTGGGGCAGGTCACCTGTAGCTATCCTAGTCAGACGAATAGACTGTTCTACGCTAACGACACGGACTAGGTGTATTGAGTATTGGGTGCTCTTCATCGCTGCCGTGCTCTGCTATCATCTGCGTATATCGAGGCACTGTTTCTTCGACTCACTGGTCGTCCTTCAAGGCTCAGGCTTAATTGGTATCCGCCATGCGTCAGCAAGGGCTAGCACGGTTACGAACGCTATGTTTTGCCTCTAACGACTGAAATGAGATGCACCCCATGATCATAAACTTTCAGAGCGGCTTAGTGCAGACAGAGATAATACCTGTGTGGTGTTCAAAATCCGCTCCACCAGCTCCATAGTCGAAAGGATAGTCCAACTACAAACAAAGAAGAAAGTGAACGCAAAACTACCAGTAATAATTTTAGGATGTGTGTGAAAAAATTGTGGCAACTGGTAAGCACAGCCGGAATTAAAAGGGCATACCTACTTCTGCCAGTAATCAAGTACACCGTAACAGCAGGCAGACATTCCAAGCGGGTGACCATTAACAGCCCTGAGGATGGAGACGAATGCAAAAGCATGCAGAACAGATTTCGGACGCCCGAAAACGTCATTTACCTCTGATTCCCACGTCAATGCTCGGCTGTACATAGAAGATACGACAATATGCTAGCCGCCAGACGGCGTATGCTTGGCCATACTACCGAAAGCTTGACTGTAGCGCATTTCTACTCACCACACCTTGGCCTTCAACAAAATCTTCTTCTTCGTACATTTTCTGTAAATTACAAGCGACCAACGAACTAACAATGGTCGGTGGCAGCCACTTTAAAAAAGCCGAGCAGTCACCCACGCCGACGGCGCTTATTGGCGAATCCGGAAATCGAACAGGGAATCTTGGGTAAGGATCAAGGACGTCCTACGGGTAGCAGCATCGGGAGTACTAGTGTCTATGGTTGCGACGGTAGAACTAGCGTTACGAGAGATAACTGCAGGTGCTACAGAGCTTTCGGAGCGTGCCAGAAAAACCTAGCCTACGGATTGTGTTGACTTTGGGGAGACAGACATGCGTTGCAGACGGGAGTTAGGGTTCCTGGCTTACGACCGCACGCAGCTGCAGCCGGCTTAGTGTAGCCCGAAACGTGCGCGTGTAGGCAGGCTTCGCCGCTGCGGACGCGCGTGGCCCATTCCCTAATGGCGGTTCGGAGCGCTCGTGCGCAATAAGTAGGTCGCCCCCTAGAGTATCGCAGGCGCGATCCTACCTATCGTTACCTTGAGGGGTACGAGTTCGTAGGCGTGTGCTCGATCGGGTCATTTAATCACCAATAGGTGATTTTACCGAATTTTATTCGCAGGCAGGCGCACAACGTCGCTGCAGTTCTAGTTCGTTTTTATCGCCACAATCCTCGCAAGCTCTCACCGGGACAAACGTTCTTACGGGAGAAATACCTCCCCCCCCCAACTTAGGTCACCTGCGTCTATTCTGGGGCTAGACCCGCATTGACGGGGGGGGGGGGCAACAAGTTGCATGATTAGTGACGTCGGTTCAGGCGTGCTGCGGATTGAACAGAAAACGCAGATGCCCCGATCTACGCTTCACATGACCCTAACTCCAGACGGGCGAAATAGGATTCCACTTCCACCTTACTGAAAGGCAGCTGAACTGAGGGTCGTTTCGCTTAACGAAAGCAATCTCTCCCTCCGCCTCCTCTGCCGAGGCGAGTAGCCCTAATACTACTTCACAGTGCCAAATCCCTACGCCAGGACCACGCTCGCGGTTGCCATACGCACAAACCTGAACTGCGAACCACAAGCCCTATACGAACGTATTCGGCGGTATCCACAGAATTATCCTCCTGACTCTGGCTCTGCCTGCCCCGTGGCAGTCGATCGCTGACGTGAACGATCGCCCATCTCCCTCATTCTAACAGAAACGAGTCCCGAAACTCTTGGGGCTGCTGGAGGCAGTGGCGAAGACTGCAAAGGCCTGGGGCAAGCATCGCTTTTTTCTTAAACAGCTAGCCAGGACAATAGGGTACGAGCTTAATTGCATTCGGCGGATCACTACGGTAAGGAGTTACTACCTTGGCTCAACAACCGATCAGCAACCTCATCCAGCTCGACTGCCGAAAAGAGGGTTCAAGACCATTATTTCGAACTGAGTTTTAGCCGGACAGGTGGGCAGGCCAGCCGAAAATAAGGAAGGATACTACGTTTAAGTTGGTCCATGCATTTGTG
The DNA here is from genome assembly GCA_009760855.2 of Cristatella mucedo. Taxonomy (NCBI): domain Eukaryota; kingdom Metazoa; phylum Bryozoa; class Phylactolaemata; family Cristatellidae; genus Cristatella; species Cristatella mucedo. The sequence continues at coordinate 5,017,950 of WPIO01000019.1, read as the reverse complement.
ACATCCCGTCTTGACTTCTGCAACTCACTGCTTGCTGGCCTACGGGCATGTGCAATCAGGCGATTACAGCTGGTTCAAAACTCCTCAGCTAGGCTTGTCTGTCGTGAGCATCGCAGTTGCCACATCACACCACTTCTCGCCGATCTGCACTAGCTACCGGTCAAGCAACGGATCGACTTCATGGTTTTGTCGCTCACTTTTAGGTCACTCCATTCTTTGGCTCCAGCCTATCTCTCAGATCTACTCCCCCACCAGGCCAAGTCGTACCACCCACTTTTCGGAATCCAACAGTCTAGAAATACCTCGTACAAACCTTAAATCCTTTGGAGACCTTGCATTTAGTTCGTATGCTCCCACAGCCTGGAACTCACTCCCGACCTGCATCACAACATCCCCTGACTTGACCACATTTAAAAGGAACCTAAAAACACACCTATTTAGGACAGCATTTAGTGGGTCCCTGTGATTCCTCCCTTATGTGCTTATGCTTGCTGACACTGTGCATGCTGCCACTAACCACATTTGCATGCTGACCCTGTGCATGTCACCCCTAACCATGTTATTCATGCTGTTTATCGAGCATGATATTACTCACCATTCAATCGCGTTTTTCTTTGCAGCAAATATACAGTGCCTAGAAAGAGATTGAGTTCTCTGAGGGCGCTTTATCTAGTGCCTTATTATTATTATTATTATCATTATTATTATTATTATTATTATTATTATAAGTCGATCAGCCGCTCCTTCAGGGCTTCCTTTTCACGACTACCAATCACTCTACCGACGACAATCACTCTACCAATGATGTGCCCTCTTGCTCACTGCTCAAGGACAAAGGTATTTTTTAACAGATAGCAGTTCTCGGGAGCCCAAAAATAAGCCAGACAAGTCCTGCGATACGCTAGCCTCTTTTCGCAGGGTTTTCTAAGTACTGCTAGTCAGCGTGAATATTTCCCTTCTGTAAGCTGCAGACAAAGCTATAGACAATGACTGGCCTGCGGGCTTACCAACAGGCTTACGAACAGTGGGCCGATTGTGGTTATAATCATTGGTAATTAGGATGCCATGATTACCGTACTCGTGCTTACACCCTTGAACCAGGTGCAGTAACACTCAGAAATCGATTCCCTACACAGGAAAAGATCCTGCTTCTATTTCGTGACCGGAAATACGAACGTATAGAAATTGAATCGCCTGCTTATAGGAGCACATCAGACATCGGCCGGCCATGCCACAAACCTTTCTGACAAAAACTCTGGCTTCGGAACTCATGCCGTTCCTGATAGACCGTTTGGGTGGTGACTTCGACTCTCCCTGCTTGGCTGGCCCTCTTTCCGGCTGGCTGGCTAGATGACTTCTCGCTCCTCTACACCCTGCCGGCCAAAGCATCGCCTTCTTAAATAGCTTGGGCAAAATTTCACACATCCACCAACGTCGAATTGTGGATTGTTCACGTGGAGTCAAGGACATGCTTACGATTAGCTTTCCTGATGAAAATGCAATTCTCCTGTACCCATACTGAGCCTTATGTTATATGTATGTATCTCCGTCTGTAACTCCATAAACTCATGAAGACTATGTGGGTGTTACACAGGAGAGTTTTGTATTGCACACTCACAGCATAAGCGGCTTTCGGTACACATTCGTTAGCCAACAGACTTCATCTCACTCAACAAAGAGAAAGTGCGAAGCATAGCAAAGTCAGAGGAGCAGTTGAAATAGTGAGTAGCATAAATAAATAAATAAATCCTTGCTGATTAAACAGCCTCGTTTTGTATAGCGACAGGAGAGCCTTTGCGGCTATCACCACCGCTTGCAGTGGCGATAAAGAATCGCCCACTGCAGGAATCAAACCCACGACCTCAAGACCGAGGTCGTGAAAGCAATCGCCTTACCTAGTGTGCCATCACGGCTCACCCAGCATGGAAGTGGCAGCTCAGGACCGCTGAAAAGGATGAGCCATAGTCGGCAGCAGGAGAGTAGTTGTCGTTGTGCAAGTATTGTGAAGCGAGTTCCACAGTCTAGGACCTGCAGAGCTAAAGCTTCTGTCGCCAACGGTCTTTAAGCGGAGGAGCCTTCCCACTCTCGTCGCTGAATGGCTGATGTGCTTTTCTCCCGAAGCAGTTAAACCCCCGTGTGCTTTTATCGCACTGTGCCCTCACGATAGCCGTCCAAAGACTTGAGTGTCTTTTCTCCTAGCACTTCAATCTCCCTATCATTCGAATGCAGTAACCTGCAATACATCAACTGCCCGTGCTAGTGATCCCTACTAAGGAACATAATTAGAAAGAGTCAGATTTAATTATCGTTTACCTTGAAGATCCACCGACACAAGAAGGCCTGACATTCAGTACTAAATGTACGCCAAGCGGGCATTACGTTTATCAATTGCACTCATTGCATCGAAGTAGTTGTGTCCGATTGGGCTTACGAGTAGCACATCAATTGACTAGTAAAATGTACACTATAGAACTGAATATATGACTGTAAATTAAGTTAGTCAAATGCTATCTGGCAGAATTGTGATTCAAGAGACACTGTTCAAGTCAATGCTCCCAGCCCGATTTGTTTAAGCGACTGTCTAAATAGCAGTGATGATTTTTAAGTGCTTGGTGCAATTATTTCACGGTTTATACTCTTCCTCTTGCTGATGTGATTGCCAAACATAATCTAGGCTTTCACTTTATGTGCATGTCACTCAATTGTACCTTTGCTTTGATCCCTGCCAGCCCTTCAGGACGTCGAATTCTCTTAAATCATTTGCAGCACGTATAGGTGCCATCCGCATATGGATGGCACCAAATTTTCTTAAATTAAATAATAATAAAACTAACTGGCTAACTAATAGTAACTGCCTTTTGAGGACCCAGCCGAGTTTGACTCTAACTTGTCGGATGTTACGTGGTAGTAAGGTCCGCAAAAGAGACCGGTCATCTGTGGGCATCGACTTACGCGGCCACTAATCAGTACCAAGTATTTAAAAATCATCACAGATATTTAGACATTCGCTTAAAAATCGGGCTGGGAGCATTGACCCTTGAACAGTGACTCTCTTGAATCACGGTTCTGCCTGGTAGCATTTGACCAACTTAATTTACAGTCATGCATTCAGTTCTACAGTCTACATTTTACTAGTCAATTGGTGTGCTACTCTTAAGCCTATATGAAGTGCTAATACCTACATTAAGCTGTCTTAGATCTCCATAAAATGATTTTTATTATTACAATTACGTATACCATAACCTAAACATGTAAATCTCATTAAGGAAATAACTGAATTGTGCCAATAACCTTTTCAGTTGTAGTCACTGTCAGCAAATAAATGTCAGTTCACGTGATCCAAGCAAATATCGTGAGGAACGGGTGCATACTTTGCTTATTTAAAAGTTCTATCAAGTCGGAGGATGCCTATATGCCAATCAGTAAATTATTCTGTTTTAATTGCACAGTAACTGAAAGCATGGTCTCCAAAGAACTTGAAGTTGGTTAGAGGCATGGCTAAATGAAAGGAGTCTGAAAGAAAAAGCTAGAGCTGGTACGAAAACAAGATAAATAATTAAGTAAACAAGTATTTAGGAAAAAAAGCATAACCAAGAGAATGGAGGCACCTCAATTGAATGCTAAGACCTTACAATCCGGTAAGCTATTCGATGGGATTCCGTGCAGGTAAGAAAGTAATCCGAACTGGCAGGTTCGACGTTGCCAAACAAGCCTACCGGCCAAGTTTTGCACAATGTGTTAAGTCTGACTGTAATACTATTAATAATGAGAATAATAACAATGCACTAGATAAAACCCCCTTAGAGAACTCAATCTCTTTCTAGGCACAATTATGTAAATTTGTAAATTTGTAATAAATATGTAAATTTGCTGCAAAGGAAAACGCGATTGAATGGTGAGTAATATCATGCTCGATACACAACATGAATAACATGGTTAGGGGTGACATGCAAAGGGTCAGCATGCAAATGTGGTTAGTGGCAGCATGCACAGTGTCAGCACGCATAAGCACATCAAGGACGAATCACAGGGACACACTAAATGCTGTCCTAAAATAGGTGTGTTTTTAAGTTCTTTTTAAATGTGGTCAGGTCAGGGGATGTTCTGACGCAGGTCGGGAGGGAGTTCCAGGCTTTGGGAGCATACGAACTAAATGCAAGGTCTCCAAAGGATTGAGGTTTGTACGAGGTATTGGTAAACTGTTGGATTCCAAAAAGCTGGTGGTACGATACTTGGCCTGGTGGGGGAGTATGTCGGAGAGATAGGCTGGAGCCATAGAATGAAGGGACCTACAAATGAGCGACAAAACCTTGAAGTCAATCCGTTGCTTGACTGGTAGCCAGTGCAGGTCGGTGAGAAGTGGAGTAATGTGGCAACTGCAACGCTCACGACAGACAAGCCTAGCTGCCGAGTTTTGCACCAGCTGCAATCGCCTGATCGCACATTCTGGTAGGCCAGTGAGCAGTGAGTTGCAGAAGTCGAGACGGGATGTCACGAATGCATGGACTAACTTGGACGTGGTATCCGTATCTAAACAAGCCCGAATTTTAGCAATATTATCAAGCTGAAAATAGGCAGCTTTGACCGTGGAGCTGATATGGTCGTCTAACGAGAGGTCGCTTTTGAAAATGACACCTAGATTTCGAGCTGATTCGACAGGAGATATGCTGGCAGAGCCAATTTTGAGCGTCAGCCTTTCCAATTTCTGAATCACACTGGGTTTGCCCATAACTAGTAAGTTGGTTTTGTCATCGTTTAGTTTTAGAAAATTTGCTGCCATCCATGTGCGGTTGTCATCAATGCATGCAGCAAGTGAGTTAAGAGAATTTGAGGTGCTCGAAGGCTGGGAGGAATCGAAGCAAAGGTACAACTGAATGTCATTCGCATAGAAGTGAAAGCCAAGATTGTGCTTGGCAATCACATCAGCAAGAGGCAGAGTATAAACCGTGAAAAGAACCGGACTAGCACTGAGCCCTGAGGTATTCCGTATTTCCGAGGTACCTCGGATGATCTTTGTCCATTCAAGTCAATACTCTGGAGTCTCCCACTGAGATATGATCTGAACCATTGCATCGCAGTGCCAGTGGTGCCCAGGCGAGATGAGAGGCACTCTAGAAGAATTTTGTGATCGATAGTATCAAAAGCTGCCGAAAGATCAAGCAAAACAAGCAGAGACACTCTACCCATGTCTGCATTGCTAAGTAGGTCGGTGCACACCCTAAGCAATGCTGACTCTGTGGAGTGATTAGCTCTAAAGCCAGACTGGAACTGACTAGCAATGTTTGAAGTTTCAATATATGAGTTCAGCTGATCCGCCACGACCCGTTCCAGTGTAGTTGATGGGAATGGTAGAAGAGAGACTGGGCGGTGGTTGCTAAAGTTATCTTGGTCTAGTGTCGCTTTCTTGAGAATTGGCCTGACTACAGCTTTTTTGAAAGGTGCTGGGACATGACCTGAGGCTGGTGCTGGGACATGTCCTGATTGTACAGGCAAAATTACTTGCATAGTTATTTAAAGAAATGATGAAACATTTGTGTTGTGCCCAAAGATAATTAAATCTCTTTCTAGGCACAATGCCTTTGATTTAAACGAAGTATGGCAGTTGATAGGATGACATGCACAGTGTTAGCAGGCATAGGCACACACATTCCAATTCATAGGAAGGAGCATATGGTATACAGAACAGGTGGGTTTTAACTTCTTTCTAAATTTTGTCAAGCCAGGGAATGCTGCGATGACAGTAGGTAGTGATTTCCAGGTTTTTTTTAATAAGTGAACTGAATGCATTGTCCTGTTAGAGGTATAGCTAAACCACTTGGGACAGAATAGTCGATGGTACGATGCAAAGCCTGATTAGAAAGTACTTCGGATCCGTAGGCAAGAACAAGACAACGAGGGAACCTAAAAATGAGTAATAATATCTTGAAGCTGATAGCTGCCTTACAGGGAGCATGTGCAAGGTCGGTGAGAAGTGGTGTGATATGGTAGTCACGACGTTCAATGCAGACAAGCCTAGCTGCATAGTTTCGGACCAGCTATAGGCTTCTTATTGTATATTTACCAGTTTGTCAGTGGCATCATTGTCTAAGCAGGTCGAATTTTGGCAATGTTTCGTAGCTCAAAAGTAGATCGAAATGACACTGGTGCTGATCTGGTCACCCGGTGGAAGGTCACTTTGAAGCAACATACAGATTGTGTTTGGACATGACAGGAGATATGCTGGATGAGCCCAAAACTGGGGCTGTTCAGTTTTAAGTAAGACCAGCTTTGCCCATACATATTAATTTGGTTTCATCAGCACTCAATTTGAGAAAGTTTGCTTAAATCCAAGTGCAAATATTTCAGCTCTTACATATCCAGCTAGGAGTAAAGATTCCATGCAGGCCCTGTACGAGAGATGCTGGCGGAGCCAATGTTGAGGGAGAGGCTATCCAATTTCCGAGTAGAAAACACCATGTTTGCCCAAAACTACTAGGTCGGTCTTGTCTTCATTCAACTAGAGATTGTGTCATATAAATGCAGAAGTCAGTAATGCAAGCTGCAACAAAGTGATATATTCTATGGTCAATGATGGATCAAAACATTGGTTGAGCTGTTCGTAATCTACGTAGAAATGAAACCACGATTGCATTCAGTGATAAGAATACAAGGAATCTCTCAGGAGGCGCTGGTGCAAAGCTTCAACCAAAGCACACTCTCTGCATGGAAATCGGCCTCCTCATTTATCTATCCACATAAGTAGGTTTTATGGTACCACCACCAGCATTTGCTAAAGAATTTGGAATGGAAAGTAAGGGAAAGAGAGGGAAGAAAGAGAAAAAGAGAGGCAAAGAGAGAGAGGGGGAAGAGAGAGAGAGAGTGAGAGAGAGAGAGAGAGAGAGAGAGAGAGAGAGAGAGAGAGAGAGAGAGAGAGAGAGAGAGAGAGAGAGAGAGAGAGAGAGAGAGAGAGAGAGAGCCGGGCATTGAATGCAAAGAGAGTGGAAACACTATGCTGGTCAATCCCGTGTGAAGGTTATGTAATTGTGGGTGCATGAATGGCGAGTCGTATTAACCCGAATAGGGAAGAATCTGTTTGCGATACAGGTCTTCTTGATCTATATTCAGACTCGCCCAGCAGCCTCGATACCCTCACTGATGCGATGAACATGACTCTCGGGAGTGCTCTTGACAAGCATGCTCCCGTTTATTCTATCCGTGTTCAAAGTCGTGGAGATTCCTTTAAATTTACAAAAACCTAAAGAAGGACCGGGTTAAGCTAAGGCTTGAACGTTATTTCAAGAAATCGGGTCTGATGCGAATCAAGTAGATTTCAAAGACTTCCTTCAAGTTTACACCCGAAAGCTTAAAAAAACCAGGGCTTCTTTTTTCATCCGAATGCTGAATTCCTGCCAGTCGGACACTAAACAGATTTATCAGACAGTAAGCAAGTTACCGGCCAATGCTGAGAGGCCTGACTCCCCAGATATTAACGGCTCAGCCAAAAACTTTTCAGCCTTCTTTACTGAAAAAATTGTGCACATTCGTGCTCCATTTAGCCCCCTCCGACTAAAGCAATCGCGGTTCCTCAACCTGTGACCTTCCTTAAAAGGTTCTCCGATGTTTCTGCATGCGATGTGGTTACCTTAATAAGGTCTAGCAAAAAGAGCTCGTCTACTGAAGACCCTATACCCTCATCTATGTGGTCTTCACTAGCAGACCAACTTAGCCCTGCCATGATCAAGATTTTTAATGCTTCTTTGGGAAAAGGGGTCCTCCCCAAGTCCTTCAAATCGGCAACCATTAGACCCATTCTTAAAAAGCCTTTATTAGACAGAGGTCATTGCAAACTATTGCCCAGTTCCCCTTCTTCCTTTCCTATAAAAGATTCTTGAAAAAATTGTTGCTAAGCAGCTGGTTGAACATATTGGAAAATAATGGAATGTCAGAAACATTTCAATCAGAGTTCAAGAGGCTGCACTCCACTGAAACTGCTCTCCTTCGTGTTAACAATGACATTCTACGACGACGGGAATGTCACTGCCCTAGCTCTGCTAGATCTGTCTGCTGCCTTCGACACCATTTATCACGAGGTTCTGCTTGAACGATTAAGAACAACGATCGGTCTGGCAGACGAAGCCCTGGCATGGTTTAAATCGTACTTGTCTGATCGTGTTCAATCCATGTCGTGTGGGGGGTCAGGTCTCAGACACGAGAAGGGTCACCTGTGGAGTCACTCAAGGGTCTGTACTCGGTTCCTTGCTGTTCTCCATTTATACACAACCTCTGGGAAAAATCATTTAGGCCCATGGAATAGGATATCACTTCCATGCTGACGATACTCAGTAGTATTTGTCATTCAAACCGTCGGAATCTGCTGCGGCAACTGAGAAAATGAATGTTTGCCTTGCCGATATTCCAACCTGGATGTCGGAAAACTTCCTGAAATTAAATGATGATAAAACCGAACTGCTGCTCATAGGACACCTTAAACGTGTGCAGGATTAAAAGGCTTTGTTCTTTTAATAGGCGATGTTATTGTTCGACCATCACCACATACTCGAAATTTAGGTATCGTTTTCGACAGCTGCCTCAGTTTTAAAAGTTTCATTCAGAAGACTGCTTCTACAGCTAGCCATCACGTCCGATCCCTATCCAAGATTAGCAGCTGTCTCTCACAGTTGCTTGTAAACAATTTAACTAGCTCCTTAGTTCTGTCTCGGCTTGATTATTGTAATTCCCTTTTGGCTGGGCTGCCAAAGAAAGCTATTAGGCCACTGCAGCTGGCTATGAATATGGCTGCAAGGCTAGTCTTCAAGTCCCAGAGGTTTGAGCACGTGTCTCCTTTGCTTAAAGAGCTAGGATGGATGCCGGTTGAGCAACGGATACAGAGCAAAGTTCTTATGCTGACCCACAAGGCCGGCCACGGCTTGGCTCCTTTGTACCAAGCTGAACTGCTACATCCGTTTCAGCCTGTTTGAGCCCTCAGGACGTGTGTGGACAATAAATTAGCTGTCCCATTCCTCAGCTTACAGACAGTTAGCGACAGAAGCTTTAGCTCTGCAGGTCCTAGACTGTGGAACTCGCTTCCACAATTCTTACACAACGACAAGTACTCTCCTACTTTCGACTATGGCTCATCCTTTTCAGCGGTCCTGAGCTGCCACTTCTATGCTACTCACTACCTCAACTGCTCTCCTGACTTTGCTATGCATCGCACTTTCTCTTTGCTGCGTGAGACGAAGTCTGTTGGCTAACGAATGCGTACCGAAAGCCGCTTGGGATGTGAGTGTGCTATACAAAACTCTCCTGTGTAACACCCGCATGGTCTTTATGTCTTTTTGGAGTTACAGAGGGAGATACATTACATTGCATTACAAGAATAACGCCTATGCACTCTGCAGCCTAGCATTAACAATCAGGAAATCCGGAAATAATACACCTTGTAGTCTAGCAGTAGGCAACCTTGTTGTAGTCAGCCTCTTGGCTGCTGCACGCTGGTCCTCCTTTGATGTGGCTTGGCCGCCTTTGATGTGTTGGGCTGCATCCCGAAAGGAAGGCCGGAGCGAGCGGACCCAGAGTTCAGTGGGAACGCGGCGTATTGGGAACGAGGCTGTGAGCTGTTTTGGCTGCCGTATTAGCAAAATACACGGTTGGTGAAGCCCTCTCAGTGGTCCCGTGTCGCCTCTTGTATGCTGTCAGAGCGTCAAATAACACACATAAGGCTACCGAGTATTGCAAAGCAAGAAGTAGACTTGGCATATGAGCATTCCCTGTGAAAAGCTACACCGGGCAATCCAACATGGGAGTGCAGGCCAGGAATTTTGGCTAGTGGAGCACAATATAAAAAATCTTGCTCAGTACATATATACACATTGGCTAAGCACAGTAGAGAGCCGGCAGCAATCCAAATAAAAAAAATCGGTGCAGAACCCCCACACCACAAACCTCATTTCCACGACAGTCACTTAGGCTGCACCGTTCGTACAGGCACAAACAAGAGTCTACGTAGCACACATCAGCGCATACCTATGATTCTGGAAACGCACTGTTTACATCACAGGCAATGGCATAGTCGCGAGGAGTTGCACGTTCGTAAGAGCATCAATATCCCACAGGACTACCGCGGCCGGTGGGAGGGTACGACAGTTCGTAGGCTGGAAAAAATATAAAGCACGTTCTTAAAATAAAATTCTAGCTGATTAAACAGTCTTTTTTTATAGCAACAGAAGAGCCTTTACGGCTATCACCGCCGCTTGCAGTGGCGATAAAGGATCGCCCACCGCAGGAAGTGATCACCCATCGAACGTGAAAGCAACCGCCTTACCTAGTGTGAATACTCATATAAGTACTTTTAAAATTAATACTTGTAGATGTTGATATAGATATGGGAAATGCAAAATGTAGCTCTTGAACGTCACGCTACCCACTAGAAGGCTTGCCAACTCCAGAATCGCAGCGGTGGGAACGGAAGTCGGTGACAAAGAAATGTACAGGGTACGCAATCTGACGCCAGTATGTAAGCATTTATTTTCTTGTTAATAAAGGAACAACAAGCAGTCAGCCAGAGAGCTCCTTTCCGTCAAGAGCGCGGGGGAGGGGGCAATCGAATACTCGCGGGTCAGGGAGAGCGACCGACGACTTCCGAGCCGGAAATGGTTACCAGACGCGGAACTGTCGCAACGCAGTTTCCAGCCCGTTTGGAATGCCCGGAACCGCTTGGCCTCATTATCCGGTCACCAGCTAGAGCCGACCGCGAATTGCCTTAAGACTGCCGACCGGTGGACGGAGAAGAGCGCGAGATGCAACAGTATAGCACTAGTCTACTTGCTCTAAATGCCCACCACTCACGTAACGGCGCTACCGCGGAAAGAGACCATGACGTCAACATATAAAACGTTGGAGCCATGAAATACTCATAAAATCTTTTGAATATTAAATTATCTACATTTATTGTTTTATAAATATAATAAAATATATAAATTGTGTTTATAAATGACATTCCTGTTAGCTATCAGTACTATCGCATGTCACTCGGCGCCATTTTCCTCTAGTTGAGCTGTGGGGTTATGCTCTGCTGCCGTACCGCTCATAGTATCTTCAGCCGCTTTCGTCTGCCTGGTGCCGCAAGTGCGTTATCGGACACAGTTAAGCTTGCAATGTCTTCATTCAGAGACAGATATGATTCGCGTGGCCGATCGGATAGCCGGTAGGTATCGTTCGATGATGGCCGTCATTACTCGACAGTCATGAATGTAGCGCGCCTAGTCGGTCATTTTTATGAAGTGCGTCTTTGAACGTCAAGTAATGTTAATGATCTGCGGTGAATGCTTTTTATTTGGAATAGTAATTTTGAAGACCATTAGGGTCTGTTACTTTCTATGACCGACGTGTATCAATGAAAAATGGCCGATTTTCATTTGACGCCATGTTGGTCGTGCTGAGAAGCTGAACAGACCGTCCTAAGCAATTTGTCCGCCGAACAATTTGCCCAAGTGTCTTTTAAGATAAGGCTCACGTGTTGATTAGGACCATTTAGGGACCAATTACTTGTGTCGAGAATTGCAGACCAGAAAGCGATTAATCTCTGAGTAGCAAAATGTATGGCTATCTAGAGTACAAAAGAATATTTAAATTCCGAGTTACAAGACTGGGCAATGTGCCCCAAGTCTTAATGAGCCAGAAGGTGCAGCAAGTGAGGGCACCCTTTCTCTGCACTTAACCAATTTAGATATGACAGCTCTGAAATGTCATTGCGTTACACATATATTTAGCTAAGTAACTATTGTAGATTTGGTGGCGGAAGCCGTTTTGGTGGAGGCGGTGGTAGTCGCTTCTCAGACAGCACTGTTGGGTCTACTTTACGAAAGCCCAAATGGGATCTGGCTCATCTACCAAAAATTGAGAAGTCGTTTTATCAAGTTCATCCCCTTACTGCTTCGAGGTCGGAGGTATGCAAGGTTAAGATGTTATTTGTGATTAGTCTTGTTTGCATTGTAGTACTATAATATCAGCTATCTCATCAAATCTGATTTCAGTATGAGATCAACAAGTATTACGAGAGTAAGTCGATTTCCCTGCAAGGTCGCTCGCTGCCCAAGCCGTGTCTGACGTTCGAAGAAGCTACCATTCCTGGTAAGTAGTGCAACAGCTACATGCTTGCTATGACTTCCTTATGAAGTAAAATTAATCCATTAGCCTTGAGAATTAAGGTGCTTAAGACATGTGGTTCGTTGTCTTCACACTGGCTGGATCATTTGCAGATTACGTCATGCGTGTCATTAAATCTAACAACTACAAAGAACCAACTCCGATCCAGGCTGTGGGTTGGCCTATGGCTTTAAGTGGACGCGATATTGTTGGGATTGCCCAAACCGGTTCTGGTAAAACTCTTGCAGTAAGTCTTGCCGATTTACTGTTTGCAACTTAATCAAAGTAGCTTTTGTCTATTGGTTCTGCTACGAATGCATTTTTCGTAATCTTGTAGTTCATTCTTCCCGCCATTGTGCATATCAATGCACAACCACATCTACTTCGGGGTGATGGTCCCATTGTAAGTAAACCGTTTGACCAGCATTTTATAATGTTACTACCTTTTTATGTCGATTTTAGTCCTAGCCGGTGGTTTTAATCGGCGTTTCAGTGTCTGGTATTAGTTCCTACAAGAGAGCTTGCCCAGCAAGTTGCAAAGGTAGCGTCAGAGTTCGGGGCAAATTCACGAATACGGAATGTGTGCGTTTATGGAGGTGCATCTCGAGGACCCCAGATTAGAGATCTGGAAAGAGGTAGGTCACTTTCCATTGGTCATGTTGCGGTTTGGCCGTCAATGTATTTTCAAAAGCTTGGTTGGAGCATAGGTTTGGTTTCTGTTTAAGGTACTGAGATAGTAATTGCAACTCCTGGGCGGTTGATCGACTTCTTGGAATCAGAGAAGACAAACTTGAGAAGGTGTACATATTTGGTGCTGGACGAGGCTGATAGAATGCTTGACATGGGATTTGAACCACAGATTAGAAAAATCATCGAACAGATACGGGTATTTATTGTTTCTGTTAGCTTGCATGTTTGTCCAGTGAACTTGCTTTTCGTCAGGGTGCCTAAAGTACCTTTTGTTTTCTCTCTAGCCGGATAGGCAAACTGTGATGTGGAGTGCCACATGGCCTCGGGAAGTGCAAACTCTTGCCAGGGAGTTCTTGAACGACTACTTGCAAGTTAATGTTGGTTCTACTGAGCTGATTGCAAACCACGATATTCTTCAAATCATTGACGTTTGCTCTGAGAGTGAAAAAGAAACCAAGTAAGATTGACTCGTTTTTCGAGTCTTTTTTGTGTTTATTACCCACTACCCGACTTCAAATTGTTCTTTATATGCTGTTAAAGGATTATTAAGCTCATGGAGGAGATCCTTGGCGAAAGAGGGAACAATAAAACCATTATCTTTACCGAGACTAAAAGAAGAGCCGACGACCTTACTAGGTGGATGCGACGTAATGGGTAGGAATATTTACTAGTTGGTGAAACTTCTGTATCAAAAACTAGTTTTTAAATAAGAAATATGTATTGTTTTCTATTGTAGTTGGCCAGCAATGGTCATCCATGGAGACAAGTCCCAACAGGAACGTGATTGGGTACTTGCAGGTAGGCAGGGGCATATATATATTTATACTGTGGAATGCTGATATGCATCGCGTTTCAGTTTTATATAAATGAGATATAGATGCGTAACTTAATTTTGTTGTAGAGTTTCGGAGTGGCAAGGCATCGATTCTTGTTGCCACGGATGTTGCATCAAGAGGGCTAGGTCTGTTATATTTGAACACTTGTTATCCGTCTGTTGTTCTTAGCCTTAGTTATGCATGAATTGGTAAACTGCTGATGCCTTGTCGGCTTTTGTAGTATGTCTGGATTAGATGTACTTGCATAACTTATGCTGTTTAGGCCTGGGGAGCAGAGCGACAAGTTTCCTAAACTGCCAGTTAGTATGAAAATACACATGTGGAGCTATTTTCACAGGTTGCACGGACCTGTGGCCAGCACGACGCAACACTGGAAGGTAGCTGGAAGAGGAGGTGGAGGCTTAAGCAGACACTTGCCAAAAATTTGCTGTCACGCTAGCCTTGACGGGCAACTCAAGGTAACTGTGTCAGAGCAAAAGAGCTCAGCTTGGGTATGTTGTGCATGGTGTGCATAAAAAGCTACATAAACGTGCTAGCCGAGCTGGACAGCCTGTCACCTTGCATGTTTTCGGCAAGTGCTATGTACGGGAAGCCGAAATGAGGTTATGAGTATTGCAGGCTGTCCTGAGCGTGAAAGCACTCTATAACAATCTAAGTGAGGCCTAGGCACACCATAGCGTTTACAGTCACGACATACCCTTTGACACAGCTAAGCCAGAGCGTGACAGCTCGATCGTTTGCAAGTCTGCGCCTCCCTTCCTCGATCGGCTGCCGGAGTGCGTCGTGTGAAGTGCCTGTCCGATGCTGTTCCTGTCTTGTCAAGCTCCTGCCAAAATCAGGTAGCTGGTACGGCTGCCAAATTGGTGCTTGGGCATTTCTAACACACCCGGTTTTTCCTCAGTATTAATGTGCATTACTGCAGGTTTTCAGACTGCAGTGGTTCACCTTGATGAAAATGCCAAAGAATGAAGTGACCTAAAGGTGAAAATTAAAGTCAAGATAAAAATGCCTATTGTCTAGTTTTATGGTTGCTGTATACATTTACGTATTGTTTGTCACGCGGGCTGTTTTGCATTTATATAAAGGCACTGGGTTGTTCTTAGTTGGCTAGAAGCAAAAGAATGGCTACGTGTGCAAGCATAAATAATGTGCCTGTGCAAAATATTTTTGAACGGTAAGTGAGCTGCTAGCACATGATTATAGAAGCAAGCTCGGTTTTCGTGCTTATCGTTTTATTTTCTAGTTGCAATTTGGCTTATCTGTACATGTGAGATCTGATTTAAGATTAACATTTTTTTTATTTACCACCAATTTTATATAAGAGTGCTGTGGTAAGTTAATAGTACACGTTAAATACATATCTAGTGCGAGTAAGATATCACAGCGTGTGTCCCGATTTGTTATTTGTTATTGTTACTTTAGATGTCGAAGATGTGAGGTTTGTCATCAACTTCGATTTCCCGGCTTGTACGGAAGATTACGTGCATAGAATCGGACGCACTGGAAGAGCAGGAAACACTGGTACAGCCTACACTTTCTTTACAAGCGACAATCAGAAACAAGCTGCCGAGCTGCTGCATATTCTTCAGGAAGCAAAGCAACAGATCAATCCTAAACTAATAGAGCTTGTGAATTCACGAGGCTCGTCGCTTGGGGGTAGTAAGTATTTTATTTTATTCAGCAATTGTGCATTTTATTGAAACTTTAAATGACATTTTTATATTTCATTCGTGTTACTTATTTTTTATATGCATATATCTTTTGTTGCAGGACGACGCTACCGTGGCTCAGGTGGTTCTGGGGGTCGTTTCGATCGTGATTCATTCAGAGATCGGGATGAGATTGGTTCGAGTGCTGCCAAGAGATCTTATTCATCCATGTCTGGTTCTGACAGTTCGACAGTCAGAACTAGTCGATTCGATCAACCACCAGCCAAGAAGGTTGCTGTCGGCAGCAGTGTCACAGTGCCCTCACTGCTTTCTCAAGTTACCGTGACAGCCAATGGCGCTGCTTTTAGTAATGGTGCTTATGCTGCAAATGGTGGACAATTCGATGCAGCCCAGTCGGCTGCTGTTGCAGCTGCTGCTGCCCCTGGTGCTCCTGGCGATAGTGCAGCTTATGCATATAGCCAATGGATGCAGCCAGGTCAAGGATACCAGCAGGCGGCTGCACAGTACAGCCAATATCAACAACAGGTGTATACTGCTCAAGCAGCTGCTGCTGCTGCCGCCGCAGCAGCAGCAAGTTCTGGTCAAAGAGCTGCATATACTGGTTATCAGTATCAATAAGTGCAAAAGCGTTTTTAAGCAATATCATGTAAATACCGGCATGCACACATTGCCGTTGTGCATATTTTATACAGTAAGTATGAACGAGTGCTGTGTGCAAGAAGTTGTAAAGTATTGGTGTAAATTTGAAAGGCAATAAAATGTTTATTGCTGAAAACAAATGAAGCACTCTAATTAGTGTGTGCCACGTGCCTAGTAGTGCAATGAGCATGTAGAAGCTGACCAGGGTTTGGTAACAGGCAGCACCCATTCCTGTACACCACCTTCATGGGATATCGATGTGGGACAGCGATAAACATGTTACGGCCAGAAATCTGAGTTGTGCGCTTTAGGCATTCAATAGGGCGATTACAGGCAATATACATTTGTAATTTTCGTGTAAGGCTGCAATAACAGTCTGAAGCAGCTTCCAGCATTCCTAGATACGGCGTTCACACTTGATCAAGTAAGGATTAATGGCAAGACTTAACTGCTGAAATACGTAAGGTTAGTGGATTCCCTGGCGAGATGCCAGAACAGCGACCGAAGGAATTCTAAGTCAGCCTTTTGTCACCATTGCTGATGCCTGAAAGTATCGGTCTGGCGAGCCAATAGTGGTAAATAATACTGGATACAGGAGCAGCACATGGGCAGGAATAAAGCATTAGCTATAACGCATTAACATCCCACATGGATTTGACCTCAATGTGCATAAAAACTGGCCATTGTGCGGGTGTATGTGACAAGCTTAGGCGTTTTGATGGGTCGGTTTTTACAGCTAGGAGGCTTTAAGTAGAAGTAGCTTGTGCTTATTGACATCGTGGAGCTTTATTTTGGCATTCAATGACATGTAGAGCACAACTTGCCAAGTTTATGGAGCCTCGTGGCATAGTGGAAGTAGCTGAATAGCCCTCAACTGGATCTTTCTAGGCACTTTACAGATGCTGTTAGGAAAGCATGACCAAATGGTTAGTGGTAACATTCGCAATGCCATCAAGCATAACGTTGTCAAATATGACGTGCACATGGTGAACATGTAGATACGGTTAGTAGCAGCGGTCAGTGTCAGTGCGAAAAGCACACCAAGGACGAATCACAAGAACCTGCTAAATGCTTTCAGAAACAGGTGGTTTAAACTTATTTTTAATTGTTAATGTGAGTGGGTGTTGTGACGTCAGTCAGAAGTGAGTTCGAGGGTTTGGGAGCACGTGAAGTTAAGGCACCGTCTCTATGAAGGCTTTTAGGTTCGGACGAGGTATAGCTAAACCATTTGAGTCAGAACAGGGGATTGTGTAATTATACACGGTACGCTGGAGCCAGAGAATGAAGGGACCTAAAAGCAAATGACAGAGCCTTGAAGTCTGCTTGGCAGTAAGCCAGTACAGCTCAGAGAGAAACGGTGTGATGTGGCAACAGCTCACGACAGACAAGGCTAGCTGCAGTTTTGCATCAACTGTAAGCACCCGATTGCACGTACCGGTAGACAAGCAAGCAGTGAGTTACAGTAGTCGAGACGGCATGTCACAAATGCATGGAACAATTTAGATGTAGTATTCCCTGTCGAAGAAAGCCCAAATTTTAGCAACGTCATGCAGCTGAAAGAAGGCAGACTTGGCTGTGGAGCTGATGCGGTCGTCTAAGGAAAGGTCACTTTGGAATAGGACACCTAGATTGCATGTATATTACATGCATATGCAACAGGAAATATACCAACGGAGCCGATTTTGAGCGATAATCACAGTTTCCGAGCCACACTTGGTTTGCCCATATCTAGTTAGATAGTTTTTCCGTCATTTAATTTGAGAAAGTTTGCTGCCATTCCTATGCAGATGTCAGCAATACATGCAGCAAGTGTGTAGAGAATTCGACGTGCCTGAGGGCTAGGAGGGATCAAAGCAAATTACAACCGAGTGTTGTCTGTATAGAAGTGAAAGCCTGGATTGCAGTTAGCGAATACATCGGAAAGAGCGAGAGTACAAACTGTGAAAAGAAGCTGACCGACCACAGAACCCTGTACTTCAGTGGTTCCTCAGATGATCTTTGTCCGTTCACATCAATACTCGGGAGTTTCCCACTGAGCTAGGATCTAAAACGTTGCAGTGCCGTGCCAGCAATGCCCAAGCGAGAGTTAAGTTCTCTTAGAGCGCTATTATAATGAACTATACATTTTTACATATTATTTTGCAAGGCACAAAGCTACACTGTAAATGAACCTGTATGCAACTCACAAGCGTATACTTTAATTAGCTTCACACGTGTGCCTCAATCAACAAAGGTTATGCAAGTTGGCACACTTGTCACGTATGATGCAGAGATTGGCAAATGTATCATTAGTGGATGTGTTGCTTCCGGTTTACATCCGGGTTAGACATTGTTTGCATTGACCTTTTTTTCTTATATGAGCGCCTTCCAAATTTTTAACATCTTTGGAAAGATACCCTCAAAAATATTCAATTGTTGGATTAATTTTCAAGCATATCTTGACCGTAAGTGTCCTGGTAAATGTCGAGAAAAGACGGGATTGGTTTGGCAATCAAATAATTTTGTTTACAGTACCTTTCAAGAGACAGATTAGAACTGGGATCTGACGTCTCGAAAAAATTTTCACAATGAAAAGTATTTTCAAACACGATTATGCAAATGAAATCTTATCCAATAGTTAATCTGAAGGAAGATACCTTGAGATTAAAAATTTACTATCTCTGCATCACGTAGGACTTTTGTCTCAACTTGCTCAACCTTGGAGCATCGTGGTACGTGTTTGAAGCTCGTTGAGCTAATAAAATATATATAAAATATAATTCATTTATATAGCGCCCCAAGAGAAATTAATCTCCATTTAGGCGCTTCACATATGCCTCGGGGTTCGAGCCCACGACCTCATTCAGACCTTAGTCGGGGCGAGCACCTTAACCGCTAGACCAAACCAGCTCGGAGTTGCATGCTTGAGATTTTCAAACAGCTTCATTTCAAGTGTAGCTTTGGGCCTTGTCAATTTCATAGCATGGGCAATAGTTGACGATTCAACGTAAATCTCAAAAGCGTCTTCAGCTCTGCTTGTACATCGATGCAATAGTTAGTTTCTGATTTCCTTCGGATAACCTTTGCTAGATATGTTCGCGATTTCTGGAAATAACGTCCAAATACGTTTGGTGACGCTAATGGAAAACATTTATCCAAACTGAAGACGCTTCAAACACATTGGCTAGAGATCGAGCACAGGCTGCCCCAGAAAGGTGGCCGTGTGAGTCGTCACGAACGCAAGGGCTGTTGCATCTTCATTTTAGCACGCCGAATTTCCGTATTGTTTCGCTCGTGAAAGTAGGCAGACTTTACTGGGGCTGATGAGGTCGTTTACTGAGAGGTCACTTAGGAAGAGAATACCCAGATTCCTTGCTGAGATTCTAGAATATATACTAGCCGAGAATATTTTGCGACTTAGGCTTTTCAATTTTTTAATAATACCGTATTTTTCCTTGGCTAGTAAAGTAAGTCATCAATCAATCTGAGAAAGCTTGGTGCCATTTGAGTGATAATGTCAGTCAGTAAATGCTACAAGGAGAGAGAACCTGATGTACTGGAAGTCAGGAGTGATCGAAGCACAGATGACAGCTATTATCCGCACAAAGGTGGAAGCCCAGATTGTGCTTGACGATTAAGCCGGCGAGAGGTAGATTATAAATTGTGAAAACAAGTGGATCTGCAGCGGTTTCGTGGTCTAGCCAATACTTCGTAAGACTTACTGATTGCCTCTTTGCTGTTGATATACATACATAAACAATGTACACGTACTGAACTCTCCCACTGCGAAAGGGCCTAAATAATTCTAGATGAAAGTCTGAGAGTCCCAGATGAGGCTACATGCGATAAACAATGAAAGTGTCATTAATTGTAGCCCAGGCTGTCGAGAGACTAAGCACTACAAGCCTGTCAAGGGACGGGGTGCTAACAATTCATGATCGAGGTCACGGATTCAAATCCTGCGGCGCAAAATCCTTCATTCCACACTGCAAATGGGCGATAGCCCTAATGCTTTTCTGCCACTCTCTAAATTAGGCTGTTAAATCCTCTTCCCCTGCCTTTCCTTTTACTTTAACTGGCAGCGAGGCTCGACCTAAGCCAACATTCCCAAGAAAGTGATTGAAAAATTGCAGCAGCACCGACTACATTAAATGAGTTGATCTGATATGAGAAATTAACTGGTGATTTCAAAGTTTAAAGTTTTGATATAAGAATTTAGTTAGTCTGATACTATTCGCAGTAGTCTTTGATAGGAACGGTGAAACGGCGGTGCCAGTAAAGCCAGCCGGATTACGGCAGATAATTAGTATTGATGATCATGCGATTATACGATAGTTCATTGCAGAGGCTGTATAAAAGGCCGGCCCCCCTGAGATAGGCGGGCAATCAGGATCCGAGACTCTGAGAATTTGCATTAGAGCTGATTTGAGCTCTAGGCCACAAAGCCGTTTGCGTACGTCATGGCCGCTCTCGAAGGCCTGTAATCGTCTGCTGCTGTTAAATAAACTTGCCTACAGTATGGATACGTACTTGATATATCGAGGTATGAGCGCTCTTCGTCGCTTCCGTGTTCTTGCCACTTCCGGCGTACCTGCTAGTATTGATGCAGCAACTACAAGTAACTAGCCGTGAGGCGAGGTTACGACGTCACCAGTATTCGTCACGGGTAGGCTGGGACTATCGCCGTTACGAGCGCTGTGTTTGCGTCCTAGTTCTGACCGGACGTTGACGCCGCACGCCACATTTGTAACGACGGCAATAGACGTGGCGAAAGTTGCTTAATTTCTCCTGATCCAAGGGCGACTTCTTAATGAGTGGCCTGGTAATAGCCGCTTTGAGAGGCTGGCACACAAGATTTACTGTGTTAGTTTTGCGGAGCAGCAGTAAATCTTGGTATGTCAGGGGTAAAAGGTAGATGTTGAGTATGCGCATTCGTGTGAGCAGTCAGCACATCCGAAGATCGAATCGAAAATACAGCGGTCAGTGTACTAATAATCGCAGGAAGCGCATGCAGGATACTAACGATCATCATGGCCGATCCTAGCCCCGGAGAATCTCACAGTTTATTATTGGGTCTGCTATTCTCCGTTGTCGACGTTATCCCCAATGTAGTACGCTCACACGGTGCAGCGGACCCAAAAGTAGGTATAGGGTCTATAGGGCTAGTAATTAGTCTTCTCAGAATGGGAGATACACTTTGGCATGAGGACGCCAGGGCTGGCTTGAAGTGGTCTTTGATTTAGAGAAACGAATGGAGGTCAAAGTCTTCAGTTTTATGTCGCCGATACGTTCATCACAATGCTGCTCTTATCTCTTAACTATCGATTATCTTATGTCCTCGGTAGAGATATAATGGTATTCAAGCTTGTTTGTTTGAAAACGGCGAATTCCAGGTAAGAAACGCAGCAAATTGTCATTCACAATTGCCTTTTTGAAAATAAGGTAGGTATTAACTTTCAACGGACACGTCAACTTATAGATAGCAACCGAGGACATACAGCCGTGTTCAAGCCTGAAATAACATGGCAAAATTTACGAATAGAATGAACAGTTGTACTCAACTTACGAGGAAAGTAGCGCTGCAGGCATAATGGAAATATCCCGACAGTTCTTTTGTAAATCATAAGACCTTTACACGGCCCGAAAATAATTTCCGACAACCATGCATACTGTCCAAGGACGTTTGTGTACATCACGAGCAACCCAAGATTGCAAAACTAACCACCTCATATTTCCTTGTAACCGAGAATTGGGGGGACGGCTATTTCCGGCCCGAGCTCACCACTGTCCTAGCTACATCTCCCGCTGCCACGCCGCTGTCGCGGCGCTGGGGCAAGTTAGAGGGCGAGCGGCGGTTTGATTCAACTTAATAACAATATCGCATGCTCCAACAATAACAGGGGAACTAACAGAACTACTGAGACGCTAGGTACATTAGGCTACGGGGAGGGGGCGTTGGAAACAATGAAGCCAGCTTTCCCAACGCGGGACGACATTCTTGGATTGGAGCGAAATTGAAGGTGGGGCAGCAATCCGCAAATATATCAATCAAGACGACATTTTAAATTTTTGGCTGCCGTAACGGAAAGTCACTGGCGCGGCACATTTCAGCTCGCCGAGGGATCCAGCTCACGGAGGGAGAGGCTACAAACAACAAGCTTCAGGGTAATGCGGAATATACAATCCACGGCAGCGAGTGTGATTATCTCCAGCCACGCTCGCTACGGAGATTAGTTACTTCAAGTGGCAAGGCCCAAGCCATGCCAATAGAAGTAAGTTCTCCCCGCATTAAGCCTGCATTTTGTCAAGAAAGTATAATCCGATGGTTTACTTGTTGAAACGGGTAGGACTTGCTGACTTCAGTGACCACCTGAGCCCCGCGCATTCCCTTCCGTCTCGAAAAATATAGCAACTTGGTGTGAATTTTCTTCGCACACACTCATTTCTAGCTGCGTGTTGCTTCAATACTAGTTTCATTCAGTTTTTGTCTGTAGTCTATAATGAACCGGAATTCCATTCCGAAGGAACGTGTGTCGATGGTAGAATAAATCGATTCATTGCTCCAGCCATGCATTTGCTCTGGTATACTAGTTAGTCTCAATTTGAGCACTTTTGTACCCTTGATTGATGTTTCCGGAAGGAAATTTCGACCTGTTATGCAACAACCAGTGGCGTTCCTAGGATATTATGTACCCGGGGGGGGGGCGAACTAGACGGAAGGCGCCCCCTGCAGTATTGGACGCCCATTTTGGCGCCTCCCTGATCCTGCGCCCATGATCCAACGCGCGTGGACATACGACCCCCCTCTGATGCCCCTCTGATACGCCACTGGTAGTAACAAAGAAAATGCAGTAATTTATTGATATATCGATTCATACGAAAATATTAAAAATGATGAGTTGCCGATTTACATTGAGGATCTATATAGCTATCGATGTATTTTTAAGTGAAATAATCTTTCAGATGTTGTGAAGTTTCTCATGCCTTACGCTGACGTATTTTCGTCTGATGACCAAGACTTGGAATTCGCTGATTTAGTCGAGCATAGGAATTGTACCGAAAACCGTGTACCGATTAAGCAGCGTTTGAGGTATGCAGCACTCAAATGCCAGGAAAAGCATCATAAAGTCAGCGATGATTATGTCGAACAAGGGGGTCTTGGAAAAATCATCCAATCCTGATCTTCCGCGGTGTTTGTTAGTGCATCAAATCGTTTAGCTACACTTCGTACGAACCTGAAATCCTGCGGAGATTGTGCCTTTGGTTCGTATGCTCCCAAAGCCTGAAACTCATTCCCGACTGATGTCACGACATCCCTTGACTTGACGACATTTTAAATGTCAAGTCAGGGGATGTCAAGACAGAAAGTAAAACGCATCTAATTATCACAGCATTAGTGGATCTATGCGATTCGTCCTTTAAGTGTTTATGCTTGTTAACATTGAGCATGCTACCACTAACCATTTGATCCTGCATCCTTTACAGCATATGTAAAGCGCCTAGAAAGAGATTACGTTCTCTGAAGGTGCTATGGAAATGTATTACCGTCATTATTAAGAAAAAAACGGTATCACGAGATGCTACATGGACTTCAGGGGGCTATTAATGACTCAACAGAGAAAAGTACGCATCAGTTGCTAGGTATTGACGATGCCCTGGATTTGCAGGAAGGGGCTAAATGGATCGCTTAGCACTGGACCTTAAATCCGGGTAT
The DNA here is from genome assembly GCA_009760855.2 of Cristatella mucedo. Classification (NCBI taxonomy): domain Eukaryota; kingdom Metazoa; phylum Bryozoa; class Phylactolaemata; family Cristatellidae; genus Cristatella; species Cristatella mucedo. The sequence continues at coordinate 4,994,296 of WPIO01000019.1, read as the reverse complement.
AATGCAATGAAAATATCCGAGGAAGGCGGACCAAAGCGGCTCTCTCACATTCAAAGAGAAGTAATGTATCTCCGTCTGTAACGCCACAAAGCCACAAAGACTATGTGGGTGCTAAGCAGGAGAGTTTTGTATAGCACACTCACAGCCTAAGCGGCTTTCGGTACGTATTCCGTAGCCAACATACTTCGTCTCACGCAACAAAGAGAAAGCGGGAAGCATAGCAGAGTCAGGAGAACAGTTGAGGTAGGGAGTAACATGGAAGTAGCAGCTCTCTACGGCTTGAAAGCATGTGCCATAGTCGGCAGCAGGGTAGTAGTTGTCGTTGCGGATGAGTCGTGGAAGCGAGTTCCACAGCCTAGAACCAGCAGAGCTTGAGCTTCTGTCGCCAACGGTCTTTAAGCGCAGGAATGGAGCAGCTAATTTATTGTCCATACAGGACCTGAGGGCACGAGGAGGCTGAAACTGGTGCAGCAGTTCAGCTAGCTATGGAGGAGCCAAGCCGAGGCGGGCCTCGTGGGTCAGCGTAAGAACTTGGCTCTATATCCGTTGCTCAACCGGCAGTCACCCTAGCTCTTTAAGCAAAGAAGACGTGTGGTCAGACCTTTGGGATTTGCAAACTAGCCTTGCAGCCATATTAATAGATTTCTGCAATGGCCTGGTTGCTTTTTTCGGTAGCCCAGCCAAAAGGGAGTTACAATAATCAAGCCGAGACAGAACTAAAGAGATAGTTAAATAGCATGCAAGTCACCGTGGAAGATAGCTCCTAGTCTTAGAAAGGGATCGGGCGTGATGGCTAGCTGTAGAAGCAGTCTTTTGAATGAAGCTTTTGCAATGTAGGCAGCTGTGACAATGAGGGCTGTCGAAATGAGGGCTGTCGAAGCAATGAGGGCTGTCGAAAACGACACCTTAATTTCGAGCACGTGGTGATGGTCGCACAAAAGCATCACCTACTAGAAGAGCAAGGCCTTTTAATCCAGCCACACGCTTAGGGTGTCCTATGAGCAGCAGTTCAGTTTTCTTGTCGTTTAGTTTCAAGAAAATTTCCGACACCCAGGATCAAATAACGGCAAGGCAAGCATTCAGTTTATCAGGTGCTGCAGCAGATTCCGACGGTTTGAATGACAAATAACGCTAAGTATCGTCAGCATAAAAGCGATATCATATTCCACGTGCCTTAATAACTTTTCAAAGAGTTAAAGTATAAATGGAGAACAGCAAGGGACCGAGGACGGACCCTTGAGGGACGCCACAGGTGACTGGTCTGGTGGTGAGACCTGTATCCCACACGACGCGGATTGAACACGGTCAGACAAGTACGACTTAAACCACGCCAGTGCCTAGTCTGCCAGTCCGATCATTGTTCTCAATCGTTCAAGTAGTAAATCGTGATTAATGGTGGCGAAAACAGCTGATAGATCCAGCAGCGCTAGGGCAGTGACATTCCCATCGTCTTTGCTGCATAGGATCTCATTGGTAACACGGAGGGGAGCAGTTTCAGTGGAGTGCTGCCTCTTGAACCCCGATTGAAATTTTTATGAAGTTTAATTCTTTTCAATTTTTGATACCTGCTGCTTAGCGACATTTTTATCAAGAATCTTTGAAAAAAGGAAGAAGGGAAACTGGGCAATAGTTTGCAAGGACCTTTGTATCAAATCCAGTGTTTGGATTACGTCTAGGAGAGTCTGGGGTACGGGCAGATCCGGAAAAGTAGCAGATGCAGTCAGCTTTTCGCCTTATAGGCCAGCCACGTCGGAGGTCTTATATAAATTGGGTTACGAACAGAAATATAGCGCTGCTCATAAGCCCGATTGTCGCCCCGTTTGATAAGCTGTCCCTCGTTCAAAGTTAGCCGCCAAGCTAAAAGTTCATAATCGCGGGGCCTTGCATTTGCAAAATAGATAAAAGTGAGAGAAAATTTTGAAGAGCTGAAAGAACACTGTGAGCAAAACTAGCGAAACGCGGGGTATTTCTGATAGATACGGCAAGGGAAAGAGCTAAACATTTAACACAGCGAGCCCAGTGCGGTGGCCTAAAAATTGCTCCCCGTTAGCCAACCGGCTTCCGGTGACTAGTATGGCGCAGCCCATGTACTCTGGCTTGGCTGCGCTCTTCTCTTTTCTGAGTTATTCTGTCTTTGTGTTACTACCAACATCAAGTGCGAACCAACCTTTGCATCCAAGAGGAGTTCAGCTGTCTCGTATGTATGGTGGTTCTATGTGCTTCATTGGAATTCGATGCGTCATTAGCCATGTTATTCACTCTGCGTGATGCCGGCTGATCCCAATTTACGGATCATGTCCATGTCCGGTTCCGCCCGTCTGTCGGGTCGAATCAGAATTGCATACTTCCACTGAATTAAAATCCAAATGAGCTGTGCTCATTAGCAGTAGTTGGGTTTCTTTTGGCGTGGCCGTAAGAATGGTAGCAGAAAGACAAGCTTGGCTGGGCTGTTGAAACTAGTCAATCGTTCTGTGGCTGCTTGCCCAGGGAAGGTCATCGGAGCCAAGTTCGGACAGTGTACAAGTGGATGGCCAGTGGGTGGCTGTTGGTGAGGGCTGTTGCTCTTTGCTCTTATGACAAGCTACAAGACATGTAGCCACATAAAAATAAATAAAATTCATTTGTATAGCACCCTAAGAGAACTCTATCTCTATTCAGGCGCTTCACACATGTCACGGGGCTCGAGCTCACGACCTCGGCCAGACCTTGGTCGGGGCGAGCACCTTAACCACTAGGTCAAATAGCACCATCAGATAACCGAATCTCTTGTCTAGGCAATTTACAGATGCTTTAAAGAAAGCATGACCAAATGATTAGTTATAACATTTGCAATGTCATCAAGCATGATATCACATATCCTGGTGTCTATTAACCGTTACAAGCCAATGGTGTATTAAGGACATGCTCTTGGGGTTGCTGCCTCCATGCTGCTGCCATCACCGAAGACATGCTTCCTATGCAATGTATTAGTTTTTATGTGGAATTTCATCTGCTGATCGATTAATGTGTTATGTGAAATTTCAAATGAAAGTGGTTCAGTATCTTTGTTCATTTAGCATCGTAACCATTCTACCGAAGTCTTATTTCTGCTGCGTTTTGTTGCAGATGCCTCTTTTTACAAGCCAGGCCCCACATTTGCCTGTCTTGATGGTACAAAGACCATTCCTTATGAACAGGTGAACGACGACTACTGCGACTGTTCAGACAACTCCGATGAGCCAGGTATGGCAGCCCAAAAATATGCAGAAACTAACTGGGACAAGCTGTTGAAGCCTTGAGCATGGCTGTGTATAAGGTTTCCATTGATTATTGGACCTAGCTGAGGGCTTGAACAGTAGCAATTTTTAGTGTCGAAGATGACAGCTTCCAGACTTTGGTCCAGGCCATGTTTTTGTCTGTCCGTATTTACGGTTTACTTTGACCTATACCTCAGCCATGGGTGTTTCAGAGCTCTCACTAGATCTATTTGGTATTCTTTGTAATAGAGCCTTTAAGTCAAGTCAATCTGTTTTTAATGCCATGTACTTTCTCTGAGTGTATCATACTCTGTTGGCCCTTTAGACTATTTGTTTGCATGCGCCGGTTTGCATCTGGATTACCAGTCACCGTGTATTTTTGTAAACAAAATGCTACCCGAGTATAACTTATGGTAACAAGGTTTTGCCTGGGCAGCTAGGGGCTCTGTTAACATGGAGTTTACAGTTTTGTATAGCATTTGTTTACTTACCTGATTGTAGCCTAGTATATAGCTTCAGATCGTTCTCATCTATTCAATGGCTACCGGAAGCATGCGTTTTTTTGTACAGGCACATCCGCATGCCCCAATGGAAGGTTCTTCTGCACCAACAAAGGGCATAGGCCAGAACTCATACCGTCATCACGGGTGGATGACGGCATTTGCGGTAGGCTTCTATGATTTTATTCGAAGCAGCCAACCATAATTGTGAGGCAATGGCAAGTTCTCCGTTTTCTTTTGTGTGCCCATCTTCATCTAGTTTTAAGCAGTCTCCCATACTGGGATCTGTTTTGCAGACTGCTGTGACGGCAGTGATGAATATTCAGGCAAAGTGACATGTTCAAATCGTTGCTTGTAAGTTGAACACTCGCCTGCTACTTGATTTCGTATTCACCCACGTTGTCTGTATCGTCTGCAGTGTATGAATGTTCCTGAACTGCAATCTCATTTCTTTTGTCAAGTGTCTTGGGTAGTAGTCTCGCTTTCATCGGTACCGGCATGCGGCATTCGCAGGCATTGGCTAATAATTGCGCTGCAGGGAGCTTGGCCGGCAGATGCGTGAGGAGCAAGACCGTGAGCGGCAGCTGGCTACAGATGGCTATAAGATGAAGCTTGATTACTCGCAGCAAGGCAAGCTGGCTAAGCAAGACAAGCATGTAAGTCCCTCGTGAGGTTGCTAGCAAGACGTGTCTTGCTATCACCTGAGCGATACTTATTGTTGTATTGTTGTGGCCCTTCGATTCGTAGTTTTAACGATAATAATAATAAATAATTTATGCAGCACCCTACGAGAAAAAATCTCTTTCTAGGCACTTTACTATATATTCTGAAAAAGGAATGTGAGTTGTTCAATTATAACATGCACTACTGTTCCTGCACGAGCGATATCTCAACCCAATCAGGACCGCCCGGCTGCAATTGTGTCGTTTCTGCTGACAGCCTTAATGGCCGAGTACTTGCAGCTTATTCGGGAACAGCCTAATGGAGATGCATGATTTGCCCTTCTTTCTTCAGGCTGGAAAATGCACCCGATTTTTGTAATCTGTACTACATGTACAGCACATATTCTGGTGCAGCTTATGGTAATCTGCTCAGTGTTAGGATTACTGTACTAGCTCCTTTTGCCTTACTGTGCGTCCTAAGAGATCATTGTCCTCAACACAGTTAAGAAAAATGATGTATGAAAGGAGGTCTCAAAAGACAGCAGCTCCTTTTTGATTGGAGAGCATGGATTGCTCCTGCCTTGGCTTATATGCTCATGGTCTTGGTTTGGAAACACTGTAACGACTTTGCCATTGTTCTCTTAAATTACTGTTTCTGTCATGTTTTGGTGTAGTGCTCATGTGGGTCCTTCAGTTTGCTACTTATGGCTGCAATTTTGCCATTTACCATGTTTGATTTGCGAATGGGGTAGGGCTGGGGCCATGTTATGAGGAATTGCTAAGATATCGATGACATGATTATGACATAAATCAAAATTATGTAGGCCTAATGTCGAAGTTTTATTCATGTAATTAAGTTATTGGAAATGTGTAAATACCTTTTTTGTATTACCACCCATTTTCCATCTGTAAAGCTTAGTGTTTTCTCGGTTGTGCTTATTTTGTGTTTTCTAGTGCGAGTTTGATCAACTTCTTAGCAATAGGCAACGGTTTTCCACTTTTTGCATTTAGTGGCTGATGTATTGTTACGTGTAAGAAACAAGTGCTACAGTTTGATGTAAGAGGTTGCTAAGTAGACCTGACAGTGTGGCTGATTGATGTCAGAGGTACAAAGGCCTAGTAGAGCCATTTTGTGATGGAGCCTGCTGCGGTCGTTCTAGAATCGACTCACCGAGCTTGGCAAGCTTAAAACAGACCTTGAAGCCAAGAAAGTTGAACTATCTGGTAAGCGATCTGTCGTTTGTTTTTGCTTTTGTTCTGATTCCTCTCACTTTAGCATATATTGCTCATGCCCATTTATGTGTGCCAGTCATTTGACGTTGGGTAGTAGTGCACCTAATCCCCAGTGTTGTGCTGATTTCAGCTTTGCGGGATGCTGCTGAAGCACCCGAGAAAGAAGCCACTGCGAGGCACGAGAGCTGGTGGAAAGGTGAGCTACATTTTCTTGCGGTTTGGTAGCAAGCCGTCTTTTGGACCATGTACTGAGTAGTTGGCTACTGTTCTCGGTATTTAGTAAAGCAGTGCAATTTTCGAATTATCGATATGCAGTTAGAGGTATGGTCTGCCTTATGACCTGCTTCTACAAGCAACATTCATTGATTGTTTCATTCATTGATTCATTCATTGTAACATTCATTGACTTGCAGTATTGCCTTAGCGACACAACTGAAACAGTTACCACAGTGCACGACTTCTCACCGACCTGCACTTGCTCCTCATCGAGCTGCTTATCTACTCCAAGGTTTTGTCACTCACTTTTAGGTCCTTTCATTGTCTTGCTTCAGCCTACCTATCCTAACTACGGTAGGCATCGTACGATGTACTCTTCTGACTTAAGTTGTTTGGCTGTGCCTCAAACTAACCTCAAATCCTTAAGGAACTTCGCCTCCAGTTCGTATGTTCTAAAAGCCTGGTATTCACTACCAACTGACGTTGCATCACTTAACAATATTTAGAAAGAAGCAAAACTCCACGTGCTCCGCACATCATTTGCTCCTTCCAAATGAATTTGAATGTGTGTGCCTATGTCTCCTGACACTGTGCGTATTATATTCATCCGGTTGACACGAATCGTTTTTAGCATGTGTACGGTGCCTAGGCCTGGCTGCCGTTGTGCATGGAGTTTCAGCTGCTTATTTGTCGTTTAAGTGTTTGTGTGCCAGTAGTGAACAAAGGATCAAAGTGCTCGATGTTTGATTTAACTGACGTAATTAGTCATCGATTTTACATTTAATGCTCATTCTGTTTGCGATCAGAAGCTTGCTCTAGAACTTGGTTGTGTTTGTGTATGTGTTGTGTTATGTGCATGTGTGCATGCACACGAGTGTTGTGCACACAGTTTTGTATGTGTGTGGGCGTGCACATGGGCGTGTGGGTGTCGGTATTGGGGTGGGTGTGGGTGTACGAGTGTGTGTGCATGTCAATGGCTGCTTGCAAATACATATCCACTGGAACTCTTGTGGCTTTACCTTTCTTCAATATGATTAGTTCTACCAGCTGGTCAGAATGCAGACGTTATTTCTTGCACTATGTGGTTTATTGTTTATCGTATTCTCCTGTACAGATTCCCTCGTTTACTGCCGGACTTGTAAATATGCTTTAAATACAGCTGATGCTCTGCTTTGATGCCATGAGCATATGGGTTACCAATTGTGTATGTTAACCCTAAAACTTTGCAGTCTTCTAGGTCAGCTGAAACAGTTTTAATACGTAGCTGCTCGGCTTTGCGGCCACTATGAATGCATCATGCTCTACTATGTTGGGCTATTTACTAGCACAGTTTCGAGATGTATATACCGCTGAAATTAAGACACCCTTGCGCTCTCATGTTGGTGGAGGGTCTGAAGGAGCTGCTTTTTGTGACTGGGTGCTTGAAGTTCATCGTGGAGGCCATCATGCATATAGCCACTATTTTTCCGGATAGCCTCAGATTGCAATGTCCACAATGTCTGCTCATTTTCTGGTCGTCTAATTTGCATGTGGCTCATAGAATATAGTCACTATGTGACAATGTTTTCCAACCACCAACAGAGAGAGCTTAATGATTGCTCAGACGAGCAGGTCTATTGTTTGCCGACGAGGCAGAAATTGTCTGCTGTTTGAAATATAGCTTTTGTTTGAATGGATGTGTGCTTGCGAAGGCTACAGCAGTTTTCTGAGCTAGATGCGCTCTCACTGAACGATTATGGCTAACTAAAGAGACTGCATGCACACGCATGTACACACACACATGCGTGCACACACACACACACACACACACACACACACACACACACTCCCACCCCTAGGGAGTGTAACAGGCCTCAAGCCATACACCCCTTTGCCCACTTTCTCGTGGTCAGCCAACTTGGGTAGAGCCTATCTGCTGGCCATCCAAATCCACCTAGAAAGTCGGTTGCATACTGTTTAGTTTTTATCTGTTAGCCCTTGATGAACGTGTTGCATTTTTAGTTGGTTAATTGCAAGGATGCTGCTTACAATGCTGTAGCTGTGCTTAGCTGCACATTTTCTGTCCAGAAAACTACACTAAACCCTATATAACTGATAATTTCTACTAATTTCTTAAAGTAAGTAATGCTTCGTCTTATCTTAAATGTGTACTGAGCATTTCAGAATTAATTCTGTGGCTATCATTAAAGTGAACAGCGATTGATGCTATAGCAACGATAAAAAAGCCAGTATTAGACCCGACCAATGAAGTCAAGCGTTTTCCCTCACCGACAGTCGATATCGATAGGCAATAGTTTCGGGGGCGTCCTGAAGCAAGCAATTTGTTATTACCCAATTAAGCAGTGGTGATTGCCATTAAGGCTTTTCTGCGAGATATGAGAGGAATCTGTTTGATCAGCTGACCTTAATTTGACCTTTTTTGAGATTTACGATCTATATAGCAAATATCATTCATGTATCAGCCCCCAAAGATAGTTTCCCATTATGTTCTCGTTATAGTGTCCGTGGTTTCAGCATTAAAAGGCCTGTAAATTGTGGTTTAAGCATTTGCCCTGCACTTTCGCCTAAGCCCCCACGTCCTCCTTGAATTTATCAAGGTGAGCATGTAGTGTCTTGATCAAGTAGGGGCTCGCTTAAGTTGGAAGACCTTGCCCTCAAGATAGCATCACTCGAGTAACATCTGCCCGTAATCTGGGCATGCTATTCCCAAACGACTTGTCATTCGATTAGCACACTGCTTCCACTATCATGTCGGCCAACTTACAGCTGAGGAACATGGCCAAACTCAGGGCCTGTTTTGTCAAGAGTACAAGAGCCAAAATAGTTCATATATTTGTGTCAATACATCTTGATAACTAACTTTGCAGCTCTTGTTATTCTGGACTCCCGGCCTATGCTCTTAGCCTACTGAAACTGGTGCACAACTCAACAGCTAGTCTGGTCGATCGTCACTGTTGTAGCTGCCACATCATTATCAAGCATTTAATCAACTTCACGATCTCTTTTGGCTTTAGGTTTCTTCACTCGCTTGCTACCTATCTGACTTCACCCTCCTGCTTATCGGCTGCTAGTCATCACCTTGCCATTTCCTGCACGAAATTATATGGTGATTGGGCTTCAGTTTATGTGCACCGAAAGTCGTGAACTCACTTCTGGCATCTGTCACCACCTGCATTGACGTCCTATCGGAAGATGCACCTGTTCTGCTCAGCTTTCCCTTCGCCTCGGTGAACTTGTCTTTTTATTCCTTTGTACTGCTTGTCACCACCCGGTCCTACTAACCAGTGGCCCAGGTCTTTTTTACATGCTGATCTTTGCATGATACTGTTGTGTTTTTGCAGGCTTGTCTAAGCATGATACCTTGCATGTCGTTAACCATTCTGTAGTGATTCTGTCGCAGTGTGAATTTTAAAGCACAGGTATAGAGATTTGGTTCTCATAGGATGTTATATGAACGACTAGCATTATTATTATTACCATAGCCTAGTCGTAGTCTCAATCAACGTATCAATCATCGTAGCAACGAAGCTGTTCCAAGCCGATTTCTCCATACTAGTGAGCTTCTTGGGGAATTCATTGCACCTAATGATCTTCTTTATCTGTGGTCGCATAAAGACAACAAATTCATTGCAACTAATGATCTTCTTTATCTGTGGTTGCACAAAGACACTGGCTTTAAACTTAAACACTTGGCCTTAGACATATTGGGAAGAAGTTTCGAATTACTCAAAGGTTTCGGACTCCATATCTTGAGCTATGTCAAATTGTTTCATATACCCCATTTAATAGTCAGTGATGACATAAACACCTTATGTAGTGTAGTGTATCTAGGTTTGTAACGCCACAAAGCTACAAAGACGAAATGGGTGTTACGAAGCAGAGATTTCCACAGTGCACTTTAAGCCTAAGTGGCTTTCGGTATGCGTGCAGTAGCCAACAGACTTCTTAAAGACAGCAGAGAGCACCATGCCCACTGCGACAGGCAGGGCTGGCCACCGAGGACCGAGTTCTCAGTGGGGAGCAACATTGTCACTGGTGGACCCCATCCGTGACTATGGAACTCACTTCCACAATTTGTATGCAACGACATATCTCGCTGCCGACTGTAGCACATCCTTTCCAGCAGCCCTGGGCTGGTGCTTCCATGCTACTCCCTTCTTCGACTGACCTGGTGACTCGGCCATGCTTCTCACTTCTCTGTCACTGACCCATTCTAGGTTTTCTACCGACGTCATTCCTCAAACCTCGCACCAGAAAACTGCTAGGTGTCAAGATGATTAGCATACCGTTCAATAAAGGTCAAGCAGCAAAATCGTTGCCCTTATTTTCCTGCTGTAATTTAGCGTCAAGAAACTGAAGAAGGATTAAGCAACCAGGCCTCCCTCATTAAATACTAGTACATTGATCGCAACGTTGCCGATTTTCATTTTACTGACAAGTGACACGGCTCCATACGTTGTATGTAGGGTTTGGCTATCCGTATACAAAGATGCAGCTGTTAATGTTTGCAGTTGATGACTAATTTGAGCATACGTTTTTTATATAACTTCAGATCAGCTTGCCGAACGCGAGAAGGAGAAGGAGAAGGCCCTTTCTGAGAGTGCATTTGCACGACTGGACGTCAATGGAGACGGCGTGGTGACGGTAGAAGAGTCAGCAGGACTCTTCAGTGAAGAAACTTCGCCGGCAGACCTCGCAAGATTTGTCAGCTCAGTCTGGCCTTCCATTAAGGACAAATACTCGGAGCTGCCTTCGGCTCCACCAGCAGTGCCCGAGCCACCGACCGGGCAGCTACCTTTGCCTGTTGCTGAGAATGTGGATCTTCCCAGCCCACCATCGCCGGAGGAATTTCAGATAGACAGTGTTTCCTCATCCAACATCGATGAAAGGGATGCTGCTGCTGGTGCTTCTAGCGATGATGGTGACGATGATGACTTTGACGAGGTCAGTATACTTACTCTTATCAACCGCCGTTTGGCAGTTTGACTGTCACACTAATATCGCCTGTTCAACAGAAGCTGTTTTAAATTGGTGTAATAAAAAAAAAGATAAAGATAAGCTGAGTCAACAGAGCCTCATTTATCTTGTGGCTGAAGGATCTTAGCAGCGTCGTTCACTGTGCTTGTAGCCGGCAAGGTAGGATTGCTTGCTTCAGTAGTCGAACCCACGACCCGTGTCGTGAAGGGTGAGGGAAAGCGTGAAAGGCTACAATCTGATGGTCACATAATTTAAGCATTGCTAAAGGAAAGGTGCTTTTTGAAGACTATATTACGGCGAAACTTGTCTCACTGAAGCTTATCCCCATGCTTTATGAAGCAGGAAGGTAGAAGCCAATGTACGTATTGCTCTTGCTGCCTGTTAGTGGAGAGCATTGCTGACAAATTTGTCGAAAGCTTAGACTTTCAAGCCTGGCTGATGATGTAAACTAAGGTGGCTAGGTGTGTGCAGTGAGGCAGGGTGAATGTCTAGCTAGCTCCCGTTGTTTTTTCCTGGCATTTGGGTCAGCATGCCCTATGAATCTATTAGAGGTATTAGCCATTTGTATCGTGCTACTAGGTCCGTGCATTGAGCCTGAATAATCATTTGTTTTATGGGCAATTTAATGATCTCTGAATCCTAGCTGATTAAACAGCCTCTTTTTGTATAGCGACAGAAGAGCCTTTACGGCTATCACCACCGCTTGCAGTGGCGATAAAGAATCGCCCACCACAGGAATCGAATGCTTATTTCTGCTTGCCTGCATTTCAAGCAGCAATCTGATACTTGCTTAAATTTTAGCATTTGGCCAGAACGGGGGAGTATTAGTTGTTAAAGGCATGCTTAGTTCTTAATTTGTTGAACATCATGCCTCATCTCAGATAATAGCAAGGCTGTACTTTGCTGAAGAAGGGCTAACTGCAAAGTTCTTATGATGATTTTTGTAGAAATCTTCCGAGACAGATCTAGGTTATGCCGACATACTTTTAATCAGGATATGCTGTATATGCTATATTAATGCTGGCAATTCTATCTTTAGCTTGCTAGTCGAAGTAGTTAGTGCCTCCTGCCTTGGAAGTAGAGAAAATTTGGTGACTACTGATGAGATTGGAATTCTAAAGCAATTTGTCTTCAACCAAATTAGTCAATTGCTCAAGTGCTGTGCCATTGACAAGAACGATGGATTGCAGCTTTTCATGTTCAATTTGCTTGGAAGAGTATGTTAGCTGACATGACCCAACTTTTCTAAGAGGAAGTGGTTGGTTTGGTGCAGTGCCACACTTTATTGTGAAGAAGTGGCAGCAAATATAGATGTCAGATTACGTGGCTTACCGTATGCAATTAGTAGATGCTAGTTGAATTCGAATGTAATGTTTTAAAAGGAAGCTGGCCATACAAGGTGTGGCTAGGGGTGTCTGATAGGTAAGGCTTAACCAGATCGTGGCTATAATGTGAGCAGTGGTTCCCGAAAGTTATTCAACGCTTCGAGTTTAGATCTGTGAAAACGTCTGAACAGTGCAAGGCATATTGATGCAGGTTAGTTAGGCTGATATTTCAAAGAGTATTACGAAGTTGTCCACGTCAGTTCCTCTCAGATCCTTGCATGTTTGAGTATTGAGCCATCGTGGCAAAGGGATTCCAAAAATTAAAAAGAAACTTACTGATGAGCTAAACAAGTAGACGACTGCTGACATAACATATGCAGCTCAGCATCAGAGTCGATGAGCATATGCTGGCTTCTAGTTTTTAATCAGGCAGGGTCTTGCATTATGTCTGTCATGGTCTCACCACAGGAACGTGCAATTGATAGAAGGCAATTGATAAATAGTCATCATATTTGCATTGGGATGCTTCGTTTGTTTGTGCTATTGTTAACTTATTTAATCACGACGTACAGAATATTTGCAAATTGCCAGTGTTACCTGTCTTTTTGAATGCGCTAATATGATTTTGTCAACAGGTGAGATTTTGTTTGCTAAGTGAAATATGAGGGTCAGTTCTTGCTGGAGCTTTTGGTTTCCAAAACGTGACAACTGGCTACAAATAGCCTCCTACACGGTGTCACTGTTTGTTCCATGTATTGTAGGATGATTTTGAGGATAAAACTGAGAAACCTCTTGAGCCACCAAAACCGGCAGACGACAAGATGCCAGATTACCCCGACGATACGCAGCAACTCATAAAAGGTCAATCTCACTATACAGTGCATAAGCTCGTGTTAGCTAGAGCGGTTTTGGAGCATCACTGGCATGTTTGATTGATGCATTCTTTCTGCTGTCGGGCGAACAGGCTGTAATATATTGGCTATGCCCACTTGTCTTAAGGATGAACATACTTTTGCTAACCTTTTTCAATTATATTATGGCCTAGGCACTGCATGTCTGCCATGGTAGCATCAATTTTTGATGATCTTATAGCAAGACTTGCTTGGCATAATCTCCCTTTGCCTATCTAACCTCCAGATGTGCACCAGGATATCTGGCGGTGCACCTAGCTTGAAGGAATGCCTAACGGTTTCACGGAGTGCATAAACCGAAGGCAGTTGAGATTCTCCAGTGTTCCATCGGTTTTGCGGGCGAGCAAAGAATTGAGTCGCACTGATATTGGCTGTTTCTTCAATTCCAGTAGCATATGGCCGGTTGTGTTTTTGAATTTTAGGGATGTTAATGAAGCCCATCTCACCTATTGCTACTGTGTAAATCGCTAAGAGCTAAACGGGGCTAGCTTCCTTAGGTGGCTTAAAGTACATTGCTTGCCTTCGGCAACCCTTGTCAGGTGACGAGCTGTGTAGAAGACTGTGGAGCTCTGTATGTTTTATTTCTGATAATGAAAATTTTTATATATCTTCCAGCTTATTGGTTAGTGGTTGTCTGTTTTGAACTTTTTGTGTTCTGGATGCAGAGAAGCACACACAATTTTATATCGACGAGCAGACTCGCACATCATGCTGCCTGTCAGTGTTTGGCTGTGGACTGCCAGCTTACCGCCAGGCTGTAATGTCAACTTGCCTTTCGTCTATTTTAGCTGCGGACCTGGCTCGTGATAATCTACGATCTGTCGAGACAGAGCTTAACAGCGCCGTCCATGAAATAGAGTAAGTTAATTAATAAAGGGAACTATACAAAACTTAGCTTAAGCTAGATTTATTAGCTAGCTGTTCTTATGCCACACATGCTTCTGATTAGGCCACTTTTTTCTGGGCATCCCTCTGTGTTGAGCAGCCATGTTTTTATCCAGGCAGGCCACATTTCTCGCTGAATAGGAAAGATTTTTGAGGGTTTGTATAGAGCTTCGTCTGAACAGAGTAGGCGTTCTTCTAAGCAATAGATGACGAGGCAACTAAGTATCTGTCACAAATGTCGTCACACTTGTAGCGTTGGACTTCTTCCCTGACAACCGTTGCTGGTTCTTGTTCACTCTGTCATGATCAGATCAGGCCTCAATATAAGTTGTGATGTTTTTTTATCGTTTAAAACATATCGTCACCGCTGTTTGATTCAGCTTTAGCACAGCTCTCATCTGGTGGCCGATGCTGTATTGTGAATCACCTTCGCCCATCACCTGACTGCAAGCAGTACATAGTTTTATTTTGATTGCTTTGGTGAAAAATGCCGATTTGTTTTGAAGGAATTTGGAGAAGTTTTTTAACACCGATCTTGGTCCAGAAGATGAATTTTATCCACTGAAAGGACACTGCTTCGAATATACTGATAGAGAATATATTTACAAGGTCTGCCCATTTGACAAGGTCACCCAGAGACCCAAACATGGTGGCTCGGAAACCAGCTTAGGGTAAAGCAGTAATTTTTGTTGAGCATTATAAGCCAGAAGTTACTGCCATGAAACTGTACCTAGGCATGTAGATTTATGGCACTATTATAAACAGGTTCTGTCAATCCATGCCCAGTTGTGAAGCAATGTTGCTTTTCTAGAGCGACAATGGTGCCCATGCTAGAAATGTGCCCTATTTCTTTTTTAAACTTGCCGAGGTCATCGATGCTATTGCTATATGGGACCAAGCAGACTCTTTGTTGTAATATCATTGCTTTTTAAAATGTTAGCAGATTTTTTATTAAGCTTTTATTTTTTATGGTGCTTACCACCTATCACAATACTACCACATGTAATGTAATTAATGCACAGACATACAACACATGAGTCATACTGTCGAAGGTTGTGTGGTTCTACTGCCGGGACAATTCGGATGACTTCATATCATGTAAACAGACTGTTAATCGAACAGCTAATTTACTTTGCCTTTGTTTGGAACGTCAGTCAGCCGCTAGGTGCGAGATTAAAAATAATTCTTACTTGTTCACACTATGCTTGTACTAGGTTTGTGATCCGATCACTGGATTTGCTTGTTCAATATGTAATAGATAATCCCTTCTTAAACCGGCTCCCATACTTTTGATTATTCAATGCCTGAATGCCCCAAGTAATACCTTCACTTTTGCATCATCGATTGAGCAGGCAGTCTACATTATTAATGGTACTGCTGCTATGATCACAAGCATAATATTGCAATGTGCTGCTGTGATATAAGTTGTCTATTTATAATCAAAAGTGTACAGCTGGTTTGTTGCTGCGCTGACTTTAGACAAAGGCTCAAGTGAATTATTGGTCAAACACACCTCTATCTGGTCACTGCTGCTCTGCCTCCTTTGTGACATCAACGTTCTCAGTAGGGAAATCATATTTATTCTACCTTTTTGGGTATTACCAAATCATGTGGTGTGCACTGAACGGACTTTGCTTGTTTGTGGCTGCTTATGCTTATAGTAGGATTTGAGCCATAGACATAGTACTGATTGTGTAAAGCTGATCTCTTGGGTAGTCATTCTTAATAATTCATTATCTCAATGCATAACGGTTGTATAGACTAAAGAACTTGCTAATGGATTGCCGATAGCCATCAGTACTCAGTTTTTAAAAGTGCTATAAGTCCAGAGGACTTTTGGGCTATCTGCAGATCATTCACTTTCTATACAACGATTGATTATTCAGCTCGTTTGGATACCGATAACCGTACGAGCTGTTTTATTTTTTATGTAGAGTTTGGGGTCAATGGTCTGGTAGTGAAGACAACAAATATTCGATAATGAAGTTCGAGCGGGGTCAAGGCTGCTGGAATGGACCTGACCGCTCTGCTTTGGTGAGTAACCATGGTCATGCACGTGTGCCTTAGAAACCAATGGAGAAGCTTGTTAGTCCCATTGTGGGCACGAGTCTACAAACTGTACTGGTGCCTCCCTCTCGCATAATAAAGGAATGAGCAGGGGGGGGGGGGGGGCGGGTTAATGTGATGACTTTTTAAAATACTGATCGACAGCTGTGAGCTATCGATAATATGTGACAAAGGAGAAACACTTTTATGTCAAGTCTCCTTGCTTCTCGAATCTACATTTCCGAGCCTGTTTGCTGATCAACTTGTTCTCAGTGGTGTCCGATATAAAAAAAAATCGTGTATTTGGTGTTCTGCAAACCTGGTCTCTCCTATGCTTCCACAATTCTTATGCAACGACAACTACTCTCCTGCTGCCGACTATGGCTCATCCTTCTCAGCTGTCCCAAGCTGTTACTTCCATGCTACTCACTACCTCAACTGCTCTCCTGACTCTGCTATGCTCCCCACCTTTTTGTTGCATGAGACGAAGTCTGTTGGCTACCGAATGCGTACCGAAAGCCGCTTAGGCTGTGAGTGTGCTATACAAAACTCTCCTGCTTAACACCCACATAGTCTTTATGACTTTGTGGAGTTACAGACGGAGATACATTACATTCATTATAACAACAAGAACGTATCAACACTTATCATGAGTTGAAGGTGCTTGGGCCGCTGCATCTGTGTGACCCATGTTTTTTGTAGAACCTAGCTGAGGTAAACAGTATTGCTTCTTGGTTATTACATGCCTCGGCCTGTGTACATCTGGCTTTATTATAACCCGAGAGCATGTGCAGCAAGAAGCATTGCTCTGCACTAAGCTTCTGATGCCTTTAATACTGTAGGTGACATTGCACTGCGGCAACGAGAACAAGCTCAGCAGTGCTTCTGAGCCCAATCGCTGCGAGTATGCGTTCGACTTCTCTACACCTGCAGCCTGTCGCCAGCCGGTGGAGATCCTTCCAGATTGGCACGACGAGCTCTGATCATTACATTTCACCGGGGCAATACTGATGGGACCGAGCACTATTGATCGCCTGTTCGCCCGATCGTTTGATGTGTACTTCTATGAACGAAAATGAACAGTGCCAAGGCTTAGGCCGAAGCCCTGATACTCCCTGGGGTTTGTAATCTACCGAGTGCCGAACCGGGAGGCCAGTGAGACAGCAGACATGGTTCCACTGTAGTACTTCTGTACGACCTTTTTTTAATTTTAAGTGCTCATGGCCTCTTTCTTATGCACAGCGTTATATTAAACGTTTGCTTGAGCCTTTTTGATGTGGCAATGTGCGGTTTTTTGCGGTTTTACCAAAGTACACGTGACTGGAGGAGAACCAACAAGATGCCTTGCTATTTAGATAAAGAACGTTTGGCCTAAAATACACGATCATTGAATGTGCAGTACCTCCTCTCTTGGTTGACATGTATCGTGGTTAAATTCGTGAGTTAGCTACAGACATTTATATATTGATAGTGGTTACCGTAGAAAGTGTGTAAGCTGTAGCTCTTGACCGAGTTTGTCATTATACAACTAGGAAGCATGTAAGCCTTTAAGAACGGACGTAATCTACCTTCTACCTTAATAGTTTTGAGCATGGTTTTTGGTTATCAAGTCATCTTTTGGCATGGTTTTTCTCTTGTGCGATTTGTCTTCCAATTGTCATCGATTCACTTCAAGTTTCCAGCATTCAACTTACTAGAATAATACTAGCGGAGAGGACGATGCAAGCCTCAAAGGTTTAGCCTGCAATGTTAATCCAACTAGTTGTACTCAATGACTCTACACCGTTGTCAAATCCTGTTTGAATCCCACGGTATACATTGGTAGCAGCTTTGATGATGTTCCTGCTAAAAACGGGAACGCTAAATCCTTAGCGAGACAAGAAAACTGGAAAATAACGACCACGAGAGCTTTATGCAGACACTTCGCAGCCAAGATGAAGTTGACTCGAAAAGGCTCGAGACAGCCAACCGCCTGGTGTAAGGAATGTCTTAACTAATGAATTGATGGTACTGGAAGTAACGTTTCTTTTCCGTTGCTTCAACTTCCACCAGTAGTAGTTGGGCTATATGCCATCGCCTGTTCAGTAGGAAATAGCAGTTTCTACGTAGAGCTTGAAGCTATTAGAGCACGGCGGTTCTGTCGAAACTAAAGCTTTGCTCTGGATTTCTGGTGAGAAAACTTCGACATGACCTTGCTGTTATTGTGCCACCACACAGCAAACCAAGGCAAGCCAATGCTTGCATTTTCATTTGCTTTGCCTAAGACGTGTGCGTAACTTGAACCATTACACGAATGATCCCTGGATGCAACCAAGCTGTGCATTCTACTTGGCGATTACGAGACTCGTTTGCCCCAGCTTACCTATCCGACCTCCTTGCACACCCAGTCACGTGATCTCGAACCACCCGCTTTTCGGCCTCGCCTTCGGCCTTCGTCATCTCGCCGTTCCGTGTGTTAAATTGAAATTTTGGGTGATCGAACCTTAATTTCTTACGCACTGAAAAAGCCTGGAGCTCGCTTTCATTTTCAGTCACCATCTGCAAAGACTAGAAGCATTTAAATTTGTTACATATGCATCTTTTTTGCTCATCTTTATGTGTACCCGGTGAACTTGTCATTTTAGTTCCCGTGTGCATTGCATGCATACATGTACATGATAAGGTGCATGTTAAAAAATCAAGGGTGAACTTGTCATTTTAGTTCCCGTGTGCATTGCGTGCATACATGTACATGATAAGGTGCATGTTAAAAAATCAAGGGTCCTATTATACAGCGGCACTGAATGTCTTCTTTTGTGCTTTTGGATGCTTGTCACCTTGCTTGTCATTAACTCTTGATTCTTTCTTCTCTTGCAGTGAGTTGTTAAGTGCCGGGGCTTTGGTTCACTTGGGATGCTACACAACGACTAATTATTATCTAAGACCTTACCCATTCAAATAATATGGGTAATTAGTTATTAACTTCGTAAGACACTTGAAATTATATTACCTTAGTTATTTACTGAAAGCTAGCTTGTGAAAAGGCTGCAGGAAAAGTAGAGGGGTTTGTGGCTTTGCTGAGTTGATGGAGGATCGGTGCATCAGCTCACAATGAGATGCTAATTCAAGTTTGACCGATAATTAAGTCCAGGTCCAAGAGAAAGCGGCGCCACCCAATGCTGCCTTTAGCACATCCTTACTTGCAGGATTGCTGGGCTGACGATTTCCAACATGAATGGTCAGTTAGAAACCTGAACACAAATACTCAACCAGTGACACTATGCTAACCTTTTTAAGTTTGATTGGCAGTATTTCAAGAACTTCAATTCTGGATTTGTGGTGCAGTATTGTCAGTGGGCGAGTAGGGGGTTAGAGGTAGTTTGAAGGAGTCTAGACTTCTCTTCAGAAGTTCTACCTTACAAAGTCCTTACTTGAGAATTGCTAAAACTCATGGACCTCGAGCAGAGCATATAGAGTGTGCCTACCGTCAGCAGCAAGGGAGGACCCTAATAGCACCACCTTTGGGGACGTGGCCACAAGAAACAGCTGACGCCAACAGTATCTCATAGTCATTGAGATCCGTAGGTCCAGTGCCGAGTTCTCACAGTGAAAGCAAGCTCAGCTGGCTTTCAGTGCTGCAATTAAGAACGTTTTGCGATTTAGCCAATGAGTGCAGCTGCGGCGAGCCTGTTGCGTACTCCTGTTTGGACAAGTGCAGCTCCATTTTTCAGTTGTGCAAAGCATGGAGAGAGAGTGCATAAGGAGGGCAAGCACTGAATGGTATGCACTCACCGGCACTCCATTGGTCAAAGTGGCTTCTTAGGGCCTAGTGCAAGCAAATTATAGAAATGCTACAGTGGAAGATGGCTAATTCTGCTGCTGCCTAACAATGTTGCCGTGGTGGCCAACTCGTGTCAGCAGCAGCATTTAATTGGTGGCTCTCCAGGTGTGCGTCAGAGGCTATTTATTAGGCTTTGCTTCGCATTGCGAAGCAGTCGGTGTACCTGATCGCTTTGCAAGAGAGTTGGGTAGGAGCAGCCCATTTCAATGTCTTGATCTTATTTCGAAATAAGTGCACACAGGCAGCACCATCTGTTGCCGGTTGATAATAATGATTCGTTTACAAGCTACGCCTGCCATTGAGTTGCATAGTGTCCGTCAGCCTGGCAGTGTAGACTCGAGGGTCTCCGAGTAGGCCGGCAGGTGTTGCTTCTGTATGTACTTATATACAGATCGCGAACTTTACCGATTGTGGCACGTAGGCCAAATACATAGGTCGAGCCAGTTGCATTAATTTCTTCTTGGTATATGTGCACATGCGTTTCCTATCCCAAGGTAGTGTATCAGCTTATGCCGAGCTCAGCTACCACGAAACCACTGTGTCGCTTTATTGAAACAAATATGAGCGACGAAGACAATCGATGCATGAAAGGAGAATACCAGGTAGCGAACGGCACTAGCATGAGTACAACTGCGTCATGGGCATGGCAAAGGAAGCTTCAATATATGTAGCTGAAACGTAAGCAGATTTGTTCCGCTCACCCGTTTCGACCCGTGGTGTCTGTACTGTACCGATAACCGCCCTTTTGTGATAGCAGTAATAGTGGAATTTAGTTGATCTTATTTATTGCTCCATTCATTACAATCCTCACAGGCCACTCCTGAATTCGGACCGTTCGAAGTCAAAATGCACTGACTTCTAAGCCCATCATCCGGATCGTACATTTGCTGTTGTCCCAGACTACCAATGTCATTGGTGTCGCCAAGGAAAACGTGCTCCTGCTCACGGCGGTATCGTGCATCTGTAAGAGCTTACACTTCGTAGACTGTTTCTGATCGTATGGAGGTTAGTGCATCTTATTAATCCCCGTATCTCCTCTTCGAAAGCCGATCAACTTTGCCGTAAAGTGGGGATGCATAGATATTTCGATGCAGCAGTTAATCTTTGCGGATTTCAGTTCACCATTTAATAGTCTTGGCCAGCTCATTTCAATGATCAGTTTTCAGGAGACAGCTTTGACGAAGGTAAAAGTAATGTTATTTATTTTTGTAAATTGTAGAATTAGACCAAAAACAGCTACTGGTCAAGCTCATATCGACAGATCATGCTGACAACTGTGCAAGCATCGCCGATGGTTTTCACTTTGTAAACGTCGTAGTTCCCAATTATCTCATCGAAAACTGTGTATATGTTATTGAGCAGAGTAACAATCTAAAAAATAGCCAGACACAGTATTGCACTTCAAAAAAGAAGAAGGATAGTAACAATGCCGAGCTGGTTTGGCCCAGTGGTTAAGGTGCTCGCCCTCACCAAGGTCTGGCCGAGGTCGTGGGCTCGAGCCCCGTGGAATATGTAAAACGCCCGAATAGAGATTAAGTTCTCTTAGGGCTCTATTCACATGAATTGTACACACACACACACGCACGCACGAACACACACACTCACATATATAGTCGAATCGAAGGATACTGCTATTAGGCAAATATTTAGGTAAGTATTTGACAAAGTTTATGCTACCCGGAAGTTTAGGCGCATGCTTGTGAAGTGTTAAGCGATTTAATAGGCTCACTTCAATGGCAGGCAACAACTCATCGTACTTGGTTTTATCCTTAGGTGATGCAGTGGCATTTATTCCCTAAAGCTAGTCCCGTATAAATTAAACTGGTTACAAAACCAGTGCCATCTAATCCTTGCATCTCTATCAGATCGGCTGAGTACTGTGCCCTGCTACTCTAACTGATTAGTCCTCAAGTGAGCAAGCATGCCACGAGAAATGTACAATGCTCATCAAAAATGACAAGCAGCGAGTGACTTAAAATTCTAGATACGGCTAGCAACCTGTTTAGCACCACAGTCTAAAAAGCTTATCAGCTTGAAGAGGTTGATCATGCCGTAGCTACCTGGCTCCAAGTTGTGCACGGGGCACGATAAATGAAGTCAGACCAAACAATTGGGGAGGTGCCCTCTGCCTGAACCATTTGATGCCTGCTGCCGATGCTGACAGCAATCCACGGCTGCCACTCCCTCGATCGCTAGATGCAAGAGATTATCGCGTGGCTAGACTCTCAGGAATTGATAACTCGTGGAGACGTGGGCAATTATCACAGGCATGGGATGTTTACAGAGCAGGCCCATTGAACGGGCTCCACAAGAAGCACTTGAAGGAGAGGGCTGCTGTGAGTCTGACATTGACATAGCCAGAGCATGGGAGACTGCTAGAAGTTACGTCATGTGCTCCTAAAGAATCGAAAAGGTTGAGTTGGTATGACACTATGTTCTGGTTCGGAAGTCATTGGTTAAACTCCTGAGGAAGATAAGAAATTTTAGTTTTTAGCACTGGTGGTGCACATCCATTTAGTGCTGTATTAATCCATCCGACAGTCCAGGCAATATCTTCAAGAATGTATCAGAAGACATGTAAAAAAAAAGATGCAAAGTTAGATAACTTGAACAAAGTATGTACCAGCAAAAATTTGGACAAATCTAATGGACATGACTTTTACCTAATTTTAAAAAAGTGCGGTTTATCTTTCGTGAGTAAATATGTGATTTGATTGCCAGGAACAATCTAGGCTTTCACTTTTATGCAGATGGCAATCAGTTGAACCCTGGCTTTGATCCATCCCAGCCATCCAGCACGTCGAATCCTCTCAACTCCCTTGCTGCGTGTATTGATGACATTCGCAAATGAATGGCTGCAAACTTTCCTATATTGAATGATATGATGATAAAATCAACTTACTAGCTATCGGTAAACCAAGTGCGATTCAGAAATTAGAAAGGTTAATGCTCAAAATTGGCTCTATCAGCATATCTCCTGTTGAATATGCACGAAGTCTAGATGTCCTGTTCCAAAATGACCCTTTATTAGACGGTCATATTAGCTCTACAGTCATATCTGTGTACGTTTGGCTACACAACAGTTCTAAACTTTGGGCTTATTTAGGCTTTATACTACATCTAATTTGGTCCATGCATTTGTGACATCCCGTCTGGACTTCTGTAACTTACTGTTTGCTGGTCTACCGGCCTGTGCAATCAGGCGCTTACAGCTGGTACAAAACTCCGCAGCTAGGCTTGTCTGTTTTGAGCGGTGCAGTTGCCACATCTCACCACTTAACGCCGACCTGCACTGGCTCCCAGTCAAGAAACGCCTCGACTTCAAGGTTTTGTCGCTCACTTTTAGGTCACTTCATTCTTTGGTTCCAGTCTACCTATCAGATCTACTTCCCCACCAGGCTAAGCATCGGACCACTTGCTTTTCGGAATCTAATTGTTTACCTATACCTCGTGCAAACATCAAATTCTTTGGAGACCGTGCCTTTAGTTCATATGCTCCCAAAGCCCGGAACTCACTCCCGACTTGCGTCACGACATCTCCCGACTTGACTACATTTAAAAATAAACTAAAAACACACATATTCATCACAGCATTTAGTGGGTCCCTGTGATTTGGCCTACATGTGCTTATGCGTGCTGACCCTGTGCATGCTGCCACTAAGCATACTTGCATGCTGACCCTGCGCATGTCACCCCTAACCATGTTATTCTTGTTGTCTATTGAGCATGCTACCACTAACCATTTGCTCGTGCTTCCTATGCAGCAAATATAAAGTGCGTAAGATGGAGTTCTCTGAGAGCGCTATATCAAATGCATTATTACTATTATTCTAAATATTTCATGCTTTTGCATTGTCTGATAGACTCTAGTGCTTCAAGGGAGCGAAGTGAATTCTTTCTTGGACTAAGATGGTGGAGAAATTAATGAAAATAAGAAAGCCAAAAGGTAAAATTTCAACAAACTTCATTTAAAATTTTAGCAGCAGCAACTGACTTGTATGCTACCAAAACAAAGAATCAAAGCAGTTAAGGCGTCTGAGTACGTGCCTTAAAAACCGGGTTTGAGAAGACTTTGCTGTCCGCCAATTATGCATATATCATATATGATATATCATATATCATTTGCATATATATATATATATAATATCATATGCATGTATCCGCCAATCATGCATATATGGCACCGCTGAGCAAAATGCACTGCTTTAATTCATTGGCCATGGTGCATTTTAAAATCGGTTCTAAGGTAAAGCGTGGCATGCTACAGCTATAATGTCTTGCAGACGCACACTTTCACAAGCTCAGAGCTGAATTAGCTTTTGCAAGTAGAGAACAAGCGCATCTATCAGTCCAATAGATAACAATTCATGTTTACGTTGGCACTGTTCTTCTGAGATAGACTAATTATTTGAAAACACTTTTCCACATCTGCCGAGAGTGTACTGTTCCAAGCAGAGACTGCTCCAAAACGTACGGTGAAGCCCTGAACTTAACGGGAATGCAGAAGCATAGTTTCGTACAGAAAATTCTTGTGATACTGGGATACACTTGCAATACACTTTCAGCACCTGCCAATTTCTATAATAGCTGCACTTTGGAAAAAACCTATTATAGCAGAATGAAAAACAAGAAGAGAAATATACCTTGCACCGTAATTTGGGAAAAGAACCAGCACGCGAGATATGGCAAAGGTGGATGGTGTAATGGAGGGTTTGAGGTATTTCAAAATAAACGCACATTGTACAGTCGAATCTTTATGTAGTTCTACCTTTCATTAGATGACTATTTTCTCTACTTATAATGTGGTTATGCTCGCAGGGAGGTAGTCGGGTGACAGGTATAGCAAGCCCAGTTTCATATCTTTCAGTATGGCTCCCGTCTGAAGATACGTGCTCATCAATGACTAGAGGAAGAAGATAAGCACAGGTAAGAGAGAGAACCTGACCGTCTCTCAGAAAGAACTTTGCCGATGGCCTAAAGACACTTTTGGGCTGGACACAGCTGTCCGATTCAAGCTATGACCTCGCGTATTTCGGGTAAGGGCTTGAGCTATTTAGCCGTGCATGCGGCCCAGACCCTCGGCCGCAACCGAGATCGCTTAGTCATTAACCCAGTTTTCCATACCGCATTAGCCAACTGGGTCCTGCGATGCCAATCGCGGAGAAGTTTTTCTGACTGATTAACCAATCAGCGAGAAAAGGTAAACGGTTTCCCGAGCTTCTGAGCATATACGCTTCCGGCGCGCGTCCACTTTTTCTCACTGCGGGCTTGAGAAATTTATGAACCACCATCAGTTTAAAGGCGTCAAGATGCATGGGGTAAGGGTGGTTCTGCAATTGCAGATGCAGTCACCACTGCGCTTCCGGGTCTTCGCCAGCAAGTATAGACACACACTGTTATCAATTGAGAATATTCGAGTGCATAGTATCGCCGCAGAGGCCAGAGGCCCGTGCAATGTGGACGAGAAAGGCCTCTTCTACTGTGACTGTCACGAGAAAGGCCTCTTCTACTGTGACTGTCACCATATCGCACTGCTGTTAGTAGGCGGCTGGAGCGAAATAAAAGGGATGCGATCCGCTTGACTGCGGCTCTCTCTTCAAATGCGAGAAGGCGAGACCGCACGTTCGAGTTGCTATTCATCGGACGCGTGGCACGGACCGAGGACTTTCAAAAGACAAACGTGCGAGAAGCGCGGCGTTCTATACCGTCGCAATTCTAAAGCATGAGGATGAGACATCTTAAAGACGTCTGAGACTTTTGAAAACGGCGGCGATCCAGCAGAAAGTAGCGTTCTCCCTGCGCCCCTTATTAAGCATCGGCGTCGGCTGCGTCAACAAGCTGCGCCATCAACGAACCAGGGAATCCCGGATCCCAGTATTTTAGAGTTTTATAGCAAGATTCGCTCTCAACACTATGAACGTGCGCTGACATGCTAGATTTAGAACGGCCGTAGCCTGGTTTTAAATTGTCGCTTGCATCGCTAAAATAAATTATTTAACGTTCCTGGAGCTATTGGCCGCACTGCATTGTAATGGAATTATATCAAGTAGGCATATCAACAAAGCAAATTATGGCCAACGTTAATTTGCTTAGAAATCATGGCAGCTGGTTGTTCAACTTCTGAAAGTCCTGACCAATTAAACCATTGGCCATGACCAGCTTGGCTGTCATAGCTACGAGAAGCAATAAGTATGCTACAATATAAGAATCCAGCAGAAATAATAAGTTATTAATGTAGGTCACTCCTCATCAACAACCTTACGCGCCCGGAGGGTATAGAGTAAAACATAAACGAGTTACTCTTATAGAATGGGTTTTCTTAAACTCCCCGAGGAGGTTTGGCCATATTCTGTTAATCCAGACGACGCTCAAGCAGATCAGGTAGGCATGTGGTAAATAAGTTCAATGCTGTACATTTGGCGTGAGAGCGCCGCCTGTTTTGGGCTTATGATGCTTAAGTAGTCAGGATCAGAGATAGTTTTTCCGTTCAGCACTGCTCAGTTAGAGTAAGTAGGCAGGCATGCTGCAGCCGGATGCCATGCAGCTGACTTGAGTTTAGAGTGCTTATGCGTAATTGCAGCGGTATCACCCGGCTTTTCCTATGTTTTATTTAAACTTATAATTTCGTAGTGCATCAAGATCCATAATTGTAAACAAGAACTTTGGTCGGGCCTGGAGGAGCGTACCGCCGCGTCTTTACCTGGCTTTGCTCTGTGCCGGCAGACATAAAAACAACCAAAAGTGAAAAAAGATTCACTCAAGAAATTGTTCAATAAACTGCTTTAAAACTAAGGCTACTGAACAAAAAAGTTTTGGTGACGAGCGAGTGGCAGACTTGGAAACCAGCTAGTTTAGGCCAGGCGCTCGTTGGTGACCAGCGAGGATGTAGCTAGTTATGTATGATGTGCGGACGTGCGTGCGTACGTACGCGTAGGTATGTAACTGGCATAATTGAAGAGGTATTAGTTTGTTGCATTTGAAACCTAAGTTTTTCATTTTAATTCGACTAAGTGGCCAGCCAAACAACCTAGTGGCGCTTCTTCAAGGGCTTGGTCTTGTCGTATTTAGGTCTAATACTGCCATATGCACCCTGGATATGGTAGGTCAGCTGCGTTTTCGCAGCAAGTACTCATACAGGCTTTGTCACAAACAGGTGGGGAAAACTGACAGCTACGACTTCTTACGAGTGGCCACCATTATTTGGCTATTGTTACGAGCATGACGTTGAGCTGAAGGGTTCTATGCCGAACCATTGCGGAAGCTAAGTAGCTTAAGGTACGTCGCCAAGCTCGAAATAACGATCCCGTGTTCGAATTCTGCTTGTGGTAGGATTGTTTGAAGTTGCAGGTATTTAGATCTATAGCACAAACCGGGGGGGGGGGGCGAAGCTTGGCGCGTTTTTGTCTACTGGCTCGAGGGGGACCTCAAGATTGACCCAAAAACCCTGCGCAGAGGCGACAGATCCGCGGAATGTATATTTTTCTGTGATTGAAAAAATCACATTGGCCTGACGCGTCTTGACTCTTTACTGCCGACTCAGCTAGAAATGAACTTGGTAACAACGCATACGTGGTACAACAATTCTACATTGAAATACAACTGTGAAAATAATAATTACAAGTCATTTGTATTGCGTTCAAATCGAATCGAATCCAGGGGTTTACAGCTCGCTGCAATGGAAGCAATGACCAAGGATTAAGGACAAGGGCTAAGGGTTAAGGACACCTTCGCTAAAATAAGGACGCTTTTGAACGTAAGTAACGTGACAAGGCCAGCATAAAAAAGCATTGCATCGGAGCGTGCTAGTGCGTAGTCAGCTGGGTTGGTAGTTACGTTTTCACCGCGTTTGTACAGCTCAGCGAGCCACAGCTCACACACATATATATATATATATATATATAGTTAATTTTTATAGCATCCTAAGATAAATTAATCTCTAAAAGGCTTCGCATATTCTGCAGGGCTCGAGCCCATGACCTCGGTCGTCAAAAACGAGCACCTTACCCCTGGGCCAAACCAAGGCGGTGCCATCATGCCCGGTATTTCTAGATTGAGAGCTAGCCTGTCAGCATGGGTCAAAAACCTGCGTTGATCTAATAACAATAATAGTAATGATAATAATGATGATAATATTAATACATTTGATAGAGTGCCCTCAGAGAACTAAATCTCATTCTAGGCACTTTACAATTGCTGCAAAGGAAGCACGATCAAATGGTTAGTGGTAGCACGCTCAATAAACATCAAGATTAACATGGTTAGGGGTGACATGCACAGGGTCAGCATGCAAGTATGCTTAGTGGCAGCATGCACAGTGTCAGCACGCATAAGCACATACATGACGAATCACAGGGACCCACTAAATTTAAGTTTCTTTTTAAATGTGGTCAAGAAAAATTAAAATTCTTTTTAAATGTGGTCAAGTCAGGAGATGTCACGACGCAAGTCGGAAGTGAGTTCCAGGCTTGGGAGCATACAAACTAGAGGCACGGTCTCCAAAGAGTTTGAGGTTTGTACGAGGTATAGGTAAACAATTAGATTCCGTAAAGCAGGTGGTACGAGGCTTAGCCTGCTGGGGGAGTAGATCTGATAGGTAGGCTGGAGCCAAAGAATGAAGGGATCTGAAGGTGAGTGACAAAACCTTGAAGACGATCTTGTTATGGTCAGCAGTTTTTCGACTAGGGCATGTGACATGAGTGTGTGTGTGTGTGTGTTTGTGTGTGTAAGTGCGTGGGTGCGGATGTGTGTTTATGTGTGACTACAAGGCCGGATGTTTGTCCTGGGCTGAATCCGCAGAGCGCAAGTCAACCGGGTGGCAGGGAGTAGCGGTGACTAGAAAGCCGGATGAAGAGATTTTTTTCACGTTTCGCCCTTACCGCTCGGGGGGATTTTGAGGTTAAGGAGGCTTGAGCTTTTAATAAATGATTTAAGTCGTCCTTTAGAAGTGCCATTCTGAAGCTTGACAGTCCCTAGCCACCTTCACATATTTATAGAGTCAAGTACAAGGCAGCCGCAATATAAGTGATTGAACATTTCGCATCCAAAAAAGCGCTGGGAGCACTGAAACTCTAGGCTACATGCAGAACGCAAGGGCTAACTGGTGGAGGGGGGCGTTCGGGGCAGCTCCTAACAAGTGGAGCACAACCTTCTAATCTCTGAGGACTGCAGCAAGTTGAGAAATGTGCTCCGATAGGGTTTTATTTGCAGTACTGTCGATCGTTTGGTTAGTCTAGCATAAACAGTGTATTGTATACATAGTTTCTACCTCTGTTATCTTGGATGCAAGGGAAACAGCTCAGTAATCCTGTCGCGAATAGAATATTCCTTTCGTGCGCTGCTCTTGTAGCAATACGAGAGTGGCTCGAATTTGGGTAGTCTGCATTGACTCGTTCGAGAAGAAAAGACAAAACTGTCAGCAGGCGCTCCCTTCGCAAGTCGGCTGCCACTTGCAGGAATTCATCTGGAAGGTCAATTGCAATTACCGGAAAGCTTCTTTGACACGGTAGCACCAGGTGATGCACACGTTTCTCCGGTTTCGTCAGAGTGTCATCGTGCCACAGCTGTGCCGATGGTGGGTCGTCTCAGGCGAGCGAGCGCACTTCTACAGATGTCAGGGAAATGCACAGCCCCTTGGTCGATGTGAGCAGCAGGTGTCGACCACCAACGGGCGTATTTGCGCACATGCAAAATCGATGCTTCACGGGAGCTCTGCCCGATACAAGTGGATCGTGTTGCGGTGAACAGTCCAGAAAACCTTCGCCAGAAGGAGCTGCCAAATGTGCTTTGGCAGTCAGGCGCCGTTGACCGGCGGCGGAGCATGGGACCGCGCCTCAGTCAGTATTCTGTCCGACAGCCGTGGAAGGATGGGAGCGTCTTTCAGCCGACAGCGCGCTAGCCACCTCGGCTGGCAGCCGGCGGCCTCACGTGGAACGCTAGGTTCTCTGTGCTGGGCCCTAGTGGGAGTGTCCCAGGCACCGAAGCTACTCGACTCTGGGCGGCTGCACTGCTTCGCGGTCAGCTTCAGCCGAGTCTTCCCAGACCGTACTCAAGTGGTTTAGCGCCAGCTCTGCGCTTTCCATCACTGTCGGGACATTCTGAAGTGTGTATTGACCTCTTAAGCTCGGCAGAATCTCCTCAGAATCGGCCTCGTATCGAGCCGCTGAGAAAGCCGAGCGCAAATGTCAGCCGCCGCTCGGTCCTCCCGATGTCGTTTCGGCGTCGCCTGGCTTTGCTTCGTCTAGTCTTCTGTTTGCGCTCAACGTGTAGCTTAGCCGCTTGGCAAGCAGCTTGGCTGGCTCGGGGCTAGCTAGTATTTACTTGTAGCCACATTGTTGCAGTGATTCCCTTTAAGCGTGCGATGATATAAGACCTTCCTCAAAGCTCTGCCGGCAGGTTTGCAACTCACCTGTCGATGGCTGGATAAATCGGGAAGCCTCACTGAAAGGAAAAAAACTCGTCGCGAAAAGTGACCAATAACTGAGCAGATGCAGGCTGGACCTAGATTATGAAGGGTATACAATAATCCTCACCCGCTCAAGTTAGCGCTGTGGCGTGTTTACTGTGCAGGCTTCTGATAAACGATTGCACGCCAAGCTTTTACTCCCTTCCTCTCTCTCTCCTCCCTCTCTCTCTCTCTCTCTCTCTCTCCCCCTCTCTCTCCGCATCTTTCTCTCTCTCTCTCTCTCTCCCTCTCTCCCTCTCTCTCTCCCTCTCTCTCCCTCTCTCTCCCTTTCTCTCTCGCTCTCCCCTCTCTCTCTCTCCGCATCTTTCTCTCTCTCTCTCCCTCTCTCTCTCCCCCTCTCTCTCTCTCTCGCTCCCCCTCTCTCTTTCTCTCCGCATCTTTCTCTCTCGCTCACTTCTCTCTCTCTCTCTCTCGCTCCCCCTCTCTCTCCCCCCTCTCTCCGCATCTTTCTCTCTCGCTCCCCCTCTCTCTCCGCATCTTTCTCTCTCGCTCCCCCTCTCTCTCTCTCCGCATCTTTCTCTCTTTCTCCCCTCTCTCTATCACTCTCTCGGTGTTCTCTCGAACCTGCACCTCAGTATCTAGTCATCTCGCCGTCCCTTAAATTAGATTGAAATCTTTTGGTGATCAAGCCTTCAACAAGTATGCATCGAAAGTCTGGAACTCGCTTAGGGCTACGGTCACCAACTGCAGTGTCGTTGCCTTATACAGATCTCATCTAAAGACGCATCTGCTCCGGTCAGCTTTCCTTACGTCCCAGTGAAATTATGTTTTTTATTATTCCAGTGTGCCTTTCATTCTTACATGTGAATGAATTGGTGCAAGTTACTAGGCAGAGGTCTTAACAAATTACCTATGGCTTTGAGTACCTTCATATTTGCTTTAGCACGTTGGCCTAGTGATACTGCTTGCTGCTTTAGCATGCTTGATATCAAGCATCTCACTAACCCGAGCGGTTATTTATTCTCTTGCAGTGAGCTGTAAAGCCCCTGGGTAGAGATTGAATTCTATTAGGGTGCTATGCAAATGATGGGTTATTTATTATTATTGTTATTATATTATTTGTTATTATTTGTTATTATTATTATATTGTTATTATCCAGCTTCTTTTCCAAACTAGAAAACAATAAGTGCTGCTAGGCGCTCGGGTACTATCTTTCGTCTGCTTTGCAGCTGGATGTAGAATTTAAATAGTTGTGACACTGAAGTAATGTAAGAGCTCCCAGCCGTGCGATCTCAAGACTTTTGAACGGAAAAGCTGTTGACACAGTAGCCAGGGTGGAAGGGAGCGTGCAGCAATGTAACACATTCCAGGGGCTAAAATACACACTTAATTGGGCGCAGCAGCGAATGAGAATGACCAAACCAGATGCCCGGCTCTGTCAGAGGATACTCAGAAAGCACTGCGATGGACTGCAATGCGCACAGATGAGATAATAATACGTCGGATCGCACACGTTGTCTAAGAGTCAGCTCTGTGCTGCTCGTCAGCGGGGCAAATGTCGGCAGGGATAGGATGCCATCTGCAATTGCA
Source organism: Cristatella mucedo (assembly GCA_009760855.2). Classification (NCBI taxonomy): domain Eukaryota; kingdom Metazoa; phylum Bryozoa; class Phylactolaemata; family Cristatellidae; genus Cristatella; species Cristatella mucedo. The sequence continues at coordinate 4,962,492 of WPIO01000019.1, read as the reverse complement.
GCGCTTCGAGAGGGCCTCAGCAAACAGGAATGCTGGCCGGGCGTGCGCCGGAGCGAGCGACGTCAAAGGGAACGCCAAGGGACGGATAGACTGCACTAGCACGACAGAAGGTTGCCGTTACAATGAGGGAGAATATAAATTGACTACGTAGAATATAAAAATGCTCATTGCGAAAGAACTTGGGCAAGCCTATCTTTGATTCACGTTCCCATCTGTAGTGCCAATGGCACCCTAGGTGGGGGGATCCCGTCGACATAGGTTTAGCTCTTGCACTTGCCAACAGGTGTGGCTCAATAAACGGCTAGAAATGGCTGCGCGTCTTGGCATATTTTGCACATATGCATATCACGTTTAGCCTGCTCGTGTTGGTTGTGCAAAGTGTCGGCTATTGTCTGGCAACCTACTTCGACGATTGCCACGAGTGCACGCGAAGCCCGAGAATCAGAGGTTGGATACCAGTTGCATATAAGAACGTTGATTAAAGACTGGGACTCAGAGAGCGTCGACTCTCATACTTTCGTACTCAGCTTACACGTCGTGTTTGCAATCTTGGTGAGAGGAATCTCGTTTTTGTAAGTAAGGTCAATTTTATGTTGGCTTCTCATTGCGAATCCATACAACGTCCAAGTTTCCATTAGACGATTTCCGGTTACCAGACGAATACGACTCAAAGTCACGCGTCTGAAGACTCTTTATCAATAGAACTCGTTGCCGTTGCATCGGGATTGAGCAATACCGACTACCCTATTGCGGGGGGGGGGGGGAGCTGGGAAATTGCATCGCGAGAAAAGTGACAGATATTTAATTCTTGAATTTTTGCTCAAAACCTGTTGATGAAAAGCTGCTTGTGTGGGTCAACGCGGAGTTGGTGATAGATATGTGCTTAGATAAACATATGCAAGCGTGCTTATAAAGAGACGGTGTACACATGTACACAGATGCATATATTTGTTATATATGCATGTGCAATGTACATGTGGCTTCGGAGGTACTACTTCGGAGGTTCTTGTGGCTTCGGAGCTACTACTTTCTATTGACGGAACGTTGAGGCATTGCTTGAAGGAGCTGAGTTCTTAGAAGCCACGCTACAAGAGCGGGCGGAGTGATCGGAGTGCTGCATCGTTTTCACTGTGACCCGCATCACGTGACTCACATATGTATGGCCCTCCATTAATGTAGGCTGATGACAACCTGAAGTCGAGCAAATAGGTAGGTAAAAATGACCAATCGTAGCCGTGCGTGTAATTGCTGTCGTGAACTCATCGCCTTACAGCATCGGGATGGCCGGGCAAGGCTGGCTGGTGTAGCCGCCGGAAGCTGAACGCTGAGAGATGTATTGACCATTACAATGGCCCAAGGCATCGCGTTTCTTCTTAGCTCTACAAAATTGCAGACAGTTCGTGAGCGTTACTACTACTATGGAAAAAACAATGCTGACAACGCTTCATCGCCTATTGGGTTAGACTGTGGTGCAAAGAGTCAAATCTGAGGAAATTCATTTGACCGGCACCCAAATGCCATCTGCAGATAATCTGTAGATGGCGAGTGTTTCCTGGCGATAAGTCTGCATGGAAATTTTTGATTTGCTCGAAGGCGAATGCTCTTTTGCGCCCAGGCACTGAAAGCCGTACAAACCGATTAACCGTTGAAGGCAGGGGTACTTCGCCGGCGCCTGACGCTGAAATAAACTGTTCGCCAGCCACTAATGCCGCAGAAACGTAACAAGGTGATATGCGTGTCTTGTCACCTACTTACCGCTCTTTAAGCCGTCACCCGAGAGAAGATCAACACTTGCCGGCTTTGTTGGGCGCACAATCGTCTAGCACAAACTTAGGGTCACTCACGGCAGATGCCGGCGCCAGGCACCGGCGATTAGTGTTCGGCGCCGCCGGTGCAGATTTACTCTGTGCTATGAATATGTACATAGGTCTATGCGCATCGCATATAACGCCCTATCTTCTGTTTGTCACAGTTCGTAAGTATTCTTCTGTACACACAATATATATATATATATATATATATATATATATATATATATATATATATATATGTAGGTGCATGTATATATATATATATATATATATATATATATATATATATATATATAATATATATATATATATATATATATATGAATACTGTAGGTGCATGTATGTATGTAGACACTTGCACATAGCTATCTTATCTATACGAAGAGAGAGAGAGAGAGAGTGAGAGAAATACGGAGACACAGATAGAGCGAGATATGGACAGACGACAGGGAGACTAGGATAGACGTGAGCCGAGCAGAGGGACAGAGAGACCGAGACGGAGGTGCGGAAAGACAGAGGGGCAGAGAGGCAAAGGAACAGGGATGCAGAGGGGCAAAGAGGCAGAGAGAGGCAGAAAAAGAAAGAGAGGGAGAGAGATAGTTATATCTGTAAATACGCAAAGGATAAAGCGGAAGCGGATGGAGGGAGAAGGAGAGAGAGAGAGAGAGAGAGAGAGAGAGAGAGAGAGAGAGAGAGAGAGAGAGAGAGAGAGAGAGAGAGAGAGAGAGAGAGGGAGAGATGGGAGCAACTCAAGCCGCCAACAAACCAGGCAAGCGCTTCGCGTACAGCTCTCGCTGAAGGGGTGCTGGTAGTGAGAGATGGCAGCATGAGTCGTATGAGTGATTTTAGTGAAAGCAGCCGCCGCCGCCGGTCGCGCCGGAGGCAGCCGGGGCAAATATTTATGCCAGCGCCTACGTAATCCTCGGCTCTGCAGTTGCCACTAAGCCCGTCTGCCCTTCTGCTCGGGATTATGCGCCAGCACAGGGCTGACATCAAGGTTACTACAAATCTGTATTAATCACTTCGCAGTGCGATATGTCTAATTGGCCTCCGGATTGTTATTCCCTGTCAATAAGGCAATTAGTATCCTGTGCAAGATTATTTGAACAAGTGGTAGCCATTCGCGCCTAGCTATTGCGGCGTATACAATGTGTTCCCCGCAGCTGCCCGCCACCGCTAGCCGGGCCGCGAGCAATTAGTGCCAGAGCTGACAAAGATCTCGGGCGATCGCGAAGCGATCCGTCCAGTAGCTCGAGGGCGCCGGTACAGTTCAGCCACACTTATCGCGGCCTGTCGAAGCCGCAGCCCAAGGCGGGCGGGCGGTAGGGGGGGAGCCAGGTCGTCGCGAGCCATTCCCGTGCGACTGCTGGCCGACCGTCTCGTGCATAGAACCATAGAATGGCCAACCCGCTCCTCCGGGCCGCTCCTCCGCTCCCGCTCCTCCGGGCCGCTCCTCCGGGCCGCTCCTCCGGGCCGCTCCTCCGGGCCGCTCCTCCGGGCCGCTCCTCCGCTCCCGCTCCTCCGGGCCGCTCTTTCGCGCCTTCGGAGCCGGTGGCCGCCCATGCAGCTTTCGCAGCTGCTGTAGCGGTCGACGCAGCTTTGGACGGAAGCCCAGTTTTCTTGGCGATGGACGTGCCGCGATGATGTCACCTCGCCACCGCCGGCGGCCGTTCGGTCAAAGATGAGGGCTTTGGCTCGGCGAAGACCAGTCTGGAGTCGGCAGAGCGGGGGGGGGGGGAGCTACTAGTGGTGTTGGCGGCGGTAGGAGTAGTCGCAGTTGCCGTCGCGGCGTGGCTCGGATGATCGGCCGGCCAAGAGTCGCCTGCGCTGCCGCCCACGGCGGCAGTAGCGCCGGCAGCTGGGCGTCGCAGGGCAGCGGCCGAGGCTACGAAGGACCGAGAGGCAGCGTGCACTCGCTGCTCGCGCGCTCGAGGCGCCGCCGCGAGTGCAAGCTGACGCCGCGCCGCCCCTTCAATCGGTTGCCATATTGACCGCGGCGCCGTCGGCGCTCGCCACTCCGCCGCCGCCGCCTCCGCCGGCGTGGTGGTGGCGGTGATAGTCGATCTCCTTGTCGGAGCGTCCTCTAGGCAGGCCCGTCTCGGCGGCGGCGTAGCCGTACGAGTAGTGGTGTGGCTGGCCGATAAAGAGCGGCGGCTGCCAGGCAGCAGCTGCAGCGGCGGCGGCTGCTGCGGCGGCTGCCGCGTACCCCTTGAGAGGCTCGGCAGTGGCGTTCGGTGGGGCGGCGGCGGCCGTTGCGAAAGGAGAGCTCGCCGCCGGGCGGCCGACAGAGGCGGCGGCGGCGGCGGCGGCAGCGGCGGAAGCGCTGCCGAGCAGCGTCTCGATGGAGAAGGGAGCCGACTGAGGCAGGAGCGCTGAGCGGACCGCAGACGCGGCGGCGGCCGCGGACAGCGGCGCGAAAGCCGACGAAGCGACCCGGGACGGCAGCGCGTCCGCGTCGTAACCGTAGAGCTGGGCTCGAAGCGCGTCCCCCGGCGCCGTGCACAGCAGCTGCAGCGTCTGGCGTTGCTGCTGCTGCTGCTGCTGACCGTGGCTGTGATAGTAGAGAGCACAGTGCTGCTGCTGCTGCGCCTGACTCCTGGCGGCGGCGGCGGCGGCGGCCTGCTCCTCAAATCCGCGTACGGCGGCGTGGTGGCGCGCGGCGAGCAGGGCTCCTTCCTGCGCTGCCAGGAACTGCTCGATGGCGCTGACCGCGTCGCCGTTGCACGTTCTCAGCACGAGCTCGAGCACGGAGCGCTTGTGGTAGGGAAACAGACGCTCGAGGACGGCGACGCCGTGCGCGCCATTGCCCGCCGCGAGCGCCGACGACAGGCAATGGCGGCGGTTGTAGCGGCTGTGGTGGTGCTGGTGGGCGCTCGCGTCGGCGGCGCCCACCGTCGTCGACGACGACGACGAGGCGGGGGCCGCCGGAGACAAGGCGCCGGACGCCGACTTCGAGCTGCCGACACGCGGCAGCAGGCTCGAAACGGACGGCGGCGGCGCCCCCGATCGAGGCGTCGCTGCCAGGCGCGGTGTCGTCGCCGCCGCCACGGAAGTCGGCTGGCCGTGCTGCTTCGACAGCGGCGCGTCCGCCGCCGCCTCGGCCGCCGCCGCGCCGGCAGAGGCGACGCGCCTCGCGTCGTCGCTGCCGCCGCCCCCATCGCTGGTGGCCGGCTGCGAGCTGGACTCTTCCGACAAGTGCTCGAATGCGCCCGAGCCGTACGAACCTGCAACGCCCAAGCGCCGTCAGAATAAACCGGCCGGATTCGAATAGGGACGGCAAGGTGAAGGAGAGCAGATAGCCAGTAGTAAGAAGTAGCCGACGTGTGACACGCTGTTGAATCCCTTAGTTTGGCCGAGTGAGGGAGGTAGCTCACTAATAAATCGCCCTTAACCGCCGCGTCCAAGTGCAGGCCTGGTCGAATATTGAAGCGCCTCGAGATAGCTCGAGCCATCTCGAGGCGCAGCGTGCGAGCGCACGATGCGCCCGATGCAGACGCATCCGGAGAGGCGCTAGGGCGTCGGCTACCTCATCGAGTCCCGCCCCGCCGCCTCCGCCGTCTCCTCCGTCCCAGCGGCCGCATGAAGCGGCGGCAGCTCGTGTAGCCATGCTTGGATCGGGTCTCGAGACCAACTAGGCGAGAGACTCACAAGCGGCAAAACATTTCGCTAGCCTTTTCGCACCGCGCGCGTTAGGTGAACTGTTCGACGCGTCGCCGTAAAAGCTGAGAAAAACCCACAAAAACCTGCGGCGAGCCTTTGACATCGCCGCCAAGGACGGCGCAGGATATTTCCGCGAGAGCAGCAGATTGTGTCATTCGCTAATTGACGCAGATGCGTTGGTATGAGCATCTCCTGTAGGCACGCTGAACGCGTCGGGTAGATACGTTTTTGCTGTTCGACTTGGACTGCACATCTTCGGCGAAAACGCAGAATGCGCCGCACCCTAAGCGCAGCTATCAACGCGCTCGGCTCGCCGTGGGCTCTCACGTGGGCGCTCGCCGTGGGCTCTCACCCCGTCTTTCCGTATCGTCTACAGGTCGGCAACACATTTTCACTCGCTTTGCGAAAATCTTCCATTTCGTCATTCATCTCGTCAACGACATTGAGGACAGTTGTCCCAGGCTTGCGTGGCCGAATATTTTATTCTGGTTGCTGGCTATCGTGAGGGTGCGTTGGCGGCGCAGCTTCATTGACCGAGTCGGCGGTTCGCGTCTGCCCGGGAGCTCGCGGGGCCCCGCCTTCTCCCAGCTATCCACAGCAGAGCGCGCGCGCCCGGCAGCTGATAGGAAAAAGCACGCAAGCCAGAAATCCTCGGCGCAGAAGAAGCTGGAAGAGCGAATCTCGCTCGAATCAGCGCGATGCTGACTTGCTCGCAGATAAGAGATAAGGACGAACAGTATAAAACGGGACGGCGGCGGAAAGGATGCGCCCGCGTTCAGCAGCCTGATTTGATTGTATGGCCGCGTCTATTTGCAAGAAGAAAAAATGAAATTCAATCGTATAGCGACCCAAGAGAACTCAATCTCTATTCAAGCGCTTCACATATGCCTCGGGGCTCGAGCCCGCGACCTCGATCCTCAAAAACATTCACACTGAACTTGGTTCGAGGCTAGCACCTTGACCGCTAGGCCGAACCGGTGTGGCGAAGTCGGATCCGCTGTGTCGGCTCGCGCCTTTTCCCGTCACTTTCTACACGGTCTCGTGCTAAAAAGGGGTTGAGGCGCTCGCTCCGCTGTATGCTTTCCGGAATGCGGCCGCTCTTCCGCTCTCTCGCACGCTGCCAAACGCTCAGAGCGCACGGGTTTTTACCACTCACTTGTCCATCCAGTCGCCTCACCCGCGGTACCTACAAATATTGGCCCCCGACTATTGGCAGTGACGATGCGAGATCATGATGGGCCAGGTCGAAAACTCCACCGTCGGCTGTGAATTCTAACTGCAGATAGACAGAAGGCAATATCTAAACGTCAGCTTGTAAGGAGCAATTGTTCTTATTTATAAATACCGCACGCGGTCCCGGATATTTATAGCTTTGGAGCCGAGAACAGCTCTTTCCGGATACGGCCACCCACCCCCAATTGCTTTCTTTTTTTGACGACGTGACTCTGTCCAGCCATTGCCTGGCAAAAGAAGTTTGGGCTGCTACTTCATGACATCATTCGGCCCGTGTCCCGCGCCGCTTGCCGATTGTAAGTTCATCTCGTCAGCTTGAGTCCCTAGCCGAGCGAGACAATTTAATAGTTCGCGCGCACCTTTGTGCACAGTTGGTGAGTGAACAGCTGAGAAAATCTCAGCTCGTTAGAGTGTGAAAAGCTTCCGTCGGCCAGAGCTGCCATGAAACCGGATGCGCGGTTTTAGTTACTGCAGTTATTAGGAACTGGGCCTTCTGCGGCATCAATTAAGGAGCGGGTGTGAAGACTTAGCGCGAATCTTAGAGCGGAGTCGCTACTAACATGACTCGCTGTATGTAAGATAGCGCACTAGCTCGTCGAGGACCGGCTTTCGCGTTCCTTGTGGAGGCTAGCTCCGGACTTCCAACAGGATGGCGGAGCGAGCGTTGCTTAATGACCTCTGAGCTCAATTGCTCCGGAACTCACTAGCTGCAAAAATATGATACACTGCACGAGAGTATTTACAATTGCAAAGCGTAGCCTTCGTTCGGATATCCGTTCATTTTCAAGTACACGACTCCGAGCTTCCCTGATAGTAGTGTCGCAAACGTGCTATTTTCGCGTTACAATCGGTAGGACTTACTACCATCACCGCAGACAGCGAACGAGATTTAGCCTGGCTTCTATACATTAAGAATATAGTATATCCCTGCATGAACGTTAGAGATGCACCTGAGTGTACTCTCTCTCTCTCTTTCTCTGCACGTGCGCGGGGGGCCTTCGTGTATACGTCTCTCTGTGTGAGTGTGTTCAGGGTGTTCGCGAAAGTGAGCGAGCGACTACACCTGGGCACGCACTTTTCCAAGCGCCCTCATACGTATGCAAAATAGGCCAGGTACCGGAGTGGCATATGCATTCGTTAAATATCTGCCTTAAATAATCACTATAATTTACTTGCATAGCGCCTTAAGAAAGCTTCACATCTCTATTCAGGCTCTTCACATATGCAGCAAGGCTCGAGCTCACGATCTTGACCGTCAAACGCGAGAGCACCGCTGGGCCACACCAGCGCGTTCAGTTTGTGCGCTGTGCTTTGAGCGTTGCGTTGTGCGCTACCTCCGAGGATTGGCGAAAGTCTCAGGGCGCGACGAGTGCGGTCGTACGGAGCGAACGGAGTCGCGCTGACCGCGCGACCGGAAAAACCGGAGCTCGGCCCTGGCTTTTTTCGTGCACAGCCGGAGTCAGCGACCGGATAGAAAGAAGAGCGACGGAAGAGGTGCGGACGGAGCGGCGCATCGTCACGCACTGGAGCTGCGCTGCGGCGGCGCGCGGCGCGTCCGTCCGCCAGCAGCGCGTGCCCGACGACGGAAGCGGTCTAGGCGTAGCAAGCGCAGGAAAAGCGAAGGAAAAGCGCTTATATTGGGTGGGTGGCAGCGCCCGGGGCCACAAAGGAAAGCAAGGTAACACTTGCCGTCTCGGGCAGGCTCTGTTTATTTTAGTGCCATTATACCTCTAATCCTATATTAACGGATATTGGAGCTCTGGCGCTCGGTCAAGAGAGCAAGCCGCACGAGTGTTTGCTCCCAGTCTCCCAATATGTCAGCCCGAGCCGCCGTCAAGGCCCAGGCAGAGCGCTCAAACATGATAAACCTCTGGCGAACACGACATTACGAAGCTTAGCCTCCAGACGAGTATTTACCGGTTTAATTAAGGCCCCGACCATCTTTACGAACGCTAATCCCCCGGCGCCATTAGCATTGGCCATCCGACATGCAACCCGCCGAACGCCAGTGGATACATGCGTCTTGACGAGCGAGCGCTCGCTCTTTCCCTCGCTCTCTCTCTCTCGCTCTCACGCTCTCTCTCTCGCTCTTTCCCTCGCGCTCTCTCTCTCTCTCTCTCACGCTCTCTCTCTCTCACGCTCTCTCTCTCTCTCTCGCTCTTTCCCTCGCTCTCTCTTTCTCTCTCTCTCGCTCTCACGCTCTCTCTCTTGCTGTTTCTCTCGCGCTCTCTCCGAGCCGCTAGCACGAAAGAAACATGCAACGATCCCACAGTGGCGGTTGGGAGCTCTTAGCGCCGCCACCGCTGGCGATTGGGTCGCGCCCGCCTGCGAAGCAGCGAGCCGCGGCCTACGGCCGCGGCTCGCTGCTGCGCAAGTGCTCGGTCGCCACCGCCGCCCGCGGAAAAGTGCCCTGCGCGCGCGCACGCTCGCCCACCCATTACCTGCTTTGCTCTCGGCCTCTTCGCTAGCAGCCGTTCGGCCTGCCGAGATGCCGTTCCACAGGGCTCCCGCCGCAGCCGCCGCCGAGAAGTCGCCGGCGCCGCCGGCTCCGTCCGCAGCGTCGATTCTCAGCCCCAGAGCCGCGGCGTCTTCCGCCGCTTGCTGCCTCTTCAGCGCCACTTGCGCCGCCATCACCTTCTGTCTTTCGGCGATCAGGTTGCATTTTGCGCACGTGCAGTCCTTGAAGCGACAGTGTCGCTTGTGGCCTTTCAGCCACGACACCATACCGTGATTGCGGCAGCGCGCGCACTTGGGCTTTCTAGCGCCCCTTTCGGTCAGAGGATAGTAGCCAGCTGCGACGGCGGCGGACGGTCGAAGAGACATTTGTATTCCTTTGCGCGTCTGCTACGTCGATGGCTACACGCCAGAGTGATCGTTGTTGCGGTTACAGCGGCTCAGCGGCCTCGCTGCCGCAGGGTCAAGGGGCGGGGTCGACAGCTCATCTCAGGATTGGTCGCGAAAAAGCGGCTGCTGAGCGCAGCCGATGCGGAGGATGGGAAAGAGATGGTTTTAGGGGACGGGGGCAGGGGGCAGGGAGATCCACTGAGCTGGCTAACGCCGGATCCGGCTGCTGTCGGGCTTCGCCTCTCTACACGGAGACGCGCTCTGGCGACCGATCCGATTCTCGCCGCGTCGCGCCGCAGGGCGGGATGCTCACGCGCTCGAAACTTCGCTCGCCGCCCATTATTGCCAGCGGATACTGTCGGCCGGTGCAGACGGACGCCGATGCTCCGCCGCGATGCAAAGCAGTGGCGCTCGCTCTCTGGCTGCTCTGTCGATCGGTGCGCGCGGGCGGCGGCGGCGGCGGCGGCAGTTTCGGTCGCCGTCTTCAATACGCATCGCTCTCTCGTCGGCGTTCTTCTTGCGGTGCTCTTCAGTCGGCGCGCCGCCGCCGCCGCGCCGACTCGAGGCAGGTGACGTCGCTCAGCCGTCGCAGAGCTCGATGTCCTGGGGAGGGGGACGGCGGCGACGTAGGCCAGCAGTGGCTGGCTTCGTGCTTGTCGCGTCTCGTGCGGCGCGTCAGACGAAATGTCGGCAGTTTGGTTCTTCGCAAGGTAGCCGCTTGACATGCGAACCGACGAGACGGCCGCAGCTAGTGCGTGCGAAGTCAGTTCAATTAGGGCAAATGCTGCTCGCTTCAATTCACGTCCGGTCGTCGCTGCGCGCTAGTTCTGGAGCCTCAGACGGTCGGCGGTTGGCCGAGCTCGGAGCCTGAGCGTGCAGGTGCCCCTTCAACCTGCATTCGTCGCCAGAGGTGCTCGTCGGCGGGTGTGGTAGCAAAGTGGAGCTTGATATCGAGAATGGCACAGGATAGCGGGTTATCCGTTAACCCGCTCCCGGAGGACGTAGCCCCAGGTCAGTTCCTGTTTGGGGTCAAGGGCGAGAGCCGCCACTGGGACCGATCGGTGCTAATCGGTCGCTAAAGCCGCTCAGCGTCAGGTCTGCACGCCTTTGCCTGATACGAGGTTCGCACGCGTGTAGCGCAAACGTGAGCTAGTCTCGTCGCACCGAAATCGCACCCAAGACTGCTAGTCTAACTTGTTTCCTTTGCTTGGGCAAAGCATCGCAAAGACGGACAACTAGCAAACGAGCTAGGCGCGGATGCACACGGCCAAGTAACACGGCCCAGCCCTTTTAAAATGTCGGAGACGGGTCAGCAGCCAGCTTGAGATTATTCGCTTTACAAGCTAGGGCAGGTCGGATGCGGCTTTGCCGCCGTCGTCACCAAGCTGATTATTCTGCGGCAACTGCCGCAAGGGGCGGCTCGCGTTTAATCGCTTGCAGGCAGATTTTGACTGAAGTCGCGCGCTCGGACGCAAGCGCTTCGGCGCGTCTTTCTGGGCGTCGAATGCGCGACTGTATGCACTGAGCGAGAATGTAGCACCAGCAGCAGCAACTTTTCTGGCGGTTAACTCGCCTCCTCTCTAGCAGCGCCCTCCGCCGCCTCTCTAAGACGCTTCGCTAAGTTAATTCAAACTGAAAAAGTGAAAAGCAAAGGTTAGCCGACGAATCTGCCTACTTTACGTAGCAGCAGAAGAGCCATAGCGGTTATCGATCTCGCTCACACTGGGCAGTAAATGACGATTGCCCGCAGCAGGACTCAAACCCACGAACTGCGCGTGTTGCAGTGTAAGCATCTTACCACTGGGCTAAGATCCAGAGGCGAGTGACACTTGATACGAAATTATTACAAGGCACGGTGCTAGTGGTGAGCTCTAAATCAGCAGTAGGCCCGAGTCGGTATATCCCGATCCCGATGAGTCGCATCCGTTTGACCAAAAAACTAAAGCAGCCGAAGCTCAGCCCATTTCAATGTAGAAAAGGACATTCGCTGAGGCGCGCCCAGCAGCGGAAGACAACAAAATCAAGCATAGTCAACATTAAATTATGTATTTTCCTACCTTCAGAGAACAGCATATTGATCCTATGTATGTTTTGAGACGCTTAGTAAGCACTGGGGGGGGGGGGTCTTTACTTGCTCCCACTTTTGGCCCTAAAAAATCGCAGTAGTTTATAGCAACTCCAGATTTGATAAACCAAAAGTCATACATGATATCATATCTACATGAATGCCCACTTAGCGTAGACATCTTCTAACAGTGAGCGACAAATGATTAACTTTTTGGACCAAATCAAAATTCTCCAGACAGTCAAGAAATGAGCGGGCCTAGCTGTCGATAGGCTTTTCAACGTGAATATTGAAGTCTCCAGCAATTAGTAACGGTCTGTCAGACACAAATATTTTAGCGAGGATCTCTGAAAACTCCTCTATAAACAAGTTTAAACAGCCAGAAGGAGGCATGTATATCACAACAGTGAGAGACATTGTCTTTGATGAGGACCTGATTGAAACTGATTCAAACTATGGCTCATGCGAAAAGCTGCACATACGATACATACTGCCAAACGATTCATGAACAACAATTGCAACCCCGCCACCAACCTTGTCAGAACGCACGGACTGATAAAATGAGAACCCGGGTGGTGTGGTCTCAGATATACAGCAACTAGAACAAGGCACCATCCAACTTGCGATAAGCAGAAATGCATCGAGCTTCTCCTGGACCGCCTGATCGCGGATAAGTAACCTCTCGGTTTTTATCGAGCGGATATTCATCAAAGACACTAGAACGGGTCGTTGCGGACCAGCTGAACACGTATATCGAAACCTCACACCTTGCTAGCAAGCTCCAGTCTGGCTTTAGAGCTAATAACTCCACAGAGTCAGCATTGCTTGGGATATACAGCGACCTACTTAGGAATGCAGACATGGGTAGAGTGTCTCTGCTTGTTTTGCTCGATCTTTCGGCAGCTTTTGATACCATCGATCACAAAGTTCTTCTAGAGTGCCTCTCATCTCGCCTGGGCATCACTGGCACTGCTCTGCAGTGGTTCAGGTCATATCTCAGTGGGAGACTCCAGAGTATTGACGTGAATGGACAAAGATAATCTGTGGTACCTCTGAAATATGGGGTACCTCAGGGCTCCGTGCTAGGTCCGGTTCCTTTCACGGTTTATACTCTCCCTTTTGCTGATGTGATTGCCAAGCACAATCTAGGCTTTCACTTCTATGCGGATGACACTCAGTTGTACCTTTGCTTTGATCCCTCCCAGCCCTCCAGCACCTCAAAGCACCTCAACTCACTCGCTGCATGTATTGATGACATCCGCACATGAATGGCAGCAAATTTTCTAAAACTAAACGATAATAAAACTAACTTACTTGTTATGGGCAAACCCAGTGTGATTCAGAAATTGGAAAGGCTGACGCTCAAAATTGGCTCTGCCAGCATATCTCCAGTTGAATCAGCTTGAAATCTAGGTGTCATATTCCAAAGCGACCTCTCGTTAGACGACCATATCAGCTCCACAGTCAAATCTGCATATTTTCAGCTTCATAACATCGCTAAAATTCGGGCTTGTTTAGATAAAGATACCACGTCCAAGTTGGTCCATGCATTCGTGACATCCCGTCTCGACTTCTGCAACTCACTGCTTACTGGCCTACCAGCATGTGCGATCAGGCGATTGCAGCTTGTGCAAAACTCTGCAGCTAGGCTTGTCTGTCGTGAGCGTCGCAGTTGCCACATTACTCCACTTCTCGCCGACCTGCACTGGATACCAGTCAAGCAACGGATTGACTTCAAGGTTTTGTCGCTCACTTTTAGGTCCCTTCATTCTATGGCTCCAGCCTATCTCTCAGATATACTACCCCATCAGGCCAAGCATCGTACCACCCGCTTTTCGGAATCCAACAGTCTGGAAATACCTCGTACAAACCTTAAATCCTTTGGAGACCGTGCATTTAGTTCGTATGCTCCCACAGCCTGGAACTCCCTCCCGACCTGCGTCAGAACATCCCCTGCCCTTACCACATTTAAAAGGAACCTCAAAATACATCTATTTAGGGCAGCATTTAGTGGGTCCCTGTGATTCGTCCTTCATGTGCTTATGCGTGCTGACACTGTGCATGCTGCCACTAACCACATTTGCATGCTGACCCTGTGCATGTCACCCCTTACCATATTATTCATTTTGTTTGTTATTCAAGCATGATTTTACTTACCATTCAATTGCATTTCCCTTTGCAGCAAATGTAAAGCGTCTAGAAAGAGATTGAGTTCTTTGAGGGCGCTTTATCAAGTGCATTATTATTATTATTATTATTATTATTATAATCATACCACTCACGTCGGTGGCCATATTCTAGATCTCGTGATCACTGAGGATGTCTTCCCACTGACCTTGTAGTGTTCCCACTGACCCTCTCGGATCATTGTTCGGTCTCGTTTACTGTTCCTGCCCCTTTGAACGCACAGGGAAATGTCAAAATTGTCCAGCAATTTAACTTTAAAAGCATCAAATTAGAAAAATTTTTGGTACCTGTTTGTAATGCAGGTCTTCTTGATCCACACCAAGACTTAACCGACAGCCTCGATACCCTCACTGATACAGTGAACATGACACTTAAGAGTGCTCTTGATAAGCATGCAACCGTTCATTTTGTCCGTGTATAGAGCTGTCGAGATTCAAGTTCAATTTACAAAAAAACTTCAAAAGATGCGCCGTATTAAGGGTAGGCTTGAACATCGTTTTAAGAAATCGGGGTCTGATGCCGATCTAGTCAATTTCAAAGACTTTCTTCAAGTTTACAACCGGAAGCTTAAAAAAGCCCGGGGTTCTTTTTTTCACTCGAAAACTGAATTCCTGCCAGTCGGACCTTAAACAGATTTATCAGACAGTAAGCAAGTTACCGGCCAATGCTGAGAGGTCTGACTCTCCAGATATTAACGGCCAAAAAGTTTTCAGTCTTCTTTACTGAAAAAATTGTGCACATTCATGCCTCCATAAAGCTTCCTCTGAGTAAAGCAATTGTGGAATCGCAAACTGTGATTCCTTACTTAAAAGGTTTTCCGAAGTTTCTGCATGTGATGTGGCTACCTTAATAAGGTCTAGTAAAAAGAGCTCGTCTCCTGAAGACCCTTTACAGTCATCTCTGTGCCTTTCACTGGCAGACCAACTTAGCTAGCCCTGCCATAACCGAGATTTTTAATCCTTCTTTGGAAAATGGGGTCGTATCCAAGTCCTTCAAATCGGCCATCGTTAGACTGATACTTAAAAAGCCTGGATTAGATACCGAGGTCCTTGCAAACTATCGCCCAGTTTCCCTTCTTCCTTTTTTGTCAAAGATTCTTGAAACATTATCGCTAAGCAGCTGGTTGCACACAATAAAAAGAATGGAATCTCAGAAAATTTCAATGGGGGTTTAAGCAGAAGCATTCCACTGAAAATGCTCTCCTCCGTGTTACCAATGACATTCTATGCAACAACGATGACAAGAATGTCACTGGCCTAGCACTGCTAGATCTATCAGCCGTCTTCAACACATTGATCACGATGTCCAACTTGAATGATTGAGAACAACGATCGGTCTGGTAGACGAGGCACTGGCATGGTTTTAGTCGTACTTATCTGATTGTGTACAGTCCGTGTCGTGTTGGGGTCTGGTTTCATCCACCAGGCCAGTCACCTTTGGAGTCGGTCAAGGATAATAATAATAATAATGCACTTGATAAAGCGCCCTCAGAGAACTCAATCTCTTTCTAGGCGCTTTAAATTTGCTTTAAAGTGAAATGCAATTGAATGGTAAGTAAAATCATGCTTGAAAAACAAACGAAATGAATAATATGGTAAGGGTTGACATGCACAGGGTCAGCATGCAAATGTGGTTAGTGGCAGCATGCACAGTGTCAGCACGCATAAGCACATGAAGGACGAATCACAGGGACCCACTAAATGCTGCCCTAAATAGATGTATTTTGAGGTTCCTTTTAAATGTGGTAAGGGCAGGGGATGTTCTGACGCAGGTCGGGAGGGAGTTCCAGGCTGTGGGAGCATACGAGCTAAATGCACGGTCTCCAAAGGATTTAAGGTTTGTACGAGGTATTTGTAGACTGTTGGATTCCGAAAAGCGGGTGGTACGATGCTTGGCCTGATGGGGTAGTATATCTGAGAGATAGGCTGGAGCCATAGAATGAAGGGACCTAAAAGTGAGCGACAAAATCTTGAAGTCAATCCGTTGCTTGACTGGTATCCAGTGCAGGTCGGCGAGAAGTGATGTAATGTGGCAACTGCGACGCTCACGACAGACAAGCCTAGCTGCAGAGTTTTGCACCAGCTGCAATCGCCTGATCGCACATGCTGGTAGGCCAGTAAGCAGTGAGTTGCGGAAGTCGAGACGGGATGTCACGAATGCATGGACCAACTTGGACGTGGTCCTCGGTCCCTTGCTGTTCTCCATTTATACTCAATCTATGGGAAAAGTGATTAAGGCCCACGGAATAGGATACCACTTTTATGTTGACGATACTCAGCTGTATTTGTCATTCAAACCGTCGGAATCTGCTGCAGCAACTAATAAACTAAATGTTTCCCTTGCCGACATTCGATCCTGGATGTCGGAAAACTTCTTGAAACTAAATGACGATAAAACCGTGCTGCTGCTCATAGGACACCCTAAGCGCATGGCTGGATTATAAGGCTTTGCTCTTCTAATAAGTGACGCTTTTGTGCGACCATCACCACGTGCTCGAAATTTAGATGTGTCGTTTCGACAGCTACCTAAATTTTGAAAAGCTTCATTTAGAAGACTGTGTCTACAGCTATTGATCACGCGTTCGATTCATATCTAAGATTAGGAGCTGTCTTCCACAGTGGCTTGCAAAATGTTTCGCTAGATCCTTACTTTTGTCTCGGCTTGACTATTGTAATTCCCTTTTGGCTGGGCTACCGAAAAAAGCAACTAGGCCACTGCAGATGGCTATGAATATGGCTGCAAGGCTAGTTTTCAAGTCCCAGAGGTTTGACCACGTGTCTACTTTGCTAAAAGAGCTAGGCTGCCGGTTGAGGAACGGATACAGAGCCTAGTTCTTACGCTGACTCACAAGGCCCGCCACGGCTTGGCTCCTCCATAGCTAGCTGAACTGTTGCACCAGTTTCAGCCTCCTCGTGCCCTCAGGTCCTGTATGGCCAAAACATTAGCTGTTCCATTCTTCCGTTTAAAGACCGTTGGCGACAGAAGCTTTAGCTCTGCAGATCCTAGACTGTGGAACTCGCTTCCAAAATTCCTATGCAACGACAACCACTCTCCTGCTGTTGACTATGGCTCATCCTTTCCAGCGGTCCTGAGCTGCTACTTCCATGCTACTCACTACCTCAACTGCTCTCCTGACTCTGCTATGCTTTCCACTTTCTCTTTTCTTTTCGCGAGACAAAGTCTGCTGGCTACCGAATGCGTACCGAAAGCCACTTAGGCTGTGAATGCACTATACAAAACTCTCCTGCGTAACACCCACATAGTCTTTGTGGCTTTGTTAAGTTACAGAAGGAGATACACTACATTACATTAAATTTCACACAAGCTTCCTGAGTTGATTTAATAGTTTTTTTAACAGCGAACTAACCCAGTGCAACATTTCTTTAGCTCGATCTCCAGTTGAAACGGGAGGCTAAGGTAAACGGGACTAGTGGCTGACTTTAAACAGTTGCACGTCGTCGCGTCATGCTTAAATGTACAACTGGGTCTTTACTAACGATATTTATAAATATTTTGCAATATTTTGAAGGAGATCCGACCAAAAGCTCAACCGTTGCTACTGCTAGGGGATAGATGTGTACCAGCAAATGTAAAGTGCCTAGAAAGAGACTGAGTTCTCCGAGGGCGCTATTTGAAATGTATTATTCGCATGTATAGAAAGTGAGCTTTTAAGAGAGAGGGATAGAGGGAGAAAGAGCAGAGTAGAGAGAGAGCGAGAGTTTTGAGTAGATAGATAGATAGATAGATAGATAGATAGATAGATAGAGAGAGAGATAGAGGGAAAGAGAGAGAGAGAAGGCCGATAGATAAAAAATACGAAATTCCAAGACAAGTGGTTACAATGATTTTAAACACATAAGGATTCCCTACGAAGAAAATTTCAACTGCAAACTTGAGTCAAGATGGTGGCAGCTGTAAGAAAGCTGCCTGCCAATGCCAGATGATAAGGTCATGCTTCATTATAATAAAGATAATAACAAATAAACTTTTGTATACTAGCATAAGAGAAACAATCTTTAACGAGGCGTCTTAAAACTCACGAAGCTACTGAAACGAAAAAAGGCACTTAAAGAGAACCAATTAAAAGGCTAAATGGTATGCGCGATATCAAACATGTACAAACATACGAGTATTGTGCTTAGGCCAGCAGACTAAAACAAACGTAAAGGCACTCATGGCCACCGAACAATTTGCACTGGACCATGCACAGGTAAGCAATTAAAGAAAAAGAAAAAAACTGAGAAGTTCACACGGCGACGGTAAAGATAACCGGAACACACGTGTCTTTATTTGAGACTTGAAAGATGCAAAGTCACTTCAGGTAGTGACCGTAACCGGAAGCAAGTTGCTGACTTTTGGTACGGACAAGCTGATGGTTCGATCGCCAAAAGATTTCAACCTATTGCGAGGGAGTTAAGATGACCAGACTCTGACGATCAGGTGGTGCGAGAGCACAGTGAAGTAGTAAGGTATCATAGGTATGGTAGGATAGGCTGGTGCTTGAAATTAAAGTATGTCAAACTGAGGAGCCGAGCGCTGTCGATTAAGGAACTGGCCGGTAGTTCAAAGTAAATTTAATTGCAATAGTCTAGTCATGATGTCGCAAATCCTTGAACTAGTTTGGCTGAAGTCCTATCATTTAAGCAAATCCTAGTTCTGGTGATGTTCTTTAGTTGAAAGTAAGCCAATTTGACAGTGGAGGAAACTTCCTAAGCGCACCGATCGTGAGTATTAGATCTTGCAACATTTAGGTAGCCCTAGGTTTGCCCGGCACCCCGAAAAAATATCCCTTGACAAAATAGCCCCTGACCAAAAATTGTACACAAAAAAGCACAAGATAAAATAGACCCGACAAATTAAAAGGATATTTTGTTTACAAATATTTTATATTTTAATTTAGCTTATAACACCGAACATATTATATTACGATAATAAAAAAAAATTTAAATATATTTTATTGAAAATGTTAAAAATTATAACGTATTGAACTATTTTTGATTTACAAAATTAAAAATAATTCAAGAGTAATTTACTAATAATCCACATTTTCTTATTTATTTTTGTTTCCGTTTTTCGCCAGTTCTTTTAATCCTTCCTTCCATATTGATTTGTCAACGTGGAGAACATTGAATAATAATAATAATAATAATGCACCTGATAAAGCGCCCTCAGAGAACTCAATCTCTTCCTAGGCGCTTTACATTTGCTGCAAAGGGAGAATCACAGAAAACAAGGAGTAGTTTTTAAACGAAGGGTAAACCCTAAATCCTAAACCCTATATTAGAAGCCCTAAATCCTATTTTCGTATTTTAGGTCTTCACTATCATGTTTTTATCTCAAAATTTTAAGCTTTGTTGGGGCTATTATGTCTTAGGCTGTTGTGTGTGCAGGATATTTGTCGGGGCTATTTTTTCGGACCATCAGGTTTGCCCATAATACAAGTCCTGCGTTTAGCACTCCGAGAAAAACAAATAATACTAGTAATAATAATAATAATGCACTTGATAAAGCGCCCTCAGAGAACTTAATATCTTTCTAGGCGCTTTACATTTGCTGCAAAGGGAAATGCAATTAGATGGTAAGTAAAATCATGCTTGAAAAACAAACAAAATGAACAAATCTCAATCCATGCTTTGAAACTCGCTGCAAGCAAAGTACTTACTTGCAAGCTAAGAATTTAATGCCTAGCAAGGTATAATCTTTGACAAGCAAGCAAAAGCACACAAGCAGACACAAGGGTCCCTGGTGAGTATGACCCCTGATCAGCAACATATACTGAATCATGAGCAGGTAAGTTTGAAAAGCACAAAGAGAAAAAATAAAAGGCAGGTTGACCCAGGCGCAGGGCAAGCTGAGCGGAGCGGATGCCTCTTTCGCTGAGACTTAAGTGACGCAAAGTCAATGCAGGTGGCGACACACGCGAGAAGCAAGTTTGACTTGGGGTGCATAATAACTGACGGCCTGATCGCCAAAAGATCCCAACTTAATGCTAGGAATGGTGTGATTATTCGAAGTGATGATAATAATAAGGCATTTGTATAACACCCGCAAAGAACTAAATCTCTTTCTTGGCACTTTACAGGTGCTGCATAGAGAACTGAATCTCTTTGTAGGCACTTTACAGATGCTGCATAGAAAACGTTACCAAATTATTGTTGGTAACATCCACAAGCAGCAGGCACCGTGTAAGCAGGTACATGCATACGAAAGTCGAATCACAAGACCCACCAAATGCTGCAATAAACAGGTGCGTTTTAAGCTTCTTTTTAAATGTCGTCATAATAATAATAATAATAATAATGCACTTGCTAAAGCGCCCTCAGAGAACTCAATCTCTTTATTGGCGTTTTACATTTGCTGCAAAGGGAAACGCGATTGAATGTCATGTCAGGGGATGTTATGATGTGCGTTGCTAGTGGGTTCAATGATTTGGGAGCAAAGAAACTAAAGGCACGCTCTCCAACGGCTTCGAGGTTCAAGTTCAAGGATCGAGTGGCGCGACACTGCAGAGCAAGGCAGGCTGGTCCTGCGAGTGAAGCGACCTGTGAAGGCCGCAAAGAGAACCGTGAAGTCGAATCAGTGCTTGTAAGCAGGCCCTCATTTTGGGAAAGGTGCCTCAGCTGGAAGCAGGACGGATTGATAGCGGAGGCAATATGCTTATGTAATGACAAATCATTTTGGAACAGTACACGCAGAATATGGCAGACGTCGCGATGATTAGGCCAGATGAACCACACTTGAATTCAAGGTCTTCCAACTTAAGAGTAATACCAGGCTTGCTCATAAATAGTAGGTTGCTCTTATCATCGCTAGGCTTCAGGAAGCTATTGGCTATCCATGTGCAAAGGTCGAAGATGCAACCTGCATGGAACTTGAGCTTGATGCAGAGCAAGACTGAGAAGGGCCAAAGGGTGTGTATGCTGAGCTGAGCGCTGTCGGTGTAGAAAGGGAAGTCAATGCAAGGCTCTGCTTGGCTATACAATCGGCCAAAAGGAGAGTACACATGGCGAACAACAAGGAGCCTAAGACCGAACCCCGGGGTATCCTGTACTTTAAGAGCTCCCCGGGTGACCTGCAGGCAATTGCATCTACGCTGTGATATCTCTCACTGAGGCAGGACCTAACCCAGTTTAGTATCGCGCCAGTGATATCTATGCGTGTTGAGTGGCGTTCCGAAAGGATCTGGCGGGCAATTGTTTGAAATGCCCCTGAGAGATCTAGGGAGAGCTAGCAGAGCGGCCCCATCCTCATCAGCACTGATTAGAAGGTCGCTATAAACTCGTAGCCGAGCAGCTTCAAGGGAACGATTACTTAAGGTCCCGATCGGAGCTCGCGAGCAGAATCCGATGAACGGACGTCATCGCATAGCTGCTGCGCCGGCACTCGTTCAAGTGTCTTGGATAAGAATTCGAGACAGAAGGGAGTCCGGACGAAATTTACTGAGGCTTTCCTGATCAAGGGTCGGCTTCAAAATAAGTGGCCTGCCTAAAGCTGTATTCAGTGTGGGAGGGACTTCTTCGGTAACCAGGGACCTATTTACAGTATTTGTTTTGGTGGGCAGCAACAGGTCTCGTAAAGTGAACTGTTGGGGCAGGATCGAAAGAGCCGGTGGTCTTCTTAGCATGGAAGAAAATTTTAGCGATGCGTTCAATAGAGACACGCCAGAAAGAAGCAGAGAGAAAAAAGAGCAGGGTGATGTGGGGTTGCAGTCAGGCCGGGGCGGCATGGAGGAGGATCGAGTCCCTAATCCGTTCTATTTTTCATACGAAGAACTCGGAGAAATGTTCTTCCAAGTCGCCATTGGGATCACTGGGTAGTTTGTAAGTGGCAAAGAAGATGATCGATGGCGGACAGTAGCATTTTTAGGTTATTGATTGGGCAGTTTCACTATAAAATGTGGACTTTACCTTGGCACAAATGATTGATTCGAACTATACTGATCCTCGAATGCCATGCGTTGGACAGTGAGTCCCGACTTTGTGGCGGCCTTTTAAAGCATGCGTTTATTATTTCTTGCTTACTGTGTGTCAGGTGTACACAAAGGTGCGTCTGAATGGGGATGAACCCGTGGTCTAGTCAGAGCTGCAAGCTCGTCGCGAACGTTGGCTGGCCTCGTGCTGTAGCATGCCATCCAGGATAGAACGTCGACAGGAGGGTCAAGGGCAGAAGGACAAAGTGCGAAATTTTGCTACAGACAACATCAACGTAAAAAACTCGAGGTTTTCTGACTAGCACATAATTATGCATTTCAAAATTGGAGTGCATTCCAGGGAAAATGAAATTCTCACATGTGCAGACGTCTGAAAAAGATTGTCGATAGAGTTCGATTGGTTGAAATCGGGGAAGGGAGAAAGTTTGGTCAAGGATGCGGTCTTTTCATATCTGCGGAGAATTGAATGTGAGCACGAAAACAAGCAGAAATACTCAGACTGCGCAAGCGTGTTGGAACACGTCGGTTCAGATGGGCTATCAAATCGATATCAAAATCGCCAAGAGTGAGAAGGGGACGATTCTGCCGCGATTGCTACCTAGTGGGCGATAAATTACTGCTACCACCGGCAACTTTCACTTCCGCCAACGGACCAGAGTTTCAAAAGTTTGTTGAGTAGGAACCGAGTTAGACTTGACATTTTGAAAGCGTTTCGGCCGAAGACGGCTGCACCACCGCCAATATCAGGTTTCAATAATTTCAGAATATGAATAAGACAATAAAGCTTCCAGGGCAGCATCGGTGATAGCCGAGCAGTCCGTCGACTTCAGCTAGGCTCCAGTAACGGAGAACACGATGAGAGCGCCGTCAAATATCAGGCAGCTAACAGCAAACGGCTTATAGCACAAAGAGTGGGAGTTCCACAAGCACAAGGTCGAAATGGCCGCTGAGATTAGCGTTGGGTTTGCCTCTGCTAGGTTCGAGAGATTTGCCGCAGTTCTAACGCGGGAGAACGCGAGGCGTGGTTAGTACCATGAGCGGTCGTCCTAGCGGAAAACGAGGGCTGCGGTTAGTAACGGAGGTGCAGTTGTGAGAGTTAGGTGCTGCCAGCTCACTCCGGTAGCCCTAGTTCTTGTTCTACGGGCGTTGCATAGCTTACGGAAACTAGCAGAAAAACGCAGTCGACGACGTGCAGTAGTACTATCTGAATGAGCTCGAAACGACAACGAGCTGCACGGTCGTAGTGGATCCTCTGAGCAACCGACAGCGGACATGCAGCGACAGGTGCGGCACGGGACGAAGACAGCGTGGTAGGCGGCAAGCAATTAACTGTCCATTCACGGCTATTTTAAAAATAATGGTATTAGCGATTGAAACAGCATCGTGCCAGATCGACCAGACTAGGACTGCCGAAATGTTACTCGCAGCTCCTGAATTATCACCACTACGAACAGGTTCGGTCATAATCCATGATTAAGCGATACAAAAGCATCTGCCATGTAATAGGCATTCGGCCGAGCCCCAGTATTCGCGTCGGGCAGGAACTGCGGCCCGAGGCTTTTCGTCTGTCGACAGCTCTGCACTGCTTGGCTGACGTACGAGAATTTTTAAATAAATAAATAAATAAAATTTATTTATTTAGTGCCCCAAGAGAACTTAATCTCTATTCAGGCGCTTCCCATATGCCTCGGGGCTCGAGCCCATGACCTCAGCCAGGCCTTGGTCGGGGCGAGCACTTTTTACGTGCCGCGGCCGATGTGGAGGCGATGTGGGTGTGGCCCATCGTCGCTGTCGAGTATATCTCTGTATTCTGTAGCTGTGGCGCTATGGACGCCCTTCCTTGCTGTCGTGTTCCGCAGTTGTCGGCATTGACGCGCGTTCATTGATGCTGCACCTACAAGTCGCTAGCGGCGATCTACTGCTCAGACCGTCTTTATCAAGTATCGGAAAGGACTGGCACCACGGCGAGCCATTTTTTTGCGACCCAAGGAAGTTAGTGTAGAAGCCACTAAATAAATGAATAAATACTAGCTGATTTAACAGCCTCTTTTGTATAGCGACAGAGGAGCCTTTACGGGCTACCACCACCGCTTGCAGCGGCGATATAGGATCGCCCGCCGCACGATTCGAACCTACGACCTAGAAACCGAAGTCGTCAAAAGCAACCCCCTTTCATAGCGTGCCATCACGGCTCGACAACTACACCGTATTTGGGACAGGATTAGAAGCTCTCAGGAATCACAAAGCAGGTCGAAGCTGGATTGTGAGCGGCGTTCGCCGCTCGGACGGCCACGAAAAGAAAGTCATAGTTTGTTTGTGTGGCGCCCTAAGAGAACTGAATCTCTACCCGGGCGCTTCACATGTGCCACATAGCTCAAGCCCACGACCTCGGCGTAAAGATGAGCCCCTTAACCTCTGCACAAAATCAGGGCGTCAGTTCATGCAATGCTGCCTCGTTCGTCCCGGGTGAAATGACCAAAGAGCTTGAATTTCACTAGCTTAGCTGTCAGCTGTCTGTGGTTGCCGTTAAAACCGCGATGACAATGGCTGCTGAAGTGAAGCGCAGTGAACTTTCATGAAGCCACGCGATGCATGAAAGTAACACCACAAATGTTGTCATTCTGTTAAATTTCGAGAAAGACAGTTCTTTAAAGCTGTATTTTTAACCAGCGCTGAGTTTGGAAAAATCACTTGTGTTTAAGGAACCGAAGCGGAAGTTGATGAATCTTTACAAGCCAACGAAAGCGTTAGCAGTAAGGAAAAGTTGGGTAAACCCCAAGAGTCATGCAAAGTTATAAAACACGATTCTCGCTGTCTTATGTTGAGATTCAAAGGGCCAACAATAAAACAGAAAATAAGATAAAGAGAAAGTATGAGTAAAAAATAGAACGCTACAACATTCGGAAAAGAAGAAGTGGCCAACTGCTACAGTTTTGCTATGGGGGATGTAGCTTTCCTCACACGCGAGCTTTGCAAGGCTCACTTCTTCAGAGATATTCTCGAATTTTTATTTACCCAATAATGAAGTTTTTTGGCATAAAAACGCACGAAGAATATCTACCACACATACGTACTCTTAAAAAGCAATGATAATTATCTATGTATTTATCCAGAAAAAATGCGGTGTCGTTCGTGCATAGCGCTAAGTCAATTTCTGCTACGAGCACACTGCCAGTAGCAGGGTGTTCAACATTTTCGCCAGCGTCTATTTATATTTACGCTAAATAAATAAGCTTTAGAGATATCTTCTCCGCTGAAGGTAATTTATCAGCACTCGTTACGGCTCCAGAAATAATCTTCGCACAGAGGCAAGCAAATATAGCTGGCGACGGAGAGTGGCGCAACTAAGTTGGCGCCTCTAAGCAAGGCTAGCGAGTCGTGGAGGCAGCTCCAAGCGCGTAAAACCCGCGCAGAAATTAGCAGTGTATGACAGCTATAAATAATTCCCTTGCCTCAATGAATAAGGCTAGATGCGTTCTTTCAATGCAAAGCTCTATTTTTCTTTGCAGGAACCTTGGCAGGGCACTGGCAGGAAGCTCGGGGGACAACTGACCAATCATCGAACCAGGTGGTCTTTGTGAAAGATATAAGCCATAGGCTAAGACGTAACCTGATTTATAACAATCACTGTCTTAGGAATTGTCATTAATGTCATGCAGCTGCCAGTAGCTGGTTATAAACTGCTGGTCTCTCTCAGCCGATGCGCGACAAATACTGGCGACGCCTGAACCACCTTGTAGCAGCTACATGTAGCTGCTGCGCTAATGCACGCTGGTACGCCGACAGTAGCAGCAGGAATACGGCAGCGACTAAGATCGGTCATACCTTAACATATTGTGGCTATCTTGAGATTATGGCCCTGTCATTGGCTTATGGCTGGTTGTGATTTATGACAGCGGTATACAAATGACGGGCGGCAAAGGCCCGGGGAGTTAGTTCGACGACGACGGGCGGGAAGTTGCGTAGTGGCCCGCTGCGGCATCTGTGTGAATAAACGTCTCTGAGCCGGCTCCGGTGTTCTCTGTGGTATCGCGTACCTGCCGCTTAGAGAATGTCAAACTACAAGCTATTTCGGCAGAGGCGGCAGTGTGTCCCGCACCAGGAGACGATGCTGTAGTACTACCACGTCGGGGACGACTTCGTTAGCTGGCTGCTCGACTCGGAGCGGAGGCTTGAGGAAAGAGGTGTCGATCCAGCTGTGTGGCAAATGTACATATTTGTGTTCCCGGCAGCCGGTGCATTAGCGTTCGCTGCGACCCTTTCTGACTCAGTGCAAAAAGACTATACCCAGCTGCGTGCAACAATTGTGAAGGTGTTTGCAAGCCCTGAAGGTGAGGAGAGGCTTCGGTGGTCGGACTTGCAGAGTGCCAGAAAAGCGGAGGTGATAGCGCAGAAGCGGCTGGAGCTGGAGGCTGGTAAAGGGCGGCTGCTGGGCTTGGATATAGTAAACGCTGGTCGGATTGAAGAGGCCGACAAGAGCGACCGGAATCAGAAGCAGCAATCGCCAACAGTGTGCCGGGCGACGAAGACAGAGCCAGCAGAGACGCCAGTGGAACCCGCAGAGGCGGCGGCAGAGACGGTGGCAGAGCCCGCAGAGGCGGCGTCCACGAGCGAGGCGGAGGCATCCGCCAGGGAAAAAGCAGCGTCCGGCAGAGAGAAGGCGGCGTCCGGCAGGGAGAGTTCTGCGTCCGGCAGGGAGACGGCTGCGTCCGGCAGGGAGACGGGTGCGTCTGCCAGAGAGGTGGCTGCGTCTGACAGAAAGGTGGCTCCGTCTACCTGAGAGGTCGCGACGGGTGGGAAAGCACTGGTAGAGAGCGAGACAGCGCCGATGGCCAGAAAGCTGGCGCTAATGGTCTCGGAGGCGACGGCGGCGTGGAGCAAAGCGTTAGCCTCGGCGGAAGTGCGTGAAGCACCCGCTAAGGAGGCGTGCGAGACGCTCGCCGAGAAGGCGCACGAGATGCTTGCCGAGCGGTCGGAGTCAAAGACCGAGGAGTGGCAGCAACAGATGATGGCGCACAGTGTGGTCGCCTCGGTTTCCGACCGCTGGTGGAGGAGACGCGCGAGGGGCCAGTAGAAGACGTGAACGAGATGCCCGTCGAGGAGGCGCGGCAGGTGCACGCTCGCCGAGAGACCAAAGGCACTGGCGCAGGAGTGGCCGACGGAGCGGTTAAAGACAGTCGTACGGTCGAGGCTCGAGGCAACTGCCTCACGGGAGACGCGAGAGGCTACACCGGTTGCAGTCCAGAAGGCAGAGGCCGGCGTTAGGGCGAAAGCCCGGAAGCTCCGTGCGGTGGCAGAGACTGGTACGGCATTGGAGACGGGTTGCACGGTAGAAAGCTGTATGGCTCGGCGACGCGGCAAAGCTCGTGCCATATATAGCCGGAAAGTAAGCAAAGGCCGTGCTTTCACTTGCCTCCTCCGAGCTGCTGTTACCTAGCCTCATGCTAGATGAGAAGGCAGTTAAGGACAGCATGTATTTTTATTGCGCTGTTGTAATGCTTTGTTTTGTTGTTGCCCCACTTGACCTCGAGATAAAGGGGAGTGTGGCTATTTTGAGATTATGACATTGTCGTTGGCTTATGGCCTGTTGTGATTTATGACAGTGGTATATAAGTAACGGGCGGCAAAGGCCCGGGGAGTTAGTTCGAGGACAGCCTGTCGCGTACTGGCCCGCTGCGGCGTCCGTGTGAATAAACGTCTTTCAGCCCGCTTTGGTGTTCTGTATAGTATCGCGTACCTGCAGCTTAGAGAATGTCAAACTACATATATCAAGTTCGTATCCGTAATGTCGATCTGATAGCAGCGGATGGTCATGGGCGTTAAACAGCGGCCACGACTTAGACCAATGGCCCTCCGGCCTAGAGCTCAAATCGTCTCAATTGCCAACGCTTAGTACGGAATCACAACCGCCTGCCTATCTCACGGCGCCAGGTTTTATACAGCCTCGGCTGTATGATATTGCATTATCGCTAGTAAGGATTCTCAGCCGTGATCTGGCTCGTTTAACAGGCGCCGTCGTTTCAGCGTAGTCAATTAATGGATTTACGGTGAAATTAAGTGGATTGCGGTAACGGTCAGCGTCTTTGCAGCCCATTTGCACGATGACGTGCAAGAGCAACGACATGGAATTTGGTTGGTACATTATAACGGCGGTGTCCTACAATATTCACTCGCACTACGAGCTTCGCAGCACCGACTTGCGGTTGATATGAACTTAGTTGTTTGAT
Source organism: Cristatella mucedo (assembly GCA_009760855.2). Lineage (NCBI taxonomy): Eukaryota > Metazoa > Bryozoa > Phylactolaemata > Cristatellidae > Cristatella > Cristatella mucedo. The sequence continues at coordinate 4,934,535 of WPIO01000019.1, read as the reverse complement.
ATTCTGGTGGATCGCTGTAATTCATCGCAAACTTGGCGGAAAGGCGTGCTGCATCTAGGGTTTTTGAAAAACAGCTGTTTACTGTTTTCAATTTAAAAAAGCTGTTAACAGCTGTTTTAATTTTCTTTAATTTTTTTATTAATTTTACACTCAATAACTTATTTCTGTGATGAACGTCGTTTCATTATATATCTTTCGTAATAGTTTCTAAATCGATATATTTATGGTTCTTATAATAATATTGCAGTAATACAAAGGTATTTTTTAAGCGACTTGTCTGAGAGGCGCGATCTTAAAAGTTATATAGAAATGTGCACAGGTCGAAAAAACTATTTTCACGTCCGTTGATGTAGGTTTAATGCATAGAATTTCGTTGTAAAATTTCTGGAAATTTTCGGGCCTTCACCGACAGCAAGCCAACGAACTAGACGAAGCGCCTCGCTGCCGTCTGCTGCATCGCGCGAATGCGGCTTTCGCGAAGCGTCTAAAGAGAATGGCGGAGGCGCGCGGGCGACATCTTCAGGGCGCCCTGACTTTTGTGGCACCGATGGCGCAAAAAATGGTTCCGCTGTTGGTCATGTAAAGTTAGGCCGAGCAACCGTTGAAGTGACGTCAGATCACGCTCTTCTCCGCTTTGACATTGGGCATGCTCTGAGATAGCCATCGATACGGCTCTGCTAGATTAGGGCGGGGCAGCCGAGCGAAATATGGAAATCGCACGCACGCACACAGTGGCCGCAACGAGCAATCAGGGATACTGCTGCACGGAAGTGGGCACAATAGCACTGGCAAACTTTCCAGTCTGAGCTCTGAAGCTCGTCAAAGAGTTCTTACACGGCAGCTACGCTGTCGCTGGGCGACTCCGAGCTGCGTATCTGCTAATAGTATAGGTCGGTCGTGGACCCGGAGCTCCGTCGTGCTAGCTTGCAAGTTCTAGTGCTGCAGGCAGTGCTACTGAAGTCGCCCACCATCCACCCTTGCTATATCTTTGGTAGAAGCTCGGCTTTGTTACGTGTCGACTATCGGCGAGGCGTAAGAGCTGAGCCTGGTCCATCTATCCACGCTGCAGACACACGCGTGAGCTCGCACTCCACGTCCGCTCCGCTACATGTACGCTGAACTTATAGCACGTGATCGGAAAAGTCCAACGAAGGACGCTGTGGGCTGGTGGTCTGAGCCTAGCGGGCGCCGCCGGGTTCCGCGAGCTCCGTGCCTCCTCGAGCAAGCGAAGACGTTGGGCGCAATCCTGGAAGCAAGCGTCGTAACAGGAAGTCGTGGCGCGACGTGCCGAGCGGTAGCGCACGCTGTGGTACGCCGAGTGCAGATTGCATTCTGCACTCGGCGAGAGCGCGCCCGGACGTGCGTGACTGCTCATTCAATGCAGGCGCCCTCTGCACGAACTACTCCTAGCAGCGTACAATGCGCATGCTCTCCAACTCCACTCCTGAGCCGCAAAGAGCGGGCAATTGAAGCATGACACTAGTGAGAAAGAGTCGCATTTTTAGCGCAACTCACAGCTGCATAATGTCGCGAACCTCTGGCGTCTACAACAGGCAACGGAGTCCACTATTTCCGCTGGCATCTTCCGCGTACACCGATGGGCAGGTTATACATTGAAAGGAGAGCGAGAGAGAGGTGAGAGAGAGAGAGAGAGCGAGAGAGAGGTGAGAGAGAGAGAGCGAGAGAGAGAGAGAGAGGGGTGAAAGAGAGAACGAAAGAGAGAGAGAGAAAGAGAGAGAGAGAGAGAGAGAGAGAGAGAGAGAGAGAGAGAGAGAGAGAGAGAGAGAGAGAGAGAGAGAGAGAGAGAGAGAGAGAGAGAGAGAGAGAGAGAGAAAGTGAGGGAGAGAGAAAGTGAGAGATAGAGCCCGAGCGTGCGAGAGCTAAAGACAGGTAAAGTAAAGTAAAATCTGTCGGCTGATACAAACCCTCATTTTTAGCGCGGCAAAAGAGCCCTAGCTGCTATCGCCTCACCTGATTGCAACAGGCAATACAGGACTTACTAGTGCAGAACTAGAACTCAATATATGGGTCATGAAGTGCGAGCACCTTACACAAAGAGGCTAAGACTCACGGTTTGATACAGAAACAGGTACAGGGACAGATACATAAAGACATTGGCAGAGGCGGAGATAGAGGCAGAGACAGAGACAGACGCAGAGATATACACAGATGCAGATGCCGAAACAGACATATAGGCAGACTTAGAGGCAGACTTTGAGGCAGACTTAGAGGCAGACTTAGAGGCAGACACAGAGGCAGACACAGAGAATGACGCATAGACAGACGCAGAGATACAGAGACAGACACAGAGACAGACACAGAGACAGATACAGAGACAGACGCAGAGACAGACACATAGACAGACACAGGACAGACACAGAGACAGAGAAAAAGGGAGTGCGCGCAATCAGTGCCTGTTAGTTCCTCGGCGAAAGCTATAGCTTGCGCAAACGAAAAAATAAAGTACCGACGTCGCGGCAGAGGGGATTCCACCACGTGCGATGGAGCCGCTTTGTGCAGGTGCACCCAGCCAGAAGCTGTTTGCTCTTCGTAGCCGCTGAACGCCTTCGTGGTGGGTTTTTAAAATAAATACTGTTCATAATTTTTCTTTACCCAGCTGGGAAGCCATTTGATGGCCGATACAATTCCCGATTTGGTAAGCACGTGGGCGACCGGGCACGCAAAGGTTTAATGGCCCGAGTGTTTGTTTTCTAGGGACTATTCCATAACATGCATTAAGTGGGCTATTGTGGCACATCTAGTGAATACAAAGTATATATCTCGGTGTTTATTGCCCTTACTCCTAATTTGTTTCCTTTGCAAACGTCGAGTGAATGGGTAGCGATATCAATCTGAAAGGATATTTCACACCGCGCACCTGGTCAGGAATGTGCGCGGCGCTCACGCAAGCAGTGCCCGGGCCACGCTGCGCGTCTTCGAGTCCGACGCCACCGACGCCGCCGACGCCGCCGACGCCGCCGACGCCGCCGACGCCGCCGACGCCGCCGACGCCGCCGACGCCGCCGACGCCGCCGACGCCGCCGACGCCGCCGACGCCGCCGACGCCGCCGACGCCGCCGACGCCGCCGACGCCGCCGACGCCGCCGACGCCGCCGACGCCGCCGACGCCGCCGACGCCGCCGACGCCGCCGACGCCGCCGTAAAAGCAGCGCACTACCGCAAACGAACCGGGCCTACCTGCTCGATACCAGCCAAATGAGGCGGACTGAGCGCTGATTTCTAGAGAAGGAGCGCATGGAAAAATAACCGTTCGAAAGAAATACCGTGAGCGCGAATTTTGTTAGTTTTAGTAGTCGGCGGTGCAGAATTTGTCTATACAGCATTAATTTCCGAGCATCTTAACTGCAGAATAAAGTACGGTCCAACGAGCACTTCGCGCTAGTTTTTATCCAAAAGAGGCGATTAGCACGAGTCAACATGCGCGGCCGGAGCGTCGTCTGGAAGCCGGGTCCATTGATCCAACAACTTTTCTTTGCGTGCTGACACTGTGCATGCTACCACTAACCGTACTTGCACGCTGAACCTGTGCATATCACCCCTAGCCATGTTATTCTTGCTGTTTATTGAGCATGCTACCACTTATTACCACTAACCATTCGATCATCGTGCTTCCTTTGCAGCAAACGTAAAGTGCCTAGAAAAAGATTGAGTTCTCTGAGGGCGCTATATCAAATGTATTATTATTATTTTTAAAGCTAGTGGGAAACTAGCGAAATTTATGTATATTCTCACGTTTTCTGCTGCGGATTATTGTGCTCAGAAATCATTCACTTTTTGGTACAGCTTCAACTATGCAGACTAAGAAAATGATCAGGCGATTCGCGGTATCGCAGTGTTTCCCAGGCCGGCGCACCTTCCTACCGTCGAATGAGTGAGGGGCGAGGATGGCGTGCGGTGGTAGAGGCCCGAACCGCTCTGCAGCAGGCGCGCGTCCGTCGGCCAAGCGCCTGCTGCAGTCGAGTGCCGAAGAGACGGCGCTGCCGTTGCAGCAAAGTAGATGCGGCTGCGGCGACGGCTTGATGCTGGGTTGGGACGGCTTAGGCGCACTCGGCGCTGGCCGGAGGTGGGCGAGGCGAACACCAAGCGTCGGCGTGCGGCGCCGCCGTCACCACTCGGGGCTCGTAGTAGTTTACAGCCTCGCTCCGGATTCACTCGGCGGATGGTACTCTGGGGCTCTCGAGGAGCAGTTTACAGTATTCTTCTCCAAGACACTCAGCTGCGTGCTATTCGCGTGTGAATTGCTACCGCTGAGCAAATATGTCAACGGCGCGAGCCCGTCGCCGAGCAAACAGCGCGACACGGGAGGAGCGCTCAGCTTTTCACGCTTTTCAATATTAACCGCCCTCTTGACAATTGTCAGCAGCGGCAAGAATGGGAAATCTGACACAGTGACTATGGCGATTTCGTCTCGAACCGTGTTCGGGACATGTTTGGTTACTTTAGCTGCCCTGTTTGCCTAAGCGTGGCCTCTTTGCAGATCGAGGCTCGCGTTTCCTTGGCGCACCTGTGGAAGCCCGCTGGCGGTGACGACGCGGCGGCCCCCCCCCAGGGCTGCCGCGTCTCAGACGCTGGCAAGAGCACGCGGCGGCGCAGTGGTGGCTGGCGCTCGGCGGTGACGCGCGCCAGCCACCGGGATCGTCTCGAAAGCTCTCGCGTTTGCCATGAAGCCAAGCACCCACCCGAATGCCTAACCCGGAATAGCACACAGGCCAGAAATGCCGCCGAAATGCCGAAATGCCTTGCCTTATCCACACTGCGCTCTCCCGCGCGGTCGAGCAAGTCAACGTCTCTTTAGCGGGCTCCTCTTTAGCGCAAGCTTAGCGTGCGTCCATCTGTGATTCATAATTCAACGAGGACCGTGCCGGCGATTTCGCCGCCGCCGCCGAGTTTCGCGCGGCGCGGATTCGCGGCGACGGCGCCGCCGCCGGAGCTGCTCGGCCTTTTCGCAGCCGCTCGGCCTTCGCGCAGCCGCCAGCGCAGCAAGCCCAAGTCTGACGAAATGGGCCGGTGGCGAGGCCTTCACTGCAAGGTAACTGCGCGGTAAGTGCGAAAGAGCATGACTTCCGAATGGGTCGGCCGAGGCAAGCTCTAGTGTAGCACTACCGACGCAGCGGCTCCTTCGATAGCATCGACGCGCACAGCGACGCGACGCGGCCGTACGCTACCCAGCGAGTAGAGCGCCGGACAAAAGCCAGGAGGAGGAGGAGGAGGAGGAGGAGGAGGAGGAGGAGGAGGAGGAGGAGGAGGAGGAGGAGGAGGAGGAGGAGGAGGAGGAGGAGGAGGAGGAGGAGGAGGAGGAGGAGGAGGAGGAGGAGGAGGAGGAGGAGGTCTAGCGCGGAGCTAAGCGCATACCAAGCGAGAAACGCGAACCATTTTAGCTCGCCCGAGAGTACCATGCCACCAGTACGTAGCTCAGTGCGCCGCTAATCGCCAAACATTTTTGGAAAATGCTTCATTCTATAGCGCTCCGAGAGAGCTTACTCTTTATTCAGGCGCTTGACGTATGCCACCGGGCTCGAACCCACGATGACCTCGGTCGTTAAAGGCGAGCACCTTACCCCTGGGTCCGATCGGGACGTAAGTCACTCGGTTGGTCGTACCTACGCAGTCATAACCTCCGACCCTATGTTCAGACGTGTGCAGTGTTCGCGCAGCCAACCGCATATGTACTGACGGCACAGCTGGTCATCGATATTTCACAATCGTGCTTCGGTTGATCTCGTTGAGTAGTAATTTGAAAGCTTCAGCACCACCCCTAGAGCCACACAGGTACGCACGCGCACGAGCTGCATGCAGCATGCTCTGCGTTCCGCTCGCGGCCTTGATTCGAACCATTCCATCGAGTAGCGGCGAACTCCTCCGTCTGGCTGGCAGTCGCCGTCCGGCCGTGCTCAGCTGACAAGAAAACAACAAGCGTCGGATGGAAAGTTCTTGTGCGGAGGCGATTGCATTTCCCGCGCAACTGAGAGACTGATGGAAGCAGCACAAATAGAAAGAGAGAGCGAGAGAGAAAGAGAGAGATAAAGAGAGAAAGGGTGAGAGAGAAAAGTGAGAGAGAGAGAAAGAGAGAGAAAGAGAGAGAAAGAGAGAGAAAGAGGGAAAGAGAGACAGAGAGAGAGAGAGAGAGAGAGAGAGAGAGAGAGAGAGAGAGAGAGAGAGAGAGAGAGAGAGAGAGAGTGAGAGAAAAGAGAGAGAAAGAGATAGAGAGAGAGAGAGAGAGAGAGAGAGAAAAGAGAGAGAGAAAGAGATAGAGAGAGAGAGAGAGAGAGAAAAGAGAGAGAGAGAGAGAGAAAGAGATAGATAGAGAGAGAGAGAGAAAGAGAGGGAAAGAGAGAGAGTGAGAGAGAGAGTGAGAGTGAGAGTAAGGGTAAGAGTGAGAGAGAGAGAGAGAGAGAGAGAGAGAGAGAGAGAGAGAGAGAGAGAGAGAGAGAGAGAGAGAGAGAGAAAGAGTGCTCCGACAACCTGGTTATACTGGGCAGCGAGTGATGAAGAACGACCGTGGCTCTCCTTTCTCAGGTAACTCTGCCAAATCTCGCTCCGCTTGAAACAAGGCGCTGAGCAAGAGCTAACATGTAAATATGTAAATACGAGCAGCGCATTCCTGGGTGCGCGCGGGCACGCGCGCTCACAAGCATGCGCTTAAATGAGTGCACGCGTGCACGAACGGATACGCTTACCGATACTCGCAGGTACACGAATAGTACACGCGCACGCGCGTGAGGCTAATAAAAAACTAGCATGCATCCAAAAATTGTTGATAAATACAATTTTAAAATAGAAGACCGCGTATGTAAGCGCGTAGCTGAGCAAAGGCTCAGCAATCGCAATGAATCATCGAGTGGCAGCAGACGGTCACCGAGGCAGCACACTGTCCCCGTCACCGAGGCTGCACACTGTCCCCGTCAGACTCTAAGCATTTATTCGTTCCACACATGAGAGATATAATAATAATAATAATATATTGCACTTGATAAAGCGCCCTCAGAGAACTTAATCTCTTTCTAGGCGCTTTACATTTGCTGCAAAGTGATACGCAATAGAATAGTAAGTAAAATCATGCTTGAAAAACAAACAAAATGAATAACATGGTTAGGGGTTACATGCACTGGGTCAGCATGCAAATGTGGTTAGTGGCAGCATGAACAGTGTCAGCACGCATAAGCACATCGAGGACGAATCACAAGGACCCACTAAATACTGTCCTAAATAGGTATGTTTTTAAGTTTCTTTTAAATGTGGTCAGGTCAGGGGATGTTCTGATGCAGGTTGGGAGGGAGTTCCAGGCTGTGGGAGCATACGAGCTAAATGCACGGTCTCCAAAGGATTTAAGGTTTGTACGAGGTATTTCTAGACTGTTGGATTCCGAAAAGCGAGTGGTACGATGCTTTGCCTGATGGGGTAGTATCTCTGAAAGTTATCTCTGAAAGATAATCTCCACGGCATTGAAATGTAAATAATAAATAGATCGCTTGCATAGCGTCCTAAGAGAACAGAATCTCTACATCCAGGCGCTTAAAAAAACTCCGCTGCAAGAGAATCAATACCCAGGAGTTAGTGGCGTGCATGGTATCAATCATACGCAAGCGAACAAGTGTTATGCCTCGGCTTTGGCTGGCATGCTAAAGCAAACATGAAGTCATCCATGGTCACCGGTTAGTAATAACTTTAGCAAGTGGCCTGCGTTGAACCGAGCACGGATATGCACGTGATGCACACCGGAACGAAACAAGATCAGTTCACCGGGTCGATGTGAAAGTTGACCGGAAGAGATGCGTCTTCAACTGAGACCTAACGTATGCAAGGTCATTGTTGGCAACATATGTAGCTCAACTACGACGATCAAAAGTCTCCCCATCACTATTTCATAATTGAGTGCGCCATTCAGTGTTCAATTTTGACTTTTAAAGCAAATGTTATGCATGCATACGCAAATTATTAAATTTTCTGTGCTGACATTTCTGCCACTCATCGTGACTGTACTTTCGAGGTAACACTACAAACATCTCTTTACTCATCCATATTTTGGCTTACTGGCACGCCTAGAACTGCAAGACAAACGTCCTTCACCGTTGGCTCGTGATTGTGAGGCACGTGTTTAGCGAACGCTACGTGTTGTTGTTGTTGATTTCCTGTGAACAGAGCTCCGGCTAGGATACTCTTTGGGAGCTGGGAAGCTCTAACAGTACTACGTAGCATGGAAAGCTTTTAACCTTTTGTAACTGTTAGTACAAGATTATTCCAAGATTTTTTACATGCAGCTTTAGTTTTCGTTGACTGCGTTGCCTCGCTGCACGAGGCTGAGAGCGCGCGCGGAGACGACTTAGAACGAGAAAGAATACGCAAGGAAAATGTTCGACAATGCAACATATCAAAACCTTTCCGCCTCCTGACTACAATTGCGGCCCAGAAGACTTCGGGCTTTTGAGGGCCCCCGGCGCGACGGGTCACGAGCGACGCGTAGACGCCGGCAGGGCACCGACAGCGGGTCGCATAGCCGTCCTCGCCATTGCCTCCGGCTGCGCACCGCTGGCGACGCGTCTGCAGCTGTCTGCGGCTGCGCATGCGAGCATGAAGCGCTGAAGCCAGCGCAGCGCCCTTTGGCGTACGATCCGTGCGCATAGTCGACCGGGCGCAGCCGCTCGGACGCCGCGCATCCAATTAACCGCCGGGGCTATCGCGAGCGGAGCGGATAGAGCGAGGAGCCACGGCCGCGACGGGCTTCGGAGAGAGAACGAGCGAGGGAGCCACGAGACAATGGCTCGTGCAGCGAAGACGCGCCGACGACGATGACGGTTTACCCACCGGAGGAGCAGGTGCACACTTGCAGCGGTGGGCAGACGGAAGTTGATGGCTCGCTCGCGCGGCGGCGCAGAGTGCGGCGGCGCGCAGTGTCCGCAGGACGTCCGCGACGGCCGCAAGACGGCGGTGGCCTGCCGGCCGCAGGGGCAGCGCGCGCGCGTCCGCGTAGCAGCGATCGCAGCCGGCGACTGCGACTCGCCGAGCCGTCCGAAGCTGCTCTGCCGAAGCTGAAGCTGCCGCCGCCGTCCGCGCGCGTCGCGCGTCGCTCGATTGGAGCGTCGGTCGGGAAGTCCTCGCGGCAGCCTCTCGGCGGGTGCGCGCGGCGCGCTCGAGATTCGCCGACGCCGCGTCGGGACCTAGCGACAGCCTCGCTCTGCTGCTGCCGCCGGCCCATTTACGGGCGCGCTACGCTCTCCGTCTCGGATTTTCGGTGGCGCTCGCGTCGGAGCCGCTTAGTCGCAGCCGTCCGCTTTTCGAGCCCGTGCCGCGCGAGCTGCCATCGAAGCTTCCGCCGCCGCCGCCGTTTCCGCTGCTGCCGCCGCCACCGCTGCTGGTGCGAGCCTCGGTCGGAGTCGGGGCGGGTGCCGCTGCTCGCGCGGCCGAGCGCCGATCGCCGCACGTAGCGCCGCGCGCGACGTCTCGCGCGAGGGGCCACCTGGTGGCTAATGGCTGGTTACGCCAGCCACCAGGGTCCGCTAGACAAGCGATTGGGCGCTGAAATTTCACAATCCATGTCGTGGGTTCGAGTCCCGCAGTAGGGAATTCTTTATTGGCATCTGCGACGGAGTGAAAGCCGCAAAGGCTCTTCTGTGGCTTTATAAATGAGGTCGTTGAAGGGTCGACGTTAGTTTTAGTGTTTGAAGGCCAGAACTCACCCGAGGACGTCCATGAATCTATTAACAGCTTTTTCTCACTTTATCATAGCAGCAATAGTATTAATGCGTCATTTATCAAGCGTCCAAAGAGAGTTAAATCTAAATCCAGGCCCTTACAACTCACAGTTAGAGCAGCAATAAACCAAGGATAGATGAATGCATGGTATCATGTTTAGACAAGCAAGAAAAAGCAAACTAGTATCGTGCTTAGGCCTTCATGCTAAAGCAAACATGAAGACACTCATGACCACCGGTTAGTAGGATCCCTGATTAGCAACACGCACCGAATCGAGCACAAGTAAGCACGTATAGCACGCATTTACCGGGACACAGGAAACGCTAACCGGAACAGATACGTCTTTGGCTGAGACTTTCATGGAGCAAAGTCATTGAAGGTGGTGACAGAAGTCAGAAGTGGCTTCCGATGCATATGAACTTAAGGCCTGATCACCAAAAGATGTTAATTTGATGGCTCGCTCTCGCGGCGGTGCAGAGTGCGGCGGCAGTGTCCGCAGGACGTCCGCGACGGCCGCAAGACGGCGGCGGCCTGCCTGCAGCAGGGGCAGCGCGCTAGCCGAGTGCTAGCTCGGCGCGTCCGCGTCCAATTAGCAGCGTACGTATCTGTAGTCGGTAGTCGTAAGACTGACGATACGTTCATAGAATTAGTGCAAACAGACTCTGGCAAGGCGGTATCGTTGTGACCAATCAAATGCCGAGCTGGTTTGGTCCAGCGGATAGGGTGCTCTCCCCGACCAAGGTCTGGCTGAGGTCGTGGGCTCGAGCCCCGAGGTATATGCGAAGCGCCTGAATAGAGATTAAGTTCTCTTGGGGCGCTATATAAATGAATTATATTTGTATTACATAATTTATTTCAAGTATGAGATTATATAATTATATAAAGCAGTGTTGAAGATGAAGCGTCTGGGAAAAAACATGTCCGCATGCCAGAGATCTGAGCAGCTCCAGCTAAATGTGAATGGCATATAATTCACACACGCACACACACACACACACACACACACACACACACACACACACACACACATCTCCAAGGAATTGAGAATGGTGGACGCTGGACACGAAACACCGCGAGCTACCAAGTGACTGTGACAGTCTCGTTGCTGCAATATATCGTGGTGACGATGCGCACGGAATTTAGGGAAATTTCTCGGTAGTCGCAACGGTGTAGTGATCGGTTCTGTTACTTCCGCTTCTCGAAATTGGTCGGATAATAGCGCGGTCCTCCTGCCGTTCCCTTGCGTAGCTCTCAGTGAGATTGGGGTCGCGAATTTCGCTCGCTCTCCGCTTCTCTCTTGGCCGTTTACTGCATCTGTGCTTGGCTGCCATTGCTGAGTAGCCCAGCGCCGGCGGTCGGGAGGCAGAAGCAGAGAACAACCAATCAGACAATGGTTGTGGCAGCAGACGACCGCACACCGTAAGGCCGAGGCGGCACTGATGCTGAAGCACATAAACAAATATCTATTTGCCAGCAGGCTTCGAGTTTGCGCTCAGCATTCAACGGCCAATGCTGAGCGCACTCAGTGGTCAACCGCCGAAAACGGAGTCTCAGCTGACGTACGTAAAATAAATAGCTCGACACTGCTTTTTCGATGAGAGGCGGCATTCAAAGTTGGTAGTGGTGGACAGAAGCTGGAGGCAACGATTGAGCTGAAGTCGGAAGGCGCGAATTGGACGCGTCACGTTCGCCTCTCGCTAATCCGCTGCTCGAGCGAATCTGACTGGAACAGCGCCCGGCAGCTGGCTGCCGTTGGCTGACTTACAGGCCGGCGGCGCGCGGCGGCACCACCGTCGCCGCCAAGCGAGCGCCCGACGCGTGTGCCATCGATCGCCGCGTGGTCCCCGTATCCGGATGTTGACCGCGGCTATGGCGGTGGTCAGCGCCTATGGCCGTTTTATGTGTGCTAAATTGCCGGGCTGTTCGTACCGAGCGCGATTGCTCCTGCGCCGCCATTGTGCTCGCTGTCTGAGCGCAAGGCTCGTTGCCTTCACAAAGTAAATAAATAAATACTAGCTGATTTGACAGCCTCTTTTGTATAGCAACAGAAAAGCCTTTACGGCTATCACCACTGCTGGCAGCGGCGATAAAGGATCGCCCACCGCAGGATTTGAACCCACGACCTCGGGACCGAGGTCGTGAAAAGCAACCACCTCACCTAATGTGCCATCACGGCTCACCTCAGCTTCACTCAGCTGGCCATGGTTTGAGTGGGTGCAGAGTTAGCAGCAGCGTTCCCGTTCGTTGCGGTTTATGCTCACATTTTTTATTAGTCTGTTAGTGTGAGCGTGCTTTGCTCACTGCATTTGGGGCAGGCAGCGGCGGAGGAGCCGATGAGGTAAGGTGCTCGCTCTTCACGACCGAGGTCGTGGGTTCGAATCCTGCAGTTGGGCGTCCTATATTGCCAAGTGCAAGCGATAGTGCGTTAGCCGCTAAGACTCTTCTGCCGCTATGCAAATGAGGTTGTCTGTCAAATCGGCTAAGATTTTTTTATTTCTTTCTTTTTGCGGTGTCACACAAATCCGCTGGCGTTCGTTTAGTCAGCCATCCATTCACTCCTCTCCAAGTAAAGCCTGAGTCTTTGGAGGAGGTCGACTCACTGTCTGGGAGGAGAAGAATGCTGTCGCTCACCATCTCGTCTGATGAGTAGATTGCGCGTCGCGTTAGACCGACGCCTCTCAATGCAGCACTAGAGTCCGGCGCTCTTCCACGAGCGCGCGTCCGGCGCGCGCGCACGCGCGCCTGTGAGTTCGCGCGGACCCCGAGGCGCTGCTGCGGTGTACGCTCCGGCGAGTCGCTCTGGCCTTCGGTCAGCCGGCTCGCTCATGTGGCGCGAGGCTTTGCCGAGATTCAGTTTTAATGGCAGAGATTGAGAATAAATTACTGCGCTGCTTGCGAATTATAAATATAAAGTTAGACGAGCTGAGAGCAGACGGTCTCGAGCGGCGGCGGCGGCGGCGGCGGCGGCGGCGGCGGACCGTGAGTCGGGCGGCCGGCGCTACGTACTGCGAGTCGCGATCGCGAGCGACCGTCGAGTGCGGGTTTGGCTGGCGGGCGCTGGCGAGGGCGTGGCGGGCATCGCTGCGCACCGTCAGCGACTGCACAGCAGTGGCGGCGGCGGCGGCGGCGGCGGCGGCGGCTGCGGCTGCGCCTGCTCCTTGCTCGATCGTTCAGACGACAGAGGGGTGCGACGGACGTTCCGCTGCCGCGTCGTCGCTCCGTCGAGTGGCAAGAGCGACGCAGCCTGGGCGGGCCGGCGGGCGGGCCGGCGGGCGGGCCGGCGGGCGGGCCGGCGGGCGCCGAGCGGTCAGTCGTAGCTTTTCTTCTCCGCAATATGGCCGCTGTGCATCGAGCACGGCTTTCCGAGGAGGCACGGACAAGGGCTGTACAGACCGGATTTCACCGCCGCCGCCGCGAGGGCGCCGTAGCTGGCCGCCGCCGCCGAGTACGGCGGGCTGCCGAGCACTAGGCCGGGAAAGAGCGCCGGATAGGGCATGGCCATCGCGAGCGCGCGCGCGTTCGCTGCGGTGTACGCCTGCCGCACGGCGGCCAGCTGCTGCAGGCCCGCCGAGCCGGCGAACGCCGCCATAGGGGAAAAAGCGGACGTCGCCTTCGCTTGAGCGCCGTCGATCGGCGTCTGCTGCATCAGCTGCTGCTGCAGCGGCTGCTGCTGCTGCGGTGGCACCGCCGCCGCCGTCGCCGCGCCGTCCGGCGCTCTGGGCGCCTTGCTCGCGTCGCCGTGGTTCGTTAGGACCTGCTCGATGGCCTGGACGGCGTCGCCGCCGCAGCCCTGCAGTATGAGCTGCAGCACGCCGCGACGCATGTGCGGAAACACGCGGCAGAGCATGTTCAGCGCCGACTTGGACGCGGTGGCGGCGCTCGACGGCTCGGCGGCGGCGTCCCGGTCGTCGTTGCCGCCGCCGCCGCCTGCGCCTGCTTTGCCCTGCGCCGCGACTGCGACAGCTCGGGTCGCCGCCGTCGGACTGCTGGTGCCTCGCCGCGTCGCCTGCGGCGGACTCGACGAGTCGGAGCTGGAGCGGCTCTCGGCGTCTCGCCCGTAGTCGCTGCTCCTCTCGCTCCGCTCGCCCTCGCCGTCTTCGTCGTCATCAGCGTCGCCAGCCGCGGCGTGGCTACGGTCGAAACGCGACTTCTTTTCGGCAACTGGAATGCAAACAGCGATGCAGATTAGCCGCTCACCCAAGTGTCGGAATTAGGCGATCGCCGCGGCCTGCGAGCGCTCGCTCGCTCGCTCGCTCGCCTTCCTCGTCGGCTCCGGAGCTGAGGCCGCGAAGCGAGCGTCCCGGAAGAATCTCCTTTGCTTGACTTAGCTAGTGGGCAGAGGTTGGCCGCCGTGCTGCTTTACGCGACGGCGGGGCAGGCATTCGGACAGAGCGACGACTGTGCACGCCGAGTCTCGCTTCACGTCGCACGTTTGGCCGCTGCTCGCAGCCATTGCCGCCGCCATTCGTCACTCCGTTCTTTCTACCCAGCTGCCAGTGGCCGCTCGCCGACGAGCACACGCTGCTAACTTTTGGCTTTGCGCTCTAGTGTCCGATCGACCGATCGCATGCGGCCGCCGGCCGCTTCCCGGAGCGATTCGTCTCCGGCCACCGCACTGCATACAAACCCCGGCCGCCAAACCTCCCTTCTTCCATCCAGGGGCTTCACCGCCCGGCTAGCGAGGGGCTTCACCGCCCGGCTAGCGAGGGGCTTCTCTCTCTATCTCTATCTCTCTCTCGGTAGCAGCTAGCGAGGGCGCTAGCTGCTACCGAGAGAGAGATAGAGATAGAGAGAGAGATAGAGATAGTGAGAGAGAGAGAGAGAGAGAGAGAGAGAGAGAGAGAGAGAGAGAGAGAGAGAGAGGGCGCACAGCCGCCGCCGCAGCCGCATCTCACCTTCCAGCCTGTCGTCTGATGAGGAGGACGGACGCGTCCGGTTGAGCTCCTCCGCAGCGGCCGGCGGGCGTGGCTCGCCCGGAGTGTTCAGCGTGAGCAGTCCGTTCGGTCCGTAGAGCAGGCCGAGCTCGCGCGCCTCGTTCTCCTCTTGCGCCTGCTGCCGGCGCAACGCCACCTGCGCCGCCATCACCCGCTGCCGCTCGGCGATCAGCGTGCATTTGGCGCAGACGCAGTCCCGCCAGCGGCAGTAGCGCTTGTGTCCCTTCAGCGCCGACACGACGCCGTGGTTGCGGCAGCGAGCGCATTTGGGCGTCCTCGGGTAGCGGTCCGCCCTGAGGAAGATGGACGAGGCGGCGGCAGCGGCGGCGGCGGCCGACCTCGTCGCTCCGGGCGACTCGGGCGAAGCGCACTCGCTGCCGCTCATCGTCTCCGTGGTCGCGTCGTCTGCTGCCGCCGGCTAAGAGCAGCCGTTAGAGCTGCAGCGCCACCGAGCGGGCGGCTCCGGGCGAGCGGCGCGATCGGTCGGACGGAAGGACGGACGGAGGGCTCTCGCCTCGGCTAGGTCTCGGCTCTTGCCGCTCGCGTTACGCGGACCGAAGCGCCGGCGACGCGCCTCCCGCTGGATCGCTATGCGGTCGGAGAGGTCACCCCGCGCGCTCAGCGCTGCACTTGGCCGCCGGCTGTAAAGGAAAGAGACAAATCGCGAACCCTATATACGAGCGGCCATCGCCGCAGCGACAGCTCGCCGCACAATCGAAGGCCCCTCCCACCGGCGCGTTTCGTACACAACGGCATTCAGCGCTCTTTTCATGCCGAGATTACCGGCCATGTTATTTTCTCAAGTTAATGTGGCAATTATGCCACCCCTGTAATAACAAATAGCGGAGCTTTTCGTAGCGAGGGCAGCCGGGTAGCTGTTGTGCGACTGGGCAACGCTTACCGACGGACCGCTGCGCTTTCTGAAAAGCCCAGAGCACTCGCGGACTTTCAACTGTTCAAATTATCTTGCGTCATTGGCCCAGAGCATTATGAGGCCGGGCTATATAATAACACTTGCATTAGCAACGACTGCTGCCCTGCGCATTAGGACGGTAATGCTTCGGCACACAATGGACGCCTCCGCTCAGCGCGCTTCGCGCCGCGCCGAGGCGGCGTCTCACATCGCTGTGACCGGAGGTGACCAAAAAGAAAGAAAACCACGCGGAAAGCTACGCGGCACACGCAGGATAAGACTAAGCTGATTCAGCAGCCTTCTTTACATGGCGGCAGAAGGCCATTCACGGGTATCGCCGCCGCTTGCAGCGGTCAATAGAAGATTGACCGCTGCAGAGCCCTAGCCCGCGACCCTGGTCGTGAAGAGCGAGAGCACCGTACTCCTGGGCCAAGATGCGGGGCTGAGGAAGCTTTTTTCCCCGACCCTCACGTCTGGTGCAGCGCAGCTCGTTAGGTGGGGGCGCCGTGCGGGACCGAGGCCTGCCTGGCGTGCGCTCGGGCGTGGCAACGTGGCGTACGGCTTCCGTCCGGGCGCTACGGCGCGAGACGAGGATGCGCGCGGCAGCATCGCGCACAGCCAGCGTGTCCTTTTCGCTAAACCACTCGCCAGACGCCTGAGCTGCGGCGGAGAATCTTCGGCGGCGAGCTGGGGGGGAGGTTCGGGCGGTTGGTCGGTCGGTCGGGTCGAGCGAGGTCGCTCTCGCCTCAGACACCGTCGTAATGACACTGTGTTTACACTGCATAACAAATAGCCGCCGTATTTTCTTTGCATCCTGTCGAATGAGACCGTGAAATTCTCACCACTCAATTAGCGGACAGCTCCATGGTGTGCAGTTGTTAGCGGCGGCGCGTACACAAAGAGATCTCATGACGAGCCCTCGTCTGTCGGCGATAATTGAGTACAGTCATGGTTGCGCGCAGCCGGCGGAATTTTCTACTGCCGCGCGGCCGCCCGCCGCTTGCTCGCGAGCCTTTGAGCGAGCACACTGCTGCGCAGCACCGGGGGCCGTGGTGCCGCCGCCGCCGCCGCCGCCGCCGAAGTGTCGCCGGCTACGGCAGCGAAAAGCTGGATTGCAAAGCGGGCGCTCCGGCCCCGGTGACGGCTAACCGGGCACCGACGCCGCAGCCGCCGCGAACGAGCGACGATCCGCGTCTGGCGGAGACAGCCGGAGACGCGCGCGAAAGCTTTACGCACAAGAGGCCCGCTAACTGGCGCGAGCGCTGGCCGCCGCCGCCGCCGCGCCGGCTGGCGGTCGCGCGAGCTCTAATTTAAAATGGCGAGCGATGCGCGAGAGCTAACCGCGCGATGCCCAAATGCCACGTAAAAAACGCGTCGTGCGGAAAGTGGCGGTGACTTGTCAGAAAAGCTCCTTTCCGCTCTCTGTCGGAGTACCCGCTAGCAGCAGGGCACAGTGGTTCTACCTGCTCAGGGTGAGGCCCGTAGGCTGCGCTTGCCACAAGTGAGCGCCCGGGGATTAAGGTCGCGCGAGAAGCAAATCTGCGCAAGGACTTCGCACAATGCTACCGGAAGGTGCGCGCAGTCAAAAATAACGGTGCCACCGGTTAGGACGCTCACCTTTGGATTTTAACCTCTACATCCGCGCTGTGCGCAATGCCACCGACGAACTCGGATTTGGGCGTCTGTCGCGACAAACGCTCAACGCCGCAAGCGCGATGAGTCACTGACTATCGACCTATGCGCATGCGCATGCGCCCAGCAGACGACGAGAACCAGGGCGAGCAGCAGCCGAGCTGACTAGAGCGACGCGTTGAAGGAAAGAATGTTGGTCATTGTCGATCTCTCGGCCGGCCTCCCGTAGCCGGCGAATATTCACCCGGAGGGCATAGCGAGGAGACGAGGAGCGGAGCCGAGGAGAATGACATCGGGCCGGCCGTTACGCAGAATCGCCTTTGGAAGGAAGTCGGCGCGCTTCCCGCTGAGCGCAGGAAGCGCGGTCTGCAAGCTGGCCACTCGCTGAGCTAGCGATCGCCGCGTGCGCGCTGCACGAAAGCGTGCCCGCGGCCGGAGCGCTTCGTCTGCCGTTCAGACAGCAAAGCGGACGTGCGCGAAAGCCACCCTGCCGGATTCGCGCTCGATGGAGAGGGTCAAGGTCACGCTGACCCGTCTCGCTTGGCGGCCGACGCTCGGCCAGCAGCTCGCAGTGGGCGAAGAGACCAAGCGGCACTTACGCGGCGGCGCTGAATAAATGCACGACTGCCAAGCGCTTGGACGACGTCGGGTGCCGAGTGCGTGCGCGCATGCGTGCGTGCATTCGGCTACTGGACCGCGATTGGCCAATGCAATAAGCAAACCGAAGAGGTGAACGCTCAACCAGGTCTGAGGTTGGTAGTGCAGTGAGACGACATGAAATGAGGAAGGGGGGCCGTAGCCATTTTCTAGAGGGCAAACCTTGACCTTTTACCTGCCATTTAATGAGGCGTTCGCGTCAATTCTAGGTCTAAGCTCCTCTAACGCTCTATTTAAGATACGCGCACTACTACACCAATCGAATGGTGCACTTTAATGCGAAGAAAACTTTTCGAAAAGTTTCTATTGGTAAATAGAGAATCTTGACTGTAAAACGCGAGCATTTCCGTTTGGAAATGCGTGATTGGTTTTGGGACCAGTGCGTGATATTAAGCGCAAATAGGTCAATACCTTGTCGTCAGTTGTTTCACCGATGCCCGTCTTGGTAACAGGCTTTTTTCCAACGTGATTATAACCTTTAAGCACATTTAGTTGAAATGACAGTGAGAGTATTCTCACACTGGACTTCACTCTTTCGAGTTGGCAGTCTCTTAAGTGGTAACATATCGTACGATTCTGTGGCGCCAGCCAGCAACGATTTGCCAAAGAATATTCCGCCGCATCGGAGAGATACATCTAATGTATTAAAGGATCCGTCTTTATATCCAGCCTTTCATTTGATCTGCATTGCCCCTTACCGATTCGAATAAGGGCCCCTGTCTTCTGCCGAGGGGGTCGTCCTCATAGAATCGTGAGAGTACAGACTGAACACGACAGCTTGCAATGCAGGAAAATAATGCATACGAAATTGTCACAATAGCTGAAGACGCTTCTATATCGGGGCAAAATACACGAGGCTTGGTCATTTATGTCAGAAGAAAATCTCGAGTGCGAAATGATGCGGAGATAATGAAACGAATAATACAAATGGTGGCTGGAAAACGGGAAGATCTTTCGGCCGCGGCGGCTGTTCCAGACGACCCGGGCGCGGCAGTTGAGACGGTCCTTGCTGAGAGAATCCTGAAGGCGAATTGGCCCACTAGTCCGAGTTATCGTCATAAGTAAGACTAGAGGGAGTTCGCAGCGAGCTACGTCGCACCCGCCTAGTTTCGGCAGTGATCCCCGTAGTCGCAGTGCTGTCTACCGAACCGATGGCGTTCGCCGGGTTCGTCGCTGGCGCTGTGCCGTGCAAAAAGAAGTTCCATTCGCACGAAAGTGCCGTACGATTGGTCACAATCCAACGAGCATTCGACTTACGTGCATTCGAAAATTGAACGACGAGCGCCGCGGGCAGAGCGGCGCTCTCTAAAGCTATTGGTGGCTGTGCGCACCCGAATTTGCTCGAAGGACGCCGAATGAAGTGAGAGGTCAAGGACGCTAGCCTCCCCCCCCCCCCGCAGCACGAGGCTGTAGCCTCCACATGGATGACGCCCGCCCCCTTGGCCGCAGCGGGTCGCACTCTAGTGGAGAGGGGCTGGGCCCACTGGCGGCTCCGCTGGCTCTTAGGAGGGTGGGGGAGGGGTCGGCGGTAGGTAGGTAGGCGAGTTGGCTCAAGGTGCTCGCCTGCTGGCGCGGAGTGGGGGGGGGGGGCGCCTGAGGGGGCGTGGTCGGTCAGCTTGCTGTGGGCCTCGGGCCTCGCGGACTCCCTTACTGTCCTGTGTGAGCGTGGCTTGGATCGGAGGAGGAGCGCGAGCGGGACAGCTAGCGGCGTGCGGAGCATCATCATCAGCAGCGGCAGCAGCAGCAGCAGCAGTAGCAGCAGCAGCAGCATCATCATCATCATCATCATCATCATCATCATCATCATCATCATCATCAGCAGCAGCAGCAGCAGAAGCAGCAGCAGCAGCATCATCATCATCATCATCATCATCATCAGCAGCAGCAGCAGAAGCAGCAGAAGCAGCAGCAGCAGCATCATCATCATCATCATCATCATCATCATCAGCAGCAGCAGCAGAAGCAGCAGAAGCAGCAGCAGCAGCAGCAGCAGCAGCAGCAGCAGCAGCAGCAGCAGCAGCAGCAGCAGCAGCAGCAGCAGCAGCAGCAGCAGCAGCAGCAGCAGCAGCTTGCATGATCTGAAGAGAGGAAACAAGGACCATTCCTTCTACTCGCGGTGAATCTTAACAAGCCGATGCTAGCTCTTTCGCAGGAAGGCTGCCGCGGAGTGGGTCGGTGGCTGCGACTGCACACACACACACACACACACACACACACACACACACACACACACACACACACACACACACACACACACACACACACACACACACACACACACACACACACACACACACACACACACACACACACACACACACACACACACACACACACACACACACACACACTCACACACACACCCGTCCTGCCTCGGTAACTGGAGCCGACTGGCTGCCGCCGGTCACATCCTGCCGCGCCCTCAGGCCGGCCCAGTGCCCCCTTCTGCCGCGCCAGCACGCTGGTAGGCCTTTCGGCGCGGCTGACAGATGAAGGGCCGGCTGACTGGCTCTTCTGTGGACGCCGCCGCGTAACTGGCCGGCCTATGCGTCGAGCCGGCCTGTGTCTCGATCTGTAGGCGATCGGGCTGCCTGCTAGCCTGCCTGCCGGCACGCGGAGGAGGCGGGAGGGGGCGGCGCCGCGCTCGGCCGCTCGCTTTCAGCAAAGCACCCGTCGGTATGGCCGCCGTGGCAGCCACGCGCTCGCGACTCGCCCAGCGCTGGTGCGCCCCCCCCCCCCGCGCTCGCGGCGTCGTTTTCGCCGCCGAGCGTTGCGAGCGGACCGCTCGCGCTCGTCCGTCGGCCGCCAGTCGGCGGTAGGGGAGCGTGGTCGGTGGTCTTGCCGAGCGAGCGCCTTACCTCGTTGGCTATCCGCGGCTCCTAAGCACTATGCCTATACTCGGTCTCCGCGCGACTCGACTTAGTCTGCCCGGCCGTAGCGCGCGAAGAGTCGCACTGTCGGCCCGCGAGAACTGCTCCGAAACTTCCGGTCGCTCGCTTATTCCGGCGCGAGATCGATCAGCGGGATCGACAGGTTGCGCCCGTCCATTTTGGTGGGCCGCTAGCACGCACCCGCGCATTCATGCGTGCGCGAGAACGGAGACGCGCACACAGAAGTGCTTCTGTACTACTACGGTAGAAGGGTAGAACCCCCGCAACTGCGACAGGAAGTGTGAACTCATTTACACGTTTTCGTTGACGTAAGTATACGCGCATAAAAACTCGCGTACTCATAGTCACACACAAAAACGCCTCTGCAGCTTTACGGCAGCCATTCAATCTTTTGTCATAACAGCAGCCGTTGGTTCCGTTTGATCTGATGCTATTGGTCTGACACAATTGGTCAGACACTATTGGTGCCGCCGTAGCCGCGGCCATTCTTATTCCTTAGCAGGAAAGGCCGGAAAGCACATTCGCGGAGCTAATTTCCACATGCTGCTGTAAGCTGAATGCAATGGCCGATGTGAGCTGAATATTACCTTTTTCTGCGAACAGCCGATACTTCGACGGCTACGGAAAGAGAACCAGGCAATTTGAACGCGAAATAGTGCCTATAGCGTTGGAAAAATGAGCGCTGCCCTTCAAGTATGCTGTCTTGAGCTGCAAGGGCAGCTGCGTTGGTGGAATGCAGACACGGAGTACCCGCCCGCAGAGCCGAATCGGCTGTCATCAGTTAGCCGAACGCCGAGAGCCTCAGCTGTCTCGATCGAGGGCACTCTCAGCGATATGGGGAACAGATGACTGTTGCTTCTTGTGTGGCGCGCGAGGTTAATTTTAGCCAATGCAAAGCGCTGGCTTAATGCAGCTTATAGTGTCAAGCGCCTATCAGGCAAATATCACGAAGCGCAGACGGCGGTGTCAGCCTGTTAACGCCGCAGCGTAATTCGGACTTAAAAACCAAAGGCATCTAATCGGTATCGCGATGCCTCGCTACGCCTTACGCAGCCAAGCCGATGGCGGCCGCGAGAGGCAAATGCCTCCCTCCCTCGGAATGGCTAAACTCCTGGGGAGCGCTTCGGTTAGAGAAATGGACACGCTGTACCTAAAATTAGGCCCGTTGATGGCGTACCTAGGGGCCGGGAAGACGGGACAGACACAGTGCCGACGCACTTAAAAGTAGACAGACGATAGCAGTCGTTTGGGCTTGGTGTGTTGTTTCAAGGTCCGGTATTTACCCACCGATCGCGCAATAATGCTGGGCGTTTCTGATTTTGCCGGATTAGTGATCTCGCGCATATCGCGTCTTCGACAGCTGCCTAAATTTTAAAAGCTTCATTCAGGAGACTGCTTCTACTGCTAGCCATCACGCCCGACCCCTATCTAAGATAAAGAGCTGTCTTCCACAGTGACTTGCAAAAAATTTAAGTAGCTCCTTAGTTCTCTCTCTGCTTGATTATTGTAATTCCCTTTTGGCTGGGCTACCAAAAAAGCAACTAGGCCACTGCAGATGGATATGAATATGGCTGCAAGGCTAGTTTTCAAGTCCCAGAGGTTTGACCACGTGTCTACTTTGCTAAAAGAGCTAGGATGGCTGCCGGTTGATCAACGAATACAGAGCAAAGTACTTACGCTGACCCACAAGGCCTGCCACGGCTTGGCTCCTTCGTACCTAGCTGAACTGCTGCACTAGTTTCAGCCTCCTCGTGCCCTCAGGTCCTGTATGGACAATTAATAAATTGTCCCATTCTTCTGCTTTAAGACCGTTGGCAACAGAAGCTTTAGCTCTGCAGGTCTTAGACTATGGAACTAGCTTCCACGCATCTTACGCAATGACAACCATTCCCCTGCTGCCGACTATGGCTCATCCTTTCCAGCGGTCCTGAGCTGCTACTTCCATGCTACTCACTACCTCAACTGCTCTCCTGACTCTGCTATGCTTTCCAATTTCTCTTTGTTGCGTGAGATGAAGTCTGCTGGCTACCGAATGCGTACCGAAAACTGCTTAGGCTGTGAGTGCGCTATACAAAACTCTCCTGCGTGACACCCACTTAGCCTTTATAGCTTTGTGGAGTTACAGACGGAGGTGCACTACAGTATATATCGTGCGCGGAGTTCGCGTTGACCTCGCTGGTCCGGTTATAGTTAGTGTCGCATTGCCGGTTGACTCCGCGCACGGGGCTCATGGCTCAGCTACCCTACATGGTTCTCGCACCTCGCTGCTCAGGTCGTAGATTTGAGCTCTACAGCGGGCAGTTGTATAGAGCCTAATGCAAGCGGGGTGATAGATGCTAAGGCCTTTCAACCACTGTAAGAAGGCGGCTGTTAGATCGGTTGAATTTTTTTATTACCTTAAATTAATTTACTCTGCTTAACAGCAAGAAATCCAAACTTACATCATTTGCGGTCTACGATATCGCACGCATATTGTTTTTTGAAACATGTGCACACTCCCTTTTGATACTATTACGCTAGTGGGGTTTCTTTTGCATTATTCACAGTGTAATTAAGTTACTGATGCAAGATCAAATGACACTCATTATACTACTGAGATGACATCACTTCACGTTTCATGCTACTTACATATGCTTTGATCTGTTTTAAACACCATTTTCGAGCCAGGACAGTATCAGATCAAACCACATAATGCAACTACTTTCGCAGCGCATTCATAGAAGTTTTATGGTAAACGTACCGCCTATAGTATAAGGCTGTCCCAAGGTCTTCCTTTAGTTTCTTGTATTTCTGGTTTCGGTTAATTGAGAAGATTCCTGTCTAGTTACAAAGCAATGAGGATTACTTTCAAGTAAGTTAAATTAAATAGCGTAACGTATCGTTTTAGTTAGCCGAATGCCCTAAGTTTCCCCTCGCTGCGCCAGCGGAGATTAACTAATTTCGCCAAGCTCAATGGAAAATTGGTAAAGAAAAAACCACGTCATTAAATATTTGCCACTTTAATCTAGTTAAAACTGCCGAGCGTAGTACCCGCGCGATGCCGCCCACGATTTAATCACCATGCACTCCGGCTGGCTATACACAATATCCATCTTAATGGACTCGCTGTGCCGGCGTAACGAATGCAGCGCTCAGAGCGCAGCGAACTCGCAATGCATGCGGGAAATCCGCGAATGTACGGACCACTGGAGAAAGTGCACGGCGAGCTCGGCTGCAGAAGTGTCAACGTAAGTCAGCTAATATGGCGTCGTTTGTTCGTACAGCCTTGTCAGGCTCTGCTAAGGGCACAGTGCCCGTAACAGGCTGTTCATTGTGGTCGCCACCGTATGTTTATATATACGTTAAGTTTTAGAGCTATATTTTTAGCCTAGGGCTTAGGATTGTGGGTTTAACCTTAAGGGGGTGTATGTTTTTGGGTTCACGGTTTATGGTCTATTGGTTAAGTTTTGTATTTTTTGGGTTTTTGGGTTTATAGTTCAGATTTTAGGGCTTAGGGTTTAGTATTTAGGTATTAGTGAGAAGCTCCAAACGGAGAAGTAAATAAATACGTATTTTTTTAACGTTATTATATATTAATTATATTATAATTATTATATATTTAATATAATACACTGGCGACCATGTTGAACAGCCTGCTATGGGCCCTATGCTCTGCACGGGCACTGTGCCCATAGCAGAACCTGACATGGCTGTATAAACAAACGACGCTATATTAGCTGCGTAGGTAGCTAGCTGGTCAGCAACGTAAGTAGCTAGCACGCAGTGAACATTACCAATGTAAGTAGCTACCGCGTATCATGACAGCACGTCAAATAACTAAGGAAGCTCGCTTAAAGTGACGACGCTAATTAACATGATATGCATAATTAAAACTGCTTGTTGACAACGACACTTCAATGCTTGTAGTGAGCAGACCGGATTCTACACAGCGGTTAGCAGTGAAGCATCCTAGCGTCTTCGTCTATATCTCAACAAAGCCGCGAAGGCTAAGCAGATACTGTGCCGGAGATTTTCTTAGAGCTAATTAAGCAGTTGAAGAGCTGTTCGGTATCTCTATTTCAGTTACGAAACGGTGCGTTGTTTTGATATGCGGTTATAAGCAGGGTTACACACGTGCGGCAGCGGCTCTGGAACCGAGGTAATTTTCCCACCTAAAACGGCTCTGCTTTGCATCAAAACAGTCAATGTTCTGCTAAAGGGCACTTTAGCCGTAGCAGAAACTTCAACAACGTAGCCAGCATCTGTAAACCGTATACCTTAACTCCTACATCCTAAGCCCTGAGCCCTAAAACGTCAGCCCTTAACCCAAAAACATAAAAGCCGTAAACGCTACTATCTAAACCCCAAATCCTACACCATATACCCCAAAGCCCAAATCACAAGACCTAAACCGAAAGGATATCTCAAAACACTTTTACTTAATGTAAATATAAACAGATGCCGGCTGCCCGTTGAACTTCCTGCTATGGGCACGGAGTCCATAGCGGTAAAGTTGGCTGTCTCTATGCACAAGCGACGCCGTGTTTGTCGCTCTAAGCACTGCTAACGTTGGTTGCACCACCGGCACTCACAGGTATGCAGGTGCACTGGCACACCGGGTATGCACATACAGGTGCGAAGGGGCACCGGCACACACAGGCATGCACACACAGGTATGCAGGTGTACCGGAACACGCAGGTATGCCGATAGTAGCAGATAGCCCGACAACAATCAAGAACGCTCATGCCTGAATATAAAAAGTCAATCTCGTAACGCAATCAATCGAGGGTATAGCCGTAGAGAGTCGCGTGCCATACATAGCAACAACTACCGTACGACTCGACTGCGATTGTGCAGCCGAGTGATCGTCGACGTTAGATATGCTCATTTCATATGGTACACAACAAGCGATTATGACGCACTAGCTTTCGCTCGTAAAAAGTCGAGAGAAATTCTATTGCGGCCTGCAATGGAGCCACTCGACGGCTGTCGCAACACCTTGGCTCTGCACCTCGGGCTGCTTTTGCCAGCCTGCGTGCTGAGAGCCGCCGCTCTCTACACGCGGGCTGCCTTCGTAGTGCCCAATTTCCGCAGTGACCCGGAAGGAGCTGCCGAGATGCTTCCCTCCAGCCGCTTGGGCTAAGCGGACGCTCCCTTCCCGGCCTGCCGTATGCGGCCGGTCGATCGAAGGATTTCCGGACGTCCTTTGCGCAGCTGCCGTCGGAGCTGCTTTCCATTCGTCGCTATCGCTGCCAGCCGGCGCAGCGTCGTCGCAGCGGCCTTCGATGCACTTTCTGAACTCTTGGCTTACCAGGCCTTCACTTTACCAGCACCTCACTTGGCCGAAGACTGGCGGACGCCTGCAGTTTCAGCCCTGAATCGGCAGCGAGCTGTGCTAAATCGGCGAGACAGATTTATCACGCCGAGATATTTGTGATACGCGTTTCCTGAATTCTAACGGTTTGGTATCGTTTGTTTGATAATCCGTGGTTAGGAAGCGTAAAAGCCGAAGCCATTTAGCTGGCAGTCGACAGTGCCGTAGCAGTTTCGCTGGCTTGTGCTCCAGTCGTCGAACCGTGTGTAGTCGACTTTGTAATATCCCATTGTTAGGCAGCATAAAAACCCAAGTAATGTAGCACTCAGTCACAGTCAGTTGTGCACCTGCTTTGGCCTAGGCAGCCCAGTTGTGAAGTTGTGGCGTCGAAAGAAAGTTGCTGTACGCTATGGCTGATGCTGGACACATGCAAGCCTTCGTGGCTGTCAAATAGACTACGTTATGGATCTGAACTTATTACGTTAAGGTATGGACGCCGTTTGTCGCTGCTTCCGTGTTCCGCTACGCTGGGAATGCCTACTCGCGTCAGTGCTGCACCTAAAAGTCACTAGCCGTGATTCCAAGGCTGAGTTCGGTCACCGATGCCCGTCGTGCTGCTCCGTCTAGGATTCACGTTTTTACGAGCTCTGTTACTTTGACGGCCTAGTTCTGCCGCAGCGTGGAAGTAGCTGCACCTGCATGTAACCCATTTTTCGCAGCGGAAGTTATTTAGCAGCCGTCTCTTTCTAGTCGCATTGCTCGTTGACAATTATTGTATCTGAAACGTGTATTTCTTTAATCGCTTGATTCAAAAGATGTGTACTGACGGAAGATATGTATTGAGTTCTTCAACACTGATGTAGCTTCTGGCTCTGGCAAAAGTGGGGAGTTCGAAAGAGATTCACCTGATTAAATTGAACGAGTTTTGGTGCCGACCTAAGAGAGTATTAGGCACATTTTGAATCGGCAATTGAGGTAATTTATGCGATCTCTGAGTAATGCGTCGGTCCAAAGAGTTCTCGAGGCACTACATGAAGCTGAGAAGAATATATTAGTATTGAAGCTGAGAGTAATACCATGAAAGGAAGAGGTACGTCGATGTCTTAAGTAAAAGATAGAGATATCTACCGTAAACGTCGCCGCTAACCAGCAGTCTGTTGAGAATAATGCCTAGACTGCTACGATACTGTAAACTGAGTGCACAATTAAGTACACAATCTTCAATAACAACTCTATGGAACTTACTAGTTTTAATCTAGAAGATGCCAATGGCGACATGGTGACCAATGTAGCACAGTGCAGGCCATAGGTGAAGCTCCTTGTCTTGAAATATCGGGAAGCCCGATTTGCGGCTTGAGAGACCAGATTTTATGGTTACACGCGAGAGTGAGTAAATGGCTGCCGATGACTGCTTTTGATTTACAGGTCGTAGACTGTACGACTCACATTCACAATTCTTATGCAACGACATCTTCACTTCAACTGCCGACTGTAGCACATGTTGTTCAACCGTCTGAGCTGCTAGAGCCTCGCTTTAAGCTATATTTGTCGTTTAATTCGTCGGAATCTGGAGCAGCAGCTGCTAAATTGAATTCTTGCATGTCAGACATTCGATTCTGGGTCTCGGCCGATTTCCTTAGACTAAAAGACAACAAAACCGAATTTATACTCATAGGACATCGCAAATGTGCAGCTGGACTAAGAGACTTTTTACTTCTAATTGGTGCTGCTGTTGTGAGACCGTCATCTTGTGCTCGGAATTTAGGCATCCTCTTTAATTACTGCCAACATTTTGAAAGTTTTCTAACGAGGACTGCCTTCAACAGCTAGCCACCACATCCGATCCTTGTGTAAGAGTAGTTACTTTCAATCACCATGGCTTGCTGCAAACTTAACGAGCTTCCAAGTTCTGTCTAGGATAGACTACTTGAATTTAATCCCGTTTGGGCTACCGAAAAAGCCATTAAGCCTCTGCAGCTGGCAATGAACATGGCTGCAAGGCTAGTTATCAAAGATATCATGCCAGAATTTTGACTATACAGAACTTGGTGTGCACTTATGCTTTCCTATGATATTGCTCTAACTGACTATGGGCTGTACATACATATGTTAACAACCATTTTTTGGATGCATATTTTCGGTCTGTTTTTCTACGTTTGTGGTGCTAGCCTGCCGGTGGACCAGGGTCATTCTGAAGTTATGTGCTGTACTGTGTGTGTCTCCTTTGCTGAAGGAGCTTCGATGGCTTCCGGTGGATCGACGAATAAAGAGTAACGTTCTTATGTCGAACCACAAGACCCGCCATTGTTTGACCCCATTCATATCTAGCTGAACTGGTGCAACAGCTTCATCCTCGTGACCTCAGGTCTTTTATGGGCAATAAATTAGGTAATCCATTCTTCCGCTTAAAGACCGTTGGCGACAGAAGCTTTTGCTATGCAGGACCGAGACTTCGGAACTCACATCCACAATTCCAGGGCAACGACGTCTATTCTCCTCTTGTCGATTGTGGCAGTCCTTTCCAGCGGTCCCGAGCTGCTACTTCCATGCTACACACTACCTCAACTTCCCACCTGACTCAGCTAATGCTTCTCACTTTCTCTTTTGTTGCATTAGCAGAAGTCTCTTGGCTCTTGTTTGCGTTCTGGAAGCCGACCTTCCCACCACTCGTGCCGCCCACATGCCGCCCACATGCCGATCGGCATGACAGCAGCAGCAGCAGCAGCGGCGGCGGCGGCGGCGGCGGCGGCGGCGGCAGCAGCAGCAGCAGCAGGTCTTTCTCTGTCTCTGGCTTTCTCTCTCTCTGTGTCTGTCTCTCTGTGTCTCTGTCTGTCTGTCTGTCTGTCTCTCTCTGTCTCTGTCTCTCTCCCTCTCTGTCTCTATCTCTCTGTCTCTCTGTCTCTCTCTGTCTCTCCGTCTCTCTCTGTGTCTCTCTCTGTCTGTCTCTCTGTCTCTCTGTCTCTCTGTCTCTCTGTCTCTCTGTCTCTCTCTCTCTCTCTCTCTCTCTCTCTCTCTCTCTCTCTCTCTCTCTCTCTCTCTCTCTCTCTCTCTCTCTCTCTCTCTCTGTCTCTCTCTCTCTCTCTGTCTCTCTTTGTCTCTCTCTCTGTCTCTCTGTCTCTCTCTCTCTGTCTCTCTCTAACGGAATAGCGACTCTTTCTGGCAGTCTGTGCAGCCATTGCGATGAGCGCTAACTGCTATAAGTGAGTTTAACGAGTCTGCATAAATGTCGCAGTGCCGGCTGCAATGTTTAAGGAATTCTCTGAGCTTTCGCCAGTTTGGTGTTTTTGATAAAGCTGTTTTCTCAATTTCGAACGCTCGGTCTTTACCGTTTGGCGTTTTATGAGTCTCAGGACTGTACGCAATGCACTGGTTGGACCTCTTCTTGAACTAAAGAGGGTTACGCGGACGCAGGTATAAGATGCATAACTTTGCTTACCTGGACATGTGAAGAACAATCCCATGCACACAACAAATGTTGGGAGGAGCAACGGGGGTTATTAGCTCCATTATATTAAACGTCGTCAAGTCAAGGGATGTTGCGATAACAGTTGGTAGCTGTCTCAGCTTTGGGAGCATACGAGCTAGGATAGAAGTCTATTCGACAGGACTGCAGACGGCATGTATGCTACAGACGCGTGCGGTAGCACCCGTTATAGCACGCGTATGCACTAATGCCTTTAGGCAGCAAACGAAGCGCTCATAACGGCGCCAGGCTTTTCCCATGTGCGACCCATTCTGCTGTCTTCTCGAGCGCCTATCATCTAACCTGGGCATCACTGTCACTGGATTGAAACAGTCTAGCTCCTATCTCAGCGCGAGATTACAGAGCGTAAGCGTTCGTGGTACGCTGGTATCCGGTGAGCCCTTAAAGTATCGAGTACCCCACGGATCTTTTTCGAGGTTCACTTCTTTTTACAGTGCATACTCTCCCTCTTGCCGATGTAATCTCCAAGCACTAGCCACGCATTGATTAATTTTTCCGTGCAGAAGACACGAAGCTGCCCATCTGCTTTGATCGGTCCTCTCTTCCAGCAATTCAAACGCTCTCAGCTCCAGTGGCAGCGTGTAGTAACGACATGTGCAGCTGAAGGGCAACTAGATTCCTCGAATTGAACGTCGATGAAAACAACTTAATAAAGCTATAGGCTATCGAGTGTTACTCAGAAATTTGAAAACATAAACATAAAAATGGGCTCAGTCAGCGAATCTTTTGCTGCCTTCGTACGAAATCTGGATATCCTACTACATGATGACCTTTCACTAGATGACTGCCTCAGTTCCACAAAAGTAAAGTCTGTGTACTTTCAGCTCCACAACATTACGAAAACATGGCCTTGTTTGGATAAGGATTCTTCAGCCAAGCTGGACCGTGAGTTTTTCGACAACCCGACAAGACTTATGCAACTCACAACTCTTGGTGCAAAGCTCTTCAGATAGGGTTGTCTGTCGTGAACTTGACAACTGCCACGATGTAACACTTCTCACCAAAATTCAGCGGGTACCTATCAAGCAGCGTTTCGACTTATAGGTCTGCCACTCACTTGGAGGTCCTCTTCCTACGGCCTACCGATCGGAAATACTTCCTTCTCACATTTTGCATGGTACCATCCGTTCTTCTGGCTCAATTTTAAGTTTAGCTGTGCCTATGACCAACCTCAAATCCTTAGGACACCGTGCCGTCAGTTCGTATGCTTCTAAAAGCCTAAGACTCACTCCCAACTGACGTCACAACACCGCCTGACTCGACAACATTTAAAAAGAAACTAAAAATCAAACAGTTCCTCACAGCATTTGGTCTGTCCAAGTAAATAGCCCCTAGCGTGCTTATGCACGCAGACACTGCATTTTATCGCTGACTAGGAAGTGATTTGATTCTACGAATTTTTCACTCCCAATATTTTTTAGCGTCTGGAACGGCTCTTAAGACTCTCAACAATTTTATTCCTTCCAGCTGGTTGAGCTTGAATCTCCGTGGCAGAGTTACTCTGACCGGAAGTCTGCTTAAACCCACTCGTCTAAAAAAGAATATCACATCTCTCTACGAAGAGCCTAAAGCTGCACACGGAAGTTGCACCACTAGGCATGAGTCTTTAGAACTTTTTAAACACAGAATTTTCTCTTCTCCGGCTCTGAAAATATGTTTAAATCCTTTAGAGGAACGACGGCGAACTCTCTCTCTCTCTCTCTCTCTCTCTCTCTCTCTCTCTCTCTCTCTCTCTCTCTCTCTCTCTGAAAACCAATCCTGATCGTGCACGACGATTTATCACCACTAATCCATTCAATCGTGCTTCCTTTGCAGCAGATGTGAAGTGCCTAGAAAGAGAGCGAGTTCTCCGAGGGCACTATATCTAGTGTATTATTATGATGATGATTAGGATACTGATTAGTATTATTAGCGTCTCTAGTGGATTGGGTCCGAAAAAAATACTCTTTGCCAGCTCTCGCTGAAAGTTTGGAGGGGTGCCTGGGGAGTTACTGGAATTTCCCGATCCGTACGAGCTCAATAGAACCGAAAGGTATAATTATATCAGTAGGATAGAGCCATTGCCAAGTTTTCAAGGAATTAAGGCATTGAGCTTCAGCGAGCAATGTAAGAGACCCACGCCCAATTTCGAAGTCCATCTCAACTGGAAAATATGAAAGCAGACCTGCCTCCCTCTACTAAGTCCAAATTTACGTGAAGCAACAGAGCGGTTGTGAGTCGAGCGTATTACAGGCGTGCATCTTCCTTAGTGTAGCTAGGCTACGGATAAGAAAGCAATAGCCAGTACTGATTGTTGGGGCACTCACAGGAAATTTTCGTGTGAGCAATCGTTTGCGAGTACTTAGCAGAGGAATGGAGAATTCATGCTAATAAGTTTCAGTCTGTCTTTAGAGCTAATCACTCCACAGAGTCAGCATTTCTTCTGGTGTACGACGACCTACTTAGGAATGCAGACATGGGTAGAGTATCTCTGCTTGTTTTGCTCGATCTTTCAGCAGCTTTTGATACTATCAATCACCAAGTCCTTCTTGAGCGCCACTCATCTAGCAAGGGCATCACTGGCACTGATCTGCACTGGTCCAGGTCCTATCTCAGTGGGACACTCCGGAGTATTGATGTGAATAGACAAAGATCATCCGAGGAGCCTCTGAAATATGGGGTACCTAAGGGCTCCATGCTTGGTCCGGTTCTTTTCACGGTTTATACTCTTCCTCTTGCCAATGTGATTGCCAAGCACAATCTAGGTTTTCACTTCTATGCGGATGACACTCAGTTGTACCTTTGCTTTGATACCTCCCAGCCGGCGAGCACCTCGAATTTGCCCAACTCACTTGCTGCATGTATTGATGACATCCGCACATGGATGGCAGCAAACTCTCTTAAATTGAATGATAACAAAACCAACTTACTAGTTATGGGCAAACCCAGTCTGATTCAGAAATTGGAAAGGCTACTGCTCAAAATTGGCTCTGCCAGCATATCTCCTGTTGAATCTGCACGAAATCTAGGTATCATGTTCCAAAGTGACCTTTCTTTAGACGACCACATCAGCTCCACAATAAAGTTTATCTACTTTCAGCTAGGTAACACTGTTAAATTCAGGCTTGTTTAGATAGAGAGACGAAATCTAAGTTGGTCCATGCATTTGTGACATCCCGTTTTGACTTCTGTAACTCACTGCTCGCTGGCCTGCCGGCATGTGCAATCAGACGCTTACGGCTGGTGCAAAACTCTGCAGCTAGGCTTGTCTGTCGTGAGCGTCGCAGTTGCCACATCAAACCACTACTCGCCGACCTGCACTGGCTACCAGTCAAGCAACGCATCGACTTCAAGGTATTGTCGCTCACTTTTAGGTCCCTTCATTCTTTGGCTCCAGCCTACCTATCAGATGTACTCCCCACCAGTCCAAGCATCAAACCACCTGCTTTTTGGAATCTAACTGTTTACCTATATCTTGCACAAAGCTCAAATCCTTTGGAGACCGTGCCTTTAGTTCGTATGCTCCCAAAGCCCGGAACTCACTCCCGACTTTCGTCACGACATCCCATGACTTGTCAACATTTACAAAGAAATTAAAAACACACCTATATATGACAGTATTTAGTGGGTCCCTGTGATTCGTCCTTTATGTGCTTATGCGTGCTGACACTGTTGCATGCTGCCACTAACCACACTTGCATGCTGACCCTGTGCATATAACCCTAACCAGGTTATTCATATTGTTTATCAAGCATGATACCACTAACCGTTAGATCGTGTTTCCTTTGCAGCAAATGTAAAGCGCCTAGAGAGAGATTGAATTCTCTAAGGGCGCTTTATCAAGTGTATTATTATTATTATCATTATTATCATTATTACGCAGCAGCTTTAACGCCTTTACCGGGCGAGTGAGACGAGCCGGCAAACTGTGTACGGCAGTAAAAATTATCTGGCAACCTGCCATGATTAATAACCGCGTCTCGAGCCCTGTTTTCCAGACCTAATTTCAAAAAGTAAAAGAAATCCTAGCAGTTGTCGAAGCCAGAGGTGCATAGAAAGGGATTTTAATAATAATAATGCACTTGATAAAGCGCCCTCAGAGAACTCAATCTCTCTCTAGGCGCTAGACCTCCCCTAGACACCGACGAAGCCTTAAAGTGAAGCATTGAATACGCGCCGCGCGGAATGCCTTCCAGTAAGAAAAGACACTCTTTGGGGTGGGCGGCGGCGGCAGAATAGAGGCTGTCGCGGCTTCCTGTGGCTGTCGAAGCCTGCTGCTTCGGGAGTGGAACCCATGGCCAAGGTGGTCTGACTCCCGGAGCGTGGCCTGACCCCTGACCCCCGGGCTGAAATCCAGAGATTCCATTGGTAGACGGTTGTGGTACATGCGTGAGTGAAGGTCGGCTGCTTGTAGGTATATAGAGGCCGTAGCAGCACAAGGCTAGCCTGGGTGGTGGCGATGGTAGCGGCAGGTCCTAATTTGTTTGAAGAACTGGTGTTGTCGGTATCTGAAGACCTGGATGCGAGCAATAAACGGAAATGAAGAGGTGAGCTGCGTTGATGGGCATCAGCTATTGCAATGCTTTCTGCGACCGGACACGACGAGCTCTCTTAAAGAAGGCAATCCTCGGTCAGAAGAGTTTAAGTGCAATGATTTTGTTTCTCGTACAAAGCGCAGGCGGGGTATCTACAATTGAACAGAGTCACGGATCACTCAGAAAGGTCGGTTGTGTATTTTCAAACGTAACTCTTTCTATAAATCATTAAAACTAAACGAATTTAACGCTGCAGAGTCTTCTATAGCGTACTAAAAGTTTAAGCGGCTTTCTATGTGCACCCTGTAGCCAACAGAATTTATCTCATGCAACGAAGGGAAATTAGAAGCGTAGTCGAGCCAGAAGAACAGCTGATGAAGCTTGTAGTATAGATGTCGCAGAGCAGTACGGCTGGACCGAATGTGCTAGAGTTCGCAGAGGAAGAGAAGGTCTCGTCTCTGAGCCGCCTAGAAGAAACTCCAGTCGCATGCAACCTTTTAGTGAGAGAAGAGGACAACTACCGTATTTTGCCGTGTATAACCCCAAAGTTTTTAAACCAACTTTTTGGAATTTTTTTTTATTCAATAACTAAATGAACTGAATAATATCAAGACTCACAATAATCACTCATACCACTATGACCATCCTCTGCTTCAGGAATGGTGATGATAAATTCTCCGTCTTCCTCGTTGATATCACAGGCTTGAAATTTGGCGGAAAATCCGTTATCCTTGTTGTCGTCATCATTCTCTTCATAGACTGGGCCATCTTCTGTTACATTTATTGCATTTGATATGCCGCACTTCTTAAAAATATTTGACTATGATCTCTGGCTTTACGTTCCAGGCCTTCACCGCCCACTCACAGACCTAACCAATGGATGGCTTCTTGATTCTTCCTGCTGGTGTCAAGCTGTCACCCGCATGGCCCATTATCGATTTGGTCCAATTTTCTCGTAAGGCCACCTTGGACGGTTTATTGATGCTTACATCTAGAGGCTGCAACGGACTAGTCAGACCACCAGAGATAACATCCAGCTCAGTTTTCATGTCAGATGCCACTTTCCTAACTTTGTCCATCAAATGTCCCCTGAACAAATCAATCTAGAGCAAGGCTGGTTTTTTCAAAAGACCTCTTGGTTGGCAGCAAACTTTCATTCCCTCTCTATCCATCCAAGTCTTTGCGTGAACTTCAAGGACCAATCCTTTTGGAATCTGTTATTTTGGCAGTGTTTTACTCGGAAAATGACCACCAAATTCAGTTTTGTGCCATCTGCTGCATATGCCAACACTTTGGTGTATAAACTTTTTTGTTTCCTGTAGTTTAGATTGATACCGCCTTGGCTTCTTTAACATCAAAAGTTCTATTGCTGAGGGCATCAAATATTATCACTACTAAATCCATATCGTAGATCTGGGACACCTCAAAGTTCCCGAGTTCGTTGAATGTCAAATTTATGTTGATAAAAATGCCTAATACATCGAATACATTTTGGCGACCATTTAATCTTTGTTGGACGGCATTCAAGCGGTGTTTAGTGAAGTATTAAAGCAAAAAGTAACCTCCCATGTAAGTGGCCCTCTTTATTATCTGAACACTGATTTTGGAAAAACGGGGGGCTTGTACACGGGAAAATACGGTAATTTATTGTGTCGACAGGACCTGAGAGCACGAGGAGGCTGATGAGGTCGATATTTTCCTTATCGACTCACGAATCGGCGATTCTTACAGTCTGTGTCGCCAAGAATCGAGGGATAGGAGGTAACCGCACAGCTTTAAGCCATCTATTGATAGCAAGAGAATGCGGGGCCTCAATAACTCTCAATCGCTAGGTAGAGCACTGACCCAATAATAATAATAATAATAATAGTAGTAATAAAACACTTGATAAAGCGCTCTCAGAGAACTCAATCTCTTCTTAGGCGCTTTACATTTGCTGCAAAGGAAACACGAGCGGATGGTTAGTGGTAGCGTGCTCGATAAACAACAAGAATAACATGGTTAGGGGTGACATGCACACAGGGTCAGCATGCAAGTGTGGGTTGGTGGCAGCATGCACAGTGTCAGCACGCATAAGCACATAAAGAACGAATCACAGGGACCCACTAAATGCTGTCATAAATAGGTGCATTTTAAATTTCTTTTAAAAAATGGTCAAGTCAGGGGATGTCATGACGGAAGTCGGAAGTGAGTTTCGGGCTATGAGAGCCTACGAACTAAAGGCACGGTCTCTAAAGGTTTGTATGAGATATAGGTAAACAGTTAGATTCCGTAAAGCAGGTGGTACGAGGCTTAGCCTGGTGGGGCAGTAGATTTAATAGGTAGGCTCGAGCCAAAGAATGAAGGGACCTAAAAGTGAAAAGCGTTGCTTGAATGGTAGCCAGTGCTTGTCGGTGAGAAGTGGTGTGATCTGGCAACTACGACACTCACGACAGACAAGCCTAGCTGCAAAGTTTTTCACCAGCTGTAAGCGACTGATTGCACATGCCTGTAGACCAGCAAGCAGTGAGTTACAGACGTCAAGACGGGATATCATAAGTGCATGGACTAATTTAGACGTGATATCCTTATCTCAACAAGCCCGAATTTTAGCAAAATTATGTATCTGAAAGCAGGCAGACTTGATTGTGGAGCTGATTTGGTCGTACAACGAAAGGTCACTTTGGAACATGACACCTACCCAAGAAAGAGGTTTAGGAATTGGTCCCTGCTCGAGATGAAGTTTTTCTGCTCTCAGTTCCGAGGCAGACAGCCTTCGCTTGCTCTGTATCTTTACAGATTTACTTTAGACCGCCGCTAAAAGCCACACACTCATTCAGCATTTCACTGGTGCCAAGAGAAACAGAGGCGGACGCTGAGGACATCTCTACCACCTGTCTGAACATGCACGAGATACGCTGTCTGGTACCCTAAAAAAGCTGAGCTAATGATTGTAGAACGAAATAGCAATTTCAGTCACATACGAATAAATAAAACTAATAAGAAATATTTAGAGAAATCTAAGAGAACTAATATTTATTTTGTACAAACTTAGTATATGCTGCAAAAACAGCAATGCGATTGGTTAGGATTAGATGCCCAGTGTTAGCACACTCTAGCACACACAGAACAATTCACAAGAATCCAGAAAATGCTGTGAGGAACTGTTGCGCTTTCTAGCTTCTTTTTAAATTTCATCAAGTCAGGAGATATCGTGACTCGAGAGCGAGCTCTAGGTTTTGAGAGCAAACGAACGAAAGGCGCGGTCTCCATAGGATTTGAGGTTAGTTACATGCACAGCTTCGCGACTTGAATCAGAAGAGCGGGTATTACGATGGCTAGCGTGATTGGGAAGAAGTTCGTGAGGCAGGCCAGTGCAAAGGAATGAAGGGACCAAAAAGTAAGTACAGAATCTTGCAGTCGATACGCTACTCGACGGGGACCCAGTGCAAGCCAGTGAGAAGTGTTGGTTGTAATGTGACAACTATGTTATGATAGCGCCGAGACCCTCACTAGTTCGGTTTGTGGCACAACGCATGTGTGAACGGCCGTTACTGATTGCAGGAGACTTCAACCTTCACGTTGAAAACCCTTGAAACAGCCAGATCTGCTCATTTCTTGACTGTCTTGAGAACTTTGGTTTGGCCCAATACTTTCATCAGACCACTAACGTCGTTGGCCATATCCTGGATCTCGTTATCACTCAGGATGTCTGCCCCACTGACCTTGTGTGCCCGCTGACACTCTCGGATCATTGTTTGGTCTCGTTTACTGTTCCTGCTCCATAGTTTGTTCAGGGTAACGTCGAGGTTGTCCAGCAACGTAACTTTTAAAGCATTGACCGAGACAAATATTTGAAATCCGTATGTGAGGCAGGTCTGCTTGATCAGCACCCAAACTCTACCAACAGCCCCGATACTCTCACGAATGCAGAGAACATGACACTTACTTAGGAGCGCTCTTGACGAGCATGCTCCCGTGCATTCTGCCCAAGTACAAAGTCGTGGAGACTTCCTTCAATTTAGAAAAAAATCTTCATAAGATGTGCCGTGTTAAACGTAGGCTTAAACGCCGTTTAAGTAAGTCTGGGCCTGATGAAGATCTATTCAGTTTCAAAAACTTTCTTTGAGTCTACATCCGGAAGCTTAGAAAGTTTGGACTTCTTTTCTTCGCTCAAAAATTGCAGTCCTTAAAGTCAGACCCAAAATAGATTTATGAGACGGTAAACAATTTGCTGGCCAATGCTGAGAGGTCTCACTCCGCAGATATAAACGGCTCGGCCGAAAAGTGTTCAGCCTTCTTCACTAAACAATTGTGCTCATTCGTGCCTCCATAAAGCCTCCTCCAACTTAAAGCCATTGCTGAATCAAAAGCTGTGATCCTCCTTAAAAGATTTTCCGAGGTGTTTGCATGCGATGAGGCTACCTTAATAAAGTCTAGTAAAAAGAGCTCGTCTCCTAAAGACCCTATACCATTATCTCTGTGGTCTTCACTGGCAGACAAAATTAGCCCAGCCATAACAGAGACTTTTAATGATTCTCTGGAAAAACGGGATGCACACAAATCTTTCAAATCGGCCATTGTTAGATCGATACTCAAAAAAGCTTGGATTAGATACACAGATGCTTACAAACTATCGCTTAGTTTGTCTTCTTCCTTTTTTGTCAAAGATTTTTGAAAAAATTGTCGCTAAGCAGTTGGTAGCACGCAGTGAAAGAACGAAACTTCGGAAAATTTTCAATCGGGGTCCAATGGCAGCACTCCACTGAAAATGCCCTCCTCCATGTAACCAACGACGTCCTATGCAGCAACGATGACGGGAATGTCATTGCCCTAGTGCTGCTAGATCAATCAGCTGCCTTCGCCACCATTAATCGAGATATACTACTTAAACGATTGAGAACAACGATCGATCTGGCACACGAGGCACTGGTGTGGTTTAAGTCGTACTTGTCCAATCGTGTTCAATCCGTCTTGTGTGAGGGTCAGGTCTCACCCACGAGTCCAGTCACCTGCGGAGTCCCTCAATGGTCCGTCCTCGATCAATTGCTGTTCTCCATTTATAGACAACCTCTGGAAAAAGTGGTTCAGGACCATGGAATACTATCACTTTTATACTGACGATACTCAGCTGTATTTTTTATTTAAACTGTCTGAATCTGCTGAAGCCACTGATAAACTGAATTCTTGCCTTGCAGAAATTCGATCCTGGATGACGGCAGATTTCCTAACTAGACAATACAACGGAACGGTTGATCACTGAACATCCCAAGCGTTTGGCTGAACTAGAAGGGTTTGCTCTTCTAATGGATGATGCCGTTGTGGGACCATCACCATGTGGTGAGCCGTGATGGCTCACTAGTTAAGGTGGTTGCTTTTCACGACCTCGGCCCGAGGTAGTGAGTTCGAATCCTGTGGTGGGCGATCCTTTATCGCCGTTGCAAGTGGTGGTGATAGCCGTAAGGGCTTTTCTGACGCTATACAAAAGAGGCTGCTAAATCAGCTAGTACTTATTTATGTGCTCGGAATTTAGGTGTCGTCTTCGGCAGTTGCCTACATTTTGAAAGCTTTGTTTAAGAAGACTGCTTCCACAGCTAGCCATCACGTTCGATCCCTATCTAAGGTGTGATTCATCTTTTATGTGCTTATGCTCGCTGGCACTGTGCATGCTGCCACTAACCATGCCTGCATGCTGACCCTGTGCACGTCATTCCTAACCATGTTATTCTTGTTGTTATTGAGCATGCTACCACTAATCATTTGATAATGCTTCCTTTGAGGCAAATGCAAAGTGCCTAGAAAAAGATTGAGTTTTCTGATGGTTCTATATTAAATGTATTAATTTTATTATTATAGTCTTTTTTATTAGGAACTGCCTTCCACGGTTGCTTGCATATAATTCAACTAGCTCCATCCATAGTCTTGACTCGCTCGGCTAGATTATTGTAATTCCCTTTGGCTGGGCTACCTAAAAACAGCCACTAGGCCACTGCAACCGGCGATGAATACAGCTGCATGGCTAATTTACAAATCCCAGAGGTCTGACCATGTGTCTCGTTTCCCGAAAGAGATGGCTGCCGTTGATCAACGGATACAGAGAAAAATTCTTACGCTGACTCACAAGGTACACCACGGCTTGGGTCCTCCATACCTAGCTGAACTGCTTCACCAGTTTCAGCCTCCTCGTGCTCTCAGGTTCTGTATGGATAATACATTAGCTGTTCCGTTCCTCACTTAAAGACCGTTGGAGACAGAAGCTTTAGCTCTGCAGGTCCTAGACTGTGGAACTCACTTCCACAATTCTTACGCGATGGCAACTGCTCTCCTGCTGCCGACTATGGCTCATCCTTTCAAGCCATCCTGAGCTGCTACTTCCATGCCACTCACTACCTCAACTGCTCTCCTGACTCTGCTATGCTTCCCAATCTCTCTTTGTTGCGTGAAATAAAGTCCGTTGGCTACCGAATGCGTATCAAATGCCGCTTCGGCTGTGAGTGCGCTGTATAGAACTCTCCTAACGTAACATCCACATAGTCTTTGTGGCTTTATAGAGTTACAGACTGAGATACAATACATTGCATTCAGCATGCAAATAT
Source organism: Cristatella mucedo (assembly GCA_009760855.2). Classification (NCBI taxonomy): domain Eukaryota; kingdom Metazoa; phylum Bryozoa; class Phylactolaemata; family Cristatellidae; genus Cristatella; species Cristatella mucedo. The sequence goes on along the minus strand of WPIO01000019.1, from coordinate 4,893,930 downwards.
GGTTTGTGGCGGTATGCACAGTGTCAGCATGCATAAGTATAAAAAGGAAGAATCCCAGGGATCCACTAAAGGCTGTCATAAATAGGTTCGTTTTTAAATTTCTTTTTAAATGTGGTCAAGTCAGGGTATGTCATGCCGGAAGTCGGAAGTGAGTTGCGGGCTTTGAGAGCGTACGAACTCAAGGTCTTCAAAGGATTTGAGGTTCGTTTGAAGCATAGGTTAGCGATTAGATTCCAAAAAGCGGGTGGTAAGATGCCTTGCCTGGTGTGGGTAGATCAGATAGGAAGGCTATAGCCAAAGAATGAAGGGACCTAAAAGTGAGTGACGAAATCTTGAAGTCGATGCGTTGCTTGACTGGGAGCCAAAACCTGACAAACTTACCTGTTAGATTTGAATTTTTGATATAAGAACTCAGATGGTCTGCCACTAATCATTCTATTCTGTTTGATGGGAACGAAAGTAAAGAGCCTGGGAAGAAGTTGCTTAAGTTCCACCGGTCAAGTTTAATATTCTTAATTAAGGATGCCAGGATAAGCCACGAGGCTAAGGACAGTTATTATAGTAGCAATTTAGGACAGCAGAACTATGCATCTAAGGAGAAGAACCGTGGTACAGGGTCTTGAGGACACGTAGTCTTCTTAGACTGGGAGATGATGACAAGCTGATCAGTGGCAGGCTGCGAAAGGTGGAAATGCGAGGCACTGCGAGGAGCTGAGAGTTAAGAGTACAATTGAGAGATTACTTTGGGGCTGAACTCGTTAATCTTATCTGTGTTGCTGATTTAAAAGACTAGAGAAGAATCTGCTAGGTTGTTACTATGCACAAGCCAGACTTGACCTTGGCTTGGATGGATTCGTACGATCGACAATAGTCCTCGTGGATCGCCAGTCAGTCCTGATGCTTTCTTTCTCGTGCTTTCTCAAGCTTGCACTCGGTAGACCTAGCTAATTTAAAGTCTGCAGTAAACCGCAGGCAATCTCGGCGTTCCCGAGGTGTGCTCAGTCAGGGGAGCAAACCAACAACAGCTCGTAGCAGCACTGAGCGATCTTGAGTGGTGGAAAGTTTTTCGTAGTCTGTTAAGCTAACGCGGGTCCTGTTAAGTTAACCAATAGTAGTTGCGGCCGTCCGGCGTCGATACGACGTTGCCCAGCTGTGTTTTTCGGGCGAGGCAGGCGCTTCCCTCGTGTCATTCACAGAGGGACGAGTGGCCAGCCAATGCAACGTGGGTGAGCACGCATCCGAGGCGGCAAGGGTGGCCAGTGCAGCTCGGTTGGTCTCTCTCTCTCTCTCTCTCTCTCAACATATCTTACTGACTGTGGAGAAGTAGGAGGTTTCTCTGCTCACCGTGGGAGCATTTTCTCTACCCTCGTCGGACCCAGGTCTGTATAAGGCCACTGGCCATGAGTTATTCAGTAGGGTCGTAAGCCTCGACCTTGAGTGAGCTTCGGCTTGTTCTTGGAAATATGACGTCATTCAACCAACTTTCTGTTTTGGTTGCTCTTTCCTGGTGGCTTAGCAAGCCAATAAGAGACACGCTTTCTTCCAAGTGTGTCCAGTTGACGTGAAACAACTTGATGGCTTCGTGCCAGAGGCGCTATAGACTTATAGACTACGATATGGAAACTAATTATTTTCGGTTGGCAGTGCCTGCAGTATTACCGAGTGATCTTTATGAAGCTGTCCAACCAACTTTCAGATGTCTCGCTACAAGGAACCTGTTCAAGAAGCCTCCAGAGTCTCACCCTAAGCGCGTTAGTCCATCTGAAAGCTTGGCTGCCTCTACAGAGAGGCTATGCGGCTGGCTGAGAGGGGACTAGCTGATAGGGGGCTAGCTGAGAAGGGGCTAGCTGATAGGGGGCTAGCTGAGAGGGGGCTAGCTGAGAGGGGGCTAGCTGAGAGGGGGTAGGCTGAGAGGAGGGCTGGCTTAGAGGGGGCTGGCAGAGACGAGGGTTAAAAGACGAATCTCTTACTCGGCGGCGGCGAAACCGTTGGCGATTCACCTCACAAACCCGGCTACCGACGGGCCGTGCCTGCTGGTGCATAAATAATAATACATTTGCATGACGCCCTCAGAGAACGTATCCTCTTTCTACGTTATTTACATATGCTGAAAAGGAAGCATGAGCACATGATTAGTGGCAACATCCACATGTCAGCAAGCACAATGTGGTTAGTGGTAACATTCGCAGCCAGCGTCGACGTGTAAATTCGTCAGATCCCGGACGGCATCGCATCCCGTTTGACGGCCCCGAGTTGAGCCAAGTTTGCCGCTTTATAAATCCAGCCGAGTTGATTTGGTAGCTGGTGACCACTTTGATGGAAGAAGCGCCAATGGTGTGCCCTGAGAGAGCTTACTCCTCGCGATGCCCTTGACCGACGCGAGCTGCAAAGGTGAGGGCGGCCGGCGCAAGAGCGAGGTTCGAACAACTCGCCGGGCGGTCAGCCGAGGACCACGGGCGTCTTCCAAAGCTGTGGGCGGACCTGAGCGGGGCAGACCCAATGGTGCGGTCGAGGGCCATCCGAAACCCGCCCACTGTTTTACTTGTTCCCCAGCCCGCCCCCTGCTCTACTTGTCAGTGCCACTAGCCGTACTCCAGTCCGACCGGCAGGATGAGCGCTTTCGGTAAGTGTCGCAGTGTGCTTGAGCAAGAACCGAAGCCTCCGCGAGGCCGCCCTTGCGAATGCCTAGTATCGTCGCACTGCGGCTAGAGCTCCCCGAAAAGCGGGCGGGGAGGGGGTAGGGGGGCGACCTGAGTGCTCAGGCGGCTTTCACGTGAGCGAGTTTCGTGCACGAGAGCGGCGGGCCGTGCTCAAGCCGCCATCACGCGAAGCTCGGGCCACCGGTCGAGACTGATCATTACCTCGGCGCCCGCACCCGTCACCTCTTCCCGTCTTTGAATAGCCCGAGAACTCAAGCGGACCGGGTCGCCCGTCGCCGCCGCTGATCGGACAGAGCAGCCGATAAGCTGTCGCCGAGGCGTTCATGAGCTGAATTATTTCTAGCCTCTCTCGTTAGCGGCGACTGGTGCTGCTTAATCTCACTCTGTGGCCCGTGCTGCTAGAAGAGTGGCTTAGGATGAGTCGACTTCTAGAAGCCTCGTGGGGTCTGCTCGCTGTCGCCGCGGAGGCGGCCGTGTTCTGAGGCTTGAGACGCAGGGATTGGAGCAAACCGCCGGGTAGCGAACTCCGAGCCGCTGCGTAGTTCCTTCTGGGATGTCTCATTAAAAATCTATTGTAATAATATTAACAGAAGTACACTTGCAACCGTACGATAGGGAGAAAATGAAACGATTAATGCGGAGAACGTTTTTTTCCAACTGCCAATTTACAGATAGGATAGAGAGTGGTTCATCAAGCATCGCTCTAGTGATGTCTTCCCGTTAACTGGACAAACTGATCGAACACTTCTTGCCGTTGGATGAGCACATTACTTCCACTGTCTAGTCGGCCTACTTTCAACTAAGGAGCATTGCCAATTAGGGTCTGCTCAGATAAGAATATGCCAGGCGAACCAGTTCACTCGTTTGTGACGTTCCATCTACATTCAATTGCCTTTATTCAGGATTTCGGACCAACGCCTTTAATCAACTACAACTGGTGCAAAACTCATCAGCTCGTCTGTTCTGTAGTCAAAGGCTCCATAGCTTTCCAGGTCGCAGCACCCCTGTCTGAGCTTCAATGACTCCCCACATATATATATATATATATATATATATATATATATATATATATATATATATATATATATATATATATATCTATATATAGATATATATCTATATATCTATATATCCATCCATCCATCCATCCATCCATCCATCCATCCATCCATCCATCCATCCATCCATCCATCCGTCCATCCGTCCGTCCGTCCGTCCATCCATCCATCCATCCATCCATATATCCATATATATATATATATATATATCTATATATATATACATATATATATATATAAATAAATATACATATATATTTATATATATATAAATATATATATATATATATATATATATATATATATATATATATATATATATATATATATATATATATATATCTCTCTCTATATATATATATATATATATATGGGGAGTCAGTGTCATTCATTTTAATAGAGTTTCAAGAGAACTTGATCTCTATTCTGGCGCTTTACATATGCCACAGGGCTCGAGCCCACGACCGTGGCCAGACCTTGGTCGGGGCAAGCCCCTTAACCAGTGGGCCAAACCAGCGAGGCAAATATAATTCATTTGTGTAGCGCTCTGAGAGAACTTTATCTCTATTCAGGCACTTAACCTGTGCCTCGGGGCTCGAGCCTACGACCTCGGCCAGACCTCACAAATCACATATCAAGGACCGAGTAGACTTCAAGATTCTCTCTGTCTGTCTGTCTCTGTCTGTCTCTGTCTGTCTCTGTCTGTCTCTGTCTGTCTCTGTCTGTCTCTGTCTGTCTCTGTCTGTCTCTGTCTGTCTCTGTCTGTCTCTGTCTGTCTCTGTCTGTCTCTGTCTGTCTCTGTCTGTCTCTGTCTGTCTCTGTCTGTCTGTCTCTGTCTGTCTCTGTCTGTCTGTCTGTCTGTCTGTCTCTGTCTGTCTCTGTCTGTCTCTGTCTGTCTGTCTGTCTGTCTCTGTCTGTCTCTGTCTGTCTCTGTCTGTCTCTGTCTGTCTCTGTCTGTCTCTGTCTGTCTCTGTCTGTCTCTGTCTGTCTCTGTCTGTCTCTGTCTGTCTCTGTCGGTTTCTGTCGGTCTCTGTCTGTCTCTGTCTGTCTCTGTCTGTCTCTGTCTGTCTGTCTCTGTCTGTCTGTCTCTGTCTGTCTGTCTGTCTCTGTCTGTCTCTGTCTGTCTCTGTCTGTCTGTCTCTGTCTGTCTGTCTCTGTCTGTCTGTCTCTGTCTGTCTGTCTCTGTCTGTCTGTCTCTGTCTGTCTGTCTCTATCTGTCTCTGTCTGTCTCTGTCTGTCTCTGTCTCTCCCTCTCTCTCTCTGTCTCTCCCTCTCTCTCTGTCTCTCCCTCTCTCTCTCTCTCCTGTCAACAGATTGCTTCACTCACCTGCACCAGACTACCTATCCGACCTCCTAGCTTTTCCAGTCTCTTGAATCACCCGCACCTTCGTATCCAGTTATCTCGCCGTCCGTCGCACTAAATTAAAACTTTTTGAGGATGGAGCTTTCACTTTTTGTGCACTGAAAGTCTGGAACTTGCCTCTGGCTTCTATCACCAGCTGCAGCGACTTTGTATTGGATCAGTTTAAACTAATAGCTGACGCGTCTGTTCCGCCCAGATTTTCTTGAAACCAAGTGAATTCGTATTTTTTTCTGTACTTTACGTGCTTAACTGTGCACATTCAGTGCATAATTTTAATACTGAGTGGTCCTGCAAACTAGCGGCCCAGAGAGTCTTTTCGCGTGCTTTTACATGCTTTTCTAAGAACGATAGCTTACTGTGCCGTTAAGTATTAATTATTGCTTCTCTTGCAGCGAGCTGTAAAGCGCCCGGATAGAGATCTGCTTCTCCTAGAGCGCTACGCACAAAATACATTTCTTTTTCTTCTTATTATAAGAAAGTATTGACCCCAGCAATACTCTTGGTCTGCTTTGATCAGCACGGTGAGCGATGACTGGCTATGTAACGAGCCTCGAAGTCTTTGGGTGTCAGAGCTGAGCAAGCGGTTCAACCAAAACGCCGACGATTCAAAAGGCTTGCGGTCAAAATGCCCTTGCCTATACCGAGGTGATCTAAGCGTCACGTTATCCGGCTACTCAATGGTGCCGAGCGGTTGCTTTTTTTGTCATGCCACAAAGGGCAGAAGACAGCATGCGACCAATATATATGAGCGAGAGATGCAGAGAGGGAGAGAGAGGAAGAGGAGGCAGAGGGAGATTCAGAAAGAGAGGAACAGTGAGTGATACAAAGAGGGAGAAAGAGATAGAGAAGAAAGAAGAGAGCCGGAGAAACAGAGAATGAAGAGTAAAAGGCAGTGAGAGGGAGGGAACAGATCCGGCAGCGAGAGGGAGGGCGAGAGGGGTAGAAAGGGGTGTGGGGTGAGAGAGCCTGCCTGTCAGCATTGCCAAAGTCGAGCTAGCAAACCTGTCAAAGGGCTGTCTGAGTGGTTGATGGTGGTGGATTGTAGTCTAGCCTGTCGGATGACGGTAAGCCGATCATAAAAAAGAATGAGAAAGAAGGCGATTGGTTGGCATGCTACATAAAATGCACCTGATTCAGCCGTCAGCTTGAAGGTTGGGGCCGTGCCTGGATTGCTGGCTGTCTTGCACTTGAGTGTCTGCTTCTTTGAGCTGGTCGCACCTGCCTGTCGTTGCCGAACGATGGCGCCTTGCGGAATAGCCTGTCAGTGCTGCAGCAATCTTCACGTAGCGGGTGGAGTCACGGAGCAGCACAGGCAGCAACGGCGGCAACCACTCATTACAAACGCTGCTAACTGCGCTAACAATAGCTGCCACTGCCGCTGTTGCTTGACAAGCTGCATTCCATCAATGACCCAGCGACCAATGCTGTTGCTGCTCGTTTCAAGGCAACCACTTCCGAGCCTCAGAGGCCGGTGGGCTCATTAAAATTGCTAATTTTCACGAGCACACCCTGCAGGTACGTGTGGTTTTCATTAGCCGCACCGTTCCGTCTGAATACCTATTTTGCAGTATCGACAAGACCGCCGACTTCTACAGGAATGACTTTGCCATCTCAAAATAGCAACAGGACAACATATTCCGGTACGGACACGCCATGCCGGGCTTGGTGTTGGACAATGCCAGAGGGGCGGGTGGGGTACTACTGGTTATTTTACCCGCAGCTGACAACGATACTAGTTGATTTAACAGCCTCTTGTATAGCGATAGAAGAGCCTTGGCGGCTATCACTAACGCTTGCAGTGGCAATAAAGAATTGTTCACTGCAGGATTCGAACTCACGACTTTGGGAAGGAGGTCGTGAAATGCAACCGCCTTACATAGGTACCATCACGACTCACCAATGATGATTAGCAGTTTTACAAGCATGCAGCAGCGGCTTCTCACTAAAGTTCTTGGGTTTAAGCGATTGTAACGTTGCTGGTCCTTTCAGTCGGGTGACAAACTGCCCCTCGAAGCAAGAATACTGAGCCATACAGGCTGCCTCTATGAGCTGTCTCTCGATAGGGTGCCTCGACGTACTCAGCTATTTCGTCTGTAAAGGAGAACGGCAGTAACTCAGAGCTCCCGAACGTTATTGCATCAAGTCTATATCCAAGGAGTAGAGCAGCCTACTCACGTGGAGAGCGACTAGTGTCCAGCCCCAGCCCGCTAACGGCTCTCATTCGATGCCCAAGAGCACAACCGATCAACTATAGTTAGTATATACATTTGTATATATACATATGTATCCATACACATATCACATATATAGATATATATATAATGGCATATAATGCATACACTATATATATATATATATATATATATGTATATATATATATATATATATGTATATATATATATATATATATATGATTGTAAATATGTATTCTTTCTTATCAAAGATACTGAAGCGAGTCGTGAGAGACTTGATCAAGTGTGCTATTATATATATATATATATATATATATATATATATACATACATATATATATATATATATTTATTTATTTATATTACATTGTATATATATATATATATATATATATATATATATATATATGTTATCGCTAGTCCACAAGAAAAGGCCAAGTCGGCAAATAGCCGTTAGCCGACTTAGCCTTTTTATGTAGCCCAGCTAGAGACCGTGACACAACATGTGCCTAATCGTTGGAATAAAGGAACCTCGGTTAATATTTCGGCAGTGGTAATCTGGCAGATGTAGCATGCCAACATTTTAGTTGTTATTAATTTACTCGTCTTAATGCATTCCCGAAATGGCAGCCATTCAGCAATGGAGCCGCTGCTTGGAGCTCGAAGCTACAGCTCGAAGGCGCCAGCTGCACCATAAGGCGTTGGGGGGGGGCCGAGAATAGCGGCAGGTAGAGGTGTGTACCGCTTGTCGACGGAGTGAAGCACTTACTGGGTTTCGTTTAAGGCCGCTGTCGAGCTGCATTTCGTGGATTGAACTTGCAGCACGACTTGCTGTTATCGAGAGTCGAAGCATTCGCAGAGTAAGATTGAGTAATGGCCGGCCGATAGCCTCCTCGTAAGCCTCCGCTCCGAGGCCGAGCCATCGCTGGCATTGGCCGCTGCATGTCTGTGCATGCCGGAGTGATGGCTAAAGACTCTGGACTAAACTCTACTCGCTTCGTCCCATTTTACTCATCTTTTACGTCCCGCCACTCTCTCGACTCGGCCCACTTTAGTGAATTAATTTCTCGTCACGTCTTCCGTCGCACTATCCGCTCTACTTTCGACTTTTGTCGATTGATTGTATAATAATAATAATAATAATAATAATAATAACAATAATAATAATACATTTGTATAGCATTCTCAGAGAGCTGAAACTCTCTGTGGGCTATTTACAGTTGCTGCTTAAAAAGCATTACCAAATGTTTGGTGGTAACATTCGAAAGCACCGGGCATAGTGTACGTAGGTACATGCTCACGAAAGACGAATCACAAAGACCCACCAAGTGATGTAATAAAAAGGTGCGTTTTAAGCTCTTTTTAAATGTCATCGTGCCAGGGGACGTTGTGACGTGCATCGGTAGTGAGTTCCAGGCTTTGGGGCATAGGAAGTAAAGGCACAGTCTCCGACGCTTTTGAGGTTCGTACGAGGTATTGCTACACGATTCGAGTCAGAACAGCGGCTTGTGAAATTCTTCGCCTGGTGGGGGAGTAATTCCGATAAGTAGGCCGGAGCCAGAGAATGAAGGGACCTAAAAGTAAGTGACAGAACCTTGAAGTCGATGCGCTGCTTGATTGCGAGCCAGAGCAGGTCGGTGAGAAATGATATGATGTGGCAATTGCGTCGCTCATGGCAGATGACCATAGCTGCAGAGTTTTGCACCAGCTGTAGTAAGCGGCCTGATTGCACAGGCCGGAAGGCCTGCAAGCAGTGACTTCCAGATGTCAAGACGGGATGTCACAAATGCATGAACCAATTAAGATGTATCTCTGTTTAAACAAGCCCAAATTTGAGCAATTTTATATAGCTGAAAGTAGGCAGATTTGACTATGGAGCTGATACGGTCGTCTAATGAAAGGTCACCTTGAAACAGGACATCTAGACTACGTCCAGATACAACAGGAGATATGCTGGTGAAGTTGATTGAAGATTTTTAGCGTCAGGTGTTCTAATTTCTGAATCATACTTGGTTTACCTATAAAGAGTAAGTGAGTTTCGTCGTCATTTAATGAAGGGAAGTTTGCTGCCATCCATGTGCAGATGTCTTCAATACATGCAGCTAGGGTTTGTAGAGAATTTGACGATCTCGAGCGTTAGGAGGGATCAAAGCAAAGTTAAAACTGGGTATCATCTGCATAGAAGTGAAAGCCCAGATTTGTAGCGCCGCCCTGACCTTGGCTTAATTTTATCGTGAACAACAGCTGTTTGGCGGCAAAAACTTCTTTATCCTGGAGCAGTGAGCCAGAGAGGAGCACCAGTGTGGTTAGAGAGCAAGAGCTTAAGAGTGAGCCAGGAAGCTCTGGGACCAGCGGCGGCAATCCGGCCTTTAGAATTGGTCTGCTACCCGAGGGAGCGGCTGATTAATGTCGACTGGCCTGTCAACTTCGGCCATAACTTGGTCCACGATAATCGTCTGGAACCTTTTCGGCATTCAAGCTGGACTGGGTTGCCCATCCGGCGGCCGAGCGATGGTATTAAATCCTTACCGTAATGGCTCACGGTGCCTGATCCGTTACCACTAAGCTCTTGCCCCATTGTCGCAGCTAGGTATTTAAAGTCGAGCACGCTCGCTCCGCGTCTTTTTTTTCGGCTCGTGCTCTCTCTTCGGCTTCGCTTCTGCGCCTTCGGATTTGTTTCTCTGAAAGCGAGGGGGAGGGCGGGCTGTTCGCCGGCGATGGACGAGACAGGTGGAGACAACGCCAGGAGGATTCGGTGGACGCCGCCGAATACGGTCGTATCGCAGGCGAGCTCGAATTTTGTGTTTCCTTTGTGTTTTGTGTGCGCGCAGCACGTGGTCGGTCTCGGCATAAGGATTCGCCGGTGCAAACTAGACGTAGTTGGTGTGGTGTGCGAGATATCCCGCTGGTTCCTTGGCTTCTCCGTCTGTTCGGGGGTCGTTCCCCACAATGGACGTAGGTAGTCCAAGTTCGGGGACGTGTTTAAGGTGGAAGCGGACGTGTTTAAGGTGGAAGCGGACGTGTTTAAGGTGGAAGCGGACGTGTTTAAGGTGGAAGCGGACGTGTTTAAGGTGGAGGCGGAGCCCTAGTTCTCCAGTCAGTGTCTAGGCTTCGGTTCGGACTCCTCGTCCTATTTGGTTCGTTCCCCACAATAGACGTAGGTAGTCCAAGTTCGGGGACGTATTTCCTCCGAAAGAGCGCTTGTGCTGTTGAGAGCTAGCGAGGAGTGTAGAGATAAAGCTGAGCGAGACTCGCAGCGACATTGTACGCTTGTGAATAAAGCTCAGTAAAATCCCCTATTCATATGTCTCTTTCTTATTCACGACCCGCTTGAGTAGCGGCAAGTAGGTCGGCGCCAGAAACACCCGTTTCGTGGCGGCCTGCTTATAGGTGCGAACCGAACCGAATTCGGCCGTAGGCTACGCCGCTCGGTAAGCGGCTGGTTACGCCTACTCCGCCGAGCCTTCGGCTTTCCAGATTGTGCTTAGTGATCACGTCGGCAAGAGGGAGAGTATAGACTGCGAAAATAAGTGGATCAAGCATACAGCCCTGAAGTACGCCGTACTTTAGTGGTTCCTCGGAGGATCTTTGTTCGTTCACGTTAATACTCTGGAGTCTCCCACAGAGTTAGGGCCTGAATCATTGCATTGCATTGCCAATGATGCCCGGGCCAGATTCAAGACACTCAAGAAGGACTTTTGGATCAATATTATCGAATGCCGCCAAAAGATCAAGCAGAACAAGCAGAGAGACTTTAACCAAGTCTGCGTTCATGAGAAGGTCGTTATACACCCTAAGCAATGCTGACTCTGTGGAGTGATTAGCCCTAAACCGAGACTGGAACTTACTTGCTAGGTTTGAGGTCTCAATGTAAGAGTTCAGTTAGTCTGCCACAGCTCGTTTCAGTGTCTTTGATAGGAACGGGAGAAGGGAGACTGGACGGAAGCTGCTCAAGTTCTCTTGGTCTAGCATTGCTTTCTTAAGGGGGAAAGTCAAGAAAATACCTATAACATTTGTCCGGCAATCGAATATGTGTTAATGGTACATTTCGAAAGACAAATGTGTTAGAACTGGGATCGGAAGTTCTGACAACTTCCGCATGAAAGGAACAATTCGTTATGCAAACCACACCTAACCTGGATGTAAACCGGAAGCACCAAATCTACAGATAAACGATTTACCGATCTCTGCGTCATATGCGACTTGTATCCCAACTTGTCGAACCTTAGTAGATTGCAGTGGATGTTTGAAGCTTGTTGAGGTGCATACTTGTGACTTATACAGCTTCATTTCCAGGGTTGGTTGGTGCCATGTAAATTAAATAACGCAACTATAATTTCACGTACTGGAGTGAAATTTGGAACGTGAGTTCAGCTCTGCTTTTTGACCCTAGGTTTTAATATTTTTGGTTTCGGTTTGATACAATTGGTTCTATATGTCCACGATTACGGAAAATAAAGCCCCCCCCCCGGACGTTTGATGACGTATACAGCTTTTCTACTGATTACTTTGTTTATTGGGCCGTCCTAGGTAACTGATATCGACATTCAGATATATACATGTATATTTAAATTTAAAAAATTTTAAATGGATGTCAACAAGTCGCTCTGATAGGACACTGAGACGATAGCCATGTATATGATATCGATATGTTTCCGAGGTTTGAGGGCTGGCTGCAAACTATAATGTTAATTAAACGAAGAGCAAGATGTTACTTAATTCATTTTCATCAAGTGTAACTGAAAAAGACCTTCGGATTTTATTAACTTTTGTCGGATTGGGGCCCTATGCAGCTGACTTATGTTTATTTATCGTCACAGCCGCCATTGCATGCTGCCATTAAAATAAACTGCTGAAGGCTTCACCCTGTAGGAATATCACAATTATTTTTAATGCATATGTGCATAATCAGTGACATTGTCCTCGACATATGAAAGTTGGATTCCTAACGACAAAGGCTCGAATGAAGGTTTTCCTCCAGTAGTTTCCTGCAGGTGGTGGCCAGACCCACCACCACATTTCTCGGTACGTCTGTCACCCATTCGTAAACAACCCCATCTTCGGTCGCCGTCCATTTCGCAGTGCCGACTGACGGCTGAAGACACGTAACTTCCTTGTGGCTTATGGCTCAATCTACTGCTGAACTGGCCACGCTGTCTTGCCAGGATTATGTCCCAGCCCCCCACGATGTGGTGACAGCGCACAACTGTCGTGACGACTGGAGCGAGTTCGTTATTTCTGCTCAAAGTCACTGTAGTTGCAGCCACGAGTAGCTGCACGAGTCTGTGGCTGACTTGGCAGGTGCGTCCACTCTGCAGCTCTGTTTAGCCGCTTTGTGTTGTCCACGAGCCGACGGGGAGGGGGGAGGGGGGAACTAGGGCAGCGACAGCTTTGCGTCGACGCAGACGGCATTTTTCAATCATTCAAGCATGAAGGATCCTTTTCTAAGTCTTTTGACAGGCATTATAGGCAGCTGCCTATGCCTAGGCCATCGGTGCTCGTGAACGCTAGATAAGTCAAGCGCTGCTTCGCAGTACAGTACAAGTGACCGCCCCGGCCCCAGGGCGAATTTGTTTCGCTCGTTGCGAGCCCTGTGCCGCCCTGAGTGGTAGCTGGCTTCCGGATGCTTCTTTGGCCTGGCCAGCTTCTTCTAGCCGTTGGCACCTGGTATCGAGCGCTTGCAGCTGAGCGGTCGCCTCCTGCCTGCTCCGGCTTCCGGATGCCCCTGTGTGTACGTGCGTGTTTGCCCCTCACGCATGTGTGTGTATGTGTGCGTGTGAGTGCGTGCGTGTGTAAGTGTGCGTGTATGCGTGTGTGTGTGTGTGTGAGTGCGTGTGTATGAGTGTGCATTCGTGCGCGCACGTGTGTGTGTGTGTGTGTGTGTGTGTGTGTGTGTGCCGGCCAGACTTCTTGAGAGGTCTTGCCTCCCTCGCATGATCTGGCCTGTCGGCGACAGCTACCTAGCTAGTTCTTAGCACACCCTTTGCCACCCCTTAGTGAGCCTCGAAGGGCCGAACTGCTGCTTTCCGGCTGCTTGTACGGCAGCCTTGCACTTCCCGTCACAGAGCGTGCACTGCGCCACCACTAAAGCAGCAGTAGCGGCAGCCCGTAGGTAACCTGCTCCAGACCACCGCTGCCGCCGTGCAGTCATGCTCCCCGCGTGTTTCGATTGAAGGCTGCTTTATCTGACGATGTGCCATATGAAATCTGTCTGTTACTTAAATTTCCTAATGGTTTTTTCGCTACTTGCAGTATGATCAACTTCCATTAGTTTGAATGTACGTCCCATACGTCATGTTAGCTGAGGTCAGAGTTTGATGACTGTAAATAAATATTAAGTTACGAATGAAATAAATATATTACAGCAGGCATATGCTTAGGTTAAAATGAATGTTTAAAATGTATAACTGCTTTGCATTTGAGTGAGATTTTATCTTTATAAACTTTTCAGCGGCAGAAATCTAAATAATAATAACAATAATGCACTTGATAAAGCCTCCTCAGAGAACCCAATCTCTCTCAAGGCGATTTACATTTGCTGCAAAGGTAAATTCGATATCTCGTGATTTATCACGGGTCATTGTTAGTCAGCTTAATAATATTAGCTGATTTACCAGTCTCAGTTGCATAGCGGCAGAAGAGCCTTAATCTATCACCACCATCAATGAAGGATCACCCTCTGCAGGATTTGAACCCACAGCCTCAGTTGTGAAGAGCGAGCACGCTGTAGTTTTTTATGTCTATCCCGTAAGTGCTGCATGCCTCCCGTAAACCGAACTCACTGCTGCTTGGCTAGTGCGACTGATGGGAAGTGAGCCCGTGGCATTCGCATCCATAAATTGGTACGAAACATACAATCTCATGGTTGAAACTTGAATGCATCAATATAATTTTAAAGTACTGCCGTACGTCTTGTGAATGGTTGTCCCGGTTGATTCGTTAGCCCGTGCGAAGAAAGCGCGAAGAAAGCGCTCGAAATTAATTAGCTGCAGATGGCGAGATTTCATCTCTTAGCTAGAAATCGAATTTCATCGGAAAGAGGCTAAAGGGAAAAAGGACCAAATTTTGATAGCAATACATGATGAATGAAAGAGAGCAAAGGGCACAGAATAAATGCGTGTATCAAGAGGCACCGAAAACCTGCAGAGAAATCCGCTCAACGTGGTAATGCCGACATTCAGCAAGACCAAGATTTTCTTCCAACTCGTCAGCAGGAAAGGACTGGAGAAGAAGTTCAAGTGGATGGTTCGCTCAAAACTCGAAGAATGTGTCACTTGCGAAATTTTAACGAAAGCAAGAGACTGGAGAAGATGCCCAAGAGCATGTCACACTCAGCAGAAATGCAGCGAAAACGGCACGCACGGGGGACTCAGCGATATTCTTTCTTTCTTCTTCCAATAAAGATTTTGCTACGTTATAAAAGAACTGCGCCGTTGCCAATATGGCATGTCCGTATAGCGGGCTTGCCAGCTGTGTCCGTAGACCATCAGGCCCGTCTTCAAAAGCGAAGTTGGAGTTTTTCGTGATTTTTCCCGGGCGTAGAATTGACATTATAGTATATAATGATAGCTCTCGCTGGAGCTGGAGTGTTGTACGGCAGTGCACGACCTAGAGTGTTGTATGGTGGGTGCACGACCTTCCCCTTGCTGAAGCGGTCCATGCTCTCTCGCTTATCCTCAGCCGCAGCAGCTGAATTCCGAGAAAATAAATCAAATCGTTTTTTCTTTGTACAGTTTTAGGTCAGAGGAAAAATTGAAGTGTTTTCTTTTTCGCTGCAGCGCCTTTGAATGAGTATTTAATTTCTAGGTAACCAAACGTCGCTGAAGATGCCCTCACCGCCGACGATCGGCAGCAACGGAACTACTTTGGCTCCAATCTCTTACCACGGTATGCATACGCTCGCCCTGCGCTGTTCCAGCACAGCAGGCAGAAGCGCTCGAGTGCAACGCTCACTGGCAGGGCGCTGCACCAGTGCAAAGTGACAGCGGCGCAGAACTCGGCTGAACGACAGACAGTGCAGCTCCCGACACGAGTCCTGCCTGCCGCTGCACAATCACTGATTGACGGCTGGCGGCAGCAGCCGCCGATAATGCTCGGTGGAATGATGCCTGCCTTTGAGATCTGCCTCTGTGGCTGCCCTTGCTCTTCACGAACCCTGGAGCACTAGACTACCTCATCGCAGTGGGCTGTAGCTGATGGGCCCAACAAGCTCGTTTCATTACTTGCATCGCTATTGTTGCATTCTGCCGGGTTCACATTTCGTTACAATTTTGCATCACTCATATCTCGATGACCTGCGCACACGTTTCGAGCCAGACATTTTACCGGTCGAGGTGCAGCTCACCAGCCAATAATAGCCATCTTCGCCTCTGCTCCGGATTTGTGGCCGATTTTCATTACTACCAGTCTGATCAACTAGTGCTGAATTACCTGCTGACAGCAGTCGCCATTAGCCAGATATATCGCCGAAGGCACGGATTTTAATCTCTCTTCTTCCTGTTCGTGCAAGCTTTTTACATTCCTGGCTCTTGACACATGGCCGCACCGGAAGCTCGCCATTAGCGATTATATGCTCCCACTTGCTTGCACTGTGCCTGATCGCATAGTTTATAATCGAAAGTCTCTGCATTTCTGCTGTACTCTGTGACAGTCCAGTAATTTCAGCTGCGTCCAGCGAGCGTCAGGCAGCTCACTCGTGAGCTTAATAGAAAACCTTCTATTTGCAGTCGAGCATGACAAGACATCGATTGGTGAGCAGTTGACCAGGTGGAAAATTTCTCGTCGGCTGCTGTGCGCTCTCGTCCCCCACCCCGGAGCTCGCGCCGAGACTCACTGTGGAGCTTACCTAACGAACCAGGGGGCTGACTAGCCGCGATCTCCTGGCAAATAGGTCTTCTTTGTTCTTGCTGAAAGAACCGGTCGAGCAAACGAGCCGTGAACGTTAGCACTCGCGGTTTGTGTGTTGTGTGTACGTGCACGCTCGTGCGTGTGCTTATGTGTACACATACCTATTCTGTTGGCAAACTTGGCACGCCAACTAGGTGTTATCGTCGGTGTCGTAGTCGGTGCTTTCTTCATCGTCGCTATCATCATGTTTGTCTGCTTTCGGAGGAGGTAAGTCGAGCGCCAGTCTTTTACTGCGCTCATACTTTTCACTGCACTGCATACTGTTCGTCTGCAATAATCGCGTTCTAATGTTTACTTTGGATGGCTGCTGCACAAATCAAGGTTCAGCTTGTCGCCTTCTCAGTCAAGGATTCCAAATGTGTTACTGCTCCGCGACTGCAAGCTACCGCTTTCCTAGCTGTTCCCTGGCAGTGGCAGCCGCTACGAACCGCTAAGCACTAACAACAGGACAAGCCAGCAAGTTCTGGGGCAGCCAGTAGGGCTCAGCGCCTAGCGATGGGATTACGACACGCCGGTTTTTATGGGATGCCCGGGGTTATAGCAATACCCTTCTGGATTGTGGAACACATTTTTTTAATGCAGGTATGAAACTGACATACCAAATATTTTCAAAAAATTGAACACGTGAAGGCCCATAAAGCATATGTGCTGCAACGGAGAACTACTTACTCTCTTACTAATACCAAAGTCATCAGCACTATTCGATTACCCGAAAGGAAAAGCCACAAAAGAATGTGACTTTTTTCGCCTATAAATGTAATTAAAGGCCGGGCTCAGACGCTATCGAGAATGTAGGGTATGCGCTGAATCAGGGGATTGCAGGGGACAAGATTGCTGGATCAAGGGTTACCAGGGTGTTTGCTGGATCAGGACATTGCAGAGTATGTGCTGGATCGGAGAATTGCAGTGCATGTACTGGATCGGAGAATTGCAGGGTATGTACAGGATCAGGGGATTGAAAGGTATGTGCTGTAAAAGTATGTGAACAAAAAGATACATCTATAGTCCTTAATACTGTGTGGGTTTGAAGCTGTGCTCAATTTCTACACTTAAAGACCCATGGCGACAGATGCTTTTTCTCTGCGGGTTCATGACTGTGGAACTCACTTCCATAATTCTCAAGCAACTATATCTATTCTCCTGCTGCCGACTGTGGCACATTCTTTCCAGCCGTCCTGAGCTGCTACTTCCATGCTACTTACCACCTCAACTGCTCTCCTGACTCAGCTATGCTTCTCACTTTCTCTTTGTTTCGTAAGCCGTGGTCTGTTGGCTACCGCCCCGAAAGCCACTTAGGCGTTGAGTGCAACTTTGAAAAAACTCTCTCTTGTAACACCCACCCAGTTTTTGATGACTTTATGGAGTTACAGATGGAGATACATTACATTACATCGGCCACATAATATCGGAAACAGAGCCCTTAGTCTTACTTCTGATGTGCAAGGTCTAGAGGTGGTGACATTTTGGAGCCACTGTAGTCAGTATAGCATAAGAAGTCGCCACGACGATGCAGATCACCGTCGCATCATTAAGCTCCGATTGTAGGAGAATGCAAAAGAAGGCGGAGCCAGCTGCCGTCGGAGGCGTCTACGCTGCTACAACGGCGCCGCTCGATGCCGCGCCGATCGATGCCGAGGAAGCCAAAGGGCACCTGTTCGTTGAGAAAGAAGGCGATGAAAACTTGGAGCTGCAACAGTCGGAACCAAAGAATGCTGTAAGTGTCTCTGGCACACGCTGATCAGAGGCACATCTGTGGCGTGAAATTCTGCCTGCTGCTTTGCAACGGTCTGGAGCTTTCGAAAGTACAGCTGTACATTTGGCACCCCTGCCCACGGCAATGTTTTGGCAGCCGGTGCATGCGGCTTGATCAGTGAGTAGGGATCTGTGTCTGAAAGACCTTTAGATTACGAGACACTAAATTTTAAGCCAGCAGTTGGGCTGTAGAATGCCTCCGTTTAGCACGTCTAGAGCTCCAGGCAGTGACATTTGCTGCACCGTAAGCGGGCCTCGGCACATGGCCGAGCAGGGCAATGTATCTCCGTCAGTAACTCCAAAGTCATAAAGATCATGTGGGTGCTGCGCAGGAGAGTTTTGTATAGCGCACTCACAGCCTAAGCGGCTTTCGGTACGCATTCGGTAGCCAACAGACTTCGTCTCACGTAACAAAGAGAAAGTGGGAAGCATAGCAGAGTCAGGAGAGCAGTTGAGGTAGTGAGTAGCATAGAAGTAGCAGTTCAGGACCGCTGAAAAAGATGTGCCATAGTCAGCAGTTGGAGAGTAGTTGTCGTTGCGTAAGAATTGTGGAAGCGAGTTCCACAGTCTAGGACCTGCAGAGCTAAAGCTTTTGTCGCCAACTGTCTTTAAGCGGAGGAATGGGACAGCTAATTTATTGTCCACACAGGACCTGAGGGCGCGAACAGGCTGAAACTGATGCAGCAGTTCAGCTAGGTACGAAGGAGCCAAGCCGTGGCGGGCCTTGTGGGGCAGCGTAAGAATTTTGCTCTGTATCCTTTGCTCAACCGGCAACCATCCTAGCTCTTTCAGCAGAGGTGACACGAGCTCAAACCGCTGGGACTTGAAGACCAGCCTTGCAGCCATATTCATAGTCCGCTGTAGTGGCGTAATAGCTTTCTTTGGCAGCTCAGCCAAAAGGGAATTACAATAATCAAGCCGAGACAGAACTAAAGAGCTAGTTAAATTTTTTACAAGCCACTGTGGGAGACAGCTTCTAATCTTGGATAGGGATCGGATGTGATGGCTAGCTGTAGAGGCAGTCTTCTGAATGAAGCTTTTGAAATTGAGGCAGCTGTCGAACACGACACCTAGATTACGAGCACGTGGTGAAGGTCACACAATAGCATCACCTATTAGAACAGCAAAGCCTTTTAATCCAGCCACACGCTTAGGGTGTCCTATGAGCAGCAGTTCGGTTTGATCGTCATTTAATTTCAGGAACTTGTCAGACATCCAGGATCGAATATCGGCAAGGCAAGCATTCAGTTTCTCAGTTGCTGCAGCAGATTCCAATGGTTTAAATGACAAATACAACTGAGTATCGTCAGCATAGAAGTGATATCCTATTCCATGGGCCTTAATCACTTTTCCCAGAGGTTGTGTATAAATGGAGAACAGCAAGGGACCGAGCACAGACCCTTGAGGGACTCCACAGGTGACCCTTCTTATGTCTGAGACCTGACCCCCACACGACACGGATTGAACAGTCAAAGCCCGGCGGGGGGGGGGGGAGCGGAGGAGTTTAAGGAGGAGCTAGCTCCTCGTTAAACTCCTCGAGCATCCCCGACTTCCGTGGCTCGCGGCTTTTCTTTCGTCTGTTGCAGTCCGGAGGCCAGCTGGCAGAGTTTGCAACCGGCCACACCTGATGCGTCCTGGAAAGGGTTGCGTTTTTTTGGGTTTTCACAACGAGGGTCAGTGGATAGGACCACTTCTACTCTCGCGGTCTTACGTACCGTGCTCTGAACGTCGTGACCTGTATAGTGCGATCAAGCGACCCCATTCATAGCTTGCCTCTTCCTAGGTATACTGAATCATTTATGCTTTCCCTGCGAGGTCCAGGTGAGCAGTATATAAACTCCTTTGGCTACCGAACTGCTTGTCAAAGCTCAAGCCTTGCAGTCATAGTAGGCCGAAGGACTGCTCCGCATAAGCTGCAAATTAAGCCGTACTCTACGACATAGTGTCTTAGGCATTAGCTGTAAATGCGGCAAATGCCGTAATAATTCGTTGATTTGAATAGAGGTACATTTTTGTATCGCGGCATACCATCGCATCGATGAGCAGCATGGTTGTACGATATCACTGCTCGTTGCAGAAGAGTATTGTTCATCACGATGGTCATGACTCGGTCGGGCTGACTGAAACGAGCCCGCTGAAAGACGACACAGACCGCAGTGAAACTGTCCCTGGTCCGAGCGCTGGTAAACGCTGCTAATCGCACGCTGCTCCTGGCAATCGCTAGTTGCTCTTTCCCCGAAGCCTCAAGCTGTCTATCATTCAAGGTCGTGCTTCCGAAAAATCGCGAATAAAATTGCAGACCCAGCGCTCCTTTCGTTTTTAGGCGGAGTCACCTCCTGAAAGCGGCCTGCTCAGGCTGCAGATTGGCTTAATCGATGTGAGGCATACCAGTCTCCGAAGAGTAATATTCCTGCTTAATCTGCCACAACTCACGTTCTTTGATTGTTTGAAGAGCTACTCTCAGTCCCTGTGAGCAATGCAGTCGTGACACCAGCGCATTTGAAGTGACTGCTCCAGTGGCCCGGTACGCTGTTCACAAGCTTAGACGTGCGTTTTGCTTCGGATCCTTCGCTTCCTCTCGGGTTCTGTTAGCAGACGATGCTGAAGGCATCGGCAACAGGTCTTTCGCTGTACAGGAATATTCGCTCAAATATACACATGCCTAGTAGGTGCAATTAATGGTCAGGTGCCGCGATAGGTACCTTGGCTCAGATAGCAGTGCATGTTGATGTACTTTCGGGGTGCAGAGAGCACTGCGAGAGCACGCACGCACGAGCGTGTGCCAGCTACCTCGAAGCATCTCGAGCAGCTCCCACTGAATCACGGCAGCTGCCTGAGGCCATTCTGTTTCCAGCTAAGCTATTCGCACCGAATCGCTCAGCAGCAGCCGCAAGTCTCCAAAAGCGAACGATACAGAAGAGTTATGAAATACGCACATCCCAACAAACAAGACGGACGAAGCTGCTTTTCACAAAACCAGTTCTCATGGGTATTGTCTCAAACCGGAAATATTTCATTCGAAAATGGCTTACTTTATTAACACATAAGACGATCTTGCAATATGTCCTAATCCAGCGAGTAAGACAATGTCAAATACGGAGATTGTCTACATGATTCATTCAGTGGCTTACTGAGCACTAAAGTTTGTGTAGCGTCAGGGTAGCCGATGGCATACAGTGACGTAACCATGAAATAGCTAATGACTACTGAACCTTGACTTTGATTTTAAGTATCAGGCCAAGGTCATGCAACGGGCCTCCCTGCTTTTCGAATGGCTGCTACAATACTATATTTATTAGTGTCTCGCACATTGCATAGATGAGTATGAAAATGCTTAGCAGGATGTGATCGGCTTCCACCAGCGACAGAGGATGACCTTAGTTTTGTGGCGCTGACTAATCTCGGGATTTTAGAGCGACCCTATGGGAAAATGAAATAAGATAGACAAAACCCAGCAGCCACACGTATAAACATACATATTTGACAATTATTCTGCTGTAACGATTACTGTACTTGACTTCTCCAATAAAAACTCTAAACAAGTTCACCATGCTATAGTAAGATGCATTAATCAGTTTTGGCCTAGCTCATGACTTTACAGGATATTTAAAGTACCTAGAAAGAGATTTAGTTCTTCTAGAGTGCAGTAAAAAGGTCTTATTAATATTATGATGGGTGGTTAGGCTTATGCTCATTTTATTGTGCCCTTAGTAGATGGTACAAATTCTTTAAGTCAGTTTAATCTGTCTGTCTGCATGTGCAACTGAGATTAATAATGTCTAGAACTCCTAGGAAATCCTTAATGCACGCCTGAAATCAGTGGCTTCCATTGATTAATCGAGGTGCTAAGGCGAGATCGTTATGGAGTCCTTGCAATCTGTGTAGCGTCTTGGGAGATCTTACTTTCAAAACATTTATTCAGACTTCTTCTTCAACAGTTAGTCATAATGTTCGATCAGTGAACAGGATTAGGGTCTACTTGCCCCAGTCGCAAGCTAAAGATCTTAAAGCTTAATAGTTACTCAAGACTAGATTGTGAATTATACTATCTACAGGATTACCAAAGAAGCTGACAAGCATTTATAATTAACTGTCCATACTCTCGTGAAATGCCTGCGAGCAATGGCTCCAGAAGCTGAGAGTTAATGTGCTACTCGTGTATGTTGTAGAAAGCATGCTTTTACAACAGGAAAATTGGCAAATTCTTGCTGAAATTAGTCAGCTTCAAGTATTCGAGCACACCCTGTTACAATAGTTTGAACTTACCGTATCCGAACTTTTTTCGTATGCCCCATGACAGCATACGAGAATAATAGAGGAAATCAGCAGCTTGCATTTGGTCAGCTTTAATGTGCCGCTAAGGCAGTTCAAGAAAACAGCAAAGAGCTCGCGTGGTCGGGGGGGGGGATCATTCATCACTACAGCCAGCTCCACTTGGGGTAAATGGTGTGCCTACATGCCTCGAGCAGCCTTTCATTGAAAGGATATGCTTTTGGCCTGGCCCCTCCCTCTTTTTGAAGGCAGACGACAGGCTTAGCCTGTCGACTTCCGATGCCTAGCCAGCTAGCTGGCGTGCTACGACGGACAGCTCGCCTCAGTAGTGCTCAGGGTATCGCATGCTGGATCTGCCAGGCCCTAGCCAATGTCACGGAAGAGTCAATGGCACATACATCGAGTTCAAATATCACTCGCGGCAGGCTGCTCCTTTGACGCCGGCAGCTGGAGCATCTGTTCTCTCGGCACAGCCGTCGCCTTCCCTCCTCCGGCAGTGGGCTGCAAGGCGCTCTCAGTCGGCATACTGCAAGGAGCTCGCAGCGCCCTCGGCGTTGCTTCTTAAAACAGGTAAACAGGAGCAGCACCTGGTCTTGGCCAGCTGGTCATTGACATTCCGCTCGGAAAACGGCAAAGCATGGTGTGTGACCTCAGCTGCAGCTGCGTTGGCGATCTCAGACGGGCCGATGGCAGCCGATGAAGGGCTGTTGCCTGGCACATCCCC
Organism: Cristatella mucedo; assembly: GCA_009760855.2. Lineage (NCBI taxonomy): Eukaryota > Metazoa > Bryozoa > Phylactolaemata > Cristatellidae > Cristatella > Cristatella mucedo. The sequence goes on along the minus strand of WPIO01000019.1, from coordinate 4,871,002 downwards.
AGTAGGCCGGCTATCGGAGGAAAAGCCAAAGTGTTTGGAGCGCTTGCAGACTGCCTTGGCCAGCTGCATTATTGAGAAGAATGCAGGAGCAGAGGTGTTCGACTGCTGGGTGGCGAGAGAGGCCAGGCGGGGTTCGATGGCCTGCACTTGCACCGGTGATGCTGTCGCAGGCAATGGCAGGTGGGATGGTTGATGAGGAGGCGATGTGAGCATGCCACTGCCGCCGTGAGTAGGCAGCCCATGCCCCACAGTCGGAGGGAGACTGACGATTCCTTGAAGGTCAAGCAGCCTTCGCTGCCGCACGGCAGCGTCCTCTCGGAAGAGCCAGTACGTCAGCTGCTCCCCTTTGCCCTGCAGCAAGCACCCAAGATAGTGCCAAGATCTGCCCATACTGCGCTGCACTGCAGACAACACGAGCGAATGCAAGAGGCCATCTGCAATTGCAGAGGTGAGGCAGCAAAGCGACAGTTCGGTATGTTGCTAATTTAAGAAAAATCAAGGCCTCGAGAGCGCTATGATAAGATTGGAAAGAAGACAAGGAAAGGAAATGTCTTCCGGCAACATAACTGCATCATTAGGAAGAAGAGGAACTTCATCGCGGGTTTGCACTAGTCATGCAGTATTGGGCGATATCAGTCCAGTTTTTCAGCCTAGTTCACAAAATCTGGGTTCCTATTGGATTTGTATCGGATGTCTAGCATGCAGAAGTAATTAGGCAATAGCAAAAATGAGGCAAAGTAATTGACCGACATCTAATTTTAATAATGTGGCCAAGCAAGATTTATTCTGATAGATGCGATCTCAATCCTGCACCCTCTTTCTGCAGGGTCAACGTTTAGCCCATTTTGTGGCCAAGTCCTGGCTACGCCCAAACATGACCTGAATAGACCGAAGAAGGGCACAGAAAGTGGTGGTCGAACGCTAAAGTATGCTGGAAAGCATTTAAAGGTGACAAAATCTATTTAAGGAAGACAAAACAATTAGAGACAGTGCAAGTGATAGGCTGCCAATATCGGGTAGCACACGATTTTCCTTTGGCTAGGCATGATCGTTCGATCCCTGGTTGCATCTGTATACCCATATAAGAAACGAAGGCAGGGCCACGGGCCTCGGAAGAACCATTTGACTAGAAAATCATAAGCATGTTTTACCTCAGGTCATGTCCTAGATTTCTCGAGTCAAGTTCATCTAAGACCGGGATATCAACTTGACCCATGTCATTCTGGTATAATTAGGTTCATGTGATTCAACAAAAATGAATGCAAACCCAGTGACAGAGCGGACGATGAAGGACCCGGACTCACTCGATACAAAGTTCCCGAGTTCTTCCGTTCCTAAAGACTGCTTGAGTCCCAAATGCTGCATATGCTTGACCAATACTAAAATCACAGCACCTTCAAAGTCACAAAAACATCGATACGTTTATTTCGAAAACAATATCACAGCATGCATGACCGTCCTCAGCCAAAATTAAGGATTCGCACTGACTGACATCGAAGGTGCCCGATGCACCACCTCATTCCTTGGCACCGAGTTCCCAAAACCTCTGCTGCATCATAGCCTAACCAGTTTTCTGTCTGCCACTGCTTTCATTACAATGTGGATTTTCAACTCGGTAAAGTGATACCACTTAGTATTACTGAAGAGAAGTTACGATCACACTAGGCAACACAGCTGAGCTTCAAGTAGGGCTAATAACATAAAGGCATGCACTAGATGAGCAGTAACTTTTATGTCGCAGGCTTACTTAAGCAGAAACATTCGACCGCACTGATCAGTATATGTACACTGCATTTGAAGTACGATCGGCATAACTCACCTTCATCTCAACCAGGCCTCTCTCCTCTGTCACGTAGCCACCCAGCTTATCGAGAAGCAGCTTGGCTGGTCGGGAGCAATGAATTCGCAAAGCTGTGAAAAAATCAAGACCATTCTTAGCCTTGAGAAAGCACTTGCAGCTCTCGAAGCAGACTGCTCATATCCTGACTATTCCTGTTGTAAATCGTAATCTGGGTGGAGACCGATCTGCACAAGTAGAGTAGCAGCTACCAGCACAGCAAATACATGCCGCTACACTGTTGAGGGCTATCAGAATATTGAGTCAGTAGGCTTAGACATACGTCTTAAAATTTATGACATTAAAGCCTTCATTTTCTTGCTGAAAACAGTGCTTGCCGAAGAGTCGAACAGGGTTTGCAGGGCTATGCTAACCGTGCTGTTAGGTCAGTGAGACACGCGAAGTTAACAGATAAGTGCTATGATCATCAAGTCAACAGCTAAGGCTATGATTATTTATCCTTTGGCAACAAATAAACTCGGTTTTTAAAATTTTGTTCCACTAAATGTACTGTCCTTGCCATTTCAAAAAATAAACAATATTCGTTGGACCCCAAACATTAGTCTATTGTGGTTTACTTCTTTAGTGACCCCCGAGTTCACACTTTCTTGCTTTATATCGCTTTGAAATAAATCGGCAATCGTGAATGGAGAAATTAAAAGAAATCATGTCAAATATGCCCCCCCCCCGATGAAAAAAGCTTGCAATTGCCAGCTTAGCTGTGTGCGGCATTTCCAGAATTGGAGGCATTCGGTGAAATTAGAAGCTAGCAAGACGTTTTTCTCTTTGAGCTGGGATGCTAGCGATCGATACTAATGCAAAATAAGCGTGCATGTAGCCTCAGGGTGGGTAGAAAGCTCTAGCATTGGTTGATATCCAATGTTTTCAGCTGCTAATTGTGCTGTCTAATTTGAAGGCACAAGTATGCACCTTGAAAGCTTAAGTGTAATCGCAGGCCGTGGACAAGATTCTGTCATGCAAATATTTGAAATAGGAATAATCTGTGTACTATAAGGGAAAATCAAATTTCTCAAAAAACTTGAAGATACATTCGGCGAGCATGAAATAAGCAGTTAACGCTGAGCAGACTGGTATGAGTTTTCAAAAAGTGGTCTCGTATTGAACTCGGCAATCACGGTCTGAAATACTGTCACACCCGTAAACCGCTGTGTCAGGCAACAACCGCTTAGCAGCACACGTTCCAGAAGTTGGAGTTTTTTCTTTGTACTCTGTCAAAGATCGGTGCTTACCTTGACCGGTAGATTCGAGTCGGCTGGCAGTATTCACCGCATCGCCGAAAAGACAGTACCTCGGCATCTTCAACCCGACTACTCCTGCTACGCATGAACCTGCATGAAACACTGGCAACTTAATGGCCGAGACATTTCGTTTAATTAGAATAAATGTGTCAGTCGTACAAACTGGACAAGCTAGCTGTAAATACAAGTTCATTGAAGCTTAATACGATAAGCTTGAATAGCATCAAACCTGAGTGAAAGCCAATGCGAAGCTTAAGGGCCTCGTTAGGCCGGTGCCGAATCTTGAACTGTTTTAATGCAGCGAGTAGGTGTAGCGACAGCGATGCAATTTCTCCGGCATGATTAATACCATTCCGTCTAGGTAGCCCGCTAACAACCATGTAAGCATCGCCGATGGTTTCCACTTTATAAACGTCATAGTTCCCAATTATCTCATCAAAAACTGTGTACAAGTCATTGAGCAGGGTAACAATCTGAAAAATAGCCAGACACAATATTGCACTAAAAAAAAGAAGTGGGATAGTAATAATGCCGGGCTGGTTTGGCCCAGTGTTTAATAATAATAATAATAATTCACTTGATAAAGTGCCCTCAGAGAACTTAATCTCTCTCTCTAGGCGCTTTACATTTACTGTAAAGTGAAATGCAATAGAATAGTAAGTAAAATCATGCTTGAAAAACAAACAAAATGAATAACATGGTTAGGGGTGACATGCACAGGGTCAGCATGCAAATGTGGTTAGTGGCAGCATGCACAGTGTCAGCACGCATAAGCACATCAAGGACGAATCACAGGGACCCACTAAATGCTGTCCTAAATAGGTGTGTTTTTAGGTTCCTTTTAAATGTGTGTGTGTGTGTGTACGTGTGTGTGTGCGCGTGTGCGTGCGTGTGTGTGTGTGTGTGTGTGCATGCTGTTACCTCTCTCCAGCCAGACTATGCCAAGCTGAAGCCCAAACAAGGCAATACTTATCCGGACTGAAACTGTAGACCTGGTGACCCTCGTTTGAGCATGGCAGATACTTGTTGCAGGCAATGTCAAAAGCACAAAAGCTTGTGGTCAGGCTTTCGGCCACTGTATCTCGTTCGTCCTCTGAACTGTATTTAACAATGTGCAATCGAGGCTAAAGGGGCAAGCTACTTTCCTGCTGCTCTACGTTTGCTCGTTGATCGTTACTAGCTAGATTTAGTTGTCTACTGTCAGGAACCTTACCCGCCGTATTAAAAGTCAACAGTAGTTGATTTTAACAGCCTCATTTATCGATTGGCAAAAGTTGAGCCGTGGAGCCTTTCATCCAGCTTGCAGTGCATACATAGTACATGATCACCTGAAGAGCTGGCTCCCTCAACCAGGGTGATGAACTCGCTAGCCTGTATATCCAACTGGCATAAGACCGTGCAGTGGAGCTATTGGACTGCTGAGAGACAGTCAAGCTAAAATGTTGGTTCATTCTCTCTTTTTCTCTCGTTTCATGCCAAGACTATCAGCCGAGAACCCTTTTTCGGAAGGTGGCACAGGATATGGTGGAGTAGCCGGATTGTATTTGGTTTTGTGTTTGGTTATCATTTTTCTGCAAAAGCCTTCTCAAAGCTTTGCTACTTTCACTCACAGGGGCTGCTATTCTCGCAGCTTCGATCAATTCCCGTTCGCACAGTGTCAGCACGCATAAGCACATCAAGGACGAATCACAGGGACCCACTAAATGCTGTCCTAAATAGGTGTGTTTTTAGGTTCCTTTTAAATGTGGTCAGGTCAGGGAATGTTCTGCCGCAGGTCGGGAGGGAGTTCCAGGCTTTGGGAGCATACGAACTAAATGCACGGTCTGCAAAGGATTTAAGTTGTTTAAGTTGCTCGCCCCGACCAAGGTTGTGGGCTCGGGCCGAGTGGCATATGTGAAGTACCTGAACAAAGATTAAGTTCTCTTAGGGTGCTATACAAATGAATTATATGTATAAGATTTATCTGAGTGCCTTTGCTGCATAATAAACCAATCATAAAAAGAGCCAAAGTCCCGAAAGACAGCAAGAAGCTTGGTGTTTTTAAAGGGAGAGCTTAACTAAACACTACATTCAAATTAATAATAGTAATAGTAATGCATGTCGGCTGCTTGACTTTTGAGTAGACTAAAGAGTGCCCGTCATGAAGAGGTCTGCGATGGCACACTAGGTAAGGCGGTTGCTTTTCGCGACCCGGGTCACGAGATCGTAGGTTCGAATCCTGCGGTGAGCGATCTTTTTCAATATACGTAAAGTGCCCAGAAAGAGCTATGCTTCTTTCAGAGTTTTATTTAAATTTATTATTATTACTATTATTAATTTGAAGGTAGTGTTTAGTTAAGCTCTCCCTTTAAAAACACCAAGAGAAGCATAGCTCTTTATGGAAACTTTACGTATAATGAAAAGGACAGATGTCCATGATTATTATGTATAATATGCACAGTTTGGAATCGCAAAAAAACACAAAGGACAATCCACATAGAGTGAGCAAAGGCTGAGAGCGATAGATATGCCTAGCTGCCGAGCTTTGCACACACTAAGTATCTTATTGCACCGGCAGGAAGACCTTCAAGTAGTGATATACAGATGTCAAGACGTGTTGTCATGAATGTGGAGATCGGCTTCACTGCTGTATTTTTACCTAAGGACATCGTAATTTGTGCAATATTACATGGCTGAAAGTAAGCTGACTTGACTGTCGATATGATGTGGTCAAAAAGTCATTTAAGAGCAGGTTAGGCAAGCATACGTACAATTCACTAAAGTGGGTCGACCTATCTTATAAACTATTATTTCTGCCACCAGGGTTTGGCACAGGGTTAAGGTTCTAACGAGCATTTAATTACCAGGGCCGTGGGCTCGAGCCCTTCATATGTGCAGCGCCTGAATGGAGATTAAGCGGTGCTATACACCAATACAGTATTTATTTTTTCCAATAGTGCATATTTTACATCTCTTTGGTATTCTTGTGAGTTTTGCACACTTACATGCTGACTTTATTTTGTAAACTTAAGAAAATCTGTTTCTTTTAGCACAGAGTTTATGAAGAGCTAACTTTAACAGGCGAGTGGTTTTGATGACCCAAGTTCAGAAGCATTCTGCAGCCCTACGAAAAGAAAACAGCTCCAGATGCAAGAACTACTTTCATTAATTATTTCTTACACGATGGGCCAGCTGTTTTGAGAATAGTCCCTCCAAGCAAAGCCCAAAGTTTCCTCGTTAATTGCACGGATTAACTAATTAGCATACGTTTTATTAATGTAGGCAAATTTCAAAAGTCAAGTATCTTGAGTCGGTGAAGAATCTTACTGGAGACAATCCTACATGATTTTGATAAATTTCTGACATCCATTGGCATTGCGAAACAACTAATAAGCTGTTTGCAGTGTGACATCATGAAAAGCGGCATTCAGCCAAGTCACACCGTCCTTTCGGTTGCGAAAAATGAACAGCTTCGTGCTGCTTTTGAGCAGATGCTTGCTGTTTGTTAATCGTATATTTTCGATAATCCTGGATTATTCTGGACGCGGACGTAGCAAATGAATCAGCCCTCAGCAGAGAATCGGGTTTACTGATTGCTGCACAGCTTGGAGAAGTCATGACCTCTGATCCTTGTCCCCCCCCTGTCAGCCAGGCCCTTCCACCTGCCATTCATACAACTGGGAGGCATTACGAGGCAATCCGACACAACAGAAATATTAAATAGCATAGCATTTTCATCAATTTATGCGACAGCACCTGCTGCTAATAATTGCTGTAGATGTTCATTTAAAAGGACAATACTATCCCTATTTGATTGACTTCTCACCCTCAGTTCCTTGCAGTAGCTCCGTGTCCACGTTGAAGACTGCTGCTACTGACCAAATCTCGAAGTTAATCCCCACTCTAAAAAGACTACTAGCCTTCTACAACCACTGCTCTCATTCTGAGATACATAGACATGCTGATGCTCTGCATAGCTAACATAATAAATGCCCTTATCCTCATGTCTTATTCCAGCTTCCTACGAAAATACTGTTGTTAGGTAGCTCATTAAGAAGCCAACACATGATCAGGAGGCCTTTAGAAACTTCCGCCCAGTCTTCCACTTGCTATTGCTATCAATAATGCTAAAACGTGCAGTGTCAGACAAGCTAAATGCTCATATCAAAACTTTAAATCGCCCCACAGGGTCAGCTCTACTGCAAGTGCATAATGACCTTCTCAGGAATGCAGACTTAAGTAGAGACTAGTTATTTTGCTGGGTCTTTAGGCAGCGTTTGATACTATCGATCCCCCAGTTTTTAATGAGAGTCTATCATCTCACGTGCGCATCACTGGCACTGCACTGCAATGGTTGAGGTCACATCTCAGTGGGAGACTTCAGAGCATTGATTTCAACGTGCAACAGTAATTGAACAAGCTTCTAATGTACGGGATAACCCAAGGCTTTGCGCTTGATCTTCTTTTCAGAATGTATGCTCTCTTTCTCTTGCTCTCTCTCTTTCCGATCTGATCGCCAAGCACAATCTAGGCTTTCATTTCTATGCAGATGACACACAGCTATACTTGTGCTTTGACCCCTCCTTGCCTCCCAGCACGCTAACTCTCTTAACTTCCTTGCTGCATGTATCGCTGACATTCACACTTGGATGACGATAAAACCAGACTATTAGTTATGTGAGTTTTACTCAGAAATTAAAAACCTAACCCTAAAAATGGGCTCGGCCAGCATATCTAGTGTAGCATCTGCACACAATCTGACTTTCTTGCTACAATGTGACCTTCCACTAGACTACTGAATCAGCTCCGCAGTCACGTCTGCCTACTTCCACCTACATATCATTTCTAAAATCTGGGCCTGAAAATAACGAAAGTGATAACACATCCAAGGTGGGCTATGCATTTGTGACATATCGTCCTGACCTCGGTAATTCACTGCTTGCTGGTGTTCCGGTCTGTGCAGTAAGGCGCTTAAAGTTGGTCCAAAACTACGGAGCTAGACTTGCCTATACTAAATGTCCCACTAGCCACATTGCACCACTTGACTTTTCTCACTGACCTGCACTGGCTCTCATTAATTCTCTTGCTTCGGACTACTGGTTCAAGCTACTTCCCAACCAGGCTATGCATCGTACCACATGCTCTTCTCACTTAATTCGGTTAGCTGTACCTCAAACGAACTTCAAATCTTTTGGAGACCACGCCTTTAGTTCGTATACGTCCAAAGCATAAAACTTACTCCTCGCTGATGTTACGACGTTCCCTGACTTGACGATATTAAAAAAGCTAAAACACCTCATGTTCCTCAAAGCATTTTTTTGGTTCGTGTTGTGTTCTGTGTTTTCTTATTCGTGCCAAAATTTTGCATGATATTATTAACCAATCAACAGGATGCCTTTTGTAGCAAATGTAGAGTGCGTAGAAAGAGCTTGTATTCTCTTACGGAGCCATTCAAATACTTGATATTATTATCATTATTATTGTGATCATTATACTTTTAGATCAACACAACCATGGTTTTCAGAACATGCAAATCAGTCTCAACCCTCATAATAAAGAGTCAAGGCATGCGAAGACAATTCATTCACTTTGGACTTACCTCCAAAGGTGTGCTCTGAGACGATAAAGCTGTGAAACCACAGATATCACTAAAGTAAATTGTGACGCTATCAAATGACTCGGCTTCAACCTCCTTACCACGTTTCAGTTGTTCAACTACAAACCTGTCACGAATAATTTTAAAAATAAAGTCCTCAGATAACGATTCAATATATAACTGCTTGCTACCGTTGCAGACAGCTTCGTACTTTTGTTCATTAAAACAAATAGCCAGCATACAAGAACTTTTTCAATACTGAACGATTGGCTGAAAGCGTAGACATTTTGCCTCATTCCGGACAGATCCTAGAGCCGATGGTCTTTTCTAGCTAGTTTTTCTTATTACTATCAACTAACTATTACGTACCCACAAGATACTTTAATTTTGTTAAACATTCAGAAAAAAATATTCAAAGAATAAAGATTATTCATTTAAATTTATTTAAAATGAAAGCTGTTTCAAAAATCCAATTTTCCTGCGATTTAATGAGGGAAAATTCAATTTGAAAGCTAAAGAATGAGTATAAGTACAAGTATATGGCATCGCACAGATCTCCTGCAATAACTCACCAAACCACCAGACCGATGCCAAGACTGACTCTCCCGGTCAGGATCTTTATTTTTATCCATTCCACTGAGAGATAACCTCCACAGCATTTAAATATAAAATTAAATAGCCGGCTTATCAAAAGCCTGCTCACCGTTATTTTATAACTCGGTGCCCAAATAAATAGTCCAACTACGTGCATTTTGTAGCTACATATGCCAATTGGTAAATTATCTCCAATGATATTTTTTCGAGATGGCTCTCTTGATAGCTGTACCGTTGTGTTTAGGAGACCCCCACGAGAGACTCACTCACTTTCAAAATTATACAGGTTGGTAGTAGAAAATTATAAAATGTTTACAAACAGACCAAATGATTGTTACTGCACTATAATCTTACGTAGTTTCAATAATGAGAGGGTGATAACTACAGCGTGTAACGAGTTACTAGTATCAGGATAGCTCTTTGTTGCAAGCAACAAACAAAATTATGTGATGAACCGTTTTTCCCACATACTGCCCCACAGCAAAAGAAGTAGGCTTTTCTATCGAGTCTGGGGTTTTTGCACTGGTTGGAGAAAGATTTATTAACCTCAAGCTTTAGCTATGCCAAGTTCATGCCTCAAAGCACATAAAAACTCGGAAACCGTTTTGAAAAATATTAGTACGACAACGGAAAGCGAAAGCCTTCATTAATTTTGAAAACTCTTTCATAGCATTTAAAAAAGATTGGTTTCATTCGATCCATTTATACTGTTTTTAACTATGCCTTCTCTTGTAAGATCTCGAACAAAGTTTCCATTGAGTTCAATATAAGGACAGATCTTTCGATACATGGTGGGGGTTTACACATACATGTTAAATAAAACACATAAACTAGTAATATACCTTCTAAATACCTTCTAAAACCAAACTTTAATCTGCAGCCTCGAATAATTTTAAACAGTGGAGAATATTTCTCTTTTTGCTCGGACAGCAACTAGACACTGCTGAGCAGACACGGGTAGCTAGTAAGTAGACTCGATGATACCAAAAATCTAGAAACTACATCACCTTACAACTACAGTTTTTTCATCTGCCTTAACGGCTACTTCTACAGTAGGAACTCGAGCAAGTTTTCGTAATGTATAAATGTGACAGACAGTTCCATAGTAACAGAACTAAACGCTCCTCACGCAATCGGGCGCAATATAACGTGACTACTTATTGCTGGTTTTCCTTCCATGCTTCTCATGAATGCGAAAATCTGATCCTCCTTTTAGAAGACTTCAGTTGATTGGAAAGTTCTGGCACATTTACAGTTGGCTGTTTTTTATATTTTGATAGCGACATGAACGAGTCATTCAGGATGTTACTTTGCATCTTGAAATCCATGCTCTTCCTTTGTTATCAACCGTTCTAAAGAGCATTTATGGCCGTTTGTCCCATCGATTGTTAAGTCTTTAAAAGTTCAGAATACTACTAGCTTCAAATGGTCTAAAGAGCTTCCGTTGACATAATCTGCATCGCAAGTAGAACATTATAAATAAGGGTCCGCTTAAGTTAAAATAGGAATATGACCTAAAAAGACACTTAAAGGTCTGACCGTGCTTTGCGCCACTTGGACCGGAGAAGGAAATTAATAGCCAAGGTAAGGTGGCTGGTCAAATCTTTGAGGGTTAGTTCACTGTCGGGCTTCCTGGTAAGAGAACATCCAAGCAAGTAAGCTGCTCATTTGCTGCCATTATTAAGCTGCTCAGGAATTGTAATAATTGATGGTTTTAGGTACGTTCTTAATTGCTTCCTTCGCTAAGCTAGACAAGCATCTTTAGCTAAGGATCGTTTATTTGTATGAGCTGTTCGCACGTACTTTCTTGGCAAATCGTTCATATGCCCGAGTGTGCTCGCATTATTCAGCGTCACAGGAATTCATTATTCCGAGCCGGTCTTTAAACACGGTCATCTCTATGCTCCTTTAGACTGTGCAAAAATCATGAACTTCAATGGATTTGTGTGAAGAGAACACTAGAAGAAGAACAGCTGTAGCGGAATCATAAGCAAAGAACAAGTACGATGACATTGTTAGCAAGTTCTAATTTGTGGTGCCATGTTTTCTAGCTTCACGTATTGGTAAATGTAAATTTGCATTTACACGTCGCACACCAATCCCAAATCTGCAGCAGTTTTCTGACAGTAGAGAAGCTTGTTTACGCTAATTTTCGAATGAAATTATGCACAGTAGCAGAGCCAGGGGGCAGGGGGGCAATTGGCCTCCATGGACAAAGGAAAGTACCAATATCCTAGGGCAAATTTCCCCAGGCCTTGCGGGGCAACCTCAACCCTTGCCCCAACTTGAAAAATCCTGGCTCTGCCCATGGATATGCATATCTGTAGCTCTTGTTCCGTTTATTTATTCTCGAATATAAGTAATCCACGAGTAAGAAATTCCAAATGTCTAAAATAATTTGATCTAATTACAAAATTTAGGTCGACTGCAAGAAGAATAGAAATGAGTTGCGTTTTGTGTTAGAACTTTTCTATACAGAAGTTGAACTTATCACACGTATATTTTAGATTTAAGTGCCAATAACCAAGTACTATTGCGACATTAACTTTGCAATCCATTTAAGTGCCGACAACCTCCTGAACTCAGCAAGGTCTTTTTTTAACTGCCAGGTGGCAAATTACCGTAATCCCTAACGTAACGTAACGTAATCCCTATTACACATGAGAACTATCTACCCTCAAAATATCACTATTAACTATTGTCACCACTGCTTTCAGGGGGCAATACAGAATGTTCTGCTGCATGACTTGAACCCACGACCTATATCGTGAAGAGCAAGCACCATTCCTTTGGGCTAAGGCCGGAAGATGTGTAGGTAGACAGCATGCAAACTGGTAGATAGATACTATGTAGATGGCAGAGACATTAGTCGGACTTTCCGCATTATGGTAAAAAGCAAAGATCAATTTAAGCATGAAACATACTCATTATTCTCAGGTTCCCACACCTTAGGCACCCGCATGCATGCACTCGCGTGCACATACACACACACACACACACACACACACACACACACACACACACAAACACACACATATAACTCATGCATATATAACTTATTAAGCTCTCCGTCCCGTATATAGCTCAGAAGATTCATAACAATCACCCACTAGAATATTTTCTCTTGCGAGTATACAGGGTGTCTCAATCATAGGATACTAAGTACACACAATGATGGAGCAGCTAATGAAAATTGAGAGGCGGAATGTACAAGTGTAGACATATGCACACATCACATTCGAAGTGCAAATCGTTCGATAAACACAGCGAGCAGAATGAGTAGAGGCTTCTTTGATCAGAGCATTGTCCTATTCTTTGACAGTGAGTGCTAGAGTAACACTGCCTAAAAAGGAAGCTGTTCGGTTGGTCGGGCCATTTTCTTTTTATCCCTCTTATATTGTCATGTATACAACAATGTGACTCAACATCAAGGCACATAGGTCCACTTGGTTGAGCATGCAATGTGTCAACACTGAATTGAAGGAATGACAAGCAGTAGGACATGCTAGTCACACCCAGCAACAGACGAACCGCTGCAAAATTGACATCCCTGAGCCCTTTGCCTGAAACAATACTTTTTCTAGAGGCAAATGGCAGTTACCTGCAATACAGTTTCTTACTATCAGTCCACACAGGCGCATGTAAACACACACACACACACACACACACACACACACACACACACACACACACACACACACACACACACACACACACACACACACACACACACACACACACAGACACACACACGCACAAACAGGGAATTTAGGGGGTCCCTGTGATCCAACCGTTGTGTGCTTATGCGTGCGGCAACTGTGCATGCTGCCAGTAACCATACTTGCTTGCTGACCCTGTGCATGTCGCCCCTAACCATATTATTCTTTTTGTTTATTAAGCATGCTACCACTAACCATTCGATTTAGCTTCCTTTGCAGCAAATGTAAAGTGCCTAGAAAGAGATTGAATTCTCTGAGGGCGCTATATCAAATGTATCATTATTATTATTATTACACACATACATTACCATTTCCAAAACCACTTTTTTAGCCACTCAGGCCACAGGGAGAGTAAGAAAACCATGATCTTTACTCTCCTTGGCTTGATACTGCCTACAAGCTCTCAATCCCTACTCCTACTAACAGGTTCACAGCTGGCAGCAACTTCTCCCCAGTCTTGCGAAAGCCATCGGGTAGTAATGGGAGGTGCTCACCTGGGCAGCATCTGATGTAGCAACTCTTCTGTCTTCCGTTTTTCCTCGATGAGCTGCTCTGTTCGCTCCTGTACAATCGATTCAAGATTGCTTGCATACTTCTCCATCATAGCAGTGACATTATCCAATATGTTACCTTTCCTAAAATAGAATAGATAAACGTACATGTTTTACACCCTTGAATCCCGTGTCTAACAGTTTGGGGGCCACACTAGTGTATATACCTCTGCAAAAGACACACATACTAATACAAACATGCAACAGGTCAGGCATCACAACTGCCTTTAAAAAGGTCAAAAGAAGAATCGATCGCAAAATAATTGCATGGGTAAAGAAGACCCGTATTTGCTTATCAAAGTTGTGGACGATGAAACGGCCATATCACTGCATATGGAGCAACTGAGAACTGAACTCCAATGATTTGAGGGTCAATCTTTCTTTTCAATCACTACAATCTGCCAGGAAGTGTATGCATGTTATTAATCCAGGCATTTTCTTATAATGCTTAGCTTACTGGGAAGACCAAAAAGAGCCACAAATTACATCCTAAATCCTATTCACATACGGCATCAGAATCACATAGCCAGAACTACCAGAGCTTGTCTGTAGTGAAACGAGACTGGAGAAACAGAACTATAGCTTTTTTAAATGCCCAACCTTACAATTAATATATAGTTACATGCTGCGATGAGCCAAGGTTTGGAATAAAATTCGAAGAAAGCTGAGTAAAAATTGCACACTCATAATCCAAGTAATCACAGCTTGTGAAGGCTAAATGCCCAACCTAACAATTAATATATAGTTACATGCTGCCACTAACCACATTTGCATGCTGACCCTGTGCATGTCACCTCTAACCATGTTATTCATTTTGTTTGTTTTTCAAGCATGATTTTACTTACCATTCAATTGCATTTCCCTTCGCAGCAAATGTAAAGCGCCTAGAAAGAGATTAAGTTCTCTGAGGGCGCTTTATCAAGTGCATTATTATTATTATTATTATTATTATTATGCTGCAATGAGCCAAGGATTGGAATACAATTCGAAGAAAGCTGAGTAAAAATTGCACACTCATAATTCAAGTAATCACAGCTTGTGGAGGCCAAAGTAAATCCAGGGCATGCAAGACCATAACCCTCGGAATGAGATTATAGGTTAAAGACTAATCTTGATAATCGATAAACCAATTACTTTCGGGAAGGCATTCAAAGAATGACCAAGTACACATACTGTAAGACTTCAATCGCCATAGTACATAATATTAGTCAGTCGTGAAGTCACAATTTAATGCGATAACCTCGCACTGGTGCCTGCAGCCTATCCAGCATTTTTGGCTGTGTCCATGAAATCAGTGCACCAGGCCAGACAATACTTCGTGCTCTTTTTCCTCTAGTTCGCATGCTGCGACCAACAACTTTGTTAGAAGCAGCCACATCTGATTGTATAGCCATATGTGCACTACCTTCTATATCATTTGTGAGTGCAAAATTACTAAAGCTGGCTCAGGCTAAATATACAGCAATCTGACTTTTCAACTAAATTAATTGTAGGATTTTCATCGTATTTTCTCGTGAATATACTAAATACTTAAAATTATGCAAGACTACAGCAAATCCATTGAATCTAATAAGAAGAATAGAATATAATTAAGGTTCATATTTAGGTTGCTTAAGAAAATGCAGTGCTTGCAATTTTGGGAACAACTTTTCAAGTTCTCATGCTTCATCATTTTTACAAATGAATTATTGTTTCATAAGAAACTCGTCGAAATTATTAGGTTTATCTGATAGCCAAAGTGAATTCGGAATATGGCAAAATTTAGGTACAGCTGTAGGCAATGGAGCCATCATAACATGCCTTTGGATGTCTCACCCCACCAGTTTTCCTGTGAATGCATAACAACATGGCTCAAGAGGCAGGCAAGTCTTACTTACATGCCTTTCTGAACAGGTCTCAGACGGTAACGAATAGTTCGGAAATCTGGCCTCAGACTAACGGATTCTGACCAGCAATCTCTGATACACTCCGTCACACACTTAGGAAAGTGGCCTAGGGCAGCCAGCTTCGGACGAAATATGCCAAAGCTCCCACCATCACGCACACGAATTATAATGTCTGTAATGAACGAGCACAAGTCATGAGTGAGTGACGAGCAAACGGTGCAAATAATTACAATTATAAATTAGTAGCCGTATTTGAAATGGATATAGCACGTGGATTAATCGTCAATATAACAGCATGGATCATAGAGCAATAATGCATCTCTGTAGCCAAAGCCAGAATAAACTCATCGAATTGGCAGTGCCACAGTGCATGGGTGCTCCGAACTTACTTGAAGTTAAGGGTATTTGGCTTACCTTTATTACTAAATACGGCATGGTAGTCTCCAAATGGCCCATTTCGACCACAAAGCTCATAGGCAATTATTGCAAATGAGTACACATCTGCCTTTTGTAGATCAACAGGAATTTCAGTTGTATTTACTTTTCTAAGTAGCTCAGGAGCAGTCCACAGTAATTCTGAAAGAATGCACAGCTGCAGTCGCTATACAGCTGGCTTGCTATTCAGTAGCACTTCATAGCTAATAATTTGGTCGATAAAATAGCTGGCAAGCAGGCATGAAGTATGGATCACATAGTCAGTGGATTCTGTCAGAATTTATTTTGGAATCGGTAAACATGTTGAAATGCATGTCAGAAATGTATCTAACTAACAAACAAAGAGCTGCAAGATTAAAATGAAAGAGCAAACATTTTATCAAATTAAAAGTCACTATAAAAAATATGTCGCTATAGCACCCACTTATCATAAATAATGAAAACGTAAAGACAGGCTGATTTGACAGCCAAATTTACATAGTGGCAGACGAGCCTTAGCAGCGATTACACCACTTGCAGCAGGCAATCATGGATTGCCTGCTTCATAACTCGAACTCAAGACCCGGGTCACGAAGTGCAAGTACCTTACCCGGGCTAAGACTCAGGGGCAATATCTTAGCATGCTTTTAACTTCTCACGTAAGCCTATAGTATTAACATAATACCCATTTGCTGTATCAATTAAAAATTATATAACCCCATGATTAAAAAAGTGCTTGCTAATTTAGCAATCTCTTTTGTACAGCAGAGACTTTACGGCTATCACCACCGCTTGCCGCAGCCATAAAGAATCGCCACCGCAGGATTCAAACCCACGACCTCGGGACCGAGGTCGTGAAAAGCAACCACCTTACACAGTGTTTCATCACGGCTCACTTGAAAATGAATAAAAAACGAACTTTGCTGGCATGAAAAACATGACAGCTGACACGTAAGCAAACAGACATCAGTAAGATAAACAGTATACCTGATTCAGTTCTGTGTGATGCAAGAAAGCACACCTTCCTCGTTATGGATGATTTCAGCATCCACTTTGATAACTTATCTGACGCCTTCAGCACTGAATTTCGTGCATTGAATAATTCATTGACTCTTGTGGCTCATGTGCATGGCCTTACTCATATCAAGGGTCACACACTCAACCAAATTTGCTCATACAACTGCACTTTATCATCGCCAATTGTCAACAAATCCTGCTTATATGACCACATGCAGATCTCATTCAGTCTACGATGTGTGCCCTCCTCCTCTAAAATCACATGTGAATCGCAAAACCTCAAGATCCTTGACACTGATGCTGTCCGTGCGAGAATATCTGCCTTGCCTCTGCTGCTCAGTCCCCCTTCCGATCTGCCATCATTGGTAGATCGCTAAAAACGGCAGTAGCTGACATGTTCAACGAGTTTGCAAGTCTGGCTAAGTGCACTGTGTGCCCTCGCCCAGACGGCCTATGGTTTACCACAGCCATTAAACTAGCTAGGTCTACTAAGTGCAAGCCTGAAAAAGCATACAAAAGATCTGGGCTGCCTGTCCATCGTCAGGCATACGAGGACTACTGTAGGTCATACCAATTGATCCTAGCAAAGGCCAAGTCTAGCTTCTATAAAAACATTGTTTAATCGCAAATGCACAATCCAAAAATGCTGATGTCGACGATAAACCATCTCCACAATCGCTCCCAGGTTAACTCCTTACCTTTAATGATCGCTGTGATGATCTAGCAGATCACTTCTCTAGCTTCTTTGACCAGAACATAGACAAAATCTTGGAGTCCATCGCTACGATGGCAGCATAATAATAATAATTATGATAATGCACTTGATAAAGCGCCCTCAGAGAACTCAATCTCTTTCTAGGCGCTTTACATTTGCTGCAAAGGGAACGCAATTGAATGGTGAGTAATATCATTCTTGATAAACAGCATGAATAACATAGTTAAGGGTGACATGCATAGGGTCAGCATGTAAGTGTGTTTAGTGGCAGCATGTAACCGTGTCAGCACGCATAAGCAAATGAAGAACGAATCACAGAGACCCACTAAATGCTGTCCTAAATAGGTGTTTTTAAGTTCTTTTTAAACGTGGTCAAGTCAGGGGATGTTATGACACGAGTCGGGAGTGATACCCCCTAGAATTATGTCCCTTAACTCCTTGCAACACCTCAATGTCTACCTTCAAGGAGGTCACTCGTGACCACTTCACTAAGTTCATATCCCAATCAATAAAGACAACAAGTCCTTTGGACCCTATTCTCACTGTCATGCTTCTATGATGCATTGATCTGCTGCTGCCATACATAACTAACATCATTAATATTTCATTAGCCTCAGGCCATGTCCCAGCACCTCTCAGAAAGGCTGTAGTCAGGCCACTACTCAATATTAGCAACACTAAACCAAGAGAACTTGAGCAACTACTGCCCAGTCTTCCTTCTACCATTCCTATCCAAGACATTGGAACGAGTCGTGACAGACCAGCTGAACTCATATATTGAAACTTCAAACTTTGCTTGTAAGTTCGTGTCTGGTTATAGAGATAATAACTCAAAAGAGTCAGCATTGCTTCATGTGTACAAGGACCTACTTAGGATTGCAGACATGGGTAGAGTATCTCTGCTTGTTTTGCTCGATCTTTCGGCAGCTTTTGATACTATCAATCCCCAAGTCCTTCTTGAGCACCTCCCATCTCGCCTGGGCATCAATGGCACTGCTCTGCAATGGTTCAGGTCCTATCTTACTGGGAGACTCCAGAGTATTGATGTGAATGGATAAAAATAATCAGAGGAACCTCTGAAATATTGGGGTACCTCAGGTGTCTGTGCTTGGCCCAGTTCTTTTCACGGTTTATACTCTTCCTCTTGCCGATGTGATTACTAAGCACAATCTAGGCTTTCACTTCTATGCGGATGACACTCAGCTGTGCCTTTGCTTTGATTCCTCCCAGCCCTCTAGCACGTCGAATTCTCTCAATTCCCTTGCTGCATGTATTTATGACATCTGCATATGGATGACAGCAAATTTTCTTAAATTGAATGATGATAGAACGAACTTACAGGTTATGGGCAAACAAGTGTGATTAAGAAATAGGAAAGATTAATGCTCAAAATCGGCTCTGCCAGCATATCTCCTGTTGAATCTGCACGAAATCTAGGTGTCATGTTCCAAAGTGACCTTTCGTTAGACGACCACATTAGTTCCACAATCAAGACTGCCTACTTTCAGCTACATAACCTGGCTAAAATTCGGGCTTGTTTAGACAGGGATGCCACATCTAAAGTGGTCCATGCATTTGTGACATCCCGTCTTGACTTCTGTACCTCACTGCTTGCTGGCCTACCGGCATGTGAGTGAGCCGTAATGGCTCACTAGGTAAGGCGGTTGCTTTTCACGACCTCGGCACGAGGTCGTGAGTTCGAATCCTGCGGTGGGCGATCCTTTATCGCCACTGCAAGCTGTGGTGATAGCCGTAAAGGCTCTTCTGTCGCTTTGCAAAAAGAGGCTGTTAAATCAGCTGGTATTTTTTACGTGCAATCAGGGGCTTACAGATAATGCAAAACTCTGCAGCTAGGCTTGTCTGTCGTGAGCGTCGCAGTTGCCACATCACACCACTTCTCGCCGACCTGCACTGGCTCCCAGTCAAGCTATGCATCGACTTCAAGGTATTGTCGCTCACTTTTAGGTCTCTTCATTCTTTGGCTTCACCCTACCATCAGATCTACTGTCCCACCAGGCTAAGCATCGTTCCACAGCTTTTCGGAATCTAACTGTTTACCTATACCCCGTAGAAACCTCAAATCTTTTGGAGACCATGCCTTTAGTTAGTATGGTCCCAAAGCCTGGAACTCACTCCAGACTTGCGTCACGACATCCCCTGATATGACCACATTTAAAAAGAAATTAAAAACACACCTATTTATCACAGCATTTAGTGGGTCCCTGCTGTTCATCCTTTATATGCTAATGTGTGCTGACACTGTTGCATGCTGCCATTAACCACACTTGCATGCTGACCCTGTGCATGTCATCTCTAACCATTTTATTCATGTTGTTTATCAAGCATTATACCACTCACCATTCGATCGTGTTTCCTATGCAGCAAATGCAAATCACCCAGAAAGAGATTGAGTTCTCTGAGGGCACTTTATCAAGTGCATTATAATTGTTATTATTATAGATGAGCTCATAACAGGTACATATTGGCCACAAAAAAACATGGCTTTGAAATCACATAGCGGAGTCTAAGCAACACAGCACAATTTAAATAATAATAATAATAATAATGTACTTGATAAAGCGCCCTCAGAGAACTTAATCTCTTTCTAGGCGCTTTACATTTGCTGCAAAGGGAAATGCAATTAAATGGTAAGTAAAATCATGCTTGAAAAACAAACAAAATGAATAACATGGTTAGGGGTGACATGCATAGGGTCAGCATGCAAATGTGGTTAGTGGCAGCATGCACAGTGTCAGCACGCATAAGCACGTGAAGGACGAATCACAGGGACCCACTAAATGCTGTGATAAATAGGTGTGTTTTTAAGTTCCTTTTAAATGTGGTCAGGTCAGGGGATGTTCTGACGCAGGTCGGGAGGGAGTTCCAGGCTTTGGGAGATAAATGTAATTATCCATAAACTTCTTTGAAAATATGGCATTAAATAGAACAAAGCTCCGGCATCAGTTATAATTACTATTTAAAGAGTTGATTAAATGTTCAAGCAAATAGCTTCTGTTGAAAAGCTCCACTACATATTTAATGCAAATCTTACAATTGAACAAGCAAGCAATATCTTTAGCTATGTTATGAAAATGATAAAAGGATATCAGTATTCACATTCCAATGTATCATTAGTATCTCTTTATTTTTAGTGTCTAGAACATATTAGTATGTCTAGTGTCTCTGCATTGTTCATTAGAGGCGTGTACCAATTACTGCAGATTCGAAGAGCAGCAATAGCATCTCACCACCAAGTGCCAGTGCTATTCATACGCAAGATAAGACATACTTGGCCATGGCGAGTTATTTTGCAAGTGATGTCGATAGCTCTACGATGGAAATACATAAATAATAGTTATCAAATTCATTTTCAAAAAGCTGGTATTACGACTTAAGAAGTGCACAATGCATACAAAGTCCCGAACGTGCATTCCCAAAGGGAATGGTTATTTTGAATTTGAAAACCCTAGAAATGGGCCAAAAAGAATACTGACATGTCATAGAAGTATAAAGAATCTTTGCTTACATCCAGAATTATACCTACAAATCAGCATCGAAAGCTTACTGCGATATATTTTCTTGAAATAACCACAAACAAATAGACTACTTCTGCAACTACTCCAGTTAACTTGGTTAAAATATTGACATTGAGGTACTCTAAAGAACTGGAGGTGCAGATAAAAGCGTAGATGCTACCGTGGCGATAAACTCTCTGATCTAATATATTTTTCTCAGAGAAAAGGGCAAAGCAAAAAAACTGCTAGATCGCCACAAGATCACGTAAGGATCAAATAAGGTCATGACTTACAGGGTGTGGTTAAGATGGTTAACAGTCGTCATCAGCATTTTTGTTGGCGCATCTATGACCCACTATATTTATATGGATGCTAGACTTAATATTTAATGAGTGATCCTTTCTAGGCAGCTTGTAAAATATTGAATTGGGCCTCGAAATGGTACTGAGACCCGCAAGATATATAAAAAAAGACAAGAGATAGCTATATACAAGTATGTGGCTACATGAAAGTACAAAAAAATTCGGTTTAAAATTACAATCGATAAACTACTGGAACTCTTTTCGTTACTTTATAAGCTTAGTGATATGCTGCTAGGGTAAAGTAAAACCTAGTATTTGATATTCCATATTTTAATAAAGCCCGAGCAAAACGCAGCAAGTTACATGCTTAGTTACATACCCCAAAGTAAAATAAAGGGATGCCCTAAAATGCTTCTATACTGATGATATTGAGCAAAACACTAGCTTCTGTTCACTGCGACACATACTTACACAACAGGTCAGTACATGTTTATTTCTATCTCATGTTATGCCTATGTGTTCTGAATTTTTATCTTATCTGATGATATTGAATTCAATCAAACCTTAAATCTTTCTAATGAGTCAATTCATTAAAGAAAACCAAGTCCACGACTATACATTTTAAGAAGCATAACAATTGTCATCTTCCTGTGTCACATGCTTGTACACTGTGAACACTATATGAACGCTATTTGTAGATTCATTTGTTAATATTAATTTTTCATATAATGCGACCTTTAAGTAATAATTATAAAAATAGAAATAATAAAAAAGGTAATGCACTTGATAAAACACCCCCAGATAACTACATCTGTTAATAGGTGCTTTACAGTTGCTGCAAAGGGAAACTTGATTGAATGGTGAGTAATATCATGCTTGATAAACAACGTGAATAACATGGTTAGGGATGACTTGCACAGGGTCAGCATGCAAGTGTGGTTAGTGGCAGCATGCACAGTGTCAGCGCGCATAAGCACATGAAGGACGGATCACAGGGACCCACTAAAGAATGTGATAAATAGGTGTTTTTAATTTCTTTTTAAATGTGGTCAAATCAGGGGATGTCGTGACGCAAGTCTGGAGTGAGTTCCAGGCTTTGGGAGCATACAAACTAAATGCACGGTCTCCAAAGGATTTGAGGTGTGTACGAGGTATTGGTAAAGTGTTGGGATTCCGAAAAGCTGGTGGTACGATGCTTGGGCTGGTGGGGGCATAGATCTGAGAGATAGGCCAAAGAATGAAGTGACCTAAAAGTAAGTGACAAAACCTTGAAGTCGATTTGTTGCTTGACTGGGAGCCAGTGCAGGTTGGCGAGAAGTGGTGTGATGTGGCAACTGTGACGCTCACGACAGGCAAGCCTAGCTGCCGAGTTTTACGCCAGCTGTAAGCGCCTGATTGCACATGCCGGCAGGCCAGCAGGCAGTGAGTTCCAGAAGTCAAGACGGGATGTCACAAATGCATGGACCAACTTAGACGTCACATCCTTATCTCAACAAGCCCGAGTTTTAGCAATGTTATGTATCTGAAAGTACGCAGACTTGTATGTGGAGCTGATATGGTCGTCTGCAGAGAGGTCACTTTGGAACATGACACCTAGATTTTGAGCTGATTCAACAGGAGATATGCTGGCAGAGCCAATTTTGAGCGTTAGACTTTCCAATTTCTGTATCACACTGGGTTTGCCCATAACTAGTAAGTTAGTTTTATCATCGTTTAGTATAAGAAAATTTGCTGCCGTCCATGTGCGAATGTCATCAATACATGCAGCAAGGGAGTTGGGCAAATTTGAGGTGCTCGAAGGCTGGGAGGGATCAAAGCAAAGGCACATCTGAGTATCATCCGCATAGAAGTGAAAGCCTAGATTGTGCGTGGCAATCACATCAGCAAGAGGGGGAGTATAAACCGTGAAAAAAACCGGACCTAGCACGGAGCCCTGTGGTGAGAGGTACCTCGGATGATCTTTGTTCATTCACATCAATAATCTGGAACCTCCCACTGAGATAGGACCTGAACCATTGCAGAGCAGTGCTAGTGATGCCCAGGCGAGATGAGAGGCGCTCTAGAAGAACTTGGTGATCGATAGTATCAAAAGATGCCTAAAGATCAAGCAAGACAAGCAGAGATACTCTACCCATGCCTGCATTCCTAAGTAGGTCGTTGTACACCCTAAGCAATGCTGATTCTGTGGAGTGATTAGCTCTAAAGCCAGACTGGAACTTACTAGCAAGGTTTGAAGTTTCAATATATGAGTTCAGCTGGTCTGCCACGATCCGTTCCAGTGTCTTTGATAGGAATGGTAGAAGGGGGACTGGGCGGTAGTTGCTCAAGTTCTCTTGATCTAGTGTCGCTTTCTTCAGAAGTGGTCCGACTACAGCTTTGTTTAAAAATGCTGGGACATAACCTGAGGCTAATGACATATTAATGGTGTTAGTTATGCACGGTAGCAGCAGATCAATGCAACGGAGGAGCAGGACAGTGGGAATAAGGTCCAAAGGACTTGTCTTCTTTAATTGGGATATGAACTTCAGGACGAGATCACTAGTGACCTGCTTAAATGTAGACATCGAGGTGCAGCCAGAAATCGGGGGACAGCATTCTAGGGGGAATGCCGTCATCGCAGGGATAGACTTCCTGATCTTGTCTATCGTCCGAACAAAGAATCGAGAGAAGCGATCGGCTAGATCATCACAAAGATTATCAGGTAAGGAGCTAATATGGGAGCGGTTGAGAAGATGGTTGATCGTCGACATCAGCATTTTTGGATTGTGCATCTGTGATTCAACAATGTTTTTATAGAAGCTAGACTTGGCCTTTGCTAGGATCATTTGGTACGACCTACAGCAGTCCTCATATGCCTGTCAATGGACAGTCAGTCCTGATTTTTTGCATACTTTATCAAGCTTGCGCTTAGTAGACCAAGCTAGCTTAATGTCTGTGGTAAAGCATAGGCCGTCTGAGCGAGGGCGCATAGTGCAGTTAGTCAGAGCAGCAAACTCGCCGAGCCTGTCAGCTAGTGTCGTGTTTTAGCTATCTACCAATGATGACAGATCGAAGGGGAACTGAGCAGCAGAGGCAAAGCAGATATTCTCGCGCGGACAGCATCGATGTCGAGGGTCTTGAGATTTTGCAATTCACAGGTAATTTTAGAGGAGGAGGAGGCGGGCACACACTGTAGATTGAAAGAGATCTGCATGTGGTCAGATAAGCAGGATTTGGTAAGTATCGTATTTTTGGCACCCAGTGCATTAAATCAATATTCCAAAGGTGTCGCGATTAGTTAAAAACAATTCCAGAAATTGCTCAACGAGTTATTCTATGGCTGTCAAAACCTTAGTAAACCAACAAACAGAAACATGATTCAATGCTACAGCCCGATAGCTTCTACATCGCTAGGGAGAAAGAATAAATGCAAGTGCACATGGACACACTATTGCACTGGTACATTGGTAATGAGAATATTTTACACAGAAACCCTTTGACATGAAATGCACTCAAAGCTCTTATTCATTCAAGTGTAGATCACAGTAGTTCAAAGTTAATTACTTCGATTTTGCAGCCAAGCAGGTTCATACTGTACTCTAATGAAGAAATCAAAAGCAGTGCTGCACTATGGCTGGCTTTGCTTTCAAGCCAATATTTAGAAACGACTATTTTATTAGATGTTTTTTCAACTTGTATCTTGAATTTCTGAACAATTTTACATGAGATAGTATACTCTGTGGCTAAGCTGCATACCGCCAGCATATCTTTCAAAATACTGCCACTGCTTACAAACGAGGCCAGACACCACTAAATGACCCAACGCAAATCAAGCACCACACAAGGATCTGAACACAAGACTGTACGTACTCCAGTACTCCTGACTTTCAGTCAGTTTCTCCTCTGACTCTCCGGCCTTAACTTCGTGAAGGCCATACCCGGTCAGTTTAAGCATCCATCTACTATCAATGAGGCAGTTAGATGATCTGAGGTTACCATGGTAATGTAGCTCACTGTCATGTAAGAATATCATCCCCTGAAAAAAACTGTAGCCATTCAAAAACAGGGCACATGACAGTCTAAATCTAGCAACACACAGACGCATGTACAATATTATATCCCCTGACCAAACCAACACAAGCGCAGTCCTGGAGATGCACTAATAGCTACCAAAGTTGACTTATGGCCGACATAAATGCAGGTGGTACGATCGAAATACATATTACCCGTAGCCTCTAAATCGGTGCACCAAACGAAGCATCCACTTGAAAGTAGCCCAGCATCACGTGACTGACATGTCGGTGTGTTTATTCCCAACATTTTCTGCTAATTTAATCTGGTAAGGACGAATTAATTTATTTAAGTTTATTTATTTAAATTAAGAAATAATTTAGTGGTACCAGATGACCAGTAATCAAAATTATGTGTGCAATTATCAAGACATGCATTGGTAAAACAAGATACAAACTGTTTTTTTTTCAGACTGCACATTTAATGTTCCACGATGTTTCATTTCAGTCGGTGACTTATTAATTCTAAGCTGAGTGGAAATGGCTATGACAAGCAGGATGAAGCTGGACTAACGAACGGTTGCTGTTTGCCATTTGTTTTGCTGAGTTGTAAGTGTTTATTTGTGTGCAATAGCACTCTTGGACAACAGCAACTGTTCACGTGCCAACGAATACACATTTAAAAAATCACCCTCTTGCTAAATGGCATAGCAGCTGGAACATACAACCTATTATTTTATTTATTAAAACAAGTTCATGACCACGAATCTTATGAAATTCCTGTGGTGCATTGCAATGCAGGTCTGAGTGTCCGACGGGTGAGCCGGATAAGGACTCAAACCTCGACTTTGCTTATGAGATACTGGCACCTTACCTTCGGTCTCTTCCTGTTGTTGAATTTTGTCGTAAATAAAGCGTGAGGTG
Source organism: Cristatella mucedo (assembly GCA_009760855.2). Taxonomy (NCBI): domain Eukaryota; kingdom Metazoa; phylum Bryozoa; class Phylactolaemata; family Cristatellidae; genus Cristatella; species Cristatella mucedo. The sequence continues at coordinate 4,844,705 of WPIO01000019.1, read as the reverse complement.
AGCTTTGATAGCATGACACTACTAATCTACTGCTTTGGTCTCTAACTGTTGTAAGGCTTGTATTTGTCATATGCGACACTTATGGTAAGTTTAGGCAGTGCGGCACTGAGCGGCTTCCTTCATTCTTTGTCTTTTTCGTTAATGTCTGCAATAGTTACCAATATATTTTCCTTGTGTTTTTTCTAATGTACCAGGTCAATATCTATGAAAGATTCTTCCGTCCATAATGGCTGGCAAAACCACAGGTTGTATACAGAAATCATCAAGTCAATCAATCATCATCAAGAAATCAAGAAGTCATTTGAAGCTCTTCGGACGCATCCGAGTTAATAGCCCTTTAAAGCTCTCCGAGCTAATATTACCTTAAGTTTGGGCGTCTTCAAAGGAACATATAGTTGGAAATTTGTAGATTTCCTTACAAAATACTTTTGCGACTTCCTCCTTCCGTTTACAGGACTCGGCGATGGTATAATAAGGGTTGATATACACGTATGCATTACCACTGATATATTGTACGCACTATTCCGAATCAATGTATGCACATAAAACATGTCGACATTAACATTTACTGACAATATGCTCAGCACCTCTCAAACCTAAGAATAATGTAGTAAAGGCATTTATTCACGTCGGTAAATGATATATGCTCCATCATTTTTATGCAGTTAATCGGTACTGAAGCCCCTCTCTGTAAGCATACTCTACATTGGAGGATTCTCTCTACTTATAAGAGAGGTTATGTGCTTACAAAAGGTAGTCTTGTGACCTGCAATGATCTCGTATGATTCGGGTAGTCATGTGATTCGCACACCAAGCCCAGTTTTGTTGCTTTCCTATTAGCTCTTAAATGAAGAAACACGTTCACCAATAACCAGAGGAAGAGGATATGCCTATATGCATCTTTGTTGTAAAAGAGCTGTAGCCAGGTTTTTACGATATCTTGAATTGCTATAGAAAATATTAACCTTCCAGGTGCAACTTTCCAGATTTAATTGTAATGATATTATGTTACGGAGGCATGACAATGAAACTTACCCAACTTTACATATAATATTTTATAAATTGTACCAGTTGCTTGTATGACTCCCGATAAGCTAACACCTGTCAGGTTTTTATAGCTAAAAGACCCACATGAGCATGCTATAGAAAACAGCAATAGAATAGCTAAATGTGGATCACTCTACATAGCCACTACTCTTGAGTCTAGAGGTGGCTGACCCAGTGCATGTAACCCCTAACCATGTTATTCATTTTGTTTGTTTTTCAAGCATGATTTTACTTACTATTCTATTGCGTATCACTTTGCAGCAAATGTAAAGCGCCTAGAAAGAGATTAAGTTCTCTGAGGGCGCTTTATCAAGTGCAATATTATTATTATTATTATTATTAAGTAAAACACCACAACCTGTTAATTTAAATATGGGTTTTGCAAGCCCCACACATTGAGGAGACATGGCAGAGTACTGTGAGTCTATATGGTACCCGACGAAACTGCCCGGAATAGGCAATACATAGATTAGGTTCAATGATCATACATGACATGCTAGCGCTGCCTGTTTCGGGCGAAGGATGCTCAAGTAGTCATGAGTTGAGTTTCCTTCCCTTTCAACATCCTTCAGTTAGCCCCCGTCGGGGTGGGGGAGTAGTGCAACGAGCTGGCTGCCTAGTAGCGGGTCTGAATCGTCTCTCGAACTGCAAGTGCAAACGAATAGACAACTATTCGTTAGGCTCGGCACGTTTCTTAGCTTATAGACATTTGCCGTTGTACAGAGAACATTAGATGGGGCTTAGAAGAGAGTACCATGAGGGCATCTGGACATGGTTCCCCTAGGTCAAAGGTCCTAGGTCCCAGCCGGTGTTAAAGCAACCAGCAGAGCCTTACATGCAAAGCAGCAGGTTATTTACTGGCCTGGCTAACAACTAAGACTAGAGGAAGAAAAATATCGAGCTAGCAGGCGACCTCTGGGAGACTTAGGTTTCACGTGATGCCAGGAGCCTGGCTTCTTTGCCTGCTGTTTTCAGTACTTCAAATAATGATGGACAATAACTTCATGTGCAAAATAAATTGGTAGAGAACACGATTAATGCATGCTCAGTATTTTTGTATCGGTAAGACTCCGGTAATCGGTAAGTTATCCATTGTTTCCAACTATCAATTGTTGAATTTGCTTAATTTTAAAATGCAATTTCTTCCAATAAGCCACCAATTAACACGGTGCTTGCAACAGACACTCTATTTAGTCCTTATATAGTTAATTTAGGAGAGCTTCAGCAGCTACGATATCATCGTGCAGTCAGAGCAATATATACAGTATAAAAAAGACAAATGGCTTGCTTTACCTAGCTGCCAGCTTGATACATTGACCAAAGGAGCTGGTTTGGTCCAGCGGTTTAGGGGCTCGCCCTGACCAAAATCTGGCTGAAGTCGTGGGCTCGAGTCCCAAGGCATACGTGAAGTGCCTGAATAGAGATTTAAGGTCTCTTGGAGTGCTATACAAATGAACTATATTATTATTACTACTATAATATTAAAGAGTAACAAAGTACTAGTGCTATCACAGCCTGAATGCAGTGCTCCTTGACTGCTTCGCAGATCATCTCTCCGTGTGCCTTCTCAAGCCGAACACTAGCACCCTCACTTAATCTCTTTCTAGGCACTTTACCCATGCTGTGAATTAAATTTTTGCCAACTGAATTGTGGATGCTACAGTAAGATCACTTCCAGAATAAAACAGTTCAGCCGTTTTCAAATATTGCTGGGTATGCTACCCTGGCTAGCCAGCATCCTAACTGGCTCAGTTCAAAATCGCTGGCTGAGCTGCCACTAGCAAGTTCTCGTTCAAGCAGGTGTCGTTCCAGAGTGACTTGAGCTCCCACTGCTTTGATTTTGATAAGTCAGGCAGCCACGGAGCTAAGGCAAAACAAGTCAGATTGATGGAACAGGTGTTTCCGGCTCTTCTATACCAGCCCAGGCAACAGATGCTTCCTCGATGAGCAGACAGAAGAGATTTCACGAGGGGGCAGACATTTAAGAGGTCACGCCTACGACAGCTAGCACGAGAGGCTAAAGGTCAGGCAGACATTCGGAAGCAGCCACTATTCAGCTTTTGTTTGCTTCGGAACAGAGTCAAAGAGCAAGCTGATGCACGAGCTGCTGCTAACACGAGCTGCTGCGAACATCGGCAGCACTTGGAAGACACTCACCTTGATGATGTCGTTGATCAGAGAGTTGATAAACATATTATCTAGCTTGACCTCCGGATTCTGAAGAACATCCTTTGGAAAAAAGGTGAGACGTTATTTTCCATTTGCAACAGGCGTTCAGCTATGAAAACACGAGGCTGTATTCCATAACATACTTTGCATGTTCTTTAATCCAAAGCAGGATCAATAATGCTTTGCAGCTTGATTATTTGCATCTTGCCTATACTATCTACACGCGATCTAAATATTCGTCAGCACGAACAGCAAAATTGTCTACTCAGCTTCCATGTTTGCTTAAAAATGTGTAGGGCTGCAGTAAAAAACGAGATAGTGCTTTTTTTTATAAAATGCATGATGGACCACACAGTTTTGTCAATTTCTAATACATGCATTGCCCAAGCTGTTTTGCCTCTGTAGGCGCCTTCATTGCTTGTGTGAAACTGAGCATGAATGATGCAGAAAAATTGTGTAACCCATTAAACCAAAGTTATAGCTAAGGATTCAGGCTTTTTTTGCTATGTGTGATGAGTATCGATGCCTTTACTACCGACTGACTCCCCGATGCATCGATGTTATGGTGATGCTTTAAAGGACAGAACAACTCAAGAAGGTGATGCATTTCCTTGGTAACATTTTATCACACATGATCTGGTCAGGGGTCTAACAATCTGACGGCACCCATAAGCACATAAGAGTTTCAGGCAGCCTATATATAGAAGTAGAAAACTGCCCAACAATGGGTGCTATGTCACGAATAGCTGCCATGCTAAACCGAAGGAGCTCAGGAAAATGCCTAGTGTTTGAATGAAAAACACTATTTAAAAAGTGCCAGTGTCTGCACAGCTGTGTGATAAAGAAATGCTCCACTAGGCCGAGCCACATAAGAAGCATTCCAAATCAGATAGCATCTTCAGCACTTGAGCAAAGTAGTATGCCGAAGAGTCTTCATTCTATTTACTTGCAAAACACTGTGCTCATTAGCCTGCTTTTTGGAGGTCAACATGCAACTTATACTGAAGTGAAAGACCTGGTGCATCAGAGATTGCAGTGCCTGACGACGGTTCTTTTCCTCGGTGTCATATTTCCTACTACCGAAGCAGCACTATCGGCTAGGAATACGATCGGCCCAGGGGAAGTGCTCAATAAGCTCAGTTTTGACCCGCGTTTACTTCCGAAATAAATCAAATGATCCCAGAGTGAAGTGAAAACAGGTTATGAAATGCACGACTTTGAGTTTGCCTACTAGCTGCAGGCCCAGTTCAGGAGCAGCCTCGAAGAATGCCTTAATTGAGATGGGGGGGGGCAAAGGTCATGCTCAGGCAGATGGGTAAGGGTAAGCATGCTCTCCTCAAGGTAGCTAGCTGAGGCTTGCATAGCTGGCTCTTGCTCCACAACATGCAAATACTATCACAGGTCGAGGTTTGCTACCTGCAAGATCAGATTTTATCAGTGGTAGGCAATACGTACGAGCAGGCTACCCTTGGTGCAGTATTCCAAGACTATAAAGATGTTGCCGGGCTCCACGCAAGCTCCAACAAAAGCTGCCAGATTGTCGTGGCGAACGTCTCGCATCTACAAATAATCCAATTAAATGTAAATTAAAAAATAAATGTGAGTTAATTAAGGGGTCCACATTGTTTATTACATTGAACAGTTAGCCATGTGATCTGCTGACGTGCTTGTGAACTCTCACTATCCTGTTAGAACAGAGCTGGTAAATGCTGAATCAACTTTCCCTGGCTTTGATGCAAAAACCCAATTTAGATATTACCTAACCAAATACCAAGTGATTTTTCATTCTGAATTCAAAACGATACTTAATGCAGTCTCAAGCTATTATCAGTACTGATGGAGCAGTTGAATGATTCAGTAGCCACATTTATATAGTGGTACAAGAGTACTAACAGCAGTAATCCCTCACTGGCATTGGGCTAGAAAGGAACACTGGCATGTGCGTCTTTTAAGAAGTACTGTGGGCAATTGCTTGATTGTTGGTCCGGTCTTCCCAGTCTTTTTTATATTTACCCTGAAGAGAATTGCAATAATCTATACACAATCTTACAAACGTACGAGCTAGTTTGGACTCATACTCTTGTCTAAGTAGGCCTTAATTTTGGCACAATACTCCTCTGCTGGAAGTCTGCCGACTTGCTAGTGGCCTACAGGTTAGCTGCCTACTTTTTTTTTGGCTTTTGGCTTTCTTTAGAATTCTTTCAAGACGATTACTTGGCAAGTGGCAATAGCTATTAGAGCCAGACAAACTGACAATTTTGACCCAGCTAACAATTTGCTGTATGAGCTTGGTCCTGCCATATAATTTGGTCGCTTCAGGATAGTCTAATTTCCTCTAGCAGGCCAGGTGCTTGTCAGCTGCCGTCTAGCATTCCTGGCCGATTTAATAATTTAACCTAGAGCTACTTACTAGATACCTGAATTGGCTAGTAACATGAGATAATGCACAAAGTAGAATACATCCCATCCACGAAACCATGTGTCACCCTGAGGGCCGACGTTTTCTTCGAATTTTCGCGTTAAGCTAGTGGCAAGACGGCCACCATGCAAACAGTGATTTAGTACTAACTCTGAAGCTAAACCACCATACTGAACCTTGGAAAATAAGGCTTGATTACCCGAAAAAAATTCCTAAACAAGCATGCTGACCCTGTGCATGTCACCACTAACCATGTTATTCTTGTTGTTTATTGAGCGTGCAGGCACTAACCATTCAATCGTATTTCCTTTGCAGCAAATGTAAAGCGCCTAGAAAGAGATTGAGTTCTCTGAGGGCGCTATATCAAATGTATTATTATTATTATTTACACCTGCTAAACCCAAAACATAGGATATGAAGCTCGAGAACCTTTCCCCTGGGATAAGACCTAGTTAATGATGATGCAAAAGTCTCACTAGAAAATGCCAATTACTTGTTAATAAAGTGCCAGGTCAAGGCTATCCTCACATAGGCCTGATCTGCTTCAGTCGTAAGCATAACAGCACGGACCAAGCCTAGCCACTCTGGACCTAGAAACATCTATGTAAGTTGTAAGCCATGCTGCAGATGTCAGGCATTTAACAGTAAGTTTACCGACGGCCTACCTGGCTTCAGGCACTTAAAAAAAGAGGCAACACCTAGACTGTATATGGCTAGTAAATGATAATGCAGTAAGTTGGCACTGTTTACCGGTTACTTCCATGCATGTGAATATGTGCAATATATGTGCATATATTATATAATGCACATATGTGTGCACAAACTAACTACTCCGATTTTATGCTATTGCATTATATTCGTGACATTTGATCTGCTTTGATGACACGTTTTCTACTTCAGGTATCTATGTGACAAGGCAGACATCGACGGTCAACTTCTTGATCGGTTTTCTCCAAGTCATTCACTGCTCGAGTTTCTACTCAAAATTTGACCATCGATGCACTTTTAATGCCAATGCCACATAGGAGCTTGAAATTGGTCACAGCAAATGCACAACAAAGCCTGCTCGTCATCGACTCAACCTCAAGTCGTGCAAGTTTGGCTATAAGGAGGCCAACGCCAAACCACTAGGCCCATTCTGAAGAGCAAAAAAATATCACAGCTGTCAGACGTTATGAATTTCCTGCTACCATAGCAATACGGTGCAGAATGCTCTGTCAGGCAGAAGTGGTGTCAGGGCATCCCAAATCATCCAGCAGACGCAATCAATCGTTGCCACGAAGCACGCTTAAGGTTTGCATGTCAGACATGAAAGTACTACCTAGCCTCTGGAGCTGGATGCCGGCCGGGAACCTGACCTTTCGGTATAGTTAAGCAATAGTCAGAAAGCAAAATTAGTTCGAATAATCCCTGCACTAGATCTGCTGTGAAGATACAGGCACACCATTCACCAAGTCACACCCATTATGTTGTTTTTCTCATCAAGTTAAAGCAAATGATGCAGCACATGTCTCCCCAGCACAGAAGTCACAGCTACTCCCTCCTTTTGATGGGTCAATACAATCTTCCTATCGTTTGCACTATTATTGTGTAGCTCTCGAGCAAAGATCTCGAACTGCATTCACTATGTGAAGATAATATAATACTTACTAAACCAAACTGTAAGACTTAATACTTACCATATTAAAGCTTGCAACATATATATATAGAGAGAGAGAGACAATTCATAAGCTATACTATGTAGTTTTATTAAGAATGTGGTTCAGCTGTGGGAAGCCAAACCAAGCAAGTTCAAACGAAATGTTCTCCATAGCGACCGAATGGGAGAACGGTGAGTCCGAAAACACACACTGCTACTTTCTTCTAGTTTGCATTTCGCCTGTCATCGTCAGCATTTGTACTTGCAGATTGTTTTTGTTCATGCCTCAGCACCCGTGTCTGTCCTTGTAATTTCACTTTCTGATCCGGTTTTCCTTGAAATTTAACTCGTCTGTGCATTTCAGGCTGTATGTGGCTTCACACCACAAAACATATATTGACTTGCAGTTGTGCAAATAGTCGTTACGGTATGTGAATGCATGCGTGGAAATATATCAAAGTGCATGTATGAACTCGTGCGCTATAATAACTGCATGCTCACAACAGGCGCGTGCGAGTGTGCATGCTCTCGTGCTTGGGGCATTGGTGCAGTCTGTATGTGTGCTTTTTCTTGGATTTGCTTGTGCATGCATGCTCTTACGTATGTGTGTGCATGCGAGTGTGTGCACGCACGTGTGTGCGCATGACTTGAGCGTACATGTGTAAGATACTTGCACGTGAGTGCTAGCGAGTGTATGCATTATGTACTGTATCGAGCTCGAGTTTACCCATTTACCACGTTTTGAAAAAGTGGGTTAACGTTAGAGCATACTATAGTCATTCTAAGCCACGTGGAGCTGTACATGTTCTCGACTGTGCTTGCAGAACTTTCATGCACACCATGCATCGCTTAGCTGACTTGGGAAAACTCCTCAGCAAAATAAGAAGATGAGAGTAGCCTTTGGGCTTCTTCTTCATCGACCGCCAATAAAAAATGCTGAACAGCTCCAAGTGTTTGAATGTTATACATACACACACACACACACACACACACACACACACACACACACACGCACACACACACACACACACACACCCTGAGTCTGGTTAACAGGTAACTTCATTCGCTAGCACCACCGGTATATGTATCCGACCTCCTTGCTACTTCAATGGTCTCTCCCACCATGCTCTCATCAGCATTTGGTCATCTCAACTTCCTTCGGCGCATTAAATGGAAATTGTTTCCTGACTAAGCCTTCAGCTCGCATGCACCAAAGTCTGAATCTTGCTACTTGCTAGGTTCACTACCTATGCTGACTTTTTACCATGTGAGTATCAGCTCAAGAAGCATCTGTTCCGGTCAGCTTTCTCTTTGGCTCCGTGAACTTGTCTTTTTTTATTTTAGTGTCCTTTTTGTGCGTACCTGTGCATGATTCAGTGGTCACTACTGGCCATAGATATTACTAATGGGGGTAATGAGTGTCTTTATGAAGCTTTAGCATGATGGTCTAAGCATAATACTTGTTTGCTTTTGCAAGCTCGATTCCGAGCATGACACTAACCCTTGGATACTGATTCTCTAGCAGCAGGATGTGAAGCGCCTGGATAGAGAACAAATTCTCTTAGGGTGCTATGCAAACAAATTATTATTTTCATATACCTGCATGCATATATTTATAAATATCATAGATGCATCGAGTTCTACACATGCCTAGATTTAACTGCGTATATAACAGCTCAGACATTGCTGGATAATGTTCCCAGGCTGTTCTGGCATGCCGGCAAATGACTGAAAAATTTGTATAGTTCCTGATTGGTTGGCCTTTTCTAAACTGGGCCGTGGAATAGAACTAGCATGAATGCCATGCCATTTGTGACATCGAGCCTGCCATGCATGATATAGGGCGAAAACTTTTTGCTGACGGGCAAGGCAACGTCACAAGAGCTTTGCAGTCTTGAAAATGGAGGAAACGATTGTGCACATTCTCTAAAATATCTCTTATTATCAACCCCGGGTCTTCGGATAGGTGCCTACTCTTACTCCCATTTATGGGATTTGTGATGCTACATCGGTCCTTCATCTTCTGTATGGATTAAGATGAAGTCATTTGCGAAGTACGACAGATCTCTGCCTCTATCGAACGTCACAACACCATTAACTGCTACTCCCAAGCAGAAATCAGCAAGATCAGTGCTTGGTAGTTGCCACAATTTTGGTCATTGAGACATCGACATAGAGCATTCATTTCTGAAGCAGTCGGATTATCAAATAGTTAAGTTATGTTCAAATTTGGTTTGCACTGCACTTGATAACAGAGATGGTTGCAAAAAACAGGTTTTACACAACCAGTTAAATATTCACTTGATATCCAACAACAGACGATTGAAATTTTCAGCAACTCATCACAGATCAGTTGACATTAAGCTGTAAAGCAGGTTGTTTACCTTTATAGAAATAAATAAAAAGGGTAGTTATACAGAAAATTGTTGTTTTACACAAAAGAATAAAGGCTAGTCATTGTACGTGCTAGCTAGTATTTGGACTAAGCCATTGATTAGCTTACTGGGCCATTAAATTGATTTGCAAAGGGGCCTTACTTGAGAGCATGCATGATGCATAATATCGCAGCACTGAGGTAATAAGAAAGATAATAAGTATTGTGATATGGGTGGCCTTTCTTGGTAAGTCTGTATGATCCTAAGCAGACAACTTATTCAGAAACATAATGTAAGTAACCTAGCAGTCCAGGCATTTTAAAATTCAAAAACATAATCACCATTCAAGTGCTCAGACTTTTTGAATGTAAACAGAATTTACCACTTAAGACCCACACATGTTAGTAATGAATAGGATTTTTGTAGAGGTGCATAATCATTAGCCACATGGTGGCTAATTATAGTTTGTGAAGCCCTTCAAGGGTGCTTAAGTAAAACCAAGAAATTACTATACAAAGTTCTTTAAGAGTAGTTCCCAAGATAATAATCCTGCAGGAATATAGACTTCCTTTAGCTGATTTTGTTCGACCTTGCTTTGGTTCAGCAAATTTTATTAATTTGTTAGTATTACATAACTAAAAAACACTTGCATTGATAAAGATGAGATAAGGAATCTTTATAGGAGTACAAACATTATGCAATTTGCCATGGAAAAATCAACGGCCATAAGCATTGCTAAAAATTGGTTGGGCATTCTGAACGTATACTACACCAACATCGATGGTAGCTGACAGATATCACTGAACTAAAAGCAAAATATAGTGAACAACATCTAACAGCCATCCAAATACTTAATAATTTCAGCTCCTTCTGAATGTTCCTTGTGATAACAATGGAATTTTTTCTAATCTTCTTGAGAGCAACGGTTAGTCCCTTGTAGGTTGCGGGCTGGACACCAGCCCGACTTGTTCCATTGGAGGCCACCAGTGAGTTCATGCTTGAGAAACTGGTTTCGCCAATCGATCCTCCGTCTTTTATGAGTGATGCAAGCTGTAAATATGAATATAGTCGGGCAGGGAAAAATGGCAAAACTACTCTGCTCAAATTATAAATTGCAACCGCAGCTTTTTCATCTCGAAGATGTAGTTTGAACGAAATGGCACAGACCAAGCGACATAGCATTGGAAGATCAGTCACGTGAGTATACCATCTGGTTCTATTACCCTTGATGTAAAAGGTTTTAATATAGAGCAAATAAGCTTTCCATTTGATATTCAATCGGGAGAACGTTTTAACCAAAGAAAGCATTTTTACACTGTCTCCTCGGCAGTTTTCTAGAAAAAACAGTTCTGCCAGAGCGCCAGGACTTTGTGGATCCTGCACACATGAACACATTACATAGGTTTAGAGATATAGCCCTAACCATTAGGCGATTAGTATTTGCCAAGGGCGAATACATGAAAACGTGATTGTCAACAGTGCCGTCACATATTTCAGCCGGGTCAACAAGTTAGGTATGGTATCCTATCACTAGATGAATATGATAATGTCAAATTGTGCAGAAGTCAAATAGGTTGGCCATTGTTGATACTGTTTGCAAGCAATGGCTCATTTGCCATTCAGACCTGTCTAATAAGAGGTAAAAAATCCATGCTGATAGCCGAGATCCGGCACATTTATTGGTATGTACAAAACATACCATAGATAGTTCATGGCTTATATTCAGTATGAGTGCTTTCCATGAATACCATTCCAAGGTAATATGAGTATCAAATGGTTTAATCCTTACTGGACACCTACATCCAGACAGATGGATTTTGCATACAAAAATGGATCGCTTTAACCCGCAATGAATATTCAACGAGTTCACGGAAAGAACTAAAACCAAACAAACTAAAAGTGACCCTATTTTATGCCAGATGATGCTCCTTAGGCCGTTCTTGCACAATCATCGCCTATTCAACAATGCAATGAATCCACGAAAGCGATGCTGTTTTGCATGCATCTATCAACTGAATGATGAGACGCTTGAATTATATCATGGAAAATGGTGCCGGCGGTGCATATGTGTCGAGCTATACACAGCTAAATCAAAAAAGAAATCATTAAACTTTTATAAGTGGGAAAATGGGTGCTTTTCTAAGTAAAATATGTTCTAAAGCAGAAGTCAATAGCCAACCCTTACTGCTACTTACTTCTGTGGATGATTGATTACCAATTGACAAAACATTAGGATTCACAATTCCTATTTTGAATATGCATTCCAATAATATTGCCTTTTATATGCTGTCCTAAGCGAACCATATCTCCAACCAGGCGCTTTAAAGCTCAATGCAAGAAAAGAAAAACCAAGAGTCACTGAAAAGCATGGCATTGTGCTTAGACAAGCATTCGCAATCACACAAGTAGCATGTTTAGACAAGCATGCACAAAGCACATAAGTAGACATTCGGGGCCACCGATTAGTATGACCCTGGTCAGTAACATGCACAAAATCACGCAAAGGTAAACATGCAAAGTAAACATGGGCAAACAATTTTAAATTAACTAGAGCACGGAAAGCTAAGCAGAAAAGATGCTTCTTTAGATGAAATTTCATTATGTAAAATTGATGCAGTTGGTACAGAAGCCAGAAACAAGTTCCGGATTGTTGGTGCATACGAACTGGAGCCCGATTAACATAAGATTTCAGTTTAGTGCACATGCATCACGAACTGCTACCTGAAAGTACATACTTTAAACGGCTTGTTTTCTGCTGAGTACCGGATAGTTCAGAAATATCTAATTAAAACTGTTTAATTTTCCTGGCTAGTGCTCGGCCTATTGGAATGTGAACTCAGTTGCAGCATGCCACTCCGGCACCAACTTCTCATGTGGTCAAGATGAGCAGGCGTCTAGCACAGGATACCATGCAAGTTTGGCCAATCAGTCCAACGACGTGGTTCTCCCCATGTTACCACACAAGAAAAATGCCTTAGCAGAGCTTATATAGGCTTCTCAAAATTCCAACATGTTGTATGCAGTCGAGCAGCCTTAGCCATATGGGCTCCAAACCAACCAATCTGTCATTATCTAGTGCCAGTTTTTTGGGGGAGTAGACCAGAACAATGACTGATCTCGGGTTGATAGTTAGCCACTTATGCTACTCAATCTGGAGTAGGTGGATCAAATATGAGGTATGAAAGTAAAAAATTAAATTAAAGAATAGCTGATTTAACAGCCTCCTTTATATAACAGCAAAGAGCCTTAACGGCTATGTCTACCACTTGTTGGTAACTACTCATAGTGAGACTCGAACCCACGATCTAGTTTGTGAAATAGAGGCGCCCTACCCCTTGTCAAATCTATCAGGTTATGTTATAGATATTTTTATATCAGGGCGGTTATGCTATTTTCTGCTATTCTTTTAAACATTTTTTCTGAAATTTTGTTCGTACCTGATTTCGTTATCCTCTACAGAAGTGACTGACTGTATCCTAGGATACAAAGTGGCTATGACTGAATTCTGAAACACGCCAAGTCAGTTTTAAAAGCTTGCTTTACTTTTTAAACATAGCAGAGACTTACAATTAGCAGTAGTTCCAGCATTCTGGAATTAGAATTTCTAGCAGACAGCTGTTGCTGCAATTGCTCACAGAAACTGCACATAAATATTCCAGAAACATGTAGGCCTGACAAATTCCACCAGTTGGTTCTCTTGCGATTAACCGAATGGATGACATCGAGCTCTAACTATGGCATATTATTACTATTATTGGCTATTCTACTTTACGTTTGTAGTGAATTCGGCAGCCAAATCCAAGCAGAAGCCAGCAAGTAAATACATCCTTGCACTGATAGAACAAATTGCAATATATATAAAACTTACAATGGCACACATTTTCAGATCACTCATCAATACCTACACATGCATATAATCAAACCAGATGCCTATGCAATCGTCATTTACACCAACGAACTAACACTGCAAAGCAATGGCATTCTGTACAACACAAGTAAAAAGGATGCATCTGCACATCTGCTCTGCTCGTCTTTTCTCGAAACAGGTTCATTGAAATAATTAGCTGCGTGTCGTTTCTTCGATCACCACCTTGTCTTCTAAATAACTTACTCTGTTCATTCTAATTCCGGCAGAGCTGTGAGCATCCTGATTGATATCTTTGTAGCTTATACGCCAAATTAAGCTTCTCAGGTCTTCTTCATATAGCTTTCGCCTTAAAGATACAAAAAGCCAAGAGAGCGATTTAGAAAGCACTAAGATAAGTTGAGGTATCGATTTTCCGAAAAAGTTCACTAGACTGTGATAAAAATAAGTAAATATTTTTACCTGAAAAATCAGGGCAAAGATAAGCTTACATTGAAGAGGAACAAGGAAATGTAAATTCAATCGATTAAGATCCGTCAAGACGATTAGTTAGAGCCTAACTGACAAACTGAGAAATAAAGCAACGTGCAGTGAAGTTACAACTGAATCTATGATTTATATCTGCAATGCTGAATCCAACAGAATGATATGGCTCTATTATTGGTTTCAAGTAATGTAGGGTTAATGAAAAAAGAACATCTGGATACTGCAAGCAATGATTGCACACAGAAGCATCCAAAAACATGGAGATGGCTTTTAGGCAAAAAATAGTAATAATCATAATGATAATTTTCAATAGCACTCCAAGAGAAGCAAATCTCTTTCTAGGCACTTGACATATGCTGGAAAGGAAGTATGTCAACTTATAGGCTACAACAGGCACAGTAACATAATTTGTACATGCCTAAAAACACATAGGAAGTATACACTGACAGACTAAATGCTATGACGAACCGGAGGTTTTTTGCTGTTTTTTAAACATCTTCAAATCAGGGGATGTCATGATATCAACCAGTAGTAAGTTCCAGACTTTGAGAGCGTAGTGACCCAAGGCACGTTCTCCAAATGATTTTAAGTCGGTTACAGGCATAGCAAGATGATTAAAGTCAAAAGGGTAGGAGCTACTGTAGTGTCTTGCCACGTGGAAAGGCTTTTTAGATGAGTGACTGCTAGGTGGTTTGGTGGATTTATAGTTCACGGAACTGCTTTAGGTTTACAGTCGGGCGGTTTATGGCTTTTCATATTTTTCATGTCCCAATAATTACTAATAAAAAAGAGCAATTGACCTTCCCATCTTTGCAGCTCAGTCACTAAAGTAAGAGAAACTAAGCACCTACAATTCGACCACAGATGCCTACTGCTCCAGCAGCATGCACAACAAGTGGTGCTTGCTGAAGCAGCACAGTGGCTGTCTATGCCGGCTTCTCCTTTTCAAGCTCAAAAGGAGTCGTCGTCACTGCTAAGAAAAACCCATCAGTTGATGCACAAGGCAGCTGTGTAAAACACATAGCAAGTTGTTCCAGGCAGCTTATAATTCACTTTCAAGCAGCCTCTGATATCAGGGTCACGCGACATTCTAAGAAACAGCCACCACACAAGCCTGAGAGTGCCAAAGAGGATTAAATGGCCATGGCTGACGTCATGAATGACGTGCACATACAGATACCCAGGTACTCTTTCGAAATACAAAAGTGGCTTCTAAAGGTGATTTACAGGTGTACACAGCACTGTAAAAAAAATTACAGGTGTGCTGGTGTTAGGCATGAGCAAGAAAGAGAATGAATAGATTTATTAGGTCTTGACAAAGACATGTAGTAATGTCAGTGCAATATGGATGGTTCAAGTTATTGACGGTCTTGTTAGATCGGTGAAGCCTGTAAGTTGACAACACCTTCAATGAACACCGATGCATGTACACAATGGCTTATACATATAGAATATCCTCGGTGAACAAAGTTAGTTGAGGTACACCAAGCCACAACTTGTGCTGGTCTCCCATGACAACGAATTGTATTGCAAGAAGCGAATAAGAGTATACCAATCATAATACAGAGAAGATGCCAGAGTTGTCACATTTTTTGGGGATCCTCACATATTATTGTTCTAATAGTCACAAGCAAAGAATGGTATAGCAAAGTGAGACAATTCAATTATGGCCTTTACATACGTTGTGAATTATGTTGCCCACATCCAGACTTTGATTCCTACTTGTGGTACAATACTATGCACAACATAAATGTGCTACAGACCAGTCACAAGTGTTGTTGTATCAAAGTTAATCAACACCATCTCATGTTTCACAAGGATAATGACATGCATTAAAAAATGTTCGACTTTACCCAGAAAAATATTGTTTAGTTGGTAGTCATCGTTTTTCATGAGGTCATTAATAATGGTTCAATACCATAAGAGCCACTGCTTGTAAGTATGGAACCTGTGTGTCGGCTGGCCGATTTGAATCGCAAAAAATTGAGTCGGTTCCAGCAAGAACTTAGCATCTCTCTCGATTACAGGTCGTGTGACACATGTTCTCCCTAGGCTAGACTAGACAACAACAACAAACATGGTGCCAAAACATTTTGCATTATTTTAAGACACTCAAAGAGGCCTTAAGCAGATCTCGAGGTGTTGATAAGGAGCTGTATTCAACAGAATTCTTGCACTGAGTGCATATTACCTGCTGCTATTATCAACACTCTGGTTGGTGGCAAAATACAATTTTCCAAGCAGTTTGGACAAAAGAAATGTAATGACTTACAATAAAGAGTAGCTGAAATTTCTAGGAGTAACACCGGGCCCACATTGGTGGCAACCAGAGACAATGCTCTGGTGTAGATCAATCGTGACTTAATTCACATGTAGACCACAGTCTTTCAGTGAGGAGGTCCATTGGTGCTATGAAAATTGTACTGCATAGGCTTATGGATCAATGCATCTTAAAGCATACCATCCTTACCAGAAGAAATACCATGGCAGTCTAGACGATACAGCACAATCATAGAATCTGTGACAAATTTGCTGTATACAGCCGACAGTTAGCTCGATGTTTGACAGACATGGCAACACATTTCCAAAAACACTAACCCCCGACTAATGCCAGAAATTAACTGATGAAATTACCTAAGCTAGCTATCCAACTGATATGCTTCTTATTCAATAAAGGTAAAGAGCCTATAAAGAGATTTGGTTATCTTTGGGAGTTATATTCATGTTTTATTATTATTATTATTATTATCATTATTACTAGACTAGGGTATCGTGATGTCATGATCCACATTAATAATGTATAAATTACGTATAAGCGTGGCAAGGCTTGGGTGAGCATATACATGTTTGGTATTCGGCAAGCAACGAGTGCATTTTAAGGCTAAGTCTGTGCACGCAGCTATGTTTCCATGGACTTACCTGTGCACAGCCAGCGCTATAATTGCCGATAGCAGTAGAAGACCTGCAATCGCCCCGACGGACACTTGCCATATTGGTACTAAGACAGAAAACAACGCAAGCCAATCATTGGAGCAACAATACTACAAAACAATGCACAAGAGAAGGCATGGGAAGAAATACTGTAATTTTACGAGTATAAGTCGCACCCAAGTATAAGTCGCACCCTAAATTCACGCATAATAATAATAATAATTCACTTGATAAAGCGCCCTCAGAGAACTTAATCTCTCTCTAGGCGCTTTACATTTGCTGTAAAGTGAAATGCAATTGAATGGTAAGTAAAATCATGCTTGAAAAACAAACAAAATGAATAATATGGTTAGGGTGACATGCAAAGGGTCAGCATGCAAATGTGGTTAGTGGCAGCATGCACAGTGTCAGCACGCATAAGCACATCAAGGACGAATCACAGGGACCCACTAAATGCTGTCCTAAATGCAATTGAATGGTAAGTAAAATCATGCTTGAAAAACAAACAAAATGAATAATATGGTTAGGGTGACATGCAAAGGGTCAGCATGCAAATGTGGTTAGTGGCAGCATGCACAGTGTCAGCACGCATAAGCACATCAAGGACGAATCACAGGGACCCACTAAATGCTGTCCTAAATAGGTGTGTTTTTAGGTTCCTTTTAAATGTGGTCAGGTCAGGGGATGTTCTGACGCAGGTCGGGAGGGAGTTCCAGGCTTTGGGAGCATACGAACTAAATGCACGGTTTCCAAAGGATTTAAGGTTTGTATGAGGTGTTTCTAGACTGTTGGATTCCGAAAAGCGGGTGGTACGATGCTTGGCCTGATGGGGTAGTATATCTGAGAGATAGGCTGGAGCCAAAGAATAAAGGGACCTAAAAGTGAGCGACAAAACCTTGAAGTCAATCCGTTGCTTGACTGGTAGCCAGTGCAGGTCGGCGAGAAGTGGTGTGACATGGCAACTGCGACGCTCACGACAGACAAGCCTAGCTGCAGAGTTTTGCACCAGCTGCAATCGCCTGATCGCACATGTTGGTAGGTCAGTAAGCAGTGAGTTGCAGAAGTCGAGACGGGATGTCACGAATGCATGGACCAACTTGGACGTGGTATTTTTATCTAAACAGGCCCGAATTTTAGCAATGTTATGAAGCTGAAAATAGGCGGATTTGACTGTGGAGCTGATGTGGTCGTCTAACGAGAGGTCGCTTTGGAATATGACTCCTAGATTTCGAGCTGATTCAACTGGAGATATGCTGGTGGAGCCAATTTTGAGAGTCAGCCTTTCCAATCTCTGGATCACACTGGGTTTGCCCATAACTAGTAAGTTAGTTTTATCATCGTTAAGTTTTAGAAAATTTGCTGCCATCCATGTGCGGATGTCATCAATGCATGCAGCTAGTGAGTTTAGAGAATTTGAGGTGCTCGAAGGCTGTGAGGGATCAAAGCAAAGGTACAACTGAGTGTCATCTGCATAGAAGTGAAAGCCTAGATTGTGCTTGGCAATCACATCAGCAAGAGGCAGAGTATAAACCGTGAAAAGAACCGGACCTAGCACTGAGCCCTGAGGTACTCCATATTTCAGAGGTACTTCAGATAATCTTTGTCCATTCACGTCAATACTCTGGAGTCTCCCACTGAGATAGGACCTGAACCACTGCAGAGCAGTGCCAGTGATGCCCAGGCGAGATGAGAGGCGCTCTAGAAGAACTTTGTGATCGATGGTATCAAAAGCTGCCGAAAGATCAAGCAAAACAAGCAGAGACACTCTACCCATGTCTGCATTCCTAAGTAGGTCGTTGTATACCCGAAGCAATGCTGACTCTGTGGAGTGATTAGCTCTAAAGCCAGACTGGAACTAACTAGCAAGGTGTTTTTAGAAATTGCTTTATTTAAAAAATATTGTTACTGAGTATATAACTCATTTTTTAATTAATACAAGGTTGCTTTAATCATTACAGTTAGCAAGAAACTCGTCATCTGTATCACCGCTAACATCTTCATAGTCTTCTGCAAGATTGTCAATATCTGAGTCGTCACTTTCCTCATAGGTTGCATCATCTTCAGCTCCATCCAGCATGTTTGAAATTCATGTCTTCTTGAACGACTTCACAATGACTTCCGTTTTGATGCTCTCCCAAGCATGGAAAATCCATTCACAAACATGTTTGATACTGGCTCTTTTAATTCTTCCTGCTGGTGTCATATATTGACTTGCAGTTTATAAGTCTCGGGTTTATTTTTTCAAAACAAAATTGGTAAACGTGCGACTTATACTCAAAAAAATACGATAATAAGAGTAATAATAACTTTTTTATTGCACCTATAAGTACTTAATCTCGTTCTAGGTAGTTCACACTCACTGGAAAGGAAGCATATAAGCTGATTACCGATAACGAGCGCATTTGCACAATAAGATAATAACATGTGGAATTGTAGCATGCACAAACACATGAAGGATAATTTACGTGGATGGAAAAATGCTGTGAGGCATGGCTGCGTTCGGTTTCTTATTTAATTTCAAGTCGTGGGGTGCAATATCAGCCGGTCGCAAGTTTCAAGAGCTTAGGAAATTAATCAATGGACTCTAAAGGTTTAAGTTAAGTTAGATGCCTAGGAGACGACAAGAGGCTGATGAGCAGATATAGGAAAATCCTGAGAAAATTTCAGATTGGTAAACCGGATAATGACAACGAAGAGACGAAAATTGAACCACGGGACCATGAAATCAATATGCCAGTGCAGGTCCAGGACGATTGTTCTAATGCAGAAGTTGTGATTGTTCACGACAAACAGGCCTAGTTGCAGAGCTATTCACCGGTTATTGCACATCAATTATAAGTGCAAGAAGCGAATTACAAAAGCTTCTATCAGATGTTTTAAAAGCATGGATAAACATAGCTGGGGTAGCCTTAGTAAAGCATGCCCAAATTTTGCTATGGTACTTTGTTGAAGGTAGGGAGGCTTGACTTCTGAGCTTATGTGATTCTCTAGCAAAAAGATCATTTTGGAAACACTCAGACTCCATACTAGGATATACTGAACCAGCCTATTTTGAGGCTTAGGCTTTCTAGTTATGAATGACAGTAATTTGCATGGCATTGCCAAATTGGCATTGTGCTGCTATTTCAACAGTACAAGCTGCAAGAGAGTTGAAAATGAGAAGTATATGGAGGCAGTGCAGAATCAAATAACATAAACGGCTGCATATCGGCTGGATAAAAATGATTGTCTAGATTCACTTAGCGAATGCATTGGCAAGAGGAAGAGCATAGTAAATTGAGAAAAGAAGTTGACCTAAAAGACTTAAAATGCTCGCTGAGTAGCCATGTGCCATTGTCATCTAAGATCTGTAATCTCTCACAGTGATAGGACCTAAAAATTAGTGAATGATAATGCCAGTGATGCATATGCGAGATAATTTCAGACAGGCTATCTAAGTCATTATTTCTGAGGTCAGTATACATTCACAGTAGAGCTGACTTTGTTGATGTGATTTTCTATAAATCCTGGCTAGAACTCGCTAGATCTGATATTTTAACATAAGAGTTTAGCTTGCCTGCTGCTATTAATTCAGTTTTCACCGTACAATTTTGGGCAGCCTTTCGAAATTATGAATCACTGACCACTATTATTACTTTGCTACAGCCACACGTCTTGGACTGCCAACTAGCTGTTATAAGCCAACAGACCCCAAAAACCTGTTAAGGGCTATTATTGTAATCTAGTGCATTTGATTCTTGTACGAAACAGCAAACACACTTGATTGCATTCCTTGTTCATCATTAACGGCCTATTCTTCCTCCCCTCTTGACCCTGAGGTAAGTTGCTGGCACTCCACCGTCCAGGTCTCATATTCTTGAGTCCTGCAACAGGCAATCCTTTATTGTATGCTGCAATTTTTTTGGCTCGGGTCCTATCTTACGTGTAAGGTACCCATACTTCACGAGACCGGTCATGGGTTCAAGCCCTGTGTGTGGCAGTCATTTACAGCCTTTACAGCTTTAAAGTAAAAGTGAGGTGAAAATCGCTAAGGCTCTTCTGTTGCTTTATAAATGAGTCAATCAAACCACCTGCTCTATACTTACCCACTGATTAAACGGTGGTTGAGAGGTCCATTAATAACAAAACAGGCCAAACAGACTAGAATCTTCGAAATATATGGTACAATAATAATGCAAAAGCAGCAAGAAAACTAGCGATGTTTTGTTCTCACGGGATAGTTCAGTATTTAATAATCAAAGTGACAACTGTGACAACTCAAACTTACCGGCTAGTTGAAGGATTACCCTGTCTAAAATTTTCTGAATTTAATGTTCCAAAAAAGTTTCTAATGAGTTAGAGACTACAAATGTCTGCTTTCTATAGAAGTCAAGAATGCATCAACTAGTTTTATTCAGAAATTGGACGGTGAAACCCTTAACATGGGCTATGTCAACATATCTCCTACTTTTGCATCTGAATGCAAACTGGGTGTGCTGTTCCAATGTGACCTTTCACTAGAGACCACATCAGCTCCATAGTTAAGTACCTACTTTCAGCTACCTATTATTGCCAAAATTTGAGTCTGTTTGAAAATGATACTTTAGCTAAGCTGATCCATTCGTTTTTTAAATTCCGACTTGACTCCTGTGACTCAATAATCACAGGCCACCCATACTAAGCAATAAGATGCTACAATTGGTGCAAAACTCTGCAGCAAGGCTAGTCTGTAATAAACACCACAGCTGCCACAAAACCACTTCTCACCAACCTAAACTGGCTCCCCGGCAAGCTGACACCAACTTCAAGGGTTTATCACTCACTTTTAGGTCCCTTCATTCTCTTGCTCCGGCCTACCTATCTGAAATACTTCCTAATCAGGCTAAGCATCGTACTAACTGCTCCTCTGATTCAAGTCTTCAACTGTGCCCCGAGCCAAACTAAAATCTTTTGTAGACTGTGCGTTTAGTTCCTATACTACCAAAGCCTAAAACTCACTCCCAACTGACTTTGAGACATTCCCTAACTTGATGATATTTAAAAATCTAAAATCCCACCCCTAACTTGATGCTATTTAACAAAGCTAAAAGCCCACCTATTCCTCAAAGCATTTGCTTGCTACATCAGTGTGAAATACTGCGTGTGTGCTTATACATACTGACACTGTGCTTGTTATCAATTACCGACTGAAATGCTTCCTTGCGAGTATTTGTGGAGTATATAGAAAGAGGTTTAGTTCTCATTGGTGCTAGACCAATGTCCTATTCTTATCATATGAACTACGGTTAGAGGATGGCTTGCCTGTGCATCGATAGAGACCGGCTGGATGCATACGATATCTGTAGTCGAGGTTAAGGGCAGCAGAAGCAGCAAATAAAGCATTCTACTATAATTACCAGATTGATGCTGGGAGCATTTCTCTTGATAAAACCCACATTCGGGTTCATCTTTGGGTGCTATGCCTTGAACGAATGTTACATTTCTCTGCTTTCTAAAAGTGAGTACCTGAAGGAAAAACAAAATTCACTGTCTGCATATAACAAAGGCTTCGTTGGTAACATAAGTTTGAACAAGCCAACCCTAACCCTACCTTTCCTCAGCTTGTGAGCATTGCTGCTAGGGAGGAGAATCTTTCATTCGTTCTTTAGCAATCGATTGAAACACAAAGCTCGACAAAAATAATCAAAGGGAAGAATTGACAACTTAGTAGTAAGCGATGCAAAGCATGCTTGGCTAAATCCCAGCTGAGGAAGTAAGTAGCAGCAGGGTATGTGAAAATGACAGCTATAACGGAGGTGTATAATATCAGCAGCCAAGTCAAGATTGTTTCTTTAGACCAATGAGGAATGGGATCTATAGTGCAACAGGGTCCACAGATCAAATGGGCTACTAGTAAAAATCTTTGAGCAGATAAAACTTACAGCTTTTTGATAGACCTGATCAAGCCTAGGAACACTAAGGAATTAAAACAGCAGTAGCAGCAATAATAATAAGCAGAAGCATAGGTAAACTATGTTGAAAAACCATAAAATGCCTTGAAGTAAAAGTAAAAGCAAGTTTGGTCTACATGTGCTATTTAAACGGTGTCCAAATAAGTATCTTTAAAACTTGCCAGTTCTGCATGTGATTAAAGATAGGTTAAGCACTGCAATTCCATTGCTGACTGTCAGGCAGTATCATTTGACCACAATAGCTAGTAATTAGTTAAAATGCTGCATTGGTTTGCAGATCGAGAAGTTTGTCCACGTGACTGCACAATTGCCCTCCCCTTAAGGCCAAGTACAGCACCTCATTGTAAGACACACACAGTATTTTGATTGAGACTGCTGGAGGCTCTTTAATAAAAGGCATCCAAGAACAAAGAAGCAGTTTGAGGGACTTGATGACCCTAAAAGCTTCAATTAATTAAAGTGCACGACATTATTTTTGGCAAGACCCCCACTACACTGCCCCATGAAAGCATTTGGCGAAAATGTTAAGGTTAATTTGGAAAAAGAGCTTAAAGGTATAGGGAGGAACAGTCGAGACAAAAATGTCACTATGTAGGAGACAATGGTATAAAGCTGAAATCTAGCAATTACAGTAAATCGACTTATATATTTGCACCCGTGTATGGGCATGTATAATGCCACTCTGTAACTTCATACAGCCTCTAAAACTATGTGGTTGTCATGCTGTCAAATTTTTCTAATAGAGCAAGTAAATCTAAGCAGATTTTGGCACGATATCGGTAGCCAACAGCCTTCATCTAACAAAACTAATATGAAGAGCTTTCTGCCTCACCCCTAACATAATGCAGGCCCTGTGGACTGTATAATTAGTTATATACAGGTGTCAACCAGACCAGTAAAAAATTCTGTAGCTGGAAGAATATAATTCAGTCATCACAGATCACGCTTCCGTTACACCAGCCACTTTGCCACTGGTACAGTTCCTTGATCACTTGTATTGCCAAAGAGAAGAGTAAACTCACGAACTGGAAGTCGCTGCACCACTATAACTGCCAATATCAAATCAAACGAGTTCAGAGATATCGTAGTTCCAGATTCGTAGGCATCGAAAAATGCATAGATCCTTTTGCATCTCGGAATATCGTCATGCATGACTGATCATCCTTTGCAGCCTAACGACATACACTTTTAGATCTCTTTCAGCTGCTAATTAGCTGATGAAGGCATTGCTTGCAGTTCATTTGCCTAAGCTTGAATAGTAAGCACATCGACATTGTTAAGTTTTGAGCTGCTAGGTTACTATTGCTGATATAGACAGCCAACAAGATCAAGGTAGATGCATAAATGTAGGTAGTTCTTTATTAATTGTACTTTATGTGCTGACATATGTTGAAATTGTAGCCGTTATAGGCAGCAATAGGTCAACACGCTAGTTTTTTTCTAGCATATATAAAGTGCCTAGGAGGCGATCTAGCTTTATTAGAGTACTGTGCAAACCCATTATTAATAATAATAATATTATTATTATTATTACACATATGCCTGTAACTCAGTCTCACTCTGTGATCTGGAACCAAAAAAAGAACCGTGAGAAAGGTTGAGAGGGCGTTGGGAGTGGTAGGCAGTAGGCCTGAAGAATGAATAGACTAGCATCGATCGTACCGATTGTTACTTACCGGCAGTGTTGCCTCTCTTTTAACCAAAAAGTCGGCCACTGGGTACATTCCAAACTTATTTGTTTCCGGGTCCCTTGTTTTTCCATTGCCACGATAATACAAGCTGTAGCTGCCTTCAGCATCCCCGTTGTCATCAATTTTGACAAGATACCCACTCTTGCCTGAAGTAGGATGCAGCGAAACAAAAAACCGTAACTGGTGATGAATCAATCATATGTGCTAGAATGCCAACACACGAATTTCCACTTTAACAAGGTAATACAAAATGTCTTACCAGCTGCCCTTCAGCCAAGCATTGCATGCATAAATGCAGAGTTGACAAAGAAGTTGTATGAAAGAGGCAGTCATTTTCCAAACAAACTATAAAAACAGGGGGTTTTGAGATGAAGTTACACTACGGTAGTAAAATAAGCAACATAACCTTTCAAAAAGGGGACTATTGGTTTGACTTGCCTCCACTCTGTACTATGCAGAGAAAACCCTAGAGCATCTATCTTTTCCCAAGGTAATCGAATCCTCACTGGACTCCTCTCCCTCAGTACCAACAACACACGACTCATCTCTATCAATTCTTGGAAACCCTCAATGTCTGCATTCAAGACTACCACTAGTGACCTCATCCTGAAATTCATCTCCCAGTAAAAGAAGACTACTGGCCATCAGGCCCCTGCTCCCACTATCCTCATTTTGTGATGCTGTGGCCTTAAATAACTAACATAATAAATATTGTCGTCAGCCTTAGGTCGTGTTACTACAGCTTCAATAAGGCTGTTGTTAGGCCACTAAATTAAGAAAGCACACTAAACCAAGAGTGCTTGGGCAACTTCAGCCCGGTCTCTCTACAGCAGTTGGTATGAAGACACTGGAACGAGTTGTGGAAGACCAGCTGAACTCTTATATTGAAACCTCAAACCTAGCAAGTAAGTTATGGTCTGGTTTTAGAGCATTGAACAATGCAACAAGAGCATAGAGCAATGCACTAAGTCAGCATTGCTAAGGAAGAATAACAACATTCTCAGGAATTCAGACATTGGTAAAGTCTCTCTGATTGTCTTGCTCGATCTTTCGGCCGCGTTTGATACTATTGTTCTCAAAGTCCTCGTGCACCTCTCATATTCAGAAATCACTTGGCAAAGTACTGCAATGGTTTGGGTCCTATCTTAGTGTGAGAGTATGCACCTTTGACGTCAGAGGGCAACGATAATCCGGGAACCACAGAAGTAGAGGTATCCCAAGGCTCTGTGCTTGGTCCGCTTCTTTTCACTATTTATACTCTTTCTCTTGCCGATGTAATCACCAAGCACAATATAGGTCCTTGCGTCAATGCCGATGACACACAGCTGTACCATTGCTTTGATTCCTACCAGCCTTTAAGTGAGTCAAACTCTCTCAACTCCCTTGCATTGATTGCTGACATCCACACTTGAATGGCTGCAAACGTTCTCAAATTCAACGACAATTATGCCAACTTACTAGTTCTTGGAAAACCCAAGTGCGACTCGGATATTGGAAACCTCAACGCCCAAAATCGGCTCTGCCAGCTTATCTCAAGGAGAATTTGTACAAAATCTAGGCGTCCTAAAGTGACTAGCGTTCTACAGTGACCTTTCACTAGAGTAGACAATCACATCAGCTTCAAAATAAAATCTGCATACTTTCAGCTTTGTAACATCGCAAAACATTCGGGCCGACTTAGACAGAAATTCGAAGTCAAAGTTGGTCCATGCATCTGTGGCATCTTGCCTCAACTTTTGTTACTCACTGCTGCAGGTCTTCTAGCCTATGCAATCAGGTGCTTACAGCCGGTGCAAAACTCTGCAGTTTGGCTTATCTGTGGTGAGCATTGCAGTTATCACATTATATTACTCCTCGCCATCATGCACCGACTCCAATCAAACAGCTTATCAACTTAAGGTTCTATAACTCACTTCTAGGAAGCTTTATTCTCCTGCTCCAGCCTATCTATCGTAACTCCTCCATAACAAAGCTCGGCATCATACCATCATCTCTTATGACTGAACTCGTTTAGCTGTGCCTCAAACTAACCTCAAATCTTTCGGAGACCGTTTCTTTAGTTCGTATTCTCCTAAAGGCTAGAACTCACTCCTCACTGACGTCATGACATCCTCTGACTTGACGACACTTAAAAAGCGGCTAAAATTCACCTGTTCCTCAAAACATTTGCTGGGTTCTTGAGATTTATTTTGTGTGTGCTTATTCGTGCTGACAATGTGTATACTATCACTAACCATATTAAACATGTTGGCACTGTGCATGCTGCAACTATAATGCATGTTGACACTGTGAATGCTACCACTAAATCATCACTCAATCACTAACATATCACTCATCCTTTACAGCATTAGTAAAGACTAGAAAGACATCACGTTTCCTGATGGTGCTATACAAATGCAATATTATTATTGCTATCCTAAGAAATTAAAGACACCAGGATGCACTAGACCAAGAGGCGCATCTAGCTAAGCTCACATTTAAACCATTCCTCATAAGCCAGCGATGGTGGGAAGCAACAACGTCAAGCAAGGGTTAAACAATTTTTGAATTTTTTTGCAAACACCACACTGGTTTGCCCAAGCGGTAAGGGTCGAGATAGCCCTAAAGGTAGATGCTTGCTCTGCACTACTGAGGTCGTGGGTTCGAATCCTTCAGTGGGCGATCGGATATTTCCAACTGCAAGCTGTGGTGATAGCCGTTAAGGCTCCTTTGTTGCTATACAAATGAGGCTATTAAATCAGCAAAGATTTTTTCTAAAGTGCTTGCGTTTGATGATCAAGGTCAAGGTGAATACATTTGATGACCGAGGTCGTGGGCTTGAGCGCTGTGGCAAATGTGAAGCACTTGGATAGAGAATAATAATACACAATAGTTATGCATTTGTATAGCACCCCAGAGATAGGCAATTTACAATTGCTGCAAGAGAAGAATGATCATATGGTTGATGGCAAAATTGATGTGTCAACAGGCATAATGTAGTTAGAGGTGACATGCACTGGTGTAGTCCTCTTATAGTGCTATGCAAATGAATTATATGTACTTATATTTTAAGCATGCTCCATGAATTGAAAACTGCCATATCTGCCAAAACCGCCACGAAGAGTCTTCGTGAACAAAAAACTTAATCCGAGAAGCCGAATGCACTGCCTAGGCTGGCTGGCCAGACAGTAGAGCAGCCAGAAGCCGTACCCACTGCTAGTTGATGGACACCTTGATAAACCTGGTGAAGCGCGAGGACACTGGTCGATTGAAATAGCAGCAGCTGCTGCATGGTCATAGCTTAATTATGAGGAAAAACCATGTTAGACTTTGAAAGGGAAAGTAAAAAATACATTCGGCTCACAACCATTTTTGAAGTGAAAGGCGATCGTGCAATCGCAGGGCTAACTTCTTAATCTGAAAACCAAAAGAGCTGTTGTTAAGGACTAACTTCTGAGGTCAAATGCTAAGTTGTAGGGGTACTACAGTAACAGAATCTTTTTTACCCACGTGGCACAAGTGAGCTGAAAACGTTCTTAGCTTGCCAGCCAAGTCAGACACGATGTATCATCTAAATGAGAAGACAAAATATTTAAAGTGAGACTTCAAGCAGTTCCCATTTAAGATAAATCAAAGAATAAATAAAGAAAAATTCTACTTAACACTCTCCAATGGTTTCAGCCATTGATTAAATACATACAGAAACCATTATTGGAATAGACATTATTTAAGAGCCCGTACAATCAATCACTTGACTTGCATCCAAAATACCACCCTTGCTCTTCCCGACAAGCCGGATAGAATGGGTAGCACTTGAAACGTACTTGTGTATGTTGAACTGATGAGTTGCTTTGCTAGTGTCTCTCCATCAAGTATGTCACCGGAGGCATCAGCAAGGGTCCTGTTGACAGCATAGGCATATGCGTATACTGCATCATACAACAGTGTGGCAGCATAAAACTTTGAAGCCACCTGCATAAAAAAAGAAAGCAGCAGCCATCAACTTAAAAATCTAATCCAACATACCGATACAAAAGATGATTGTATCACTTCTGATTAACAAGCTGCACACACACAGTCTCACCAGCATGAACTGCTTTCGGTATAGGCATGCAAAAACAGATCAATGGTAAGATGCTGTAGAGCTTTTATACAAACTACCACATTTTCATGGTCCGTGCAGATCTGCAAGAACTCTTGCAAGAGTAAAAGAATTACATCGAAATTTTGGCATACTCTTTCATAATGCTGAGCTCCACTATAATTAACTGTTCTCATGTTGACAAAAATTAAGCTTTAACAGCAACATTTCATCGAGAGTCACAATGAGGCTTAAAAGCAAATCAACGACTCAAGTTTTGTAGTTGCTCACGGAAGTCAATCGTAAACCTACCGTCCTGGGGCGGATATCGCGAAATCGAAAAGGTTCCAGTTGGTTGTACTTCATAACAGCTTCAGTAAATTCCTCAAAATTGTTGTTACTAGGAGAAGATCTCAATATGAGAGCTACCGACTGGTAGTAAGAGTAAAGCTCAGGTGGTATGCTATTGTACACAGACCCTAAAAGTAGAAGTACCATGCATTGCTCTGTACAGCCAAAACATTGCACCACAAGGCTGACAAGCAGAAATAAAGTCTATAATCAGGCAAGTTTACCTTGAATGTAAAGATATGGGTCTAAAGGATCATATGGGTCAATCGGATCAACTCCAACAATAAAATAGCTCCCCGACGACAGCAGATCTCGTTTGCCCATTATCATCATAAATGGGACCAGATCTAATGATCTTCCGATAATGATGTAAACTGTAATTGAAATGCATGTCCACGTTAAACAAGTCACATCTCA
This sequence comes from Cristatella mucedo, assembly GCA_009760855.2. Taxonomy (NCBI): domain Eukaryota; kingdom Metazoa; phylum Bryozoa; class Phylactolaemata; family Cristatellidae; genus Cristatella; species Cristatella mucedo. The sequence goes on along the minus strand of WPIO01000019.1, from coordinate 4,815,325 downwards.
GTTAGCCGTACTAATGACAGGCCGTTATAAATATCGGCTAACACAATTATAGAGCCAAAAGACTAAATCAAGGTGGGATTAAGCAACAATTGTTAAAAGTCTGCAGGCTGCATCATTGATTCACCTAACCGGTGTGAAAAACAAGCAAAAACAACTTATTTTGAAGTATCTAGTTAGATCAGAAATGGTGGCGGATTTTGAAGGATGGTTTGTGCTAGCATTATCAGAGCAAGGAGAAGTAAAAATTGTTTAGCCCGTCATGAATCCCCCTCTCGAGAAATGCATCTCATCGACGACTGTGTTGAACACATAATCGGTATTAGTCAAGCTATAAGACATCCGGCTTTGTGCTTGTGCAGACAAATGCTAGACCTGGTTGGGGCTATTAATTAAATCGATAAAAATAAAATCTTATTTCAAAGGGCTCCAAAGGTACTATAAAATAACATTCTTCGAAAATGGTGACTCTCGGAAGCAAAAAATGGCTTTGGCGAGTAAGAACACAGGGTCATTTCGCATGGCGTTGCAACTTGCGAGAAAGCCAAAGTAGTAGCATACACAATTCGTTCCAAATATTGCTAAATAATTAAAATCATATGACGATGAAATTTGGTTGGCCATCAATCCATAAACAGCTGAAATATTTGAGCCTAATTATTGATTGCCGGTGTGGGCAAAAAATTTTATTCAAGCAATTTATTATATAATTATATTGAATCTGTGTGTAACTTTGAATACGTTATATTCAAAAAATTACAACTTTAGGCTACAATGCCAAAATTATTAAGTTATTTAACTTCGTATTTGGCTCTTATGTGAACAGTTGATCTTACCGAACGTAAAGCTACCTTAATGCAAATCCTTATCTACTCTTATGCAACGAAAACTACTCTGCTGATGCCGACTATGGCTCATCCTTTCTAGCAGTCCTGCGCTGCTACTTCCATGTTACTCACTACCTCAGTTGCTCTCCTGACTCGGCTTTGCTTCCCACTTTCTCTTTGTTGCATGAGATGAAGTCTTTTGGCTACCGAATGTGTACCGAAAGCCGCTGTGAGTGCGATATAAAGTAATCTCCTGCGTAACAACCACTAGTCTTTGAGGCTTTGTGGCATTACAGATAGAGATCAATTACATTACTCACAACTTGCCATCCATGCTTTTGACAGCCTTATTACTCCCTAAGAAAGCAAACCCAACATAATCGAGAAGAATGCCAAATCACAGAGCAAAATATGTAGATTGCATACGGTGGCTCCGGACCGGAGCTGGTATTGTAAGGAGAAACACCGGGTTTAGCCAGGGAGCCATAACGAAGACTTCCCGGGCCAGCTGATCTTTGGGGCAATCTGTTGCTGTCTGTTGCCGGCAGTTTTGATGGGCCGGTGCCACATCCTACCCAATGAGCAAGCTTCCTGTGAGGCCCTTCATTATGATTGATGATAGCACTTTGCACTTTAGTGGGGTGGAGTTGAGATCATTAGCACCCGGCACCCAGCGGGCTACCCTAAAAATATAATTTATTTGTATAGCACCCTAAGAGAACTGAATCTCTATTCACCCACTTCCCATATGCCACTGTGCTCGAGCCCACGATCTCGGTCATCAAATACCTTAACCCCGATCGTTAAAATCGAGTGCCTTAACCACCGGCTACCCAAGTAAGCATCAGCCCAAAGAGTCTTCTTCTAATACCGGAAGGGTGCTGATTTTAATCTTTTCACGCGGTTCGCTTTACCAGCTGAAGATTGGGAAGGCTATCGTCAAGATAGCACCCTCACGTGGTCGCATCGGAGTCCCAACAGAGCTGAGATGCAAACCTCTGCAATGCAAGCTGGGCTGTTACCCATGTCGACCGGGTGGAGCAGGCTTGCTTCCGAGATTTGAGCCCGCACGAATGATACACATTGCACCAATATGTACGAGTGTATGGAGTGGGGCACGAGGAAGGCAACAATACAGAAATGAAGAGTATGAAGACTCGAGCCAAGGGAGTATCGTGTGAGATCGCACCAATTGTACCTATTTACTTTCGGCTGCGGCTGCTTTTAATGATCGCTCGTTGAACTGAGCACTTGGACTACCAGCTTTATCATTCCTCTCATGAACTGACCGCTCCAGCAGCTCTCAAGTACCGCACGGTACCTCGCAGGACACGTGGCGGCATCTGACGGCTGGAAAGGACTGCTTTTTCCGTACCTTAACTCCGTAGAAGACAACGCAAACGAACTGGGACATCAGTGGCTTCAACCATCATGGACTTTCGACTTCTCTTATTTGCTACAAGGTCGCTCATGCTTTTTATCTTATTTTTTACTTGTTATGTTGTACCGATTTTGGCACTCCCAATCTTATTGTTAGTGATTGTACAGCTTACACACCAGCACACATTAATTTTAACATGCTTCACTTGAATCGCTGCCTCGGCAACCTAATACTGTGTATTTTCACGTTAGAGTAGCAGCGTATCTCGGTGGACTGGATGTATTCTTAGGGCGTTAGCCGTGACGGCACTCTAGGTAAGGCGCTTGCTTTCACGACCTCGGTCACGACCTCGGGACCGAGGTCGTGGGTTCAATTCCTGCGGTCGGCAATTCTTTATCGCCACTGCAAGCGGTGGTGATAGCCATAAAGGCTCTTCTGTTGCTATACAAAAAGAGGTTGTTTAATCAGCTAGGATTTATGATATGACTACGCAGCCGCTGCACATTGAGTTTGGCCATTTAAACCTAAATATTTGCTCCTGTAAATTAGCATTATGTATGGGATTGCAACAGAAGAACCACTGTACCTGTACACTATTCAGGTCAGTGATGGCATTTAGGTTATTTTCGGAGGGCTGTAGTTGCCGACTTGTTCTCGGATGTGGTGGGGCTGCTCAGGAGCCTGATCAAGATTCTAGCAAGCAGGTAGGTTTGGCTTTGAACCAATGCTAGAAATGTATCACTCCAGGTGCTGAGACAGGTGAGCATACTGGATAGAAGAAGTACGGGGTTATAACAGTTTTTGTATCATAATGTTCTTTGTTGCCCCTTTAGAGAATAAAATTTTTTTCTAGGCACTTTCCATTTACTGGAAAGGAATCGTGCTCATTGGTTAGCTATAACACAGACAATTTTGCCACTCGCAAGCACACCAATGACAGCTCACACTGACTGACTTGTAGCTCCATCACGAGTCACAAACCAGACAAGCTCGGAAGAATCGGCAGTCTGCCACTCTTTCTCGCTTGCGAGCATTTGGCTGCTCGCCTCTGTCCATGAAGCTGCATGCGCCTCGTAGCTTGGTCGTTATCTCTACCACACTCATCTGCCCAAGATGGTGTGACATAGTTATCGCAACACACAGAGCCAGCTCCGGGGACCATACGTAGCCTGCACTGTGGGTCGGCACTGCTCCAAGGGACATGCTTGGTTATCCAGCCTGCCACCAGGTCGCACAAAAAAGGTCAAACTGCAAATGCTGCCGAACCGATGGCCAGATGTAAACTACCATGGTCCTGCAAGGTAGAAGAAAACGGTCTCGCCAGTCTTGGAATTTGAGCCTGCAACTTTGGCCAGTCGAGCGAGGTCAATGAAGTAGCCACTCGCCATCGTCGACAGGCTCCTTGCTTTCACGTGTGCAGGCGCACGAAAAGTTGCCACCTGGCTGCAACCAGCTGCTGAGCAACGCTGCCAGCCGAGCTTCGGGCTGGTTTGTCAGATAATCAGATAAGCGGGCACTCAGCAGCAGCCACCGCATGACGTACAGTGCCATGGCAGCAGGCAGGAGGGGTCACCAGTGTGGTAGCCTATGCTGTAATTGTGAACGATGTGCCACGTCGGTGCTATCGCAGCATCCCCCTCTCCCCCCCCCCCCTGTTGGGCCTCGTTCAGCTGCAAAGTAGTGTGGGTTCAACGTGGCACAGCATGCCGCAGGAAGCAGAGGCCATGGAGCAGGGGACGGCCAGCCGAGGGCTCAGTGCTAAGACAGCAGCCGCAAGATAAGACGCGAGAGACAGCTGCAACTGGATAAAAAGTGCTCACGACCAGCCGACCTTCTTCTGAAGGTCGGCGCAGCTGCAGCACAAACAATGGGGCTGTGCTGCAATTGAAGCAAGTTAGCCGTGCAGCCAGCTGCACTAATTAATCGCGTTACGACTGTTTGTACTAGTGCTAGGCAGCAGACCTCAACTGCATGCTGACAATCAAAAACGACGCCGAGCTCTATCCTGCTACGTCCACACCAAGACTGGGTTAACCTATACACTAATTGCGCTGTCACGAACTGCTAAGTGAGAAAGAGCCTTAATTATCCTTGTGAGCACAGATTCAGTAAAAAACAATTGCTGGGTAGACGTGCACTACAAGCTATTGGACCAGCAACTAACTTGAGGTCGGCGGAGCTGTAAACACCTTCGGGGAGCCAGAGACCGGTAAGCCACGGGTGGTGGGGAAGGAGTTAAAAGCAGAGCAATCAATCGGTCACTCACAGTATCGCACCATGCATGTATCTGTGTCTGTAATTCAAAGCCACAAAGATCAAGCAGGTGTTTCGCTGGAGAGGTTCTGTAGCTCACTCAAAGCCTAGGCTGGTTGCGATAAACAAGACAAAAGGCCTGTCAAAGAAGGGACTAGCATGAAAGTAGCAGCAAAGGACAGGTGGTTAAGGATGCATAATTCATTTGCTAGATGTGCCAGAACATCCTGCAGGAGAAAAGCTACTGTTTCGTATTTCGAACCAGTGCATAAATAGCGCATTCACTCAGAAATTTGTATAGGCTTTGTTACCGCAATTGTTATGGCTTAATCAAGACGTCACTATCAGTGAGTGGCCAGCATAGGCAGGGATAATGCCCAACCCAAAGGGCTGACGGCGACTGCATAACGATGGATTCGAATGATTCGTTACGATGCTAATCTTTCCGAAACAATTGGAATCTTGAACATGACTGAGATATATGGTTCGCATGCTGAGCTAAGATCGCTAGCTTGCACAGTTTAAGGAGCAAGAGACCTAGCACGAAAAGAAGTCGCACAGATTTATTGCAGCTGGAAATGATTGCCAATAATCCAATCGGTGTATCCGAATTTTTTGGAATGCAAAGCCATTCTTGATTGCATATTTATTGAATCTGTGCTCTGGTTGTATACCCGTCTGCCGTTTCAGCACGAATGGAACTGATATATATATTTAAAAAATAATAGCTAGCCTGTTTTGTAGCACTAATGCAGACGTTCTGAGCCTCCTGCCCTTTCGGCTTATCCCAGATGTTAAATGACACGCTAGGCTATGCAACTAACGAGACATTGAAAACACTTACTTCTCGTCAGCAGGTACGTGTCTCCGACGATCCGATCGAATTCTCCCAGAAGAGTATTATCACGTCCAAACTCGTTATCATGACGTTCGAAGACATTGCTTGAGTCAGGAAAACCATAAAATGTGTTTTCAAAGCTCTTGTCGGCAGTCACCGATATATTAAACTCAGCCAGCGCCTATAAATATACACGGAGGTGCTATGCCTCAACGTTGTATGAAAAATGGCCAAGCCAAAGTGGTAGAAAACTAAAGCGCTCCTTGATGAATCTGGCACGTCCAGCGATTGATAAAGACAGCCACTCACCAGAACGCTTGCCATCAGACCATATCGGCTATGATTAAGTCAGTTGCTACCAATTGTTTGTATATCAGTTACTATCAATTGTATGTTAACACTTTTATGAACCTGGTTCGCCGATTGTTGGCAGAGACTTCTTAGTAATGGCTGCCAGTTGTATACACCCGAGTCCTTGTATCTCTTTTATTTGTATATAGGTCCATTTCTTACGTTCATTTAACTATTTAGGATTATTCGAGGGCGATCATTAACTGGCTCGAGCCCAGTGTGCTAGCGTTACTACAGTCCGTGCATTTTCTTGCTAGGCCACATTCTCTGCAGCTTGATGCATATTCTTTTCTCTGCACGAAGAGCATCGGAAGCGAATTTGCATGAGTATTGTATGTCAAACAAGTGTTCTGCTATCATTCTACATTTACGAAGGTGGTATTAATCAAAACTTCACAGCCGCTGCAGCACTCTGGGCACTCTGCTATCTGCAGAAATTGCACTCTGTCATCTTGCTAGAACATGCGACTACTGTCACCGTGAAGTCAAACAGACAGGTGCACAATGCTTTCCTGGATTCTAAACAAGTGAACTGGTCCAAAGTCGTGACTTCTCAGGACTAGAGCTTTACACTCAGCCAGAGCATAGACGATGGCTGGTGCCTGATAAACTGTATGCTGGTTGGTAAGCAGGGATCAGTAGTTGTTTCATAACTATACTAACAGTGCATTGTATAAAAGCTCCAAACCGTCTTGAATAAAAGTTTGGCTATTAGCATCTGCCAAGTTGGCTGACAAAACGCTTGCAGACTCTTGGAGTACACCACTACAACCTGCTTTGGCAGGTAACTACTAAGGCACTGGCTGTGAACGAATGGTACCTCTGCTGCTGTGATCCTGTCGATACTAAAACAGGTAACCACCAGGTTCTTACGGCTTTGTTTGTGCAGCATGCTTCGCGAGGCATCCAGCACATGCGATCGCTGTTCAATGGGGGTGCTAGGGTTTGCGATCTGGGTGCAGGCAGGGGGGGGGGGGGGGAGGAAAAGAGGCTACTTCGCCCTATTTTAGTCGAGTCACAGTGCCAAGGCTGGGCCGGCCAGGTCAAAGCTTGCCTCAATGTCAGTGATAGAGGCACAAACGGTGCTTGAATTCGAAGCCTTCCCTTGGGCAAGCACCGAGTTAATGCCTGCTTTTTCAGCTGTTCCATCTGTGAGCTGCCGGTGCCACTTTTAGACCAGCCGGATGCATCGTGAGCAATTGAGTTATTCTGTACCGCCGAGAGCCAGTTCTTCAAGCTAGCTTGAGCTTCTAGCTTGAGTTTCAGTAGGCTTATATCAAAACATTTGCAAAGGGCGCGTTGTGCATCCAGAAAAACTGTGCAGCTTCAATGTGCAGACACTCCCCTATAAGAGCCTCATCTGCACCGGTCGATAGTGGGGGGATGGTATGATCCTGTTTTTTCTTTCAGTGGCCACGAGACATCTATAGCGAGCTTTAGATCTCGCTCTTGGTGTTGGACGTTGATTTGCACCAGTGCAGCATCATCTCAAAAGTTTTGACGGGCTTGCTTAAAGCAAATGAGTCCTCTTCGGGGATAGGACAGCCTCTAAATAAAAGCAGCCATTATAACAGTTTCTTTAGCTTTGCAGATAAACCACTAAGACACTCTGCTACTGCCGATTACTATACGAAATGGATGATCACATATACTTCTTTCCTCCTGCTTTGCTTCCCTTTGTCTGCTTGGTTAGTCCCTCATAATGCTTCTCGATATGCCACTCTTGAAATAAGTGGCAAGTGACCAAGTCCCTAGCACTTTGGTTGGAACTGATCTTCGCCAGTGACGTCCTGATCCATATCAAAGCAAGTGATATGCAAAATCTTCCAAAGACGCACAAGGATTAAGGTGCTGTCCACTAAATAATTTCTCGAGGCCTATTGACCGTATTCCAGCATGTGCACTGCCATTTCAGACTTTTAGTTGCTGGCCCTGACAACTAAAGAGACCAACTTCAATAACAAGTAACTCTTTAAGTACGGACCTTGTGCTCAGTTTTGCATCACCGGAGCGCTTGAAAAAAAATGCATTTGGAAAGATAGCGACTTGCATCAGATGCTACCATAGAGGACGGCTGTTTTAGCATTTCTTAAGCACTGCAGGTTTAATCTCAAGACCACACAAGGCTCTGTTTTTGTCAAAGATTATATTAGCATGCTGAAATGTAACATGTTGCCTACTATTGGTGGATTTCATCACAGTGCTAAACCACCCAAAGAAGACCGCCACAACAGACTGTTACGATGCCGCTAAGTCCTGGTTTAAGGCTACTTCCATCTGCAACCTATCTAAATGGCATGGTCCAAATGTTTGGCAGGCAGAAGCCTATCCGAAATGAGACAGCAATCAGTAGCTTGGCCCTTGCACCTTGTATAGTCAGCTGCTTTTTGTATAAACCTGATGTGCATGCTAGGCTGGAAATAGCTGGCCTCTACAGTGGCAACGGTCTCACTTTGCTCTAAAGCAGGTTTTTGGATTATCAACTGTACGAGGATGATATCGCCCAGATACTTTAAACTAGAAGTTTACCATCATTCATGCTTGTCCCCGATGAGCTGCATAAGACAGCATGTCCAATCCAAGGCATTCTGGTCGCATTTCCAGAATTGTCCCTTACTGAAGGGATGCTGCTTGATGGAAGGAACGATGCACGAGAACTAATCGTTGCAGCACCTTACATCTACCAGCAAAACCTAACCTAGCATAAGTTGTTCCCTTTGTCCACAATTATCTTCAGCACTTAGAGTACTTGGAATGTGTACTAATGATGATATTAATTATAATAAATCATCTATGTAGCACCCTAAGAGCCATATAGCACCCTATATACTGTATGAATACATATATACATATATATATACATATATATATATATATATATATATATATATATATATATATATATATATATATATATATAGTACATGGACAGAGATTTAGTTTGTCTGAGGGTGCTACATAGGTGCCTTATAATAATTTATATTGTTATACATTCCTAGTACTGTAAGCCCTGAAAAGAAATTGTGAACATAGCTAGAAACTTAGGCAGAGCTAGGTTTCGCCGGTAGATGTAAGGTGTATATGCTGAAAAGGCAGCAATTGGTTAGGAATAATTGGAGCAATTAGGAGCTTGTCGATTGGTTAGGGATGACATGCACAGTTTCCGCTCATGTTAGCACACAGTCGACAATACAAACGGACAGAACAAGAACGTTGAGAAAAAGGTAGATTTTAAAGCTTTTTTAAATGTCGTCAAGCGGGGGGGGGGGGGATGTCACCATGTCAATCGCGAGTGAGCTTCAGGCTTTAGGAGCATTGGAAGCGACCTCTCGTTAGACGACCACATCAGCTCCACAGTCAAATCAGCCTATTTTCAGCTTCATAACATTGCTAAAATTAGGGCTTGTTTAGATAAGGATACCACGTCCAAGTTGGTCCATGCATTCGTGACATCTCGTCTCGACTTCTGCAACTCACTGCTTACTGGCCTACCAGCATGTGCGATCAGGCGATTGCAGCTGGTGCAAAACTCTGCAGCTAGGCTTGTCTGCCGTGAGCGTCGCAGTTGCCACATTACTCCACTTCTCGCCGACCTGCACTGGTTACCAGTCAAGCAACGGATTGACTTCAAGGTTTTGTCGCTCACTTTTAGGTCTCTTCATTCTATGGCTCCAGCCTATCTTTCAGAGATACTACCCCATCAGGCAAAGCATCGTACCACTCGCTTTTCGGAATCCAACAGTCTAGAAATACCTCGTACAAACCTTAAATCCTTTGGAGACCGTGCATTTAGTTCGTATGCTCCCACAGCCTGGAACTCCCTCCCGACCTGCATCAGAACATCCCCTGACCTGACCACATTTAAAAGAAACTTAAAAACATACCTATTTAGGACAGCATTTAGTGGGCCCTTGTGATTCGTCCTCGATGTGCTTATGCGTGCTGACACTGTTCATGCTGCCACTAACCACATTTGCATGCTGACCCAGTGCATGTAACCCCTAACCATGTTATTCATTTTGTTTGTTTTTCAAGCATGATTTTACTTACTATTCTATTGCGTATCACTTTGCAGCAAATGTAAAGCGCCTAGAAAGAGATTAAGTTCTCTGAGGGCGCTTTATCAAGTGCAATATTATTATTATTATTATTATTATAACTGAAGGCATAGTGTCTAAAGGATTTGAGGTTTGTAATGGAAACAGCCATATGATCAGAGACAAATGGGCAGGTGGTACTATAGAAAGCCTGATAAGGAAGTATTTCAGACTGGTAGGCCAGAGCAAGAAAATGAAGGAACCCAAAAATGAAAGAGCAGTGAAGCCAACAAGCTGCTAGATGGAAAGCCAGTGCAGATCGATGAGAAGTGATGTAACGTGCTGCCGAGACGTTCACGACAGACAAGCCTTGCTGCAGAGTTGAACAAAAATGGTAAGCATCTCATTGCATTGGCATCAAGAACCTGAAAATAGCTAGTCACATAAATTTAGATGTAATGCCACAATTAAAACGAATTGACCATTTTAATTGCAGTATCCTTATCGAAGCAAGTCCGAAATTTTACAATGTTACACAGCTGAAAGCAGGCAGACACACTTACTTAAGCACTAAAGATTATTATTATTGCTATTGTAACATTAAGTTCGGTAGTAAAAATATGCATGCAAATTAAAATTTAAAAAAAATTAATTCATTTGCATAACGCCCTAAGGGGAAACTTAATCACTATTCAAGTACTTCACATATGCTTTGGGGCTCAACCCTACGACCTCAAAACAGACCTTGGTTGGGCGAGTTATAATAATAATAATGCACTTGATAAAGCGCCCTCAGAGAACTTAATCTCTTTCTAGGAGCTTTACATTTGCTGCAAAGGGAAATGCAATTGAATGGTAAGTAAATTCAAGCTTGAATAATAAACAAAATGAATAATATGGTTAGGGTGACATGCATAGGGTCAGCCTGCAAATGTGGTTAGTGGCAGCATGCACAGTGTCATCACACACAAGCACATGAAGGATGAATCACAGGGACCCACTAAATGCTGTCCTAAATAGGTGTTTTTAAGTTATTTTTAAATGTGGTCAAGTCAGGGGATATTCTGACGCAGGTCGGGAGGGAGTTCCAGGCTTTGGGAGCATACGAACTAAATGCACGGTCTCCAAAGAATTTAAGGTTTGTATGAGGTATTTCTAGACTGTTGGATTCCGAAAAGCGGGTGGTACGATGCTTGGCCTGATGGGGTAGTAGATCTGACAGATAGGCTGGAGCCATAGAATGAAGGGACCTAAAAGTGAGCGACAAAACCTTGAAGTCAATCCGTTGCTTGACTGGTAGCCAGTGCAGGTCGGCGAGAAGTGGTGTGACATGGCAACTGCGACGCTCACGACAGACAAGCCTAGCTGCAGAGTTTTGCACCAGCTGCAATCGCCTGATCGCACATGTTGGTAGGTCAGTAAGCAGTGAGTTGCAGAAGTCGAGACGGGATGTCACGAATGCATGGACCAACTTGGACGTGGTATCTTTATCTAAACAAGCCCGAATTTTAGCAATGTTATGAAGCTGAAAATAGGCGGATTTGACTGTGGAGCTGATATGGTCGTCTAACGAGAGGTTGCTTTGGAATATGACACCTAGATTTCGAGCTGATTCAACTGGAGATATGCTGGCAGAGCCAATTTTGAGAGTCAGCCTTTCCAATCTCTGGATCACACTGGGTTTTCCCATAACTAGTAAGTTAGTTTTATCATCGTTTAGTATAAGAAAATTTGCTGCCGTCCATGTGCGAATGTCATCAATACATGCAGCAAGGGAGTTGGGCAAATTTGAGGTGCTCGAAGGCTGGGAGGGATCAAAGCAAAGGCACATCTGAGTATCATCCGCATAGAAGTGAAAGCCTAGATTGTGCGTGGCAATCACATCAGCAAGAGGGGGAGTATAAACCGTGAAAAGAACCTGTTCAATTCATATAGACCCAGCTAATGCTTGAAGAAACAGAAGAGATTTTCAGCTCATTTTAAAAATATTTTCTGATTAAGAAACGTCGTGACATCATTTGGAACATAGCTCCAGGCTTTGGAAGCATTTGAAGAAAAGGCACGGTCTTCAAGGGATTTGACAGAAAAATATGGCTACCTTAAAAATACCCAGAATTACCAATCACCCCGATACGAGCGGCTCACTGCCTGTGGACTCACTTTGCTGATTTATTGTAGTTCTGTCACGAAAGACAACGCTGTGCCATCTTGTCGCGTGAAGGAAAGTGGACCATCTTGCTGTATGATGGACCTACTTTTTCTCTTTAATTAGTAGAGATCCCTCGATATCTACTTGGGAACTTGTCTATTATCCACGGCTCATAATACAACCGTGAGTGCATGGTTGTGAGGTATCAATATGCAAAGCACGTAATGGTTATGGTGAAGCTCAATCCTCTATAGTCCACAGAGTGGCTACTGTCTTGGGCATCTCCACAAACTTTGTAGGGACAGAGGGTACACTACATAGGGTCGATGCAATTTGGCATCAGCCCTATATGCACAGACACTGCCCATTTGAAACCTTTCTACATGTTACAAATTTAGGTCTCGTATAAGATGTGGAGCAGAGCGAGCTTAAATATCACCGGTGTGCTATACTCTGCACCTGCAGTAGATGAGACTGACCGTAAGGACAGCTTTCAAGTCGCACGCTGACAAATCTTACCTTCATCGTTGCTTTGTAAACATTGCTGTACTGCTGAGTGGTGGGGTCGATTTCACTGCGGCTATGCACAACTGCCACCTTGCTCCAGCCGTAGGCCTTGAGAAGTGCCACCACAGAATATGCCGCACTGCTGTCTGAGCTGCGCGTCCGGACAAAGGTCGAGTACTTCGGCTTGCTTGACACTTCATGCTGGGCGCAATACTGCAAACACAAGGGCTGGCAGGTAAATGTTCTACAGACTGCTGACCAAACAACGTGTGAACATCAGCTTTATTGGAGACATCAAGAGCAGAAATGCTGGATTTCTCTGCACGACTGTAATATCAACAAGCGTTTGTGTGTGCACGTATAAATGTTTGCGTGCACATGTGCATGTTTGCAAATGCAAGCATGCTCTCACCCACATGTAAGCTGCGAAACCAAGATGAACCCAAGGAGGAAGCCTTGCTAGGACAGCCACTGTCAGGCATATACACAGACATTAATGTGTAAAGGCATTCACAAGAATATTCAGGTAAGTTAAGTATTACCTTTTGGAAGCTTAGTGTAGACCAGCAAGCAATTAACGGTCAAAACGCATGAGAAATGACTTCGTCGGAAAGTCGTGAGAGGAAATGCCATGTGTACTCTCTCACACCTGATTTCAGCAAGCTGCATTCTCAATTTCCCTTCTGGGTTTACCTAGCATTCTGTCTCAATAGCCTTTACTGGAATAAGTGAAAGGCGTTTAGTAGCAGAACGGGCTAGTTTCTAACTTGGAGCATGCAATCGCTCCCTGTTAACGTGTCCTTCATCGATTCGAAACTGACACTGCATGTGGGCTATTTCATCTTGACAGATCGTGCGGCCGATACAAATTCTGAAGTTGGAAGGTCCTACTCAATCAAGCCAGATGGCCTCTTGGCGACTCCTAAAAACACAGCAACATTAAATGAGGTAGTTGCCGTGCATGAGCCTTTGCATTGTCACATAAGTCTTTTGAGAATATTCACAAAAGCACATTTGTACCTACCTTACAATTATAGCAAAACTAGTCAAGTTTTGCTGTTGCATAGAAATTGATCGTGAACACATTAAGTTTACCTAATCCTTGTGGCAGTGCTGATACAAATCAACCCTTTCGATCAAGAGAGCGTTAGGAGAAACTTCCAGCTCCCCACCGGCACAGTGCAAAAATCCCAAATAAGTATACATACAACTGATGTAGTTCGAGCGGATCAAGCAAATGGCACTGAAGCTCTGCATTAGAAAATAGCAAACCAGTTTAAGTCCGACATCATGCACAACACATAAAAGACTGCACGTTTGTACTCAAGCTTCTGGTATTGCAAACCTCTTGAGGGCTGATTAGCAGCAGAAAGAAAAGAGCACAGTAGCACGTGCATGGCAAAGCCACTGTAACACAAAAGTCAGATAGAACTTCAAGTTGATTTCACTGCACTACTCACATATGATATCATCAACTTGTTATATGAGTGAGCCATGCTAGCCTCAGTAAGGCAAGTGTCCTGTGGCCCAATTATTGCAGAAACATTTTCTTCCTCAAGGAGACGGCTTGTGTACTGTATGCTGAGTTCTTCAAAACCAGATGCATCAGCAAAGGAAAACTGAAGAGCGTGATCAGGAAGCAGATCGCTTCGATTGTTGATCTCACTGACGGCCAGCGATATTGCCCCGCTGATGAGGTATCCTAACTGGTTGCCGAATGAAACTATGCTGCTGCCTGAATGAGTCAGAGCCGATCCAGCACTGGTCACATAGCCAATGTGCAGCACTCGTTTTCCAATAGGCAAAGCACTTTCGGGTGGCCATTTCGGAAAAGGCTCGTTGCTAACGTAATCTTTCCAATTTGGTTGCATACCAAGGCAAAGGGCTATTCCTCCGGCAACAATCAGCAGGTTTAATAATCTCATCCTACAATTCACAGAACTGCATAGTAACAAGGAAAAGTACGAAACCATAGATCAGCCACCTAACAAGTGATATAACTGACGGACTAGTACTACTCTGTTCCAGGCTCTTGTGGTTAGTGAAGGAACATGGTAATCTCTGGCTAATATCTATTGGGATTACAATCCTAGATCATGAAGACTGCATTGTATAGTTCAACTTCAACAAGAACTAATGCCCAGCATTGTTTAAGCCAACCAGCAATACTCGGGTGACGCCTTTTGAATCAACGAATCAATCTATTTGCCATTAAGGCATTTAGGTCAGCTGAGCTGTGCTAGGGTACTCAGTGTCTGTCTGTCAGATTGAACAGCTCACAAATACAAAGCTAGGTTTCATTGTAAATAGACTCGATAAACCACCTCCACACAAATAGGCACACCACCAAATAGCCAAATGCACTCAGCAGGACCTATGTCAGCAGGATCTTTTCAAAGGGGACATCTTTTCAGCTCTCACTTAAGCCCGTGTAGGTAATGCCTGCTTCCCAGTCAGTAGCAGGCGTGGCTATGTAAACGACAACGGCAGTTTCCGACGGCAGGTCGCACAATGGGCTGCACAAACTTAACTTGCTAGAGGACGATCAAGTCTAGTCTGATCGTATGCATTTAACACCCATGCTTGCAAGCGTAAGATAACTAATAGCAATTCCATTGTAGCACCAAGTAAGATAACTAATAGCAATTCCATTGTAGCACCAACTAGCTACATTGGGTTTTGGGTAAAGTGACCAGTGCTTGTTCGCACGGGGTTCCGAAAGTCTCGTGACTACTTAAGATCTAGCCCACTTCTCTGGGCCTACACTTCGACGCGGCCAAGCCATTTCCCCCTTCGAGCTACTCTGGCCAACCGTTGAAATTAGTATAACATCGCCAGTCAACAACGTAGACAATCAACCTTCTGTTCAGCTGGTTACCAACTTTCAAATACTATCATGCGATTTCATTGTGCTTCCTGCATCGCTTTGAGTTTGTCCTATAGAGCAAAATAGCGTTCCAAAAGCTGTATAATTAGCGAGAGCTGGGTACCTCAGTAAAGCTCACACTGTTCATACAAAAGTCTCAGAATCAAAACTATCATTTCAGAATGGGCACTGACTGGCCCGCAGGCGTTAGCACAAGATGCTTTAGCCCAATCGCTGGACAAGAGGTCAAGGAGGCCATGACCGGCATCGCGGAAATAGCGCTCGAGACGACGTTTAGCCGAGACACGTAGCGTTCACTTACGGCGATTTAAGAGCGGTTATCAGCCATATTCAGAAATGCACGGGTCGGACTTCAGAGTTAGCTGGTTTCTACACCCTCGCTCTTCAGTTGTTTCCGGCTCCTGTTAGCGACGAGCTGCTAGATATCTTGAATTACCCAAGGCTTGTGCTGGCTTCTTTCCAAACCGGAGCTGCGCTTAATTCGGGTCACTTCGTTACTGATTCAGAAGAGGTAACTTGCATTAATAAAGGTCGAGAGACTGTTCTTTCGAGTTTAGACGGCCCTTTTGCCAACTAATAAAGTAGAGTAAATGGAACTGCGAAAATTCGTCTGCTAAGCCATCGCCAAGTGGAGCCTTTCCTTTGGACCGCGTCAGCAACGGTTATTTCTCGAATTAGTCATTTATTTCCAAGAATACTACGGAATATTCCCAAACGAGTGATTAGCGATATCAAAATTAAACTTTAAACCCTTCCGACCAAATAGTGCAAGAGGGACGAGCTGGGCTGCCGGGTATCCGCTGAGGCGGCTCCACGTAGTGAATGACACTGGCTGGTGAAGCGAAGAGTTGCCACAACGCCCGTTTGCCGCAGGGCCTATTAACCCTCACAATGACGTGCGACATGATTCTTGAGATATTTGCATTCGTCGTGGGACTGCTACTGGATGCCGGGTTTTGGTTCGCCAATTGACGAGAATCGCGTACTTGCAAGGTCATGCTTTTTATAACTCTATTCAATTCACTCTAGAATCATCAAATCTACAAGGAATTCGAAATGCCCCCACAACCGGAGTTATTCTCACTTCCGGATTCTGACAACCGTCCATTGTGGCAAATAGATGCACTGGCAAATTAATATTGTAGCAAATTTCACTTAGGTCGTTGGTAGCATCAAATAATTGCAGTTGCACCGTAAGCATCATGCTGCCGCTGGGTTTTTATCTGCGAAATACTTATCAGTTATTCTGTGGCGAGTGATGATCCCCTCTCGTCCAGCTGCAGCGTAACCTGAGTGTGCTACATATCGATCTCACTCATTCGCTAACAAAAAGTAGCGATAAAAATGTAGCGGAACTATCGAGAGTGATCAGGGGCAGGCATGACCTTTGAGCTCATATCTTCCAACTTGCCCAATACGAACGTATATGGGACGACCATTCGCTGGATCATCTCAAACTGGTAGCTAGTGTTGCTGGTAATAGCAGAATTACTTGTGGAACTGTGTTCTGAAGATTCCTCTCACGCTGAATACCAAACTCTATGAGGTGCGGCAGTCATTGCAGCCCAGAAGGCTTTGCCCTTTTCTATTTTAAAGAAGGCTGGCCTTACAATACGGAGTAAACAATTTTGAAGTATTGACCAATTTCCCTGGACTCCGATTGCTTCGAATTCACCTTAGCTTGCACGTTGCACCGTTGAGCCTGTTTTCTGTAAGCCATTCTTTAAACCACAACTGGGCCGGCCCAAATTACATTGATGACATACCTATCACTTTTTAAACGTTAGCTTTTTCAAGGATAACCATAACAGCTGGACAACAGAGGTAAAGAAACGCCGAGCTGGTTTGGTCTAGCGTGCTTGCTCCGACCAAGGTCTGACTGAGGTCATGGGCTCGAGCCCCGAGGCATGTGTGAAGCGCCTGAATAGAGATTTAGTTCTCTTGGGGCGCTATATAAATAAATTATATTGGTTCAGCTGAGTGAATGCTATGTGTTAGTATTGTCGCCAATCGAACCCAACACCTACAAACTATGTCCTTAGCATGGCAAGATAAAGCCACGACTGCCTGGTCGATGTCAGCACCGGTAGCAAACTCTCTAAAACAGGTGTCGTCTAGATCCTTTAATCATAGCTTCAAAGGCACCAAGCAACTTTGAACGCGTATAACTGCATGTATGTAAATGAGTCCATGCATGTGTTCACACCTAACCATGCATTTGTGTGTGTCTGTGTGTGCGTGTCTGTGCGTGCGTGTCTGTGCGTGCGTGTCTGTGCGTGCGTGTCTGTGCGTGCGTGTCTGTGCGTGCGTGTCTGTGCGTGCGTGTCTGTGCGTGCGTGTCTGTGCGTGCGTGTCGTGCGTGCGTGTCTGTGCGTGCGTGTCTGTGCGTGCGTGTCTGTGCGTGCGTGTCTGTGCGTGCGTGTCTGTGCGTGCGTGTCTGTGCGTGCGTGTCTGTGCGTGCGTGTCTGTGCGTGCGTGTCTGTGCGTGCGTGTCTGTGCGTGCGTGTCTGTGCGTGCGTGCGTGTCTGTGCGTGCGTGTCGGTGCGTGCGTGTCTGTGCGTGCGTGTCTGTGCGTGCGTGTCTGTGTCTGTGCGTGCGTGTCTGTGCGTGCGTCTGTGCGTGTGTGTGCGTGCGTGTCTGTGCGTGCGTGTCTGTGCGTGCGTGTCTGTGCGTGCGTGTCTGTGCGTGCGTGTCTGTGCGTGCGTGTCTGTGCGTGCGTGTCTGTGCGTGCGTGTCTGTGCGTGCGTGTCTGTGCGTGCGTGTCTGTGCGTGCGTGTCTGTGCGTGCGTGTCTGTGCGTGCGTGTCTGTGCGTGCGTGTCTGTGCGTGCGTGTCTGTGCGTGCGTGTCTGTGCGTGCGTGTCTGTGCGTGCGTGTCTGTGCGTGCGTGTCTGTGCGTGCGTGTCTGTGCGTGCGTGTCTGTGCGTGCGTGTCTGTGCGTGCGTGTCTGTGCGTGCGTGTCTGTGCGTGCGTGTCTGTGCGTGCGTGCGTATGTATGTTGGCGCACTAATGAACTCGGTAACAAAGGTGCAGGTGCATGTACATGTGCATCTTAGCAGCCTATGACTCTTAATCCAGCGCTCTAACCTCAAGTCTTTGGATATATTCTAGGACAAGAAATGTGGTTGAGAGTCCAATTTTACAGACAGGAACATATTGCAGAGAATAGTTTGGTTTTTGCAGCAATATTGGCTCCAGGAATAGCCAAGTGCACCCTTTCCTTCCCTCCGCTTTCTCTGGTCCCCCAGCCTGAAGGAACACACATGTCTCAGTACATTCTCATCAGTTCTCCACAAATCCATACGATTAGAATATGACCTGCATCGTCCAAACCTGGGTGCAAAATGTCACGCTCATCAATCCCAGATTTAAGGTCTCGTTTTTGCACGAACAAGCAAAAGAAGATGCTGCCAGCGTTTCAAATAATGTTTATTTGACTATCACCTTTGTCATGCGCTTTCTGATGAGGGTCGAGTTGGGTAGCCTGCTCTGCACAGGGATGTGGGTAGACATGCCTCTCAAGCCTCGTGTCTGCAGGCAAGCATCGCCAGACGGCACCAAACCAAGATGCAAGATGTCCTTTACAGTCCATATAACTAATATTGATCTTTATAAACTCAATGAGAACTTGAGGCTTGATTGATCCGAGGACCAAGAAGAGCATTTCCACCATGATTTACTAAATTTTGAACGCCACCACCAAGGATAGTGCAGCGATAATAATTGGAAGCCGCGTTTTGGGGCTGACTCATGAAAAGAATATTCGGTATCATTATAAATCTTGAAATATTTAATTCTCAATATTTGAAGTTCACTTGCTTAACTTAACACATACATGTTGGTCTATTTGATTTCACTCTTTTGGACTAAATATGAACCAAGGTGATGCGAGTTCGTCCTTTCTCAGAGTGGAAATGGGTAAATTTGGAATGCATCACTTACCTGTTCACAAAGCAAATTCGTGAAGAGTAGTGGCGTTTGCCGATACCTTTGAGACGTGAGCGATTAGGAAATTGCAGTCACTGTCCAGGAATCGAAGCAAAGCCAAATCTCTATCCAGGAGGTGTATATCTCCCTCCACGAGAGGCAATAGCCAATTGTTAATGACAAGCAAGATATCGTGCATAGACAAGGATGCTCAAGGACCCAAATATCGTGCGTAGGCAAGCATGCAAAGGCACGCAAGAAGCCAGTCTGGACCGACGGTTATTAATATGAACTGAATTATGCACTGGTTAGCACTTAAAGCACTCAGTAAAATAAGACAAGCTGGGGAGCTATGCGGCAGTATATTGCTCTAGCCCTTAGTCAGGATGTACAGTTTTCTGCCCGCTAAGGAGGCTGGTGAAACGCCTGCCAAGCGTCGTGAGGCAGGGGACACGCACGAGACGCCCACGGCACAAGAGACGCACAATGCGACAGCGGCCGCGGTCTGGAAGACGATGGCTGCGAGATGTCGTGCGGCGACGACTGCAGGCAATAAGGAGACGCTAAAAATCCGTGTGGCAGAGGAAGGAGGCGCGGACCTAACTCCTGGCCATGGGGGAAAGACCAATAGCGATGCCCCAGCGGTGCAAAGGGGCTGGTGGCTGTCATGTTGTGACGTGCTTTTCCCTTCCATAGTAGGCTTACTGCTCCATTTGTATTTCCCCGTCTCGTTTTCTCACTGAATGAGCTGCTCTGTTCTACCTTCGGTGCTCTTTCCTCGTTTTTTTCTGTTGTTGCAGTCATATTTTCGTTGACGTCCCGGATTTGTTGTGTTGTGCCGCATTTGTAGCGGCTCGGGGTGCTCAATTCCACGCGGTGCTTTCCTTTCACTCGCATCGCTTCTGGGATTTGTGATCTTGAGATCACGGGAGTGTGGTCTTACGACGCCGCCGCGGTTTTATGAGTTAATGGTTTATTGCCGTCGAGTCACAGCCTGCAGAGAAAGGGGCAGTGGGAACGCGAGGCACAGGAGAGAACGGTCGCGAGCAGTCGCTCTGTGAGCCCGAATACACAGTTGTTTTTGGGCATTCGGTGTTTTCGTACCGTCGCTTGCTTGCTTGCTGTCGGAGCGTCAAATCACACAATCTCAAATCTCAGACCAGCGATTCAAAAGACTTCTGAGGCAAGTTCAGGTGACTAACTCATACCTGGGGACCACTCTAATGAACACTAAAGTAGCATACGCAACTATTCAAGCGAACGATCCCTCTGTTATTCCTTTGTATCGTTGCTATCTGAGCAATACAAGCACAACTAATAGAGCGAAAAAAGCATTATAAATTGTATAGCCTAAAAGATGGCTATATCTCACTTTTGATCATCGCGAAAAGCAAACACGTTTCTTTTGAAGCTAATTCTCATTCCCATAGATTAAACTCACTCAAAGCTGTAAATTAGATGCCTCAAACTGATAAAGGATTTGGTCCAAAGACCCTCTATAATAAGCTACCCCAAAACTAAGCTAGGTTTGTTCGTTAGCTCGCTTACTAGTCCGTTGTCCGCAGCGACGCCACATTTACATACTCCTTGGTGAGATATTTATAATAGTGTTGGGCGGTAGAGAAATGACGAGTGTCAAAAAAGGAGTACGGAGTGACTTTCTAACTTGCGCCTGTTCTCTCATAGTTAAAACTGAATATTCAAATGCTACAATTCATATGACTGAACTTATAGGGGCAGTTCAAAATGTGGCCACACTCCTTCTACTTTGTTCTCTTTTCTATGTGTATGACATTTATCTCACCCACTGCTTGCCATCCCTCTCTCCCTTCCTCCTTCCTCTTCCCTCTCCTGTCGTTTCTCTTCCCTCGCCTCTCTTCCTCGCCCTCTCTCTCTCTCTCCCTCTCTTCCTCGCCCTCTCTCTCTCTCTCTCCCTCTCTCTCTCTCCCTCTCTCTCTCCCTCTCTCTCCCTCTCTCTCTCTCTCTCTCTCTCTCTCTCTCTCTCTCTCTCTCTCTCTCTCTCTCTCTCTCTCTCTCCCTCTCTCTCTCTCGTCCTCTCTTGCTTCCCTCCTCTCTCTCTCTCTCTCTCTCTCTCACCATCACTCCCAACCCAAATCTCTTTCTTCGCTCCTTGGGACCGGCATCCTGACATGCTGTCCATTGAACGGTAACGCTATCCAAAGAAACTAAGTGCATCACGCGAGGAGTAGACTTAAAGTAAAAAGTAAAGTAAATGTCATCTCATTCGACGGCCTCATTTTTTTAACGACAGCAGAGCCTTTGGCTTTCGCCCGCTTGCGGCAGCATTACTTGATTGCCTGCTGCAGGACTCGAACCCATGATGTCGGTGTGATAGTGCAAGCCCTTAGGTTAAAACGCGGGCTCTAAAAATGTTAATGCAGTTTAGCGTTTGCTAAAAGAGCCACTTTTCTTTCCGAAAATTGCCTACTATGATCAATTGGCGTTGAAATGTGTATCTCCTGTGTTTCTGCAACAAATGCAGAGCACTTCTTCTTGGCTAATGCAGAAGCTTGTGCGTTACTCTGCTGGCTCGCTAGCGATACAGCAATCGGAGCAATCAGACCCTGATAGCTGAGTGCGCCGATTATCAGCATTTCATAATCGAAGGCAGTAGATTGGAGCTGGCACAAGACACTGATGCTCGCTGGTTCATAGAGTTCAGCCTGAGAGGAGCGAAAAACCCGGATCGTCTTGCTGCGAAAGCTATCTTACACATTCTTTGTGTTAGCCGTAGCCTCTGCAGACGCTCGAAGCCAGTACAATGCTGTGGTAATTAAGTTTAGTAGAAGCAGCTGATTTCGAGCCCTGTTCTGACTAGATTCCAGTTTCTGAAACCTGTTTAATTTCCATCAACAATAACCGCGCGTAACAGCGGACAATAATTCGTCGTGCTACATATTGCCGGTATTTCGTCGATTTACGTTACGAAGCTCTTCCGCGGGCTGGCAAACTGAGAAGCGGATGGCGAGATGTTCGCAGGGCGAATACCATCTACGTAGCAGCCGTCCAAGTGCCAGCGATCGATTGCAACGGAGACCGACGCCACTGAATTTCAAAACGACCCTGACACGTGAGGGGAGGGGTTATCCTGATCTTTTGAGTACCGCCCTCGACATGAGCCCGCGTGCGAATAGCCAGAAAAGTCGCCTGCAATTCTACTCGCGCAGCGCGAACGGCTTCCGCCAGACGCTCGGCCCCTGCTCCAGCTAGCTCCCGGAGGCCGCAAGCTCTGAGACGTTATTTGCACCGCGCCCACTCGCACGGAAGCGAGGCCGCGGCTTGAGAGCCTTGCTTGCGCGCGCGCGCGCCAGCCGCTGCGAGACGTTCGCGCCTTGCTGCGCGTTGAGCTCCCGGCAGTTGAGACTTTAAATGCGAGCCAATAAACGGCGCTTTTCAGGTTGGCGGCACGAACAAAGAGCCCTCTTGTGCTCGACAGGCGACCGCGACTGTCTTAGAAGTGAGCTCGCGCCGCCGCCGACAGGTCCGAGCCGACAAAACACGCAGAGCGGGAGCGCGACCGGCCGCGCTCCGGGCGCGTGCTCGGCGAGCCGGTCTCCTAGAGCTAAGGCGCAGGCGACGGCGGCGACAGGTGCGCCACTTTCATCTCTCTTTCGGCACCTCGGCGAACCGTCGCAAGATCTAATTACGCGCAGCGGCGGCCGAGCCAGCGAACCGGCGATGAGAGAGAGAGAGAGAGAGAGAGAGAGAGAGAGAGAGAGAGAGAGAGAGAGAGAAAGACAGAGACAGAGACAGAGACAGAGAGAGAGAGAGAGAGAGAGAGAGAGAGAGAGAGAGAGAGAGAGAGAGAGAGAGAGAGAGAGAGAGAGAGAGAGCAGAGAAACAAATTGCCGCAGCTTCGCGTGCCGCTTTTCGCCCTGCGCGCGCGCGCGTCGCCGCGCAGAGCAATCGTCGAAGTAGAAAGGGAGTGGACCAAGTCCGTAAACGCAAACCTGCCCGCTGTAGCAGTGGCAGCTGTAGCCCCGCGCGTATCGTACCGGCGCGTCGAGTCGACATGCGAGCAGCGCGGCCGCCACTTGCGCGCACCTGCGCGGCGTCTTGGAGCAGCTGGCTCGCCTGAGCAGCCGCTCCACGTCCACCAGATACTCGGCGTGGCTAGTGCGACGCGGAGGGTTTTCGCCGATTGCTGAAGAACCACAACCCCCCCCCCGGACAGAAAGTGTCGTGGAAGCAAGCGTGAGCAACAGATATTTTTCGTTACCCTTTTAATCGCTAAAGGACGCTCGAATTATTTCCAGCTGCGCCCCCTGGAGCGGCTCTCTTATTAAGCAAATCGTCGGACATTTTGGCCGCAGATGTCCAACAATGCGAAGAGTAAACTAGCCGGATATTCGCCGTAGCCGACGTTCCCTCGGGCCACCGCAGGTCTCCGAATAGCATCCGCAGCTGCGCGGCAGCAGCACCGGCCAGCTAGCGCTCGGGGCTTACCTCGCGACGACAACCAAGCGAAGCCAGTAGCGGTCGAAGCTGTCGCAGCTTTCAGCAACCAACTGTCAGCATCAGTACGGGACTCCGCGCCGCCGCCGCCGCTCTTGCGAAACAGCTGTCAGTCATTTTGCCAGCCAATAATTGTGAGGTACGCTTGGCGACGAGATGCTGCCGCCGTGCTAGCGCCGCCCCACCGCTAAGAACTGGCCTTGGGGCGACGGAAGCTTTCGCTCTGCAGGTCCTATAGACTGTGGGACTCGCTTCCACCATTCTGACGCAACGACATCTCTCTCTCTCTCTCTCTCTCTCTCTCTCTCTCTCTCTCTCTCTCTCTCTCTCTCTCTCTCTCTCTCTCTCTCTCTCTCTCTCCCGCAGCCGCCGGCTGGCTGGTGCGCATTCTCCCCCGCCGTCCCGAGCGGATACTGCCGCGATACTCGCGCTCTCCGCTTTCCTCCCGACACGGTCTCCTTGCGGCGTGGGATCGTCTGCTGGCTGGCGCCTCAGCACCGAAAGCCAGTCGGGCTTTGATTGCGCTAGAGAAACCTTTGCAGTGTAACACCCACTCAGTCCTCGCAGGTGCGCTGCCGCCTTTGCTTTCGTTGGTGGAAGCCGGCGACATGAGGGGCATCGGTCGCCAGTGCAGGAGCTGCCGCGGTCGGGTGCGTACTCGTGCAAACGCGCGACAGACTCTGTGCGCAGGAGCGCGGCGTTCGCGCGGATGACTTTTAATGCTAGGGCGAAATTAACTTCGACAAGACGGCGGACATTGCGGTAATCGGCGTCGCTGGATTTTTCCACGTGCAGCGCTCGCTCGCCACTTCCGGCAATGTGGTAAGCAAGGTTGATGGATTCATTATAGTGCAGCAGGTGCTAGCGCC
The DNA here is from genome assembly GCA_009760855.2 of Cristatella mucedo. Classification (NCBI taxonomy): domain Eukaryota; kingdom Metazoa; phylum Bryozoa; class Phylactolaemata; family Cristatellidae; genus Cristatella; species Cristatella mucedo. Next base: position 4,790,828 of record WPIO01000019.1, on the reverse strand, counting down.
TCTCGCTTCTACGACGGCAATTATGCCGTAACTCGGCACGACCGCCCCCCCCCCTAGAAGCTTTTCAAGCAGCGGCGCGGGGAGGGGGGTGTAGGTGTGAACAAACCGCAAACGTGAGCGAGAAAAACATCGCTAATGAATTGCGATCTCCGCGATAGCCTATCCCAGGTCTTGTTTGAAGCATAGTAGGCCGGCGCACCATCCATCCGCAGGGAGAGCGAACGACGATCGGGCACTCGGAAAAAACGGACCACCTAGCGCCAGTTTTGACAACCGCTGCCTCTCCGAAGGGGGGGTGGCACGTTGCACGTGGCAGACAACTGCAGCAGCAGCAGCAGCAGCGGAGAGAGGCGGGCGCCGCCGGCCGCGCTCTCTGTTGCTTTGATCGCCAGGCCAAGGAGGCGTGCGATAGAGGGGCACCTGCACGACTCACGCTTTTCTGACGCACGCGCCGGCGCGGGCTTCATCCGTTGATGGCGGTTAAACTGAGGAAACGGGCTGCTCTCGCGCGAGCGCTGCTCCGCGAGAGCGCTGCACGCGGGATTTCCTGCGGCTCGAGCGATGCGAGCTGCGAAGCTGCGCACTGGCTGCATCGGAGCAGCCGGTTCGCAGCTAAGGCTTTGCACCGCGCGGTGCGGTCCAGGGACCCAGGACTTAAGTTAAGTACCGACGTCGTGGACGAGAGCGCACAGCCGACATATGCAAAACACTAGGGTTGAGACTAAGTTCTGTTAGAGCACTATACAAACTACTTACGACAGATGTCACATGCCGTCTGCTTTCAATATAATAATAATAGCATACATTTGCATAGCACCCTCAGAGAACTGAGTCTCTCTAGGCACTTTACAGATGCTGCATACAAGCATTACCAAATGTTTGGTGGTAGCAATGAACGGTATCACAGATTGCCACGCCAATCTCTCAAGAGTGCGGGCATCCGAAAATGCATAGGACGGACGTACGTGATAATAGAAGGAAAGTATATAGTGAGCGCAGGTATTGATGGCGACGAGGAAGATAAAATGGTGAGCTCGATAAATCTAGCTTGTATGTATCTAGCTTGTAATAGCTTGATGCTAACTGCGGCAGACGGCTTTGGTAACCCGACAAAAGCTCGCCGACAAAAGTCAATTTTAAAGAAATGCTGGCTTAAATAGATATTCATATTGGAGTATTCTGTTAGAGAAAATACATATATAGTATATTTCACTTCAGATTATAGTTTATGCCAGCTTTTAAGCATATATATTTTGAAACTGTGTAGTTATAAAGAGTTACTATAGCTCAATACTGTTTAACTATTTTTTTAATTAGACGTTCAGGTTGTGTGCGATCCCGTGTAGGTAATCTCCAATGAAGACTATTCCGAAGTAGGCTGTTGATGTTTCGAGAGCAAACAGTCCGGCCCAACAAATAATTGCGGTACACTGCCATACAGCTGCCATTTTCACAATAGTACAGAACGCTGCGGTTTTGATTCCAAATTTTACCGAATATGTAATGTGTGCACCCACCAAATTTTCTGCATTGCGCTTGGTTGTTCTCGCGCTTCGGCCTGAAATCGCCTTTGTCGGCCAGCGTATTTACACATTCAAACGGCGATACAGCTGCCATTTCTACAATAGGCATTGTGTAATTGTGGCTTAACCACACTGTACAAAATTGTGGTACGGGTTCGCCCTCAAAATTTCGTGTGCTTGCGCATCCGCATTTTAACGCGATGGCCTTAAATGGTTCGGTCCGCACTGCATTTCTTTAACTGCGATAAACCTATTTTTCCAGCAATAGGTGCCGTCGAAATGCCGTTTAGGCTGCTTACTATGGAATACAACGTCCCTGATTCGCTGTAAAACAGTTTGTTTGATGCCAACTTATAGATAAAAGTGTTTCGGATTTATCCACATAGTTTTATTACATTGGGGCGGGCCTATTCTAATGCTATGGCCTCCAATGGCCAGGGCCGTCAGAGGCCGTAGCAATATAATGCGTTAGCGCAAACGCATAAAATTCGACGGGTACCTATTGGGGAAATGCCCGCTGTATCGCCCGTTGGAGTATGCATGGAGGCTCACTGGTCCGGACCATTTAGGCCATAGCATGAGAAAGCCCGTCCGCTATGCCGTGAAATTTGGTTAGTAAACCCGGAAAAAGGTTTTCTGTAAATAAGTCTCAAAATCGTAGCTGCTAAACGCTTATTGTGGAAATGGCGGCCGCATCGCCATTCGCTTGCGTAAATAGGCTGGCTGACCTAGCCATTTGAAGCCATAGCACGATCACGCCCGAGCGCAATTGCATGAGATTCGGTGAATGAACTAGCAACACGATTCTGTATAATTTGGAATTAAAACCGCAGTATGTATTTTTATGTTTATTGTGGAAATGGCAACTGTATCGCACTTATTCGTGGGACCCCAAAAATTCCAGTTATTCCACAGCCAATTAAACCTTGGATTTGCACGTCAACCTATTAGCTCTAGTAATGTTTATGTCTTCCTATCTTCCTAGTAGCTGATCAATGGTGCCATTAGAGGAGGGTAGTCATCGGTCAATTCGCCGAAAGCAGCAAACAGATCCGCTACGTGATTGGGGGTCAAAGATACAGCTATTTTGATGTGCATTCGCAGATTTTCGTCGTCACGGAGTTCTGCTTTGCAAGACTGAAATCGTGAACCTTGAGCCAAAGATTCTGTCCGAGATCAAACAGGCATTCAGCCAGTGGCCCTCTAGAAAAGGTGTATCAACAGGCATTCGAACTTGCTGTCTCAAAATCTGACATAATATTTTCCGGATTCAGTGTTTGCATTATGCACGACGAAACCGGACGTACGGTTATTACTTCCGCCCCAGGGTCACCTCAGACTGAGAAGTCATGTTCCCTCACTCATTCATCTGAGGATGCCACCAATAAATGCAACAAGCGAGTTGAGAGAATTAAACTTGCTGGAGATCTAGATCTGATCAAATAAAATGGTACAACTTAGTGTCATCCACGCATGAGTGAAAGCTTTAGTTTGTGCCTGGCAACCTCATCGGCAAGAAGGCAAGAAGAAACCGCTAAAGGAACCGATCCAGGCACTGATCTCCGAGTTAATCCATACTTGAGTGGTTCCTCAGATGATCAGTATCAGTTCACATCAATACTCAGGTATCTACCAGTGACATCGGACCTTAACCATTGCAGTACAGTACAAGTGATGCACAGGCAAGATGAGAGGGGCTCGAGAAGTACGTGATGATTGATAGTATCTAAAGCTGCCAAAAAGATCGAGCAAAAAAGTTCTGATACCTAATTCCGCATTATAAATCAAGGCACCATACAGCCTAAGTATTGCTGAGGCTATGGAGTGATTAGATCTACTAAATGACTGGATATCACTGCCTAGATTTATGTTTTTCTAAATATGAGGTACGCAGATCTCCAGTGACTCATTTAAGTGGGTTTGAAAGGAACTGTCTACTGGCGACCGAGCGTAAACACGAAAGTCTCCTTGGTCTACTGCTGCCTTCTTGAGTTGTACCCTGACGGCTGCCTAATTTGAAGGTGCTGGAGCTTCACCCGAGGTTAATGACATAAATAAGGTGCTTTTTAATAACGGCCGCAGGCGATACGGGTATGGTAGAATCACTGCAATGGGAATATGGTCTACAACGCCACTGGTCTTCTTTTGATAGGGATATAAACTTCAGGGAAAAAAATCACTTGTGGCATCCTGAAATGTATACATCGAGGAGCTGGATGAAATTAAGCAGACAGGATCCTAAAGAGGATGCCGCCACCCTGGAAATGGCCTTTACGAGGGATACCACCACAATACGTAGCTTGTTGCCAGATAAACTCACAACAGCAAATTCGAAAGGCTACCTCGAAAGGACTGCAAGCATCTTGAAATTTAATGATAAACATATGATAACCGTGACTCTGCCTGTATGATTATCTGAATAGTATGGTCACGTAATACAACGCAGCGCCATCTTGCCGAGTGACGGAAGTGTGCCATCTTGCCGCGTGACGGACGGAATTCCTCGCTTTAATTAGTTGGCCTTCTTTATTGCCCTCCTCTAAATCCGGTGGTCATGGTCGCGCTCACAGGATGCTAAGGACCGTGCTGGGCGATGCTTCAGCCTGCTGGAGTTCTGCTGTGCGCCGCCGCCAGGTCGGTCTTCAGCTAGCATGTAGGGAGGGGACCTAGACTCCCCTTTGGTCTGGCTGAAGGGGCGTGGCTGGTCCTCCTCAAACTAAGCTGAATGCGTTAAAACTCCCTTGTATCTGATGGCAGGGGATTCATTCGCTAGCTAACATCCAGAAGAGTCACCAGTTCATTACAGAATTGAGAGCGGGGCCAAGAACGAGGCTATTAACGAATCCACACGCGGGACCCATCGGTCTCTTCGTTTCCTAGACGAAGACGCGACCCTTAGGCGAAGGGATGGTGGCTCGTCTGGGTTTCAGCCCTTCTCATCCGCAAAGCAATCCGCTAGCAGGAGCGCCATCGTTGGTGCACGTACCCAGCATGCCTCTTCCCCCCTCCAAAATCTGGGTAGCCCCTGCCGGACGAATGGCTCGCAGGCTTCCAGAGAGGAGTGCTCAAACTGCTGGAATGCAATTAGCTCAAGCTGCTGGAATGCTGAGGCCACTCTTTGAATAAGCTTTTTTTATGCTCATAGCCCTTTATAAGCCTATAGCCTGTCAAGCTTTATAATCGTTTATGGTCCAAGGACTCTGCGTAAACGCGATGTCGGCGAAAAGCTAATGGACTGCCTAATTAGCCTAGCTCATCGCCCTTATCAGTCGACATCTGCTAAGTTTACAGCATCTGCTGTGGGTTCTCCTCACTAAAGCCCCAGCCTCGTAGAGATATCAATCAGCATTACTCTCAGCAGACCGATTATTAGCGATGTTCTTATAATTACGGCACTAAATTTTGCTTCAGCAATCGCTAGTCACCGCCTTCCTTCCAAGTATTCACACTCAAAAGGCTAATAAGTTTCAAATGCTGCTGTTTTCTGCTGAGTTTCCAGAACTCCCTCGCGAACTCTGTGGAATGAACATTGATTCTAAGTTCGCGCAAGTAATTCGGTACGATGCTTTCACGCAAAATGCTTTAATACTGGTTTGGTTCTGCACAGCAAATACGAACATTTTTATCCCACTATTCCCCTTTTGAATGTCAAATTTTGGCAGTGAGACACTTCCATAGCCCAATTAATCAGTACTTTTTTCGCTTTTTCTTATTGCTTAGGCACAGCATCACCACCGTTCTTGCTCATCAGTACATATATTACGTCATCTACAAAATACCATCGCGTAATTAATTCTGCGACGATCAACCTTTTTCATTTGTGTTAATCATCATCGAGTTTCCTTTGAGAAACATTTTAATGGGTTCACACACAAAATTAGCGAAATACTGGAATTTCAAACAGTTAGTTTTGACGGAGAATGTTTTATTTTCGCTGAAGAATGATAACGCAAAATTTTGATGGAACCTGAAGTGCGTCTGAGTTGTCTTTTGCTCTCGCCGCTTAGAGACTCGAGCCTCACTAAATGCCGCAGTAGAGCTTCAATTAGCACGCAAACGTTCTTGCTTGACTAATTGGTTGTGATACATTGCTCACCGCTTCCGCAGCCTGCCGTTCTGACACTGTAAAGACGTCTCGCTGTTGCAATGACGAATCTGCCCACTCTTGAGACTTGAGGTGCTTGAAGATTTTGTTTAGCTTAGTGGTTTCTGCAATCCAGCCCACGTCCCTCGCTCTGACCAGATTGATCTGATGGATTTATTGCGCGACTCTCTAGGGTTCGTATGCGATCTCAAGCTTAAAGTTACTCCTAGCGGTCTTCCTAGCCGCGAAATTGCACGCCTCAGGAATTGCGCGACCTACCCGACTAACTGTTCAACGCTGCAGTGCCATGCAAGCGCTGGAACGTCCTGCTTGCCCTAGTAGCAGAAAAGGGAGATTTGCTATCTCGCGTCGGAGTGGTCCTACGATGACAAGTCCGCTGCGGGATCTTCGATACAACAAATTTTGATATCCATACGGCACTGAAAATTCAATAAAATGTCCCTAATAATTCTTTCCTTGGGAAAACTTCAGAATGGTAACTTGGGTATGGCTCCCTGGCATTTCTGCATAAGGGACTCTCAGCATGCACCTCGCATGGACACTTCAACAATGACTGCTGCGAACAGCCTTGCCTATTTGAAATACTTGCTGCATGAGCTTTCTCTTGCACAGCCAACTCTGACTGCTGTCGCTTAACGATGCCTCTATCCTCTCTTAAATCCTCCGGAGACGAAGCCATCAACGCCTGCCGTTTTCTGTCGATTGGCACCAGGCACACCCTGACCTTACATTGAAAGTGAAACTAAACACTCCCAGCATTTCAGCCCGATGGTGGTAACCCGGGTCACCACGGTAACCCGGCTGCGCGCGCGGACTGCGATAAATACCTGAATATTGGTCCAAACTATATGCAAATAGGCTAAAAACGTTGGGCTCGTCAGGTTCTATTCGTCAAGAGAAAGACAGTGATTTCGAAAACGATAATTTTTATTGCGCAAGTTCGCAAGGGCTAACCGGATCCAAAGCAAGGATCCTGGGCTGCATCACGAAAATTGAGCCTACTTATTAAAGAAATTGCTCAAGATTGATGGCTGATTTGGGACAACCGCTGGTGCCTTCTTCGGGCGCCCCACAGAGCGTATCTGCACGATCGGAGCAGCCTTCGGCGCCGATGCTCTTTTTTTTCTGCCACGAGTCTGCACTATATCGGATGCCGCCGACAATGGCGCGCCAATATTTGTCAGGATCTTCGCCTTCACTATCAGCGCTACTACCCTGCCGACCACTGGTGCCGCGATTCCGGACCTCCTGCATATTCTTTTCAGACCAGCGGGTGGCAATGAAGTTTCCGGGAAATGCTTCCACGAACTTGCTCACCAGTTTGATTGCATTGTTAAGAACATCATTGCTAACATCTTTTATATCGCCACTGTAGCCAGCCATAGCGTGCATTTTTCATTGAGCTCTTGCGCACATAGTTCTTCAGATTGCTTCGACTTGATTCTGACGGCGCTGCTCCTGAATCAGTTCAACGGCGTTTTCGACTTCAAAATAATGTAGTTTTTTAGAGCAGCTATCCGCAAAATATATAATTAATTGCAATTTTACTGGCGGAAATTCGGTAACCCGGGTCACCGCCATCGGGCTCATATGCTGTGTCTGTGCAGGTAGTTCGTGAGGTGCTTATTATAATTAAATTCTTTATTATTAAAATTGCTACTGCTAATGCCGAGTATACATTGGGCAGAACTTCCGTATTTCTGCCACACTTTTCCTTAAAGGTGCTGCCTAGATTCTCCGTTTCACTAACTCGATCTCATGCGACCTTGCTCCTCAATGTAATCGATGAGGACTAAATGGCTGCTGAAGGCGTTTTCCTGCGCTTTTCCATTGCGACATTAGATATCTGAGCTTACGATTGCCGGAGTGGTTTTTTTGCTTTTCTTTAACCGTCGATACTCCAACTGCACGCTTTTAATGGGTTAAGACCGCAAAACCCTTACCAGTTCGGGTACGCTACAACGCGTGCAATGTGCACAGACCAGAAGCTCGAAATACGCGGACGGTAACAACACGGCGCTCGGTATTCTGCACACAACGATAACAACGGCACGATTTATTAGAAAAAACTCAAGAATAACCTCTATCTTACAGCTGATGCGAAAGGTGACTTCCGAACGACTCGCTAACAGTCTTACAGCAACTCACGCTCAGCGCTAGGACTCACAGACCGGCAGACCGCTGCTTCAACAGAGCGACTGCTGTGTAGCCCACGCCTTATACGATGGCCGGATCATTAGTCATGCAATAACCTCGTACATAATCAAACGTGGCGCTGTTCACAAGCCTCAGCTTATCGTGGCTATTTCATAAATGGCTTAGTTTCAACTCAGCGGCAAAGCTCATAGTTCGTAATCTAGATTCAGCTTCGAGCTCTGCTGTCATGTACTGTATGAGGTTGCAATATCAGATAACTTAGTAATCACAAATCAATTCATAAGGTGTCCTAAGTTTTATCGTCATATGCACAGGAGACGCAGCATACTAGCTAGCACGCAACAATCAAAAGCAGTCAGCCTACCTCAAGGGTTATAGTCATCCCGCAATTGCGGGGACATTACGTAATCACGGGGCATTATGTAATTGTGGGGTGTTACGTAGTTGCGGGGTGTTACGTAATCGCTGCGTGATGGGCTTCGTCTTTTTGCGCTACCGAACCCTGCATTGTAGTGTATAGAACTTGATGGTTGCACGTCATTTAACCTGAGAAATCTTAAATTTAAAAGAAATAAAAAGGCCGTACACGAAACCTGTGGGGGAATTGTATCATCTTCGTTTGGATGGCCGACCTCCTTGCAAGTTTTTCCGTATGACTAGTTCACTGAAAGAAAAAGAGCCAATGCAGGTATATATGTCCACATATAAGATAGCGGGTTGCTTTTAGCCTCTTTGGGATACTTCCAAACAAGCCGTGGTCGAGAAACTCCTGTGGCCTGGGGCTCTGAGCAGTCGCGATGCCAACAACGTATTTGCCTCGAAGAGAAACGCTTCGTCGCTGAAAAGATTCGACCTTTTCCATGCACTGCCCCGGTGAGCTCGAGCTGCCTGTGGCGGCACGTCTGAGCGCTAAAGTTTGCTGGTGACTTGTCAAGGTTCGTACTAATAGATCACGTCGATGACGGATGCCGTTCGCTTAGCCCATTCCAAGTACCGGTACTCTTTCCCGGGCGTCTGGCGCATGACCACATTTCCAGTATTTGACCGATGCAGACAGCTCGCTTTCCGCTTCAGTCTCGCAAACTCCAGTCAGCTTCGGCCTCGTTCGATTTCCTTTCGCTGAGCTGCCTCTTGCTCACTCGGATGCCGCTTGCCGCTCCCTCACTGTTCTGCACGCACCTCCGTACTCCACGTACTCCATGGTCACATCCGTACTCCACGGTCAACGTAAAGAGGCGGGGAAAACGGCGCACAATGGCGCAAGGAAGAGAGGAGGGAGCCCGGCAAGCGCCCAGAGTTTAGGGCCGATTTGAATATGCGGCATACGAAGCATACGAGAGATCTCATTCCCAGCTGCGGCTGGCTATGAAACGAACGATCGCCGGCAGGCCATGCAGAGCACCTGCTGGTAATTCCACGACCACCTGTCCACTTCCAGCTGTGGATGCAGAGCAGCGGTGCAGGCGCCGCCACTCGCGCCATGCTATGCTAACGAGCCTCAGTCCTGCTTCTCAATCGCGAAGGAAATGCATTCGCAGGACGCCGAAGTGCCTGTGGCCAGGCAGATCTGCGTAGCGCATTTTGACGACCTTGTGTGCCCCTTTGATGGCGCGCCTAAGGCAGCATGCTTTAGAAGTGAGCGAGCTCGCATCGTCTCCGTAATGGCTAGCCAACGGTAGCCGCCAGCGATCGTGACGGCTCCGCGCTCGCTAGATTCTACTTCAGCCCTGCTTTCACGCGCATCCTGCTTGAAGATACTTGAAGCTATTGATGCGGGCACTTTTCCTCGCGCTCGTCTCTTTCGCTGCGTTCTATCCGCAACCTTGACCGTCCCACTCAAGGGGTAGGTACCGCTCCTCCCTCGTCGCTTTGCTTTTCGCAATACGAACACCGTATGCTGCAGAGCTAGTGGCGCCAGTCGGTTACTCTCCCGTGGCGCCTGTCAAAGCTTTACATGTGTGTCATCCTTTTGCTTTACCACTTTGTTGGTTTTTCATTTGACGATCATTCCATTTCGTGGTCGACGCCAACCAGGTCTTTATAAGATCTCAACTTTCAAATAATCGCTTCAAGTAATATATCAGAAATCTAAAGAAAAACCAACGTAGCTCGCGTTCGGTACAATTTTAAAAAAGAGCATGGGTGAAGGTGTGACCTGTGATTTTGGTGCTGCTGTGCGGCTGAGGGTCATCGTTAGTGAGGATTTGGTCTACTCGCAGAAATCCTGGGCAGTGTATAAGATCTCAACTTTCAAATAATCGCTTCAAGTAATATATCAGAAATCTAAAGAAAAACCAACGTAGCTCGCGTTCGGTACAATTTTAAAAAAGAGCATGGGTGAAGGTGTGACCTGTGATTTTGGTGCTGCTGTGCGGCTGAGGGTCATCGTTAGTGAGGATTTGGTCTACTCGCAGAAATCCTGGGCAGTGGGCCTGCTTAGTGGGTTAAATTATTCTTATCTTTCACTAACTTTTCACAGTTTCTGTAAGTCGATGCTAACGGTCTACAGGCAGAAACACGGGTCATTGATTTAACGAATGTAGATAAAGATATCATTTTTCCATTGTGTCTGTCTACATTTCTTAAATTTTTATATGCAGTCTGACATCCCACTCACCTAAACATTTTACAGTTTTCTCCTGCACCGTAGCTAAGCAGTTTTGTGAATAAGCAGCAAACAAGTAGAAATACACATCCGACATGAGCGCAAGCTTATTTATATTTAAAGAAGACCTTTGCTTCGTCAAATTTGGTAGCCGCACCACCCTTAAGATTTGTTCTTCATGTACTGCACAGGAGATGTCTAATATGCTTTGAAAAAATTAAATCTTTGTATCGAATGCTAATATTGCGTAAAATAAAAGCATAGTAATATGTGGGCATGTTTTTCTGTGATAGTTTAATCAAATGCTTTCGTAAGAAATTGTAGCTCACTTTTAAGCAAGCCGAGCAAACATTTCTAAAAGTTACTCTCTGTGCTTATTTTCCATACTTTTGACACAAATTAATTTTGTAGAAACTCAAAAAACCTTTCAAACATTGCAACTTTAATAAACCATGGTTTATGAAAAGCTTATTTCACTTTTCTGTTTCGTGATTTCAAAGTCCCTTATACGGCCAGTTACTCGGTTATCGATGGCTATTTAGAGAGATAGCTGCAATCTCTTTTTGAGTTTGCAACATGACTGGACATTAGAAGCAAACAATTCGACGCCGACAGCCATTGTTAAAGCAACTTCACTGACTTCGAGCGGAGCAGCGGTTTCACTTCTAGTAATTTTGTTTTGCAGGACGCGCATAATTAGAAAAATGAAGCTCCTTTTTGATGAAAGATTATTATTAGTAGCGTATTAGCAGGTCATGAATTGCACCGACACTGTCATGATTGCAGCAAATTTAGAGCACCGCCGTGCTCCATTGACTCCAGGTATCACATGTTAGCTGTATGCAGAGCATCCTGGTTACGTTACGACTAAGAATGGAATTCTACCGTCCATACGATTACAACCAGGACCAGGGCTCTCAGGGCCCAAAATCCAGACACTAAAAAACCTGGGTCTCCCAAAAGACACGGCTAACCCGTGAGTGCTGCTAAGAAACCGGCTCGGCTAGGTGTCTTCGGGGTTGACTGGACACAATGTTTTAGGGGAAAAATTAGTTCAGGCTTCAAGGCTACATTGAAGACTCTACTTGCAGGTTCATTACAGCAAATATCTCGGCATATGCAAACTTTGACTTCTTCGTAATGCTCCGTTACTTTAATGGCCTTTTTGTGATATTATACGGCTACCCCTTGTATAGAGATCAAGCTCTCTTTGGCAATTTCAGGACGGTGTTCACAGCAGTTCGAGCTGCCATAGTTATGTTAACGTATGCTGGCTCTTAAAAAGAGAGTGAAATACCAATCGAGAGAATAAATTTTGGACTACATCGTCCACCTTCAGATTTTGGAAACCGCCTAACTGGAATACTCACTATAGAGTAGACCAGAGCACCGCGCACGCCAAATTAGGCTGAGGCAAAAACTAACCTTTCAATAGGCTTCCTACTTCTCCTCTCAGTAAATTAAGCCAGCTCCCCTCCCCCTCTCCCTCCTGCTTGCTCTGTCAAATAATTATTCTTTTAAAAAGCCTTACCGGGTCATAACCCTCATCCTAGTTTGAATGGAAAATCACAAGCTCCTTAAAGTCAGTAGTCATTTTTAAAGTCTACCACCAACCCGCAGATATTCCACCAGCATTACGAATACTAGAGTAGTCCTTCGAAACATTCGACGGAAACCACAAGTGTTTACCGGATGAACAATGAATTTTACATAAGCTGATATTTTCATGCTAAAAATTATTTGACTGCATTGGAATTTTCACAAAGCATTTAGAAGCAATTAAATTGCTTCAATCTTAAACTTTAGTGCCCAAACAAGTACTGCACCTTACTTATTTCTGATGAATGAGTTCTGGGCACGAGTTGCTTTAAATTGCTTAGTGCAGAAACACCGGTACACAGAAGGTAGAAGCTCAAGAACCAAGTCTTGGGTATCGAAACATACTTACGCTTGGTGTAACAAATTACGACTTAATTTCCGTTCGACGACTTGTGACATTTCATCGGGAAACGCTGATTAGTCGCTGCCTGAAAAGAAAACCCTCTAGGAATTTAAATATACATGCATTATAAGCGTCGTCGGCTACTTTCTCGGTGCATAAAAATTTCACAGTCTATCAAGGAAGATCTCTAGCAACGACACAGTCTCAATATTTGAAAGAGGTCAAACAGGCGGTAAGCGAAGGAAGCAGCACAGCGATGGCAACGATCGACTGACGACTGTAGCTAATGCTTGTGTCCCTGATTCAGGATTTCTCTAGCAGCTTCTCTTGCACCAATCTACCTACCTGTCCGACCTCCCTGCTCCTCTAGTGTACTCTCTCCACACCCGCTCCTCTTCTTCCAGTCGTCTCGCCGTTCCGCAGAAAATTGAAGTCCATTTTTGATAGTCACCTCGTACTCACCGAAAGTCTGGATCACGCTTCTGGCTGCTGTCAACGACGGAATTGACATGTGCGCCATTTAACTCGCAGCTAAAGACGCATCTGCTTCACTGAGATTTTCCTGTGCTGCAGTGAATTTTTGTTTGCTTGTTTGTGCTTTGAATACTTACCTGTCATTCAGCCGACGCCACTAACCACGTGTCCAAATAAGCAGCGGCCCTGAGTGTTTCTTACTGGGTATGCATTCGCATTATCGTCTTAGCATAATATCAATGTGCTTTTGCTTGCTTGTCTGAATGATAACTTGTAATTCTTGGCTATTGCTTCTCTTGCAACCTGTCTTTAAAGAGATTTAATTCTTATAGGGCGCTATACATAAGACTCGTTATTGCCGAGCTGCGTTGGTCCCGCGCTTAAGGCGCTCGCCCCGATCAAGGTCGGACTGAGGTCGTGGGCTCAAGTCCCGAGGCATTTGTGAAGCGCCTGAATAGAGATTGTGTTCTCTTGGGGCACTATGCAAATGAATTACATTATATTCTAATTATTTCTGTTATGTATCCCTTAAACCCTTGGCTTTCCTGGCCTTCAGCATAATTTCTTTGGGATGGATACAGGCTTTGAACCCCTTTGGCTTCAGCCTTATCTCAATAGATATTTGAAAACATCTCACAACTCGATCGTGATTATTGCACACGAAATAATGATGAACAAACCTCTACGCGCTTTTGAAAAAGCGATTTCGACGGCGAGTTATCAGGTTCAACTCATGCATCGACTCAGCAATCGAGTCTGAGATGCCTCGCATTCAATTCAGCAGTCTAAAGGGTATGCCAGGCTGCATTCAGTAGACCTCTTAGCAGAGCATACACCCACTGAGAATTTTGAAAGGGACTGGACATTTAAGTTACTGTGAATATGAACAGGACGTTCAAATCATGTGCTATTTTAAAAAATCGACTCCGCTATTGTAGAATGGTCTTAGCCATACTAAGTTAGTTGACGTGCAGGTGCATGAATGGTAATAATAAAACATTTGGTATAGTGCCCTCAAAGAACTCAATTTCTTACTAGGTACTTTAAATTTGCTACAAATGAAACAAGATCGAATGGTTAGTAGTAGCATGCTCGATGACAACAAACATAGCATGGTTAGGGGTGACATGCACAGGGTCAGCATGCAAATTTTGTTAGTCGCAGCATGCAGTGTCGGCGAGAAGGAGCACGTTAAGGACGAATTACATGGATCCACTAAACATTCTAATTAATAGATGCGCTAGTTTGCTTTTAAATGTGGACAAGTCAGAAGATGTCGTGAAGCAAGTCGGAAGTGAGTTCCAGGATTTGGGAGCATACAAACTAAAGGCACGGTCTCCAAATGTAAACAATTAGATTCCGAAAAGCGACTGGTGTGATGCTTAGCCAGGTGAGGGGGTAGATCTGATAGGTAGGCTGGAGCCAAAGAATGAAGAGACCTAAAGGTAATTGACATAACCTTGAAGTCAATGCGATGCTTGACTGTGAGCCAGTGCAGCTAGGCGAGAAGGCATGAAGATATCGGAATTGCATTACCAACTTCAAATATTCGTTGAATCGCCATAGAAGTGGGCAGGTAAATATAGCAGTCATCGAAAAAATGTATCCCCTAATTCGACGAAAATGTGAATAGTAACCATCAAAACTTTGCACTCGCGAGATAGGCAATCAGTCTTCTACGTCACCATAAAACATAGGCATATGCAATAAAATAGTGCTACCACACTGAACACTGCCAAAACACGCTTCCTCATCTGGCAGGTAATGATGGGTAATGGATTTCACACGAATTATTGTGCACAAATCATCAGAAACACGATCAGAAAGTAGTAACGCAGGCTGACCAGCAGTAGAGCAGTAGCCATTTAAATCGGAACTTTGTACAGTAGCAATCTCGGAGCAATTTACAAGAGCCACAGTTTCCGTAGCGGCGACGATCGGCTCAGGAGGAATGGCCACTTCGTTCCTCACGTCTCCAATTGAGGCTAGGTTAGCAGATACCTACCTGCAAGATACCAGCAGCCATTTCCATGCTTTCGAGTAAAACTATTAATTCTACTTCCCAAGTTGAGTATCGAGTTTCCCGATTTCACTGCACGGAGCGTCAACGAAAGAGTTCGCCAGTGCTACATTGGTCGCCGTATCGGAAAGCAACTGCAGTAGGTTCATTGCAGTGTTACCGTCATTGGCGCGCCTTAGCCCTGCTTCTTAGTCATCTCAGCATTACCCGTACTTGAGTGCTATCAAGGCTATCCGGTTATGTTTTTATCAACCACTGTTCTTTCATTCCTCGAAGTTCAGCAGGTGTTGTGAATCTCAAATTTTGGCAGAGTAAGGAACCAGTTCAGCTGTGAGGCACCCAATTTCACGAGGAGCGAAAGTTGTGCACCTTTTCAGATAGACAAAAAGGCATGCTTCAGACAAGATGCTCACCAATTTAGTCACAAGCAGAGAGACCAGCGAAAGATGACTGCTAAGGTCCGCCACAATTTTCCCGAATTTTAATACCAAGTATTAGGATTTCGCTGTAGTGGCTTCTGAACTTACCACAAGCGCAGCGCGTAAAGGATCCTAGTTCTTGCCGATGCGTGATAGATGTCTCGGTGAAGCCTGGCTCATCGAAACACGGCTAACGGTTGGCAGACGCTGCCTCGTCGCCCGTATGTATGCCGCCGGTACCAAAGCACGGCAGCAATCAAAAGAGCGCCCATACATTGACACAATAAGTCAAGAGTTAAATCAGAGTTGGTAATTTAGACCATAATAATAATAATACACTTGATAAAGCGCCATCGGAGAACTCAAATCTCTTTCTAGGCGCTATAGTTATAATTAGCGGCTGCCGGCTTGGTTGTTGTGGCTGTTGCAACGACCGGCTCTCCTCTGCGGCTTGCCAGTTGGGTGTACAAAAGAGGAGCTGCTGCGCGTCGAGTAATTATAGCTGCCGGACCTTGGGTGCGGAGAGTTGCGACGGATAGGGAGGAGAAGGGCTGTGGGGAAGTAAACGCACGGCGGAGCAGTACGGGCTCTCTCGCTGGGAGTGCGAAGTGTTACTTGAGAATAAACAATTTGATGCTTTGGGTGCTTTACATTTGCTGCAAAGGAAACACAATTGAATGGTGAGTGGCATCATGCTTGATAAAAAAACATGAATAATATGGTTAAGGGTGACATGCACAGGGTCAGCATGCAAATGTCGTTAGTGGCAGCATGCACAGTGTCAGCACGCATAAGCACAGGGACGAATCACATGGACCCACTAAATGCTATCCTAAGTAGGTGAGTTTTTAAGTTATATTTAAATGTGGTCAAGTCAGGGGATGTTGTGACGCATGTCGGGTGAGCTCCAGGCTTTGGGAGCATACAAACTAAATGCACGATCTCCAAAGGATTTGAGGTTTGCACGGATGTTGGTAAACTGTTAGATTCCGAAAAGCGGGTGGTACGATGCTTGGCCTGGTAGAGGAGTAGATCTGAGAGATAGGCCGGAGCCAAAGAATGAAGTGACCTAAAAGTGAGCGACAAAACCTTGAAGTCAATCCATTGCTTGACTGGTACCCAGTGCAGGTCGGTGAGAAGTAGTGTGGTGTGGCAACTGCAACGCTCACGACAGACAAGCCTAGCTGCAGAGTTTTGCACCAGCTGTAAGCGCCTGATCGCACATGCCGGTAGGCCAGCAAGCAGTGAGTTACAGAAGTCAAGACGGGATGTCACAAATGCATGGACCAACTTAGATGTGATATCCTTATCTAAAAAAGCACAAATTCTAACTATGATTTGTTGCTGAAAGTGGGCAGACTTGACTGCAAAGCTGATGTGGTCGTCTAACAAAAGGTCACTTTGGAACATGACACCCAGGTTTCGTGCAGATTCCAGAGGAGATATGCTGGCAGAGCCAATTTTGAGCGTTAGCCTTTCCAATTTCTGAATCACGCTTGGTTTTAAAATAACTAGTAAGTTAGTTGTATCATTTAATTTAAGAAAATTTGATGACATCCATGTGCGGATGTCATCAATACATGCAGCAAGGGAGTTGAAAGAATTCGGTGCTCTCGAAGGCTGGGAGGGATCAAAGCAAAGGTACGACTGAGTGTCATCCACATAGAAGTGAAAGCCTAGATTGTGCTTGGCAATCACATCGGCAAGAGGGAGATTAGTCCATTTCGTAGTGACAGAGGATCGCATCTGTATAGCAACAGCCATTGCGTACGACGCACTGGTTCCTAGCCCGAAGTACGACTGGTCGCTTGAAATGGGCTTTTCCTTACAGTTATAGCACACGTTATGAAAGGTTCGGCTGCTGATCATTATAATTCAGGAACCACTAACAATCGTAAGCTGTATATGAATCTGAGCGATTTAGCATGCGAACGCTTCAGCAGCAAGCTACAAAAGTTACCGGCTCCACGGCTGCAATAAAGGGAATAAGACGAACGATCAATTTGTTGATCACACCATATGTCGTTGCATGAGTTGACAGTCATACGCCAGCACAACAGTCCCGCGCCGTCGACCTCAAGTAAGCGTACTCTCGACTGCATAGACTATACGGCAATCTTGACCGAATTACAGTAGCTTCTAGTTAAATGAAGTCTTACATAGACTTCTTCACGGGTTGAAACTATGTGTTCGCACAGTGAACGTTATGTGGCATGATAACTGGAGCTTCGAACCGCCACTTTCTGGTCAATTTGAAACGGATTTCGGTAGAAGCTGGGCCATAGCCGTTGATTGCCGAGCAATTCCCTCAATTGTACGTTCGTGGTTGTTTGAAAGGATGCTGTTGCAATTTTATTACTGTGCACTTAATACGCAAGATAAGTTAGAGCTTCTCCCAACGGTTGTTGGTCTATTTGTAACGAACCGTTATGGATCGGTGTATTTCCCCGGGCCACTGCCATCGATTGCTATGCGATGCCGTCAATTGAACGCGTACAATGAGTGCAAATGATGCATGCGCAAAATGAGATGTTACTTGGAATAAGGATTGCAGTTTTGCGAAGCCAGTTTTGTTGATTTGCCACGGATTTCAGTATTGGCCCCGACCATTGCTGTCAATTCCCGTACATTGCTTGCCGACAGCTAATGAGAAAATCTGCTTTAGAATGCCATTATTTCACTTTGAACGCAGAGAAATGTTAAATGCAATGACTATTGGAACTTGGCGATGATAATTTCTCGTCGATTTGCCACGGATTGTAGTGGATCGCTGCTTCAAGCCGAGGCATTGCCATAGACTGCCATGCATTGCCTGAGATTGTACGATCACAATTTGTTAGAATGGTACGGTTGCACTTTAAACAGAAGACGTTGTAATATGCATTCAAATATTGAGCATTGAGAAACCGATTTCGGGGCATTTTGTAGCGGAGTGCGGTCGATTGCGGTATTGGCCCGGGTCATTGCAGTCGATTGTAGTGCATTGCTTCAGAATGGTCACGGCAATTGCAGTGAAATTGTTCGAGTGCACAACAACCGAAGGTTAAAGCAATGTGCAGTCATAATTGGAGCTTCTAGAGTACGAGTTCTGGTCGTTTTTTCGGCAGATTGCGGTTTGGAACGGCGCCATTGCAATTGATTGCAGTGCATTGCACGAGAACGTGCATGCGCAAAGGCGCAGCATTTTGTGGGTGCGCTTTGAAATTAGACATTACCATCTTGTGGTTAGCTTGGTGCAGCCGATTTGTCGTCGATTTGCCACGGATTTCGGTAATGGTCTCTGCCATTGCTGTCGATTGCCGTGCATTGTTGACAATTAACGTGCAAAATAGCTTGAAAGTCCTACGATTTCACTTTTAGTACAAAGAAATGTGAAATGCGATGACAATCAGCACTTCGTGCAGCCAATTTAGTGTCAACTTGCCACGGATTGTAGTGGATTGCTGCTTCGGGCCGAGCCGTTGCCGTAGATTGCCATGCATTACCCGAGATTGTACGAGCGCAATTGCTTAAAAAGATGTGGTTGACTTTAACTAGAGTACTTTGTAACTTGCGTTAAAAAATGGACCATTGCGAAACCGATTTAAGGGCATTTTGCATCAGATTGCTGTAAATTGAGTTATTGGTCCGGGCCATTGCAGTCAATTGCAGTGCATTGCTGCCGAATTATCGAGGCGATTGTAGCGAGATTTAGGGATTACACAATAACCAAAAATTAGAGCAACGTGCAATCACTATTAGAGCTTAAAGTGTACGTATTCTGGTTGTTTTTCGGCGGGTTGCAGTAGATTGACGTACTGGCCCGGGCAGTTGCAGTCGATTGCAATGCATTGCTGCAGAATGGCCGAGGCAATTACAGTGAAGTTATGCAAGTACACAATAACCGAAGAGTACAGCAGCGTGCAATCATAATTATAGCTTCAGCTTCTAGTGTACGCGTTCTGGTTGCTGTGTGGCGGATTGCAGCGGATTTCGGCGGATTGATGGGGATTGCTGTGTGGGACCTGGTCGTTGCAGTCGATTGCAATTCATTGCATGAGAACGCGTGTGCATAATGGAGCTTACATCCGGTCGTTGTTAGCCTAATTAGAATGGATTGGGGTGAATTGCAGCGGATTGCAGTGGATTGCTGTGGGTTGTGGTGGATTGCGGTAATTCGTCGAACCCAAGCCTGTCAAGGTCTGCGGTGGGCGAGACCTGGCCCTGACTAGACGATGATTGGGTTAACGTGTTGTAGTGCTTTCGAACCGACCACGTTAACGCACGCAGCCATTTCTTCCGAAACGGACTCGGCATGACTTTCCAAGTTTTGTCCATAGAGGGCGATTGAGCTAGCTGCCCGCGAACTTTGTACGGAGCCGTTGCTATTGAATCAAAGCTTTGTTCAGCCGAGTTCCGCCTCAGCCCAGAGCGAGCGGACACTTAACTCACGCGGTGTGCCTCTTTGCTAAGGTGACCTCCTGCTCCTTTGTGGAGTGGGTGACTTTTCGGAGAGCGGGTTGCCTTTACGCGGCTCGCCCTTATAGCGGCAGATTGCAGTTTAAGCTCTCCAAACAGCACGCGCACGACTGCACGCAGAACACCGAAGCTGGCTTGCAAAGGAGCGCGTTCTCGCAGGCGCCAACAGCGCTCCAGAACACAGTCGGTCTACCATACATCGGAATTCGAACTGCCTGCCTCCCCCTCAGTCACAGCTCATCAAGTATTGACGTGAATGGACAAAGATCATCTGAAGTACCTTTTTTCACTTCTATGCGGATGACACTCAGTTGTATCTTTGCTTTGATCCCTCCCAGCCTTCGAGCACCTCAAATTCTCTAAACTCACTAGCTGCATGCATTGATGACATCCGCACATGGATGGCAGCAAATTTTCTAAAACTTAACGATGATAAAACTAACTTACTAGTTATGGGCAAACCCAGTGTGATCCAGAGATTGGAAAGGCTGACTCTCAAAATTGGCTCTGCCAGCATATCTCCAGTTGAATCAGCTCGAAATCTAGGTGTCATATTCCAAAGCGACCTCTCGTTAGACGACCATATCAGCTCCACAGTCAAATCCGCCTATTTTCAGCTTCATAACATTGCTAAAATTCGGGCTTGTTTAGATAAGGATACCACGTCCAAGTTGGTCCATGCATTCGTGACATCCCGTCTCGACTTCTGCAACTCACTGCTTACTGACCTACCAACATGTGCGATCAGGCGATTGCAGCTGGTGCAAAACTCTGCAGCTAGGCTTGTCTGTCGTGAGCGTCGCAGTTGCCATGTCACACCACTTCTCGCCGACCTGCACTGGCTACCAGTCAAGCAACGGATTGACTTCAAGGTTTTGTCGCTCACTTTTAGGTCCCTTTATTCTTTGGCTCCAGCCTATCTCTCAGATATACTACCCCATCAGGCCAAGCATCGTACCACCCGCTTTTCGGAATCCAACAGTCTAGAAACACCTCATACAAACCTTAAATCCTTTGGAAACCGTGCATTTAGTTCGTATGCTCCCAAAGCCTGGAACTCCCTCCCGACCTGCGTCAGAACATCCCCTGACCTGACCACATTTAAAAGGAACCTAAAAACACACCTATTTAGGACAGCATTTAGTGGGTCCCTGTGATTCGTCCTTGATGTGCTTATGCGTGCTGACACTGTGCATGCTGCCACTAACCACATTTGCATGCTGACCCTGTGCATGTCACCCTAACCATATTATTCATTTTGTTTGTTTTTCAAGCATGATTTTACTTACCATTCAATTGCATTTCACTTTACAGCAAATGTAAAGCGCCTAGAGAGAGAGAGAGAGATTAAGTTCTCTGAGGGCGCTTTATCAAGTGAACTATTATTATTATTATTATCGGCGTGGGTTAGCCGTGGACCATGCCGGCCAGTGTCCAAGCCACAGCTGGGTTCTGGTCCATCCACTGGTTGTTCGATAGTGGCTCTGGGAGGACAATACCGCGCAGATATATGCGACACCGTTCAACTGGCATGCAAAACGCTCAGCCTCCGCTCTCCCGTCACTTATGGCGCTTGACGACGGTCGGGTGCCTCACTCCGGCTAGCTATTCTCATCCTCGACGGCGACGTCGACTATGGGATGTAGCTCAGTCTGTAACTCCACAAAGCCACAAAGACTATGTGAGTGTTACGCAGGAGAATTTGTATAGCGCGCTCACACCCTAAGCGGCTTTCGGTACGCATTCGGTAGCCAACGGACTTCATCTCACGCAGCAAATAAAAAGTGGGAAGCATAGCCGAGTCAGGAGAGCAGTTGATGTAGTGAGTAGCATGGAAGTAGCAGCTCGGGACCGCTGAAAAGGATGAGTCATAGTCGGCAGCAGGAGAGTAGTTGTCGTTGCGTAAGAATAGTAGAAGCGAGTTCCACAGTCTAGGACCTGCAGAGCTAAAGCTTATGTCGCCAATGCTCTTTAAGCGGAGGAATTAAAACAGCTAATTTATTGTCGATGCAGGACCTGAGGGCACGAGGAGGCTGAAACTGGTGCAGCAGCTCAGCTAGGTACACCGGAGCCAAGACGTGGCGGGCCTTGAGGGTCAGCTACATCTCCGCCACGACCCTGTCCTCGTGCGGCGCTTCCAGAAGCACCGAAAGATGCAATGAGCACCGAAAGATGCAATTTAATGTATCTCCGTCTGTAAATCCACAAAGCCACAGCGGCTACGTGGGTGTTACGCCGGAGGGTTTTGCATTGCCCACTCACAGCCTCAGTGGCTTTCGGTGCGCATTCGGTGCACTTCAGAAGGCTCCAGACCGCAAGATCCCTATGTACGCAGGCATCGCGGACGACTGTCCGATCCAATGGCAGAAAACGGCAGCCGCGCTGTCTTCTACTGCGGTGTGCTCGGATTCCGGCACCCACTGAGTGAACACTGCCTCCGGGCTCACGGTGTGCTGGAGCGACCGGAGGCTTTTCCGGAAGCTCTGCGCCAGCGATGCGAGAGAGTGACCTTGCCGTCGCTCGGTAAGCCACCACCGATCCCAAGGCGGAGGACAATCCAAATAGCGTGGCTTCTTAACCACTGCATACATGCCAACATGAAAATACATATACAAGGATACGAACGGTCATCACGCTGCAGCCTGAGGGGCGGGGCATCCGACTATTTCCGGAAGTTCCGGTTTGGAATCGCCCGGCGCCAACGTGCGTACTCGGGTCTTGTCGCTGGCGCGTTTTTTGACTTGCTGCGGCGAGCACCTCGACCGTCAGTTTGGCAGGAGTATTTTCCACAGATGAGCCTCTAGCGTTCAAGACCTTTGGCCTATTTTTAATCGGTAATGTGGTAACGCTTGCTGAATTTCTCCTGTAAGAATGCGCTCGTCCGGCGCCTGCGGTAGCAAACTTAGCTTCCGCGTAGTCCACCGTATCAGTTCGCTTTGAGAATTTCATCTTATTTACTCCAGGACTTCCGAACGCTGATATGCATGTGCGTGATCTAAAGCTAACGTAATCGCCGATGACTCGGCAAATATGCTACCGTTCTCTTGCATCCGTAAAGTTCAGCATCTTCATTCGTATAGCAGCTGAAGAGCCTTAGCGGCGTTAGTCACCTCGTTCGCCGACCTGCAATGAAGAATTGCCTGCTGCAGGGCTCTAGCCAGGACCGCGGTCGTGCAGCGTTGTGCAGTACCTTACGCTAACTCGCGGCGGCGAGCCTGCGAGCAAGTGACCCTGCCGTAGGTGGATTATTGGCCCATGCGCTCCGAGTTTGTGGGTTTGCCTAGCATCATACTAGCTCCTTTGTGCCCGTTTACACAACTCTAGGCCTGTAATGACGCGCTTCCTATAAACCCTGAAACCGCTAATTAGGTCTATCTGAGCGATAAGGCTGTATAATTCATTTATATAGCGCCCTAAGAGAACTTGATCTCTATTCAGGTGCTTCACATGTGCCTCATGGCTCGACCCCGAGACCTCGTTCCGACCTTGGTCGGGGCGAGCACATTAACCACTGGGCCAAACCAGCTCGGCAAGAAGAAGAAATTTGCATTGCATCATAAGAAAGCCAACTCTATTTCTAGGTACTCTACATGTGATGGAAAGAAATCATGTCAATTGGTTAGTGATAGCATGTACAGTTTCGGCCCGCATAGGCACGCAAAGACAATTCGCACGTGCCATTGCTAAGGCTTCGAGGATCAGGTGTGTTTTTAGCTTTTCTTTTTAAATGACAGCAAGTCATGGGATGTCGTGACTGAAGTCAGTAGTGAGCTCTAGGTTTTTGGGACCGAATAAACTGAAGGTATGGTATCCAAAGGATTTGATGTTGTTTAGAGGCATAGCTAAGTGATTCGAGTCAGTAGAGCGTCAGTGGTACGATGCAAAGCCTTACCCTTCCCAATGGGTAGGGTGGAGAAAGAGACTGAACCTAAAAGTGAGTGGCAGAACTTTGAAGTCGATGCGCTGATTTATGGATAGCCATTGCAGGTCGGTGAGAATTAATGCAGTGTGGCAGTTGCCACGTTCACGACAGACAAGCCTAGCTGCACAGTTATTCATCAATTGTAAGCATTCTAGTGCACCACAGGCAGGAAGACGGTTGAGTAGCAAGTTATAGATGTCTAATCGGGATGTCACACATGCATGGATCTGCTTGCCTGTGGTATCCTTATTTAAGCAAGCCCGAATTTTGGTAACGGTATGTAGAAGAAAGTAGATATGCTTGTCTGTCTAGCTGATTGGTCGTATAGTAAGTGATAACTCGGGTATTGTCACGTAGTAAGTGGTCACTTTGGAACAGATCACACAGTTTGCTCCATTAAAGTAAATGAATTACATGCTCAAGATCCCCTCAAGATGTCCTCCCTAACCTTACCATTTATCTAGATGCTGCTGCCTGAAGGATGCAGCAGGTTGATCAGGTTCTAGCCTTGGGTTGGAAATTCTCATTTTCTTGTGTACTTCAAATGAGCCTCCTGTGTGCACTATCATGTTCAGTTTGAAGCAAATATTGTCACCCAAATACACATGAAAGCAAAGTATGAAAGCAAAGTAGATCGTTTTATTGCACTCTTAATCGCATTTGGTGGAGCAGATAGTGGTAAATTGCAGCTCAGTAGTGACCACCATATGAAGTTAGTATGTCGTGCTGCCTTTTGCACTGCATTGTATTTGGTGCACTTAATGAATGCAGCTCAGCTATGGACCTCTAAAGGCATCCAGTAGCATGCAGAAGTTTCCGAGACTCGTTTAAAATCAGTTATGTGCATTTTACTTTCTTGGCTGCCGATTTTCTGCTTTGGATGTGCGATCGACTAGATCTCAACCTTCCCAGTCAAACGGAGTGATTTGTGCACATTTGTCGTTGTGCGATTAGCTAGGCTAGAAGTTTGAAACTGTATTGGAAAAATGGCTTGTGCCGTCCGAGTCTGGTTATAATTAGCTCAGCGATAAGGTGCTTACACTTCGCGACCCTGGTCGTGATTTTGAGTCCTGCAGCAGGCAATTGTTTGTAGTTGCAACACGTGAATATGGCTAGGTCTGTTCAGCTTCTCTATGCATGAGGCTGGTGAATCAGCTATGCTTCAAATTTTATTTAACGAGCCGTAGAGATCAGCAATATACTGTGTGTGTCATGTTGTATTTTCAGCATTTTGCTGGATTTAATTTTTTTACCAAATGATGCTCCCACTTTTTGGCGTTTTTGGAGGCTTTGTGGTCCACGACATTCAATAATCTCGCGCGACATTCAATAATCTCGCACGTGGTCTTGTAGGCAATCAGTCTTAGATCATATCACTGTTGAATCCAGGGCCGATGAACCAGGGTGAGCCCACGATGGCTGACAGTGCACCTTCGAGCAGCGCAACCATGCTGACGTCGCCTGCAAAAGAAATCATACTCTGTCGCTTCGGTCAGGAACTCGTTCACGAGATAGTCCAAAAGGCAACAGACCTCTTTCAGATGCTGAGGGCCATCCAGGTGAGCTCTGTGCCTCTAGTGCTCCACTGCTGAGCTTTATGCGGCTAAACCTAGACCACTGGGGTGCAGAGTGTCTGTACGTACTGTGGGTGCAGCATGCCTGCAGCAGAGCCGGCTTGCTCTGAACAGAAAAGGGGTATGCCAGTCAGTGTCAAGCATCCACTGCTCAGGGTGGGGGAGCCCTCCCCCTATAGGATTTTCCCCGGCGAGGTCACGGCCTGGCAAGGGCGGCCCCCTCCTCCTTAGTATATATGTTGCTGTCATTGCCACGAGGCCCGACCAAAGAGTTTGTCGGTGGACCGTCGATGGGCAATATGGCAGACTGTACGTAGCTACGTCAGAACGCTTGGTGCTGCAACGATGCCGTGTCATCGATGTTTTTCAATGTTGCTGACGATGCAGCTGCATGCTTTAAGTGCTAGCTGCTCTGCTGTGCAATACGTAGAAGGTGGCTGAAAGCTTGTTGTATACCGAGCTTGTTTACAGACTTGTTATTCCCTCTGCTTGGGTGGTGCCTGTGGTAGAATGGATATCTAATCAAGTCCAAGTTTGACGGTGACAATTATATGGCCAGACGTGTGCAAACGTGTCTTACCGAGTACAGCCAATAGTTGCTAGTTTGCATCAAGCTGTCGTCTTAGTCTAACCGAGTGTGGTGTTATGAATAGCAGCTTGACTTTTCAGCTGACGTTGTGTGTGAGTGCTCAAGAAATGATCGGGCGTTTGATTCTGCATTCGATTTTACTTTTTTATTTCCCCCTTTTATTTTTGTCCCCGGGATTTCATAGTTGGGTGTGTACGGCTTCGATCTTAGGAGTGTCTGCTTGGAGCATTAGGAGGCGGCCTTACAATATGTGTGTGCAGCATTCGTCTGGTCGTTTAGTAAAATAATGTGTTGGTTGTTAATAAAATATAATTCATTTGTATAGAACTGAGAGAACTTAATCTCTATTCAAGTGCTTCATATATATCACGGTGCTTGAGCCCAAGACATTGTTCATCGTATACATTCGCCTTGACCTTGGTCGGGACAAGCACCTTAGCCACTGGGCCTAACCAGACCCGTGCCTCTTCGGGCTTATTCTGCAGATTAGGTTTGAGATGCTGCCATTTTTCTACTTTCTACCTTGCATGTGCTCTTTAGGATCTTGTTTTACAGCTGGGCAGACGAAGAACGTGGCCAAAGCAGTTGTTAAGTAAAGTCGGTATAGATCATCAGGTGTTTGGTACCCAACTTTGCTTTGCTCTTTTGTTTTGTGTAATTGTATGTGCTTGTTTCTTATGCAACGACAACTACTCTCCTGCTGCCGACTATGGCACTTCCTCTCCAGTAGGCCTGAGTTGCTACTTCCGTACTACTCTCTACCTCAACTGCCCTCCTGACTCAGCTATGCTTCTTACTTTATCATTTTATTGCATGAGATGGGGTACGTTGGGTACCACATGCATACCAAAAGCCTTTTATGCTTTGAGTGCACCATAGAGAACTCTCCAGTGTAACACCCACTTAGTCTTGACGGTTTTGTGGAGTTACAGACGGAGATGCATTACATTGTTTGCCGACATTCCTGTCACAGATGTGTGTGTAAGTACATTCAGGCCTATTGGCATGTGCATTTTGAAGAAAAAACGAGTCATTTTTTAGCAACCAGGAAGTCCCGTTGCGTATTAGCATGCAACATCATTCTTCTGTCACCATGAGCAGGCTGTTTTACCCGGAATTTCGCTACTAATCGTTAACGTTTGACGGACGCTTTTTTTTAAGCATGTGCTTAAGCACTTGCTTACGCATCCCCGGTGAATTCGATGTTGCCATACAAGCTCATTTTCCAGTTTTTTTTACCCACGACAGGACAACAGCTTGTGAACCCGCATTGTACGGTGATAGCGTGAAATTTTGAACGCACTCACTGTTGTTCATATAATGTTCTTCTTTAATGACACGTATTCGTTCGTGTGCACTCTTCCTGAAGCACTTTCGTTCCATAGAAATTGACAGTGGCGCTGCGACTTGCTCATCATGTGTCCGTTGTCAGCGGCTGCACTGCTCGCTGCGACTGTGTAGCTCGCTGCCCCTCCAGCATCCTCGATACGTCGCTCTGTAGCTGCCGAACGCTGTGACCGTAAGCAGTCAGAATTATAACGAGCGAAAGGCCAAGTTAGAGGAGACCAAGAAGGCGGTGCAGGTGTACTTCAAGCAGCTTCGAGGGGTGTATGTGAAAGTTATGGAGACCACGGACGGCTTGGACGTCGAAGCGGCCGAGGTACGTGTGCTGAACCTTGAAGCCGTCCATTTCGGTTTACTAATCATATTGCAAATAGGGGGCAGGCCATCGCATTACAGCTTGGCTGCCTGTATTGTCCCTCGACTTTCACCGCCGTATTCTCTCCCTAAGTCAGTTGGTGTAGTTTTTCCTCTTTTGCCACTCATGACAGGCATTGCATTGCAGCCAGAGGCCGATCACCTTGGCGCCCAATGCTGTACGACTGCTGCTGCTCAAGAGCAGTCGTATTGGCTTCGGCCGGTTCTCGGAGCGCTCTTACAGTTCTCACTAGATTTGTAGTGCTCTTATCGGCCAAACATGACACTTCAAATCTAGCAAGTAAGTTTGTCAGCTTTTAGACCTAATCAATCCACAGAGTCAGCACTGCTTAGGGTGTATAACGACTTTCTCAGGAATTTAGACTTAGATAGAGTCCCTCTGCTAGTTTTGCTGGATCTCTCGGTAGCGTTTGATTCTGTTGATTCCTTCTCGAGCGTCTCTCATCTCACCCTGTCGTCACTGGCATTGCACTGCACTAGTTTACATATTATCCCATTGGGATACTTCAGGGCATTGATGTCAGCCGGCCATTGAGTCATTCGATGAGCCTCCAATGTACAGGGCATCCCAGGGCTCCTTGCTAGGTCCGGTTCTTTTCACGGTTTATGCTCCATCCCTTTTCCCCAATCTGATTGCCAAGCACAATCTAGACTTTCACTTCGAGATGACAGACAGCTGTACTTGTGTGCTTTGATCCCTCCCAGCCTTCGAGCATGTCAAGCTCTCTCAACTCCCTTGCTGCATGTATTGCTGCTGGCATTTGCACTTGGATGGGATCAAGTTTTTTCAAATTGAACTATGGTAAAACTAACTTACTAGCTATGGGCAAACCTAGTGTGACTCATAAATTGGAAACTTATCCCTCAAAATGGGCTCTGCCAGCATTCTTATGGCATTCCTTTGAAGCAAATGTAAAGTGCCTAAAAAGAGATTAGGTTCTCTAAAGGTGCTATAACAAATGTATTATTAATATTATGTCTGGATGAAATCTGGGTGTCTTAGTCCAAAATGACCTTTGACTAGACGACCACATCAGCTCTGCAGTCAAGTTTGCCTACTTTCAGCTACATAACATTGCTTAAATTCGGGCTTGCTAGACAGGGATACTGCATTCTAATTGGTCAATGCATTTGTTGCATCCCGCCTCGACTTCTGTTATTCACTGCTTGCGGGTCTTCCAGCCTATGCAATAAGGCACCTGAAATCGGTGCAAAACTCTGCAGCTAGGCTTGTCTGTCGTGAGCCGGGCAGTTACCAAATTATATTACTTCTTGCCGAGCTGTACTGGTTCCCAATCAAACAGCTTGTCAACTTTAAGGTTTTGTCCCTCACTTTTAGGTTCCTTCATTCTCTGGCTCCAGCCTATCTATCAGAACTATTTCTCCACTAACCACTAAGCATCGTACCACCTGCTCTTCTGACTAGAGTCGTTTAGCTGTGCCTTGAACCAACCTCAAATCCTATGGAGACTGTGCCTTTAGTTGGTATGCATTCAAAGCCTGGAATGCTCTCGACTGACGTCACGACATCCTCTATCTTTATGATATTTAGACAGAAGCTAAAAATGCACCTGTTTCTCATAGCATTCTCTGGGTCCTTGTGAATTTTACTTTGTATGCTTGTGCATACTGGCGCTGTGCATAGTATCACTAACCATTATGACATGCTTCCTGTACAGCATATCTAAAGTGCATAGAAAGAGAATAAGTTCTCTGAGGGGGCTATACAATTGAATCACTATTATTCTAAGGATTAATGATGTGCTTGCCATCAAGCTTAGAAGAGCCTGCAAAAGCACATTAGTCTCATGCTTAGGCCAGCATGCTAAAACATTCAAGAAGACGCTCAGCGCCACCAGTACATTGGACATTTGGCTAGTAACATGCACGAATCATGTATATATAAATATATAATTCATTTGTATAGCGCTCCAAGAGAACTTAGTCTCTATCCAGGCGCTTCACATATGCCTCGGGACTCGAGCCCACGACCTCAGCCAGACCTTAGTCGGGGGCAAGCACCTTAACCGCTGGACCAAACCAGCTCGGCACAAGGAAGCAGACAGAGCGTACAAAAACAAAATAGGACATAAGTTTTCCGGTGCAAAGGGAAAACTGCCCTGAACAGCCGTATCATTAGCTAAGACTTATATAATGTAAATTTATTGCTGGTAGTGACCGAAGCCAGAACCAAGTTCCAGACTTTCCGTGCAAACGAAGTGAAGGCTCCACCATAAAAAAAATTCAAGATACTGCTGGACGCCTGGAAGCCGGGGTGGCAGGAGAACACACAAGAGAAGCGCAGGAGGTTGGCTAAATACAAACTGGCTAAGTACAAACGACAGAAGCGACATGTATGGCAGAGAGAGGATCTTGAAATTCGATGCTTGATGGGTAGCTAGTGAATAGATGTACGTGTGTGTGTGTGTGTGTGTGTGTGTGTGTGTGTGTGTGTGTGTGTGTGTGCGTGTGTGCGATTTCTATATCGATGCCACGAGTAAGCTAATAGTGTATATGGCTTCGGTTGACCCACGAATGGCATTAACTAATGTTCTTCTCGGCTTCGTCTGCGCAGTTCATTTTAGAAGGTCGGTAATGTGCAGCATAAGCAGCTAAGCAAGTACATGCACACGAAGGACAAATCGCAAAGACCCACCAAGTGCTGTAATAAAAAGGTGCGTTTTAAGCTTCTTTTTAAATGTCATGGCAGGGACGTATTGACGTACGTTGGTAGTGAGTTCCAAGCTTTGGGAGCATAGAAACTCTAGGCGTGGTCTCCAACGCTTTTGAGGTTCATGCGAGGTATGGCTAAACGATTCGAGACAGAACAGCGGCTTGTACGATTCTTCGCCTGGTCTGGGAGTAGTTCTGATAGGTAGGCTGGAGCAGGGGAATGGAGGGACCTAAAAGTAAGTGACAGAACCTTGAAGTCGATGTGCTGCTTGATTGGGAGCCAGTGCAGGTCGGTGAGAAATGATATGATGTGGCAATTGCAGCGCTTACTGCAGATGAGCCTAGCTGCAGAGTTTTGCACCAGCTGTAAGCGCCTGATTGCACAGGCCGGAAGGCCTGCAAGCAGTGAGTTACTGAAGTCAAGACAGGATGTCACAAATGCATGAACCAATTTAGATGTGGTATCTCTGTTTAATCAATCCCAGATTTGAGCAATTTTATATAGCTGAAAGTAGGCAGATTTGACTATGGAGCTGATACGGTCGTCTAATGAAAGGTCACTTTGAAACAGGACACCTAGATTACATGCAGATTCAACAGGAGATATGCTGATGGAGCTGATTTTGAGCATCAGGTTTTCCAATTTCTGAATCACACTTGGTTTGCCCATAACTAGTAAGTTGTGCCCTTGGCAGAAAGAAGCTTTTCATGTCAGTTACTTTTTGTTATCCTCTCTGAAGATGAAGATGCTAAACTATTTACATTACAAAATCGGTGAAAGCTGATCCTCACACAGAGCTGCTTCGAGGGTCCATACCACTGGGTACCTTGAGCTTCCAGGTAAACTAGCGCGTTGCCTCTCTGTTTGCATACTCGAACTCCCTCAGCCTTAATGGTAGCTTAGGTAGCCATATAATGTGTAATACGTTAGCTGCGATGCTAAGTTCCTGCTTGTACCTGGTAGACCTGCCATCGTACAAATACATGATTTTCATTCCAGTGTTAAGTCTATATGTTGGCTCTCTGAGGCCTTTTGGCTGCCGTACTTAATGGGCGTTTGCATGTTTTATGGATGCACCCATAATATGTGCACCGGTGTATGTATGGTGTATATTTATCTTGCAAAAATGATCTTTTCTTACATTTTATAGAATTTAGTGCCTATTGTTGGTAAAAGTACTGGAGATGGTAATGTCGAGTCGCGATCAGACGTTCTACCTTTAGTCGCTGCCGAGCGCAGATGGTGTACAGAGGTATGCAGCTGCATAAGCGACTTTCCATTTCACTGACAGCGATATGAACTGCAGTGGGTTGTCCATTTGCTGCTTTACGATTGCTGAATGTAGCTGTGAACCTGCACCTAAGTGAACTGCTGATCGTATCACGATTATTTTGTGGAGTACTGGCCGAGGATCAAGCAAGCTTCCTTTGCTTTCCGTGTGGTCTCACTGACATTGGGTTGTGGTCTTTTGCACTTCGATAATATAAACCTACTATAAACCTAAACCTTACTACATAAACCTTGCATTCGAGAGTGACCAAAAGTTCATCTCACTGTCCAAGGAGGCTACTAGCCTTCTAGACCCCATACGAGATGCTCAGATGTGCTGCTGCCCCACATTACTAAAGTAGGGCCTTAGCTTCAGGTCTTGTCCTCGCATCCTTTAAAGATGCTGTTGTTTGGCCACTCATTAAGAAAACAACACTAGACCAAGGTACCAAGCAACTGTGCCTAGTCTGTCTGTCTTTGTCTGTCTGTCTCTCTCTCTCTCTCTCTCTCTCTCTCTCTCTCTCTCTCTCTCTCTCTCTCTCTCTCTCTCTCTCTCTCTCTCTCTGATTCTCTCTCTCTCTCTAATCTCTCTTGCAATTCGTACCGAAGAAGCTAAAAGGCGTAGTTGCAAGCGTAGTTACTGCTAAAATTGTGCAGTGAACATCAACCCTAACAAGGTGTAGTCAGATTTGAGAGCCTATAACTCCTCGGAGCCTGTTGCAATTGTATAACGGCCTTTTCAGGAATGCTGACTTAGGTAGTCTGTTTTAGTTCTACTTGACCTTTTGGCAGCGTTTGATGCTATTTATTACCGAGTCATTCTTGAGTCGTTATTGTCTCGAGTGAGCATCTCTGGCACTATACTGCAATTGTTTAGGTCCTATCTCATTGAGAGATTTTAAGCTTATATGTTGATAGCAAACGGTCTTTTGGCGAGCCTTCAAAGTATAGGGTACCCTAGGGATCAATCTGTTATAGTTCCTCTTCTTTTCACAATCTAGCATTTCATTTGTATGCAGATGACGTGCAGCTTTACTTGTTTTGATCCTTCCTGGCTGACGTCAACCCCTAACAACTTCCTTGCAGCGTATGTGCTAGTGAGTTTCACTTGGACGGCAGCAAGCACTCTTAAATTGAATAAAGATTGATCAAACTTTGTAGCTATGAGCAAACCTAGTTTTAGTCTACCGTTAGAAACCAAAGCTCTCAAAATGAGCTTGGCCTGCATATCTCCTCTTACCCTTTGCACAGAATCTGGATGTCCTGTTCTAAAGTGACCTTTCACTAAATGACCACGTCAGCTGGAAACCACATCAGCATACTTTCTACTTCGTAGCATTGCAAAAATGTAGAATGCTTAGATAAGGACAAGCTTGGTCATCTATTTGTATCATCCCGTCTTGACTTTTATACATTTGGAATAGGAAGCTTGCAGTTGGTGCAAAACTCTGTATCTAGGCTTGTTTGTCGTGAACGTCGCAACTACCATATTGCTCCACCTTTCACCTACCTGCACTGCCGCCCGTCAAGCAGCGTAATGGTGTCAGCGTTCAGTCACTCACTTGTAAATATC
Organism: Cristatella mucedo; assembly: GCA_009760855.2. NCBI lineage: Eukaryota > Metazoa > Bryozoa > Phylactolaemata > Cristatellidae > Cristatella > Cristatella mucedo. The sequence continues at coordinate 4,757,805 of WPIO01000019.1, read as the reverse complement.
CTAATTCTCTTGTTCCGGCCTACCTATAGGAAATAGTTCCTTATCAGGCTAATGATTTTATCACCAGCTCTCCCTATTTAAATCATTTAGCTGTGCCACTAACCAACCTCAAATCGTGTGTAGACCGTTACTTCAGTTATTGTGCTTCCAAAACCTGGAACTCTCTACCGGATTACGTCACGATATGTCGTGACTTGGCATATAAAAAGAAGCTATAAACCCGTCTATTCCTCACTCCATTTGGTCATTTACTTGCTTATGAATGCAGACACTGTGCTTGTTATCACTAACCAACTGACGTGTTTTCTTTCCAGCTTATGAACATTCTTAGAAAGAGATTTGGTTCTCTTATGATGTTATACAAATTTAATAGTTTCATTACTACTATTACTTACTTACTTAATTACTCGAAGTGTTCTATAGAAAACTCTCCTATGTAACACCCGTGTAGTCCTTGTGGCTTTATGGAGTTCAGACGGATATACATTGCATTGCGTTGCATAATCATCCTGTGCCTTGCAGCTGACAAATCGACAACTTGTTTACTGTAGCAGTTGCAGGCAAGAAATCTTCAAGTGAAAGAGATCACCGATCAGCTTCGCAATCTTCTTTGGGAGATTAATGCAATGCTGGCTATGAAAATTAATAAAATTTGAATGTAATCTTCCGATGGCTCGTCTTGTCTGTTTCTAAGAAGCCTGGTAAGTATTGCCAGACGGCACCAGCAGTACCACACAATTTTCACTTACAGAAAATAGACTCCTTTTGGATTTAAACCAGGGGGATTTTGCATTCATATTTTGCTCTTTGGCTGATCGCACACAAATTTTCTAAGAAAACTCTGTAGACAGGTGTTTGCTTCCTGCTTGCTCAGCAACTAAAAAAAAATCCTAGCTGCTTAAACAGCCTCTTTTTGTATAGCGACAGGAGAGCCTTTACGGCTATCACCACCGCTTGCAGTGGCAATAAAGGATCGCCCACCACAGGAATCGAACCCACGACCTCGGGACCGAGGTCGTGAAAGCAACTGCCTTACCTAGTGTGCCATTACGGCTCTAGCTGCTATAGCCCTGACTAAAACCCGGAGGGCAGCTGTCATGTGAACAGAGTAGTCGTAATAACCTGGCTTAAGGAGTATCTTGTACACTGGCATTTAGGTGTACAGAATTTCGCAGCACTGTTTTCATTTTAAACATGTGTTCTAGAAACTTTAACCCGGGCTCAATTCATTTGACTTGCTTGGTATGTTTTCAAACTTAAGAGTCGCTGAAAATCCTCCTCTCTTACAGACTGGAGTTAAATCGGCTCCCATGTATTTTTAACAATGCTCCCAAATGCCAAAACATTTCGTGCGACTTCATTCAAGGCAAATGTAAATCGAGATTACCAATCTTCTACCTAATGTGTTTGCCGTCTATGATTCTGGCTATACTGCGTTTGGCCAACAGAGGCTACTGTGAAGAACGTTAAGGTGTTTGTATCAATTCAAGTGAGCTAACGAGGCAATTTCATGTAATACTGAAAATAATAATAATGATAACAATGCACTTGATAAAGCGCCCTCAGAGAACTCAATCTCTTTCTAGGTGCTCCCATTTACTGCAAAGGGAAATGCAATTGGATAGTGAGTAATATTATGGCTGATAAGCAAACAACATGAATAACATGGTTAGTGGTGACATGCACAGGGTCAGCATGCATAAGCACATGAAGGACGAATCACAGGGACCCACTAAAGTTCTTTTTAAATGTGGTCAAGTCAGGGGATGTTCTGAAGCAAGTCGGGAGAGAGTTCCAGGCTTTGGGTGCATACATCGTCAGCAAGTCGTCTGGTGCCTCACATTCTTAGGGTATGATTTGTAATTTCATTTTGATGGTATTCTTGATACATGGTTATGCAGAATATATCAAATTTTGATAATGGTGGAAACAATCTGAAAAGAAGTTCGCTTGATGACCATGACAGCATTCACAACCAATATATGTAGCTTTGACACCAGGTCATGTGTACATAATACCAGGTTTCGTGGCGATATGACAGACACGGAGCTATTACCACCATTACCTCATAAGGTGTGTTAAGAAATGCCTCAGAACTTGAAATGCCTGCAGAGCAGAGAGAAAAGCTTTATTCAGTCATGTCAATTGTACGCCGTAACTAGTGAACTAGAAAAGTAGCATGGTGGTCGACAGTGACACTTGGAACAATGTGCAATCCTCAAGCTGGATGACAGTAAGTGATTCATGCTTTGTGGGTGGGCTTTGTTAAGCGACACCCAAAGCCAGCTCCCGAGTGCTTGTAAAGTGCGATGCAGGAATATTTTGATTCCTTTTCGTCGTTAGCTAAGCAACTCGGTCGTAGTCTTTAAAAAAATTTAAGATTTTTTATTAACAAAATCCGGGAGGATTTCAACTAGCCTACTATCAATCTTGAAATGAAGCGTCGGCAAATAAAAGACATGCCAAGTTTCATTTGAATATCACCTCTTATTTTCAGGAACTTGTTGCACTTAGCTGCCAAATAGCGTGAATACATCTGCTGTCGCATGCAGATTAGTGCTAGGATATTTTGCAAACTTGAGCTCTTTAATGCTTCAGATAAGGACCTGTGCAAGCAACTTTTTCTAAGCCACGTACTGAAAGTACTTGTATATGGTTTTGTGTAAAAGAGCCGACTATAAGTGTTGATTGAACTCCTCCTTATAATTTCAATTATAAACTATATTTATTGGAATTGTATGTTTTCCAGCCATGTCTAAGAGCACGAAACTCAAGCTTCTTTTCGTTACCGGCTTAGCCGTTGTGGCATGCTTGAATTCTTCCTAGAAGTGCCCATTTTTATGTGAATGCAGCTTTCCTTCTTCAGATGGTGATCTGGAGGAGGCCATTCGCTGCTGACGTTACGTAACCATCATTGTAACAGTGTCCAGTAGAACCTGCGCATTTTGCTCGCCCCAAATTTCACTGCTATTGTACTTTTTTCAAGAGGGAGGAGGAGAAAGCGGAAGAGGAGGCGGAGATGGAGGGAGCGAGAATTGTGCAATCTCTGAATGCAGTGCAAACAGTAAAGACCCAGCTGCAGCAAGCATGGTATACACAATCAGGTGCAAAAAATATTCGCAGTACGGCGCCTCTGATGCGTCTGTAAATTCGCTTTAGTAATATGAGGGTTTTCCACAATTCTATGCGTGCTAAAGTTATGCTCAGCATGTGGAAATATTTATTGGCATCCCAAAAATATTTACGTATGCTTTTAGTTCGACGTCGTCCCACTACGATTATGTACGACCTCCCCTATCTGGCCAGGCATAGAGGCTGCCAGCATGCCGCCAGGCCAGTGAAGTACTTTTTGATGAATCCTTGTTTGGTGGTGATGCGGAGACCCAGCCAGTCGCCCGATTTGAAATCTGTCGAATGATTATGGAGCGATATCGACAGACGCGCCTGAGGCCGGTTATTCGGTCTACACCATTAGCCGACCTTTTAAGTAAAGCTCGAGACTCTGAAATTCGCTGCAGCAGAAGAGAATGCAGAAGTTGGTATCCTCTATATGTGGCCACACGAGGGAGGTCACACAGAATCGGTGTAACGAAGAACTGGTGCTACGAAATAGCACTAACCGCGTACATGCCAACAGTATCTGAGCTTGTTTTTGGGCTTTCAATAAATATTTTCACATGCTATCCATAACGCGAGTTTTCACTGCATTATAGAAAATCCTCTTATTACCCGAACTGATTTATAGCCACAGCAGGGGGGGCGTGCTTCGAGGATTTTTGCGACTGAGTGAAGCATGGCTATTGCACGCTGACACGCGACCGCATCGGTGGCTTACTTGAACCTTCCAGAAATCCGGTCTGATCTGCAGAGTAATGCTAGAAGACATTCCTAAAGCAGGATCCTATCAATATTGGGCAAGGAGCTGGAAATCACAGGAACTGTCTGAACAAAACTAGGACCCTGATAATTTGCATTCCAGAAATGAACATTGTCCTTTTCGCCTATAGACGACCGAATGCTTGAAAAAAGTTCAATCGCTAAAGCTATTGCTATTAGCAAGTATTGCCTAGCTAATTAGCATAACGGAAATTCAAATGCAGTCTTAGCTACTGGGTCCTTGATTGCACAGTTCGGTAACAGAAACTTCTGCTGTTGACAAAACTCCCCACTCGAGTCTTCACGTCTATTTAACTTAACCGCAATTCAGTTGTTGGTCTGAAAGTATCCGGTAGGGATCGATTAATTGAGCAGAAGCTTTTAAATGCAGCACTTTAAACCTTGAGAAGGCGGTTTCTATTAAGATCGTGCTACTGAGCTTGCTGCCAATAACGCAAGCTTAGTCATTCCAACTGGTAAACCAAACCCACTAGGCACCGCACACATGCCAACATATAAATAAGCCGGTAGCCTAAGATAAATAATCTTTAGAAAAGAAATTCGGTACTGAAATACTATCTGAAAGTCTTTAGATTGCACCTTAATATGTTTGTGTTTGTACTCAGAAATAACACCGGTGCCTAATACAGTTCCGTCTTATATTTCGCCTAAAGTATGACGGAAGATAAGTCTTGGGTTTTAGCCATAAACATTTCCTATGGCATTATGAGCTCCACCAGGAGCACTTTTGCAAGGGTGGGAGGGGCACCAATAGATATCGCGCCGTAATTCCGGCGGCTCGGGTGCCCGAAGTCGAGGTGGCTTGCTATATATATATATATATATATATATATATATATATATATATATATATATATATATATATATATATATATATATATATATATATATATATATATATATAGAGAGAGAGAGAGAGAGAGAGAGAGAGAGAGAGAGAGAGAGAGAGACTGTACATTTATTTATAGGGAGAGACAAGAGAGATCTGGACCGATAACTTACATAGATGCCAAACCGTTGAAATGCATACATATCTATGTTTAGATATACATCAATTTGTCTGTTGGTGTAAGCCGGGGACGGCTGAGCAGTCTGTTAAACCCTCCCCGCGACAGTGACATAAGAAAATGTGTTCTATCATTCTGCGGAACAAGGAATGGGTATTTTGCTAGAGTATCCCATAAAAAGCAGTTTTATTATTTTATTTTAGTATTCGAGTATATTTGACGGCTTACTCACGTCCAAGATCTGCAGTTATGCACGGCTTCCTTTTCCTTGACATCATAGGGCCGGGCTGCTTGCGTTGAGTATTCCCTCAGTTTAGAGATGGTACGGGTGGCGTTCGTTCACCCTGACCTGGGTATCGGCGGTGCTGAGAGAGCTGTTATAGATGCGGCACTGGCATTGAAATCAAATGGTCACCAGGTGCATTTTTATACAGCACATCACGATCCTAATCATTGTTTCCAGGAGACCAGGGACGGTACTCTGAACGTGACCACCGTAGGCGATTGGCTGCCTCGCCACATATTCCGGAGGTGTGCCGCTTTCTGCGCCTACCTACGGATGATCTACGTAGCATTTCATGTAGTATTTATAACAAGTGCAACTTTTGATGTAATTTTCTGCGACCAGATTTCAGCTTGCATCCCGGTACTTAGACTCTCACGCAAGAAGATAATATTCTATTGCCATTTCCCCGACATGCTGCTTACGTCAAGGGCAAGCTTGCTCAAGAGAATATACAGGGCACCCATCGATTGGCTTGAGGAAAAGACTACCGGACAGGCCGATCGAGTGCTTGTCAACAGCAACTTTACAGGTACACGAACCATAGTCCTTTACGTGCTTATGAGTACTGACACTGTGCATGCTGCCACTAACCATATTTGCTTGCTGGCTCTGTGCATACCCCCTAACCATCATATGTTTGTTGTCATTGAACATTCTACCACTAAACTATTCGATCGTGCTTCCTTGGCAGCAAATGTAAAGTGCCTAGAAAGAGATTTGAGTTCTCTCTGGTGGCGCTATATCAAACGTACTTTATTGCTAATATTATTACAAGTTCTGCCGATGCAAAAGTATGCACATTTATAGCAAGTGCTGAGGTGCGGTCGAATTTCAAGGCTTTCAATTCATGCAGTTTTTTTTCCGGGATCTGTATGTGAAGATGCGCTATTTTTCAGCTAACATATTCAGAGACACGTTTACGACGCTGAGCCATGTCAATTTAGACGTGGTATATCCAATTCCCAACTTTTCATCGTTCGACAATGGAATCATTCCCGGAGAGTGTGCACAGCAGGAATGTGCTTATACTTTTCTATCCATTAACCGATATGAAAGGAAGAAAAACCTGACACTGGTTATTTATGCATTAGGTAACAGTAATCATTTATATAGCCCCGATCAAGCTGCCCGCTTTCGGTTTTTGCTCATTGCCAGTCGTTATGCTATTGCTGAATAGTGAAATCTTTTTTTAAGATGAATTGAAAGCACGTCTTGGCCATTTACGAGGAATTCAAGCCATCATAGCCGGCGGCTATGATGAGAGAGTGGTCGAGAACAAGGAGTACTATGATGAGCTGGTGCGCACTGCATCGAGTGCAGGACTCGCTGATCATGTCACCTTCCTCCGTTCCTTCAGCGATGCCGAGAAGAAAGCTCTGTTGGCAAGCAGCACCTGCCTGCTTTACACACCTTCAAACGAACACTTCGGTATCGTACCACTGGAGTCGATGTACATGCGGTGCCCCGTTATTGCTGTGAACAGTGGCGGTCCGCTAGAGACAGTAAAGCATGGCGAAACTGGTTTCCTCTGTGAGCCAACACCTGCAGGCTTCGCTCAGGCCATGGAGAAGTTTCTCACAGACAGTAGCTTACGAGAGATGCTTGGCCGGCAGGGCAGAGACCATGTAACTCGAACCTTCTCGTTTCAGGCATATGCCAGCAAGCTGGACAGGTTGGTGGCAGAACTAGCAAAATAAACTGGCCGACTCATTGTCAATACGTCCAGTACGCCGGTGGGAAGTGTTTCCTGTCGCCTATGCTGTGAATATGCTGCACTATTCGTCCGCAACCTAGCCATGCTATGCAATGCATTGTCTGGTGCTCTGAGTGTTGATAGTCCTACTCATAACCTGCTGTTTCATTCATGGATGGCATTCGTGCAAGACGATGGAGTTACGAGTTGGTGGAGACGAGTTTAGCTAATTCCAATTGTCTAAATCTTACCAATCGCAATCTGCATATTATATGCTGAACACTCTTGTTTACCCCTAGCATTGAGTGTGTAACAGATAGTATAGGCTGTTGGGTAGGAATGAACTTGTGCTTGTTGCCATTACCCGCATTATTGGCTATGCAGATCAGTTGATAACTTGGGGCTCGCTCATCTTTGTGCTATCATGTGCAAGGCTACCTCAGCTTGTTTCAGCCACACTCATTTTGGCACTTACTACTATCGGTTCTGACCCCTGAGTGGCACTGTGCAGAAATTGCTGCAGCTATTGCTGCCCTTTTTAATTCCTGCGACCCAACAATAGCAGTCATTACACGTACAATTTGAGCTAGCATCGTTATCGGTGTAGGGGATTTAGACCCTTGCGTTGCTTAGAGAACGCCACTGTCTCTGTAACCTTTAGTTTTTTTAAAGTCAGCGTTTCCAATCTCTGAATCACACTGGGTTTGCCTCTCAAAATTGGCTCTGCCAGCATATCTCCAGTTGAATCAGCTCGAAATCTAGGTGTCATATTCCAAAGCGACCTCTCGTTAGACGACCATATCAGCTCCACAGTCAAATCTGCTTATTCTCAGCTTCATAACATTGCTAAAATTCGGGCTTGTTTAGATAAGGATACCACGTCCCAAGTTGGTCCATGCATTCGTGACATCCCGTCTCGACTTCTGCAACTCACTGCTTACTGGCCTACCAGCATGTGCGATCAGGCGATTGCAGCTTGTGCAAAACTTGACTTCAAGGTTTTGTCGCTCACTTTTAGGTCCCTTCATTCTATGGCTCCAGCCTATCTGTCAGATATACTACCCCATCAGGCCAAGCACCGTACCACCCTCTTTTCGGAATCCAACAGTCTAGAAATACCTCATACAAACCTTAAATCCTTTGGAAACCGTGCATTTAGTTCATATGCTCCCAAAGCCTGGAACTCCCTCCCGACCTGCGTCAGAACATCCCCTGACCTGACCACATTTAAAAGGAACCTAAAAACACACTTATTTAGGACAGCATTTATTGGGTCCCTGTGATTCCTCCCTTGTGTGCTTATGCGTGCTGACACTGTGCATGCTGCCACTAACCACATTTGCATGCTGACCCTGTGCATGTCACCCCTTACCATATTATTCATTTTGTTTGTTTTTCAAGCATGATTTTACTTACCATTCAATTGCATTTCACTTTGCAGCAAATGTAAAGCGCCTAGAAAGAGATTAAGTTCTCTGAGGGCACTTTATCAAGTGCATTATTATTATTTAGTTTTTGCAACGTCGCTCAGCAAGAACGTTGAGTTTGTGCAGTTATGCACTGCAAACATTATATTGCTTTTTCGTAGATAGCTCATGCTTGCTACCTAGACATGTTGCCGTTTATGGCGAAGGTGCCGCCGCGGTCCAGCCAACTGTGGCATGAGGAAGAAGGACCGGCAGGCGCCCGGCATTGGACCGGCCCCGTGACCTGCTTAGGTATTCCCCGTGACCTGCCACGTGACCTGCAGACCGGGCTGAAGGGACGTGCCGAGCTGCTTGCCCACCCTTTGCACACCCTTTCTGCCTTATTAGGATTGGCTGTCTGTGGAGGAGAGCTGTACTGATAAAGTTAATGATAATAATAATAGCATGCAAATGTGGTTAGTGGCAGCACGCTTGTGTCGTTCACGACAGACAACATGGCTACAGAATTTTGCACCAACTAAGCTTCAAATAGCAAGGGTAAGAAGACCTGCAAGTAATGAATTACATATGTTTGGACCACCTGTCACCAATACATGTATCAGCTTGTCTGGTGTATCGTTACCAAAAGACGCCTAAATACCTGCCACGATACGTAGCTGAAAGTACGCAGGCTGAAGTCGGAGCTGTCATCTAGTGAGGGGTCAAAGGTTTGTAAGAGGACACCCAGATTTCTTGTACAGGTTACAAGAGATAAACTGCCAGATCTCACTTTGAGGATTGGGCTTTCTAGTTTCTTATTGACACGGTTAGCCCATAATTATTAAATTAGTTGTATCGTAATTAAATTCGAGAAAGCCGCCGACATCCGTGGGCAGTTTCAGCAATAGAAAGGACTAAAGGAAAAAAGCCAAAGAGGGGTCAAAGCACGCGTGTAGCTGTGTGTCGTGTGCATAAAAATAAAAGCCGAGGTTGTGCTTGGCGATTACTGTGGCAAGAGGGAGGCTATAAATTAGTCAAAAGGAGTGGACCTAGAACAGATCCCCGGGGTACCCTATACCTTAAAGGCTCAACCGATGGCCGTTAATATACTGTGAAAGCTTCCACAAATATAGGACCTAAACCATTGCAGTGAAGAGCAAGCAATGCCCAGACTAGATGGTAAGCACTCCAGAAGGACTTGGTGATCAATGGTACTAAACTCTGCAGAGATTCAGCAGAACTAGTAGAGGGACTCAGCACTCCTGAGAAGATCGTTACAAACTCGCGGTTGTGCTGAATCAGTGGGATTGATTTGCTCGAAAATAAAACCTCACTTGAACTTACATATTTGATTTGTAATGTAAGAGCTTAGCTGGTCTGCAATACTTGTTTCAGTGTCGCTCATAGGAAAAGCGAGGAAGTTGCTCGAGTTCTCCCGGTTTAGTTATTAGCTTCTTAATGAGTGAAGACAAAGAGATCGGCCACGACTGCAGTTACGGGGATCCGCCTAGAAGTCCGTCAAGAATTGGGAAGAAGCTTCGAGGATCACGAGAAGCTATGCGAATCCTCCACCCTCGGTCTTTGCCCAAAGTACTGTTCAACTACGACGTGACTTCCGAATCCTGCAGCACCCAATCCGAAACTGCCTGCTGCGAGCGGGTTAATTTCGGCTAAGGCTTCCCTACCGCTAAGTCGATGAGCCCGTTGAATCAGCTTTACTTTACTGCACTACTGGAGCCTTAGTCACCAAGTCTTTAATTATACCATGTGCAAGAGCAGTTATGTAATCTAAGGCGATAGCAAGACTTCGAGTCTTTCAAAGGCTGCAGGCACTCTGTACAGTGTACCTTCACCGTGCGAATTGGTTGAAGGTAGAGCATCACATTTATAAAAAAAAACACTAAACATAGTTCTAAACGAGTGGAGAGCAGGTAGAAAATGTTTTATGAGGTCTACAGTGCATCAAATGTCCTGCAGTCGTTGCTGATGCACGACGGCTCACTGCAAGTCTGCCTGACGCTGGATCACAGCCTCTCTCCCTCTAGCACGCACTCTCATACACACACACACACAACTGTCCATCAGTAAGCCCTCGGCCGGCTAGCTTGTTCCCGCTAACGCTCCAAGTTCGACGATGTTTGCTCCCGGACGGACCCGGCTGCCAGACGCTGGCCGCCAGCCTCGTTGGACGTCGGTGGACTATCGACTTAGCCTTCGGCTGGGTCCACAGATTCGGATATTGCACACGGTAGGCTCCGAGGCTGGGCTTAGATGGCCGGCCGGCCACGAAGGGCCGGGAAAGATACGAAGGTGTTGAGAGGCTCGAACGACCCAGAGCGAGAGCTTCGCATCGAGGCTTTGCAGCTCGGCGGCGGCGGCACCATCGCGGCAAGCTGGCTAAGAATGGAACGTTGTGGATTTTCTCAGGTGACTGGCCAGCTGGATTAGACCTAGCCACTGCACAATGTGAAGTGGGCACGAACGGACAGGCTTGATTTACATCGCGGCCACAGCGCTGCCTGATTGCTCGAAGGGTGGAGGCGCTAAGCAGCTTGCCCCTCGGCAGCTTGGACTCCTACCGAATCACCAGTAGTGACGTCCCGGCACCTGCCGAGACGTTGAAGTTTCTGGACTTTGGGCAGCCGGCAATCTGGCAGGAGCGCCCCGACACTTAACTCGCGCTCGCTCGAAACGGTACTCGCCCCACGCTGTGCGGGATTTTCGAGTGCAACGTCGACCTTCGCATAGAAAACTAGCGAGGCACCACGAATGAGAAGGCTGGTTGGTTCTGGCCAGTTATTGGATTCCGCCGCCGAGTTACGGTCGGCAGCTCCACGGTCGAGGAGGCGGCGGCTCGCGAAGCTCTCGCGCTGCTGCGAGCTCGGTCACGCCGCACTGCTGCCGTCCGTCCGTCCGCTCAGCGCAGTCTCGGCGATCGGCTTTTGCTCGCCTTCGGTCCCGGCGGCGAGCGGCTCGCCCTCCCGCCGGTCCGACCGGCGATCGACGCCGTTCCGGTGGCTCTGCCACGCCCCGCTCCGTCGATCGCCCCTGCGTCGACCCCGCTCGGCTCCCTGCCGCCGGCGTCAGTCGCCGCTGCGACCGGACCGACCGGCGGCTTGTCGTCGTCGGCCGCTCTCGAACTGGAGACGGGTGAGGCCGGCGCCTGCCCGTTCGCGTCGACGGCCGCTTTGGGTGGTGCTGCACAGTCTCCGCCGTCGGCAGCTCCGTCCGTTGGCGAATAGCGGACGGCGGCCTGCTTAGCGAGACAGCGAGTGCCGCGTCAGCTGCTTCGCGTCGGCACGAGGGCGCCATGACGCGAGCCGACGGACGCCGGTAGCAGCGGCAGGCGAGCGACGCCAGCCTTCGAGGCGCCCGCTCGTACCTTGCCATCCACGGCGGCTATGGCTTTTCTCGACGCGGCGCCGGCGCCGGTTGTGGCAGGCGACGTCCCCAAGCTAGCCGCCAGCTTCTGGACGCTGGTTAGAGAGAGGCCGCGCCGGCGCGGATAAACTTTCACGACAGCAACGACGACCACCACGATGACGGCAGCGGCGCCGACGAGCGTCACCCACCACCACCACTCGGTGCTGAACTTGGCCCATATCGACAAGTGCGTCACTGTACGACAAGATCGAGGGCGAATGCTGCCGCGCGACGGCGATCGGGGCGGCGGTAGCGACGGTAGCGGCGACGCTTTCTTCCGAATGCTACACATTTCACTGAAACAACTGAGCGGCTGAGTGCCGGGGATCTTCCAGAGACAGTTTCTTTAGGTTAAACAACCCCTGTTAAGGAAATAATACTTGGTTTCGGCTGAAATAACATACTGCCTTTCATAAAGTCTTATGAGAAATATCGGTGCTCAACTGAAAGCCGTGAATTTTGAAGCACTTCACGTCGCTACGGTAAAAGGGCTTTGTAGTAGGCCTTTACCTTAGCGTAGCATTCTAGGGCTTCTTAAGTAAAAATTGAACCGGCATTTCAAGCGTACATGTTTATGGATTCATCAATTATATTTGCAACTTGTTTTCTCCTGCACTCTCTAAAGCTACAAAAATGTGTTCTATTCAAATTTTTCTTTTTAAAGAATCACAGAAAAATCCGATAAGGATTCTTTTGAGATTTAGAATACATCCGATGCCAAAGGTCGGGATCAGTCCTGCTAGCGTCCCAGTCGGTTTCCATACTGTTGGGCAGGGGTCGAGTTACGTTTCGGACTACCAGACCGTTTCAGAAGGTTAGGAAGGCATTATAGGCCATAATAAACCGCGCCCACTTCGTTGGCCTGATGGAGTGGGCGTGGATAGACAAATAAACAAACAGTCGCAACGGACGCGCCCAGCGATTACGTTTAGGGTAAGACATTTATCACCCGTCCGCGGTCAGGTTGTGCTTCATACAAGCGCCTGACGGAAGTTCTAAAAATAAACGAGGGCCGCAGCTTGAGGAATGAAGGGGGGGACAAAACGGCGACAATTTAATCAGGCCTGATCCAACAGTAACTAACTAGGGCATCGGATGTGTTCCAAATTTGTGTTCCTTCGCCATCGGATGTGTTCCAAATTAGGGCAGCTGACTGGAGTACTATGCTAGGCCGTATCTGGCCTAAAGCCAGGAGTTTGCCGACCTCTGCATTAGGCTAAAGCCGGGCCGCTGCGCACGATGGCCAGACTATCTACGAGCCGGACGTGAGCGATTGAGCACATGCTTGGCTCGCTGCGGAGCCGTGTAAAGGCATGCAAACCCAACCATGTGACCGCGAGAGCGACCTCGAGGAGTCTCTGAGAGTCGTCCTTGTCAGAGCCTCCGGGCGGGCGGGCGCGAATCTGCTCTTACCCAGTATTGTCGTGATCTTGCCAGGGTTCGACAGGGCGACGTCGTGCATGACAGAGCCGGTCCGATCTACGCTGTATTCCACTCGACAGCGGTAGACGCCGGCCGCTTCGTTGAAGTTCTCCTGGCTGAGGGCGAGCACGAGCTCGCTCAGCCGCCACGCCTCCACCCACTCGACGCTCACGACCCCGCGATCGGGGTCGTGGTCGCCGCTGCGCGCCGGCCACGCTCGGCTCGGCAGCACCCACGACACGTCCACCTCTCGGCCGGCTCGGTCTACCGTGTAGTTGCACGCGAGCCGCACGGTGGTCACTTCAGCCGACGAAGTATCGAGGAGAACGGTATAGTTTCCACCCCCGTCGCCGCCGGTCAGAGTCGCAATGGGCGCGTCTGAAATTGGCGCGCTCGCGAGCGATGCAAGTCAGCGGCGGCAGGCGGCGAGGCGGCAGGCGGCGAGCGCGGTTTACTGCAGTAGCCAAACCGCTCGAGGCGAGAGAGCGAACGCCCGCGCGGTGCGAGAAATTCTATATGCTGCTGCCCGCGGTCCGCTATCCGCCTGCCGCGCCTCGCCGCCGGCGAAAACCGGCGGCGCTCGAGATGGCTGTCGGGACGGATTACATGCTTGCGGCGGCGGACGTATGAGCTTGTGCTGACCGCGTGCTTAGTCCAACACTGAGTGTCCGAGACTGAGTCCAAGTCCAGCGAGTCAGCGTACAGCCTACAGCCACTATACTAGGAGGCATCTATTCGCAAACGAGCCGACCGACGCCGCAGCCAAAAAAAATCCCCAACGAGTGGTCTGAAAAGGACGCCCCGGAGCCCCGGAGTGCGCTTGCACGAGAGACCTGAAATCAGCCGGCAGAGGGTGAATGACGCTTCCGACAAAACGGGGAGAAAGATCTTGGCGGTGCGGCGGCTAAACTGTCCCTTGGTGGTTTAATTGGTGTCTTCAGAGTATTTCAACTATGACGACACTTTGTAGAGTCTTTATTAGACCGTTGGCCAGTGGTGGAGCCAGAATTTTTCTCTGGGGGCAAAACCTGTAAAAAGTGTTCGCAGGGGCAAGATCCGCAGAATTTTCGTCTAGGCGGGGCTAGACCTGCAATTAAGGAAAAACTATTTCGCAAGATGATAGTGTTTATTCGATACGAACTCGGCAGTTTCCCGCCTAGTAGAATTAAGAGAAACTTTCGTCGTTGGTGATGGTCGGTGTGCGTGAGAATTGAAAGCAGCCCAAGCGGCCGCTCGCTGTAGGGGAGGGGCACTTGGCCTCCTCTGGCTCCGCCCTTCGCTGCTGCTGGCAACAGAAGCTTTAGCTCTGCAGGTCTGTGGCCCATCACATACAGCCGTCTTTAGCTGCTACATCCATGCCACTTACTAACTCAACTGCTCTCCTAACTACTGACACCCCGAGCGGCCTCTTACATGGTGCTCGCTTTCTCGACTATCTTTCTGACTCAGCTATGGTGCTAACCTCCGCATTATTGCTGAGATGAAGTCTGTTGGCTACCATTTGCGTTCTGAAAGCCGCTGAAACTTTGAGTACGCCATAGAAAATCCTCCTGCGTAGCATCTACTTAGTCTCTGCAACTTTGTGGAGTTCCAGATGGAAATACATTCATTACACTACATTACATGGAGAAAGTTGGCATTCTGATCACCTTAAAAGCATCCTGAGAAGCAAGGCTCGGTCGCTCATAAAAAACGCCAATTACCTGACGGCTTAACCTTTGCCCTTTGGCTATCTGGACGCTTTGCCTGCGATACGCGACCCGCAATACGGCGACGCTACTAGCGCCAGCTTTCTGGACGGATTTTAGTATCTCTAGCATCAGACAAAATAGCATTTTGCCACTTGCATAACATAGAGCAAATCTCAGCATCCTTCATACACCTGGTAAGAAATAATGAATGTGGTATTATTAACTTGGTGGGTCCCATATTGTGGAGGCAGTTTTTCTTTTTTTTTTGTCCACTAAGGAATGTATCATCTGGGATATGGTTGTTCAAGAATTCTGCTAAGTTGATCTTACATGCTGGTGAAAATATGCAAAGTCAAAATCGTACTGTCATGCTTAACTAACGAATGAGAAGTCGTACACAATTGTAAATACTTGGCACCTCTGCCCGCTTTCTGCGTACACGATTTTATTTTTTGAATTACTTTTCTTTCTATTCTAAATTATTGTTTTAAATATTTTATTTTAAATTATTGTTCTTTCTTGCCTCTCCCGGTTGTTTTATCTTCCTGTCAGCGCGCATACCAGAGTTCTAGATTGGCTATGCAGCAAAGGAAAAATATAGTTCAATTCTGTTGAAATCTAACGATAAAGTAAACACTATCCTCTGCAATAATTGTTCATCTTTCTCTCTCTCTCTCTCTCTCTCTCTCTCTCTCTCTCTTTTTCTCTCTCCCTCTCTCTCTCTCTCTCTCCTCGTCATTTGCCTCAGACTCGCCTTCTGTGCTAAAGAACACGTAACTAGCATTTCGCTACTTACCAATGACCGTCAGATGAGCTGTTCCATAGATGTCTTCTCTTCTTTGGTCGCTCGTACATTTAATTAAGCGTGAGTCTTGTCTCGTCAGATTCACAGCCGTGATCACTACAGAGCACGCTCTCCGGTAATTGGAGCATGGGTACTAAGACGATTGTGCAGTCGCGGAAAAGTGAACGCATGAACGCGGAGCGTAAGCAAGTCAGGGTTTTTCCAAAGGCGTGTCAGATCTTACCATTTTTTGGTCCCAGCTTGAATGTCCCAGTTCCAGTTAGTGTAAATTCGTATCCTCTTAGATCGGTCATAATAATTTTAATATGAGTAGTAGGTGGCGGATACACGAGGTCAGTTAGACACTCGAATCGTGCTGATTCGCCGACGTACTTAAGACGGTCTGACATGTATTCTTTAATGGCGTGAGGATAGTGGTCATTTAAGTAATTTGAGTAATCCAAGTAACTACGCCAGCCGCGGGTACAATTCCAGAGGCCTTCGTACTGCGACACTATGCGCAGGAGGCGCACTCTAACCCCCGCAGACAAGCCGCTCTCAAATATAACACTCAGCTGCGGAGATCGAAGTAAATCTTGGATGCTAACGTTGGAGAATCTGTAAAGAAAAATATTGACTGGCCCAAACCAACCAACTGACCCCGAATGAAAATGTTATTTTACGGTACTGATAATAAAGACGTAACATTTACGTAGCACCCTGGATTGGTCCATGGGTTAAGGCGCTCGCCCCAGACAAGGTCAGGCTAAGGCTGTGGCCTCGAGCCCCGGGGCATATGTAAAGCACCTGAATAGAAATTAAGTTCTCTTTGGGCGCTATACAAAGGAATTATTATTATTACCCTAAAAGAACCAAATCTCTCTCCCTCTCTCTCTCTCTCTCTCTCTCTCTCTCTCTCTCTCTCTCTCTCTCTCTCTCTCTCTCTCTCTCTCTCTCTCTCTCTCTCTCTCTCTCTCTCTCTCCATCGCTCTCTCTCTCTCTCTCTCTCTCTCTCTCTCTCTCTCTCTCTCTCTCTCTCTCTCTCTCTCTCTCTCTCTCTCTCTAGCCACTTAAGTAAGTGGAAAAAGAAGATTATTGATCGGTTGGTCGTTACACCGCACAATACAGCACTTCTAGACAGTACCCATCCGGTCCTCATACATTCGTATCATTATGCTGGTGAACCTATTGGTAGGCAATTGTTTTAAAATATAAATATGCGATATCACGTACACAAAGCTGCATTGAGTAAGCATTCAGCGACGACATGGCTCTGCACGTCTTAAGCCAAGAATCTCTTAAATTCATCTTCAACAATGATTTCCACTACACAACATCCTCTAACCTCGCTAGTACTCGGTAATTTATATCTGCAACGAGTTCTTAATCTTAATTTTTAATCATTTCTACCCACAGAGCTCAAGCCCAAAATAGTGCAATCGATCGAGGGCTTGCATTTTCGTTCACGCATGCCGACGAAAATCGCTATTGAAATCGTTTGGAGGCACTCTCAAAAATAGCACAGGAAGCAGTCTTATTCTCTGCAGGCGTGCCACTTCCGAAAGTGTCCTGCTGGATTTAACGGAGATATTATCGTGCACACAAGCTATGTGGGGCAGCTTTCAGCGAAGTTTACATACCCTTCAATGTGTTTCACTCGTTTTCACAATGGGCGCCTTACCTTGGAACAAACTTACACACAACAGCTGGCATGTCTGTACCGATGGCCGCAGTTTCTTGTGATTTGAATATGTAGCTACTGTTCTTCTGCGTATGAGCAGCATACGTTGGCGGAAGGTATTGAAGCAATCCCGCAAGAAGCAAATTTTTAATAGGATGAATCTTGACATGGCAATAATTCGATAATGAGGCTTTCTCCGTACCCGCTCCAGCGTTATTGATAGTCACTAAGTACATATTTCCTGCAAGAAGATTTATATTCAAGTGTTGGTGTGCTGCGCCATTTATTAATAACGTTGGAACACTATTTTATCTTTTTTAATGCAAGACAACTGACGTAGTCAGAGTGTGGTCTAATTATTTAAGGAACTGTTATCGAACCTCGGCGCCATTTTTATTTACTAAACCTCTTCCCTAGCATTTTCCTCGATGCAACATTTGGTCACCGAGACTAATCAAGACAAAACGTATATATTTTCTAGGCTCTATCCTTAACTGCAAATAAATATTAGGATGTTCAGTTTTAGGAAAGTCTCATGCCCAAACGTTTGAGGCTCACTAGTGTTGTGACTTGGAGCTGACTTGGAGCTTCCGTTCATGTTAGGCACTGCATTGCAAAGGTGCAGGTCCCACCTCAACGGGAGATTTTAGAGTGTCGAGGTCAACTTGCAATGGCGGCATTCGAGGAGCCATTATAGTACGCGATACCTGTGGGATTTTTGAGTGGTCCACTTCTTTTCGCAATTTACATTCTCCTTCCTGACGATCGCCAAGCACAATGGCCCAGCGCAATCAAGGATTTCCTTTTGTTGCATGAAAAGATGACAGATGACACACCGCTGTACTTGTGCTTTCCTCCCTTCTTGCCTTCCAAAGTGTCGAACTCTTCGGCTACCTTGTTACACGTAGTGCTGACATTTGCATTTAGATGTTATCAAAGTTTCTCAAACTGACCGTCGATACAACAAAGTAGCTAGTTGTTGGCAAACCTAGTGTTACTCAGAAGCTGGAAAGCTCAGTCCACGCTGGTCAATGCGTGTCGTAGTCTAATCTTGACTTTCTATAGCTTACTACTCGCAGACCTTCCTGCCTGTGCAATAAGACGCTTACGGTTTGTGCACAACTCTGCAGGTAGGATTTTCCGTCATGAACGTCGCAACTACCACGTTAACCATTTCTCCTAAACTTGCACGGACTTTACATCAAGCAGAGCATCAATTTCACGCCACTCGCTTCAAGGTCCCTTCACTCTCCTGCTCCAGAAAATGTACCCAAAGTACTTCCTACTCAGGCTTCACATCGCACCACCTGCTCTTTCAACTCTAGTAGTGTAGCTGTGTCTCTAATTAACCTCATATACTTGGTGAGTGCGTTCAGTTCATATGCTCCTGGAGTCTGGAACTCACTCCCGACTGAATCATGGAATTCCTTGACTTCACAGCATTTACAAATATGATGAAAACCGCACGTTCCACACAGCATTACCCATTTCCAGTGCGAATCGTCCTTAGTGCTTATGCGTGCTAACACTTCGCAATTGACATACTGTCTTCCCAACATATGTTAATTGCCTAGAAAAATATTTAGTCCTATTAGGGTCCAATACTAATACCTTATTTAATTAAAATTATTATCAACAAGAATCGGTTGATATCAAGCTGAATTATCAATCAAATTGACGGTATGTTGCGCTCAGCACCCCAATGGGATGTCATAGTGCTTACAGGATGTCCTCTGGAGTTGGACCCAAGACCTGAAAATGGCAAGTCAGACTTAACCCAATCCACAGAATATTGAAGAATAAAACAACATCATTTCACGAAATTTATAAGCTATTTGTTCTTGTGAAAAGTGTAATTTAGTTCATTATCTGATGCTTGCTCTGTAATGAGACAGTTGAGCAACGTCCTCAGCACATTATACTTTAGACTAAACGGCGGCTGCACGCACATTCGCTCAATCATATATAGGAATTGCCCAAAGTAGTTTTGGAATTTTATGTAACGTTGGTGTCGCTAACAGCTTTCTCATCAGCTGCAAAATTGCAAGGCAGCCACTAACTTTTCGCTTCAGCTTATGATTGTGCATGGGCTCGTCAAGTCTTCCTTCTTTGCGAGTAAGTTCCTGCTCCAACTGAATATCAGCGAGAAAAATAGCCACCCACTCTGGGTTGTTGGCAATTCAAATATCGGCATGGTTCTGGTTGATTGAGATTATTTGCTTAATTCATTAGCATTTCCTTTCCTTCTTCTTCTTTTATCGTTCCTTCCGCCCATTGATGACCCTGCCGTGGATTCCGAAATAATGTCCTCAATAATGCCGCCACCAGCAGTAATGCTCGTTGGAAGGCCAGTAAACAGTGGTGGCAGAGGCTAGCTTTAAAATCCTCTCACAGCCAATAGTAAGCTTCAAAAATGAGTAGATATACGATATAAAGGAGCCGGCATTTAATAATGTGTCAAGCGATATGCATACATCAAAAACCTGAGGCCTCTGCTCAATTTCCACCAGCACTTCTCAGGTGCGGTCACGAGACGTTTTTCGGTAACCTCGCTCCTCCATCGCAGATGGATGGGCGATGCTGGAGCAGCTCTTGCCAACCAGCATTCTTGCAGGGAAGGGGTGCACTGCCCACAGGTAAAATATATCGCGCTGCCCGATCCTTGTCAGAGTTAACGCTTGTCTGGCGACAAAACCACATTCGAGCTTTAGTTGAGCGCCAACATGTAAAGCCGCGAAATGCGAAAGGTCAGTGGCGGTTTATAGTTGGTAGCAGCAATTTTACCAGCTAACTAAAAGGAAGTTCTATCAACCCTACCACGTTCGTCCTTGAGAGATATGTCCGTGCAGTCATCTGCAAGGACTGAGTTGCCGGCGATACACTGGGTCCGCTTGTAGAACGAAGGGTCGGCGCCAATCGGGATGAGAACCGAGTCGTAGGCTACGTTTACGCACTGCAGTATCAGTGGCGCCTTCGCAAACGCTTGCGGATCTTGACCTTCCTCGACGAGTATTCTCTCCACTCCTACAAACAGCACTGCACAGTGCGAAAGCTCGCCCCACCTTCTCATTAAAACGCGTCGCCTACGTCACACCGCCGAATTGGGGCTTACGCGGAGGATTCACCAATAAGGATTCGGTTCCCACGTACTCTGAAGGAGACGACGATGACTCGGCGACACATCGGTAAGCTCCGGCGAGATGGCTGTTGTTTTTTCTCACATCGATTGAAGCAGACATCGATATCGTCGACACTCCATCTCCGCTAATATTCCAGCCGGTTAGGTTGGAGCTATTATTCTCGTTAATCCACGATAGCCTTACAAGAATGTAAAATATCCTTTCTTATTGGTCACGATGTACGTGAATGCAGAGTCTTGATTTGCAAATACGAGTAGCTTATGAACGATTTTGCTGATTAGTCGTTCAGTAATGTTGGAATCACATCATCCAGTGCCGTTAATTCATTTTGAAACATGGCCAGTACGTAAGTACAGTTTGCACATCACACACTTTCAGAGCTGCGAATTGAGCAACCCTATGATCCGCTTAAACGACCCAGTTTGGGTGCCTCACAGAAAATTGGCTTTGTGCTTGACATTTTTACAAGATCCCTTTAGAACAAATTACTTTCAGGAACTAATCACTCTTTGCTGCAGCAATTTCCCCGTCGTGGACGCACCACGTGGTTCGGCGCAGGGCACCCGAAGAGCGAAAGGAGAAGTGTTAGAAATGGTGCAGCTCACTGGAACTGAACCTACGGTGGATGGCAGAAGCTGCCATTACAAAGATAATAGTGTCTTTTTCGAAATGAGATGGTGATGAGAGTGACTTTTTGTAGCAGCCTCTAATTTTAGCATGCTGCTGGAGCGGTCTTAGGGGCGCGTACGGCCAATAGCTTGCTGTACAAGCCAGCAATACAACAATACAAGCAGTACGACAATATCCAGCTGCTCGAAGCGTAATCTCTATCCCACAGCGGCCTCATTGCAGCAGTTGATTCTGTCTTTGCTACAATTGCACAGACTTCCTGTAGTCAGCTTTCTGTGACAGCACGGTCTTCAACTGAGGGGGCTGGCAGCCCCGCTCTCCAACACTTAAACCTCGTTCAGCAAAAACTACGAACTAGACGTCAGTTGCATGTGCACCTGCCTAGACTTAGCCTAGCGGTGAAGGCGCTCGCATTTAACGAAACTGGTCCTGAAGCAGGCTGCAATTCTCAGTCACCCACTGCAATGGGAACAATAGCCAATATGCTCTGCCGCTATAAAAATGAAGTTATTGAATAGACCTTTAATTTTATCTAACTCCTTAAGGAGAATGTTGAAGGGATGAGGTGTCATCTTCCCAAGGAGTCGTACTTGATTCCTCTCTGTGTAATTATTCAGTCATATAAGGAAAACCAATGGAACACGTCAACAATGGAACACGTCAGTCACGGAACTTAGCACGCGCAACAGTTGCAACGCGAGCTAAATTTTGTGGTAACAGCTCCACCGCCCGCCACGTTAATCGGCTCCAGTCAGCTGATGACAGCGGCCATGCTTGCTCAGCTCAAAAGTCACTATCGCGGCACATATCGGGGTACCGCGTGCTCTGAGGCGACCCGTCTGCCAGCGATGCCGGCAGACGGGTCGCCTGAGGCGCCGCTAGCTCGAGGCCGACGGAAAGTCGAGCAGTATCCCGCGCAAGGCGCGTCTCGACCGCCGGCTGAGCGCTATAGCCCCTCTTCCGTTGACTCGCCGTCGCTAATGCGACTCGTGACCGCTTCCTTTAAACGCCGCGAGGCGACGTAAAACGAAGACTTACTTACCCGAGGAGTTTCATTTTCCGAAGTCTTAAGCGTGCTGAGCGCGGTCGGTCGGTAGATCAGCAATTACAGCACAGTTCGCTATTTCGCGACACGTCTAACGAGCGCAGAAAACGCGAAGGGACAAGCGGAGTGAGCGCGACACGTTGACAACGCCCTTGCCTTGACGCTCCTGCTGCCGAACAATTCAATAGGAAGTCAGTCGGCATTCCAATCACTATGAATCGCGGCTTTTCAACCCATACTTCAATGTCGACGGTGAGAACTCCAGGCAAACCCGCTGCAAGTGGTTAAACGTGCGTTGCGAGACGCTACAAGCGACAGAGTCAGTCAACAGTGGAAAAGATCGCATCGGCTGTACTCGCGTGCAAGTCCGGATGCAGTCGGCAGCATCCGGCAGGCAGCAGCCTCAGGGGACGTAGCGCTCACCATCGATGTCTATGAGTTGGTGCGTAGTGCACCTCACCCGGGAGGACAAGTGCATCCGTCAAATGCATTAATCGCGGACCGAACACTGCAGGAAAATTTTCGAACGGATTGTAGAGCGAAATCTTCGTACGCCGGGAAAGCGTGCTCTAAGAGGAACGTGGGATCGAGATCTTATTTCGGTAAGTACGAAGAGCAGACTCCTTTTTGCGCGGCTTTGCCTGCAGTTACACAGCTTTTACTTTTTCTTCTGCCCGGACTGCTTCCTGTTCATAAATGTGGATTTGGCTCTTTTTGCCGCTTATGTGGCTTAATGAGTAACCTCGTTCGATAATGGCGGACGTGCGAAATTTTACCAACTGCGTCGACAATGGTCAGTCTTAGTTAGCATTTGTACCACTGTGCCTTTAGTTCGTATGCTCTCAAAGCCGGGAACTCACTCTCGACATACGTCACGACGTCTCCTGATTTGACCACATAAAAAACTAAAAACGCATCTATTTATCACAGCATGTAGTGGGTCTTCGTGATTCGTCCTTTGTGTGCTAATGCGTGCTGACACTGTGCATGCTGCCACTAATCATACTTGCATGCTGACCCCGTGCATGTCACCCCTAACCATGTTATTCTTGCTGGTAATCGAACATGCTACCACTAACCATTCAATAGTGCTTCTTTTCAGCAAATGTAAAGTGCCTAGAAAGAGATTGAGTTCTCTAAGGGCGCTATATCAAATGTGTTATTATTATTATTGTTTAAGTCTAGCCATTCATTTGTGCTTAGCGGCCGACTATTAATACATATACCGTCAGTGATTTAGTGGGTTTCCACCTTGCAAATGAACAATACCATTTAATTTGAAGAAGGCTAGATATGGTAGCACGCCACACTGTCAATGGCATTCAGGGTTTTTTTTAAAGTCTTTGGCGCGTGATTATTCTCGCTTGAGTGCCAAAGAAGCTAGCTCTAATGCTTTTATTCGTTGATAATCTAAATGATAGTGAATAAATGGTAATGGTGGTATGAGCGGCTCAAACGAGCCACTTCACTTATCCTCTGCCTTCTTTTGAACCCGGTGAGTGGCCCATCACTGAGCGAGTGCACTTTCGCAAATACAGCCATTCACATAATCCCTTAGATAGTAGCTTCACCTTCGAATATCTACTTTGCCCTTGAGAAAGCACTCGATTTCCCAGCTGAAAGTAGAGGATCTTAGTTGTGAACCAGCACCTGCCACAACAATACCGCCTACTTAATAGAGGTTGGTCTGAACGTCTGTTTAAAAAAAATGGTCTATTGCCTCTAGAAATGTTGATTCTCCTTTCACGGTAGAAGGGGTAGAAGGCAATGAAATTTCTCAGCAACCCGGTCTATGAAACCGATGCGACATCAATGCACTCTAGCACCTAATCTTGTTGCCGGGGAGAACGCACTTCGTGCGATATCTTTCTGTTGTCTGAACGTCCTTTTAACATGCAACCTAGCCTCGCAGAGAGTCGGACATCACAGAGAGTCGCAATAGCGAAATGCTACTCACTACCTCGACTGCTCTCCAGACTCTGCTATGCTTCTCACGTTCTCTTTGCTGTGCGAGACGAAGTCTGTTGGCTATTGGATGCGTGCCGAAAGCCGCTTAGGCTGTGAGAGCGCTGCACACAACTCTCCGGACACTATACAAAAACCCACCGAGTCTTTGTAGAGTTACAGATGATGATACATTACAATTGCATAATGCATAATTACTTACAGAGTAACAAAGCTAAAGTGACGCAAAGTAAAATCATCTGGCGTTTAAACTCCTTTGGAAAACATCTTTGGGCTTAGCGAAAAATGCTGATCAGCCGGTCACCTAGGAGTGACTACCATTCATCATCCTCGGCGACCAAGCAGACAATCTCAGCAGCACATAGCAAACTCATGCTCCCGCGACGTCGCTCCATATTTTGTGACGTATGCGAGCATACCTTTCGATGGTGTATCAACATTTTTTGGGTGCAAATTTAGCGCTTGGGTAACTATTTACTATCATAAGCTTCTTCGAGTTTCGGATCGGAGTATCTTAAGCTGATCTGATCTATCTCCATACAATAAAAGCAAAAAATATTCTAATTATCAGCGAAATGCCAGTACCATACAAAGGTAGGCAGCTACGGAGGAAACATGCTCTAATAAATCAGAGGCTAATTAAGGTTACGACATCGCAAGGTATAAACACGGTTCCTAGACAACGGAGTACTACAGTGAAGCGCTAAAAACCCAACTTCCGCTTCAGAGAGCTCCCAACCCTGCCGAATTCCCTTGATGATTAAGGGGGGAGTGTCAAGAAAAACTTATAAAATTTGTTGACAATTGAATATTTGTCTAGGGTGCATTCGGACAAATTTGTTTAAAATGGGGTCTGAAGTTCTGACAATTTCCACATAAAAGAAAGAGTGGTCATGCAAACCACGTCTAACCCGGATGTAAACCGGAAGCAACATATCTACAAATAACACATTTACCGATCTCTACATCATACATGACTTGTATCCTAACACGCTGAACCTTGATATATCGAGGTACATGCACGAAGCTTGTTGAGGTGTAACTTGTGATGCTTAAAAAGCTTCATTTTTAGTATAGCTTTGTACCTTGTAAGTTCCATTGCTCAGCCAAAACTTCGCGAGAGTACAAATTTGAAATGTTCATGAACTCATTTGAAGAGTTCAGCTCTGCTTGTATACCTTAGTGCTAATATTTTTTCTCATTTCGGTTGGAAGCATTTTGCTGTATATGCCATCCAATGTCCTGGAGCTTTATTTTCTGAAATCGTGGATTTGTAACCGAAATCAGACATAAAATGATCAGACATTATATATACACACACACACACACACACACACACACATATATATATATATATATATATATAATGACTTTATTGGCTGCAACTGAATAATATTTCCGTGGCTTCGTGGTGCAGAGAGTGCTGCCGCTAGAACACATTATGTACACGGAAGGAAATCCGTTAACGAGTAGCAGCAATAGTCATGCCAGACGCAGCTGTTTATTAGAAACATTTCATCACGATGATGATAAAGAAACGCAGCAGCTGACGGGCGATAGCAATCGGCTCCTCGTGATGCAGCTACACCATAAGCGAACACGAATGGGATTGACAAGCACCGGAAGCTACCATTGAAGAGAGCTGCCGGTTCACGCGAATCGCAGTGATTCATGGCCACCGTGAGCGAGCGAAACGTTAAAAGCATGACCAGAACCTCGAGGTCTGCCTGCTTCTCAAGCCCGCTGCTTTCGACACAGATCTGCCTGCACCGGCCGGTGTGGCAGCCTGTTAAGGAACTCCTTCGGCAGCCTACTAAGAAAGCTTAGCACTCTCACTGCCGCACGGCATCATGCATCCCGTCGAAGCTGCTCTCTCATAGCCAGCCAGAGAGGTGGCTGCAAATGTGACTCCTTCGCGCCTGTGGAGAGACGGAAGCTTCGAGAGCACCCTCAGTGCGGCGGCACCGGTTCGAGGCGGGTCGTGCCACCAGCAGCCACGCGAAGCCCAGGGCCGGCGATCTCTGCGGGCTTCGGCAGGCACGGTGGTCGACGCAGACGGAGCAGGGTACTACTGCTGCTGCAGTAGCTGCTCCAGGCGGGCTTCGAGCAGTGCCGCCTCTTGGACGCACGGGGCGCTCTCGGCAAAGCAGCAGGCGAATATTCGCCTCGCCTTCCTGGCGAGGGCAAGCGGCTCGCTCGGTGCCACGCCCAGCTCGCACAGTACGTCGACGAGCTTCCTGCACTCGTTGGCAGCCTCGACGCTCTCCTCGCCGTACACTGCCTCCACAGTCGCCATGCTCTCGCGGAGGCTCTTCGCCGCCTGCCTGAAGTTGCCTGCGGCGTACCAAGCGTGGGCGGCTGCATGAGACCGACGGCAAACGAATGAGTTTTGAGCTCGGAGCTCGTTCATCTGACCGGCGCTCATCTCACTGCGGCAGGATAGGGTCACTTCGCCAGGATAGGGCCTCGGCGGTTGAACAAACAAGTGCGGAAGTCGCAGTGCTTCCATGAAGAAAGCGCTCCTGTGTGGACGTTTCACGAGAAACAACGTTACGCCTCAGCAAGCATGTCGAGTGCAGTGAGGAGCAGCAACAGCACAACAACCTAGGGACACGGAGCCACTCCAGTGGCACATCGGCAGTGTAATCACAACCGAGTAATTGCTTTGCAATCAACAGCAGATGAATGGTGGCTCAAGAGGATCTTAGTGAACTCCTGACACTGAGCACTGAGCAGAGCATTCAAGAATCTATACAGGGCACCCTGAAGAAAGGAGAGGAGGAGGAGGAGGAGGAGGATGGAAAACCCACATTAGTTTTAGCTTCTAAACTATGCTGTATCGTGTTCAAACTATAACTATGCTGCATCGTGTTCAAACCGCTTAGAAACGTTTTGCCAGCAAGTATACATGGCAAACTGTATTACGTGGTAAATTGCCACAACAGTGCTGATGAGCCAGCAAAGTCTGGCTGGCCAGATTTTTCGTCGGTTTGTTTTTTAGTAAAAATTGCAACACACAGAACGAGAAGCCTATACATGACTTCCTACTGTGACAGGTCGATCGAAGGTCAAAGCAATGGCACAGTACTGAAAACAGCAACTCACCAAGCTGTGCATAGCACTGCCCCGCCATGTCCGATATGCGAGCCTTATCGATGTTGTGCCTGTACATGGTCTTCGCAGCAAGCCCACCGGCTTGCAGCAGCTTAGCAAGGGCGTCTACCACGAGAAAAAAACCACCAATATTACCACTGCCAAGAGGCATACTCAGCGAAAACAACAGGCGACCACTGACGGCAGCAGATCATGCGCACCATGTATCGCTAGCTAGGCAGGCCATCGTTTGATCAGAATAACTTTAATCGCCACTTGCACGCTTGCTGCTGTGGTAGCTAAAGCTGCTGAAGAAATTGAGCCATTCAATTGAGAGAACGCTTGATGTAGCCGCCCAACTCAAACTCGGCGCTACAAGAAAGGCAGCAGAGAAGTGAGTCGGCAAAGTCCAGCAAAGAAGGCAGAATGCGCCGGCAAACGAGCATGAGCTAACAGGGGCTGCCAAAGCAGACTACTACTTCGATGCGACAGTGCACCTGCCTACCTGCTAGCGGTTTTGAGTGCAGGGACGTCGCAGAGATGGCTAGGCTGGCAGCTGCTAACGACAAAATATATCCCAACACAGTACAGCTATCTAATTGCGTGGATTTGTCGTTCTGACAAGCTAAAGCTCACGAACTAGAGTAAAGTTAAAGTTTAAAAAAAATCGCTTGGTCATCTGGAGCCATGTGACATTTCGGGGGACAATGAATGCAGCAGGGCATACACACACCGAGGCTGGGGTAGACAGCCGGATTTCACATAAAATTTCACCCACCCGGTTTCAGCCATCACACGAGCTGGCTAAAACCGTGCAATTCTGTCATGAAGCAGAGCACTATTCCCAACTCGTTGGCAAGCATCAACCCATTAATTCATTGATTCCCATTAATTCCCCATTGATTCGTTTTGTGCAAGAATCTGCTCAAGGTTCGCACTGGCGACTGTCATTGCTTGCCATCGCTGGACGGCAGGAGTTCTACTAGGGGAGCTGCGAAGGGCAAGCCACACGCTCACCATGAGCTGCTGCTGCTGCCGACAAGGCAAGCGAGCGCAGCAGGTGCACATCGGCAAGCTCTGTGTGCGTCTGTTACCTTTGTAGCCAGCCGTGCACATGTCCTGCCGAGCTTGGTCGACGAGGGCACTTATCGTGCCAACCCTATGTACGAGCTCGGCACACGAGAACTCGTGGCCACACTTGCCACAATGAGCAGTGAGCTGCTTGCCGGCAGTGGCAGGACCGGAGCAGCCGGGACAGAGCAGGGCCTGGAAAGGAAACCGCCTGCCACTGAAAGAGAGCAGGACACACATACACACAACGGGGAGGGGATTCGCAAGCAACCGGGGCTGAGCCATTCCTGCCCTACAATCTGAATGAAAGCTTTCTGAATCTCGGGCATGCAATCCCCTACCAAATTAACGACATTCCACGACCGCCACCCAGAAGAGAAGCAAATCCCGAGCTCGCACACTAACGTCAAGCTGCATACCTTGTGCTTTGGCTGCACTTCGAACGAACACGCAGAGCAGCAGCAGTCGAAGTAGTATTGTGATTTCAGAGCATCCTGCCGCTCTGGCCGGTCCATGCGCAGGTAATGGGGGCCTGCAATAAACCCATAAGGGAGCATCGGATTACTCACACACAGCTGAACGTGGTGGTAGCCACTCTGGAAACAGCAGCCATGCAAAAGCCAATGTTGAAGGGCCACATTTACTAGCGCATCCAACAAAGCAACAAGTATCAAGTACTTGGTATAAATATATATATATATATTTCATATATATATATATATTTCATATGTATATATATATATATATTTCATTTATATAGCGACCTAAGAGAGCTTAATCTATATTCAGGCGCTTCACACATGCCACAGGGCTCGAGCCCACGACCTCGGCCAGACCTTGGTCGGGGCGAGCACCTTAACTACTGGGCCACACCAGCTTGGCTTGTGCGCAATATTACAAAAGGCATTAGTCACCAGTACAACCAATTCCTGGCCGTTGTATGCTGCCAACACCGACCAATGCTTATGTTGTAACCAATGTGAGCAATGGTTAGTGCAAGCGATAAGATAAGAGTTAAAGGCCAGCCCATTTGCTGGGTTCCAACAAAACTACTGGACTTAAATGTGTGCATTGGACCTCCCCCCTACAGATTATTGCCCATGAATACACCAGTTGCTAAATAACAAATATACGACAGTATAACAAGAGTAACTTCAAAGCCAGAAAGATCGCATAGGTACAGGTTAAACGGAGTGAGCACGCCCAGTGGTCCTTACTGTCGATCAACAACATTGACTTTTTATGGCCGACAATTTGAAGCATCCACTTGAGGCAAATCAAACTGACAGAAGTCGTTCGATGCTCAGGTCATGTTCAGCTAACCATCAGCAAACCCACGACTTAGTAATATATGTCAGATTTAGACAGTGATTTGTCAGAATGACTGCTAGAACATAGAAATAGGCCAAAAATCTAAGCAAGGTGAACGAATACCACTCTAAAAAATACCCAGAGCATTTATCTTGAGTTTGGTTGCTGCTAATGCCCATTTCGAGTAAGTCATTTCACATAATCATTACGAAATTTTAACAATCGACCCACGAAAATTTGACCTCGGACACAGTTTGCTATATTTGGCATGAAATAACTGCAATCGCTGACGGCCGAGTCGGTGGTTCCGGTATAAGCAGATAGTGGGTTTGTCAATTGACTACTCGAATCTTCTTGGAGGCCATCGGGCAAAACTTACCTTTGGCCTCGTTCGCCACTAACGATGCCTAGGCAGGTGACTAAGTTAACCGAATGTCTTCTTAACCTGTAAGGGCCTGCCCTGTGGCATATTGATGCTTCATAAGCCACCAGAACATGCAATTGCACAGCTTTCTAAAGGTACGGTTTAAGTGTTGCTCCACAGAGAAGGCAATTCAAACCAAGAAATTGCAAGTCGGCAGAAGATCTCAAAAGGCATTGCTTAGAACTTGACTAAGAAACAGTTGGACCAAAGTAGTACAGAGGCACTGCCATGTCCAAGATGCCGTGAAGATCGGTACAATGAAGCTGAGTGCTGTGATTCGATGAGAGCAAATTCAGCCTCTCGAGGTTTGATAAGAGAAAGTGTGCCCACCAACAAAAAGGTGCTGCAAAAATTGATTGATGTCTATAAAAGACGGTGAAATTCAGTAGACGGTGAAATTCGGTGGTGAAAGCACAATGGTTAACAATTGCTTGTTAACATCCGGTGTTGGCCGTCTGCATAGGATTAATAGAATCATAAACAAGCATATCTATTCACAAACTGTGCAAAAATCTTAGGTCAGGCTTACACCCTTCACAAGTTTTGACTTCTGTTTGACTTCTGTTGACAGAAGTACAACGATTCTAAGCACATAGCACTGGCTGTCAAAGCATTTTTAAGGAACCCTTCAGATTATGGCTTCGAGAAAATTGACGTCATGTAGTGGCCAAGCCAAAGCTCGGACTTAAACCGAATTCGGCATCTGTGGGATTAACTCGGCCAGGCTCAGAGATTTTCTGCACATGCAACTTGATTAGTTTTTGAGGCTGTGAAGGATCGGATTGCTGGGCGTCAATTACTCCAGAAACGTGCCGGAAGCTGGTGGAATCGATACCAAGACGATTAAGCAAAACTTATAAAATCGTGATACCTCGACAAGTTTTTGATAGCATATAATAAATTAACTGTAACTATATATTTGTTTTTTGCAATAAAAACCACTAGCAAGGCAGATCCATACTAAACGCTGTGCATTTTGAGCAAAATAATGTACTTGCAAAAGGTGCCTAATAATATTAATAAGAATAATACGCTTTCATAGTACCCAAAGATAACTAAATCTCTTGCAATGTGTACATATGATGCAAAAGAAGCATATCAATTGGTTGGTGATGACATGAATAAAGTCAGCATGCATAATCATGAAAAGGACAATTCACACGGACCCAGCCAATGCTTTTAGGAGCATGTGGGCTTTCAGCTTCTTTTTAAATATCAAGTCAGGTGATATTGTGATGTCAGCCGGCAGCGATTTCCAGGATTTAGATGCATGTAAACTACAGGCACGGTTTCCAAAGGACTAAAGGTTGGCTAGAGGCACAGCTGAACATCTCGCTACTGCAAACTAACGAACAATTATTCAGAAGACCACACAGTACGAAGCCTAACATGATTTTAAGATGTTTCGGATTGGCAGGGCTAGAGCTAGAGAATAAAGAAACCTAAAGAGTACATATGCATCAAAGACGATAAGCTGCTAGATAGGTAGCCATGAATGTCGGTAGGAAGTGGTGTAATGTGATATTTAGAACGCCAGTGACATATAAGCCTGGCTGCTGAGTGTTGCACCAACTGCAAGCGACTTATTGCAAGGGCCGGAAGACTTCCAAGTAGGGAGTTAATAATAATAATAATAATAATAATAATATATCTGTATAGCACCCTCAGAGAACTAAATTTCTTTCTAGGCACTTTAAAATGCTGTATAGAAAGCATTGCCAAATGATTGTGGTAACATTCGCAAGCAGCATGCATAGTGTAAGCAGGTAAATGCACACGAAAAACGAATCACAAAGACCCACCAAATACTATCATAAACAGGTGCGTTTTAAGCTTCATTCTAAATGTCGTCATGTCAAGGGACGTATTGACGTGCATCGGTAGCAAGTTCCAGACTTTAAGAGCATAGGAACTAAAGGCACAGTATCCAACACTTTTGAGGTTCGAACAAGGTATGGCTAAACGATTCGAGTCAAAACAGCAGGTTGTACGATTCTTTGCCTAGTGGGGGAGTAGCTCTGATGGGTAGGCTGGAGCCAGAGAATGGAGGAACCTAAAAGCAAGTGACAGAACCTTGAAGTCGATACGCTGCTTGATTGAGAGCCAGTGCAGGTCGGCGAAAAGTGGTGTGATGTGGCAACTGCCATGCTCACGACAGATGGGTCTAGCTACAGAGTTTTGCACCAACTGCAAGCACCTGATTGCACATGCAGGGAGACCAGCAAGCAGTGAGTTACTGCAGTCGAAAGGGGGTGTCACAAATGCATGGACCAATTTGGATGGAATATCCTTATCTAAGCAAGCCCGAAATTCGGCAATCTTATGTAGCTGAACGTAGGTAGACTTGGCCGTGGAGCTGATGTGGTCACAGAAGTCGAGATGGGATGTCACAAATGCATGAAAAAAAACCAACTTGGCTGAACCATCCTTATCTAAGCAGCAGGCTCGAGTTGTTGCAATGTTTTGCAGCTGAAATTAGGCAGATTTGGCTGAGGAGCTACTGTGTTCATACTGTGAAAGGCCACTTGGGAACGGGAGATAGGCTAACTGAGCCAATTTTGAGGAATAAGCTTTCTAATTTTCGAGTAACATTAGGCTTGCCCATAACTAGTAACTTGATTGTATCGTCATTCTAAAGTTACTCAAGTTTCCTGCCATTCAAGTGCAAATGTCAGCAACACTAGGCTTGCCCATAACTAGTAACTTGATTGTATCGTCATTCCAAACTTACTCAAGTTTCCTGCCATTCATGTGCAAATGTAAGCAATACATGCTTCAATGAAATTAAGAGACTGGAATGTGCAGAAGGCAGGCAGGGATCGAAGCAAAGGTACACGAAGGCTTTTGGTCAGTTAGGGCGGTCCCATCCATTGCCAGGCATTTGCACGACTCTGCCTTAGGGGCAAGGCAGGTAAACAAATATGCCAACGCATGATACATATCAGTAAATAAATCAATAGTAAAATCAATAATAAAAGCAGTGCAAAGTCAAGGGTCGGCAAGGGCTGGGCCCTCTTGCAGTTTTATGGTCTAGGATATAATTGGAGACCAGGTCCATTACAAATGCCATAAAAGGTGAGCCTAAATATTAATGATATATAATTGTATATGTATGCAATTTTGTATAGCAGCAAAGTAGCTTCTAAATTTAAATCGAGGACTTGTTGTAATGAATGGCTTGAGCATACAGGCTGAAGGCACCTTCTACTTACCATTCAATTGCATTTCACTTTGCAGCAAATGTAAAGCGCCTAGAGAGAGATTAAGTTCTCTGAGGGCGATTTATCAAGTGAATTATTATTATTATTATTATTACTTCTCGCACATGTGCTCCAAAATACAACGGCTTAGACCAAATTATACATTATCAATGTGCAAATATGCTTCACACACAGGCTAGTGCTGGTTTGGCTCAGTCATTAAGGTGCTCGCCCCACCAAGGTCTGGCCGAAGTCGTGGGCTCGAGCCCCATCGCATATGTGAAGTGCCTAAATAGAGATTAGGCTCTCTTAGGGTGCTATACAAATGAATTATATTTTATATTTGTGAATTTGCAATTACAAGATAGGCCAACATACGCCTTGACACAATTGACTGCTGTTGACCATATTTCTACTGCAGATGGCAGGTGCTAAACTCATAACCACAAAGTGCCGTCCCATAAAAAATGACATACTCAGGATGGCCACACATGAATAAAATTAAAATACAACTGTAAAGCATGTAAGCACGATTAAAAGAAGGTCATCAAACCAAAAGAGTATTAAACAAAATTCCAAGCCATATCCACGTTAGAACGGCATTAAAATATGAACAGTAAATTATCTACGCACCATAGCAGTTGTAGATCTCCTCTCCTGCAGCAATATTCTTCACTGCCTTAACGATCAGCACATCATTACAGAAGCTGCAATAAAAGACATTTACATGCACAACATCATCGTTGTAAAACCCTCCCGATTGTATGCATGCTAATATCCTACTCTTGCCATCAACAACACAAAAGTACTTGCCCCTACAACGTAAACACCAGATTTACATAGCTTCTACACAAAAATAGGACTTGGTGCTGTTAGACCATGTTATTCATGTTGTTTATCGAGCATGATATTACTCACCATTCAATTGCATTTCCCTTTGCAGCAAATGTAAAGCGCCTAGAAAGAGATTCATCCCCCGACCTGACCACATTTAAAAGGAACCTAAAAACACCTATTTAGGACAGCATTTAGCGGGTCCCTGTGATTCGTCCTTGATGTGCTTATGCGTGCTGACACTGTGCATGCTGCCACTAACCACATTCGCATACTGACCCTGTGCATGTCACCCCTAACCATATTATTCATTTTGTTTGTTTTTCAAGCATGATTTTACTTACCATTCAATTGCATTTCACTTTGCAGCAAATGTAAAGCGCCTAGAGAGAGATTAAGTTCTCTGAGGGCGCTTTATCAAGTGAATTATTATTATTATTATTATTATATTTCTCTGAGGGCGCTTTATCAAGTGCATTACTACTATTATTGGACTTTAAACAGGCAGAGGAATTGCATGACAATCATTAACTAGACTAGGAGCACTTTTATTTGTTCTA
The DNA here is from genome assembly GCA_009760855.2 of Cristatella mucedo. Classification (NCBI taxonomy): domain Eukaryota; kingdom Metazoa; phylum Bryozoa; class Phylactolaemata; family Cristatellidae; genus Cristatella; species Cristatella mucedo. The sequence goes on along the minus strand of WPIO01000019.1, from coordinate 4,723,242 downwards.
TGCCTCTATAACGGCCCTTTTCAGCTACCTATATCCTATATTATGTTGTCTTTTTTTAGATAATTATCACGTGGCTGTGGTTTTTATAACTTTGTCTTGCCAAGTCATATGCCCTTTAAACAGAACGGTGTAGATAAGCATATGAAATAGGATTAAAAGCTGACAGAAAAATTTGCCATGCCAACTTGCTCTGTTTAAAGAATGCCAGCAGTGCTAGCCTTTAGTACATTCTGACATACACCTAGGTGCAACAGTTCATAATACCGCCCTGGTTTGGCCCATAGGTTAAAATGCTCTGCCTTTGAAGTCCGAGGTAGTGAGGGCCAAGCCGCCGTGATGGCACACTACGTAAGGCGGTTGCTTTCACGACCTCGGTCCCGAGTTCGATTCTTTATCGCCACTGCAAGCAGTGGTGATATCCATAAAGGCTCTTCTGTCGCTATACAAAAAGAGGCTGTTTAATCAGCTAGGATTTATTTATTTATTTAAGCCCTGTGGCACATGTTAAGTGCCTGGATAGAGATTAAGTTCTCTCAGGGTGCTTTACTAATGAATTATGTTTTACTTATTACGATTATTTCAAAATAGGGAGCTACCTGAAGCCATCTACCGTGGGTCTGAGCACCAAAAATGAATTTTGCTTGGACACGGGAACGATCTTGCAACTTGTAAGTAGCGGTCTAGTGCTCTACAGATAGAGCTATTGAGACTACTTCGTGTTCAATGCTCAACACAATCCTCGGCTTTGTATTTCCACTTATATGCTCGAGTCGACTACCGGTGTGCATGAATGTGTGTAAAACTTGAGCATTGGGTGCCAAGGTGCTACACTTACGCATGTGGCAGGTACCAGGCAAGTAGAGAAAATGCTCACGACTAGTCCATCGACATGTCCAAGGCAAACCATGACTGGCAAAATATATGTATGGCCTAGGCAGATAAAAGTGCAGCAGTAATTTGAAAATACAGAGCGACCAGATGCTGCCTTGCCTACAGTAGGACTAAGCACCAAAATGTATTTGCTTCGAGTGGAAACAATTACGAAACCTCAGGGTTACTAGCCTAATGGCACAGCATACTATAGGGACGCGTAAAGTGCTCAGAGAGCCACCGGTGTATCCAGAAATTGCAACTATAAGCAAGTCCATAATTCCTGAAAAAGTAACTAAACTGGTGAATAGAAATTAATCACCTGGTAATGGTACAGAAATCCTTTAAAATTAGGTGCTTCGAATCACACTGCATGAACAAATCGTATGTAATATGTAGCATCAACAATGCAAAATCTGGCAGCAGGTACATCGTGGGTTTGTAGAAACAAACCAGAACAGAACAAAGCCAATATAGTGACCTAGCTAAGTATACCTCGACATAATAGATGGGTCACAGGAATGATTCATCAGACTTGCACATGGATAAATAGCCGATGCCAGCCTCATGTCAGAGCAGTGATAAACCTTGCCGTCAGAACATTCGTCCACAGTTTCGGTGATGGCATGAGCATTGCAGATCAGCTGCTGGATGTGGCGAAGTAGTAGCTCACCAACAAAGAGGATACACTCTGGGACGTCCGAATGGATATCCGAAGTTTGCTCATTGCACTTGGCCGACGGGAAGAATCCCCCTTCTTTCAAGCATTGCAAAAGTAAGACAGAAGTCTAGAAAATAAAAAGTAAATGCAGAAAAAGCAAGCTCACAAACAGCAGCAGAAAAATAGTATTATATGAAATAGCATTATATAGAAAATATAGTGCTAGCCATCACGTCCGATCCCGTTCTAAGATTAGGAGCTGCCTTCCACGATGGCTTGCAAACAATTTAACTAGCTCCTTAGGTCTATCTCCGCTAGATTATGGTAATTCCCTTTTCGCTGGGCTACCAAAAAAAGCGACTAGGCCACTGCGGATGACTATGAATATGGCTGCAAGGCTAGTTTTCACGTCCCAGAGGTTTGACCACGTGTCTCCTTTGCTAAAAACCCAAGGATGGCTGTCGGTTGATTAACAAATAAAGAGCAAAGTTTTTGCGCTGACCCACAAGGCTCGCCACGGCTTGGCTCCTCCATACTTAGCTGAACTGCTGTACCAGTTCCAGCCTCCTCGTGCCCTCAGGTCCTGTAGGGACAATAAATTAGCTGTTCTATTCCTCCACTTAAAGACAGTTGGCGACAGAAGCTTTAGCTCTGCGTGTCCAAGACTGGGAAACCTGCTTCCACGACTCTTACGCAACGACAACTACTCTCCTGCTGCCGACTATGGCTCATCCTTTTCAGGGATCCCGAGCTGCTACTTCCATGCTACTCACTACATCAACTGTTCACCTGACTCTGCTATGCTTTCCACTTTCTCTTTGTTGCATGAGATGAAGTCAGTTGGCTGACCAATGCATACCGAAAGTCACTTAGGCTGTGAGTGAGTTATACAAAACACCCACACAGTTTTTGTGGAGTTACAGATGGAGATAAATACATCTAGTATTATATGAGTATGTATGATGTAGTATTATATAGCATATAACATTATATGAGTAAGCAGACAATGCCACAGTTAAGCAGTGATTGCTGCAACAGCAACCGCGATTACATGATGCACCATTCGACAGGCTCACCAATATAAAAACCACTCTACTAAGCCAAGCTCATGCATACCAGCATGTAATGTTCTATAATATCCTTAAACAATTTAGCTGATTTAACAACCTCATTTATATAGTGGTGAAAAACCTTAACGGCTATCGCCATTGCTTGCTATAGGCAAAGCATAGGTCAATAGAATGCTTGGTCCTACAAATTATTTTTAAAGGATAGTTTACCAAACGTCGTCCAAAATTTAGCAGATTTAACAACCTCATTTATATAGTGGTGAAAAACCTTAACAGCTATCACCATTGCTTGCTACATGGCAAAGCATAGGTCAATAGAATGCTTGGTCCTACAAATTATTTTTAAAGAATAGTTTACCAAACGTCGTCCACACTAAGCAAATTTTACGACTCATTACATTATTTTGTTTCACAATCGGTGCTAAGGTCAGGACACAATTTTGTGTAGATAATAAGCAAGATCTTCAATTAATTAAAGCAGCTTATGATCATGGAGCTACATTGTACATTTACCACTTTTGTATGACCAACTCAGCCAACTTCTTCCTACGGCCTTGATGCTCAATGGCGATCTTGGCCAAATTTCTTCATGATCTTGCTAGTTGTAGATGGTAATAAAAAATTCGACCGTATTAAGGTAGATTTAATCCTGAAGCTACATTTAATTGATATAATTGTTAGTACAATATCTTTTAACTTAGGAGATCAACGGAATTAAGCTAAGATCAAAGAGAATCACAAACATTAGAGGTGGTTGGAAGAGTTGATCCTACAAAAAATGGTACTATGTAAAAGTACACTCAGTCGCAAAATAATCTCAAAATATGGTTTCAGCTGTTAAGGCTGCCACTCCACTCGGATAATAAGAGAATTTTCTATGATGGCAGGTATGCTGAAGTTAAGCTCCACTGCAAAAATATTTCTTGACAGACAACAAAACAAACAGATGCCCCTTCATGATCTACGTATCTGTCCAGGCAGAGGCTACACACTTTAGCATACGTGTCTTCTTCCATTGTAGCAATCCTAAGAGTTCCAATCTTACTGAAAAGGTCTGCCACTACTGTAGATCGAACATCCTACCTCATCGGCCTACAGACATCGTCCCATAAATGTTGGGGTTCAGATGGCTGGGCGACTGCATCAGCACCATACTAGATACGTCAAAAAGGTTCTTTGCTAGTCCAAGATCTCGTCTAGGGTCTTCCTCTTGCTGCCAAATGTAATGACCCCCTAGGCAGAGTATTTGAGCATTGAAATCCAACTTGACCAACAATAACTTGAACTAAGTACTTTTGGACAAATCCGGTGTGGTGCTGATGGAGTGACTCGCCCATATCGGCCAAAATGTGGTCAAAACTAACGATCCTTTAAGCATGCTAGTTTCACTTTATCACCTAACTCTCTTGACCACCTGAGGGTACACGTGTTAACCCATACTACCATAGATCCGATGCAGCGTTGTATTTCACATCACCGGCTGAGCTCTGCTAAATAAAGAGTTACTTGATGCTACAAGTATTCCCCCACTTGATGCTACAATCATGGATGGCAGTAAATTTTCTAAAACTAAACGATGATAAAACTAACTTACTAGTTATGGGCAAACCTAGTGTTATTCAGAAATTGGAAAGGCTGACTTTCAAAATTGGCTCTGCCAGCATATCTCCAGTTGCATCAGCTCGAAATCTAGGTGTCATATTCCAAAGCGACCTCTCGTTAGACGACCACATCAGCTCCACAGTCAAATCAGCCTATTTTCAGCTTCATAACATTGCTAAAATTAGGGCTTGTTTAGATAAGGATACCACGTCCAAGTTGGTCCATGCATTCGTGACATCTCGTCTCGACTTCTGCAACTCACTGCTTACTGGCCTACCAGCATGTGCGATCAGGCGATTGCAGCTGGTGCAAAACTCTGCAGCTAGGCTTGTCTGTCGTGAGCGTCGCAGTTGCCACATTACTCCACTTCTCGCCGACCTGCACTGGTTACCAGTCAAGCAACGGATTGACTTCAAGGTTTTGTCGCTCACTTTTAGGTCTCTTCATTCTATGGCTCCAGCCTATCTTTCAGAGATACTACCCCATCAGGCAAAGCATCGTACCACTCGCTTTTCGGAATCCAACAGTCTAGAAATACCTCGTACAAACCTTAAATCCTTTGGAGACCGTGCATTTAGCTCGTATGCTCCCACAGCCTGGAACTCCCTCCCGACCTGCATCAGAACATCCCCTGACCTGACCACATTTAAAAGAAACTTAAAAACATACCTATTTAGGACAGCATTTAGTGGGTCCTTGTGATTCGTCCTCGATGTGCTTATGCGTGCTGACACTGTTCATGCTGCCACTAACCACATTTGCATGCTGACCCAGTGCATGTAACCCCTAACCATGTTATTCATTTTGTTTGTTTTTCAAGCATGATTTTACTTACTATTCTATTGCGTATCACTTTGCAGCAAATGTAAAGCGCCTAGAAAGAGATTAAGTTCTCTGAGGGCGCTTTATCAAGTGCAATATTATTATTATTATTATTACAAGTATTCCCCTCTCTCAAACGATACTTTAACAAAAGCGTTGAGCATTTTCCAGCAATTAATCAAGGGTCCAAAGAAACTATTTTGAGCGATCTCAACCATAGGTATGGCATCATTCAAAACGATACAATAACTACCTTCTCATAATCCCAATGGCAACTTTATAATACATGGAGGCCATACTGATTTTCGTGCCTTAGGTGAATTATAAGACTTCTGTAGCAGTTGTATACTGTTCCACGGCTTTTTTTTATTATCAGGAAACATAGTTAGCTGGTGTCTTGCTCTAATTGCACAATCGATATCTTGTCTCTAACCAGGTCTGGCCTATGTGCACATATGCGCAAACCGGATGTCCCAAACCTGAACCATTCCTGAATTAGTGCCCGAAATAGTGAGATATATTTTTCGAGAAATCGATATTTGGTATACAGACTGATCCGACGGTGCAACTAAAAACTGCCCGAAAACGGTCACTGTTTCTGAACCCACCAGAAACTGCAAAGCTAGTAAATTTTAGCTTTTTTAAAGCCAAGTAGGCAAACCAAAGTGGCATGCACAATTTGCAACACGTATTGCTTCCTCATATTAATCCTACTTTGTGGCAGTATTTTTTTGTCTTGATTCTGTAAAACTCTACAATGGTCGAGATTTGTGCTGACTGTCAAGACACCCGCCTTTTTGGGTCAGCAGTGCATATAGCAGCAAAAAGGCCTAAGTGGCTATCAATTCCTTCATTTGCAGCGAGGAATAAATTATTGTGCCTGCTGCTAGACTCAAACCAACGACTTGGATGGAAGACTTGGATAAGTCCGAGCACCATACCCCTGGGCTAAGGCCCAGAGGCCAGGCTACAGTTGCAAGTGCCCCACTACGAACATTCGAATTTAACAATTGACCAGGGTTTGAATACTGCCAAGCGTTCAGATAAATCCTCCAAGCATATTATTCTGGTATCGTTGGTACCCTGCAAAGCCGGTTATCATATGGAGCCATAAGCCCTGCTTTCTTAACCGTAAGAGCCATCACCAAGCTCCTCTTCCTTCTAACATGGAATTGTTGGTAAAAAAAAAAGTCTCAATGCAAACCCCTGTGCCTTTGCAGCATCTAAAGCAAAGTGTCAGACAAAGTAGCAAGTCACAGAGCGAACAAAAATCTCAGTCGTGGACAGCTGACCAATCGCATTCGACCTCGACTAGCAAGCACCTACTGCTGCATAATGATACATGTCTTGTGGGTGAATGAGCTCCGAGTTTGTCATCAAGCTGAAGACTGAGTGATAGTCGGTGGAGTAGCGCTCTGTATCCGGATTCAATCCATCAGTTGAAGCCCCTGAAGGCACCCTGTGGCCATAGCACTGATCTGAAAACGAGATCAGCAGACGCAGTTCCAACCTAAACCGTAACCACTGTGCACAGGCACAACAGTGACCGCACCTTCACGAAAGTGCCCCTTCGAGAAGCACGCTTTGAGCCTGAAGCACGGGCTTGGCTATCGAGCCGTGAAAGTAGGCTGCTCCATGACTCGCCAGGTCGATGCAGGTACGACAAGCTCGGTCTTAGTTGCCTGCGTCGCAGCATGCTCGAAATGGAATGTCTCAAAAGACCTAAAGCATTGTTATCAAAGAAGCTTCGGATAAGGCACAGACAATAACTTGGTGGTTCTTCCAGACAATAACTTGGTGGTTTTTCCATGTTCCTGTTTCCCGAGTTCCCTTGCATCCGAGAGAAAAAAGCCAGATCCAGTATCATTCATACAACTGCTGATGCATTCAGCCACCTACAGCCTGTTCCATAGACGGCCATTGAGTTAAAAAAAAACGTCATTCTCTTCGGTTCGACAGGCTTTGTTACCACTTGTTCCCCAAGCCATCGCACCTTTCTGCATTGATGGTGGCATACCTTGCAGAGTCGAGATTTGATGCACAATAAGTTATGAATTGATCATACTGTATCATCGATGGTAAGGAGGCAGAATCTACAGTTGATAGCTGTATTAAAGTTGAATGCTCCAAGACATCAACTTAGCTGGCTTAGATGGCATTCTCTGCTTATATTCGTGTGCATTCACAGCCACTCTTAAGTAGTGACACATCACCCCAAGCTCTCAGTCATGCAATATTCTTTCTGTCTAACGATAGTAACCAGCCGAAAGAGCACCAAGTCTAACAGTCTTAATGAAGTTTCTGCCCTTCGATAGCTGCAAATGATTACATTACAGCTGACATACCTGCTGGATTACGGGTCCACACATCTAAAACATCATTCGATATAAATTACAGTAAAGTCTGTAGCAGCTTCAGCCTAGGCATATCTAGTGATGCTGATGATTCATTTGAAGTAGCACACAGGCTACTCCATCTTCACATGCAATTTATGACAAGGCATTGATTAGGTCACCTCCTTAGGATTACACTTTCCCAGTCAGATTGTAATAGATAACCATCGGCAATGTAACGCAGAATAAAGGCAGCTGTCAACCCGTATGATTAAGTTTGGCAGTCCGGTCAAATAGGCACCACAACATAAATTAGTCGGAGCCGGATGTTGTCATCAGCATTCATATAGCAGCCATAATCGAGTGGGAGGGGGGGTTCACACAGAATATGCCAGTCCATGATGACACCACTGAGCAGTAGTAACAAGCCCATAGCGCCAATCATCGAGAAGGACTCGGTACTTAAGCCTCTGCTGCTCAAGCCTCGGTCTGACCTGTCATCGTTGGCAGAATGCTACAACTTGACACTTGCTGACGTGCTTAACGAGCTTGCACTTCTGTTACTGCAGGCATTAAACTAGCTAGGTCAACTATGCAGAAGTTTAAGAAATCGTTTACAAGATTAGGATTAACTGTCGATCGTCAGGCATGCCAGGACTACTGTAGATCATACCAGGCAATCCTAGCAAAGGCCGTCTAGCTTCTATAAAAATATTGTTGATTCACAGATGCATAATCCAAAATGCTGATGCCTACCATCAGCTATTTCCTCAACCGCTCCCGGGTTAGCTCCGTATCTAGTGACCATTGCACTGACCTAGCAGATCGCTACTCAAGCTTCTTTGTCAGCAAGATAAAGATCTGGGAGCCCATCTCTAAGGTTACAACATCCCCTCTGAACTCCTGTTCCTCAAATACATCAACACCGGACTCATGTCCATCGATTCCGTGCATTACATCGATGTCTACATTCAAGGAGGCCACAGGTGACCTTATCCTGAAATTCATCTAAGTCAAAGAAGACTAATAGTCCTCTAGACACTAATCCCATTGACCTACTTCTACGATGCTTAGATCTGTTGCTGCCATGCATAACTAGCATAATAAAAATGTCCTTAACATCAGCTCATGTCCACGTATCCTTCAAAAATACTGTTGTTAGGCCACTACATATGAAAGCAATGCTAGACCAAGAGGACTTGAGCAGCATCCATCCAGCCTCTCTTCTCTCATTCCTATCAAAGACACTGGAACGAGTTGTGGCAGACCAACTAAACTCTTATATTGAGACATTAAACCTAGCGAGTTCGAATACGGTTTAGAGCTAATCACTGTATTGAGTCAGCATTGCTTCGGTGTACAACGACCTTCTCAGGAATGCCGACCAAGGTAAAGTCTCTGCTTGTTCTGCTTCATCTTTCAGCAACTTTCGATACTATTGACCAAGTCCTTTTTGAACGTCTCGCCTTTCACGTGGGCTTCATTGGCACTGTGCTGCAATAATTCAGGTCCTATTTCAGTGAGAGACTCCAGAGTATTGATGTAAATGAACAAAGATCATCCAAGGAACCACTTAATGAGGGTTCTTCAGGATTCTGTGCTCGGTCCGCTTCTTTTCAGTTTACACTCTCCCTCTCGCCCATGTGATCGCCAAGCACAACCCAGGCTTTCACTTTTATGTAGATGACACTTGGATGCACATTTACTTTGATCCCTCACAGCACTAGAGCACAACGAATTCTTTACACTCCGTTGCTCCATATATTGATGACATCTGCACATGGATGGCAGCAAACTTTCTTAAATTGAATGACGATAAAACAAGCCTAATAGTTATGGGCAAACCAAGTCTGATTCAGAAATTAGAAAACCTAATGCTCAAAATCGGCTCTGCCAGCACATCTCATGTTGAATCTGAACCAAATAAAGGTGTCTTGTTCCAAAGTGACCTTCATTAGACGACCACATCAGCTCCACAGTAAAGTCTGCCTACTTTAAGCTACAAAATATTGCTAAAACTCGGGCTTGCTTATGTAATGTAATGTAACGTATCTCTGTCTGTAACTCCACAAAGTCATAAAGACCATGTGGGTGTTACGCAGGAGAGTTTTGTATAGCACACTCACAGCCTAAGTGGCTTTCGGTACGCATTCGGTAGCTAACAGACTTCATCTCACGCAACAAAGAGAAATTGGAAAGCATAGTGGAGTCAGGAGAGCAGTTGAGGTAGTGAGTAGCATGGAAGTAGCAGCTCAGGACCGCTGGAAAGGATGTGCCATAGTCGGCAGCAGGAGAATGGTTGTCGTTGCATAAGAATTGTGGAAGCTAGTTCCACAGTCTTGGACCTGCAGAGCTAAAGCTTCTGTCGCCAACGGTCTTTAAGCGGAAGAATGGAACAGCTAATTTATTGTCCACACACGACCTGAGGGTGCGAACAGGCTGAAACTGATGCAGCAGTTCAGCTAGGTACGAAGGAGCTAAGCCGTGGTGTGCCTTGCGAGTCAGCGTAAGAACTTTTCTCTGTATCCGTTGCTCAATCGGCATTCCTCCTAGCTCTTTTAGCAAATGAGACACGAGCTCAAACTTCGGGGACTTGAAGACTAGCCTTGCAGCCATATTCATAGTCAGCTGCTGCTTAGACAGGGATACTACATTAAAACTGGTCCATGCATTTGTGACATCCCGTCTTGACTTGTGTAACTCACTGTTTGCTTATCTCCCTGCATGTGCAATCACGCGCTTGCAGTTGGTGCAAAACTCTGCAGCTAGGCCCATCTGTCGTGAACGTTGCAATTGCCACATCACACCAGTTCTCGCCGACCTGCATTGGCTGCCAATCAAGCAGCCCATCCATCGACTTCAAGGTTCTGCCACTCACTTTTAGGTCCCTTCATTCTCTGGCTCCAGCCTACCCATCAGAACTACTCCCCCACCAAGCGAAGAATCGTACAACCTGCTGTTCTGACTTGAATCGTTTGGCCATACCTCGTACGAACCTCAAAACCGTTGGAGACCGTGCCTTTAGTTACTATGCTCCCAAAGCCTGGAACTCACTACCGTCAATATGTCCCTGACGACTACATTTAAAAAGAAGCTTAAAATGCACCTGTTTATCACAGTACTTGGTGGGTCTTTGTGATTCGTTGTTCGTATGCATGTACCTATTGACACTTTGCCTGCTGCTAGCGGATGTTACTACCAATCATTTGGGAATGCTTTCTATACGGCATGTGTAAAGTGCCTATAAAGAGATTCAGTTCTCTGATGGTGCTATGCAGATGTATTATTGTTATTATTATTAAGACATGAGCAGGCCACCAAGTGACTCGCATGTACAGCGATGCTACCAAAATTCTGGGTAACTGATGATCAACGCAATGCAGCACCAAGGTGGGTAGTTACAAGCACAATCACTTACACATAAGTCTTTGCAAACCAGTGATGGCCACGGTTCGGTGCGCTAGATGTCCTATGCCGGTCTGTAATAGAAGACGGGTAAGCTAGATCTTGTAGCAAATCAGCAGAATGAATAAAACCACGGTTTCAATCCGAGTAGTGGCTTCTGGCTCTTTGAGTAGAAACCAACCAAAATTGCCAGCCTATTGGCGCCCCATTCGTCGAAGCTGTGCTCAGTGTGCTCTAGCATTTTCGAATCAATACAAGTGATGCATAGGTCACAACACTCAGCCCAATACCTACCAATCATAACCCTGAATGTTCAGCAAGTATCCAACGTAGTACTAATATGTTTGCCGTGAAAGCTTACGTGGAAACCGACAGGAAAAATTAGGAAAGCATCGGTTCGTGCACTTGTAAGGCAATTTTATATTCAAGAATATATTTCAGCACATTAAACATTTTCTTCTGCATTGGCATACCGCGGGCAGAATATCACTTAGATATTTTGCAGTAATCCACTAAGCACGTGCCCAATCAGCAGTACAAGTACTTCGGCATAGACAATGAGTAAACATTAAGCAATGCTGCTCGTGAGTACACATACTAGTGCTGGCTGAGCATATACAAAAACAAGACTAGTGCTAAATTACTTGACTAAAGACTGCTCAGCTTAGTAAATCTAAATCAGCAAGTAAAAGAAGCAGAATGCAATGATACCTGAACAAAGCACTACATTCTAAGACTGCTCTTGGCAAAACGACACCATGCTAAACGAACTGCAAGTCATGACTTCTTGTCATCACTGCATACTATTGCACATGACAAGCTACAAATTGCAGACCAAAACCATAGAGTTCATTAAAAATGAGTACTCGAAACAGGCAGCTCACGTTCAAAATAACAAGACCTATACACTAAGCAATCAATAAATAAGACAACTTAAAGCATGACCCCTTTCCCAAAAGATTGGTGCCTAAAACTCTTTGGCACGAATTCGAAGGGTGGCAGTTTTAATAACTAATGCTACTGGGACACAGCCAGAATAAACAGTGGAAAATGTAACCAACTAGAATTTGAAAATACTTTTTTGAGTTTTTGGTAGGATAACAAGATCTTTCCGCGTTCTGAAGCTAACCATTTCAGGTTTGCAGAGGCAAATTAAAAAGCAAGTTGTTTGGACATTCCAACGTTAAAGGCAAATGACAGAAAATAAAGACAGCCGTGCCGATCTGAAAGCACCGCCAATTTTACTCTTACATGATGGTACGATCCGAGGCCAATACATATAAAAAAATTGCACAAACCCAAACATTCCTTCCCTGTCACCCTTAAATGTGTACACTCTCCAGCACTTTATGATCATTTCCATACGGCTCGGGTGAAAAGGCAGGGAGTAACAACACAAGTGCAAGTGTGCTACAAGTCATACCAGAAGCAAGTGCACAAGCATTTTCCACTAGCTGAGTGGACCTTTGGAGAAAATACGGTGGTTTCATCGCCAAGTTACTGCTACAGCTGCCTGTGCTATGCTGTCTTGCAGTGTCATCCCCAAGCAATCAGGCAGGGGCAGTTGGGTCAAGACTGAACTGGCCGAATTGGACAAGATAGTCATCTGATCCAGACGGCCTTGTCGGTGGCTCTGTACTGCAGATGAGTCCAGATCGAAAGCAAAAGGGTCTAAATGAACCCAGCCAAGCAGCTGCAGCTTGAGTCTGCCCTTTGCACAGTTTGAATTCACCACAGCCAAGGACCAAAGGGCTGGTCTGCACACTCGCTAAGAGTATTAGGGGGGTTTTGACACCTGACATGCCTACGGTCGATGTACAGCCATGGACCGACTTAGAAGCAGGACATCTAAGCTACTGATGGACAGACAGCACACGCAATAGAGCCAGCCTTCACGGGCCGAAGGACAGAAGGCTGCCCGGCAGCGCTGAACTTACAGCTTTCAATATCGGGAGATAGTCACACTCCAAGGAATGGTAAGCCTTCCACGAGCCATCTCTGCAAGCAGCTGAGCAGTACCGAACTTCGCACCGCCTCGTGCAGCTGCAATCAAAGCAGACAATCACCACAACGCCATGCCAGTGTGTGTGTGTGTGTGTGTGTGTGTGTGTGTGTGTGTGTGTGTGTGTGTGTGTGTGTGTGTGTGTGTGTGTGTGTGTGTGTGTGTGTGTGTGTGTGTGTGTGTGTGTGTGTGTGTGTGTGTGTGTGTGTGTGCGTTGGTAAGTACTCGGCAAGAAACAAGCTGTCAGGAAACGTAGTACCACACTCACTACACGATCGCCTGCAGCTTGGCCAGACAGTGGTAGCACCGTGTCGAGTAGAAGTCCGGCAGCAAGACGAACGAGTAAGGCTGCTCCACGAGCACTATCTCTCCTTTGCATATATTATGTTTGGCCTATTAAATATGAGTCAGATGCATACAAGTTAGTCGATACGAGATCAATCAGACAGCCAGTGTGGTGCATACTTGGTGTGGGTACACACTCGTGTGCACGCAGCAGCTCAAAAGATCCTAGCTTGTAGAAAAGCAGTACCGACACATTTCTCAGATATTGTCACCAGCATATGAATGAAGGGCTCTAAAGATTGTACACACTGCGGCATACTTCACGGCACAAGCTATTTCTGGAGCTGTTATAATTATGAGCTCGCCCAGGCTACATCTTTCCATCGCATGTCATAATGATGCGATGGAAAGGGCAGGTCTTTCGTCGAATAGGAGAAAAGGCAGAGTGAGCGGCAAATCTCAGAGATAAAAAAGAAGACGTGCAATTTGAAACCACTACTTTTGACTAGCTTCACCTTCACTCTGCCTTGTTTCCCCATAACTGAAAAAAGCAATAGGAGGGTACTAAATGGTTGCTAACAAACCGTTTGAAAGTCTGGGAGCAGTTACTGTAACATCACCTCAATTATGCTGAGTCAGTCGACGTTTATGCTTCCAACCTTAAAAGACACACAGGGTAGTCACTTCCAGAGCAAAACGCAATTGATAAAGCTTGCATTCACTATCGGATTGCCAGTTTGTCATTTGTGACTGCCGGTCTAGATTACTGCAATTACCTTTATTCAGCGATCCCAATCTGTGCCCTTAATTGTCTATAACTGGTCCAGACTTCAGCAGCTAGTCAGGTCTGCCATCAACAGCATAGCCACATCACACATATTCTACCTGAGCTTCACTGGCTCCCAATCAAGAATCGAATTGACTTTTAAGATTATCTGTCTGGCTTATTGGTTGCTTCATTCGCTTGCAATAAGCAGCTTGTAGAAAAACAGCTTGCTTGCTTATGGATGACATATCAGATTCTAGATCAATTCGGCTGCAGTCATCACTTCAATGACCAAATCAGTAAGTTAGTTGTATCAGTGAGTCAGTGATTTAGCTGCCTTGGAATTTGAATAAACATGCCAGAGACACATCCGAATATTACTCATAGCATAACTGGAGTCGAATCAGCTTGAGAACAGTAATGCAGAGCACGGCCTAGTGCTTAGCATTGAATTTAACGTATCCTTAACCCAAAATCCTTAGCAGTGGTGATATTTACTTCGCAGAGTCGCAGAGTATTACTTCTAGGAGCTCATAGTCCCGTCAAAACGGCTGAATATACGCTTTTGTACTCGTATTACAAGGTATACGTTACATATTTTTCAATATTTGGCTTTTTAACGAAGGATAAAAATAGCAGTCTTACCAAAGGCACATTTTTCTAGCAAGTTGGTAAGACGGAAGCATCCAAGCGGCTGCACGTAAACAGGTATCGGAATTAGGAGGGTCAATGACAAAGAAGCCTAGTTCAGGATTGCAACTCAAATGATTGCACGAACAGCTTAACAAATTCACCCAGTTAAATAGTCTGTAAGTTTTAGAAATGCACTGTGAAGTCCAGCAGCACTGCACAGAAGACATTTTGGACGTGTGAATACTAACACATAAATGCCGTCCCTTTGTCGGGTTCCACTGCAGCTCAATCTCACGTGATGCACCATCGATAACAGGATTTTCACCAGCTCCAAGGAGGCGGGTTTCGGAAAGAGACCGGGGAGAACTGTCAAAACTCTCCCTGCAAAAAGATATACCGATAACTTAAGGATAAGTTAGTACACACTAAGCTTTCTCAGCTCATTTAATGTGCAATGACAGGTAAATCCCAAAACTGCGATCAGCAATTTTCCTGCAACTACGACAGAGAAATCTGCAGCAACTTGCAGAGCAGGTATTGTTGATCAAACGAATAACCCAAAGCAAGTTAGGCTATTCATCGAACAGTGGAAATTTGGAAAAGAATATATGAGGTGGCGATATGCTTCACTGTTAGTTATTTATGTAAAGACACGAATTGCATGGCTACATGTCCCTTTTGTCAACAACAATCCTTAGCCGTATGTCACATCAGACATTGTAAGTACACAAATTAGTGCCAATATAGCAACGTAAATTATGAAAAAGGAGGAAGTTGCTTCAGTCCTCCTAGATAACTATATCAGCTCCACAGCGAAGTCTAGCTTTCAGTTCCATAACCTTGAAACATGTCGGGCCTGCTTGGACAAGCAAACCTCAGCAAAGCTGGTCCGTGCAGTTGTGACATCCTGGCTAGAGTTGGCTACTGGCCGGTGTCCCTACCTGTGTTCTAGGACGCTTACAGTCGATCCAAAATCAGCTAGCGCTCGGCTGTGGTGAAAGGCGCAGCTACCACAATTACATCTCTTCTCGACGACCTGAAATGGCTCCTTTATCGAGAGCAGCATATCGACTTCAAGGTTCTGTCACTTAACTTTAGCCATCTTTATTTTCTTGCTGTGGCCTACCAATCCGTAATAATTTAAATTCTGGCCTCCCATCGAACGACCTGCTCTTCGGATGTCGTTCAGCTATGCCTCTAACCAACCTCAGATGCTTTGGAAACTGTGCCTTCAGTTATTATGCTCTCATAGCCTGGAACTCACTGCCGACTGCCGTATTGACATTTAAAAAGAAGGTAAAAAGTACCTGCTCCTCACGTGGCCTTTGCAATGTTCCTCATACGGCCTTTGCTAAGTTCCATTGAGATGGAGTAACATTGGGATTCAGAGACAAGTGACAAAAAGATGGCAACTGACAATGCGATTAGCCAGAAACCAGCTGAAATATCCAGCTCTGTGGCATATCGTATAAAAAAGCTCAATGGCTATTGCTTCCCTCTTCACTGTTTACCAATCAGTTGGCAATTAACAACATTACATATGCCACCGACAAGTCTGTGCTGCCGAAAGGGGCAGGCCTAGTAAAGACAACCTTAAGCCGGAGGCGTGCCGCCCAAATATGTTGGCTAGTTCAGGAAAAGTCGCGTTACAACCACCATAAAAAGGTTTAGCTCAGGCCCCCTACCATGCACAAACCATTTACTAGGGGTAGGCTAGGCTCTAGGACAGTTCGTAGCAAATTATACCTTAGTTGTGGCATGTCGACAGCTTGGTATACAAAAGGAGCATGCCCGAGGCAGCAACATCCAATCCGACTTCAAAGATTCGTAAAAGACAACGACAAGCCGCTAAGCTCTAGCCTGAGCTCTAGCTGCCCTTCCCTGGCATCGGGCATCAGTAGAACTTCTTTCTATTAAGACGTATGTCATCCCTTGGTGGGTTGCATCATAGGCTTACTAAGTGCACCCTCGCTCCTCTCCTGCCTAGGGTGCATAACGAAAGGCATTGCTGTAACATCCGTTATTATTTGTTTCTCTCCTATAACTATACTTTGACAAGTATATTAGGTCAAACCAGAATCTTATAAAGCAGACATGTCTCAGGAAGCTGCCGACATGGATTTTCTCAAAGGTGGCAAAAGAAATGAACGATCCTTTGCTGAATGCTACAAAGATGGATTGGCAACAGTACAATATGACAAGCACGAAAGAGTATGATCACTGCGTGTGAGCTATAAACGCGATGGAGACCTGAATTACTACTAGCATGTTTCATCGGGAATCGCCTTGGCAGTGGGTCAAGCTCACCAAAAGCCACACTGTGCGACAAATGTAAATTGCAATCGGGCTGCATTCGCAGACATTGCATTAAATACAAACAGGTATAAAATGCACAAATTATTCCCGACATGTGCACAATAAAGCAGGATCCTTCCTTCTCCGGCTGTTCCTTGAGCCCCTCGGCTATCACACATTCAGAAATATGATAGTTGTCTGATGGCCATGTTTCGTTGACTGCTCTTAGCAATTGCTATTACACCGTGCTATAACACACGTGCTCACTTCCTCACACAAGTAGTTGGACAACTGCTGTGAGGGTCGGCATTGGTGTGGCGTTCAGAAGGTCTAACGAGCGAGGTGCACTCAGTCGAGGGTGCGCCCACATTGCAATAGCCCCAATTGCACATGCATTTATTTTTATTTAATAAACTGTTTCTTAGCGCAGTGCATATGAAATGGAAATCCCTGCTGCTAGTGAAGCCAAACTGGCCTGGGCCATTCTTATCCGGGCAACTAACTGTCCTAGAACTATCCCTTTTTATCTCCTCAGGTGTTAGCTGGAGGACCGGTGTCATGGCAAAGACACGGGAAAACACTAGGTAAAAACTCCTGAAACCTTTACAAACGACAAATACTCACTGCATAAGAGCTTCGTCCAGCTCCTTAATAGCTTGGCTAATGTCCTCCAAAAGAGCGTCACGTCGGCAGCAGCCTATCAGAAAGAACACCTGTCGGCAAGTCGACGAGGGTTGCACTAGACCAGCAGCTTGGGCTGCATATTTTGCATTTAAAACAACAAAAACAATAAATTGTATAGCAACTAAAATGAATAAATGTTTTTCTAGTCATTTTATACAAGTGGGAAAGAACAAAGATAGATAGATAGATAGATAGATAGATAGTTAGATAGATCAACTGAATAATAATAATAATATAACCGTATACATATATATATATAACATTAATAAAATGACTGAACAATAATAATAATTCACCTCTTTTTGTATTCCTCAGCCCCACCATTATTTTTTATTTCGATCAGGTAATATTTTTGTACCATAAAAAAATATTCAATTATTGGACCAATTTCAAAAGTACTTTCTTGACTTTCCCTCTAAAGCTTTCCAATTTTTGAGTCACCTGTTTTGCCCAAAACTAAGAGGCTGGTTTTGTTGCCATTCAATTTGAGAAAGTTTGCTGCCCTACAAAGGGGGATGTCAGCAATACATGCAACAAGAGAGTTGACAGAATTGGTCGTGTTGGGTGGGATCAAAACATATATAAACCTGTGTGTCATCTGCGTAGAAGTGAAACCCTATACTGTCCTAGGCAATCACGTCGGCAAGAGGGAGAGTATAGATTGTGAAAACAAGTGCGCCAACCACAGAACACATAAGACAATGTGAAAGAACGGAGCAAATTCTGTGAGGAATGGGTGAAATGGCTGATGGCTGGCCGAGGTAACTTGGCTGGTCAAACCTCTGAAGCAAGGCACAGACTCTTAAGCAATTTCCATTCATTGTGGAAAGGCAGGGTTTTCTCAATTCGTTCTCAAGGGTGTTACTACACCCAGCTTGGACCTTCTCACTCCATTTTACACCACGAAGCAACGATGCTTCGATGGACGTTGGGCTAAGCTTGGCACAAAACATGACCGGTTTGAATATTTTTTGTAAGTCTCATAAGTACAACCATGTTAGCCAGTGATGGCCACAGTGACTAAATGGGTGTTACTCTAGAAATTCTCTACAGTTCAATCAAAGCAGCCAAAGCAGCTTCGGTACGGTAAGAATGCCGCAGCCAACCGACTTCTCTCACACAAAAAAAGAGAAAGAGAGAAGCATAGCTGAGTCAGGAGGGCAGTCGATGAAGTAAGCCTAATACAGCAGCACAGGACGGCTGGAAAGGATGTGCCACAGTCGGCAGCAGGTGAGAAGACCTCGTCGCATACGAACTTTGGAAATAAGTTTCACAGTGTGGGACTTGTAGACAAAAGCTTCTGTCAGCAACCGAATTTAGATGATGAAATGTAACAGCTAATTTATTGTCCAAAGATGACCCGGGGACACGAGGAGGCTCAAACTGGTGCAGCAGTTCAACAAGGTACGAAAGAGCCATGGTGGGCCGTGTGGGTCAGAGTAACTATAACTCGTTAACTCTCTGAAGCCAGTAAACACACTTAAATCTATTGTGACTTACAAACTCAAGTTACTAGGGGAGACATGCAAACATCTGTGCAAACTTTGCTTACCTTCCAGCACAGCCTTGTCATGAGGCATGCAGCTTTCGGCCATCTTCAATGCTGCAATTCCACAAAAAATCATCAGGCGGACAGACTTAATTTCACGGACGACTGACAATGAGAAAAAAGCCAAGCAATCCTTGCACAAGCAAGCAACTGCAATTGATTGATTACAATTGATTACAATCCTTGACGAACATACAGGGGGCAGACTTGATATTTGCTATTAAGTAGCTACTGGTCAAACTGAAAGAATAGCTTATCGTTAGACAAGGCCGATCTCCTTGGAATTCCCATGTGTGGAAATACAAGCTTCCTGGTTGGCAGGTATAACAGTATTTGCATACTCATGCATTCTTTCAACCAACCCAAGATGAGTGACTTGCTACGTCTACAGTCTACGGCACATCGGAGGTCGCAGCTTCAACTCACAAGAACGACTCTATATATTCTTTCTCTCTAGCACGACGACATCGTTCGAGGACGTTCGAGTGCTTAATAAATGTGTATGTACATCCCACTCGGAAGACTTGGTCTCCTTTTGCAAAACCGACAAACAAGCAGCACTCATGCAGAAAACTGTTGCCTATCCCAATCATATCTGCACTGCTCGAGCCGCCCTAGCATAAATGACAGCCCTCTATTGGAGGACAAAACTGGCAGGCTCAAGCTCCGCTACACACAATTGTTATATTACTCAAGAGTTGTAAGGCTTTATCTGAGTCAAACACCCATCCCTGCATCACAAACGTTACCATTGAAAAAGAGGGTTTGCCACCTACGTTGGCAGATATGCTGCCACGGCATATCGGCAGTGCTTAATAGCAGATCAACTCTGTCGGAACGTTGTAATCCAGAACATCAAACAGGTCAGTGATTCTCTTAAAAATCGGTCTCCCTGCTTAGAGTTCTTACAAGTGCTGGTATTTGTTTGGTATCCTGCACAATGAAGGCTTTTGAGGCATGCAATCGTTTCTCATTCAAATAAGCACAGCATTCAAGCAAAAGCAACTGTGGTAATGGCACTAGACCAGATTTTACTCGCAGGTATTTGGAAAGGTAATAACCCACTGAACTGAGCAGCACATGGTTTCTGGAGATGCCAGTCTATTTTAAGCAAGCCATTCAACTTGTACTGGCTCGAACAATATTGGGGCCGTTCAGCAAACTAGTGCTGGGTAAATGGAGTGCAACAAAAGCCACGCCTGCACACACCTGCCAAAGCTTCACCAATGCTGCTTAGCTCTTTACAACATTTTGCTTTCCTGAGCAGCAGCTTATACTTTTGCTCATCAGGATACTTGTTGGTATTCAAAGCAAGATCCACGTCTTTACAGCAGCTCTACATTGAAAGAATAGTCAAGTCGACAACAGCAGGACCATAAGCAAAGCTCGCCACATAATCAAGCATAGCTGTGTGTAACGGTAGGTCATAAACACCAGCCTTAGCAATTTTGAAGACCAAACAAGCCAGCACATTCTACGACCACCCTGCTGCAAAGTCCATAGTCACAAGCTGCCAAGCTTCTACGTCTTCATCAAGAAGGAAATCACGACTCTCAAGTGCAATGCATCAACGGCCCACAATCGCCGACCAGCTCGGTGGCATAATAGTGGATCATAACTAACTTACAACATTGGAAGCCAAAGCTTGGCACCTTCTGATGTTGCAGTTTCCACAGACAGCAGTGTCTGGGGGTGGGCAGAGAGTCTTGACCGAACTAGATAAGGAACCTAATCATTAACATGCGCATGGGTGCAGAACTACAAACGCCGCCCGCCTGAAGGAAGTACGAAAACTTGAAGTACCAGTGCTCAGAAGCCCAGCAAGGTGACCGGAGAATGGCAAAGGTAAATGAAACTCCTTATACAGAAACCAAAAGCTCATGTGAACACCACAGTCTGCTAAAAGGGCGGCTGTGAGGCAAGTAGGCTGTGAGTTGGGGGATGGGGTATCAGCAGCTTGAGTGCTGCAGGGAGACTGAGATAGGAACAGCTTGTCGGTGGTCTACCACCTAACCGTCAGTCGCAAGCCGTGCGACCATGCCCTTCCCCACCCGAGAAGCATTCGACAGTAGCACTGCACTGTAGACTGTCAATCAGGCTTCAATATAAATCCCCTTTTCAGCTCTCGTTGCTTGCACCGAAGAAGACAAATCACAACGATGTAAACAATGTGGATACTTATGATGGATTATATTTCCATGCATAAGCGTTCGAAGGCTGTGAACTGACTATTTTGACACCAGGCACTATGTGTCTGTACTGTACTATATGTCGATGATTCTGTGCATATTGCAAATGATGCACTTGTCCTCATGGTTGTCTCATTGAGCTAATTATCTAATTATGTGGAAACTGCATCTCTTGGGTTACTCCTTCATCTACAGCCTAGCAGAGTAAAACATTTAGCCTAGCAGAGTTAAACAGCAAATATTGCATTGGAATGTTCGCATATGCTTCATAGCACAAGGGTTCGCTGATGTGTGATGGCCGTCAAGCTGCTTCAGCATGCTCGGGGCACTGAATGCTGTTTTGCCAATCAACCATTTGCAATCATACTTAACCAGCCCTGCTGAACCTACAAAATGATTACATGCGATCTTCGATGCATGTCACACGAACATGCTTTCGCAAAATAGATTTGAGATTGCCTATTACAACATGATCCCAGTGGCAAGAGCATATGCTGGGAACTTTTCACTGGACTAAATACACTCACCCTCGCCTCCCAACACCGGGTGCTACTAGTGTTTCTTGTGCGTTGCCGAATTCTTTCGAAAATCAAAGTTCTCACGAACATCGTATACGAAAACGGATACAGCTAAGACCTGTCTAAAGCTTATCTGTTTGTTATTTGACCATAGTGCTTTATAGATGACGTGCATACGTACATCTAAATGCTTACAGCTTCCAGCCACGACCGCCAATCCTGTTTCGGCTTTGGTTTCGCAGACTGTTAATAACCTGCTTATTAGGTACGTTCGTGCGTGTCAATTATCGTTTTGCTATCGTCATTCAAACATTTTCCTAGTTGTAGTTGCTGTTACTAGGGTCCCTGAACTGGGCATAAACAAAAGAAAAACCAGTCGAAGGCAGTGTGGCGGCCGAAGCCGGCGGCTCTGCTTGTTTGGTACAATGTCTCGAGCCACCCTCCTCGACGTTCTGCTAGTGCTGCTGTGAATCACATTAACTTAGTGGTCAACAGGCCTACTATAACCCCTACGGCCCATCTTAACGCATGTCATTGGAATGCTTGCTAAATGTGCAATAAAACCCTAAAAATACATGACATGCTTATTGCCCTGCGGTCTCGACCTGTTCGTTTTGACCAAGACCATGCTGAAATCGACTAACCTCTCGACCATAACCATGGCTGCCACGACATGGTTTCTTGTTTTTCTCATACCCCTAGATCAGTGAAAACTGGTGAAAGAGTCGCCACTGAAAAACTGATGAAGGAGAAGCCGATAGTGAGGAGATCATAACCGTACACAGGCACGGAATGGTCAAAACCTGGCAGAGCTCATATGATCAGGAGGTGGACAGCATACTAATATTAAACACGGCATCATCAGAATATGAGCAGGCAGCAGTGGCATACATCGCTGGAAATCCGGTGAGAATGGCAACAAGGCAAACAAGCTGCTTTTGATGTTACTACTCCCATGGATATGTCAGAAATCTACACCTTTCGTTAATCTGAAGTACCGAGGTAGGCGAGTGAAGCCTTTAGAAAGCTGTGTACGGGTGTACAAAGAACGAAATCTGCTTCCAGTGAACGGATGCAGTAACAGAGGGCAGATTCCGTCCATGTTCAAGCCTGCTTACCATGATATAGGCAACCGTGTTGTTAAATACTGCAAATAAGCTTATTTTTAAAGCATTGCATAAAACGTTGGTTCACTCCAACCAAGGCCTGGCCGAGGTCGTGGGCTTGAGACCCGTGGCATATGTGAAGTGCCTGAATAGAGATTAAGTTCCCTTGGGGCTCTGTACAAATGAATTATATTTACATTTATTTATAAGGATTAAAACAGCAGAATGGTATGCAAAAAATCGCCTGCACCATTTAAGAACAAGTTTTGAGGAACAAAGTCTGCATGGAACTATCCAAGCTCTGCACAGCACTTTCAATCTGAATGCATGCATCTAAAGAAAGTTGATAATGATATACAGAAAAGTTTATGTTTATTTGCTTGACATTGGGCTTCTCGGCTCTGCTACTCGATTGAAAACGTTATCAGAGTGTATAGTTGATGCTGACACTGATAGCACATTACTAATGGGTACAAGTATGGAAGCGCAAGGAAAGGCCAATAGTTCCTCCCAAGGACCACAGGCTCAGCCCTCAGAAACCCACACTGGCCAGATGCTAAATGCTAAACAGTACTTCCATGTAGAAGTTTCAGGTAGCAGTAAAGGTGAGTAGCCCCGACTGTGCCCAGCTGTTCCCACACAGGGTGCTCGACAAACGCACAGATAAGCGGCGGCAGACATTCTCAGACTGCGTTCTGAGCATGAAAAAATACAGCTCAGATGATGAAGTAGATACGATGCCGAAGTTCCTAAAATACGCGATATGAGCATACTATGGAGAATAGTGCATACTGCTTAAGCAGCACTTGACACCGAGTACATCGGCATCTTTCTAGATTTAGGCTCAAATGACCTCTTAACTGGACTTTCAATATTAGCACTTAAGAAAAGCTTACTAAATCCTTTACCTGTGTGTACAAGTGTGACTTTTATTTATCGCACTACTTAATATTCTTTTCTTGATTATCCAAGCACCGGCAGTGTAGTCACACCGAGCCCACGACAGCTGGGGCAAGCTCAGTCAATGGCAGCAACGGGTTTCAAAGATTAGCCGAAGGGGCCGGCTTTGCAAGCATTAACGAAGCACTCTGGGTGGCAGACCAATGCAAATAACTAATGCCCTAAAGACCCGGACTACGATTCCGACGACGTTCTCACTCAGGCACAGTACATCGTTCAGCATCAACCAGTCATTCTCTGATGAAGGGGGGCCAATAACTTGTGAGAATTCTAGATGATAACCAACAACCATTCCATGCAGATTTGTGTGTGCCACCAATTATATGTTTCAGCTATCGGCAATCACCTTAGTTCACTACTAGGGTTCGTGAAACTGAGAAGCTAGCCGAATCGAAATGCACTGATCTCAGATTCGAGTGCGAGCAGGTTTTTCAAGTCATATCATCGATCAATATTTTAAGGAGGGCAATTATTTGCGCCATCGGTTATCCGGTGAGTTTTCCCGACCTCGCGACCGAAGTCATGGGTTCGAATCCTGCGGTGAGCGATCCTTCATTGCCACTGCAAACGGTAGTGATAGCCTTAAAGGCTCTTCTGTCACTATACAGAAGAGGCTGTTAAATCAGCTAGTATTTATTTAAGTAGATATAGCAAACTGCCACTAATTAAGACAAGCTTTAGGTACCTAAAACAACGTATTTCCACCTTTTTTTAGCCTATATTGTTCAACTTTAGCAGCACTTTTTAAAAATCAATAATTTCAAGCTAGGCGGGCACTCAAAGCTTTCTGTCCCAAACATGTTAGTCTGCTTCTCAGTAATCCAGCTGAGTGGTTCTTACAACCCCACAAGTACATGATGCCAAATTTAAAATGTTCTTTACATAAATTGAATATTTTAATGTTAGCCACATAATAATAAAATGAATGACAAAAGGAACTCAATTTGTTGGCATGTGATTTTATCACGATCAGCCGCATGGCTGCAAAAACCTTTTGCCAGAGGGAATCCAAAACAAGAAAGCAGCCGATCTGAAGCAGTAACGTTATATTAACACTAGCTATGCTTCAGCAGCCAGTTAAACAGCAGAGCAAACCACTACACCATACCTCATATTGCTTGAGCTTCATAAATGCAAGAGAGCGGTTAGCATAACTGACGGCCAAGCACCGTGTATCTTCTGGAGCAAAGAATATGCACTAAAATTAAGAGATTTATAGCTAGACAACACAAAAACCGGATGTCACAAGAGTGATCAAACAGAGGCACTTTCAGCAACATATTAAGAATTCAGTAAGCTTTGCAGTACATGGTGCAAGACAGCCAATACCGGCATTAACGATACAGCAAAAAAATGAGGCCATATGCGGTTTCATTTTTCAGGACTCAGTCATTTTTTACAGGGGTCCACGAAAGATCACATATCTGGAAACTCAATCGCTGCAGTTGCAGCTGCAGTTGCTGCCACTGCCTGTACTACAGATGTCGAACTGGCTTCTGTTACCCACCACAGTTGAGCTTGACTAGTCCAGTCAATAAAGATGAAAGAGGAGCTTTTTCCGGAAGCATACAACTGTTAGTGAATAATGGGAAACCAGGTTCAGCACACAAATCCCTTTACAAAAGGCACTAGCAATAGCACTGCAATGGTTCAGGTCCTATCTCAGTGGGAGACTCCAGAGTATTGATGTGAAGGGACAAAGATCATCCGAGGAACCTCTGAACCTCTGCCCTGGGCTACCTCGGGGTACCTCGGGGCTCCGTGCTTGGTCCCAGCCTATTCACGATTTATAATCTCCCTCTTGCCGATGTTATTGCCAAGCACATTGTGGGCCTACACTTCAATGGGGATGACACTCAGTTGTACCTTTGCTTCGATCCCTCCCAACCCTCCAGCACGTCGAGTTCGCTCAACTCACTTGCTGCATGTATTAATGACATCTGCAGATGGATGGCAGCAAACTTTCTTTAACTGTATGATGATACAACCAACTTACTAGTTATGAGCAAACCAAGTGTGATACAGAAATTGGAAAGGCTAATGCTCACAATCGGCTCTGCCAGCTTACCTCCTGTTGAATCTGCAGAAAATCTAGGTGCCCTGTTTCAAAGTGACCTTTCATTGGACGACCAAATCAGCTCCACAATGGAGTCTGCCTACTTTCAGCTACTCTCCTGCATAACACCCACATGGTCTTTATGACTTTGTGGAGTTACAGACGGAGATACATTACATTACATAACATTGCTAAAATTTGGGTTTGTTTGAACAGGGATACTGCGTCTAAATTGGTTCTTACATTTGTGACGTCTTGTCTTCATTTCTGAAACTCACTGCTTGCTGGTCTACCGGCATGTGCACTCAGGCGCTTACAGCTGATGCAAAACTCTGCAGCAAGGCTTGTCTGTCGTGAGCGTTGAAGTTGGCACATCACACCTCTTCTCGCCGACCTGCACTGGCTACCAGTCAAGCAATGCATCGACTTCCAAGGTTTTGTCACTCACTTTTAGGCTCCTTCATTCTTTGGCTCCAGCCTATCTATCAGATCTACCCCCCTCCACCAGGCCAAGCATCGTACCCACCCACTTTTCGGAATCTACTTGTTTACCTATACTTCGTACAAACCTCAAATCCTTTGGAGACCGTGCATTTAGTTCGTATGCTCCCAAAGCCTGGAATTCACTCCCGGCTTGCGTCACGACATCCCCTGATTTGACCACATTTAAAAAGAAATTAAAAACACCTATTTATCACATTCTTTAGTGGGTCCCTGTGATCCGTCCTTCATGTGCTTATGCGCGCTGACACTGTGCATGCTGCCACTAACCACACTTGCATGCTGACCCTGTGCAAGTCATCCCTAACCATGTTATTCACGTTGTTTATCAAGCATGATATTACTCACCATTCAATCAAGTTTCCCTTTGCAGCAACTGTAAAGCACCTATTAACAGATGTAGTTATCTGGGGGTGTTTTATCAAGTGCATTACCTTTTTTATTATTTCTATTTTTATAATTATTACTTAAAGGTCGCATTATATGAAAAATTAATATTAACAAATGAATCTACAAATAGCGTTCATATAGTGTTCACAGTGTACAAGCATGTGACACAGGAAGATGACAATTGTTATGCTTCTTAAAATGTATAGTCGTGGACTTGGTTTTCTTTAATGAATTGACTCATTAGAAAGATTTAAGGTTTGATTGAATTCAATATCATCAGATAAGATAAAAATTCAGAACACATAGGCATAACATGAGATAGAAATAAACATGTACTGACCTGTTGTGTCAGTATGTGTCGCAGTGAACAGAAGCTAGTGTTTTGCTCAATATCATCAGTATAGAAGCATTTTAGGGCATCCCTTTATTTTACTTTGGGGTATGTAACTAAGCATGTAACTTGCTGCGTTTTGCTCGGGCTTTATTAAAATATGGAATATCAAATACTAGGTTTTACTTTACCCTAGCAGCATATCACTAAGCTTATAAAGTAACGAAAAGAGTTCCAGTAGTTTATCGATTGTAATTTTAAACCGAATTTGTTTGTACTTTCATGTAGCCACATACTTGTATATAGCTATCTCTTGTCTTTTTTTATATATCTTGCGGGTCTCAGTACCATTTCGAGGCCCAATTCAATATTTTACAAGCTGCCTAGAAAGGATCACTCATTAAATATTAAGTCTAGCATCCATATAAATATAGTGGGTCATAGATGCGCCAACAAAAATGCTGATGACGACTGTTAACCATCTTAACCACACCCTGTAAGTCATGACCTTATTTGATCCTTACGTGATCTTGTGGCGATCTAGCAGTTTGCTTTGCCCTTTTCTGAGAAAAATATATTAGATCAGAGAGTTTATCGCCACGGTAGCATCTACGCTTTTATCTGCACCTCCAGTTCTTTAGAGTACCTCAATGTCAATATTTTAACCAAGTTAACTGGAGTAGTTGCAGAAGTAGTCTATTTGTTTGTGGTTATTTCAAGAAAATATATCGCAGTAAGCTTTCGATGCTGATTTGTAGGTATAATTCTGGATGTAAGCAAAGATTCTTTATACTTCTATGACATGTCAGTATTCTTTTTGGCCCATTTCTAGGGTTTCCAAATTCAAAATAACCATTCCCTTTGGGAATGCACGTTCGGGACTTTGTATGCATTGTGCACTTCTTAAGTCGTAATACCAGCTTTTTGAAAATGAATTTGATAACTATTATTCATGTATTTCCATCGTAGAGCTATCGACATCACTTGCAAAATAACTCGCCATGGCCAAGTATGTCTTATCTTGCGTATGAATAGCACTGGCACTTGGTGGTGAGATGCTATTGCTGCTCTTCGAATCTGCAGTAATTGGTACACGCCTCTAATGAACAATGCAGAGACACTAGACATACTAATATGTTCTAGACACTAAAAATAAAGAGATACTAATGATATATTGGAATGTGAATACTGATATCCTTTTATCATTTTCATAACATAGCTAAAGATATTGCTTGCTTGTTCAATTGTAAGATTTGCATTAAATATGTAGTGGAGCTTTTCAACAGAAGCTATTTGCTTGAACATTTAATCAACTCTTTAAATAGTAATTATAACTGATGCCGGAGCTTTGTTCTATTTAATGCCATATTTTCAAAGAAGTTTATGGATAATTACATTTATCTCCCAAAGCCTGGAACTCCCTCCCGACCTGCGTCAGAACATCCCCTGACCTGACCACATTTAAAAGGAACTTAAAAACACACCTATTTATCACAGCATTTAGTGGGTCCCTGTGATTCGTCCTTCACGTGCTTATGTGTGCTGACACTGTGCATGCTGCCACTAACCACATTTGCATGCTGACCCTATGCATGTCACCCCTAACCATGTTATTCATTTTGTTTGTTTTTCAAGCATGATTTTACTTACCATTTAATTGCATTTCCCTTTGCAGCAAATGTAAAGCGCCTAGAAAGAGATTAAGTTCTCTGAGGGCGTCCTCCTGACTTGTCTACATTTAAAAAAAAAAACTGAAAATGCACCTATTTAGCACAGCACTTAGTGAGTCCCTGTGATTCGAGCTTCATGTGCTTATGTGTGCTGACACTCTGCATGCTGCTACTAACTATACTTGCATGCTGACCCTGTGCATGTAACCCCTCACCACGTTATTCTTGTTTATTGAGCATGCTACCATTAACTATTCGATCGTGCTTCCATTGCAGCAAATGTAAAGTGCATAAATAGAGATTGAGTTCTCTGAGGGTGCTTTATCGAGTGTATTGTTATTAATATTATTATTACTATAAGAAAAAACTGGCAAGCAAGGGCAAGTTAGCATTTAGCACTCGATTAAATTGAGCTTTCAATGACTCAGGTTAATACTAGGCAAAAACAGGTTGACAACTGACTACGCAGCTTCTAGCTGGCAACAATATGGCGGTTTGTATAGGGTCGACCTAGCTCATTAATATATAGGTGATATATACTGATATAAGAAAAGAAAAGTAACATGTAAGAAAAGAACAGTAACAAGTAGTTTTTTGTAAATTTCTAACTCAACAATATAAATTCAAAAGTAAATCACGTTAAGACTTCAACGACAATCTTATTGCCACATTTACTTGGTTATATAAGTTAATGGCATCCACCACTTCCCTTTTTGCAAGCTTGTCATCAGCATCTCTTCGGAGCTCCACCGACTTCCTTGCACAGGCTTGTGAAACGGCCGATTGTTGGCTCGAGCTGATCACCTTTTCAAAGTGTCTGAAATCACCAAAAGAAAGCCATTTCTCAATGAAAACAAATTTAGCTGTAGAACTAAAATGGTCAGTGCTAACCTATAAATTAAAAATAGGCTCACTAGTACCTTCAGAACGTGCCTCATGCACACACAACCCAAAATGAGCATGGAAGAGGTACTCAGCCCTTGCTAAAAGTGACTGCTCCGGGCTAGGTACTTATCACTGAACCGGGTCAACATGTCAATACTATGAAAAGCCTCAGCAACAGGACCGGCAGCACAGCAAAGTTTCAGCAGTTATGCAAGCAAACACTGGGTATATCCTGACAGAGCCAATGCTAATGGGTAGAACAGTGGTCACTGCACTCAATACAAGCTACAAGCGATACATGATATAATAATAATAACACGTTTAATATAGCGCCCTCAGGGAACTCAATCTCGTTCTAGGCACTTACAGATGCTGCATATAAAGCATTACCAAATGTTTGGTGGTAACATCCGCAAGCAGCAGGCATTGTGTAAGCAGGTACATGCAAACAAAGGAAGAATCGCAAAGATACACTAAATGCTGTAACAAACAGGTGCATAGAAACTTCTTTCTTGAACTTGAACTGACAAAAAACCGTAAAAGCTTACCCCTAACCCTTACCAGAGAATGCAAATAAAAACTGGAGAAGCAAACTTTTCAGCTGCCAGCCAGTGTCGCTACTTCAGTACAACAGCAGCATATTTCCGCAGGCAGCGTGTGAAAACCAGCCGAGTCAATAAACTCCAGTGGTCGCCGAAACAAACACTCGCACCTATCAATAGTGATAATGTGCAGAAAAAATAATAACCGCGGTTAACTTCAGTAACTCTAAACCATTTTTTCGTACGAGGATAACTTGAGCATAAAAAATCACCCTCTTAAAAAAGCCGACACAAATAATCTGCACGCCACGCAGTGCATATCAAACAAACTCCAGCTTAGTCGTGCACGGACCATTTGTAAAGATGGTGAGATTCTAGAAAAAAGTCTGGAGGTCTTTTAAGGTCGCGTAACTAAGTGGGCTTCGCGCTGTTTTGCAATTTTAACATGGGGGCTTGAAGTCTGGCAACATAGGAAACTTCTGCTGCTGTACTGTACCTGAGAAGGTCGGAGTTTATTATGCTCAGGATACGGTTTCTGTCAGTCACCTGAGCCAGGAAATCTTGCGGAATCTTTCGTGCGTTTAAAATCCTGCCAATAATAGCGTTGGCTTCTGAGCCCACATCTGACATTGGCGAAGCCATGCTATTCTGCGGCACAGCGACCATATTAATTACTCAAAATGTATCACAGCGATCACATTATTTAGCTTTTTCATTAGCCGTTCTCACCCTAGGTCGCATCTAGCGTTACACCACCAAAGCCAGGATTGGTAAGCGATATCGTTTTGACCAAGGTAATAAATTGTGATAGACCCAAGCCGAAAATCTGGTGGTTAATTAATTAGTGCCAAGATGCACGACGGAGCTGGAATTTACGCGACTGCGGCCCTTCATGTGAGCGATTAAGTTCGAGCACTACGTCCCTCGGCCCACACCCTGATAATAATAATAATAATAATAATGCATTGTATAGCGCCATCAGAGAACTGAATTTCTCTCTAGGCACTTTACAGATGTGGCGAAGAAAGCATTACCAAATGTTTGGTGGTAACATCCGCAAGCAACAGGCATAGTGTAAGCAGGTGTTTGCACACGAAGGACGAATCACAAAGACTCGCCCTATGCTGTAATAAACCGGTGCGTTTTAAGCTTCCTTTTAAATGTCATCATTTCAGGGGATGTTGTGATGTGCGTTGATAGAGAGTTCCAGGCTTTGACGCTTTGGCCTTTGCAGAGAAGTGCTCGGAGGCCGAGAGGCTGTCTAAAATGGTTAAAGCGAAGGTAGCGCACCCATTCGACCTCCGCCGCTGCCCGTTTTCTGCCCCGTCCCGCCTGCACGCATCCGGCGAGTGGCTAGCAAAGTTTCCCCGATGCGCCTCTCCAGGTATCTCATTTTCCTGTCGCGGGAGGAAGACTCTCTCTCTCTCTCTCTCTCTCTCTCTCTCTCTCTCTCTCTCTCTCTCTCTCTCTCTCTCTCTCTTTCCCTCTCTCTCTCTCTTTCTCTGTGTGTGTGCGTGTGTTTGCGTGTCTCTCTATCACTAGCACTCTCTCTGGCGCTGAAAAAGCAAATTATGTAAACAAAAGATGAATTTAAATTTTTCACCTAGTTTATGTATATAAATCCTCCTCGTTACTTTGTGTTCCGCATCTATCTGTTCTGTCTTTATGTTTATCTAAGTGTGCTATCATTCGTAAGGATTATTCCCATCCAGTATGCTCCCGCACTACCCGCTCCTCAGCATACAGTTATTTCGCTGTCCGTGAAACTAAATTGAAATATTTGATGGCCGAGCCTTCAGCTCAAATGCGCCGAAAGTCTGGAACTCGCTTCCTGTTGTGGTCACTGCCTGCAATGATCTTGCGTATTGTAAGTTTCAGCTAAAGATACGTCTATTCTGGTCAGCTTTCAATTCGTCCCAATAAGCTCATCTGTTTTGTTCCTGTGTGCTTTGCATGTTAATTTATGCACGATTCAGTACACGTTACTAGCCTGAGGTCTTACTCACCGGAGGCCATGAGTGTCTCCACCTTAGCCCAGGAGGTAAGGTGCTCGCTTATCACAATCGAGGTTTGGGTTAGAATCCTGAACTGTGCGATCTTTTATTGCCAACTGCAAGTAGTGGCGACAGCCGTTAAGGCTCTTCTGCCACTCTACAAATGTGGCTGGTAAATCAGCTTTTTTTTTTTGCTTTAGCATACTGGCATAAGCACGATACTTTTTTAATCTCGCAAGCTTGACGCCATACAAGTCACTACCCCTTGGGTATTGATTCTCTTGAAGCGAGTTCGAAAGTGCCTAGATAGATATTAAGCTTTCTTGGGACGCAATACAAGACAGTCTTATTATTCTGTGACCGCTGAAGCATACGGGTGTGTAGTTAAACAGCTCCATAAATATATCCACCATTCATCTGTATATAAGCTTGACCTATCCACGAGCACACACATACATATATATATATATATATATATATATATAAATATATATATATATATATATATATATATATATATATATATATATATATATATATAACAAAGAGGGACCACAGTTTGGTCCTCGCCCATTAAAGACACTCCCAGGACAAAGCTGGAGAAATCAATTTGCTGAGTTACTTTTTCTCGCTTGCTCCGCTTCTATGAGCAAAAATCAAATGCTGAAATCACTAGTTCATTACAAAGGCCCTTAAATTTTTAAGAACATTGCAAGGGATCCTCTTTACGGTACCCTGTACCTGTTATTACCTGCTATTATACTGTACCTGTTACCCTTAGATGCCCAGTGACCACAACTGTATTCAATCCAAAAAAATCTTAAAGTAACTATGGACTTCAACAAAGAATCTTAGACATCGACTTTACCTTACATAATGACATTTACAATGACCTAAATGCCAATCTACTCGTATCTAACATCTCTTTCAGCTTTTTACATTTTCTCTACTCTAGCTGACTCCATGCATTTAAACTAATTAGTTTAAATGTATTATTATCGAAAAACAGAAAGATTCAATAAATTTATTGGTCGTATGATTTAAAAACAGTAATCATGATATTAATACATTTGATTCAGTGCCCTCAGCTCTATCTCTTTCTAGGCACTTTACAATATCTACAAGGAAGCACGATCGATTGGTTATAGGTTGCATGCTATATATATATATATATATATATATATATATATATATATATGTATGTATATATATATATATATGTATGTATGTATGTATGTATTCACTGCTTACCTTTGAGGAATTTGACGTGAATTTCATGCTAATAGACAAGAATCATTTCAGACTTTCCGACGGTGTTGTTGATGCCGATGTAGAATACAATTGCTCGCGGTGGCCAGATGAGCTTTTCTGTTTACCTACGCAGCAAAACCTGATACGTCTGCAAGCAGCAGCGTACCTGCTCCGTCTGTGCACAGAGTACCACGATTTTCCTTCCTATCGAATTTCCGCTTAGCTAAGAAACTAATTCCCACATCACATCTTTTCGTGTGTCCAATTCTTATTTGGCAATCACGGACCCCTGACACCCATTCATGGACCCGTGGACTCATGAAAGGTCCACAGGACCCAGATTAAGAACTCCTGCTGAAAAGAATAACCAAATTGTGCCCCCTCCCACCGGCTCCCCACGCTGTCAGCCAACGGATTGAGTATTATCTTGTAAACCATAATGCTAGTTTGAGCATGACCATAATGCTAGTTTGATCATGACCATATTGCTAGTTTGAGCAGGAGCCTAACTACAAGTACTTTTCACCTGTGATCTGAATTATGTAGTACTGAAGCCAATAGCCTTTGAAGTTCTTCGGACCCTTTTTAAGTTTGCAGTGCTTTTGTGCATCATCCTCGTCGTGTGACCAGAAGACTAACGGGACGGTCATCGGCTTTACTTTGCTTGACTAGTGCTTCTCCCTTCTATGACGGGCAGGAACCTTCAAGAAGAGATTCTAAAGATCGGCTGACCCAAAAATGAAGATGGCTGATCCAAAAATAAAGATGGCTGATCCAAAAATCTCATTTATATAGCGGCTGAAGAGCCTCGGTGGCTGTCATCCAGCTGCAGCGGCAATTATTTATTGCCCGCTGCAGGACTCGAACCCGCCACCTGGCTCATAAATAGTCTTCTAAAGCTCCCCGGACACTTTTCAAGTGTTTTACTTGGGGCGTACACGGGCTTGTATAGGGGTTGGCAAGCTGATTTGAGGGTATAAAATGCAGGTGTTCAATACCTTCTCAGTATGATTAGGATATTCAGCTTCTAAATGCCAAGCGCTAGAAAACATACCGCCAAAATAAGAACGAAGAAGTTTTACGAAACGGGGTGAACCCAAACAGACGCTTATATTTGTTGCTGACTTGCCTAACTAGACGGGGGGGGGTGGCAGCAACAAGGGTCGCCCGCCTTGAGCTATGCCTGTGCCCGTTACCATTGATGTATTTCCGTCCTCCCGGTCGATGAGCAACCGTAGATTACGTTTCGAAAACCGTGATTTTGTACGATATTTCTCATTACTTGTGAGTCTTGCTTTTACATGAAAATAATGTTTACGCCCCTGCATATTTCGCATACATTTGATGCGCTTTTCCTACGCTAAATTTGGATCAATTCGTAATAAAATAAAGGGACAGTCAAAATAAAATGTGAAGTCGGCTTGACTACGGCATTTCGTCAATCAATTATGATAGTGAAACGTTGGTGTGCTAAATCAGGAAGATTATTCATGAAATATAAGAAATTAGAGCCACCCATGTCGTATTCTATGATTTAAAAGTATAAATGAACATTTATTAGTGAGGTTCAGTCAGTTTTTCTTAGGGCTTCAAGTTGTACGCTATAGCTGGTTCTGTACAGATGTGGCCTACCGCGGCTTTAGAATATAGAGCTCTGCGATAACGACATTGACTCGTTGCTCAGATATGGCGTTCTTGATTGCTGTCGCGCTGTCTCCTATCGTTGGCCTACCTGCGTGTATCGTGCACAATGGATGACTCATTGGCCGCGCTTCGACGCGCTAGCTCTACCTGTATCCGTCACGCATCTTCAAGGACTAGCACTCGCTCTCTGTCCTCGTTTTTGAGAAGGACGTTAGTTCAGCAACTACTACAGCGTGCTCATTGCAATATGCAAGAATTATGTAAGAAAATCTCCCCCCCCCCCCCCCCCCGCCCCCTCCGTCCTAGCCGTACCTCTGCTCCTTCCCCACCTCACGATTCTTCACAGATCAATACGCAAGTTCCCCCTACTGTACCCAGAGACGCTCATTCGTTACTTTTGAAATCCTGACCAATCCGTCGAGAAATTTATTTTGGTGATCTTAACCCTCATTTTAGCTTGAGCTGACCCATCTACAATCTTTTCCTGCTATAGTCTGTTCGCAATTAAATGTTGAAAGGTCCGAGAGTATCTTAGAAGGTTTTGATTTCAACTTGAAAAATGTTTTGAAGGGTCACCACTAACGCTTATTAACCACGATCAAGTACGACAAGTATGGTAACGGTAGGAGAGCACGATTGCACTCGAGAACTCTCGTACGTTTAGAACGAATCCGTGTCCTCATCATAGAGCGGCACCTTCCAAAGTCACAGAAGGCTACTGTCGCTCAGCACTAGCTACAGTAAATAACTCGCTAATAATCGAAGCCCAAAGCAAACTGACTTACCATCACGATGGACTTTTTATATTGTCTAAACCATAGACAGTGACACGTCCAGTTCTTATTCATTGTGATTCAGGAACCGCTTGTTATCTCAAGCACTATCACATTCCGACCAATTTAGCATGCAAATGTCTCAGTACAAGAAAAAGCATGTCCAGCGGCCCCGTGCTTTGCCGCCTTTGCCGTCTCGGGGAAAGTCTGCATTACTAGATGAGCGAGCAGTTATCGATCACCAGCCCAGCATTACTTGAATTCTCCCTCAGTTAGTTTGAACGATACCACCGAAGCCATGTCAGACGCCATTGAACCGCTTAAACCGGCTGTTATAAAAGGGGCTATCAGTTTGGAATCCACCACTTTGAAGAGGGATACTTATTAACTTCAGGTCTATCTGATATTTTAGTCCCAAGCGTTACTTAGTTCTTATCGGCCAGGTTCTACCTATATTATTAGCGTATTGTCTTTATACAAGACTAGGCGTCCGAGAGGTAACTTAGGTCTTAAAATGTTTTATGGCCGGACGCCTCAAGAATTTGATTTTTCGAGATATGATTGCTGCTCTGGTGTTAATTTAACTAACAATATTTGCTATGTAAACCTTTTACAAACTTTTAATATTAATTGTAAGAGGACCTTCCTGGAACAGTTTGCGGCCGTGTACCAAAGCAGCATAAGGAAATCCAAAGACACAAGTGAAGCACAAAATTAGTTTAGTGAAAGCGTATAAGCACAAAAAAAGCATTTGCATTATGTACAATGTGTTGAGAAACTGGGAATGCAGTGACAACAGCGACTAGAAAAGATTCCATGGCTTGAATGAGCAGTAGTATCCGCTTTGTACCCGTACCCTCGGTCACAGGTTTTTCTCTGGTCATTTTGCTATTCATTAAACGTATTCAAACGCCACATTTACAATTTTATTGAGGATCTGGCTTTACTAAGTAAATCTGACTGAAAAATATGTCCTCAGACGTTTTGAGATACCAAAGCGAAGCACTCAACTTGACTTGAAAAGGAGAGGAACAAAATCTGTCCGTACTCGGTCTTTAGAAGGTCTTCATGCTACAGCTAGATCAAATTTAGGCTGCACACTTGATCGTATGCGGTTCTAAATATTTTATAAATAATCTAAGTTAATGCTCTTTTTACAGAAACGACAATTTGATCATTCTTTTTGACTCTATATAGAAAAAACTTGCGTACTGTCAAGTACTTTTTTATTCAGTAGTCTCGAGTATCAGCCTTACGATCGGATTTTAATTCTTAAATCACAATTAGGTGTATCTAAATATACTATCTCATCTCAAGGAACCAGTTCAGAATTAATATGGTACTGCTAGAGTCGTCACTTCCCACATATGATAAGCATCTAAGTACTACAGATACTAAGGAACGCGTAAAGAAATGCGATCGGTGCTACGGAAGTCGTCTTTTCCCGATAGTTGTTCATTTATTTAACGAAAGCTAGTCATTGCAGCCGGTATTAGTATTGCTTAGTTTTTACATCCGACAGGTCTATGGAGCATCCGCGATAGCAGCAATATAGCAAAGGAAGCACATTTACAGAGCCAAGGCATGGAATTCAGATTGTCCGAGTAAGGTAGCGACTTTCTAACCAAATGGCTATTGGACTAGTTAGGGTGGACTGAATAATTAAAATGACAGGGGAGCATAACATTCAATCCTATCTTTTTTTTTATAGAAAATACGACTGAATATTTCCTGTTGATATTTTCGTGTCTGCTATTGGTATTGACGTAATCGGTATCGATTGACATGGGATATTGCTATGCAGCCAAGTTCACTGAGCAGATCTTTTATTATAACATTAAAAAGCGATACAACTTGCATTGACTATGTCGCCGAAAGTCGACTCCGATCTCCGGCAGGAAGGGGCTTCACGCTGACTGAGCGAACGCCAGGTCTTTCGAACGGATCTCTTTGCATAGGCTTGGTATTGTAGATAGAACGCACTTCTTATCAAAGCTAAAATTCTGTGGCACAGATTTTTAATTCTCTGCCGATGATGAACGGCGACACGATAAGCCACACCGGCGTTGTTGCAGCACGAGTGGGTACTACCGTAACGAGTCGCATATATTACTACGATCCTTAACTTACCATAGATCGCTTCATTTTCCAGAAGCAACGACAACGGAAAGAATCGCATAAAACACGACCCAGCTGACTTGCGCTCGACCAAAGTGATTGATAGATTGATTGCTTGTGGATGGCCACATGCGTACAATAAGCTCTCTTGGGTCTCTCTTACTCTGCTTAAAAGCAAGAGTTCGCACTGGATGAAACATTGTAAGTTAGCTTCATAGCTTGCAGCAGTCGGTGCAGGTGCAGCTCGCAGCAACTACGATCTTGGTCACTCGATTGATCGGCCAAAGAGATGCTGACATTTCCACTGGAAATATGCTTCTAACGCTTGGACTGTCGTTTCACCACTGAGTAACCGATTCAAAAAAGTGAGCGAGGATCACGACACGATGCAGCGTCTCTGGCTACGCCTGCGCTCAAATTTCCGGCGTAAAACAGCTCGGGTGGCTGCCTCAAATACTGCCTGCACTCCCTCCATGCTTTTCGCCGAACATTCTAGAAAGGCGAATGCCCCGGCAGCCTCAGCCGCAGCATTTCCCATGTCTGAAGGGGTAGTCCGGTCGTAGATTGATGAGTTCTTAGCTATTGATATAGGATCACAGAGTACATCTTTCTTATTCGCCACAACAATGACAGGAGCGCGAGGGCAATACAGTCGCACTTCAGGCAACCATTTGTTGGCGATACTCTCCATGCTCTCCGGTTGGTCAACGGAATAGCAGGCAATGATGGCGTCGGCGCCTTCGTACGACATGTGGCGAAGTTTGTCAAGATCTCTGGATCCTGTCGTATCCCAGAGAGCCAGCTCTACCTATATCATAGAAAACTTTAGTCACCAAAGTGAATTATATGAAAACAGACAAATATTTATATTTTCAAAAATATCAAAGATAATGGCGGCGTTACTCTTCAAACTGTGAGTCTTAATTTTCACCTCTAGCTTTACTTGTCAAAGCAAATTTAATTTCATTACTTGCCACAATTCTCCGTGGTAGGATATTAATAAATTCATTCCCATTGTTTGAGCGTTAAATAAAGTTAAACAGCTTAGAGCACCGTCGTATAGTCTGCTGCACAAGCTAATTTTCTCGAGAAAGATGCTTCTCGGCAGAAAATAAGGGAAGATTATAGTAATTTGATTATATCAAAGCTCTGAATACCCGTCTTGGTGTTTCCTGAGAAGCTTTGACGCAAAAAAAGAAGACATATTCGCAAGTACATTTAGTTGGTCAAATAGCCTTCGAATGGGCCATGCCGACCTCTAAAGATGGGTCATCAGGCCATGAAGTCGGCGTAATTCATCCTCACCCGAGATAAATAAAAAATACCCGGTGAATTTTGGCGCGTAGTGAAAATGGTTACTAAATATTGCTCAATCATTGCTTTTATAATCAAGGATATTTTCATAAGTGATGAATATTTGACAACTGTGCATTCTAAGCAACTACAGCTGTTGATGAACCTCTCCGAAACATGAGCAACCGAGCATACTTTTCAGTTCCAGTGCAAGCGATTACTCCATTTCATTAGCATATTCGGTTGCTTACCAAAGGCAGCTTCCTGAGGCTGCTGTTGACATAAGCAAACACTAGCAAAAGAACAAGCCTCGAGGGCCACGACGGCTCACCTTCATGCCGTCGACGACAACTCGGCTTTCACAAGCCCCCACGACGGTAGGTCGGTATTTCAGCTGCGGTCGTCCTTGACTAAAAGCCAGCAGCAAACTGGTCTTCCCACAAGCTTCGTCTCCCACGATCACAAGCTTTTGGCGCCTCATTGTGGCGTCTTTGAGCGTTGTCTAAAATAGTTGAACATACGTACTTGTTGACACAGCAATCAATGCTACCTTCGACGGTTGATATCAAATGCTGGCAAGCAGGATGGTCAGGGTGCCTAAAGAGACAGGACGTCGCCGACGGATGCACTTATTACCCTCCCGAGATCAAATTACGGGTATGGAAAATGAATGCCCAGCTGGTCTCAGCGACGACTTAATCGTCGTCTTAAATCTTAGAAGCTCTACGGAGATTGATTTATGACTCACGAATTGTTAAGGCCCAATTTTGCGATGCAAAGGCTTGGGAGTGGTTTCGAACACACCACACACGAGCCAGTACTTACGATCGGCTAAAGAATGGTCCGCGCCGCCGCCAGATTCCCTATTTATTACGTGGCCCTGGTGCTATTTATATCGTCCAATCAGAACGTAGCCAAGGCTCCGTGGCCGCTCACGCCTGAAACGTAGTGAGTCATATACCCGATTAGTGCTGATTAGTTTGTGGTTGCGTGGATGACCCGACATTGTGTTCGCTGTATGATGCATCGAATTTGTCCGACTAGCCGGGTAAACACCACAACGTTACCAACTCGGCTGCTCCCTAAGCCTGAGGTCGGGCCAATTCAAACCGTGGCCATGTCAAAGGGCTGTTCCTTGTAGGCACACCCCTGTATTAGGGAGGTATCTCCGCAATTCTGCCTCGGAGGCGCCGACACTTCGGAATCGCGATTGGGCTGCATACTTCTCTGAGGGAGCTATAGGCTGTTAATACCTGAGCCTAGCCTCGCCACAGCCCTACGGAGTAATATATGTAAGGCAAGTAGGCCCAGGCCTCTCGGCCCAAAACCAATAAAGCTGCCCGCTAGACTCACCAAGCGGCCTTGGCCCCAATCGCCGCCAGACACCGCGCTGGATTCCGTCGACACGATCAGCCCCTAAATATAAAAACACGAATCGTACTTCTAATTATAGACCAATAGCAAACCCGTTCTGTAGTCAACAGCTTGAGTTAGATCAGCACACAGAGTGACGTGCCGCTAGGTATGTCCACTTCAAACAATGGACTAACTGACTCAACTCTGAATGTGCGTTCTGACAACGTAATCCATGTATACCTTACAATAATGCCAATCTGCGATTGGCCCGCAGGCTAGATAGTACATTCGTAGACTCCATCTTGGACAGCCTCGCCCCCATCAATACGCAAGGTACCAACGGCTTGCCAGTACTGCATACGCATCAATTCGGCAAACGCCGGATTCCTATTGCACAACATATTTTTTCGCTTACACGGGTCATCTTGCTCATAGACTACCAACAAGTCGAGCTCTTTTTAAAGCAGTTAAGTTTGCAGTTTACGATTGAAGTTACAGAGAAAGGATTTTCGTAGCTTCAAAAGAACGGAGGGGGTTTGCCTGAGCGGAGGCAGCAATGTAGACGTGAAAAGAAAGAAAATAAACGGCAGCGCCAGCATTAAACACCAAACAACTATGAACCCATATACTTTTAAAATAGCGCCATAGTTACGTTCAGAATAGCATTGAATGAGACATGGCCAATTACTACATTGGCGTAATCTCCTGTGTACGTCGACCAAGATATATATTTTGACCGTGATTAGCAGAAAAGCTTTTCCGCGGTCTGACGTAGAGCAGCTATGAGTATGTGCACTAGCCGGACGTGGTACGGTTGAGGGCTGACGATGACTAGGTCGAGATCAACGGTGGCCACAATACTAGAAAGCTGACTACTGCTGCATGTCAAATGCAGCAATTTTAATGTGGTTAGCGGGATTTCAATTGCCGAAGTCCATGCATACTGAGGAGCAAGAACGAAATTCTAACTCCTGTAAAACTCAACTTGCCGGAACACAATTTCAGAATGACTGATGGGTAAAGGCAGCTTGCTGAAGAATAGACTTGGCTATTTCGGGTCAGAGAGTACCTGCAGCTCTTTGAAGCTGACACATGTTTTTCAGGTTAGTACTTGCTTGCCATGCCAGCTCAAATACTTGTAGGAGCATCAGCACCGTCGATATGTTTCTGCCAGTTTTCTTAGCAGCCCGAGTTTGCATACAAAAGTGCCAAGCGAATGGTGAAGCCGACCGATGACTGTAATGCTATTACTATACAGCACTGCCTTAGTTTAACTAGGCTGAGGAGGATTACAAAAGAACGTAGGCGAATCAAAGAGTGAGGAAGTAATGACCCGCCGTGATTAGTCACGTCACCGACTTACCAGCTTTCCCCTGAAAAATAGCACTGTGGGGTGGGCTCACATAATTTAAAAAAAAATTCGACTGGGATCGGCTCACAGAGTAGCGTCCGATGGGGGGCAGGTAGATCCACGCACATTAGCTGATACAGTCGTACGACTCCTCGTGGTGTGCAACTATTGTAGGCAAGAAATGGGTGCCCAGTATACAGACATCTCTCACACATGCTACAATTCGGGATTGTTTAGATATGGATACCACATCTAAGTTGGTCCATGCATTTCTGACATCCTGTCTGACTTCTGTAACTCACTGCTTGCTAGCCTACCGGCATGTGCAATCAGACGCTTACAGCTGGTGCAAAGTTCTGCAGCTAGGCTTGTCTGTCGTGAGCACAGTTACCACATCACGCCACTTCTTGCCGACCTGCACTGGCTACCAGTCAAGCAACGCATCCACTTCCAAGATTTCGTCACTCTTAGGTCCCTTCATTTTTTGGCTCCAGCCTATCTCTCAGATCTACTCCCCCACCAGGACAAGCACCGTACCACCCACTTTTCGGAATCTAGCTGTTTACCAATACCTCGCACAAACCTCAAATCCTTTAGAGACCGTGTCATTAGTTTGTATGCTCCCAAAGCCTGGAACTCACTCCCAACTTCTATCACGACATCCCCAGACTTGATCACATTTAAAAAGAAATTAAAAACGCACCTATTTATGACAGTATTTAGTGGGTCCTTGTGATTCGTCCTTCATGTGCTTATGCGTGCTGACACTGTTGCATGCTGCCACTAACCACAATAGCATGCTGATCATGTGCATGTCACCCCTAACCATGTTATTCATGATGTTTATGAAGCACGATACCCCTCACCATTCGATCGTGTTTCCTTTGCAGCAAATGTAAAGCGCCTAGAAAGAGATTGAGTTTTCTGAGGGCACTTTATCAAGTATATTATTAATATTATTATTAACTTCATACGCAACAGATTCCATTACAAGTCGGTGGCAAGCCGCCCGTCTTCGTATACGGCAGTGGCTCACTAATACGCTACAGCATTGCCCGCGATGGCTTCGATGGCATGCTCTCAGTGGCGAAGTGTGCAGGCGGGTCGATGATCGAGCCTCGAAGCGAGCTAAGCCGTTAGAAGCAGTGAATGGGCTTTCGTGTGCCGAACGATGAGAGAAACAGTTGGCAGCAGGACGCTCTCTCTCATACCCTTGCAGTCCGAAACCGTATCAGTTGAAGTGACAGCCACAGGGCTAAGCTTTGTGTAATCCACTGATTCACTCACACTTCCTGTGAGCACGACACTCGGAGTGGTATACCGGAAGAAAACGAAACTACTGATATCACATTTGAACCAATCATAAGAATATCATAGTCATACGACATGTTTATAACACCCTAAATTAACTAGACATCTTTCTAGGCACTGCAGTTATGACCTCGACACTTCCGCGTGGCAAATTGTATCGGCATCAGAGGCTCGAATCAAATCATGTTACAATGATGGGCGTTGCTTCGCAGTCGGCAAAACTGCCGATCCGACCTGCTCCACGACTCCGAAGCATTAGCACACCAAACATAACCTACCACAGCTTTGCCTACAAAGTATCACTGTGTATTCAACTCCCAGCAGACGACAAAATGGCAGTCCAACTACGAAAAACTGACCCCCAAAGACAGCATCCATTCGTCATTGCAAAACGGAATGTCCCGGATTCGTGTCGATTATAATGCCGAGCACTGCAAAGGACGATCTAACCGTAATTCCGACATTACACAGTTTGACCATCATTGGTGATGGAAACACATCAAACACAGACAGTCTCAACAATGCACCTGTCAATCATTATGGTATGCATATACTGTTGTAACAGAGAAAGTAGCATACTATAAAAGTGAAGCTAAAGGGTAAGATACCATAATATATGCCTTCGCCTGGAAATGACAACTAGTACTTGATTGCCTATAGAATACATGAACGAATTGATGACAGTAGACTCGTTTAATGCCAGAAGATCAAAGCTTCTTCTTGTTAACTCGGCGGTCAATAGCCACAGGTTGTGAAAATGCAACACAAAGCAAGCCTGTGTATCATGTCAGAAATATAACGAAAAAATGAATGCAGCAGTAAGTAATGCAAATGATCTGACAACGACCAAGGGAGCGGAGCTACTGTTTCAGATACAGGTCCACACAGGCAATGAAGCATCATGAATCATCGAAGCACACTGTCTGTCTGTTGTACAACTCCACCGTAAGGGCACTGAGAAAAACTGGTATGCCGCTCTGCTTCAGATGCCGCTCAGTCAGCTCATGTAAGGACCTGGCGTAACTTGTATCCAATAGCTCCATGGCACCACGCTCATGCTAGAACACAAAAGGCCAAGTACACAGATTCGTTGTAGGGACACAGGCACGAGACAGTAAAAAGTGCACATTAAACAGGTCGAAACAAAAAAACTTTGATAACACCAATGTCAAGAAAATTGCATGCAGAGCGTACCAGCAACTCGACGAATCGGCATTTAGAAACCGTCAAGCTTAGCTCCGAAGGCACTCCCATTCGCGGTCACTCTCTCAGATGGTAAATGAAGGGACTGGCAAGAGCCTGAGGAGCACATGGGCAGAAAATTCACACCGTGAATATAAGAAAAAATATAATTCATTTGCATAGCGCCCTAAGAGAACATCATCTCTATTTAGATGCTTCACACACGCCACGGGGCTC
The DNA here is from genome assembly GCA_009760855.2 of Cristatella mucedo. Taxonomy (NCBI): domain Eukaryota; kingdom Metazoa; phylum Bryozoa; class Phylactolaemata; family Cristatellidae; genus Cristatella; species Cristatella mucedo. Next base: position 4,678,607 of record WPIO01000019.1, on the reverse strand, counting down.
TAGGCCACGACTTCGGCCAGACTGTGGTCGGGGCGAGCACCTTAACTACTGGGCCAAATCAGCACGGTAGAGAATACTCCCACAGAGAGTGAAGACTCCCTCTAGAGGCATCACCTAGAAGGAAGCCACGGCGAGCGAGCCTTTCCTCGGGTCAATGATCAGTCAGATGCGCTCGGCTAGCCATTCCGTTAGATTTTTGTCCTTGTAAAATAGTGTGAGAGTGAAGCAAAGCAGGGATGAGCCGAGAAAGATTATAGGTGAAAGGGACAGGGAAGGAAGGACTATCCGAGCAAGAGAAGACGTCAAGGCAAAAGCCGGATGCAGAGCTATTCTGCAACACCCCCTGATGTAGCTCAAGAGAGAAAGAGATAGGCGGAAGGAGTCGGAGATGCAACGAGCGCCAAACACAGACGGGCAGACAAGGCACAGACAAAAGCAAAACTGAAGTGCCACTACAGCGAGCCCAGCTAGCCTGCACAGGGTCTGAATTCGCCACAAGCCATCGCAGCCCGGCATCGCAGCACACCCGAAGGCCAGCTTCCATTTACAAGCTCCTCCGTCCCTCCTGCCCTCCCCCCACCATAGACCCCTCTACGGTAACGTCGGTCTGACTCACTGTCAAACACACGCCGACTGCATCTTCACCGGCCGAAGCAGGACAAGAACCGACAATGCAAATACCGGTACACATGCTGTCAGCAGCACCAAGCAACGCTACCTGAAACTGCAAATAGTCGTTTGGCGTTTCGGCGTACTGGCTCATGACACTAAACTGATTCATCTGGGGCATGTCGATCTTGTAGCCGGTGAGTATATACACACCCTCGCGGTAGTCCTTAGTTGCCTGTCTGTAAGTCTCCGACAGCCTTTGGTACTTGTTCTCGGCTGCCAGCAGTTGAGCTTGGAATTCTGCAGTCAGAATGAGGCCGGACTTCACAACAGAGGACAGAACATGTCGTGCCATGCCGATGAAAAATATATACAATAATAATAATAATAGAGCGCTTGTAGGAGCTAAGAGTTGTTGCGGGTTCTGTAGTGGACAATATTTTATCGTCTACTACATGAGGGGGTGAGGGTTTAGAGCCACCGAGGCTCTTGTTCAGCTACATAAATAAGTTGTCGAATCAGCTGACCTTTACTTCATTGAGCTATGTTCAGGAATTATCAATGAAGACAACGGTAGAACGTCTAATCACGAAAAGTACACGAATCGGCTAGAAAATAAGATTCCATCAACTACTGCACTCTTCTGGAAACATTGGTCACAGAGACTTGACATACCCTTCCAAACTACCAACTCATTCTGGCAACCACAGTTGCCATCTTACCCCGAAACCGTTTCCAGAGTACGCTCAGCAAATGCTACGAAGTTAGTCTATGAACCAATTTATAATAATTGCTGCCCCATTTGGCGAAGGGATCACACACTTGCCTCTCACTGAGGTCGTGGGCTCGAGCCCTGCAGCACAAGTGAGGCACCTGGATAAAGATTAGGTTCTCTTAGGGTGCCATTAAAATGAAATATTTTTTTTTTATTAATATTATGGATAACGATTCGCCTATTAATTATAATAACAATACATTTGTTACAGCACCCTCAGAAAACCCAATCTCTTTCTAGGCACTTTTAAATTGCTGCAAAGTAAGCATAATCGAATGGTTAGTGGTTGCATGCACACCGACATTAAGCATGACATGGCTAGGGGTGACAAGCGTAGGGTGAGCATGCAAGTATGGTTAGTGGCAGAATGCACAGTGTCAGCATGGATAAGCACACCAAGGACGAATCACACGGACCCACATGTGCTGTGATAAATAGATGCGTTTTAGCTTTTTTTTTTAAATGCGGTCACGTTAGAGGATATCGTGGCACCAGTCGACCTAAAGTGAGTTTGAGGCTTCGGAAGCATACGAAACTAAAGGCACGGTCTCCAAAGGATTTAAGGTTCGTACGAAGCATAGGTAAACAAATAGATTTCGCAAAGCGGGTGGTACTTGCCTAGCCTGGTGGGGGAGTAGATCTGATAGGCAGTCTGGAGCCAAAGAAAGAAGGGACCTCAAAGTGAGTGACAGAACCTTGAGGTCGATGCATTGCTTGACTGCAAGCCAATGCAGGTCGGTGAGAAGTGGTGTGATGTGGCAACTATGACACTCACGACAGACAAGCCTTGCTGCAAGTTTTGCACCAGCTGTAAGCGGCTGAGTGCACAGGCCGGCAGACTAGCAAGCAGTGAGTGAGTCATAGAAGTCGAGACGGGATGTCACAAATGCATGGACCAATTTAGACACGGTGTCCCTGTATAAACAAGCCCAAATTTTAGCAATGTTATGCAGCTAAAAGTAGGCAGACTTGACTGGAGAACTGATGTGGTCATCTAATGAAAGGTCACTTTGGAATAGGAAACCTAAATTTCGTGCAGATTCAACAGGAGATTTGCTGGCAGGGCCGATTGTGAGCATTAACCTTTCAAACTTCTGAAACGCACTAGGTTTGGCCATAACTAGCAGGTTCGTTTTATCATAATCCAATTTAAGAAAGTTTGCTGTCAACCATGTGTGGATGTCATCAATACATGCAGCAGGGGTGTGTAGAGAATTCGACGTGCTGAAGGGCTCAAAGCAAAGGTACAACTGAGTGTAATCTGCATAGAAGTTAAAGCCTATATTGCGCCTGACAATCACATCGGCAATAGGGAGGCTATAAACCGTGAAAAGAACCAAACCAAGCACATAGCCCCGAGGTACCCCATACTTCAGTGGTTCCTCGGATGATCTTTGTCCATTCACATCAATACTCTGGAATCTCCCACTGAGGCAGGACGAACTATTGCAGTGCAGTACCAGTGATGTCCAGGCGAAATATGAGGGGCTCGTGGAGGACTTAGTGATCGATAGTATCAAAAGCTGCCGAAAGCTCGAGCAAAAAAAATTAGAGATACTCCACCTAAGTCTGCATTCCTAAGTAGGTTGTTATACACCCGAAGCAATACTGACTCTGTGGGGCAATTAGCTCTGAAGCCAGACTAGAACTTACTAGTGAAGTTTGAAGTTTCAATATATGAGTTCAGCTGGTCTGCCATGGCTTGTTCCATGGTCTTTGATAGGAACAGTAGAAGGGGAGACTGGGCGAACGTTGCTTAAGTTCTCTTGATCTAGTGTTGCTTGGACTAGTGACCTGACAACAGCCTTTTTGAAACGTGTTGGGACATAACCTGAGGCTAATGACATACTTATGAAGTTGGTCATATATGGCAGAAGCAGATCTATGCCTCAGAAAAGCAGGACAGTGGAAATAGGGTCTAGAGGACTTCTTTGATGGAATATGAACTTAAGGACGAGCTCAGTAGTTAACTCCTTGAATGTAGACATTGGGGTGCTGCATGGAATTGAGACATGATTTCAGGGGGGTGCTGCCACCATAGGGATAAACACCCTGATCTTGACTATCTTGTTGACAAAGAAGCGAGAGGTGCGATCAAGCTAGATCATCACAAGGATCGCTAGGTAACGAGCTAAAGGACTTCCGAGTTGTAGCAAAACAAAACGAAGGCTCGCCTATCGAGTACAAGCAGTCTCATTGTTCAAGAATGCAAAAGCAGCATTCTCATTCTATTGTTCTCTGCAAGAACATAAGAAATTCCTATTTTAAGTGTAATGGTCAGCAATTATACCTAGGCGACCTACAGAATGCACAGACGGTAAACAACTGCAAAAAGATTAGAGCTAAGCAGCACACACAAGCAGACCTGTACGCTGATGAAAAAACAGCAAAGCACAAGAAATCAAAGTACAGACGGGTTTGGAAGTTTTGCTACCGGAGAAAATCAAGGAATCCCAAGCACTTTTTTCAGGTCAATAAAAGTGAAAGAGTAATCTCAAGGAATCAACAGTAGCACATGGCATTTTGAGCATATAACCGTAGGCTTGCACGTTTGCTTTATCTCCAAGTGCAAGCAACATTTAAGTATGGCAGCTTTGTCAAAAGATGGCACAAGCGGAGAGCTAGAAGTTTGAGTAACTAGGCTGGACTTGATGCACACCAAGCATGCATAGACATTGACAAGCTGCCAAACATGGCACTGAGAAAATAGTTGGGTAGAAAGGCTGCTTAGAACTGAAGCTGCGTTTATACGGTCGTCTTGCTTTAGTCATTCTTCTGTCCTGCATTTGGACTTCCTTCTTGACGGAAGTTTACACGGTCAATTTGCCTTCCATCTTGCTTTCTTCTAGCTGTCTACTAGCTCTATCCTCAGAGTGGTCAAGCACATATAGCATTCATTAAGAAGGTAGGAAATGGCCCTCCACGATGCACCTCTTGATGAGTTTAAAACTTCTTAGGTAGCCTTTATCACCTGCCGCTATGACGAGGTTCCTACATGAAGAGCTCATAATATCCCATATCCAAGGATTCTTGTGGAACGCATCGATGACTTTGCAAGTCATATCATCTGCCATGTCTTTCAAAGCAATGACGAAGGTGTGCCTTTGACGATGCCTTAGTTTAGTCGTTAAAAATAAATATAAAATATAATTCCTTTGTATAGCACCGTAAGAGTCACGAATCGCTACACAGGCACTTCACATATGAAAGGGCTCGAGCCGACGACCTCAACCTTCAAAGGCGAGCACCTTGACCTCGACCATCAAAGATGAGCAACTTAACCTCTGTGCCAAACCAGGGTTTGTTTGGTCTTGCTTCTGTCTTGGCCAAAAAGTAGAACAGCTTCTGTTCTCTTCTTCAGCTTCTCTGTCTTCTTTCAGTCGTCTGCAATCTTGGTGACATATGCATCAAAGACTGAAGCAAAACAGATACAAGACAGACCGTGTATATATGCTGGCTTAACGGTTCCACAAAGTCCTGGGTTCGAATGCTGGTGGCAGTGGGCGTTTTCGCTGGACAATTGACAGTCACAAGATACGCCACAGCAATCAATTGTGCCTATTTGTGGTATCCAAGGCGAGATCACAACCAGACGGGTGGCCGTAATTTTTCATATCTACTTCACCCAAGTAGCCACAGAAGCTTCAGGTCCATGTGTTCACGCTTGCATTTCTTTATGATGAATAGGGGAAGCATTCTGGTTTCCGAAGGGGCTAGCATAGGGCCAGCTGCAGATGCAGCCAAATTTACAGACCATACACTTTTAACTGGCTCGCCCAGTCCCACAGGCTAGCAGCAGTTTGAGCATCCATTATAAACTTGATCCACAGCATAAAAACCTCGAACGACAAGGCCATTTCGTGAGACGGTAGCATCATCACTTCAAGTCCAGTTTGAGTAGGAGCAACAGCCAATGTCGATGGGAACAGCAGAAATGTCACAACCCAAAGCGCCCAATGAGGCTAGCACTATTTTATGTTTTATGTACACAGGTATTACCATATAATAGATGTATTCAAATGAGCCAAAGGCCTGTATGCAGACCACAGCCACAAATTCTAATGTGGGTATAATTAAACGTCAAGTGGCTCATGCCTTCACTCTGCCTCCCAAGGGATGAACATGCAGCACTAGTTTGGCCAGGTGGTTAAGGTGCTCGCCCTTAACGACCGAGGATAAGGTGAATATATTTAATGACCGAGGTCGTGGGCTCGAGCCCACGAGGCATATACGAAGCGCCTGAAATAGAGATACAATTCTCTTAGGGTGCTACACAAATGAATTATATATGTTTGTTTACATTTTATCAATAGGTCCAGCCACAACAGCAAGTAGATGCATGACCGTCGAAAGCAACAGCTTGAATACATAGCGTGCATAAGAAACTACTATATTGCTGCCCACAGCATCTTATTACAATGTTTATGTTAGGGCCTATTGATGTGCGGCCTACTGATCTTCAGTCGATGTCTTGAAATAGCTTGCAGTGATGCTGCTAAGTCAACAGGCTCAGTCAAGCAGACACAAAACAAGAACATAAGTCAAAAAGTGATGACAATTACCTTCAACACTAGCGTTTGGATCCTTCAGGCGTTGCTCAATGACGGCAGTGAGGTCGTGCGGCCTCACACCAGTATCTACTGCATTCTCCATTAGTTTCAGGCGTTCTTTTAGACGTTCGTTTTCAGCTCGTAGCCGCTCTCTCTCTGTAGCCCGCTGCTTTTGTAGCTCTGTGAGAGGGTTCATTTTCAGGTGGATAACTTTTGTCGTCGTGGGATCATAATCACCCTATTCACCAAAATAAGTGCAGGATAATGGTAGCAAGGTGACTGCACACAAATTGAAAAATGCATCTAAAACTCGTGAGCAGCACGTGAACGGTTATAACAACTAAGAAATCAGCCAAGCAGTGCCGTAAAAATAAACTATACGTGGCTAAGAAGCCTTGGACACACTACAAAATCAATGGAGTAATTACCCATACAAGCACCCGAGGGCCTCATTATTCAGGCAACAACTTGAAAAGGCTTTCAGATAATGCTATGTGGCAGAAGGGTCTACATAATCTAGCTTTATAGCTATGGATCATGGTCAAACTTTCAAAAGAACGTTCGAAAATGAATTATGTTTCAGAGTTGACAAGAGCGCCTGATGGACTATGCCTAGAAGCTGCAGATAAACAAAACACTTTCGTGCAGAATGACTATTGAGCAGTAGTGGTCTCATCAGGGACTTATTACTCACTCGAGCAGAATATGCTTGATAAAGCCCACAATTAAGGCAAATCAATTACATAGCCTCGCACCACGCCCGAGATAAAAACGAGCACTTGTGAGCAAAGTGGTGGCTGGAGAGAGTATGCCAGCAAACCAACAATGTGTGGTCATGTGACGCAAGATCAAAGGCCTCACTTGTTCGACGACACTAGTACAGTCGTTGATGCAGTCCATGGCAACAAAAAGTGAAGGCACCTGGGACTGAACCAGGGAACGCAATACTAACCCTGTGCTAAACTCTTGACACGGAACAGCAGCAGCTTCAGCAGCACGGATTTCACTGCAGCAAATGCAGCCACAGCAGCAGCTGCTGCTCTAGGAATAGCAAAACATACTGCTTATAAGTCCGGATACAAACTCGTGCAGGCTTATCGCTCAGTTCAACAAGCATCAACGGTAAATGTTCTCCAGAGGCATGCTTGTGTCTGCACGAATTGACTCCTGCTAATTGCCATTCTAGCTTGCTATTATATAGCTATTTATTATATATATTATATATTATATTATATATTATATAGCTATTTCTGGATTGCTGCCCATCTTTGTATCTCTCGGCTGGGTTCACACATCAGCAGTCCATTCATTAAAAGGCATCTATCGACACTACTGGCTTCACTTCGTTGATCATAGGGAAGTACTTTAGTGGCCTACCAGTATTCTTGGGTTCGTTATATTGCTGCTAAATATAACGAACCCTCAAAGCAGAATATATGACACTTGAAACCCAACTTGCTTGACCAGCAACAATTTGAGTAAAGTAATTTTTAACGAGTCCGGTGTGGAGCTGATGCAGTTCCCCAGCCAGTTGCTTGATCGGACCCATAGAACAACTATGAAACGATCTCGACAGGTGGCATAGGCGAGGTGTTCAACCTACAGCACTAGCCAACCTTTTCAGTAAAATTCAGACTCCATGGATTGTGTTATAACTGAAGAGACAACAAAGAAACCTGCGGCCTCCGTGTGTGGCCAGGTTAACGAGGTCATAATGAATAGTGCAGCATTTTAAGTGGATACAACAGCATACATGCCTGTTCTTGGGCTGTCAGTAAATATTTTCACAAGCAGGGCAAAATTTTAGTATGTCTGGAGTCGTAGAAAATCCTCTTACCAACTGACCGAGGTAGCAGCGACAGCATCGCCATACTTCTGAGAAAACGTTTCGACTGAGTGTATTTGTACCCGAAATTAAGATTTCAAATTGGCGCTCTTGGCTTGAAATGTTTTTTTTTGGAGCGGGTGCCTCTGAACGTCAAGCAATGTGTCAATCGACACTTTAACAAATTTCTGCTGCAGGCAAGGATACTCATACACAAGTCTAGACCCCAACAAGATCCCAAGGCACTGCTCTCAACAGTAACACAGAAGCTTGTCATCAAAGATGCTGTGCCATCGAGCAGATGGCACATTCAATGGCAACAAGCACTCCACTCTCAATGAAGGGAGGCTTGCCAATCGCATTGGAGTAAGAATCTGGCATGAATACTAAAAAATATTCTGTGGGGAGTCAATATGCAAGGAATCAATATTAAAGTTACCATTCTGTAAGCCGACTTGCTATACCGATGGCTAGCAGTAACCTCGTACATCACGATGTAATAACCTCGAAATAAGAACAAAGTAATAACCTTGTACATCACGAGGCTCTCGAGGGACAATACCGAGCACAGCGATCCATCAAATACAACTAAAAAACTGACCTGCATATGCAACCTTTCTAGTCGCATTTCCAATATAGCTTTCTCGTTGGATATGTCTTCCATAGTTTTGTGTAACGTTTCAATGTCTAACCTAAAACGTATGATGAGTGGGTAACCAATTCAATAACACCATTCACAGTAAACAGTGATCACTAGCTAGGTTTGAGGTCGGCATTCGAAAAGAGTTATACAGGTTTAAGTACAAACAAGCTGGTCGGTGATGGGGTGAAATACGAGCAAGCTACACAATCTTTTTCATTAAAAATACTAAGCCTAATAGAAAACAAGGCTAAGTACAACAGGAGAACTACTGACTAGTAGTGGGGGCATTAGGCACACAGTCAAATATTAAATTACACACGCAATATCAAAAGCAAACTCCCTAAACAAGTTTTTGAAAGTGAACCGACTGTCAATCGGCTAATGGTGCAGATGTGACATAAATACTAAACGACAGTCTAAGCAGTATGCAAGAAATCAATGCTGAAGTTAAAATTCTAGACATCAAACCGGCTCATTATACCTACGGCCACCAGTGCTGCCACATAACCCATAAGCCACAACACAAGGTGAGCCTTCCCTCGCCAATGCCGAGAAAGCAAATTTCGTGAGAACCCAACACAACTGGAAAGGACACTTCTTTAGCATGCTTTTAGCATGTTAAAATACTATAGCAAGACGTTGGTTGCTGCCGGGGTGCGAAAAATTACGCACACGTGGCCCACATCGACTAACGGTGCAAACTCGCTCGACAGCACTTGCCATTTCACGAAGAATGACAGAACATCTTTCCACTAGCCGTGCAATTTCGACGACTCGGCATACACATGTTCACCCACACACACAGACCTGAGCTGCGAAATAGTCTGCCGGTCTGCCTCGGCTTCGGAATCTTTGCGGCATCCGGCTGCACTTGGTGAAGCACTTGCAGTGGCCTCGTTTACTTTGCCTTCGAGCTGCAACGAGCAGTCCAACGATGAGCATGACCGACACGAACGCACAAGTCATGGGTCAGAGGGATCAGCCGACCCACTACGCGCACTGTCTATAGGACTAAGCAGGGCTACGAGGAGACTAAGGAGACCAGCTGCCATTCCGGCACAGCTCGAGATCGGCTCGAACTGCTCGAGCAGCCAGCAAGCGAGATCGAGGCTCGAGGAGTGGCAGCAGAAGGCAGCTACGGACGGGCACGGCAAGCGATCTCTGCACGCTACCTCTTCGCATCTCCGCTGACATACGAGCAACTCTTCGGACTTTCTATTCAAGTCTTCCTCCAAAGACTGCACCGTAGCTCGGCAACTGGCCGCGACCTGTTCAGCTATGGCAAGCTTCGAATTGCTGACGGTGGCCACGTCCGCAGTCACGCCACCGTCAAATGCGTCCAGGGTTTTCTTGTAAGCATTGCGCTCCTGTAAGGAGGGGTGCCACAGTGTTAGCTGAAGCACCTGCCCGGGCTGGTGAGCCAGGTGCACGCAGAAAGCAGCGCAGCAAGAGCAGCAGCAGAGAGCTAATGCGGCGCTTACCCGTGGAAAGCAAAAGTGTATCGCTTGACAAGGCCGGCCAAAGCAATTACCTGAGAGACAGCGCCAAGCTTGCGCTGGAGGCGCTTGATGAGCTCTGCCTGCTGGAGGGCTCTGTTCGTGCAGCCCACATGCTGGGCGTTCAGCTTGTGAAGCTCTGCCTCCAGAGTGTTGGCACGGTTTTGATGATAGTGCAGACTAGCCGAAAACAGGCGACCGACGTTGCCACACAACGACAAAAGCAGCTGCAGTGACAGGGGCAAAGGATAAAAAAGGAGGGCCACAAGCAATACAGAAACAAAGGCTGATGAAGCTTCAGTACGGACGATATTATTTAGCAGTGAGGGTTTAGTTTGGTAGCTGGGTTACCGATGGGTTCGGCGGCAAAAAAAACACCCACCTCTGCACCCATTCTTGCCACTAGGACGTGACACGTGGGCATTAAACCTGCATTCAGAGGCTCCGACAAAAGTCTGCCCGCAAGGTACCAGCTCTTGCGCAAACCGAGTAGCATGAGGCGATTGGTCTGCCCACACATGGCTAATGAAATTAAGCTGTATCACTTATGCTCAAGCAAAAAGGCATATGCTTAATAATTAACTAATGATCAATTATTGCACGGCTCTATTCCAGAAAGGGGCAGTATTTCCAGAAATGTTAGGAGCCCCACTTGCTGGCTTACTTGCATGAAGCATCAGTCTCAGCAGGGCACTACGGGTACTAACTGCCCAGTAGTGGCCGAACTGCTGCATCTGACGTGACAGTACTGCGATGATCTACTTTAAAACAAAGTTAAATGCTGCTTTGGCAGGTGACGGCAAGATTGTGAACGAGCGGGCATTATATCCAGCACCTTTGGGATATCACTCAAAATCTGTAAGTCAGCGCTATGCATCCCTAGTTGTGGCTCCTCGTGGCTGTCAAATCGTGGCTCTGTGGAGCAGAAAGTCACTCCGCGCATTCAGAACAAAGAAGGAGGCAGTGTCCTTCCCCACAAGTCGACTGCGACATGATAACACTCTCCCACACCGTCTTCGGGGGCCATGGGTTCAATTCCCAAGGACGACGCAACATGATTTTCTATATCTCTAGTGTCAGGATATACATTAATGGTATTATGGCACTTTATAAATTCACACGGTCAGTTCAGCACATTTTGAGTGCAATCCTAAGTTTCAGCACCCCAAGCATGTTTGAAAAGATTGGATTGAACATGATTCCAATTTGGAGGTTTATCTTACAAAGCTTCAGAAGTTCTTCCTTTCAAGTAAAGAATGTGGACCCCTACTATGTGTCGAATTGTGTACATTAGCCGATCATTTTCTGTTTGGCTCACGACCAAGGCCAAACTCAATACTGAAGTAACACCCTGATTAAATATTCTGCGATTGTATGCAGTCGGCTACTATTATTACAAAATTCTGCACACATCTGATCACGTACCAATAACAGTCCAAGCATAGCCAACCTACATAAAACCTTCAAGCCCATGATCTCTACTGCCAACCACTTCATGTTATGCAGTCTGCATGTATTCCCTTCGTTGTCAAAAATTATCTGTGAATTATTCTATCTTAAGACCCTTGACATTGATTCAGTTTATCTTCCTTGCCCCTTTGGTATGCTGCTTAATGAGAAGCCAGTGCATATTGGACAGAAGTGGTATGATGCAGCTGTGGCGTTCACGACAAACATGCTTAGCTGCTGCGTTTTGCATCACCTGTAACCATCTAACAGCAGAAGCAGGAAGATCTGAAAGTAGCGAGTTACAGGAGTATAAACGGTGGCACATAAAAGGCTCTATAAAATCTCTAACTCAGATAGGAACTAAACCATATAGTGCAGTGCCTCTGATGGTAGGCGAAACGATAGGCACTCAAGAACTTGGCGATCGCTGGCACCAAAAGCTGCCGAAAGATCCAGCAGAAGTAGCTGAGAGACTCTACTCAGAACACCTAAGAAGGTTGGAGTACACTCGCAGCAGTGCTGACTCGGTGAATAAATTTGTTCTTAGGGAAATGCCGCTAATGGTGCAGTTCATTGATCTAAGTTTATCATTACAGTACCAAAGTAAGAAAAAAGTGTTTCAAATTTGCCTTTGATGCTACCCTTACTACTGTGTGTACGGTATACCCTTTTTCTACCGGTAACCAGTAGAACTCCTTAAGTGACTATATAGCAGGCTACAAGGAACACGCTGGCCAAGCCCATTTTGAGAGGTAGGCTTTCAGGTTTCTTAGTGACACTACGTTTACCCGAACGATTTTACAGTCATAGCCGCTGCAGCCAAACTGAAAATTGTTTTTTGATAACTATCCCGATATAAAAGCACAAACCATTGGAGCGAACGGTCTCTGCAATTAGTATCTCTGCTTTCTGTCAAGTAAGAGGCAGTTAGCCGTTATTGGTAGCCCAACGGCAGATGACACCAAGACACTTCTTTGAAAAACAGCTTTGTGTAAAACAATTATGCATTCGGTCAGTAATGCAGGTTTTGTCAGCATTGCAGTGGTATTGCAATCTATGCCATCGGAGATTTCATGATGCACAGCCGTATATGGCAAAATGAAGAGCCCAAGGTCTGACCCTGTTGGTACCAGCAAAGAAGTACTACAGGTAAAGAGATCTGGCCAACATAAGAGACCTGTTGTTAGCTGATTTAGGATCACTTGTTGTAGAACCACGTCGTTCGTGACCAGCATGTAGCAGCTGGCACAGCATAATCTCAATTATAGACAGGCACTCGTACAAGTTTGCAAAGATGAAACACACCTTTCTCTCAGGTCGCCTTGCACTGCAAGGTGTACTGCCTCCTTGCACTGAAATTCAGCTATCCTTTTCGAAACCAATGGCGATCTACAAAATAGATATCAAGTCATGGAAGCAGCAGCAGCACAGGCACACCACACGACTTCCAATAAAAAACAGCATGTACCTCTGCAGCATCATTGTGCTATCTGCTCCACCACTTTCAAGCTCTCGGATGCGTGACTTTAAAGTCTGCAAACAAGTTTATTTATTGTTAATACAGCGACATCATACGCTTACATAACTTTGGGAAACGATTAAATTTGCATCAGCATTGGCATAGAATCAAGATAATCACAGGCAGCAGTGACAGTGACTGATAGGTTTCTCTATGACACCTAAGTAAGCATCTGTGCACGGTGTAACAACTGATAAACCACAACTTGAGACATTGATTAAGCAATTCACCAATACTGACAGGTCAGTCTTGGTAATAATCAACTACGAAAAGCGAGTGCAACACGACGTCACTCACAACCCAAACTGGCACGTTTATCACAGGCATACCGATGAAAAGCAGAATATCACATTGCCAGCTGCCGGACAAGTGGGTATACCACCCTAACGTTATTAAGGTCAGACAATTGTGGATATTTGTCTGACCCAAGCCTGTACTAATTTAAAAATGGTATCCAAACCAAGCAATAAGCCTGATAAACCACACAAAATGAATAAAGAATAGTATATCTATCCCACATATGACAATCAGTGTCGTCACTAGGCATCATACCATCATACTTCCGATATACTGAGAACATCATCAGTCCGATTGCATTAGCCCATTACAGTCAATCACCTGGCATTTTGAAGTAATAAATTTTGCTTACATGTCAGTGCACATATGATAGATGATACACATACTTATTGAGGATGGACATCGACTAGTTTCAACAGTTAACCGTCAGAAATTTTCCGGTAGCCGAACAGGCATTTTAGGGCACTTTCTGAGTGCAGTGTTTGATTTAATTATTAGTCAGTGTTAGTCAATTGTCAAAATTAGTAAAAAATACTCCGAACTATTTCCTCACAGATGGGCCTGAGCATCGCCTGCTTGAAGCACATCTGATTGTAACACTGTCATTGCATATGTTCTCATGCATGTACCAGGTGTCCAAGAAAAGTTTGGATGCCTTGCTAACACTTCCCTTTGAATCCTGGTAGCAAGGCAGAGTAGATAACATGCTAGGACAGTCCATACTAGATGGACAGGCAAAGCTGCATTTACAGGTCCAACTTTCTTCGGTGCTCTTTGGAGATAATGGAAACATACCTATTGATGATCTTGCCGGTTGGGGATTACCAAAATAAAATTGAATCGTTTAATGCAGCTTAAGATGAAGGATTCAGGTCGAGGATTTAAGACGTGCAGCAGGCCATTTATTGTTGTCCACTGCTAGCTGAAGTGGTAGCTGCTAAGGCTCTTCTGCTGTCACATAAATGAAGCTGTAGAACCAGCTGATCATTCCTAACTTTAAAGTCTTCCCGATAACCTCCTTCAGGTGTCAGGTGTGTTCTGTCCTTTGAAATCAGGCCGTTGCTAGTGCAAGCTCATCCCGCAATAACTAGTTTCAAAAGTGATATATCGTCTCAAAACCAATATGTGACCGAAAACCTACACCTACTGTTCGTTGGATAACCACTGTCACTGTTCTACTGGGCTATTAGCCCCCAACTCAATTGCGATACAACCATTAAAGTGTGCATCCTAAAACGCAATCCTGCCACTGAAAGTAAAAATCATGCTGTTTTAAAGAGTCCTCCAACCGACACAGAGTGAGCTGCTACCTCTCCTCATTCAGACACGTCTATGGAGGAGCATTGAGGAGCCCTGCACCAGACCTTCAGCCACCTGTTTGCACTGTGTGATTTTCTCTCAAGCACGAGCATTGAGCGATATCAAACATATGCAATAAGTTACACATATTACACCACTTCTTTAATCATACTTCTATTAATCTCTTTAATCCCACTTCTATCAATCGACTTGGGCAATGGACCAGCAAGTCAGCAGTGCACGAAAGGCATAATCTGCAAGTGGGTCATTAAAAATAACATCAAATAACATTTCAGCTGCAGGATAAATGCTTATTCATTGCTTCAAGAAGATGGCCAAAGCTTGTTGTGCAATTATAATAGAGGCACACACTGTCCAGTTGCAGCGTTTACCTCGTTGTCGGCTTCGATCTGTGCGATCTGATGAAGCCGAGCCTCGTGTCGTTGCAGCTTCTGGTTTGCGCTCTCCAGCATCTCCTTCAAGAGATGCACGTTCTCCTGTGTATCCCTGTCACGGAAAAAGTTTTATTATCACGACGACATTTCCCATTAATCAGTCTACCGGGCACAGAAGTGCCAGCTGTGCGGCCAGAGAAAAAGCCAGCCAGCGTCTGCCATCGCAGCCATCCAGACCGAAGCTGCTTGTTCTCCATTCGAAATCTCTCGTTTTCAGCATGGTACTTGTGCAGCTGTTGCAAGTCGGAGAATGCTGCGGCCACTCGGCCGCGATCGTCAGTGTACGCGGATAGCTGCTCCGTTAGCTCGTGCACCTGCCGCTCGGCAGCAGACAGCTTGTCTTGGTTTATTAGCTCGTGCTCCTTCTGCTTTGCCTGCAGTTCTTTTAGTTTCCTGAATTATAAAAACAAATGAGCCGTTCCTCTGCATATTTGTTCTCGGCGTCCCACAAGTAGACACGGTTTGCAAACCGAAAAACCAAGAGAAGACTCACAGGCACACAGTGTAAGAATAACATTGAGATTCCAAACAACTTGGAAATGCAGCAAGTTTTGGTGTTAGCCAGCCGTGCGACGGCTTCGACGGGCAGCACGCGGGTGGAAACTAGACGCAAAACATCGACAATCACCGCAATATGTATCCTACACGAAAAGCAAGACACGGAAAAGGGAATAATACTGAAACGACAACACAACAACAATAGCAACATGCAAAAATTGATGCAAATAAGCATTCGACTTCACAACCAAACGAATGCTCAGAACTCAGTATTTACAAGCAGTTCATGACTGAATTGTGGCTAAGGATGATTACTGCCTTCCGTGCAACCAAGCTACATCAACATGACTTTAGCAGTCATCACGCTTGCTATGGTAGAGTGCTAATATTTTAGTGCAACCCATTCTTATGAAACTTTTGAAAGACAATCTGCATTTGAATTAGTAACAGAAAGATGGCTTTTTCATTAAGTGGTAAAGTCAGCTGATTCAACAGCTTTATCTATATTGGGGCAGAAGAGCTTTAGCTGCTATCACTCTGCTTTCACTGTTCAATGAAAATTTGCTTACAAAAGGGCCCAAACCCACGACCTAGGTCGTGAAATACAAGCTCCCAACCCTTCGGCTAAGACCCCAAAAGTATTAGGCACTCATCCGGCTTGAATGTGTAAACGAGAGTAAGCATGCATCACAGGCCAGCTACATACAGTGGGAAGGCCATATTTGAGTGGTAATGTCATAGATATGAATCTGGTGACCGAGAGGTCAGCTGCACTTGTGGCTATCGGGCAAGATAACATGATTCCCATCATGGTCTTGTCATCAAAATGCCCTTGAACTTTTAGGCACTGTATTTTCAAACACGGGTGTTGAGTAGACACTAAGGGCCTGAAGATACTAGAGAACAAGAAGTGTGAGTCAGTAGCCGGTTAGAGCTAGACCCTAATGAATGCACCTAGCATTTAAACGCATACACTCAGGTGAAAACAAATCTTTGCAGTATGGCTGCTGCTGCTGTGGCTGTAAACTCGTTCGAATAATAAGGTTTTCTACGATGCCAGGCATACTAAAGTTATGCGAAGCATGCGAAAATATTTATTGACAACCCAAAAACGAACACACATGCGGTTGGTGTGCATCTGCTTAGTTTGACATCGTCCCACCACGATTCTTTATGACCTCCCTTGTCTAGCAAGATACACAGGATGCCAGCTTTCGATTTTTGTCCCTCCTGCTCTAGCACATTCCACTGAGCCTGAGTTTTACTGAAGAGTTCGGCTACTGACGCAGGTCGAACACTCGGCCTCAGCCACCAGTCGATATTGTTCCACAATCGATCTGTGGGATTCATATTAGGCAACTTGATGAGCAATTGCACAAGCACCAAACTAGGATTCCTCGAAGACTACTTTACTCAAGTCATTGTTGGTTAAGAAAAGAAGATTTTAGGGTTCAAATACTCTGGGGGGTCATTACATTTGGCAGCAAGATAACGATCCTATGCAAACTTCCTGGCAGGTGAAGCACTTTTGGACGAATGCTTATTTGATGCTGGTGCATTGGCTCAGCCAGTCGCCTGATTGAACCTGATAAAACAACTATGGAGCAATATCGACGGGCAGCTGAGGCCGGACGTTCGGCCTACCAGTAGCCTACCCTTTCAATAAAACTCAAGCTCTTTGAAATGTGCTACAGTAGAAAAGACAGCGGAGAAGCTGGTAGCCTCTATCCTCTCCAGATTATGGAGTTCACAGGGAATCGTGGTAGGACAACGCCCGACTCAATGCAGACATACCAGCAGCATATGTTTGATTTTGGGCTGTCAATAAATTTTTCCACGTGCTTCGAATAATTTTAGTATGCCTAGAATCGTAGAAAGCCCTCTGATTACCCGGACGACTCTACAGCAACAGCAACGGCGGCTATACTGCAAGGCGTTTTTGTGACTGAGTGTATGCACGTGAATGTATGTCTATGTATATGTTTGTAAGTAGGTCACCATGGGTAATTTGCAAAAAACATACTTTCTGACAGTGATTACGTGAACACCATAAATTTTGCACACAAACTGCACACACCTGCACATTGTCTGGGCTTCGACACAAGTCAAGTTTCAGTTGATGTAGGAAGACTGGGCAATCGAGCTGGTTTGATCCAGCGGTTAAGATGCTTGCCCCGACTAGGGTCTGGCTAAGGTCGTGGGCTCGAGCCCCGAGGCATATGTGAAGCGCCTGAATAGAGATTAAGTTCTGTTGGGGCGCTATACAAATAGTTTCAGGGGCAAAATAAAGTGACATCCACTTACATACCGTACGTACTGGCATTGATGTATATTGGAGAAGTAGAACAAGTACAGCATTGGTACATTTTTATTCCCACTTTGCTTAGCTGGATGATACAATCATTACTGACTACGAAGCTTCAGGAGCAAGGTGCTGCCTTACTTTGTCTGAGCCGAATGCTGCTCCGTTAGCTCAGCAAGCTCAGATCTTGCCAACTCCTTTTCAGCCTGCTCACGCATCAGCTTAGTCTTTGTCTCCACATACTTTTGCCGAAGTTCCTCTTCAACCTTAATAAAGGCCAACAAAGAAGACTAGTGCGATGTGAGCCCCACAAAACAGCACAAGCTCAAGGCACCAGGAAGCTCAAGCAGCCAGCCACGCAGCAGCCAGCCGATGGCGCATTATTCACCTGACCATGCTGCACAACAGTAAGTGTCTTCTCCCTTTGAAGACTCAAGATTCTTTCCTCAAAGGAAATCCGGGCCTTGTCTGCTGCCACACGGGCATCTGACAGTTGTTCGGCCAAGGATTGCTCTCGTTTGCAGGCATGTGAGAGCTGATGGCTTGCGTTTGCCGCATCATCTCTTAGGGACTAAACATTATGCAACCAGTATCACAGTGGCTGCAGCCGATTTGAGCACAATATGCATATCATGCGAAGACACGGAGTCGTGGCTGAAGAGCTGCATGCATAATTTAAATAACTGGAGGGGCCTGTCAGATCAGTTTCTTGTTCTGCGAAAGTAGTAAGGCCTGCTAGCTCTATTGGTCACAAGAGTTGAACCCAGGTCTTGGGACTCCGAAGCAGTCGCCTTAGTATAGCTTATTAATTAGTTGAGACCAAGGCAATGTTACATAGGAATGCCCATCTAAAGCATTCAGAACAAGTAAAAATTGCGGATGATTTGAGTATATCCATACCTGTGTCTCTTGCTTCAGCCTAGCAAGTTCCGTGTCATGGTCGACAGAGGACTTCTTGAGAAGCATTTCTACATGACTGAGTTTTGACTCCAACTGCGAAACCCTGCTTTTCGCATGGGTTAACTCGGCTGCTTGCTTTTTTGTCTCGATACTTCTGTCTATAAGAGAAATAGCTAAAGCTGAACAATCTGGAAGGCACACAGAAGGCATTCAATTAAGCTTAGATAATAAATGCATTATGTGGACATGTCAATAATAGTGATAATAGTACATTTGTATAGTGCCCTTAGAGCACCGGATCTCTTTCTACGCACTTTACAGATGCTGTACAGAAATCATGGCCAAATAATTACAGGTAATATTAGAAATGTCGTCAAGTAAACGTTGTTAGATGGGACATGCACATGGTCAACATGTAGATATTGTTAGGAACAGCTGGCACACTGTCTGCATGCATAAGCACACAACGAATGAATCACATGGACCTACTAAATACTGTCATAAACAGGCGTGTTTTAACCTTCTTCATAAATATCGTTATGTCAGAGGATGACATCAGGCGGGAGTGAGTTTCAGACTGTGGGAGCATACGAAATGAAGGCACGCTCTCCAAAGGATTTGATGTTTGTATGAGGTATAGCTAAACGAGTCAGAACAGTGGGTTGTACGATGCTTGGCCTGGTGGGGACGTAGTTCTGATAGGTAGGCTGGATCCAAGGAATGGAGGGACCTAAAAGTGACAGAACCTTGAAGTCGATAAGCTGCTTGACTGCAAGCCAGTGCGGCCTGGCGAAAAGTGGTGTGATGAGGCAACTACCACGCTCACGACAGACAAGCCTAGCTGCAGAGTTTTGCACCAACTGTAAGCACCTGATTGCACAAGCCAGTAGACCAGCAAGAAGTGAGTTACAGAAGTCAAGACAGAATATCACAAATGTGTGGATCAATTTGGATGTAGTATCTCTTGTCTAAACACACCCGAATTTTAGCAATGTTATGTAGCTGAAAGTAGGCAGACTTTACTGTGGAGCTGACATGGTCATCTAGTGAAAGGTCACTTTGGAACAGGACAACTAGATTACGTGCAGATGCATGAAGAGATATCCTGGCAGAGCCGATTGTGAGCGATAATCTTTTTTTGAGTAACTTAGTTTGCCCATAACTAGTAAGTTGGTGTTGTCATCATTTAATTTGAGAAAGTTCAGTCATCCATACGCAGATGTCAGCAATACATGCTGCAAGAGAGTTAAGAGAATTCGACGTGCCTGAGGGATGGGAGGAATCAAAGCACAGGTACAACCGAGTGTCATCTGCATAGAAGTGAAAGCCTAGATTTTGCCTGGCAAACCGTGAAAAGAATGGGACCAAGCACAGAGCCCTGAGATACCAAATACTTCAGAGGTTCCTTGGGTGATCTTTGTCCATTCACATCAACACTCTGGAGACTCCCAACGAGATAAGATCCGAACCACTGCAGTGCAGTGTCAGTGATGCCCAGGCGTAATGACAGGTGCTCAAGAAGGACTTTGTTATCAATTGTATCAAACGCGGCCAAAAGATTAAGCAAAACAAGCATAGTCTTTACCCAGGTTTGCATTCCTGAGAAGGTCGTTATACATCCTAAAAAAATAATAATAGTGGTAAACTACGTTTGCATAGTGCCCTAAAGGAACTAAATCTCTTTCTAGGCACTTAACACGTGCTGTAAAAGAAGTGTCTCAATCAGTGAAAACATGATTAATTTCAGCACTCATCCAATTAAATAATTTCGAAAGTACATCTCATAAACAGGTCATTATTAATTCACTAGCGGGCGCTCACCACTGGAAAGAGAGCCTGCACGGACATTGTGGGAATAGAAAATGCAGTCTCATAGTTCTGTGCACGGCCTAAATTCAACAAAAGCATGATTTTCGACAAACTTAACAGCATTCATTTTTTTATTTTGCTGCTTATAAAGATTTTGTTGCGTGAAGAATGGCTCACTAGGTAAGGCGGTTGCTTTTTACGACCTCGGCCCCGAGGTCGTGGGTTCGTATCCTGTGGTGGGCGATCCTGTATCACCACTGCAAGTGGTGGTGATAGCCGTCAAGGCTCTTCTGTCGCTATACAAAAAGAGGCTGTTGAATCAGCTAGTATTTTTTTATTTACTTAGTGAAGGCAACGAGCCTTGCGCTCAGCCAGCGAGCACAATGGTGGCGCAGGAGCAATCGCGCTCGGTACGAACAGCCCGGCAATTTAGCACACATAAATAGCCGCTGACCATAGCTGCTGTTTTGTTGTTTTTTTATAGGACGGGCTCACCAGCCAGATCAGACATTCAGACCGACCTTCCAAAGCAGAGTTGAAGTTCTCCGTGACTTTTCATGATCATAGGTAAGAAAGTACATAAGGACAAGTTACACGAACAGAGCAAATGGCTTGAGGAATAGGTGGGTCTTTAGCTTTCCTTTAAATGCAGTTAAGTCTGAAAATGTTGTGACACCGTTATGAGTGAGTACCAGGCTTTGGGAGCATGAAAACTAAAGGCGTGGTATCCAAAAGATTCGAGGTCGGTTGAAGGCATAGCTAATCTGTGATTGTGTCAAGAGGAGCAGATGGTGCCTGAGGTGGCAAGCCTGAGGAGTAGGTATTGCACATAGGTGAACTGAAGCAAGAGATGAAAAGGTTCCAAGTTTTGAAACGTTGCTTAGTGAAAAGCAGATCAGGGAAGGGTAAGGATGAGGATGAGGTGGGCAAACAAAGAACCGGGAATCCCGGCGTTTTAAAATATCAACAGACATAATGCAGCCCAACTCGAGCTGATGTTGTATAACTACTGGCCAACCAACTTAGTTGCATTCCTATCTGCAATGTCAGTCCAGTGGAGGGCTGCCACACCAGACAACCTGATCACGTGTCACGACCCTATATCCCTCTTGGTCGTAGCAAACTCTCGAGGCCGAGGAACTTTTCTCTGCTTCGACTAAGGGATACTTTATTCTCTGCCTGCCGTCGGACTGATCGAACCTCTCCTTCTCCTATGGGGGCAAACAAATGGACTCCAACCCGACCATGCTTTATACTAAAAAAAAAAGTGCCTCAACAAAGTGGTGAACCTTGATGTGGCTACCTACTTAGGAATAACTGCCGGGATGGTTCAACGCCTCTACTGCCTCAACTTCTAAACTGCTACAGAAGCGAGTTCATTAATATAATAATAATATATTTGTGTAGTACCCTCAGAGAACTTTATCTCTTTAAAGATACTTTACATATGCTGTAAAGGAAGCATGATCGAATGGTTAGTGTTGGTAGCATGCTCAATAAACAGCAAGAATAAAATGGTTAGGGTGACATACCCACGGTCATCATGAAAATACTGTTGGTGGCAAGGGGTACGGACATTTCTACCCCTGGACGTCCCCCCTGACATTCCCCCCCGGGACATTTCCCCCTAGGGTAGGACATTTCCCCCTTATGTGTTTAGGGTTTAGGTTTTAGGGTATAGTGTTCAGGGTGTTTAGGGTTTAGCGTTTACGGTGGGCTGCGCCTCCGCTGCCTAAATCCACCCTAGCTTGTATTCCGTGCTTTAATTAGTGTGTATTAGGGCATAACTAGATTTCTTGAGGTCGAGTTACACTCAGTAGACCTCTGAGGCTTAGCACTCATTTGCAGGAACGGGCGGCACACCATAGCGTGCAGGCTTTGACGGGTACAAATATGTGCCTGGCGACCTACTTCCGAGGGACCAAACTGCATGGCTTGCTGCCGCATCTGTTCCATTAAAAACCATCCTTCCAATCCACCCATTCCTCTAATTACACTGAGTTAATGTTATTTTAATAGAGCATGAACTTCATTTAATCATGTATATGTGTGTGTGTGTGTGTGTGTGTGTGTGTGTGTGTGTGTGTGTGTGTGTGTGTGTGTGTGTGTGTGTGTGTGTATTCTTAGTTACACATTCATCAACATAAGAGAAAATGCCCTACCCCGGGGGAGGAATGTCCTAGGGTCCAACGGGGGGGGGGGGAGGACGTCCAGGGGGGAAATGTCCTACGACCAGTGGCAAGTAGCAGTGTCAGCATGCATAAGCACACAAATGACGAATCACATGGACCCACTAAATGCTGTAATAAAGAGATGCGTTTTTAGCTTCTTTTTTAATGACAAGTCAGGGGGATGTCGAGACGTCAGTCGAGAGTGAATTCAAGTCTTTGGGAGCATACAAACTAAAGGCAACGTCTCCAAAAGGTTTGAGATTCGTATGAGGTGTAGCTTAACTATCTGATTCAGAAAAGAGAGTGGTACGACCTAGCCTGGTACTTGCCTTACACCCTCCTGGCTACCTATGTGATCGTGACCGTCGCCATTCCGAAGGTACATCACATGGGATCTTCAAATCCTGGCGGTCAGACAACGACAAACTGTTTTCTGCCTGTCCTTAGCCTTTTTTACCATTGTGCCCCCAGCTCGCACCAGCGAGAGCGCTTAATGTTTGTGAAGCCACACCACATTTGTCGATTGGATATCACTCTCTGTTTGTGTTTTTGAGAGGAGCGCTCCAATTGATATCACTGGTTCAGTGAGCTGAAATGACTTGTTGCTCCATAGAGGTGATCATGAATGTACGTCCCCGCTGCTATCCAATCTGCTCTCAATTTCTGATTTCCCATTTTTTCACTTCATCGGTGCTTCATTGCTGCTCACAATATGGTTCAGCATTGACGACCAACGACATCACAACCAACTGAGCTTTTCTCAACTACCCATAGTGTGTTCAACCCACCTGCAACCCCGGCTAGCAAACAGTCCTTTCACCCAGTACTCATCATTCTACAGCAACTCGACTGTACCACTGCCATCGGTACCACCAAAGGCTGCCAGTGGATTTGATTCGATATCACTACCATCCACGATGCACATCGACCCCGATGTCCTGCAAGCTCTACACAGCCGGTCGGTCTCACTGCTCAAGGCACCGGCAAAGTTAACTCTATCCCGTCTATAATTGCACAAGCGAAATGACACACTTTAGGAGGCTACTTCTTCACAAAAAGGCACTGCTCAGCTACCGATCGGTGCTGCTCACGAACTTTTTCTTCAATTTTTACCTGTCACAAGGCCAAGCCTCAGCCCCTCCGGCATGGATGCTGACCCACTCACATTCTCGCCATCGCTGTCGTTAAGCATGTCGCTTGCCATCGGGCTTATTTGCCATCCTATAGCTGACTTTTGTGCCGAGGCAAAGTTCTGACTGCAATGGAACTTTCCTGCTGGGCACAAAGTGGCTACAGGGGCCACTGGCCACACAACTTAATCGTTTGCTCACAGGTCAGCCAAGCCTGACCGCACGATCGTGTGTCACGACCCTATGAGCATCTTGTCATTGCAAAATAAGGAACCCCTACCCCTCAACCTCTTCTCTGCCTGCCGTCATTCTGATAGGACCTACTGTGTTTCTTCTGTGGCAATTCATGCACCAACAAAGTCATAAAGCACAACAAGACCTGCTAATGCATGATAGAAGACCATCATCCATGAAATAGGATATCACTTCTATGCTGATGATACTCAGCTGTATTTGTCATTCAAACCGTCGGAATCTGCTGCGGCAACTGAGAAACTGAATGCTTGCCTTGCCGATATTCGATCCTGGATGTCGGAAAACTTCCTGAAATTAAATGATGATAAAACCGAACTGCTGTTCATAGGACACCCTAAGCGTGTGGCTGGATTAAAAGGCTCTGCTCTTCTAATAGGTGATGCTATTGTGCGACCATCACCACGTGCTCGAAATTTAGGTGTCGTTTTCGACAACTGCCTCAATTTCAAAAGCTTCATTCAGAAGACTGCCTCTACAGCTAGCCATCACATCCGATCCCTATCCAAGATTAGAAGCTGTCTCCCACAGTGGCTTGTAAAAAATTTAACTAGCTCCTTAGTTCTGTCTCGGCTTGATTATTGCAATTCCTTATTGGCTGGGCTGCCAAAGAAATCTATTAGACCACTACAGCAGACTGTGAATATGGCTGCAAGGCTGGTCTTCAAGTCCCAGCGGTTTGAGCACGTGTCTCCTTTGCTAAAAGAGCTAGGATGGGTGCCGGTTGAGCAACGGATCCAGAGCAAAGTTCTTACGCTGACCCACAAGGCCCGCCACGGCTTGGCTCCTTCATATTTAGCTGAGCTGCAGCATCAGTTTCAGCCTGTTCGCACCCTCAGGTCCTGTGTGGACAATAAATTAGCTGTCCCAATCCTCCGCTTAAAGACAGTTGGCGACAGAAGCTTTAGCTCTGCAGGTCCTAGACTGTGGAACTCGCTTCCACAATTCTTACGCAACGACAACTACTCTCCTACTGCTGACTATGGCACATCCTTTTCAGCGGTCCTGAACTGCTACTTCTATGCTACTCACTACCTCAACTGCTCTCCTAACTCTGCTATGCTTCCCACTTTCTCTTTGTTGCGTGAGACGAAGTCTGTTGGCTACCGAATGCGTACCGAAAGCCGCTTAGGCTGTGAGTGCGCTATACAAAACTCTCCCGTGTAACACCCATCTGGTCTTTATGACTTTGTGGAGTTACAGACGGAGATACATTACAGGCAAAATCGTGTAGATAACTACCTGATTTACTCGATAAGATACTAACATCTGATGAAATCTTTACATAAAATTGGGACAGATTACCCACTTACTGATAGTATAATAGCATAGGCAAAATGGGGAACTTACAGCATTGACAAACATGCCTGTGCTGCAACAGAAATGTAGCATTATCGACACATCAAGTGAAATAGACCAGAGAAGCAGTAGAGGTACAAATGAGAAATCAACAACACTATAGCCCGAAAACAATAACCACGGTGCAATTTCTTGAAGGGTTCTTACCGAGCTCATTAAGTGATGTGGTCATGGAGACATCGCTAGGGTCCACGGCGATTATCCCCATGTGGCTGTCATCAAGACATAGCTTTTTCTGCCCAAATTTCGTCTCCGGTCGACTTTTTGAAATGAAGTCATCGAAGTCTCTTTTCATGCGAATGATGCATGTATTATCGTTATCAGAAGTAGCCATCCCTATGGCCTAGCACTGAATGAACACTGGCCCACTGTTCCACCACCGTGATGCATAAGGTTGGCTGGATGTCCGCGTCTCTGCACGAGGCAAAGGTGTTTAGTGTCACAAAGCTTTAGGACTTGGCAATGACCGCAGCAGAGGGTTCAAGAGGAGTCAAGCCATTACAGGCAGCTAAGCAGAGCAACGAGTGGAGGCAATTTACTAGTATAGATAAATAGGGCGACAAGCGGAAGAATTGGAAGCACATAAATCTCTAGTTATATCCGGCTATAAAAAAATAATAACGCGCTAAACGAAAGTACAAGCTGAAAAAACAGCCCATTGCGCCTTCAAAGCCACAGCGAAAAGGGCATAGGTACTCTTGGTCAGATAATAGGTGGATGTGTATGTGCGACAGTTATGTCCCAAAGGTCTCGACCAGCAGCCCTAATGGAAAGAGGCGTAGAAACAATATAGTCTGAGCGCTGCCACAACCGAATGAAAACGGGTGGATGGCTAGTCTCAACGCTGATGGTGTCAACCCGTCATGACAGATAACCACGGTCGCTACGCAACTGTAACAAAATCTAGCGACTGCAAAGCTTATGGTTTACCGCTACTCCTTCTGTTTGGAAAATAGTGCAGGTCTACTACATTGCGGAGGTCTAGCAAAGGCAGGGGCCGGCATGGATGGGGAGAGGTACAGAGAACCAATCTTAGCTTGCCAAAAAGCGGCGCACAAATCAGCTTGATATGTGATTCTGGTAGGCTCAAACGCTGAGTTGGGACAGTTACATTTCAATAAATATTGATAACGCCAGCAATATCATGGCAAAGTACATACGGAGAAGCCGACTGCGTCGGCCAAAAAGAAGGTACACGCAGAGGTAGACTGCTCGTTGTGAAATGTTTTTTGGAAGGTATGCAGCTTGGATAACGACAACAGATAAGGCTTACCTGCTGCGGGCGCGCAATATCGTATGGCTCGAACTCCCTTAAGCCCACGCGAGCTCACCGCCAATGCGCGTCAACTCGCGCGATATCCAACCAAGACCGCTTGAGTGACGTTTGTTACCTCACTTTAAGGAGAGTCGCCTCCTTTCTGCCCTCTCCTCGCTGTGGGCGGGGTCGCGGATGAACAGGACTCCTGCTAATTTAGGCACCGTTACGGGTGGCTTTTAACCGGAACCGAATTAAATCAAAGATTAAGTAAAATTAAGCATATAATGCTCGAAAATGCAATTCCAATGAAGTTGTTCACCTTATTGGCCCGACTCAGCAGGTGGCCGTACCGTCGAGTCCGCCCCTAGTCCGGTTACCGGGGTGGGGGGGGGGACTGGCCTTACTACAAAACGTGGCGTTCGGCTTCCACATTCAGTCAGAACTATGCCGCAAACGCCGCGCTCGTAATAAAACCTCCTTTACAATATATTTATGGGAATATATTGTATTTTATTATTAAAATTATACTGCATCGGGTGGCGTAACAATATCAATATATTGTATTGTCCTAATGGATATATATATATATATATATATGTGTGTGTGTGCGTGTGTGTGTAAATAAATAAATAAATATATATATATATATATATTATTGCATGTAGCAGTTTATATATTTTAGTGTTAATTTTTAAAGGCAGTTCCACCAGAGTCCTGAATCTGACGGCATTGTGTGAATCGCGGACTGTATAAGTCCGTGTAGCGTGTTAGGTAGAACAATTTTATAAATTTTGCTTCTATGACAATGACAATATATTGTATTGCTTGCAATCACAATGATACCATATTTTATTTTTTGCTATGAAAATATAAATAAATTTATGCTTAGGTTTTAAAATTGACAATACAATAGCAATGTTATTGCTCCAATCGCTGATCGTAATGGTGCTAGCCTCAGCCGAGGCTCGACGAATACTGCTGACGCCTGAAACTTGTTGCACGGTTAGCTAATCGCAGGTGCTGTCCCAATCCATGCAGGTATGCCGACAGTAGCACGAACAGGGCAGCGACGAAGAGCACTCGTGCCTTAACATATCAAGTCCATATCTGTAACATAGACAAGTCTATTTGACAGCAGCGGACGTTTATAGAGCGGCCATGGCGTACACCTACGGTTATCCGGCCCTGGAGCTAAAATCAGCTCAAATAACAATGCCGAGTCCGAAATCCCAAGAATTTGCTATCTCATGGTGGTGGCTTTAATACGGCCTCGGCCATAGATTATCGCATAATCACGTAATCGTGAATAATGATTACCAGCCAGAATCCTCACTGGGTAAGGCGGTTGCTTTTCACGACCTCGGCCCCGAGATCGTGGGTTTGAATCCTGCGGTGGGCGATCCTTTATCGCCACTGCAAGCGGTGGTGATAGCCGTAAAGGCTCTTCTGTCGCTATACAAAAAGAGTATGTTAAATCAGATAGTATTTATTTTATTTATTTATTTATTGAATCCGACTGGTTTAGCTGGCGTCACCCTTTCAACTAATATATATATATATATATATATATATATATATATATATATATATATATATATATATATATATATATATATATATATATATATATATATATATATACATATATAAATATTTATGCCCGGGGAAAATCATGGTAACTTTCAGTGTTGTATTCCATTGCTGTCGCAGTGTCCGCTGACATAGTGGTAAGCCCAGCCTTGCCGGTGAGCCCGGCCCACTGTCGGGGAAGGACTCATTACCGCGACCTGGGTCGTCAAGTGCTCAAATCTTCCCTCCAGTCTCTTTTTGATTTTAGCCTCGTCATAAGTGAGGCGTTCGCTGAACTTCGACAGCACGAAGCTCCTGGGGCTTCTTCAGTCACTTCCTGTTGTAGAGTTGGTCATATGCGAGGTTTTTGTTCAGTTTTGGCAACGTGGCATTGAGTGGCTTACTTTGCTGCTTGATTTTCTCATTGCTGTCTGCGATAGGCACGCTTATAGTCTGCTCGCTTTGCTAATATTTGTTCCCAATTATCGTTGTGAAAACTTGCCGGTTACAATGGTGGGCAGAAATCCAATTTAAATGAAAATTAGCCTGCACCCATTAAAAATCCCCGAAACTCCATCTTTCCTTTGGAAAGCGGGCCCGAATGTCGCTGACCTATCTGGTGGGCCCGCAACCACAGCAGCAAAATTGAAGTAGATGAATTTTTTTAAATTTTGCTCACACCGGGTAACGAATCAATATTGAGTTGCATGTATGTAACAATCAGACATTCTGAACATCTTTAAATTTATATTAATTATACAATATGCCCCGTGAAGAATCGGGGGCAAATTGCATTTATGCGATTCCGTCGCTAAACAAAGGCAGGTGAAGTACGGCTGCCTATCGGTCGCGCTCATTATAGCAGCTTTCTAATAAGCCAACTCAGCCGGCGCGAGCGGAAGCAGTGAAGCGCCTGTCGTCACTTCGGGCGAAAGCCACCGTAATGCAGAAAGAGCAAGATGCCGGAACGCCTTTGTCGTCCTTTAGAAAATCCTCTCAACTTCGTAGTGCCGTGAAATTTTAGCATTTCAATGTTCAATTTCGACTATGAGAGTGCATTTTGCAGCTGCGTATGCGAATTGGCACACTTTGTCTCCCCTTTTTAAAATCACCATTGCTGTACCGTAAGGTACACACTATAGATACAACGCAAAGGAGTCAGTAGAAGTGACGTCACTGACGGACTAACTAAACTAACGGACAAATGAAAACGAGATCATTACAGGGATATATATATATATATATATATATATATATATATATATATATATATATATATATGCCCTAAAAGCTCTTCTGGCGGTATACAAATGAGTCAGTTAAATCAGATGACCTTTCATTTCACTCGGTGGCATCGTTATTTAAGAAAGCCCGAACTTTTGAAATAGTATATCGTCGACAGTAGACGGTCTTGATTGTGGAGCTGACATGGTCATCTAACGAAATTTCACTTTTGAGCGGTACACTCAGATTTTGCCCAAACAAAACAGGCGATATGCTGCGCATGCCCATTTTGAGGATAAGGCATTCCAATTTTTGAGCAGGACTGGATTTTCCAGCTTCTAGGAAATTAGTTTAATTTTAATTCAATTTGATTAAGTTTGTTGCTATCAAAATGAAAATTGCTATAACACGCAAAGAACGGGGAGTGACGAGAGTTCAACGAGCTGAAGTCATGCAGAGAAAGATCGCTATACCGGTACATATGAAGATTTCTTTTGGCCATTGAAAATAATGCTCTGAAATATTCCACTGACGGGACCTAAATCTTGTAACACCCAAGCGAGACGATAAGCGCTCAAAAAGAACTTGTTGATCACTGTTATCAAATACGTATGGAAATCCAGAAAACTAGCAGAGAGACTCGGACCCCATAAATAACTGCAATGCAAATATTAGCTGATTTAATAGCTTCTTTTGTATAGCGACAGAAGAGCTTTTAAGACTATCTTGCAGTGGTCATTAAAGCATCGCCCACCGCAGGATCCGAACCCACGACTTCAGCATTGAGGTCATTAAAAGCAACCGCCTTACCTAGTGTGCCATCACGGCTCACCGATGCACTGCCGTACAGCTGCTATTTGCGCAATACACGTCAGAGCACTGTGGTTTCGATTCAAAATTATACAGAATGGTGTTCTGAGTTTACCCATCGAATTTCATGCAATTTAGCTAGCACGGTCTCGTGCTATGGGCTCAAATATCCCGGGCCGTCCAGCCCATTTACACATTTGAACGGCCATACAGCTTTCATTTCTGCAAAAACTTTGAGGAACGGCGGTTTGACTCCAAATTATAGCCAACAGTATCCCACGTTTACCTACTTCATTTAATGAGATTTCGGTTTCAAGTCTACATGCTATGACTTCTAGTGGCCCGACTCGGATTACCAGCCCTACCGAATCGAACTGCGATACAGCAGCCATCTCCACAATAAGTGCTTCTTAAACAATAAGTGTTTCGTAACTAAGGCTTCGATTCCAAGTTATGAAAAACAATGTTAATAATAATAATAATAATGCACTTGATAAAGCGCCCTCAGAGAACTCAATCTTTTTAGGTGCTTTAGATTTGCTTCAAAGGGAAACGCGATTGAATGGTGAGTAATGTCATGCTTGATAAACATCATGAATAACATGGTTAGGGGTGGTATGTACAGGGTCAGCATGCAAATGTGGTTAGTGGCAGCATGCACAGTGTCAGCACGCATAAGCACATAAAGGATGAATCACAGGGACCCACTAAATGCTGTTCTAAATAGATTTGTTTTCAAGTTCTTTTTAAATGTGGTCAAGTCAGGGGATGTTCTGATGCAAGTCGGGAGTGAGTTCCAGGCTTTGGGAGCATACGAACTAAATGCACGGTCTCCAAAGGATTTGGGGTTTGTACAAAGTATTGGCAAACTGTTGGATTCCGAAAAGCAGGTGGTACGATGCTTGGCCTGGTTGGGGAGTAGATCTGAGAGATAGGCCGGAGCCAAAGAATGAAGTGACCTAAAAGTAAGTGACAAAACCTTGAAGTGGATGCGTTGCTTGACTGGTGGCCAGTGCAGGTGGGCAAGAAGTGGTGTGATGTGGCAACTGCAACGCTCACGGCAGACAAGCCTTGCTGCGGAGTTTTTCACTAGCTGTAATCGCCTGATTGCACATGCCGGTAGGCCAGCCAGCAGTGAGTTACAGAAGTCAAGACGCCCTAAGAGACCTTAATCTCTATTCAGGCGCTTCATATATGCCACAGGGCTCGAGCCCACTACCTCGGTGGGACGAGCACCTTAACCACTGGGCCAAACCAGCTACATACCATCGCAAGAGTTCGAGGTTGCTTAAAATAATAATTGATTCAACAGTATCTTTTGCATAGCGACAAAAGAGCCTCACCCACAAGCGGCACCTTATTGATTTCAAGGTCCTGACTTGACCACATTTAAAAAGAAACTAAACTCATTTATTTATCACAGCATTTAGTGGGTCCCTGTGATTCGTTTTTTATGCGCTTATGCCTGCTGACACTGTGCATGGTCCCACGAACCATACTTGCATGCTGACCGTGTGCACGTCACCCCTAACCATGTTATTCTTGTTGTTTATTGAGCATGCGATCACTAACGGTTCGATCGTGCTTCCTTTGCAGCAAATATAAATTGCCCACAAAGAGATTGAGTTCTCTGAGGGTGCTATATCAAATATATTATTATTATAAGGTTATGTCACTCATTGTTAGCTTTCTTCTCTTGTTCCGGCCTACCTTTCGGAACAAAGGTGATATGCACATTGCAGGGGGGTGGGTGGGCTGAACTTTAGAATAACCTTAGTGACAGCCACCCTGCTTGCAGCATTAAGGATTGCTTCTGCAGGAATCGAACCTACAGCCTGAGCCATGATGTACGAGCACCTTACCCCTGGGCTAAGACCCAGTACTACAGACATGTTAACGAAAATACTTTCCTGGGATCCAGATGCCTAAATATATTACACCATAAAAGAAGACTGCTACGTCCTCATTAAATAAAACTGCAAGCACTGTTCAAACAAGCCTGTTAATATTAATCAGGCTGATTGCAGATCTACCTTGATGTCGAAGCATCTTCCAGCTACGCATATGAATTAGAATACTAATAATGAATTGCAGACAGTATAGGCCTCGATTTAATGCTTTATTTTCTGCACATAATGAGAGGCATCGTAGTCGTCTTCAATTTCTTCTTCGATAACAACTTTCTTTTTCGGCTTCCTTGCGTCCACCAGCCACTGCTGCTCTTCTGCCGATAGCTCTTTCATAGAAACAGGCAGCTAAAAAAGAAAAGAAGTGCAGAAGCCGATACCTGCCAAACAATTAGGTCAATTTCAAATATTAGACATTCAAAATCGACCATAAAGTTTTGCAGCACTTGACCTCCTGTAAGTATGCTCGATGTATCTCAGCCAATAGCTGTTCGAACTAGTTCAAATTGATGCTAAATACTGACAACTATGTTTCTTTATTGGCTACGAGAAAGCTGTGTTTTGGTCCGTAACTTATTGCTCAAGAGGACTACAGAGTGCTGAACCAGGGGTAGCCCAGAAACAGGCGTCTTTCCTTTTAGTAATCGGATAACTTCTGTAACTCACTGCCTGCTGGCCTACCGGCATGTACAATCAGACGATTACAGCTGGTGAAAAACTCCGCAGCAAGGCCTGTCTGTCGTAAGCGGCGCAGTTGCCACATCACATCACTTCTCGCCCACCTGCACTGGCTACCAGTCAAGCAACGCATCCACTTCAAGGTTTTGTCCCTCACTTTTAGGTCACTTCATTCTTTGGCTCCGGCCTATCTCTTAGATCTACTCCCCAACCAGGCCAAGCATCGTACCACCCGCTTTTCGGAATCCAACAGTTTACCAATACCTCGTAAAACCCCAAATCCTTTGGAGACCGCGTATTTAGTTCGTATGCTCCCAAGGCCTGGAACTCACTTCCGACTTCTATCACGACATCCCCTGACTTGATCACATTTAAAAAAAAATTAAAAGAGCAATTTATGACAGCATTTAGTAGGTCCCTGTGATTCATCCTTCATGTGCTTATGCGTGCTGCCACTAACCACACTTGCATGCTGACCCTGTGCATGTCACCCCTGACCAGGTTATTCATGTTGTTTATCAAGCATGATATTACTCACCATTCAATCGCGTTTCCCTTTGCAGCAAATGTAAAGCGCCTAGAAAGAGATTGAGTTCTCTGAGGGCGCTTTATCAAGTGCATTATTATTATTATTGTTATTATTATTATAACTCCCTTACTGACGGCCAGCTTCGGTTCCGGATTTCAGTGGCAGGGTTAGAGATATTCTTTCGCTTACCCATCGGTGTGCTACGTCATAATAATGCTAACAAGAATTGGATTATGAAAAAACCTGTAGTGTGTTTGTATCTTTACATATTTTCGATGCAATTTACATTACATTTCCATACATTATTCGTCTAATAAAAGGTGCGACATATTCTGGACACACTAACGCACTGGGAAAATTGGCCTGACATTCAGTAACATGGCGACAGCCAACAAACAATATCGACAGGTGCATGCAGTCATATCATCTACCAAAGGGTAGCCGCCTTACAAATTTTATGAAGGGTCAGCAACGGTCTTACCATCTTGGGAAGGTTAGAAACCAAGAGATTTCTCGCAAGCTCAGAATAAGTAAGAAAGCTGTCCGATATAACATTCAGAAAATGTCGGCGCTAGCAACGATGAAGAACCGACCTGCATCTGGATGCCCTTGAGCTTCCAACAGGAGCGATGATCGGCTTAAGAAAATGGAATGCCTTAACGCTCATTTTGCACCTGCTCGAGTCTAGGCCAAAACACCCGAGCTTAGCACCAGCTCGATACTCAGCCAGGATGGTGGGAAGGAGGCTTAAAAAACACTGGTTATGGCTAGGGTAGCAAAGAAAGCTCGGCTAATGACTAAAGTCCACGAAGACCTTAGTGGGCATGACAGCACAGACACGGGACGACCGAAGATTAAAGCTAAATATTCTTCACAGACAGAAGGTCACCGTTTATGGAAGCAGCAAAAGTCGATCCTATGTTTGTTGCGGGAGAGACAAAGCATATGCTGGTGCCTGCTTGCAACGCTTGTTAAAAATGTCTAGCTTTAAAAGTTCTGGTTTGGATCAGTGATGGTGTGGGGAGGCTTCACAGCAGGCTGTATATGGGCACTTAGGGGCCTTAATACTCCAGGAGGTAAGTTGCTCACTCTTCACGACCGAGGTCGTGAGTTCGAATCCTGTAGTGCGCGACTCTTAATTGCCAACTGCAAGCAGTGGTGATAAAGCTCCTCTGCCACTATACAAAGGAGGCTGTTAAATCAGCTATATTTTACATCACTGCAATGAGGGCATACTGAATAAAGGCTACCTCTGAATCCTTGACTACTTTTTTTTGTACGAAGTGCATTAAGATTGTTAGGCACTAATTTTACTTAATGGTATAACGATCCGAAACATACTGTCAAAGTTGTCCTGCAGATATGTCCAGTCGTTTCACGTGGTTTCAGTGGCCGGGTCACAGCTCACACCCTAACCCAATTACAAAGCTATGGGACGAGGTTCAGCGCCGGCTGAGAGCTCTAGACAGTAATACCAGATCACCTCTCGAACTACGGAACAAATTGCAAGCGGCTTGGCAAGCTATACCATCTGATGTAAGTGAGAAACTTGCCGAGTCAATGCAAGACTGAATAGCAGAAGTGATCACTAATCAGGGAGTGGACAGGCTACATTCTACTAACATTAGTGCTCCTACCATCCGTGTGGTGCGTTAGGCTGTTGATTATTTTGGCATAATTTCCCTCGTTTGGACCCGCAAGGTAGACTTTAACACTGCCTAGTGCAACAGCCGACCAGGCAGCCATAGTTGGGGAGAAAGCAGCCAACCTTATGGCCACTAGTCTCGCTTCAACAAATTGCTTCAAGAATGCTCGTATCATACCGTCAGCAGCTTTCTTGGCTCTTTGTATCGGATCGTAATTGTAGAACCATCCGAAAACGCCAAGAGTGTAGGATACATGCGTGCATAAACTTGTCGGTTAATTCGAGATACAGAAGCTCGATTCGAGTTCAAGCGTGCTTGAAGCATGCACTGACCACAGTATGTTAGAGATGACGACCTGTATGAATAGACTGTTTTAAAATGCTGGCTTCCACATATCGCGAGGCCTAGAGATCTGAGCGCTCACTGCAGCAAGCCAACGAGCATCATCATAAGCACGGAGATCTGGCAATAGAGCTGGCAGTTAATAATACCGATACCTATCCCCTGTTTCTCTTTCTCTTTTTCCTTCGCTCTTAGATGCTCCCACTCTTTCCGTGCCCCTCTTTCATTCTCTCACGAAGCGAGATATAAACACATACGCAACCATAACAAGAGCGCAAGGTTGCGTGTTTTTGCTGCTGGATGCACATATCTCTAAGCTGCAGATGCGGGGTACACAAATGACCTCGCAGGCCACGAGCATGTCAATAGGTCTGCTGTGACCAACGGACAGCCGAAAACTTATATTGGTGTTACCTAAGTGCCCTGAGTGCTATCAGGATTCTCATGGTAGACTTTGGCGAAAATAGCGTAAACCAGTACATACGTATCTTGCACTTCCACAACTGCAGAAGTAAAGACTACGAAACTGCAGGGTTAGCAAGATGTTCATGATGAGGGTCGCATTAAAAACAATTTGATGAGCCAATGTGAAGGCCTCTAATATGGATGTCGTAAAATGCTTACCGGATGATAAGTGGAAAATGTTTATACATTTATAGCGCTACTGGTGCTTCTTGTGAGATACACGCTGAACTTTACAGAAATACTCAAAAGACTGCATACGGTCACCGATGACAGACTCTCAAAGTCATGGTTATCGCATACAGCCTCCTCAGCGAGCCAAGGGATGAGGAGCCGGTTGAAGACAATTATGTCTGGGTAATATCATAAAGTCATATCACATGCAATCAACCGAAATGCAATATTGAAACAACTTCGGTTGCCAGCGGTTTTTTTCCGTAGAAGTAACAAGATATGCTCGCAAAATAATTTTGTGGGATTGCCACTCAGAATAATTCTGGTAAACAGAACAGAGCAGCTTCATTGCGTGGTGCACGAAACGGCTTCTGCGCACACCCATACGCTAAATTCTAGGGAACGTCAAGACGAAACGTTCCGAGTGAAGCTGCTTACTTCAGGCCACTGGATTTGGCCTTCGGAAAACACAGAACAGTTAAAGCAGCTCGATAGGTGGTAGGGATGAGCACCAAAGTGCATTAGCGAAGTAGTAGCAATGTTCTCTAAGGTTAAAAACGAGCAGGAGCTGAGGAAACGCTAATCGACACACTCACCCCAGCAACAAATCCTTGCACCAGCGGGCGGCCATGATGTTACCAGGTAACTTAACTACGGTCTAAGTAGCTGTACCAGTTTGCATTAGAATAGCTTATTTGTATTTTATATATAGGAAATATATGAGCTCTAGAACCAATTGTACCATTCATTCTATCTGCACGTTCTGTTATTTGTAACAGAACTACTATTATTACATAGTCTCACAAAGTCATGTGGATCCACTCCCGTGCCGTAAATCTAGTTGCTACGGGTGGCATCGCGTTTTTTCGGCCGCCGTATATGCCAACTGAAGCAGCGAAATGGTGCCGAAAGCGATGTTGTTTTGGACACTTTTTGGATTATTATTTATAGCTGCGCATCCAGGTTAGTGCTATCGAAATATCTATGTAACTCTACCTCGACGAGTTTGTGTCTGTAGACTTGCCTATCGGAACGTGTCGTTGCTCATTTTCGCCTACTAAATCGAAAGCAAGCCTTTGGCTAAAATAGATACAGGTTAAAGCCCTATTAAATTTGATTCCCTGTCAAATTATCGTATTCAAAGGTATCCTAATGAAGTTACCTGTACGGTAAAGTGCCATGACAGAGATTTAGTTCTCTTATGGCGCTACGCATATGTTTAATTACTACTATTATTTGGGAGAAAATCCATAGAAGAGCCCTCAGCTAAAAACCTTATACTTTAAGTAGAGGAAATCCGAGAACCGCCACTATGAATTTCCTGCACTACAATGTTTACGGGCGTTTATTTTTCAAAGGACCGGCCCTACAGCGTGTACTCACATTGTACCTGTTATTACATTGGTTACATATTACATTGAGGGTCACCAGTCTGTTTGAACTTTTAAAGACGAAACTCTTCATAATATGTACGATGATATTTCATAGCTAGCGAGGTAGACTATAATCAGAAATCTTATCGGCCGGTCTTAATCATGCATGGCTATGCCTCAGCACAGCTATGAGACCGTGTAAGGCAGAACTAGCATGCAGGCTGCCTAACTGTGCAGATCGGAAGTAGCCTTCCATTTACCTGTTGTTTCACTCAGTAGCTGTGCATGTTCGGTGGAAATGCTTGCGGTAGAAAGAGAGAATCATCGTAAGTTTATGATGTATCATAGATTTATTCTGTGTCGATCTCCGTAGTGATAGTATTACTTGTTTTGGATCACCAGTGATTATCGAATGTAATAAATCATGCATGAGAATACTCAGGAGTAAGCAGCCATACACCATTGATACTGATCAATTTAAAATACAATAGCTATATCTTCTTCCAGGTGACACACTTCTAGCAGGTTTTTTCTCATAAGATTTCAATGGCAGCATCTGGAAGTAATGGCACACCTGTGCTTATGCAAGGTAAACTCAGGTTTTGACATCATCAGTTACTATTAGACCATGGATTCTGTTCTTATGTTAGTACCATTTTCTTCTGACTTGTCAGAACCCAATGTGAAGACTCATGGCTCTGTATAGACGTGCCCTCCCAACATGGTCTTTCCATAAAGACCAGCTACTTGATTAGTAAAACTTTGACCGCATGGGTCTGCTTGATTGATGGCTATCCCAGCAAGAGCAGCTAGCCAAACTAAGAAAAGATTATGAGTAGTGAGGTAGGGGAGTAAATGGAGATGAAGAGAGTGAGAGAGAGAGAACTATTGAAGGATTCAGTTCTCTGAGGGTGCTATACAGATGTATTATTACTATTGTTATTATCTACTGTAATTGAGTTCTCTCACCAATTTTAACTCTCACTGTAAACTAGCATTTGGTTACACATGTTTAATAACAAACTCCCATTGGGTCAGTCCTGACCCTCTGTGGGACTGTAAACACATGTAAACTGCAGCAGAGGGCTCATTTACCATTGCCGAAGTTTGGGCTTCTTGTATGAATAAAAAAGAAAAGCCCTTAAATTAATTTGGCGGCTGTAGCATTTCGTGACTTCTTTTGCCTCTTGTTCGTTGTAGTGATGTCACTGAACTTTAGTTTTGCCTGCTCTGTTCACGATGTCAGCATTGAACTTGGTTCATCTGCAAAATTCGACCTTCAACTCTTAAGGTTCATATTTGTTTGCATTGCAAATTTTGAGTAGTGCTGTAGTGTTGATATTGCGACTGTCTTGTAGCAGCTCTTAATGTGAGTTGCATGTGGTGCTGCATTTTGATTATAGGAATCATTCACTCGTGAATATCTCACTAGTTCCTAGCTTC
The DNA here is from genome assembly GCA_009760855.2 of Cristatella mucedo. Classification (NCBI taxonomy): domain Eukaryota; kingdom Metazoa; phylum Bryozoa; class Phylactolaemata; family Cristatellidae; genus Cristatella; species Cristatella mucedo. The sequence goes on along the minus strand of WPIO01000019.1, from coordinate 4,639,854 downwards.
ACAGTTGACCAAGACTCATCCCAAGGTCATGTGGATCTTGATCCTTGGAATATTAGTGTCACTACAGGTGGTAACTCGTCATGGACTGTTGGTGTGGTAGCAACTGCTCAGGGCCATGTGACGTTACAGTATAGTACAGCTGGAAATATTACTGCAGATGACACGTGAGTAAATATACTGTATATATATGTGTGTGTGTGTGTGTGTGTGTGTGTGTGTGTGTGTGTGTGTGTGTGTATACATATCTGCAGTAGCCTTTATATTTCTTTCTCTCTTTTGATTGACATCATGTTTTGTTGTTTTTGCTTCTGTTAAATTGCGCTTGAGTTCAGTTATTTGGGATTTTTCCAACCTCTGTCCTAGCAAAGATGGTCATTAAGTAACAAACGAGTCAGTTGTTTTCTCATTTCTGGCATCTCATTTTGCACTGGCTTCTCACTTTGGCAGCTGCTTCCGCAAAGCTAGTGCCTTAAAGGAATGTTCCTATCGCATTTGAGCATATTATAAAATTTTTGTAGACTCAGCATTTCCATGAGCCCTCTTAGTTTTCTTAACTATCCATTCGTAGCCATTATTTGCACATTTTTTTCATTCAACTTCTTCAATTTTTTTCATTTGGAGCTTCATGAACTCTTCTGGTCTCCCAAGGTGCTCGTAAGGGTGTTGCTGGTGTGTATTCAATTGAATTGCAATCGGCTCAGGCCTTATCTTTGCTACTTCAAGCAGTTGCAAGTCGAGAAGCTTCTTGTATGCCTGTGTTATTTGATGTGCTCTTTATGACAAATGGATCAAATCGGGGGTCAACGTGTGTGTGTGTGTGTGTGTTTGTGTGTGTGTGTGCGTCTGTATGTGTGTATGTGGTGTGTGTGTGTGTTCCTGTTCGTGTGTGTGTGTGTGTGTATAATTGTGTGTTACTGTTCGTCTGTGTGTGTGTGCGCGCGCGTGTGCGTGTGTGCCTCCATCAGTAACTCCACAGAGCGTGAGGGCAAAGCAGTTGCTACTGTGATGAATTATATACTGTGGAGTTTTCCATGGCTGCATGGCAGGTGCTGTCAGAATGATTGTTTATAGTCTGTAAATTCAAAGCCCTTGCAGCTTTCGTCATCTATGTCGTGACCAAAAATATGCACACGTCTTGTCCAGTCAATCGAAAATCAGAAGGCTAGCTAAAGTTATACATCAGTTTGGGAAATAAAAAATGACAAGGTAGCAGTGAAGAGTAGCTGGAAGTGGGGTATACCAGTTCCAACAGCAAGTGCCGTGCAGCATATTTACAACAAATTGTGGACGAGGATGTACAGGTTAGTTCATTCAGAACAGGTTCATCGCTCACAGTCACCATGAAATAACAGCTAGTTATGAGGAAAACTTAATGGGTTATGGCCGTTCCTGTTCCTGCAGACACTCAACTAAGTAAAGTAGAACTAGGTCCCAGTGGCAGAAAAGAATCAGGAGCTAGGCTTGTATCTGCCCGTTCGATTGTGAGTTGCTGCAATTCCAACAGTTGCATGGCCTTATTGCTAATTCTCAATGTTTGCAGACCAATATGGCATTAATATGAAGCATTCGATGCAAACACACATTGACCTGTGAGTCTTTTTCTCCATAAAACCCTAGGAGAAAAGCCATGCATGTTCTTGCAATGGCACTGCATTATGGGTGTGGCACATGGCTTAAATATCTAAAATAATATTCTGATAATATTGATCTACTTAATTATGACAGTTTCCATAACTTTTCATTCTGAGTTCATGCTGCCATATGTTTATGTGCATGTTTTGCATGGTTTCCTCAGAGGAAGGTATTACCTAACTAAAGTCCTGTAAAAAGAGCTATCACCTTCATACTCTTATACCATGCACTCTTTTGCTCTTTTCTGGCAGAAAAACTTAGCCCAGCCATAAGTTAGGTTATAAATGTTTCACTGGAAAAAGGTATTGTTCTAAAGTATTCCTAATATGCCATCTTTCTATTGTTACTTAACAAACCAGGATTGGATTCTGAGATAGCAAACAGTCATCCAGTCTCCGTTTTTCTGTTTTTTCCATTCTCGGAAAGAGTGTCGCTAAGCAGTTTTTTAAACTCATCGACAAGAATAAATTCTCTAGTGGTTAGAAATATTATACTTGAACTATTGAGGAAAACCATTAGTCTGATGGATATGGGTCTGGCTAAGTTCGATTTGTACTTGTCCGTTCATTTTCAATCCGTGCTGTGCCGTGCTCAAGTCTCACCCAGCAGACCAGTCATGTGTGGACTTCTTTAAGAGTCCTTTCTTGCCCCTTCGCTGTTCTTTATTTACGCATGATATCAAAAGTCTAAGCGATTAGTGGAAAGGGGCCAATTCTTATGATTAAGGCCTCTCTCGACAGGACTGGGTCAGACACAGCACACCATGCTTAATGCTAGTATCAATCTTTACAAAATAAAGTATTTCTCATGGCATTTAGGAGAGAAGCAAATTATAGTAGAAAATACCTTACTTTAAGTGGAAAGATACGTTAAACTGGCCCCTAATCAATGATAGCAAACCTTGCTAAAATAGCTTGTGCATCGAATGCTTTTATCTGCCTAGTGAAATTTGCTAGAAAGGTAGCCTAGATTACTTTCCATTGCCACCAAACTTTAGGAAAAGTTGGAGTAGCTAACAGGCACTGAGAAATAGGTAAAGCAAGGAAGATTTCGGTTTTTATAAAAGCAAAATTTGTGGGTTAGCATTTAGCAGGCTATAACGAGGCAGGCATTGCTAGAGTGCTTATGATTTCCAATCACTTTGTAGGCTGCAATATTAAGAAGCAGTTGCAACTCGGTACGACAGAGACGAGGGAGCGGTGTGGTCAGCCTTAGTAGGAAAGCGATCAGTATTGCCAATTAGGAGAGCAAAATTACTTATCTAAGCCATACGCTTGACGCTTCTCATTAGGATAGCTTTGGTAGTTATTAGCCATTTACTTTATGGAACTATACAGGCGTACAGGAACGAACGTCGGCAAGACCCGGTTTTAATATATCTATTGCCACAGCTGATCCTGACAGGTTGAATAGTAAGCACATGTTATTTGGTTTCGTAAGCTTTCATTTATGGAATGGTTACATACCTTCCAGAATTATTTGCACTATGGCAATATCAAATTCTTTTATCGAGACCGTTTGTCTCGAGACAAGGGAGCTGTATTACCTTACTTTCCATGATTCGATTTTTAGTTTCAAGGAAGCTTTTGTCCGCTTTGCAATATATCGACATTCATCTATTCAAATAATTAGCCAAGTGATTGGCTGGATATATTTCGTGGCTTGGGCAATTAGCTTCTACCCACAAGTGTATGTGAATTGGAGGCGGAAAAGGTAAGGTAGCCGTTCTGTGCGACCGTGATGTTCACTCTGTATCTTCACTCATGCTGTATCTAGCATTGTGTATGGATTTGTTTTCTGGTCTGCAGGTTTGTTTTGTCATTCAGCCGTTTATCTTACTGTAGCTGCACACTTCCAGTTTATCAGTATACAACGTAGTGACTCAGAAATACTTGAACAGAATTTGCTTTCTTGTCATCAGGAGAAGTAATTGATCTAACTAAAATTTCTGAAATCCCAGAAATCTCAAACACGGATTCGCCATAAAGTACTTTACTCAAGTTATCGTTGACCAATGCTCTGTTTGGGGTCGTTACATTTGGAAGCAAGATAAGGATCCTTAGCACTCTCTCAGGCCATTGAAGTACATTTTAGTGAATCCTAGTTTGGTGCTGATGCAGTGGCCCAGCCAGTCGCCTGATTTGAACCTCACAGAACGACTATGAAGCGATATCGACATGCGGCTGAGGCAGGGTGTTTGACCTACACCAGTAGCCGACCTTTTCGGTAAAACGTAAGCTCTGTGAAATGTGCTGCAGCAAAAGAGACAATGCAGTAGCTTGTGGCCTGGCCAGACAAGAGAGGTAATACAGAATTGTAGTGGCACGATGTCATACTATACTCATTCATACTGACAGCATACTAATTACGTTTTTGGGCTGTCAATTAATATTTTCACATGCTGCACGTAACTTCAGTATGCCTGGCATCATATAAAACTCTCTTATTGCCCGAACGAATTTATAGACACAGCAGCTGCAGTCATATAGCAAAGATTTTTATATGGGGTATATATTTATACCCGTGTGCATATACACACACACACCTGTATAGTCTTGTTCAAAAGTTTTCTTCACCACTAGAGATCAATGGATGGGTCAAAAGAAGGCAGAGCAGAGCCACCGGTTACAGTAGACCGCGACTGCCACCGTCAAAGATGAGTAGCTGCCACTCGTAGTTTAAAATGTGCTAACACCGATGTGATTGCTGTGGAGATTAGACATTCAAACATGGCGTTTGTAGGAACTAATAAGTTGAAAAAATTGTATTTTAGGTTTTTGCTCCATACGAGCTCCATCTGAGCTTTCTTATATCAGTGCAATCGCTGTAGGCATCAGCGGAGGCGCTTTATATGTCCACTAGGCAGGCCGGCTAGAGGGCCGACTTTGTATGGCAAGTATTGGCACCGGTTTAACATGGCTAGAAGGTTACCGACAGACAGCACCACGAAAGCATGACTGCAGGCTTTGCATAAAGTGAGCATAAGCAACTAAGAAGTGGGACAGACTCTTAACATTCGCTATTGAATAATGAGCCACAACCTTAAAAACTGTTTTAACATAAGTAAGTGCATTATAGAAAACTCTTCAGCATAACACCCACCAAGTCTTTGTGGAGTTACAGATGTAGTAGATTTGTACAGGTATCGCTACTAGACCGGGCTCGGGTTGCCCAAGCAAGATGGAGTGGTGGGAAAACTTTTACCTGAAGGTTCTATCTCTTCAGTGAGGAGAGGCTCACTCGATGAACTGGCTGAGTTGCGGACGGCTGTTATGAACACAGTCATAATCAAAGAGACAGCGCATCGGCAGCTTGCCAGGCATGGCAAATTTGGGAGGGTTGTTAAGAGTCTTTGCTTACTGAGCGATGCAGAAGAGATCGTCTCAGATTTGGGATCATGCTCAGTGCACGATCATGATCAGGCCCGGGACAGCAGACGACGACTAGTATCGAGTTTTATGGACCGACGAGTCAAAGTTCAGGCTATTCACTTTCAGTCAGCTAAGAAGATTCGTAAGTCGTCAAACAGATTTGATATACCAATTTGACTGCCATAGCCAACGGTGAAATTCGGTGGTAGGATTACTTCTGGTATCGGAGTTCTGCGTTATATTAAATGATTTATGGACCAGCATGTGCACATAGCTACACATCAGACACTGGTGAGAGATTGCCGGACTCTATGCCCCTGCAAATAAGCAGGATAATTGCATTTAGTTCGTATGCTCCCGAGGCCTGGAACTCACTCCCGACTTGCGTCATGACATCCCCTGACTTGACCACATTTACAAAGAAATTAAGAACGCACCTATTTTGCATGCTGCCACTAACCACACTTGCATGCTGACCCAATGTGTGTAACCCCTAACCATGTTATTCATGTTGTTTACCAAGCATGATACCACTCACCATTCGATCGTGTTTCCTTTGCAGCAAATGTAAAGTGCCTAGAGGGAGATTGAATCCTCCGAGGATGCTTTATCAAGTGTATTATTATTGTTATTATTAAAACCTCAGATTCCCGACTCCTATTAAATGTATCTACCCCATTATTAATATTTTACACGTGTAAGACTTAAATTATCTATATTTGAGTAGTGTGCAGAAATCGTTGATATTTTTTTATGTACACTATTTAGAAACAAAGCAGCCAGCACCAGGTGGGCGTCACCACAAAACATTCCTTCACGAAAGCCTTGTCACGACAAGGCTTTCGTGAAGGAATGTTTTTATGCATGCATACGAATGTGTGTGTGTGTGTGTGCTCGTGTGCGCACTTGTGTACGTGTGTGCACTGGTTTCATTTAGATAAAGCAACGTGTTCCCGCAGTGATCACATATTGTACTGTATTTATTTAGTTAATATAAGGTTGCATCGCCCTTATTAGCAAAGACCTTTCGGACCGCTCAGGTATGAAGCTGTTTGCTACCCCAGGCTCGGTGCAATTCTTCGAAAACCGAATCAGTGGATGTGATACTGACGGCCACTTGCCGTAAGCATTGCTAGGTCTCATCTCACAAAGGCTCGATTGGGTGTTAAGTTCCAGAGATTGACTCGGCAGGTCCATAACCGTCACAGGAGTATACCCAAACTTAATAAATTGTTAAGAAAATACTCAACTTTGGTGGTGTTGTGTTGTGTATCGTTCTGTTGGAAAATATAATCAAGTCCACGAAACGTCCACGCATATGGGAGTCTGCCGTTTTGAAGAAGGTCTAAGTAAATGTCTGTGTCATGATGCTCAGTATGCGATCCCGGACCCCGATGCTATCTCTGCTGAAGCACCCCTATACTATGACAACGTTTACCCCTGATTCGCCCGTTGGCTTTAAGGATTTGGATGAGTAGGCTTAGCTCGGTCTCCAGCACACGTAAAGCCTTCTCTTGCAGCTCGAAAAGAGCAGGAGCTTAGCTTTTGTCCCTCTATACAGCTGTACCCCAATATTCAGCTGTCAAGTAGATCCGAGCCTTGGCCCAGTTGTGAGCGGCTTACCGTTTAATTCGCAGACAGAAGTGACTTTCCTCTTGTACTACTCGAGAATGCAGACTAGCTTCATCTAATCGCCTTCTGATGGTATCACGGCTAACTCGCTTCCCAGACGTTGCTTTCAGACTCCGAGCTTCAGATTGTGCCGAAGCAAACCGGTCGTAAATGTAGCAGTGACAATAAATCATTTCTATAGCACCATAAGAGAACTAAATCTATTTCTAAGCACTTAACACATGATGGAAAGGAAGCACACCAATCGGTTGGTAGTAGCATGTTAAGAGTTTACGTGCATAAGCACCCAAAGGACAGTTTGCTAATGCTGTGAGGAGCAGCTGGGTTTTTAGTAGAGCTGCACCAAACAGTCGCTTCGATTCCAACTAGTGGGCCAGATAGTTATTCCCTACGGTCGGACCAAACACAAATAGTGGTCACATGAGACCTGTTTCTGTATATGCGGTTGCTACAGTGAGTGGGATAAAGTAACTCTTTTATTAACATAAGGATGCAGAACTAGATATAGCTAGCTCTTAAATTTATTAAACTACTTAGCTTGTATGAAATTTACTAAACTGAACTTTTTCTGACATTAACAATTTTGAATTTTGTCGGTAAACCTATTCTGCACACTATTCATATTTGGCCGGATTGTTGAAAATGATTTATATTGAGCCAAATATTGAAAATCGACTAATCCGTACTACCTTAGTTTTTAGTTCCTTTTTCTGTTGTCAATTCAGATGGATGTCGTGATGTCAGTTGGTAGTGAGCTTTAGGCTTTGGGAGTATACTAACTGAAGGCGCTTTCTCTAAAGGTTTCCAGTTTAGTTTAGTTTAGTTAGAGTTGCAGCTAAATGACTTAAGTCTGAAGAGCAGGAAGTACGATGCAAAGCCATATTCGTAAGAAATTTGGTAAGTACAAGGTTTATCCGTAAAGTCCCCGTCATTTTGATTTTTCTAGATTTGCGTCCAAGACCTTTTTAACGACATTTTTCTCGTCATTTTCATATAAAACATGCAATTCGACTTTCCGATTTTAGCCAGTATCCGAACAGATTATTAGTGCATTATTTACAGGATAGGTTTACGGCATTATTACAAGATAGGTTTGAAGGCTGCTGTTTCTGAAACGAGTTTAGCGCTGTTGCTGGAGAAAATGCGAAAGTACGTCTCGAAAATTGTTCTGACGTTTCAAGCTCGGAGACATAGACTAGAAGGACAAGTTTCGTTCCGGAAGGTCATCAATTCTTGATCAGGAAGCTCGAGCTCAAGAACGGCATTCAAGAATTTTCTGTGGAAAATCGTTATTATAATTTAAAAAAAAATGCATAGAACAAATGGCTGACCGATGGTTGAAAGTGATTGAAGCTGGTGGATTGCATTTTAAGGAATACAGTTTAAGGGTTATTTATGAAAGCATAAAATAATCACTACTTTCCGGACAAACTAGTATGCCGGAGCAAGGGAATGGTGGAAAAGAAAATCAGTAAAACAGCCTTGAAGTCAATATGCTGCATGATGGAGATCCAGTCCAGGTTGATCAGGAGTGGTGCAATATGGCAATCACTGTGTTAGAGACAGACAAGCTTAACTACAGAGTTTTTCACCAACTGTAAACGTGGCATTGCACAGGAAGGAAGACCTGCAGGTAGTGAGTTATGGTAGTTCATACGGGATTTCAGTGGTATCCCGGCCTAAATAGATTCGAATTGTTGCCACGGTGCATAGCTGAAATAGACAGACTTGGCTTTGGCCCTGGTTTGATCATCTAGAGTACTGCTAATTTGGAACAGGACATCCAGATTGCATAAAGAAACAGTAAAATCTGACCGATCATTTTAAGGGTTAGGCTTTAGGTCTCTTCATTCACTAGCACTGGCTTATCTATCTGAAATAAGTACTCATCCGGCCTCTCTGGCCTCACAGATTTGAGACCCCGGCTTCAGTTGCTATGCGCTCAAAGACCGGGGCTTGCTATCGGCTGACATTCCCTGACTTGGCATTTTGAAGCAATATTATAAACTGCCTGGTTCCTAACAGTATTCACTTTGCCCGTGTGAATGGTTCTTCATGTGCTTATGCATTGTGCACTTTTTATTTATGCCTGCATAGTTGATTAGCTTCATTTCCAGCCTTTAGGAAATGGATTTGGTATTCTTAGGTTACTATGCACGTATAATGACTTTATTATTATTATTATTATTAATGATAAACTGTGTGTTCTATCATCTTGATTTTCATACTGTGGGCCATGAGCATAAGAAAAATAATACGTTTGTATAATAGAACTAAGTCTGTTACTTTCTTAGGCACTTTACATAATAAAGAATGGAAGCAAGTAAACAGATTAGAGGTAATCACATGCACAAAATAAGCCACGTTTCCCTTGAATTTTTTCCTTTATAGAAGTCACAATGCCTGTTCACTTTGGTTTTGGTGTGAGAAATAGTTCTGCATTGCTAGTTACAAGGCCTAGGTACATCCAGTTTTGAAAAAGCAAACCGTTCTTACCTTTGTTCTAACTTCTGAGTGCTAGTGTACATACAGTTAGCATTCGAAGCTGATAAGAAGAAATATGAACCAAGTGCCTGTGATTTAATGTATTTTGTAAGTTTGTGGCAACATCGTTATATCCTAACTTGTGGATCCTTGTTTTCAGCTGTTGTATAATGCGATTTCCCAAAGACTCATAAGCTGTACACTAAGTTTTATTTAAAACTCGCACTTGTTAAATTCCTCTTATATATTTACCTTCTGCACACTCACATATATATGTTACTTATATTATGCATACTCAAGAGTCACAATGATAAGCTCAGTTCTGAACCACATGGTATTTTGTAGTGTTGTTGGTTTGAACTTCGACTTTCTGAGCCTAAATATCACTGGTTTTCTGGCATACACAGCCTTTAACGTCGGCTTATTTTGGGTGGATGAAGTTCAGGTGAGCAATAGTTTAGGCAACCTTTCTGCCGACTCTTAGCATGGCTTTATAAGTCACTCTAGTGTACTAATGCTTGAGAGTTCATACCATGGGGTGCTATTACTGGTGATTACTCTCCTCAAATCTTTGCACTGGCTAGTTACAGAAATGTGTATTGGTGTGTCTAAGCTGGTTTCGGTGAATATTCCATACATCCGTGCTTAACGGAAGCACTTGCGTAAAGCCGTATTACTAGCAATGTGTGCTTTCTATATTTTATGTTATATAATTATTGTCATATGCCGTCAGGGCTGCATACAACCACCAGATGTGAATTTTCTGTAGGAGGAATATAGGCAAGCCAATCCATTGATCAGCATTCCAGTGGAACTCAATGATGTCATATTTGCAATCCATGCTGTTGTTATAACTTCAGTGACAATCGGACAGTGCATTATGTATGAGGTAGTTTTTTTATATTCTTTTTACATGAAGCCATCTTTTGATTAAATGGGTAGCCGGAGCTCGGACGGTAAAGCATGATATTGTTTTCTAGAGGGATCAACAGCGGGTGTCAATGACCGGCCGAGTGCTTCTCGCTCTCGCATGGCTGACGGCACTTGTGACGGTGATACTTGCTGCTGCCAAGGTTATCTCGTGGCTGAAAATGCTCTACATCATATCCTATATCAAGCTTGGTATAACCCTTGTCAAGTACATTCCACAGGTAAACCAAGATTTTTGCTTTGCACTTGTTTAGAAGTGTGAGTTCTTGTGTAGTAAAAAAGCATACCTCTGCTTTTGGAATTTTTATATCGGCACTATTCGATGCTCATATCCTTCTGTAATGGGATTGGGCAGTTTATTGGGTGTGGTTCAGATGTATATCATGGCTTATGTGGTAATTTTTTCCACAGATAGCCCACAGACTTTTTCTGATGTCTAGGTTGAGCTGTTGATGCATTGAAGGTCTTGCTGTTAGTATTGGGCACAACATTCGTGGCAGCTGAAGATTGAATTTTTCTCATGGTTTATTTTTACCAATGTTTACTTGCCAGTTCAACACTAGTGGTCAAGGTGAATAGGTGAATGTATTTGATGACCGAGGTCGTGAGCTCGAGCCCTGTGGCATATGTGAAGCACTTGAATAAAGATTAGGTTCTCTTAAGGCACTATGCAAACAGTTATTACATTATATTATTATTATTTTTATTAGTATATTAGTATTACTGCTGTCCAATTGGCTGTTATCAGTCGAAAGGAAGAGATCGTGGATGAGCTCATGCTGTAATAATATTTCGACATCTGTTTAACTCTGGCTGAAAAACCCGGTTACCCTGTCAGGCGGTATTCAGAATTCTGAGAGTTATTCAATGTATCTAAATGGCCCTAGCAGCATCAGCACAATATTTCCCTGGTCTATAGAGACCGGCGAGTAGAAAGAGGCAGTTTTTAAGAGCCTCGCCTTCGAGAGGTCCGGTTTCAGATCTTAGGACCAACGAGATATAGCGTTCGTTCCTTTGTCGAAGGAACGTGTGATGGAAACTCCATTCATACTATCATTTGGCCTTTCTAGTATTTAGGCTATCGGCTCAGATTCATTTGCTTTTACCACCTTGTCTTAATAAAAAATGGCTGCTATGGACATATGCTTCTCACAATGCATCGGTCGGCTGACGACAACTGGCCAGACTGTGAGGCACCCTACCAAATCAATATTGTACCAACAGTACCTTTAGTACGTGCAACACTATTCTAAATATGTTGAAGTCTCTTTCTAGTTAAAGCAAAACAAATTGACTGTGTGTTTCATATATTTATCACTTTCAGTCGTGTTCAGTATAAAATGCACTCAGGCTCACACAAGTTTCTTTAATGATGGCAAATTCCTATTTTCTGAATATGTCAGAGTCCTCTGTACTGTAATGTAATGTACCTCCATCTTTACCTCTACAAAGCCACATGGCCTAGGAAGTCTTATGCTGGAGTTTTCTATAGTGCATGCTAACCTGAGCAACTTTCGGTACGCGTTCGATAGCCAACAGACTCCGCAAAAAAATGAGAAAATAAGAAGCATAGCTAAGTCTGGAGAGCTGTCGTGGTAGTGAGTAGCATGGAAGTAGTATCTCAGGACGGCCGGAAAGGATGTGCCACAGTCGGCAGAGGGGAGAAGATTCGGTTGTATTAGAATTGTGGATGAGTTCCGTGGTTTACGATCTGCAGAGCAAAAGCTTCAGTTGCCAAAAGTCTTTAAGCAATGGAACGGAGCTAATAAATTGCCCACAGAGAACCTGACATCACGATGAGGCTGAAACTAGTGCAGAAGTTCAGCTAGGTAAGAAGTAGCTAATGCACTTCGGGCATTGTGAGCCAGAGTAAGAATTTTATTCTGTATCCATTGATCAACCGGGAGCCAGTGTAGGTTCTTCAGAAAAGTAGACACGTGGCTGAAAACCTTTGATTATGTGACCAACACTGCAGCCATGTTTATCAGCAGATGCAGAGGCTTGAAAGCTTCATGAAAAAGACTGCACCTACAGATAGCTAAAGAAAATTCGATCTCTTTGAAAAGATTAGGGACTTCTTACATTTTGCAGTTATCAAAGAAGACACCTAAATCTGAGCACTTGATAACGGTAGCACTACAGCATGACCAATTAGACCCACGAATAGGCCCGTAACTGCTTGCAGCCGTCTTCTGTGTCTTCGTCGCATTAGGCCCCGTCATTTTTTTTCGAATACAGGTTTCCAGCCGATCTAGCACGATCGTGGATTCTTGCATTGAGCTGATTCTGGTAGTGGTACTGCATATCTAGCTCATGTCTCTGCCAGTTTTCGCGACCTTGACATCGTCTGTAGAATACACCGTGGTACAAGATGGGGCTGCCGGCACCAAACTAACATCTGTTCTACTGTTACTAAAGGCAATTCAAGTTTCTTTGCTAGAACCGCTGCTAATTATACTTACCACTTCCTTTGTTCTCCAACGACAAATGGTAGTAATTTCTCTAACATCGTGATACAGCCGATGCTAGCTTGAGAGCAGGACCTATTATAGCTAATGCCTCTGGAATGCCCTCTCTTAGTGCAATAAACAGTTGTTTGTAATTAGCAGCCTGACACTATGATGACGTTGACATTTTCGCTGTCACTGAGACCCAGCTGAAGTTGACGAACTGCTCGGCTATCATCGATGCTGCCCGTAAGGTTTCTCCTTTTTTCGTGCCCCGAGATTACTAAAAACTGATAGTAGAGAAGTCTTTGTCCAGCACACCTCTTTCAATTTCAAGCCTTTCTCGGTTCCGGCTTAACAATCTTTTAAATAACTGGTCTAGTAATTATTCGATGGTGGTAGTAATTGATCGTCTACCGGGCAGCATTCTCAGAGATTCTCCCATAAATATTGTTATGGGGTTAGAGCAGACGACTGGGTGGCCCATTGAATTGCATCAGCTCGGTCAAAGAAAGTACATACTCAAGTTGTTGTTGGTCAAGCGAGTTGGATTTCAAATCTCAGATACTGTGCTTATTGGGTTACATTACATTTGGCAGCAGATAACGATCATTAACACACTGCCATGACAGTAAAGTTCTTTTTTATACAATACGTGGTTGGTGCCGATGAAGTGGCCTAGCCAGTCACCTGATCTGAACCATATTGAACGACCATGGAGCAATATCGACTGGCGGCTTAGGTGGACCTACATCAGTAGCTGACCTCATAAGTAAAATTTAGGCTCTGTGGAATGTGCTATGGCTTAAGAAATAACCCATAAGCTTGTCGCTTCTATGCCTGGCCATGCAAGGAAGGTCATTAAGATTTGTTGTGGGATAAAGACACACTAAGCAAGTGCATACTAACAATGTAAGTGTTTTTGGGATGTCACTAAATATTTTCACATGCTTTGTGCAACTTTAGTGCCTGGCATTGCAGTAAGTCTTATTAGCCATACGGAGAAGCAGCCGAAGCAGCTTCGGCCATACTGTGAGGGTGTTATAGATTGTACCAATCCATTTGATCAAAACTAAGTCCAAACGTTTTTAGAGAAGTAGTAGAATCACAGATCGTTAACCCAAAAGTGTTTTATGTTGATTATCGACCATTTTCTTAACCGATTTATAGCTTGCATATTGCTCAGTGATCTCAATGACTACTCAATGACTACTTAGCACAACGTTTCTCCAAATGCTGTATAAGTAAGATAAAATGGTGTAAGTTTGAATGGCTTCAGCCCCTCGCAGCAATCTTTGCTGGACTGCAATCCCTCATTACCTTGTTTTTCTCTCTATTTCTCCTCTTTCAGGCCTATCTCTATTGAACTCTTTGCTAAATATGTCTCCCCCACACTAAAATTGCCATTGTCGTCTGGACCCAGTCCTAACAGTTCACAGAGTTGCATAGACTTATTGCTAGTCACCATTACATATTTTGTTTATATATCCCTGATCATTGGGAAAGTTCTTACCCTCTGAAAACAGTGGTTTTTGGCCCACTAATCAAAAGCCAACTTATGGATCATTAGAATTTGAGTTGCTTTAATGTAATGTATCTCCGTCTGTAACTTCATCTGGTCTCATTTTTACCAATCTCGTGCACTTGAACAAATGGTGACCCAGCAGTTAAACGACTATAACAGCTCATTATATCTTGCTAGCAGGTTCCAATCGGGTTTTAGAGCTAACCATTCTACAGAAAGGGCTCTGCTCCAAAGACCTCAACAATCCTGATGATCGGGTAGGGCTCTGCTCGTTCTCCTAGATCTGTTAGCAGCATTAAACACAATTGAACACCTGATCTATCAGGAGTGCCTATCAACATGCCTAGGTATCACTGGAACAGGGATTTGTTCTTCGGCTCTTCTTTTAGTTATCTAAATTCTCCAGCTGCTCGATGTCACCACCGAAAACGATATTGGCTTTCATTTCTATTCCGATGACACTCTGATTTACATATCACTAGACCAGTTTAAGGTTTGCTCAACATCGTACTAATTTAATTCCCTTGCACCATTTACCGACGGCATTCACACTTTGTTGGCCACTAACTTTCTGAAGCTTAACGATGATAAGACTAATCTAATGGTTATGGACAAGCATGGTCGTCCTAGCTGCAAGACCTCGTCATTCAGGTTGGTTCATCTAGCGTCACTCCAGTGACGTCTGCCCATAATCAGGGTATGCAATTCCAAAACGACTTGTCATTGGATGAACCCATTGCCCCCGACTGTCAAGTCGGCCTGATTTCAGCTAAGATAAATCGCCCAAATCAAGGCATGCTTAGACAAGAGTCTAGGGCACCCAAGCTAGTTCATTCGCTTGACATCATGTCTGGATTACTGCAATTCCTTTTATTCATGACTCGTGACATGTGCCTTAATAGGCTGGAGCTGGTGAAAAACTCGGCTGCTCTTCTGGTCTGCCTCAACGGTGTAGCTGCCACGTCATACCACCTCTGTCTGAACTTTTCTGACTTCCTATTAAGCATCGAATCGACTTGCAAGAGCCTTTGTCTAGCTTATGAGTCGTGTCACACTCCCTTGTACCAACCTACTTTCCAACCTCGTGGTGCTTCCAGTATGCAGTCCTGTGCTGTTCCTTGACTTCCAATCGTCTCTCCCGCCCGTCGCATTTTATTGAAATTATTTGGTGACCGAGCCTTCGTTCAGTTCGTATGCACCAACAATCTGGAACTTCCGCAAGCTTCGATCTTTATCTGCTATGATTTTGCATTATTCAAGTCTCAGCTAAGGCCACATTTGTTCTGCTCAGCTTTCTCTATGGCCAAGTGAGCTTGTCTTTTTGTTTCTACATGATTTTCGTTATTGCCTGTGAATGGTTCAGTACACATTTCAGGCTAGAGGTTGATTTACCACTGACCCTGAGTTTCTGCTGGTGTGTCCTAGTATGCAGGCCCTGAGCTTGATACTTCTGTGCTGCTGCATGCTTGTCTAACAATGCTACCGTGCTTGCCATTAACCTCTGGTAATTTATCCTCTTTCAGCAAGTAATATAGCTCCTGGGTAGCTCTCTTATGGCATAATAATAATAATAATTATTATTATTATTGGTAGTAAACTCCCCACGAATCAAATACACCATACAGAGCCTTCAGCTGTGCATTTACTGTTAATGTTTCCCGATGGATGCATGGTGGCTCAGGCTGACTGTAGGCTTGTGGATTTACTTCTCCTTTTTTTTATAAGCCAGTAGCTGGGTTTTCGCATTAATATTATTCATGTGCTTAGTCGTGCTGTTACTTGGTGTGTACTTTGCCGGTACGATGTACTGCCTTTCAGTGGCAGTTGCTTGCCCTCCCCTCTCATAACGTTTAGGCATGGATGAACTTTCGTCGAAAGAGCACTGAGGGTTGGAGCATTGGCAACGTGCTACTCGACTTCGTCGGTGGCTCGTGCAGTCTTTTGCAAATGTTCTTATTGGCATATAACTTCGGTATTGACGCAGCTGTAACACTTGCTGGCTTGTGCTGGAGGTTGATGATTTTTCATCATGTGTCGGTCGCCAGAGTTTCAATCCTGCAAACATATGAACGCCTGCCTTTGTAGATGACTGGCGATCGATCTTCATGAATCCAACCAAGTTTGGTTTAGGTGCTCTGTCCATCATGTACGATGTAATCCTCATGGTGCAGCACTATCTACTGTATCGTCAACCTGCCTTTGAGCGACTCTAGGATGAGCACCAACCAATGTGGTAGCTCATGGTACATGTGCACTGTAGCACTACAGGCTTTTCTGGATCCTTCATATTATTTATTTTTCTTTGGATTGTCACCTATTTAGACTCAGCAAAAGCACGATACTACAAAAAATTACTTGCTCGGGCTAACCATGTCAGAAACCACTGCTATATTTTACGTATCAATTCAAACTGCAAAACTTGAAATGTCAACGACATTGCTGCTGCTAGTGACGCGTGCCCACTAAGCATCAAAAGTGTGGCTGTGTCTGCAGCAGTTAAAAATATTTAGTATGCACCAGTGCCCAAACCCTATTCTCGATTTTAGTATTCTGATTTATTTGAAAATTAAAATATCTTGCAGGTTTCGGGACATACCGTTAATTGTGTACTGTTCTTTGTAGTAGCCTCTTGTGATTATTTACCTTCCTGCTTCTATTGTCAGTGAGTTTTGCTTGAAGCATGATGCACTTACTGACAATTTACATATTTTTATGCATGGCAATGTTTTATTGACTTTCTCTACGTGGTCCTAAGAAACTTTCATTGGATTGACTAGTTTACATGTTCATGTTCATTTAAATGAAACCACGAATCACCAGTTGATGCCCAGTTCTTGTGCCTCTCTCTTTTACTCCTTTGTCCAGAACGAGGCCATAGTTGGTTTCGGACAACGGAGAGTTCGATTCCAGGCGGGCTGAATTGGTGTTGTCATAAAAATGCTTCAGGGCTCTTGAACTACATCGATACATGGGTCTGGGTACCAGAGCACTTCGCCAGTTCGATAACTTTGCAGGCTGCCAGGCCATTGGTGCTTCGCCTCTACAAAGAGTCATTTGAATAGCGCCCTTAGAGAACTTAGTCTCTTAAGAACTAATGCGCACACCGAAACACTGGCAAAATGTACGTCTATCCACGGATGCGACGGAAGCACGACAATATATTTGTGCCCAGCTGCCCTAGCGGCCGGAGCAAGCAGGACCGATCTCGACGAAACAGCTATAGATAGTTCTTCCCACTGAACTCGCCTCAGCGGGTCGCGAAACAGAACTGGCCTCGGCGGCTGACGAAACAGAAGTGAACTCAAGAGCGCCTGCTGTCAAGTCGTTTGTTCTAAGTTGTGATTCGTTGCCTTGTAAAATCATGAGTCAGTTTCATTAAAGGCCATTCCATACCCAGACATAAAAGGCCACGATTCAGAGGCTCGGCCAGCAGCAGACATTAAAGGCAGTAGCCCACATCCAATGACACTAAACCGTCCTAAGCACGATTAGGGAAGTACGAACGACAAGGCCATAAATGTCAACATGCAGCCACAATCTCTTTCTAGGCAACATATGCTGTGCAAGAGGCATAACCGTATAGTTTGTGGCAAGGCTCTTCGAATATATTTATGGAATAATATATCAAATGGTATTGTTAGCAAAGGCATATTTATCTTGTTAGATATGCATAGCAGCAGCAGTTCTAAGCATCGTAGAAGTAGGACAGTGGGAATACGGTCTAAGAGACTGCTACTCTTCATTGACCGGGAGATAAATTTCAGGATGAGATCGCTCGTGGCCTCCTTGAATGTAGGCATTGAGGTACCCTACGGATTTGAGAAAGATGAGCAATGTGGGCAAGGTATTGAGGTACACGAGTACAGAAGGAATTCTGCTACCTTAGAGATGAACTCTGATATTATCTATCTAGCTGACAAGCTAGAGAAGCGATCAGTTACATCGCCTCAATGATCATTATGTAAGGAGCTAAACTGGGAGCAATAAATGAGATGGTTTATGGTAGAATCGGCATCTTTGGATTGTGTATCCATGTTTCAGCAATATTTTTTTTTACAGAAGCAAGACTTAATCTTTTCTATGACTGATTGGTATGATCTGCAGAAGTCCCGGTGTGCCTGTCGATGGAGTTAGTCCCGATCTTTCGTATGCTTTCTCAAGCCTGCGCTTAGTAGACCTAGGTAGTTTAATGTCTGAGGTAAACCATATAACGTCTGAACAGAGTTCGCTTAGTCGGAAGTTGTAATTACTGTTAATCTGTTGCCTGTGATAGCAGATGATAAGACGGCATACAAGCCTATCTCGCATGATAGTCAGTTGCAGCTTCGAGATTCGTGCCAGGTAGTTAAGTAGTGCTGTGGGTGACGAACGATAGCTGTACGCTAGGTATATACCACCGTAAAATACTCATTGCTTGTTGGTGTTAGCAAAAACTTGCCCTTCAAATCGATCTAGATGCACTCGTTACAGTTCGGTTGGTGCTGGAATTTTCTCTAACTGGGCCTTTGGCATGTTTGACGGTGGGCATTGCTCCTGAAACGTCAAGCATTACGAGATCCAGTACTCGACATACCACCACCTCTCTAGCCAGAAGAAACGTTCATGAAGATATGAAAGGGTCTTCTCTACTGCTTTGTGTCCTCGTACCGGGTTATCGTGCACATCATTAAGCGCCGTCCATTTTACCGTAGGAGGTAGCATTAACCTCGTGCGGTTTACAGTCACTGAGCCCGAACCATTGTCGCCAGTAATCCTCGGTAGTATTCTGTAAAGGTAACTGCCAACTGTTTTCGTTTGTTCAGGTCAGCGGGTAATTTCCTGAGGTCAGGATTCTTTCCCCAAGCTTTATTGATTTCGGTGAGAGAGAGAGAGAAAGAGAGAGAGAGAGAGAGAGAGAGAGAGAGAGAGAGGGAGGGAGAGAAAGAGAACGCACTGCCCAGGGTTACTGCCACCACTCGATGTGCCGATCGGCTCAGGACATCAGTCACCATTGGCCCTACCTGGTTTTCGACGTACCGTGAAACCGTAATCATCCAGCTTATGGGCCCAACGTTATAGACGGTTAGCGTTTCTCTCGGAATTCTTCTTAACCAGCATACATTTTACTGACTCGCGATCTGTTTAAAGAAAGAAGAATGTGCTAAGTTAAAATACGGTTGGCATGTTTTGACTTCCCTTACCACTGCCAGACACTCTAACTCTGTGGCTGAGTACTAGGCTTCCCTTTTGTTGAGCTTCCGTCCGCAAATAGCAGCAGGTTGCTTGCTTTCTACCATGGCTGTCTAACTGCTCAGGGAGTAACACTCTGCAGTACCAGATGCGTCGCAAGTCACGATAGATTGACAACTGGGGTCAGGAAAACGGAGTATCTCGTCGTTTATTAGCCACTGCTTCAGCGTTGTGAACGCTACTGTGAAGTCGTTTGACCAGTGAAACTCTTTCAGTTGATCGTATAGCACAGCCAAAATATCTGCATGGCTGTGAATTAACTACCTGTAAAAACCTATTAATCTCAGAAAAGGATCAGCTCTGTGGCACCTTTCGGAGTCTGCCAACCCTGTGTGATTGACAGTTTTCGTGGCATCTGCTGATGCTGCCTGCCGAGACAGCATACCCCAGGATTGCACTTCCTTCTTGGGGCATAGCAGCACTTTTTGTCTGATATTTTAAATACCGATACCATAAAAAGCAGCCGCAGGGCCCGATCTATGCCTGCAAGATGATCGACCAATTATCGTGAAAGCATGTAAAATCAAGGAATCCCAAGAAATTTTCAGTGGCCAGCACGTGAATCATATTATTGCCGACACGTTGAAAGGTTCGCCGGGCGTTATTTAACCCGTAGGGTATTCGATGAGGCTAATGCTGTTTAGCTCTGCCAGCTTTGGAATCCCGAATCTGACGGTAGCTGAAACTATGTCTGGGCTAGTAAAGTACTTGGCCTTGTGGCTTCGATCCAGGTTCTCGGTCAAGTTCGGAAGAGGGTAACTATCCAGCACGGTCGCTTTTTTAAGTCGTCTGTGGTCAATACAGATGCGCAAGTATCGATTGTAAGTATCAACCCCGGTATCTATGTCAAGATCCCACTTGATCTAGTCATAGATATCGAGATCTCTTGAAATTGTACAGAATACGTCGCTGGGCTGCGTTAACAGATCAGTTAGCTGCTACCTCTGTTTTATTCAAAAGTCTGGTTCCTTACATCAATCAGTCCCTTACACCAATCCCTAATTCATCTGGCTTTGGTAGGGGCAGATCACTATTTTCGTCCTCAGTGTATATGACCTCTGAGGCCGCTTCGGTGCCTCCAACCTCCTGGTTAGTATACAGCGTAACCGAATGGTCGTTCAGGTATATCACTCGCACCAAAAATTCGCCATTAAGTTCTGACAGCATGGGGTTTTGCTAAACAAAACGCCGTCAGAATAATTACGCCATTCGAAGACTCGCTCCTCGCCGCACTTCTGTTAGTGCACCGCAACGGTATAATCATCTCAAGTCTATTGCGCTGAAAGGTTGCGCATTTTTCCGGCTAGAAAGGTTGCGCATTTTTCCGGCTAGAGAAAGTCTTTACTTCTAATGGAGTTGTGCGAGTGAGTTGCCGAACGAATTCCTCGGTGTACTGCAAAGTAGGCGGCGTCCGCTTCCCATGCGTACGCCGCAAGAAGCCACATAAAATCCTCAACGTATTCCAGAATTGAAGCTGCTCCTTCATGTCCAGAGAATCTACTGGCAGGCATAACTTCACCAGAAGCCATCGATGCCACCAGTTGTAAACAAGACAAGAACACTAAAGGACATTTTATTGACAGCTCCTCAGGGGTGCGTCGAGCGGGAAAGTCAACTGTCCTTGACCTTAAAAGGGAGGTAATCCTAAAAAATACCAGTGTGCGGCCTCTTCAAATCGCTAGCCGTAATTCAGAGTACAGGGGTCACCAGTACTTTTCACGCGTCGGGAAGGAGTTGAATCTTTCAGCGATGTGCTTGCGGCCCGAAGGACTCAAGTGAGAAGCGAAAACAGCGCGCTTGCGAATCTACGCACGGCCGAAGCGGAAGTGTCTTGACCCCGGTTGAACGCGCACGCGCGTCCCTCCGGCTTAGCCGTGCTTCACCCTTCTCCTCGTGTACGCCTGCGACCTCCGGTTTGCTTTTTCGGCGTTCGGGACTGCCCGTGAGTAAGTGAGTCGCTGAGTCGTTGTACCCCGCTGCTAGAATAGACGGGCTCGCGCCGCGCACGCCTGAGCGTCCCCGTTCGGGGGCTGGCCGGTGCTGGGCTGGGCCGGCTTATTCAGCAGCATCGCACCCGTGCTGGGCGGTCCTTGCACAGCAGCAACCGCCACCCTCCTTTCACGCAAATGTTCACTGGCCACGCGCTTCGCGCGCCCTCGCAAGACCGTTGACTGTAGTTTGCCGCTTAGTACGTAGGGAAGCAGCCTCGTGCGGGTATGGCCTGCCTGGCCGCCTAGTAGCCAGCTCCGTCCGCCGCCGCTGCTAGCGAAGTCTCATTGTTGCCTGTAGGCGCTGCGGTCTTTTCGGAAGGCCGGCAGTCTTGCGACAAAAGAGGCTGCCCAACGAGGACCTGGGTGATCATGGAGGTCGAATGTCGTCTGGCCGTCCACCAATTCAGCTCTTCCGTTCAGGACAAGCTGGTGCACTTTCAGGTCATCAAATTCGGCGGCGGCAGCTTGCTGCTGTGGATCGGCAGTGATCCAATCGAGCTTAGAACGCTGGCCGTGGCCATGGCAGGTGCTCCGTCGCAAGCTGGCTGGGCGGCAGGGCATGCAGCCGCGTCCACCGTACTGGGACGCTCCGACGATGCTGCCCAGTGCAACTTCGCGCTGAGACTAGCTAAGAGGACCCAGCGGCAGATCTTGCTTAGCTGCAACCTGTCACTCGACGACCACCAGCTGCTGGCAGCCGTAGAGAGGCGCGTGCTTCAAGAGATCGGAGAGACGCCATCTGCTTTCGTGTGATGTTTCACGTTTGACACGCTGCTTGTTTTCATACACGAGTATATTCAGATATGCGTTCATTTGCGTGTACTCTAAATGCTGAGATGCTGTACTCTCTCGTTGCATCGCTTGTGCCCTGCACACTGCCGATGCTCTCTGATTCGATTGCTCGCAGTGGTGCCAGGTATTTACTGAAAGGGCCCCACTGGCCAGCACGGTCAGCGTATGCCAACATTTAATGTGCTCAATTTTTTTATTGTGCTCAAAATGGGCTCAATAAGCCTATTTCCCGTTGCCTTTGCACGGAACCTGGGTACCTAGTTTCAAAATGACCTTGAGCTAATTAATGGAATGTATCTCCATCTGTATCCACAAAGCCACTGTGTGTTGAAAAATTATCAAAAAGTTCTTCTAGGGCGCCTCTAATCTCGCCCGGGCATCACTGGCACTACTCTGCAATGGTTCAGGCCCTATCTCAGTGGGAGACTCCAAAGTATTGACGTGAATGGACACAGATCATCCGAGGTACCTCTGAAATATGGGGTACCTCAGGGCTCCGTGCTAGGTCCGGTTCTTTTCACGGTTTATATTCTCCCTCTTGCTAATGTGATTGCCAAGCACAATCTAGGCTTTCACTTCTAAGCGGATGACACTCAGTTGTACCTTTGCTTTGATCCCTCCCAGCCTTCGAGCACCTCAAATTCTCTCAACTTACTTGCTGCATGTATTGATGACATCCACACATGGATTGCAGCAAATTTTCTAAAACAAGACGATAAAACTAACTTACTAGTTATGGGCAAACCCAGTCTGATTACAAAATTGGAAAGGCTGACGCTCAAAATTGGCTCTGCCAGCATATCTCCTGTTGAATCAGCTCGAAATCTAGGTGTCATGTTCCAGAGCGACCTCTCGTGAGACGACCACATCAGCTCCAGTCAAATCTGCCTACTTTCAGCTACATAGCATTGCTAAAATTTGGGTTTGTTTAGATAAGGATACCACATCTAAGTTGGTTCATGCATTCGTGACATCCCGTCTCGACTTCTGCAACTCACTGCTCACTGGCCTACCAGCATGTGCGATCAGGCGATTGCAGCTGGTGCAAAACTCCGCAGCTAGGCATGTCTGTCGTGAGCGTCGCAGTTGCCATGTCACACCACTTCTCGCCGACCTGCACTGGCTACCAGTCAAGCAACGGATTGACTTCAAGGTTTTGTCGCTCACTTTTAGGTCCCTTCATTCTATGGCTCCAGCTTATCTCTCCGATGTACTCCCCCATCAGGCCAAGCATCGTACCACCCGCTTTTCGGAATCCAACAGTCTAGAAATACCTCGTACAAACCTCAAATCCCTTGGAGACCGTGCATTTAGTTCGTATGCTCCCAAAGCCTGGAACTTCCTCTCGACTTGCGTCAGAATATCCCCTGACTAGACAACATTTAAAGAAGATTTTTAATGCTTCTTTGGGAAAAGGGGTCGTCCCCAAGTCCTTCAAATCGGCAATCGTTAGACCTATTCTTAAAAAGCCTGGGTTAGACACAGAGGTCCTAGCAAACTATCGTCCAGTTTCCCTTCTCCCGTTCTTATCAAAGATTCTTGAAAAAATTGTTGCTAAGCAGCTGGTTTGAACATATTGAAAATAATGGAATGTCAGAAACATTTCAATCAGGTTTCAAATGGCAGCACTCTACTGAAACTGCTCTCCTCCGTGTTAACAATGACATTCTACGTGGCAACGACGACGGGAATGTCACTGCCTTAGCTCTGCTAGATCTGTCTGCTGCCTTCGACACCATTGATCACGAAGTTCTGCTTGAACGATTGAGAACAGCGATCGGTCTGGCAGACGAAGCACTGGCGTGGTTTAAATCCTACTTGTCTGATCGTGTTCAATCCGTGTCGTGTGGGGGTCAGGTCTCAGACATGAGAAGGGTCACCTGTGGAGTCCCTCAAGGGTCTGTACTTGGTCCCTTGCTGTTCTCCGTTTATACACTACCTCTGGGAAAAGTGATTAAGGCCAATGGAATAGGATATCACTTCTATGCTGACGATACTCAGTTGTATTTGTCATTTAAACCGTCGGAATCTGCTGCGGCAACTGAGAAACTGAATGCTTGCCTTGCCGATATTCGATCCTGGATGTCGGAAAACTTCTTGAAATTAAATGACGATAAAACCGAACTGCTTCTCATAGGACACCCTAAGCGTGTGGCTGGATTAAAAGGCTTTGCTGTTCTAATAGGTGATGCTATTGTGCGATCTTCACCACGTGCTCGTAATCTAGGTGTCGTGTT
Source organism: Cristatella mucedo (assembly GCA_009760855.2). Lineage (NCBI taxonomy): Eukaryota > Metazoa > Bryozoa > Phylactolaemata > Cristatellidae > Cristatella > Cristatella mucedo. The sequence continues at coordinate 4,615,584 of WPIO01000019.1, read as the reverse complement.
CGACAGCTGCCTCAATTTCAAAAGCTTCATTCAGAAGACTGCCTCTACAGCTAGCCATCACATCCGATCCCTATCCAAGATTAGAAGCTGTCTCCCACGGTGGCTTGTAAAAAATTTAACTAGCTCTTTTGTTCTGTCTCGGCTTGATTATTGTAATTCCCTTTTGGCTGGGCTACCAAAGAAAGCTATTATGCTACTACAGCGGACTATGAATATGGCTGCAAGGCTGGTCTTCAAGTCCCAGCGGTTTGAGCACGTGTCTCCTTTGCTGAAAGAGCTAGAATGGTTGCCGGTTGAGCAAAGGATACAGAGCAAAGTTCTTACGCTGACCCACATGGCCCGCCACGGCTTGGCTCCTTCATACCTAGCTGAACTGCTGCATCAGTTTCAGCCTGTTCGCACCCTCAGGTCCTGTGTGGACAATAAATTAGCTGTTCCATTCCTCCGCTTAAAGACAGTTGGCGACAGAAGCTTTAGCTCTGCAGGTCCTAGACTGTGGAACTCGCTTCCACAATTCTTACGCAACGGCATCTACTCTCCAACTGCCGACTATGGCACATCTTTTTCAGCGGTCCTGAACTGCTACTTCTATGCTACTCACTACCTCAACTGCTCTCCTAACTCTGCTATGCTTCCCACTTTCTCTTTGTTGCGTGAGACGAAGTCTGTTGGCTACCGAATGCGTACCGAAAGCCGCTTAGGCTGTGAGTGCGCTATACAAAACTCTCCTGCGTAACACCCACATGGTCTTAATGACTTTGTGGAGTTACTGACGGAGATACATTACATTACATTAGCTTAAAAACACCTATTTAGGACAGCATTTAGTGGATCACTGTGATTCACCCTTCATGTGCCTATGCGTGCTGACACTATGCATGCTGCCATTAACCACATTTGCATGCTGACCCTGTGCATGCCACCCCTAACCATGTTATTTGTTTATCAAGCATGATATTACTCACCATTCAATTGCATTTCCCTTTCAGCAAATGTAAAGCGCCTAGAAAGAGATTAAGTTCTCTGATGGCGCTTTATCAAGTGCATTATTAATAAGCCTTAGCTTTCGATGGGCATACGGCAGCCAACAGACTTGATCTTGGGCGACAAAGAGACAGCTAGAAGCATCGCTGAGTGGGGAGGGCAGCCGAGGAAGTGGGTTTTGCAGCTCTGGGCAGGTGGAAAGGTACCGTCGAAAGCAGGATAAAAGATCTTGTTGTGTTAGATTTATGGGAGAGCCCCGCAGTCTAAGACCTGCAGAGCAAATGCTTCTGTCGCCTATAGTCTTAAACTGAAGGAATGGAACAGCTAATTTACTGTCTACCAAGGAGGCTGAAACTGGTGCAGCAGTTCACCTAGGTACAAAGTAGCTTAGCCTTAGCAGGCCTTTTGGGCTATAGTAAAATTGTTGTTCTATTTCCTCGATTGATCGATAGCCTCAATAGCTATCGCAGCTCCTTCAGCAAAAGTGAGACACGTGGGTAAAAATCTTGAATTTGTTGACCGACATTGCAGTCAATATCATCATTTGCACAAGCCTACTGGCTTTTTCGGTTGCCCAGCCAAACCTGAGATCCACTAGTCCGGCCTAGGCCGAGCCAGGAATATAAGATTTTTATCCTGCCGCCGCTGTAGACAGTCTCTGGTGTTAGACAGGCATCGACCGTGATGGCTACCTTTGGAAGTGGCTTTTTGGTGACGCTTTTAAGCGTCGGATCGCATCAGCCTCATGGCCAACTTAGCTTATTTCCAGCTACGTAGTCTCACGAACATACTGGCCTACTTAGATAAGGATACCATAGCCAGCTGGTCCATGCATTTGTGACCTCCGGCTATACTTCTGTAGCTCACTACTCGAAGACCTCTCACCTGTGCAATAGGGCGCTTACAGCTGATGAAAAAACTCAGCAGCTAGGCTTGTCTGTCATGAGCATCTCAGTCCCCACATTACACTTCTTATCGACCTGCGCCGCATCTACTTCTAGGTTTTATCACAAACTTTTAAAGTCTTAGAATTTACTTGCTCCAGCCTACCTATCCAACCTACTTCCCAATCAGGCTAAGCATCTTGCCATCCGATCCTCTGACTCAGAAGACTTCTTTTGGAAGTCGTTCTGCTGTGCCTCGAACCAAACACAAATACTTTGGAGGCCGTGCCTTAATTAGTGTGTTCTCAAAGCCAAGAACTCACTCGCGACTGACGGGACGACATCCCTTAAGTTAATGACTTTTAAAAGAAGCTAAAAATGGACATGTTCTTAACCAAATTTGCCGTACGAATTGCCCTTTGTGAACTTATGCGTGCTGACACTGCATCATATCATTAACCGTAGTGGCATGATTCCTTCAGCATATGCAAAGTGCCCAGAAAGAGATTTAGTTTTCTGATTGCACTATTTACGGTTTCATTATTATAATTTTTGTTTTTACCATCTAAGACGACAGTGCCCTTTTGTGCAGTTTGCCGTTTTCCCAGCAGTCACTGTTTAATGTAAAAACATAATCTGAGCGTCGCAGGCGCCGTGTTGTATACAGCTAGACGACCCGGTAAGCAGGCAGCGGTTTCTGCTTGCGAACCTTAGGTGTCCTCAGCTGGCTTTGCTTCCGACAGAGAGTGCCTTGCGTCATAGGCTGCTTTTTGGGCACGTAGTCCACTTTGGTGATAAAAGGAGTAAGCTGCTCGCTCCAGCCTCTCTTCCGTGGCTCCGATCTCCTTCGCCGGCTCCGATTCGTCATACTGACTCGCCGCTCAAACGCCTTTTGCACCTCCACGGTCGGATCCACTTGCAGGCTGTGCTCGCTCGCGAACGTGACGTGAATGACGGTGGGTAACCAGCTGTAGTCTTTCAGCCTTTGCCGCGGCAGGGCCACGCTGGTATCTGGAAACCGAGGCATGCATTACATAAACGAGCCACTAGCAGGCTCCCGTCCTTGAGTGCGACGTGTGCTGGCTGATTTCTTATTATCTTTTCGTGAAAGTTGAGAGAAACAGGGAGCTTCTAGTCACGTCTTAGTAGCGGGCTCCTGATCACCGGAGCTAACTTTCGATCGCTCACTCTGGACATAACACGCCTTCTAGCGTAAATTCAAAGGTGCATAATATTCGCGTCGAGAGTCTAATTATAAACCAAAGTAAGAGCTGGCCGACTGAGTTCCTTTGCAGCAAATGTAAAGTGCCCAGAAAGAGAGTGAGTTCTCTGAGGGCGCTATTTCATATGTATTATTATTACTACAGTGGCCTAGATGCCATTTGGATTTGGTTGGGCGTCGTCGGCTTCGCTGGCAGACAGTTGATACCGCGGTGTTGTCCACTTGCATACAGACTACTGCGAGCAGTTAGGTGGCAGTCTTCGGCTTCTGCCCCCCAGGCCGAGCGACGGGGAAGTTAGCTCCTAGACTGCTGCAAGACTAAATCCACCCAATGCTATTCAAGCTACAATAAAAGCAAGCAGATTGGGACGATTCAATTGCTGGCAGCATGAGCTGCTGAGTGAGATCTGGCTGCAATCGCTCGTACTCGAAGTATAAATCAACCTGGATCTCCGTCGGCTTTTTTGGCAAACGGGCCGTGAGAACCCTTTTCATATTGTGTAGCTAGCCTCGAGAAAGACAGTTAAGTGTAAAGACTCTGGTTCAAATTCCGCTGGCTGTAAAGCTAAAAGCGAGCTTCGAAGCCGTGCTGTTTAAGCAGTAATAACAGTGAGCTACGAGCACGGAATGTATGGCGCGGTGTAGTACTAGTATTGGGAGCTAACGGGAGAAAGCAGCTACTATGCCACATTTTTACATTCCCTCAAGCAGCAAGCACTTGGGATTAGCTGATTGTCTCCATTGGCAGAGCTTTGGTGCAGCGTTCACAGCGTACGGGTCACCCGGGGTTTTTTGTCGCTTTTCTAAGTACGACCAGTGCTGGCTGCTTAAAAATTCACCAGAAGAAACTGCCTACGGTACTTTAGACTAATCGAATTTAATGACTAAAGCCCCCATATTTTGAGCTAGTTAGTGGCATTTGACAATGCCTGTCACTATTCGCTCTGACTGCTATAGTTTTCTGCTCTTTCTGATAGTGAAATTAATAGTGAAGTGTGTGCACACTTAATCAGCTAGATTGTGACTGTGCTTGAGATTATTAGCTGTACCTGAATCAAGATAGGAATGAAGAATCTGATATGTCATGGTATATGGTTTAGATGGTAAGAACTAGTCATCTGTAGCGATGGTCAGACGAGTTGCCATTTGAGCTTCCAAGACGTGAGTTGCACGCGATGGCTTGTGCCACAGAAGCGGCTCGTTGTGGCTGTCGAATAGAAGGCTTTGCATTAAAGATGCGGACTTGCTACAGTAAGATGTCGGCTCTTCTGATCGCTACTATGCTCTGTTACCGTCTGCATACGCACTTGTAATGTTGCTGCACCTACGACTCATTAGCTGTACGTCGAGGTACAAGCTCCACCGGCATCAGAGACAGACGCGTCTGGAAAGACTAGCACCCTTTTACACTGCATTTGCAGCAAAAGAATTTCTCTCAGAAGCCACAATAGTGTGCGAGTAAAAACCGCGCTTTAGAAAAAATTAATAGGTTTACCATTTACTGGCTCAGCCGGTAGTGGCTAGTAGTAAAAATATATCCTTATAGCCTTATGCTAAGCTTCGCTCAAGAGTCAGGCCAAACCCTAATGATTAGTTGTTTCTTGTACGATTTCGTAAACTCTGGGATCCTGGTCTACTGCTTGGGCACCAACAAAAATGCCACCAGGCTATCGGAAGTATCTGTCAAAGCCGCGAGTCGGAGGAATCAACTCTTTTCAGGGCTAACGAGTGCTTATAATTCTGCCAGCCTGCAAAACTCGCGTAGAGATAAACGCTCAGGTTTTAATCTAAGCTGTTGAAACCCTTTAATTTCCTGTGAAGCTAAGTAACTTGTCAATGAAGTCATTGGGATCAGTATCACCCGACGATATTCGAAGACAACGTTTTGTCTTGAAAAGTTCATTAAAAATTAAAAATCATCAGAGCTTCGCTGATCAAAGAGCCGCCATTTACCACAATTTGACTGTTGCCCGCCAAGGTATAATTAGCAGACCACAGTCAGATGAAGCAGCAGGGAGAGCTTTGGCCATTTGCTCATCTCGCTTGTTTTTGTCCAAAATTGGGTCTAAGGTTTCCCTTTAGCGCTAAAGTAGATGAACTCATGAGCAAAGTCATAATGGTGGCTAAACAGACTTTTCCGAACAAAAAATTTCAAAAATTCCATCGGACAACAGGAAATTAAAAAATGTCCACAATATGCTTTGCAAAAAGTACTGTTCATTAGGCATAAGAGAGCTTATTAGGTCGTGCTTAGGTAGACATACACGTGATCTTTTATATCTCTTGGTATTATTGTCCCAAAAAACGGGTTTTATGAGTGATAATTGAGTTAAGAATTATTTAACAATATAAATAATACTATAAATAATACTGAATAATATATATGCCGCTAAAATTCAAATGCACTTGTCTCTTTCCCACGTTTCTATAACTTAATGTCATCGATTAACTTGACTATCTCGATTGCTGATAAAAAAAGCCTCTTTAGAAACTAAACCAAACATATTTATGAAAATTTGGCAGAAGCTGACGAAAATAAGCGATCACAATTATTACAGCATTCAGTGTTCATTGCTAATTCGCATATCTTCACAGTAAAATTGAGTTGTGGTGTATGGTTATTTTTCAATCGCTGTACCGGGACGCAACCACTTATAATGATCATAATCATAATAATAAATTTGTAAATCCCCCTCAGAGAATTTAATTTCTTTCTAACATCCTAGCTGATTAAACAGCCTCTTTTTGTATAGCGACAGAAGAGCCTTTACGGCCATCACCACCGCTTGCAGTGGCGATAAAGGATCGCCCACCGCAGGAATCGATGCTGTAAAAAAAGTCTGTCATTTACCGAATGCGTACCGAAAGCCGCTTACGCTGTGAGTGCGCTACGCAAAACTCTCCAGTGTAACACCCAAATTGTCTTTATGGCTTTGTGGCGTTACAGACGGAGATACGTTACATAGATTACATGCCCATATGGCCCATTGGTTACATACGCGGTATCAACATGCATGCTATGATTAGTGGTAAAATGCACAGTGTCAACACGCATAGGCACACAATTTGCAAGTTAGAAAGAACCACCAAATGCTGCGAGAAATAGGTGCGTTTTTAGCATCTTTTTTAAATGTCAAGTCAGGGGATGTTGTGACGTCTGGCGGGTGTGAGATTCAGGCCCTGGGAGCAACCGAACTTAATGCACGGTCTTGAAAGGATTTGAGGTTCGTTCGAGGCATCTCTACACGATTTGAGTCAGAAGAGCGCGGTACGATGCCTAGTCTGGTGTGAGGCTAGCTCTGATAGGTAGGCAGGAGCCCGAGAATGAAGGGACCTAAACGTGAGTGACAGAACCCTGAAGTTCGTAGGCTGCTTGATTGAAACTTGGTGCAGGTCGGCGAGAAGTGGTCAACTATGGGCGCTGCGAAACTCACGACGGACTGCACGCCTGAAGCTGCAGAATTTGGTGCTAAATGGCACTAAATTTAAGCACCCAATTGCACGGACCGGAAAACCTGCAAGCAGTGAGTTACCAAAGTCGGAACAGGATGTCGCAAATGCATGGCCTAATTTGGATGCAGTACCCTACCTAAAGCGGTTCGACTTATTGTAGCGTTACGTATTTGCCTGCCGACAGATAATGATGGTAGCTTTAGCGGGGATTGGCCTGAAGAACGGCATTGAATTAACTAGAACAAGATCGAACATAAAGGTGCTTCGATAAAACAAATTTCTGTGCAAGGATGGGTTCAAGTTTCGCAGGTCGGGAGGGGGCATCGCAGGCTAAGGGAAGGCATAGGGAAGGCGGGACCTTGCTAGGCGGCGCGCCCCCTAATGAACGCGCCTCCCACAATGGTTTGCTCGCTCGCGAACGGTTCCGGGTTTATCACTTCCCTTAACGAGTCGAGCCCATCTTGACAAGAATATGGTAAAAGGCAAGCTGATTAAAAAGCTCCATTTTATATAGCGGCAAAAGAGCCTTAACGGCTGCAACCGCAAAGGCAGTGGGCAACGCGGAATGGCCAGAGCTGTAGGACGCCAGCCCACGACCTGGGTCGCTCGAAGCGCCAGCACGTGACTAATCGCCCGCCGCCGCCCGGCAGGGATACCGCCCGTCCGCGCTTATTTGAACAGATGACTCGCTCTGGGCGCCGCCACAAGTCATTCCACTGGACGCCGCGTGCGCGTATTCCAAATCAGCACGAGCTCAGCTTCACGTACAGATTCGCGAGATTCGCAGAATGCGAGGCTTCGACGTGAACTGAACGAAGGAGCAACGAGTTTCGCTGGAGATTTCTGGCCTGTTAATTTATCTCCGTCTGTAACTCCACAATGACCATAAAGACTACTTGGTGTTACGCAGGAGAATTTTGCATAGCGCACTCACAGCCTAAGCGGCTTTCGGTACGCATTCGGTAGTCAACAGGCTTCATCTCATGCAATAAGAGAAGGTGGGAAGCATAGCAGAGTAAGGAGAGCAGTTGCAGTAGTGAGTGGCATGGAAGTAGCAGCTCGGGACCGCTGAAAAGAATGAGCCATAGTCGGCAGCAGGAGAGTAGTTGTCATTGTGTAAGAATCGTGGAAGCGAGTTCCACAGTCTAGGACCTGCAGAGCTAAAGCTTCTTTCGCCAATGGTGTTTATTCGCAGATACGAAACAGCTAATCTATTGTCCATACAGGACCTGAGGGCACGGAGAAGGCTGAAACTGGTGCAGCAACTCAGCTAGGTATGGAGGAGCCAAGCCGTGGCGGTCCTTGTGGGTCGGCGTAAGAGCTTTGCTGTGTATCCTTTGATCAACCGGCAGCCAGCATAGCCCTTTTAGCAAAGGAGACACGCAGTCAAACCTCTGGGACTTGAAAGCTAGCCTTGCAGCTATATTCATAGCCAGCTGCAGTGGCCTAGTCGCTTTTTTGGTAGTCCAGCCAAAAGGGAATTACAATAATCACGCTGAGACAAAACTAAGGAGCTAGTTACATTTTTTGCAAGCCACTGTGGAAGACAGCTCCTAATCTTAGATAGTGATCGGACGTGGTGGCTAGCTGTAGGAGCAGTCTTCTGAATGAAGCTTTTAAAATGTAGGCAGCTGTCAAAAATTACACCTAGATTTCGAGCACGTGGTGATGGTCACACAACAGCATCACCTATTAGAAGAGCAGAGCCTTTTTAATCCAGCGACACGCTTAAGGTGTCCGATGAGCAGCATTTCGGTTTTATCGTCATTTAGTTTACAAAGTTTTCCGACATCCAGGATCGAATGTCGGCAAGGCAAGCATTCAGTTTATCAGTTGCTGCAGCTGATTCCGACGGTTCGAATGACAAATATTGCTGAGTATCGTCAGCATAAAAGTGATATTCTATTCCATGGGCCTGAATCCCTTTCCCAGAGGTTGCGTATATATGGAGAACAGCAAGGCACCGAGGACCGAGTCTTGAGGGACTCCACATGTGACCCGTCTTGTGTTTGAAACCTGACCCCCACAAGACACGGATTGAACACGATCAGACAAGTACGATTCAAACCACGCTAGCGCCTCGTCTGCCAGACCGATCGTTGTTCTCAATCGTTCAAGTAGGACATCGTGATAAACGGTGTCGAAAGCAGCTGATGGACCTCGCAGAGCTAGGGCACTGAAATTACCGTCATCGCTGCCACAGAGAATATCATTGTTAACACGGAGGAGAGCAGTTTCAGTGGAGTGCTGCCTCTTGAACCCGGTTTGAAATGTTTCTGATATTTTTATTCTTTTAAATATGTACAACCAGCTGGTTAGCGACTATTTTTTCAAGAATCTTTGACAAGAAAAGAAGAAGGGCAACTGAGCGCTAGTTTGCAAAAACCTTTGTATCTAATCCAGGCTTTTTAAGTATGGGTCTAACGGTCTGATTTGAAGGACTTGGGTACGATCTCTTTTTCTAAAGAAGCATTACAAAATCTCGGTTATGGCAGGGCTAAGTTGGTCTGCCAGTGAAAACCACAGAGATGATGGTATAAGGTCCTCAGGTGATGAGCTCTTTTTATTACACCTTATTGAGGTAGCCACGTCGCATACAAAAACCTCGCAACACCTTTTAAGGATGGTCACAGGTTGTGAATCCACAGTTGCTTTAGTCGGAGGGGGCTTTATGGGGGAACGAATGTGCACAATTTTTCAGTAAAGAATGCTGAAAACCATTCGGCTGAGCCGTTAACGAAATAGAGTGAATCAAACCAATCGATCGCCGCCTGCATTTGAACGAAAGTCTGGAGACAGCAGGTCGCCGGCAGCCGACGTCGACTCAAAGCGCAGCTGAGCTAGCGGCTGATCGAGCGGCCCTAAGTAGCCAGCATGTGCAGAGATTTTGCAGCGCCGGAGAATTTAGCCTTCGACGATGGGCTGCCACGCACGCCATCAGGCATCACGTTCAGCCCACCGTCCTACTCCGAATAAAATGAAAAAGCGACCGCGCCCGCGCAAGGCCTGCGACAAGCCAAACACGCGACGGCACCGCTAGTGGGTGACGGCGATGACCTACCCGTCTCCTTGACCACGACGTGCAGCTCAGTGCCTTTTAGCCACAGCGCCTCCGAGTGTAGCGGTATCGGCACGGCCGGCCCGCAGCGAGCGGTCGTCGGCAGGCGCACCGTGGCCTTGACCATTTCCTGGTGCGTGGCCGCGCCCGTTTTTGAGCTTACGTCGTACTCGATCACCGTCGGAAGGCGGACTGTCTCGCCATTTCCGCGTCGGCCGCTGTGAGAGGGATGGCCGGCACCACGCATGGCCTGGGCGTCCATTTCCTCGGGCAGCTCGAGCACCGTGTAGTACTTGGTGTGCTGAAGCTCGTTCAGGCTGCATTCGGAGGCGGCCTGCGGCGCCACCGCCTCGACCTTGCGCTGCGCCGCCGCCGCACCACGCTGCTTCGCGGGCACGGCGGGCGCGCGCCGATGGCGTTCGGTCGCCCTCGGTGCGACGGCGACCCGAGCGTCGGCCGCTCGTCCGGTGCCGACCTTCGGCTGCGCGTGCGACGCGGCTGGCGGATGCGCCGGGTCAGAGTGAGCGTTCCGTCGCTCCGCCGTTTCGGCCGGCCGTCCGCCTGCTGACGCCGTCTCTGCGGCACGGCCAGTCGTGCCACCAAGCGGCGCGCGGCCGCCGACGCTGCTTCGCCGTTCAGCTCCGCTCTGGAAAGACTCGGCCAAAAGCGCGATCTCGCAGTGCGAAGCCTCGCACCAGCTGCACGCCTCGACGGACTCGCCGTCGCGCAGCACTGAGCTTCCTCGCTCGGAGCCCTCGCTCGGCGTCGCCGCCGGCGTGCCGCCGCAGGAAGCGCGGCGGTCGCTCTGCAGAGGACGCGGCAGTTCCGGCAGGTCGGCGCCACCGACTCGAGCGACGGCCTCGTCGCCGCCCAGCGATCTTCCCGCCGCCGCCGGCGCTTTTTCGTCGGTCGAGCCGACTCCGCGAGTCCGCAATGCGGCCTCGTCGCCGCTCGCCTCGTTCGCCGCCGCCGCCATCAAAGCGGGCGGCGAGTCCGGCGCTGCGTCGCCGCCTCGCGGGCGAGCCCGGGCGCGCTCCTGCTCGTCGCTGTCGTCGCCGAGCAGCACGCGGATTTGCGCCAGCAGGTCGCCGATCGGGTCGCTGGTCTCCGTGCCAGATTCCGTCAGACGTGACGACGACTCGTCCTCCCGAGAGGCTCCGCACCGGCTGTGGCCGCGCGTTGGCCGCTCGTCGCCGCGTTCGGCAGACGGTGCGGCGGCCGCGACGGCGGCGGCTCTCTTCCGGCGGTGGCCGCGCGATTCAGTCAGAGAGACCGGGCGCGGGAGTGCGAGCGCTCCGATCCATTGACAGTCGTCGCTCGGGCTCCAGTCCGCGGCGCTCAGCGCAGCAGAGCCTCGGGCGGCGCCGAGAGCGGACGCGCAGTCCTCGTCCTCGTCTGCGACCAGGACGCTCACGGCGACCTGCAGCGCGCAGCTCTGCGCCCCGCGGTGGGGCGATTCGCTTCGGCCGCATCGGTGGCGCCGCCCTATTTCGGATCGAATGCGTCGCAAGACGTCTGTGGATTCGTCGTAGTAGACGATGTCTCGGCACTGTTGTTCCGCGAACGACGAGCGATCGGCGCCGCTCGTGTCGAGCTGCTGCTGCTGCTGCGGCGGCGGCGGAGAGCCGTCTCGGAGCCGGAGCTCGCCGGGCGCAGCCTGCCTGCTGACGGCCAGCTCTTCGACGCCGGTGCTTGTGAGATCGGGAATGGAGTTGTCCGTCGGATCCGGAGACCGTGCGAGCGGCGGCGGTGACTTGGAGCGGCGCCCGTCTCTGGCGATGCTGGCGACATTCGGGCAGATCGCGCCAGCGACCGTGTCCAGACGGCTTCGTTCAACAACGGCGATGCTGTCCGACGAGGCTGAAAGAAACTCGGCGGCGGTGTCGTCGTCGTCGTCGGAATCGCAGTCGCCGTTCTTTGCGCCGGGCGCGTCGCCCGAACGCGGTCCATGCTGCTGCTGCTGCTGCTGCACCGAACTCTTGCCCGCCTTCGATCTGCTGCTGCCAGCGCAGAAGTCGTCATTGACTGACAAAGAGTCGGGGTCCGCCATGTCGCTTCCGCTGTCTAGCAGCGATACGCTGGACGACGAAGCCGGGCCGGCCGCCGGCGAGGTTCTGCAGGTTTGCAGGACGCTTCCCGCCGACGATGCGTTGCAGCGCAAAGACTGTCGCGACGCCGGCCGCGATGCGCCGCTGTCGCCGCCCGGATGACTGGCGACGGGGCTCTTGAACGCTGCGCCATTGGTTGGCTTGCTGCTGCTTCTTAGCTTCCTCTCGCGAATGCCGCCCTTGGCTTGCCTACGTTCGCTTTTACCGACGTCGTCCGTTAACGTCCAGGAGGATACGGTGGCGGTGTCGCTGGTTGAGAGCATTGCGTTGGTGTTACCATAGTAGTACCCTAGCGGGTGAGAGGTGCAGCAAATTTGTTTGTGACGTCGACGGACCCCCGAGCAGAACCTGGCGGGCGGCGGCGGCGGCTGAGCTGCTTAGCGACGAGCGGAATCCGGGAGCAATAGCCGCCGCTCACGAGCCGGCTGAACGTGACTCTGGCCAAGATTTGTTAGAACCTGCCGCCAACTTACCAAGGCGACTCTGCCGCCTCACGTGTTCAAACTCGGCGTCGTCTTTATAGTCTACGCGAGTGCCGTTAATTCCAATCGCTAGAGACACTTATGCTGTTTGCGTGCGTATTTACTTTCATTAGTTTGTAGAAATAATAACTCAAAATGCGAGACACAGCGCGGAAAATAATTTTGAGAGAAAAAACGAGACACCGTGCAGAAGATATTGGATTTCGTGTTTTTTTTCCGTTTGTGATTCGCATTGGTCAAAATGTTGGCGTCTTTTTTAATCTTTCCCACCCGGTATTGCCGCTGAGAGACGCGCTAATTATCCTGGATTGGAGGAACAGAAAAAAAATTACGTGCTCGGCGAGACACGGCCAGATTCATGTCTCGCTTCCAGCAGCTTTTTGGCTGCAATGGCCGTTGCACTGTACAGAAACCTGCTAAGACACTGCAGTGTAGCGGGAAGTGACCACAATATAGCAACTGGACCTCCGACAGGCGAATAAATGCCAATAAGATTGCATATCCCGAAACCTAACTGATGGCAAGCAAGGGATTGATTCAGCCGAATCAAGAGAATCGCAGTTTTTTCGTAGAACTCGTGACGTTGAGACGCATTGAGAGACTCTAAGGCAAGGACGTAACTAGCATTTGGGCATTGGGAGAAAATTCGTGACTTTAATGACAATAGTTATACAGGGTTGAGATCTCTTCTCCGAAATCTGCACGCAAGAGTTATTTAACACCCTCAAAAATCCGTTACTGTCGCCATTATTAATATTATTAACTGCTCAATTAAGCCGTTAGTTGAACTCTTGAAAATTTGGAAAACCTTTAGCTCGTGGTTTAGCATGCTAACCGGAAGCCTCTTTCGATAAAGAAAAGTCACAACCCCGCTTATAGAGCAGACGCGACGCCCGAAGACTCTCGTCAGGCCTCTGTAAACTTGTCTAAATAGAACTGCCTCATCTATCAGATGAAATCAAGAGCTTTCTCGTTGTTGGAAGTGAGATATGACCATTCGAACACAAGGGTGGCAGGTAATGCTGTGCAGCTAGCGCCGTCTGCGATGTTAGTGAGCGGAAGGAGCCTCCCCGAGAAACCGACTTGGAACTAGAGCTCTGAAGGGGCGCCGCACGAGGAGCGCTTTTTTAGAACTCTTGCAGAGCTGTCGGTCCCCCCCCCCTGTGAAGCGGGTCAGCGCAGCTTGGCGTCGCATGTTCACCGTGCCGTCTGCAGGTTGGCTTGTGCGCTTCTTCTCAGTGAGAATTCTCAAAACATTTTAAAAGAAGAATGGTAGCCAATTTCTCAAGCAAGCTAGGCAATGCACCACATACTATTCTGACTCAATTCGTGTCGCAGTGCGTCTCACCAACCCCTAATCCCGTGGAAACTGTGCCTTCATTTCGCACGCTTCCAAAGCCTAGAACACCTTCCCGGATGACGTCGTGACAACCCCTGACTTGACGACATTTAGGTAGAAACTAAAAATGCACCTGTCGCCCACAGCACTTGCTTGGTCCACGTACACTTTTCTTCGTTTGCTTATGCGTACTGACACTGGGCATATTATCACTAAGAAATCGACATGCTTCCTTCACAGCCAAAGTGCCTAGAAAGAGATTTAGTACTCATATGGGGCTATAAACACCTCACATTATCATCATTATTATTATTATTATTATTTTCTTGATGTAAAATTCCATACTACGCACCGAAAAGGCGCCGATAAGATGGGCTCCTCAGATACACTATAAAAAATTGTTTACAACTTGGTAAAGTCTGTATACCCCTACTACATAGAGCACTGCCCATAAGTCGCGTTTGAGAGTGCTGCTGGAAAAGAAATCGTGTGCTCCCCCCCCCATTAACTGTGTCTGGGGCTTCGCACGAAATGTCGACCTGCCTGCCCAATCAGGTGGGGGTAATCCCATCTAAAAATGCCGGCTCCCTCTTTTCAGAAAAACATCCCGAAGCTACGTACCGAAGGAACGTCGTCCCGAGAGCAGAAGGCTCAGATATACTCCTTATTCCCTCGAGAAAAAGCACGATTTTTGTTTTGTTTGGAGAGACTTAACGCCGAAAGCGGCGTTATAGAGAGTCTTGAGACCGGGCATTTCGAAACAAAATGCGAATCTCAATTTGAAGAGCGTGGAGCGGCGCTTCTCGGCCAGGCTTCTTTAGACTCGTCTAAATGGTAATTATGTCCACAATACTCTGAAAAATTATTATTACGTTAAAAAATAATTATAACCCTTCTTCAAACCGATCCTGAACGTGGTTGCTGAATGAAAGCGGCTCTAGCACCTCAGAGCACCATCGTAAAGCAGTTTCAATTCTGCCCGAAGAAATACCTCGAATTTTTACCTCGTAGGCGCACCAACCAAAAAGCCACCCCCCCCCAACGAACCACTCCCCAAGCCAAGCAGCCAGTCGCTGGAGCTTGGTCTCCACCCAGAAAGGGCTCTCAGGCCTCCGGGGGCGGGCTTAGTCAGCATTTTAACAAAAGAGGGTTTGAACGACGGTAATTTGAGTTGGGGTGGCCAAATCCCGCCCCTTCAGCTAGACCAAAGGTCGTTAAACTCGGGCCTTTAGGCCAGATACGACCTAGCTAGTACTCCAGTCCGGCCTAACGCCCCTTAGTTATTTATTTTGGATCCGACCTAATAGGATTGTCGCGGTTTTGTACCCGTTCGCTACTGCCGGTTGCAGCTCAAGCTGTGGCTCGTGTTTATTTTTATAACTGGTGTCGGGCGCTTCTATGAAACAGAACCAGCTAACTGGGGGGAGAGGGAATAAACGATCATAAATGGCTACCCCTATAATTGCTCTGCATGACTATGCGTCTGTTGCGACTGTTTTTTCGTATGACCGAGCACACTCCACCTAGATTGATGGAGTGGGGGTGGTTTATGACATCATTTGCCTTTTTGACCTCCTGAATGGCCTACTAGTCAGATAAATTTTCCGACCCCCTGAGCTAGACCTTATGGGGCTTTATGCCACTAGTGCCCACCCTACGGGCTTGCCCTGAGCATATGACCGATTCAGCATAACAATGGTAATTAACTAGCGTGATGCCAAAATAGAACTAATTCTCTTTCTAGACACTTCCCGTATGGAAGAAAAGAAGCATGTAAACTGAAAAGTCATGTGCATTTTCACCTTGTGTTAAGGGCTTGAATGACAATTTCCATGGCAGGAGCAAATGCTGTGAAGAGCAGGTGGGTTTTTAACTTCCTTTCAATTTCAAGTCAAGGGATATCGTGATGCCAGTCAATAGTTAGCTGCAGATCGTGTGACCAGCGAAGTGAAGGCATTGCTTCCAGAGGATTGAAGTTTTCCAAGAGGCTCGACTAAACCGTTTGAGGCAGCAGCGTGAATGGAGGATCGTAAAGCGTGAGGATTAAGTATTTCATATAGGTAGGCAGTAGCAACAGAATGGAGAGACCTTAAAGCGGGTGACAGAACCTTGAATTCGATGCGCTGCTTGACGGCAAGTGTAGGTCAGAGAGAAGTAGTGCGAATTGGCTAGCTTGGCTGCGGTTCTTATATCTAAGTGTACCTGCGTTTTGGTGATCTAACTCGTGCAGAGGCATCATGGAGATATGCTGGCCTAGCCAGTTTTAAGGACTGAGGTTAGCCTTTTAAATTGTAAGTATCATTAAAGTTTCGGAAACTATTAGGTTGGAGCTATTCTCATTCCGCCTTAAAAAATGCATTTTTCTGCCAAGTGTGAATATGTGCGATAAAATCCGTGTAAGATTAGATAATTTGAAGCATGGAAGGTTAGCATCAAAGCAGTTTTGTTGCAGAGTGCAGCTTTGTTTTGTCTACATAAAAATGAGAGCATAAATTGCGTTTGATGATTAAATAGGCAAGAGGGAGAAAATAAGTTGTCAAAAAATCAACTATATATGACCTGCCTGTACAGCACTGCAGTGCCATTGCAGTGAAGCTCAGGTGAGACAACATGCACTCGAGAACTTGGTAATAAGTGGTGTCAAACACTGTCGAGAAATCCAGTAGAATAATCAGAGACATTAATTCAACGTGCTTGAGAAGTTCACTATACAACCACAATTGGCATGTATTGAATTTGTTATAGGAGTTATTTTAACTGTAGAATCCCTTATAAATCTGGTGCATACTATGGGGCCCCTAAAAAATCCACACTAGCACTCAAACATAGGTTTGAATGCAATGAATAAAACACCATGTATAATTGAAGTTTGATTGCCTTAGTGTGCAACACACACTAAACACAAATAATGTATGCAGTCTTGAAAAAGATTACGTTTGTCACTCTCTCTTTTACATGCAAGAATTGATGCTCACACAATAAAAAATTAAATACAGTCATAATGTGGAGGTTAAAAAACTCTACTCAAAATTTTATTTCTATGAGGAGGTTTTTTATATTCGGCTTGAATAACAGGATGAAACTATGTAATGTTATTTTGTAAGGTAAAATATGCATCATCTTTGATATCCAATTTATTTTGAATTTCATTTTGATAAAAATGAGCGCTGAAGACCCTGACTCACAGGGGCATATAGTGGCAAACGGAAACAGAGAACCCATTACTCGTTTCACCATACGAGGGTAGGCTTGTCACACGCGAACCAGAATTTTCCGAGACTGATCGAGTTGAACTCATTACGTAACATTTACTTTTTCTAGCGATCAATGAGGTCATTTTTTGAAAGCTCGAGATCACTAATACTGTCTATTTTGGCAAGGAAAAACTGAACAATCGATATTTTAACTTAAAGCTTAACTGGACTGAAGTAACCTTGAAACCATAATGCATAGCATCCAGAGGCCTGCATGAAGAGCTTTATATTCTGCTCCATTTCTTGAAAAAATTTCGTGAAAATTGGATGGTTCACACTCCTAGCTCTGATAAAGTTGACTGATTTCAAGTGAAAAGACAAGACTTATTTAAGCCTTTCTGGCAGAGTCTTTGATGCCGATGCATGCCGAGATGGAAAACAATGGATCAGGGTGACCGAAGGAGCTTTTTTCTCAAGCATTATAAAGATACGATTTCAAGCATTGCGGATGCTCCGTCTGGGCACAGAGTACCAAGATCCTAGTTACCGATAGAACTTTTTCGTAGGAAAATGTTTGCTATTTCTATAATGGCGACGGCCTTGGTCGTTTCCGACTAGGGGTCTCACGAATTCTTCTCTGATGACATCAGCAAATATATAACGGACAAAAACAATGAGCTGGCTGCATTGAGAGACATCATTAGTTTAATCTAGCTCCAAGCTGATTGGAAATGACATAGCTGCCAATTCTTTTGCGAGAGTGGGGTACCGGATTGCGAAAGATTCGGGTAACGAAAACACGAGAAGTCGAAAATGTGACTTGGCTAACCAATCCGGTTCTGAGCTACGAACCGAACACCAGAGAGTGGTTGAAGCTTTACAGGTATTCTGTCACTGTAAAGCCTTTACATGAATCAGCGGTCACACGTTCACAAAAATATATAGGGCAAGAAAATTTATAGCAATCTAGTTAGCGTTAAATTGAGCCTCGCATGAGCTAACGAGGTGTTATAAAAACATAAGTGTACTATGAGGGTAATGCAAAACCTCCAAAATTATTGAAGATTACCCGTACTTACCAATCATGAGTGAGAAACCTTTTAATATCGGCGAGTGTTTTTTATTATTTATAACGCAGGAAAAATTTCTTGCTGGCTCTGGAAATGAGTCAACAATCTTTTCCATAGTATCCTATTGGAAATCACGATCCGGGTTACTATCAATCCACAAGAAATAGATTCGCAAGAAATATATCAGCACCGACGGATGCATTTTCAGGAGGAATACATGTAAGATGCTCTTTCAGCTTTGCAGGCTTCATGCTTTCACGGACCAGAAACGTGCCACACGCAAAGTACCCCCTGAGCGGCCCTTCCACGACCCCGTGAAGCTCATCCGTGGATCTCTTGGGGGTTCAAGGACCGGCTCCTCTGAGTTAAAAACCCCCTGGCCTAAATCCAGAGAGTGTAATTGCTGGATTTTATAGTACGTATATAAAAACGGTTGAGCTGGCCTGCCCTTGCTCATTTGAATGACTTTAATAATAATTGAAGGAGCGAACTGGATGGAAGTGTCAGGCTCTCAGTTTTTACCTTTGCTTTGATCCCTCTCAGCCTTCGAGCACCTCGAATTCTCTCAACTCGCTGCATGTATTGATGACATCCACACATGGATAGCAGCAAATTTTCTAAAACTAAACGATGATAAAACTAACTTACTAGTTATGGGCAAACTCAGTGTTATTCAGAAATTGGAAAGGCTGACGCTCAAAATTGGCTCTGCCAGCATGTCTCCTGTTGAATCAGCTCGAAATCTAGGTGTCATGTTCCAAAGTGACCTATCGTTAGACGACCACATCAGCTCTACAATCAATTCTGCCTACTTTCAGATACATAACATTGCTAAAATTCGGCCTTGTTTAGATAAGGATACCGCGTCTAAGTTGGTCCATGCATTTGTGACATCCCGTCTTGACTTCTGTAACTCACTGCTGGCTGGCCTACCGGCATGTGCAATCAGGCGATTACAGCTAGTGAAAAACTCCGCAGCTAGGCTTGTCTGTCGTGAGCGTCGCAGTTGCCACATCACACCACTTCTCGCCCACCTGCACTGGCTACCAGTTAAGCAACGCATCCACTTCAAGGTTTCGTCGCTCACTTTTAGGTCACTTCATTCTTTGGCTCCAGCCTATCTCTCAGATCTACTCCCCGACCAGGTCAAGCATCGTACCACCCGTTTTTCGGAATCCGACAGTTTACCAGTACCACGTACAAACCTCAAATCCTTGGGAGACCGTGCATTTAGTTCGTATGCTCCCAAAGCTTGTAACTCACTCCCGACTTGAGTCAGAACATCCCCTGACTTGACCACATTTAAAAAGAACTTAAAAACACACCTATTTAGGACAGCATTTAGTGGGTCTCTGTGATTCGTTCTTGACGTGCTTATGCGTGTTGACACTGTGCATGCTGCCACTAACCACATTTGCATGCTGACCCTGTGCATGCCACTCCTAACTATGTTATTCATGTTGTTTATCAAGCATGATATTACTCACCATTCAATCGCGTTTCTTTTTGCAGCAAATGTAGAGCCCCCATGGAAGAGATTAAGTTCTCTGAGAGCACTTTGTCAAGTTCATTATTATTGTTATTATTAGTGTTGACCTAATAATGAGCGGCTCGATAACAGCCCCTGTATAGCACATAGCGACAATATTAACTATTTATTTAACGATTTATTTACCTATCAATTTATTTACCACGTTAGATGTGAGGCACCAGCAAGCCCAGACCGTAGTGAGAATAAATATTTCACTTGGTTTTGATACACCTTTCATCTCACACGGGGTGGGGAGAGGTGCTCCGTGAGCTACGCAAGCCTTAGCATAGCCGAGGTTTTCACACTGCCTCACGCCTCACTGTTAACCATCGATGCTATTATTTAACTAAAAATATTCGTGAGATTTACTCTCATTGTCTCTCAAATAAAACATAAAATACAACTGACTGACCAAAAGGCACTATTACCAGCAGAAGACTTTGCTAAAACTGTTCCGGAGATATCATGAGCTTGTGCTCTAAACCGCCTTTAACCAGACATGCCAACGCTGGTTTAGCTTAGTGGTTAAAATGCTCGCCTCGACCATTTGATGACTGAGGTCGTGAGTTCGAGCCCGTGGCATATGTGAAGTGCCTGAATAGAGATTACGTTTTCTCGGGGCGCTATACAAGTGAATTATTTAAGATAGCGCATTCCGGTTTAATACATGTTCAAACGCCTATTGCACGATAGGCCACCATTGTGACTCAGCCGTCTAAACGTAAATAATTAACGCTAGTATGCCAAAGAATTCACACTTTTATCACAAACAATGGCTGCTGCATAATCGTTCTGCCTTCAGGATTTAAAGCCAATTCGTCACGCGTATTAAGGATGCCGGAAACAGGAAAGAGTCCGTCGGGAAGCGGGGATACCCTTTCCGGAATATCCCCTCCAAACGAACACATATCGGCAGGTTGTATCTGTAGATCTAGGTTTAATGATGCGAATTTAAATTTATGTGAATTAAATTCTCATTCAGGAGTTAGTTAAAATACCTGAAGAATAATCGTAAGCCTGTAAACGTGATGTTCGCTTGCTGCAGTACGCAAGATGGCCCTGGTTAGGTAAGTCCACGGCGATGTTGTTAATGCGTTACGTGAGTTTACCTGTCGTCGCTGGAAAGGGCCATTTTATTATCGTCAGATGCTGTTTTGACCGTTTATATTTTATATGGGAGTCGGGCATTATACTTTTCAAGTGACTTGGTGATGGCCCTCTATGTTCGACCGCTGTGGTCGTATACCTAGCTTGCTTTTCACGCTAGCAAGTTGGAGAGAATTCGTGACGATTTTAGAGTTCATATAAGCTTTGCATAGAATGGATTTCTAGCTTATGCTTGCAGCAAGTACGCTGGGAATTTGTCGAGCTCTACGCCGTGATGAATGCTTGTCTGGATTGTTGAAACCAGTGGTGTAGGCGGTTGTCGATTGTGGGACTAGACCGGTAACCTTTATGCCTCAGCAACGAATCACTAAGCTGTAATGCACATATTGATGCCAGCCATCGGAAGAGCGACAAGCCACTAGGCAGCTTTGGCCATTTGTACCCATCTACCTTTTCCATGTGAGGAAGACCCTTGCAGGCCGGCAGGCACTATTTATGCCTAATTTGGGATTTTTATGAACAGCCTTAAGGACAATCGGTGGAATGTGGCTTGATGTGGTGTAGCCTAACTAATATGGCATGTCCGTGGAAGAGCATGTTCACTGAACATCTTTATTTATGTACCCTACATGCATACATCACGCAATGACTTCCACATTAGGAGTAATGGTGTCTTCAAGTGGCTCGTGAGGAAGGTTCGGCTGTAGCATAATTCAGGCTTCTGCAAGATGCTGTCTAGTATGTCACTAGGGTAATCAGTGTCCTCGATGCATCCTTTTCAATGCTATGCATCCAAATGCCACCAGGTCTTCTAGACCAGCCCCGGCAGAGTTTAATCCCATTTATATCTATGTCAGCAAAATACTTTGGTGAAGTTGCAGGCTTTGAACTGTTGACCTCACAACTCGGAAGTCTATTGGAATACATCGCAGTTGTCGCTCTGTGTAGGGCACTTACAGGTTGTGCAAAACTCTGTGGCCAGGCTTGTCTGTCGTGAGTGTCGCAGTTGCCACACTGCACCACTTCTCGTCGACCTGCACTGGCTCCCAATCAAGTAGCCTGTCGACTTCAAGGTTCTGTCACACTTTTATAGTCCATTCTCTGTGGCTACAGCCTATCTATCTGAACTACTCTCCAATTAAGCTAGGCATCGTATCACCTGCTCTTCCGACACAAATCGTTGAGCTTTGCTTCGAACCAGCCTCAAATCCCTCAGCGCTGTGCATATTACCACTAAAAATATTATGCATGTTACCACTAACCATATGGTCATATTTCCTTTGCAGCACATGTAAAATGCCTAGAAGGAGATAAAGTACTCTGAGGATGCTATACAAATGCATTGTTATCATTATCATTATAGTTCCTAATGGTATCCTGCCATAGCTCACATTCCATGCCATTGGTGCCTACTGTAGTGCACTATTTCAGCTTCTTGATCCCGTGAACATCCTTACACTTGAGCAGCTTGGCAGCAAAGGTATCTGTCAAGCTCGTGATGCTGTGTCGGTTGCTCAACGTCTCGGCATTTCCTTCTCGCATGATCGTTCTTCTAGTGCATGCCCCCTTTTTGGAACATAATTAGCTAGCAGAGGCCAAGATGGCACTAGGAAGCTCCATTGTGAATTAGTGGGAGGAGACTGGGGCCTTTGATATGCGACCTATCCAGGTTTGGCTAGCCTCTTCTTAGCTGTGACATTTGTTGTCGTGTCGGCAGGATATGTCATTCACTTGTTAAAAATGTCGTGAAATTTAGCTGTTAAAAGGAAGGAAGGTTCCTTTGTGCTCACCCTAGGATCTGGACGTCATTTGCTTGCTGATAGCACGAGGAGTCTGCTGAAAGGTGAGAAGCTATCACGATTGAAGATCTGTATCACTCCCAAAGCCTGGAGCTCACTTCTCACTGACGTCACGACATTCTCCCGACTTGATGACATTTTAAAAGAAGCTAAACCCCTACCTATGCCTCACAGTATTTCCTGGGTCCATGTGAATTTCTTTTTGTGTTCTTATCTATCCGCGCAGATGCTGTGCATGTTATCATTAACCAATTGACTTGCTTCTTTTCCAGCATATGTAAAGTGCGTAGAAAAAGATTGCGTTCTCCTAGAGTGCTATGCTAATTTATCATTGTTATTATTATTATTATTATTGTTATTATTAGATTAGATCATTATTATTATAGAAAACCGTATGCTGCCACTAGATAGTATGTGTGGGCTGCCAAAGGTATTATAATTTAATAATCCATCGTCGTCATGAGCTGCTCAAAACACTAACTCTCCCTTAGCCCAGCCGGTAGCGGTCACTCCCAAGGCCATTATCGTATGCCCTGACCTAGGAGGAGCTTGCAGCTTGTTGCCGACGGTGGACACATTTTTTATGTGACTAAAAAGCAATGGCCCCATAAGGTAATGCTGATGCCATGTGGGCAGTGACTAGCTGCTGTTGCATGTACTCGTGGGTCCGGATTACTTTAGGCTTACTGTTGGTGTTGCTTGGTGATTGCATTTGTTTCTAAACACGTTATTAGTGGTATGACATGGAGCTTGATATCGGCTCATGCTGGTAATTCATCATATTACAGTATCGTTTGCTGTAATTGCTGCCTCAGGTTGTCTGGAAGATGCAGCCGTCTTTATCCGGGAGTGAGCCCGTTGCTCATGCGAGGGTAAGTGGGACCGCGGTAGGCGATTTTAGCTGCTGTATCGTATATGCATAATTCTAGTTTCTCATTGGCTGGTAATTTTGTGGTAAAGCCTCTTGTGTGTGTGTGTGTGTGTGTGTGTGTGTGTGTGTGTGTGTGTCTGCGAGTGCACGCTCGTGCGTGCGTGTTTAACGGACTTGCACTGTGGCTCTGTGACAAAGGAGATTTAAATGTATCCAGGACCGCACCCTTTTCAGAGCTGGTGTCTAAAGTCGGATTTATAAGTACTGGTAATATGTGATCGCGTGTCTTGGTCACGCTTTAAAGAGATCAATCGCGTGCTGGCAAGATGACAAGTAAGGATAAGCTAGCTTCTTAATCAAGCAGATTTGGCTGCAGAATTTCTTCAGCTATGCTAACAGACAGCATGGTGCTCCAGCATACTTTGTATTCTTCTCATGCTGTATGTTTAGGCTCTTCTTCACGGAAATGAATACAAAATAAAATGCTAACCACTAATCAAAAGCTTTGTCGGTATATCAAGAGGCGTACTTGGCCTCTTTCTGATGGAGGATTTTAGTAGGCCATGCCTTCATCCAATTAAACGCTTGGCACAAATTGAAACCAGTGAGAAAAGACGATGCATGCTTGAAACCATCTATTGTTTCTTCATTTTGTCAAATACTTGTAATTTATTGCTATAAAAGTTGTACGAAACTAGCAACAGTGTTTGGCTAAAATTAAGCAAATTATGAAGAATAGGGGAGGTCTGAAAAGCATTATATCTTAATTATTCGACCAGTGAGGCCAAATACCATAATAAAACGTGACCAGCTTTTTCGATCATCTGCTGTTGAGCAGCAGCTCCATTTCCAAGCCAACCTTCTCAGGCTGTAAGCATAAGTGTTAAAATTACTTTTGAGAGGCCTCAAACTGGCTAGCTGTAAGTGGCAGTGGTAGACCGTCTGTTTACATTTATTTGCTTGCTTTAGAGGATATAATGAATTGCATGTGGGCTGGTTTAAGGCTTCCGACGAGTGCAGCCGACGAGATGAAAAACTTTTGGATAAAGAATGAGACCAAAGGTCGCCCCATATCACCACATCTTGCTATCTGGAAGTGGCAGCTGCCCATGAACCTATCGCTGTTTCACAGGATATCGGGGTGTGCTCTTTCCACAGGTAACGATCGATCCAGTCTCGTCAATGCTCTGCAAGCCCTCCGGGTTAGCCTCGACGATGCTCGTTTCTGTTGTAGTGCATAGCGAGTGCACTACTTTTGTCCGTTTAAATTTTAATTGGTAAAGATTTCATTCTGTTTGTTTGGTCTTTTTTAGTGATCTACACCTTTTCGTATGGAATTTTCCTACTTCCAATGGTTGTTCCTGGCGACTTCACTACGTACTTGACCTTCATTAAAGATCTTCAGCTGCCTAGTGCCCTGATTACTGCTGGGAAGTTGGCTCTGGCTTTGCCGTTTACTTATCATGCCGCCAATGGAATCCGCCATTTAGTGAGTTGCTACTGCCCGTGGAATGCTTGGACCTTTTGGCTAGGCTAAGAGAGCACTTTTGGAAGGGCATTGTGTTATGCGATGTCAGACTAGAATTTCTTCACGTCGCTCAGCAGGTTGTTAATGCTCGAACACCCAGCAAAATCCCTTTCCTGTCCGTTCATGCCTTGGCATGGCCAGGGTGCAAGAGTTGATTGAACCGGCACTAGGTCACTTGGACAATGTTTGACGAGCCATCAACCTCATCCAGCCCACTGAAGACTGGGCACACGTGTGCATTCTGATACTGCTCTGATCCTGCTTCACTTAGCTACATGCCATGTTGCTTGCCTGTTCTCTCTCTCTCTCTCTCTCTCTCTCTCTCTCTCTCTCTCTCTCTCTCTTCTCTCTCCTCTCTTTCTCTCCTCTCTCTCTCTCTCTCTCTATCTTTCTCTCTGCTGCTGCTAACGTGTCTTGGTAAGCGCCACCACCATTCATACACCCCCTTGCCCGATCTTTCTTCTGGATGACAGCTAAGCTCTTATTAAGTCGTCGACCTGCTGTGCTCAACCTTTGTTACGCTCCTCGGCCAATTTTGTGCTGGTTTTCCCAGAATTGCTTGTTCTTTAATTTCGTGCTGCTAAACTGCATCTTCTATGGGTTGTTCATTTCGGGCTGCATGCAGGTCATATTTTATGGGGGTGGATATGTGGCAATCGCCATCCGTCGATGCGTTCGACTCTACCTGGCTAGGTTGAGCACCATCTAGTCTTGTCGCCTGGTCCCTCATTAAGTGCTACAACGGACGACCTTGTCCAAACAGCCACACACTATGCCACTACGGGTGATCGGCACTAATAGTAATAATAGTAAGACATTTTTCCAGTGCCGTAAGAGAACTAAATTTCTTTTGAGGCATTTTATATGTGCTGCAAAGGAAGCGTGTCAATTGGTTAGTGACAATATTCACAGTGTAAGTACGCACCAGCATACAAAGAACAATTCACACGGTCCGACCAAATGCTGTGAGGAATAAGTGGGCTTTAGCGTTTTTTTAATGTCGCCAAGTTATTGGCTTTTGTGACGCCATCAATGAGGGGGTAGCTAGGATTCATGTTGCAAGTAGCCGTGCCATGCATTGCTGGAGATCAGTGTTATTTGCAAATGTTGCTGCTTCGTATTTCACAACGAAACCTGTATATCCTAGCTGCTCTCTTCTTGTGGAAGTGCCTGGAAAGGCATTGTGCTACACATGTACTCCCAGTGCACATGTACTTCTGATGGGAGTTTGCTGTCTGCGTTTTCTTTCATACCTTTTCCAATAATCTCAATTTAGGAACTGCTAATAAATCTTAACAATCAGCATAATCCAGGCTGAATAGTAGCATCCAGCTTCACTAGCTATCTGTGAGCATAAATAGGAGCTCGTTCATTTTTCAGCCTGGTCTTTAGACACCGGCACCTAATCTTGATCAGGTAAATGCACGCTGGTAATATTGGCAAAATCTATGATGCCTGTAAAAATGTTAGTGCCTGGTGGTTATGCTTTCATGTTATTGACTAGACCAATTCGATCAGTCATGTCCCCCACTACTCAAGTTATCAAGGAGTTAATTGTCTAATATGTATTTTTGTATATTCTCCAGTTCTGCTTCAATTTTTTTGTCACGGTTTGTGCGCACATTTCAGATGGTTATTCCATTCTGTTCACACACGTTTGAGGGAATTTACATGCGGTGATGATGCTTTAGGATTCTGTTATTCGCTGTGTTGAGCTGCTGTCCATTGGAGTGCAATAATAATAATAATACATTTGTATGTCACCCTTAGAGTGTACATCTCCAGTAACCTTGCTTATCATTGTGTCAAAGGGCCAGGTAGCAGAAACCATTTTTTGATTGAATAGTTGGCATTGGATTGCTTACAACTTGGCGTATCTAAGCGCCCCGCTTTCCACCTTCGGGGAGCTCTTGTGATCTGTCAGGCCAACCTACTTGCCTGGCAGGCACCCCTGCCCTTTCCGTAAGTCGTAGACTGGCCAAGTGAGAAGTTGAAAACTAGTAGCTTTTGTTGTCAGCCATGCCAAACAATTCGTGTTTCTTCAGATCGGCAAACCAAACTAGAAAAAATAACTAATATATAAATAAAAAAAATATATAAATATAAATATATATAAATAATAACTAAAACTAATAGAGAACATGGTAATAATGCCACTTATTTTCACTTACTTCATTAGCAGTGGTTACTTTAAATGGCTGATGACTGCTACAAATTTTCTTAGTGACACTGCCTTGCTCAACAACAGGACAACCTGATGTGCCAGCACAAAGTCTAGGTAGCAGTTAGGCAGTTTTCACTGGCTTGTAGGGGTTTTTGTTAGCCATGGCAGCAAGCTTCGCCTGTCGCCTTGCAATGAGGCTGAGTCTAAACTTTTTCCAATTTTTTAAAGGATTTTGCGTGTTGCTTGAGCCGGCACAATTACGACGATGTCTTTTTGCAGGCGTTCGATACCGGACGGGGCTTTGGACTGAAGGAGTTGTACATGAGTGGCTATGCTGTGCTCGGCTTGTCGATTTTGTCTGCTGGCTTTCTTGCCTGGCTGTAACGTTTGTGACGTGTTAAACTACGTTTGTGCATATTCGTTGCCAGACGTACCTGCTCAAGTGAGCCGTCGTCTACTGACTCCTGGTTTGGTTTGTATCCATGAATCATCCATGTGGCTGTGCTAAGTACTCATGCAGCACATGCTCTTTTCGTCATGCCTTAACATAGTGTTGCTCTTAGTTATGGCTAAGATTATGTTCCGTTCCTGAGAGTACTATCCAAAATAAAGTGCTTGTACAAGTAACTTTGCTTGCATCCAAGGTACGTCTCAAGTTACGTTAATGCAATTCTACCTCTGCTCTTCCTTACTGCCTGGCTGCCTTTCGACGCTAGGCTAGCTCCAGACAAACGTAATAGCACTCTGTCGGCGATTAGAGTAAGTTCAGTGGCTCTGGCTGCACCAACTGAATAGTTTGTATGCGGTACCTTAAGCTACCGTGTGGGCTTCTGCATGGCTGCAGATGCTGTTTATTACTACTTTACCTAGCGGCAAAGCCTCTGTAGTCGGTGATACCCTGCTGTGCCTACGGCGGTGAAATTGGTCGAACCTTATGGAACGTAGTAGGCGTTCATCGAAAAGGCTAATATTATTAGAAAAAAATAATACCCATCGAAAATGCTCGTGTGAAAGAAAAAGCTCTGCCTTAGCCCTATTCGCAATGCATATTGTTCCCTATCGACAGACTCCTTAAAGCCAAACTCATCAGACATGGTTTTAACCAGTTATCAGAGGAATTCTAATTTTTGAAGTCCTCACCCCTTACCTAGAGATGAAGGTTACTCCGATGGAGCACGAGGCTGTTATGGTTTGATGATGGCTGTCCAAACTGGGTCGGCCAGCATACCTTGATTAACCCCTAGCGAAATTTGTGTCCTCTTTCAAAGCGATCGTTTACTATACGAATGACTACATAAGCTCCGAAGTCAAGTATGCGTACTTTTAGCGACGTAACGCAGCACTTTGCTTAGATGCAGATACTAAGCTGGTCCGTGCTAATTTGTGACACCCGTTTAGACTTCAAATTTGCTACTCGAAGGTCTTCCTGTCGGTGCAATAAGTCGCTTACAGTTATTGCAAAACTTGGCAGCTAGGAGTTTATGCCGTGAAGGTCCCAGCTGCCAGGCTACACCACTTGGTCTCTTCGTTCTCTTCCTCTGGCCCACCTGCCAGAAATACTTTTTAATTAGGCTCTTCATTAAACCCCTCCCTGAGTTCCAATGCAGTTGGTAATTCTAGACGAAATGCTGTCACGATATTTTCTTACTTAATAATTTGTATAGTGGGTAAGAGAATTAAATATCTTTCTTGTACTGCACGTACATTTGAAAAGAAGCTATGTCTACATGTTGTTTGTTCACGACCTTTGCCTTGTTCATGCGTTCTGTCCTTGGTATGTGCATATCATTAAACAAGTGACATGCTTTCTATCCTGCGCGAAGGCAGCGACGAGAAAGAAATATAGTCCTCTTGTTGGGATATATATATATACATATATATATATATATATCTTTCTGGCAGTTCAATTGTTTGATATTTTTAAGGATTTCTTGGTGCTTTATACTAAAAAATTCAGCTGTGAGTGCTCCAAATGAAAACTTTTCGCAATAGGTCACATAAAATCCCATGATCCTTGCTAGTTAAAGTGTTAAGCTACTTTCAGGCTACTTATTTTCGTGTGCCCCTTTCAGCGCTTGAGCCCGATGGTGGTAACCCGGGTTACCGAATTTCCGTAAGTAGAATCGCAATTAATTATTTATTTTGCGGATAGCTGCTCTAAAAAAATTAAGCGTTTCGAAGTCGAAAACTCCGTTGACCTGATTCATGAGCAGCACCGTCAGAAAACCGTCGAAGCAATCTGATTAACTACGTGCGAAAGAGCTCAATGAAAGGATGCACGCTATGGTTGGCTATAATGACGATATAAAAGATGTTAGCAATGATGTTGCTAACAATGTAATGGAACTAGAGTGCAAGTTCTTGGAAACATTTCCCGGGAACTTCATTGCCACCCGCTAGTCTGAAAAGATTATGCAGGAGGTCCTGAATCTCGGTGCCAGTGCTCGCTTGTTTAGTATCGCTGATAACGAGGACGAAGATCCTGACGATATTGGTGCGGCGGCGGCATCCGATATGACAGAAAACAAGCACTGAACAGAAGGCTGCTCCGGGCGTGCAGATACGCTCTGTGGAGCACCCGAAGAAGGCACCAGCGGTTGTCCCAAATCAGCCATCAATATTGAGCTATTTCTCGAAAAAACAGGTTCACTTTTCGTGATCGAGCCCTGGATCCGGTCAGCCGCTGGACACTTGCGAAATAAAAATTATCGTTTTCGAAATCACCGTCTTTCTACTGACGAATAGAACTCGAGCCCGACATTTTTTGTAACCTATTTGCATATAATTTGGACCAATATTCAGGTAGTTATCGTAGTCCGCATGCACCCGGGTTACCTTAGTAAGTCAGGTTACCGCCATGGGCGGCATATCAACAACTCAAGACTAAAGCAGCAAAGTGCCCCTTTACAGCGAAACAACAGACTACTTCGGCTGCCTCGATTGTAAGAGAGCCAGTGCAATCAAATACAATTATTCTATTTTCGCTAGATAAAAATGTCTCAGGTCCGATAACTCCGCAAGGATAATCTGGTAAAGGCGTTTGCACCTCACCGCGTTGGTGAAAGTTAGAAAAAGATGTCGCCTTGCCAAAAATCCGGCCCTACAAATAATTGTGATGCACTGCGATACAGCAGCCATTTCCAGAATAAAGTAAAAAAAAAACAGCTTTGGTTCCAAATGATACGGAATGACATAACTGCCAGCCCTTTCATACATTTGAGCGGCGATACAGCTGCCATTGCTACAAAATGCTCCACGAAGTTGTGGTTTTGATACCATAGAGAACAGTATGCCGAGTTTACCCAAAGATTTTCATGCGATTGCGATTTCACGTCTCAGCAATATCTTAACGCATGTGGATTCTGCCATCGTTTGTGGCGCCTGGTCTGTCGTGAACTGCGAAACTGCCACATTAACCGCTTCCCATAAACTTATTAGGGGCTCTCCGTGAGTAGCGTATCGATATTGAGATCTTGTCACTCAATGTCAGGCCTCTTTTTCCTTCTCTGGCACAGTTATCTGAAATACCCAATGAGCTGTGCCCCTACTGACCTCAAATCTTTTGGAAAACGCGCCTTCACTTCCTGTGATCTGAAAACCCGAATTTGCAACGTATGCAAAAAATTATAAAATATCTCCTTTTCATAATGCCTTAGGAGAGCTTAGCCTCTATCCCGGCGTTTTCCATGCGCGGTAGGGCTCGAGCCCACGACCTTGGTCATTGTAGATGAGCACCTTACCCGAGGGCCAAACCAGGGCCATTACATCTTCTGATTGCATCTAAAAGGAAGCTAAAACCCAACTGTCAGCTACTCACCGCATTTTCCCATCCCTTAATCGTGCTGAAATTATTCCTATTAACACCAATTATGCGATAACCTTCTTCTCCAGCATATGGAAAGTGCCTACACAGGTGCTTAACTCGTTTAGCGGGCGATGCAAATGTTTTATTATTATCATTATAACCCGTGGTGCCACCTTATCCCACTACTGCTCGTCACACACGGGATTGGAGCCCTCATAAGAATAATAATAGTACCAATAATAAAAAGTGTTTTCAAAGCGCCCTAAGAAAGCTACATATTTATCCAAGCACTTTGAAATCCTCTTCAAAAAGAGCAATAGCCAGAAGTCAATGACCATCAAGGTATCATGCTTAGTTAAGCAGACATAAATAGCACCCCTGATTAGTAACATGCACTGGATAATGCACGGGTGAGCACTCAAAGACTACAGGAAAAAATACCAGTTCAGTGGAGCGCTATAAAAACATGTTTCACCTGGTCTTAGCCACGAGCTGTGCAGTTTACTAACTAACACACAAGCACACAGAGGTCATCTCACTCGGACGAAGGAAAGGCTGTGAAGATGAAATAGGCTATTAGCTCCTTTTTGAAATCAAGTGCAATATTATTTGAATATCGTCAAATAATTACGTGATGTGGTCTCAGTCAGTAAATCTGAGTAGCGGTTGGCACTCCGGCGAGGGAGGGAGGAGAAGGAGACCTGGTGTGCTTTTTATTGAGATAGGTAGGCCGGTGCAAGAGATTGGATGGACCTAGCGTTGAGTGACTGAATCTTGACGTTAATGCGGTACATTATATGAAGTCACCTCGCAGTCAACTGAGCAAAACCTTTTGTGTTAAAGTGAGGATGTCACAGCTCATCTGCTCAAGCGCAAATTCTTGGCTGCAGTACTGTCTGCATCAATCGCTAATTGACGGTTAATTCCTGTCAGATTATCAACATGTAAAGTTTTCAAAAAGTTTCACCCATGTTTCAAGTGAGCCCAGCAAGTGGATAGTGGCTAAGAAAATCGTGTACGGCTAGCATTTGCTGTCGCAAGGAAGTAATGTGGACTAATTTTAACGAATGTGGCTTTCAACAATAATTCAATAGTGTGCAATGCTTCAATGAGGATAGCCTCAGTGTGGGGTGCCTCTCAAGAGGGTCGTTTAAACGGTAAAGATCACCCGCATGTGGGGACCCTGTAGGTTCTCTGTCAGTAGTCGAGATGGGCTGCGGTAGCGTACAGAAAGCTGTTTCCAAAAGTCCGTGCCCGCAGAACGGAGCGGACACGGCCCGCCGATAAGCGGAGAGATAAGCGGAGAGATAAGCGGAGAGATAAGCGGAGAGATAAGCGGAGAGATAAGCGGAGAGATAAGCGGAGAATGCTGCATTACGAATGGCATGAAAGCCAGCAGCAAAAGTGTACTCTGTCAAAAAGCGGACGGCGCTCAGGCGGCTCGAGTCAAACCGCGGATTTTTTGGCCGGGGTCACATCGGCAGCTCCTAGTGGAGGTCGAAAAAGAGAGGATAGCTTTCCTTAGTGTTCAAGGACATGTCGAAAGTCCGGAGCGAGCAGCATTCTTGAGGATCACGTGACCACAGCTGCTATTACCCGCGAAGTGTTGGCGGCTGGCCTCAGCCGGCGGTGGCCGCCACGGAATAGCAGCAGCCCGGAGATACTCTAACTTACGGCTTAATCTTGGAGAAATTTCAAGTTGTGGAAGCTTTACGTTTTCCAGGAAGTTACTTGTCTGATACCTCCCTTTGCAGCAAATGTAAAGCGCCTAGAAAGAGATTGAGTTCTCTGAGGGCGCTTTATCAAGTGCATTATTATTATTATAACCCTCTGTCTCCGTCTGATCCGTCCCAGCCCGAGTCGTTTATTGTAAAAGAGAACGGCTGGCAGAGACGGTGACGGGTAAGGCTAGTAATTTTTAAGAGCCATATGGCCGAAAAATATGTACGTATCTGCAGTGGCGTTCCTGGGGTTGTGCACCCGGAGACGAACTACACTGGCGACGCCTACTCCGCCAGTATTGGGTGCCCACTTTGGGCGCCCGACGATCCAGCGCCCGGGGACAAACGCTCCCGCCCCTTCGGTAGGCCAATTGCTAATACTCGGGCTTTTTTAGATAAGGATACCACATCTAAGTTGGTCCATGCATTTGTGACATCCCGACTTGACTTCTGTAACTCACTGCTTGCTGGCCTACTGGCATGTGCAATCAGGCGCTTACAGCTGGTGCAAAAATCTGCAGCTAGGCTTGTCTGTCGTGAGCGTCGCAGTTGCCACATCACACCACTTCTCGCCGACCTGCACTGGCTACCAGTCAAGCTACACACCGACTTCAAGGTTTTGTCGCTCACTTTTAGGTCACTTCCTTCTTTGGCTCCAGCCTACCTATCAGATCTCTTCCCCCACCAGGCCAAGCATCGTACCACCTTCTTTTCAGAATCTAACTGCTTACCTATACCTCATACAAACCTCAAATCCTTTGGAGACCGCGCGTTTAGTTCGTATGCTTCCAAAGCCTGTAACTCACTCCCGACTTGCGTCAGAACATCCCCTGACTTGACCACATTTAAAAAGAACTTAAAAACACACCTCCTTATGACAGCATTTAGTGGGTCCCTGTGATTCGTCCTTGATGTGCTTATGCGTGCTGACAATGTGTATGCTGCCACTAACCACACTTGCATGCTGACCGTGTGCATGTCACCCATAACCACGTTATTCATGTTGTTTATCAAGCATGATACCACTCACCATTCAATCGTGTTTCCTTTGCAGCGAATGTACAGCGCCTAGAAAGAGATTGAGTTCTCTGAGGGTGCTTTATCAAGTGTATTATTATTATTACGCCACTACGTATTTATCTATGACGACGCCTGGAGCAAGGATGCCCGCATCGCTAGGCGGCGGGGCTGTGCCGGTCGGAGCTATTAGGGGAGGTGGCGATGTGGTGCGCTTGAGGGCCTCTACTGTTTTGAAATCTAGGTGGCCAAACGGGTTAATTATAGTTTAATTTCTGTGCATAAAAAACCACATACTTCCGTTACCAACGCCAAGCTGGAGGCAGCTTATCTATTTCAGTCTGCCTAATTGTGATAGACACCGAAATTTCGACATTAGTCGTGTGACCCAAGTAACTAACTCTGACCCCGAAGGTTTTCAAAGGACCTTAGCGCACCCAATGTTCCTCGCGAGCGGCTAAAGCATGGTTTAGACGGCGAGTCTTGCGTCCTACCAGCTTCCTACCTGCACGAGTCTTCATGGCATACGTCACCAATGCGTGGGGCGGGCTAAGCATCCGAACCCGGTTCTACTTTTTCAGCCAAGCCCTAGCAAGTGACCAATCACTGATGCCGCTTAGGCCACGCCCACTGCAGTGAAATTATCAGCTTTACAGGCGAGTTCCCGTTTATGGGACACTTTGAGCTCGCAGTTCAAAAAATGAGATTTTGAGGCGGTGAGCGATAAAGGCTGTAGCGGACAGGTTTTATTCTACTGGTAATGGCATTCACGAGGCCTGGCCATAGATAAATGCCTTCTTTGCTATTCCATGAACACTCAGTGGGCGGAGCGAGTTGGAACCCAGATTTGGATTATGACTGCCATCCAAACCTCCTAAAAACCAGGAGACCGTCGCAAAACTCGAGTGGGTAAAAAGGAGGTAGGAAGCAAGACGTTTATTTTTATTAATAAATAACTTTTTATGGTACCCTTGTGGAGAGGCCTCATGGTCTAGGGGTATGATTCTCGCTTTGGGTGCGAGAGGTCCCGGGTTCAAATCCCGGTGGGGCCCTTACCTTTTCTCTCAGCAGGGCTGGGGACCCATTGGAAATGCTTCCACTCGACATCCGGCGTGATGTCGCTCCATCTGTATACGGTGCAGTGCGGTGGCAGTCTGAATCAGTCTGCTTTTTCTGTTGACAAGCAGAGTACAGTAGGTCTCGTTGTTTTCTCTGGATACGTAAAACATCTTTCCCCTCTCTGGCACAGGCCACGTTCTTTTTAAAACCCGTAAAACGTAGCAAACCGCACGACCTACGAGTATAACCCTTCGAAAGATGTTTGTGGATCTAAACACTCAGGCGTGTCAAAGCTCAGGGCAGCCTTCTTTTCAATAACCATAGCAACGTGCCTAGAAAAAGATTCAGTTCTCTGAGGGCGCAATATCAAGTGTATTATTATTATTATTATTACCAAGGTGCATTAGACGTACGTTAATTGTAGTTTCCTGATGGCAATTGATAGTTTCTGTTATATTAGAGAACACTATGAACGCTGCCAGTATATTCTGATTATTGCCTCCTGATCCCAACTCTGGTGAAAATAAAAAAAGTGTCCGGCAATCCTGGGATCAACCGATGAGTCTTTCACAATACTGATTGTCGTTGCTATGAACTCGCCTGATCTCGGTTTTTGACCAGGGAAACATAGGCATTTAACGTGTGGCGTCGCATTTCCAGCGAATTCTAGTTGAGCCCCACGCAGTAAGGTCGTTACCAAGATTTTGGTACGGATGGCGAATCTCGACTTACAAACGAGAGACACAGGATTGTGGACTTTTTTCCGAAATTTGCTAGAAAATCTCTTGACTCTGAAAGCTTTTAATTTTAATGCTTATTCTTATTGTAATAGCTCAAGGTAGCCATTTGTAGCCTTCTCCCAAATTTCGTGAACGTCTTTAGTTCCATGCCGAAATCCTAGATCCGAAAGCGTCGTTCGATACAATAAAAGAGAAGCGCCTAGCGCTATTTGGAGAATAGGCATCGGCTATCTGCACCGACAGAGTGCAGCCCGGAAGCCTTTTTGGAAGCTGCCTAAAATGAGAATCACACCCCCTTTGGTGGGATTTTAAGTGGCAACGCAAGGGTCGCCTGCCCGGCTGACCAGGGTGGCCCGTTTTGAAATGTTGGCAGTCCCATTCTGGAGAAACATTCTGAAGCAGTGCGACGAAGGCGAGCCGCCCAGACCGAGGTTGCTTGGCTTTCTAAACCAAATTATTACTCGAACACTAAAGTGTTAGAACGTTGAGCTGAAACGGCTCCAATATCATCGACGTCTAAGAATAAAATTCACCTTCAAAGAAAACGCGAAGCCCAAACTTAAAGCATTCTCGCACTTAACGACAGTGCGAAAAGCGCGATAGGCTCTCGTGAATTCTGAGCGAGTCTAAATATATACAGATTGGCAAACTTGTGTTGCTTAGCAGTGAATGGTTCCAGTAGGGCCCTCACTATAATAATAATAATAATAATTCACTTGATAAAGCGCCCTCAGAGAACTTAATCTCTCTCTAGGCGCTTTACATTTGCTGTAAAGTGAAATGCAATTGAATGGTAAGTAAAATCATGCTTGAAAAACAAAGGAAATGAATAATATGGTTAGGGGTGACATGCGCAGGGTCAGCATGCAAATGTGGTTAGTGGCAGCATGCACAGTGTCAGCACGCATAAGCTAGGGGACCGTCGATGGAACAAACTGGCCACGGTCAAAGACTTCGCAGGAAAATCTAATTGCACATGCAACTGTGCGAAGTTGGGCGCCGCTCGATTGCCTCTTGAAGCTCATAAATCCATTTTACTCTACTAATCTCATTGTGACATTTAAGTGTAACGATAACACCTCTGGAAGCTGATCTCGATTGTATGGTCTGAATTCGCGAAGCTCTAGCATACGTCTTAGTCCCATGCAAGCAACGAGGGTAGATTATTTCTGAAGAGTCTGCCCCAACGAGGGCTCTCGGGGTGGCTAAGACATATTTCTTTGGCCGAGGGGGAGTGAACGACAGCAACTTTCTCAGGGGCAGGTCAGGCCTCGTCCTTCTGCTAAACCTATGGGGGGGGGGGCTTTAGCCATGATAGTCGTTACAGATCAACACGAGTAGAAACAGGAGTAGAAACCGAGAGGCTAAATGGTCGATCCTGCGACTTCGCAAGATGTAAAAATACCATCAAAGCTTTGCCAGCCTGCAAAGTGACACTGACGGCCATCTCACGCGCATCGCACCGTCACTAGGGTCCGGTCGCAGCAACGTTGGAGCATCCTTCGCTTACGCTTCCGTAAACTGCCTAAGACGTAATTTTACACAAAGAAAGTAAGAAAGACGTCTCGTAGATGGCGGTATTCGCATCGGAACATCCCCAGGCATCGAATGCACTCACCTAAGGCACTGCTACGTTCGAGACTACTTACAGAGTGCAGTATTCGGTCAGATGAGCAGTGACAACGCTTTTCAATCCTTAAGTAAAGATACTGCTTAGTGTTTTTTCTCCTCCGTGCCCTTCTGAATAGCGTCATTCTTTCTACTGCTGAGATATAAATTTTACTGCACCGCCGGTTTCCTGCTCCTTTTCGTCCGTCCCACCTCCACGTCCACCTTTCTAAACCTCCTCGTCCGCCGTCCAGCTCCGCCTTTTCCTTTAGCGCATTTGGGCTGCCACATAAACTCATGTGGCAGTTCGGCAAAATTTAACTTACTGCTGCTGAGCTATTGTAGCGCAGTCGAGGTCTCGGTGCATCGAAGAGGCAAAAAAAGAAAGCTGTCGGTCTTCATGGACAAGCAACGTGAACGTTCTTATGGCTAAGCAGAGAAGAGCCAAAAGAACGGAAAACCTTGACGTGTTCCAAATCTATGGCCCAGTAGAACGAGAGCGCTGGAGGATACAAATTTGCCCAACCACGTGATTCTGGCGTGTCCAATGTATTTATATCTACGTTAGCTGCCGTAGATCTTTATAAATAAGCTATGCTGTACGCAACCTCTCTATTCTGCCAATTCCTTCCCAGAATAATTAGAAGATAATTATAAATATATATATATACATCTGTTACAATTATCCATCTTGAAAAATGCATGCCGGCAAGGGCTGCTCATTTTAGAATTAAGGTCATTGTCCTTGACCTCGGTGGAATGGTTTCCAGTCAGATGGAGTCCTCCGCTACACCGGAGTCTGACTTCGACGAGTTATCTCATGGATGCATCCTGCTCGAGTTTAAGGAGGCGAAAGAGCTAAAGGAAATAATTAGCAATATTTCAGCGTGTTCTTCCGATCAAATTGTTGAAGAGAGGACGATTGAAAGAATTACCTGTACGTTTTCTCTTGACTACTCTAATGATCTCTTGCGACGCCTTCGCTTTTGGACAAGCTTGATTTTGTAGGCCGCAGCTAAGAGTTCCAGAAGGAGCAACTATGAAGTATTTGGGTCATTTTCTGCTCACAGGAAATCTTTGAGCAACATTGAAATCCGCGACATGTAGCCAAGTGTACAACTGCTTGAGAACCACGAAGTGCTAAAAATGCTCGTGTTAATGGTTGTATGAAAACCCAGCGTATAGCATAATGAAATTTGGACATCGATGCATGTATTAGAGTAATTCATATACTCCATTTGAGTTAAATAAGTTTACCTATCTAGCCCTGCATTGCGCAGTCAGCTGATTAAAGCAAGATAGGTTTTCGGTCGGTGACGGATTTTACATGCTTTGCTGCGTCTGGATTCTTCTAAAACTCCCCAAAAACGTTTTAAACCTATGTTCCGCTGGTTTTTATTAGGTTTTTGGGATAGCTGCGTTGTTTTTACTTGTCGGCTGACTGTACCGTGCGATGGTGCCTGAGTTCAGAAGTGAGTTTCAAGTCGACCGTACTGCATCGCTGCTTGGCTATCCGTGCCTGGGCTCCCGCGCCCCTCTTGTACACCTTCCTGGAATCTATTTTTTATTTAGAGTTGGCATGCCTAGCTAATGGCTTCTTGCGCACTGTGAAAGCGCCTTAATGCATAAACCATTCTACATCCAGATATCCTAGACCAATATCAAGAGCAGCCGCACCTACTCGATCCCCACCTCGAAGATCTGATTGATCAAATACTCGGAATTGTCAGGAATAAAGAAAGTACTTTAAAGGACATTCAGCTAGCCTCGAAGTTCTGGTATCTTATAACAAAGGTAGCTTCGATTGTGCTCTTCATTTGATGCTTAGAGGTTGCATCGCCTGCCTCGAACTCTGATTAGTTATAATTAAATGCATACCCTCGTTTGTGTGCCCCCATCCCTGTGTTGTTTTTTAGCATGTTAGCTTATTTGTGGCTGCCTGCTCACTGCTAACATTCCTGGTATGATAAGTCAGGGCACTGCTATTAATGTGAGTAGGCCATCACATAACATCATGTGATGTAACCTCGTGCCATTCGGAGCTCGGAGCACGCGATCTAATCGTGCTGTGTGCACATAACGACGTGATACAAAGGCTGGATGCTGACCACGGAACTTGCTTGCAGATTGTAATGAGGTGACTGATTTCAATCACAATGGCAGCACATCCTTTATAACACTTCCTGAAGTCTTATCGCTTTCAATCTAGAAAATCAAGCAGAAAAAGATATATGCACAGATGTGGCTCAGCAACTGCAGAGGCTTCTTTATTTTCGCGACTCTTTGCTCAAAGAGGTCATTCGTGACTGCTGCTGGCCTAGCTCTCGACATTAGCTTTATCGTTGCATGTAGTTTGGTAAGTGCACTTGGCCTATTAGCACACCTTTGGTTATGATCATGTTAGTGGTAGTGTGGTGTAGGTGAAGAGGGATTTATAAGTTTCAGTGCTGACTGCTTTACCCAGATGCCTATTCACAATTGATTGATCTCACATTCCTATTTGCTGTTCAGAGCTGCCCCGAGGATGCGTTATTAAGACATTTGAAACCACCTTCAAATGCTCTAACACAGTGGTTCTCAACCTTCGTAATGCCGTGACCCTTTAATACAGTTCCTGATGTTGTTGCGACCCCAGCCATAACATTATTTTTGTTGCTACTGCATAACTGTAATTTTGCTACTATGAATCCTAATCTGAATATCTGATATGCAGGATATATTTTCATTATTATAAATTGAACATAATTAAAGCATAGGGATTAATCACAAAAACAATACACAATTATAGGAAAGGACCATCGGAAATGCGTGTTTTCCGATGGTCTTAGGCGAACCCTTTGAACGGGTCGTTCGACCCCCAAAGGGGTCGCGACCCACAGGTCTAGAACCGCTGCTCTAGCGGGCAATGCTCGTTTTGTGGCTTGAAGCTCTTCTACGAGCAATGCCACAGTCATCTAGCAG
This sequence comes from Cristatella mucedo, assembly GCA_009760855.2. NCBI lineage: Eukaryota > Metazoa > Bryozoa > Phylactolaemata > Cristatellidae > Cristatella > Cristatella mucedo. Next base: position 4,575,879 of record WPIO01000019.1, on the reverse strand, counting down.
CGATGCATAAGGTACAACTGTATAGCACCTCAGTATAATAAATAGCCTTGGCCAGCCATTTAGTTGACTGCACACCTTGGTGAAGGCCCGTGCCAGGCTGGTGCTGTGAGGAATCTTACCTACACCTGTATTCGTAATTGCGAGCAGCTGCTCAGAACGGTAAGGCAAAAGAAAATCAGTCACTGGCACGGCTGACTTTATTTAGGTTAATGCTGGCTTGGGGAAGGAAATCTAACAAACAGTTCTTTTGGTGGAGGGGAGGTGGATAGGAGTAAGATGAAGGTGGATGGGGTTGAGATAAAATACCTTGCCAATCCAAATAATTGCATGTGTTGCTTACAAGCCTTTCTTGTATGCACTATAGAACGCTTTTTTTTTACACTGATCTGTAGTAAGAGGAGCCAGGGACACCACGTAATTGGGGGTTGGGTGGTGGTATGTGACTTGCTTGAGTTCATCTGGGTGTATGGTGAGGTTTTGGATTTGAAAGCGCAGCGATCTGGTGTATACAGTGGTGGCATGCCCCAGGCGTTAGAGCAACGTGCTGCTTCTGAATATGCTCATTCTGCATTTTAGCTGTGCGATTCCCAGGGGCCTATACTGTTTTATTCGTGGCGTTTTGCTCGTGAAGTTAATCATGTGTTTGTGACTTATGCCCTAGCAGATCGAGCTAGCACATCAAGTTGCTTTGGTATGTGTCCTAGAACTGTTAAAGTTTCTCAAAGCAGACACACTCTGACAGGAAGGCATTAGTACTCAGTCATCACAACTGTGTCCTGGTCAACAGCCCTGGGATTTTTCTGAGAGCATGCTGTCTGTATAGGGTGCCCCAGGGCTGACAATAATATTCGTTGTAATAGCTCGACTGAAGAAAACAGGCAGTTGATGGCATCTGAGGGTTTTCCTGTGTTTATCGCAGATTTGCTACTAAAACATTGCTGTTGACAGTTCAGCTCCTGCCGATGTGCAGATCTGATCACTTTCCACCTTTTATAAACCAAACCAAAATGATCGAAATGAGGGTTTCCTTCTTCAATTTTGCTGCTTTTTTTTGCTGCTAGTGAGGGATGCTGCATTGGCCCACCAATTGTATGTCATGCTAAACAAATGAGGCAAGGCGTAATATTTTTTGGCTGCTCATTGATATGTATCATGAGAGTATATTTGCATCGATATTTATTTTATTCTAGAGTGCTATATTACTCGTTTCGAAATTTTGATGCATTCCAATTGTGAATGCAAATCAGTAGCTGTTAACTATTCTTGTTCTCTGAAGTCGGATGCCCATAAGGGGGCATAACCGAGCACACTTTCTGATGCTCATCTTCTAAACTATCTCTTGGGCATTGGGCAAGGGGCATGCCACACGGATTGCCACGAGTGATGTTGCCCTATTCCCACATTTCCGGTTAATGTTGCCTTTTCAGAGTACTTTATTTTCTTGGTTAAGCAACGTCTACAAAAATCATCTGGCGATGGCCACTCCTTTGTATGCAATGGTTTGTGTGCTGCATGCAAAATCTCTTTGTTTTATTGTGTTACCGGTTCTTAGCGTTTGTAAGCTTTCGGCTTGCTGGTGTTTGGTTACTTTATAGCACACTGTGACTGTTAATTGTTTCAGAAGCTGCTCAGGTATTGCAATGCAGATGCGTGCAACAACTGAATTCTGTTTACTCTGACAGGTTAGAGGCTACAAGGTGATAATACGTTACCTTCCTCACGAAGTCGCAGATGTCGAGCCGGTCCTGCGACTGCTTGGCCTTCAAGATCCCACCGATCACCAGGCATGTCACTTGATTTGATTCCGGCCGAGCTTATCAGACTTCTTTGCACCACTGAGTGCCGACGCCGGTTGTATGTATGTGCTGCAGGTGGTGTGTAAGAATTTGGAACAGTATGTATGAAATGAAATGTATGCATGTATGACTGAGCGAACAATTGGTACACTGGTGGTTTCGGATTACTCGTAGCATGATCTATCGCAGTACGCAGTTTGTCTTAACCACGAGTAGCCTATCACGTTGGTGTTAGGAGGTGAACCTGGATCGGCGCATTTATAGGCATTAGTTTTTACTGCACAGCGATTGCTGTCGGCATACTGCTGTTTGCCTTGCCCTATGGACTGCGATCAGTGGCTCTTGTGGACAGTGGCTCATACATAAAGGTTTAACGAACTCAGGATTCACGTGTCTGAACAAGACAAAGGTGACACTTGCAAGTAGGAAGCATCCACGTGACTGTGGCTCTTGGACGAACCATCTTCACTGGCCAGCAATGGTGATTTCCTGCTCAAATAGATCCAGGTCAACGTTAGACATATTGGACTTACTTTTTGAGTCAGCCTTGCTGTTCTCGTTGCCCTTGCAATGTTTGTTCAAGTCACGAATGGGCAGATCAAGCTCGGTGCAACCTCTTACACTTGACAATCTTTATGACGATCTTGAATAACTTTGCATATGACTTATGATTATGGAGTTATGATTAAGCTATTGAGCACTCCGAAGCCGAGGCATGCTTTGTGAGCTCGCCAGCAGCATGCTGAAAACTAAATGTGCGACAGGGACACTTTTTCATGGACAGTTTTTCAGAGTTGACCTTCAGAATAAAGGGCTGTGTGCCTCCACTGTAATGTTGTTCATGAGAAATCCTGCATAAATCTGTTATGCTCCCTTTTTGGTACTTAATTGTCTTGCTTTCAATAGTGGACCGGAGAAAAGGATTAGTTGAGGACGTGATAGGCCTACGAAAAACCCCACTTTCTGTGAAGGTTCATTAGGACACACTGATCTGCCAATCCTGCATGCAGATGCGGCAGGTCTGTGCTTATGCCTGGGAGCCAGGCATAAGCATGCTTCAGAGCCATTATGCTCCTGATGGCAGGGGCAGACCGCCAAAGAGATAACTCAGCTGGCGACACGCACTTACTAAGTACTCGGTTGGCGTATACCATATCCGCTTCTTGGTAGTCTGTACGATAGCAAATGCCTGAGTGGTGTGACCGGTATCTTGCTGACGCAGTCGTTGGCACTCGCCATAGCTGAGCTGACTGCATTGTCAATGGGGCAATTAAAGGCAAGACGATTACAAGCAGAATGGTTCAAAAAAGTTTAAGCTGATTTAACAGCCTCATTTATATAGCGACAGAAGAGCTTCATGGTCGGCACCTCCTCTTGCAGTGGTCAATAAACGGTCGACCACTGCAATACTCAAACCCACGGCCCGGTCGTGATGAGAGCGAACGTCTTACTTCTGGGCTACGACCCAGGTGCATCAAAAAGTGCTATCGTGCGGCCCCGAAGGGTCACTGTGGCACCTCGCCTGTACGTATGACCGTAATGATTGCCCCTTTTCAGACATGGGAGTGCCGCTACTGTCTCGTCTTGTGGCTGTCCATGGTGTCCATGATCCCGTTCGACCTATCGCGACTCGACTCGAACATACCTTCTGCAGCCGGTGACGTCCGACTGCCAGTCATGGACAGAATATTGTCGGTCGGCAAGGTACGTTGGTCTGGCAGGTCCGTCTGGAGACCGATCGGTCTGCTTACTAATGCTGCTTCCTGTACGCAGCATCGTTCATCCAGTCTGCGTGCGCGTGCCAGTTGACAGCAGCAGCAGCAGCCTGGTTGCAGCTCTACTTGCAAGTGAACGACAAGGTGTCGGACGCTGCGGCGTTCATGCTGGCTCGATTCCTCACGCGGCCCGACGTAAAGCAGCACGTGACGCCTGGCACGATCAGCTGGGCGCTGGAGCTGATTGCTGCTGCCTCGGGTGAGACGGCTGCTTTGTTACCCCCCCCCCTCCACCCACCTAGAGTAGTTTGCAGTTCGTGCAAGGTCAGCATGTTAGCTGACTGCCGGCCACGGCCTTTTTTGTGCCCGGTCTGAGGCTTTCTTGCTCGGTGCCTCTGCTGCCAATGCCTCCGCCGCTAATGCCACCACCGCTAACTCGTCCCCGCCACTCTACCTCTAGTTTTTCCGGAGCTGTGGAAACTTCCGGAGCCTTCGCTCGGCTGCAGCAATTTCTGCTGCTCTGCTTCCAGCTGCTTGGCTGTCCGTGCTCGATCGTGACGTGTGTCTTCGTCTTTACATTCTCGTCTTGTTTTTGGCTCTCGCCGTGACAGACGGCGGCAGGGAGAGAGAGGGTGCGGCTGCCGGAGCGCTTCTGCTTCTATCGCTGCTCTTCAAGCATGGAAAGCGCGAGGACCTGCTGCCACACGGTACGTGCACAGCTGCTGCAGGGCGGTGGCTGCGATTGTCTTCGTCTGCTCAACTCACGTCCCTGACCATAGTAGCCACCTGGCGGGGGAGGGGCGTTTATGTGCACGTGCCTGGCTGTGAATGCGCTCGAGAAATCGTCAGGATGTAAGTGAAGCCGGAAGTTTGCTTTCGAGTCTGCGTGCATGTTGCGTGAGCGTAAGGCTGTAAGGCTTGTCTGCTTGCCGCCAGAGCCACGTGCCACGCCACTAAATTTTCCTCATCTTGACAAATCGGCCAGTGAAAATATAGGACGAGTGTGCTGTGAGAATTTCTTTTGGCCGATGCCGAAATTGTCATCGGCAGATGTCTTGCATCAACCTCGTGAACAGAGTGTGTGTCATGAGCGTGAACATGCGCATCCTGGGAGCGGGCTGCCAGTGGAGAGTGTGGTCTGCCCTTGAGCCAAGATGACCTGACTAGGAGAAGCCGGTACGACGTACTAGCCTTTTTGCTCGAGGCTCATGAATAAGAGGGAGCCCAAAACCGTTACAAATGGATAGTTCTGACGTTGGACCACATGCACTTAATATGTCACCCAAAACTAGCTCACTGGCCTTCAAATGGGCCGACAACAGCAAAGGGACATTAGTTTCAGCTTTGTTGTTAAAGCTGGATGGCGCAACCTCAGTGAAGTCCATTAGCTACACTTTTTCGCTTTGACAGCACCACCTGTCTTTGTGCAACCTATGTATTATTATTGCATGACACTGTAATAAGCTGCATCTCGGCTATGCGTTTTTTTGGCAATAGCTTGCAGTACATCGTGTGTTCAATATTGTGGTAGCATCGACCGTCCTCCATACCTTGATGAAGGCAGCTCTCAATAACAGTAGCAACACTGTGCTGCGGAAGTTGTCAGTGAAACTTGCTCAGCGCACAGCCCTGGTGTTTCTTAAGCAGCGAGTTGCTGCCTGGAGGCAAGTACACATCCGTTGATGAGTGCATAGCAATACTTATCTGCTATACCGTTTCATCTTTTGGCTGTGCGATTTGGTTTGTTACTATTCGAAACGATTGCATGCATATGATGTTTGTGATGTCTTAGCAAGCTGCTGTTATAGTTCCTTAGCTTAAGTTCAGCACAGGGGGGTACACAGGGTCTAGCCAATAAGGACCAGGCACTTTGACCATTACCAAGGCATCTAATGATTGCAAGGCTGAAAGGGTATCTGGACCTATAAGTTTGGTGAATTGGTGCACACCTATAGGTAATCGGGATAGTAATATTATTCTTTGTGTGGTTTTTTGTATGATTTGCTCTGTCATTTACCTGTGGCTCTTATGGAGTGAGAATGTTGTCTTATTATATCATTGCCCTACAGCTGAAATAGTGTGCCAATATAGTCTTGGGTATGCTTGCTGTTTCCGAGTTTTAAAACTGGCTACAACCAAACCCTGCTTAAATGATTTAATCTATTACACTAGTAGTAGTTATCCAACCTTATTTTATCAATAGAGCTAGGTGTTTTCTAATATTATCGAGTGAAGATGTAAATAGTGGGTGCAAGGACATAGATTTTACTAGTTCTGCGTAGAGACGAGTCCATGATTTTCATTACCTAATGACGATTCAGTGAAGGACCTTGTCTTATTGATGGTGCCAACCACAAATCGTGATGATGAGAGCTGGTAGCATGTTTTGAACTTAGTAGCAAAGAGTCTTGCTTTGCCTGCATGATGATGTGACTTTTAAGCTGCCTGGGCAGGATAGATGTTATAACTTGGACATCCATCGAAACATGTGTAGTCTTGCTTTGGGACCGGGTCATGTGTTTGCTCCGGCTATCCGCAGAAGTGTTCCTGTTTGAATAGGTACAACAGAGGAAGCAGGTCACTTGTTCAGAATTTGTTGAAGGATTCATCCGTCACAGTGCCATCGCAAGAATCGGCTGCGTCACAGATGGAAGACGATGAGTATGATGTACCCGATGAGATAGAAGAAATTGTGGGTAAGTCATTAACGGCAGACAACCCCCTCCTAACAGGCAATGCTGATCTCTGTTTTCAAGTTAGGTATGGCACAATGAATGTTCACATTAAGAAGGAGATTGATGCTATCGGAACTAGGCTTTACATGCTTTTGGATTTAACTTAGAAACTGAGCTTTTGCCTCGGTGAGCAGTTTTTTGCATACACTACTTTGGTTTTGTTACACCGACACATTTGCAGCTGTAAACAGGAAGCCAGGCCCGATGTGCTGGTCATGTAAATTTTGAAAACTTTACCTTAGGCAAAATCCTGATGCAGCCTGATAAGTCGATTTTTTTCTAATCTTGTGACACAGCTGTTTGTGTACTGACTTGCAAACTTCTGAGCTGTTTACGTTTGCTGCTTGCTCTTGCCCGATCCTCTAAACTCACAACAGTTTTCCGGAGTCATGACGATTTCGAGATGGCAGCTAATTTCCTAACATCTTGAAATGTCTCTTCGTAGCTTCAAATCTGCTCCTGTTTATCGTGATGGAATTGATCACATTTGCAATTGCCACAACCGCCAGTCATGCATGTGATTATTCAGCGGTGCCGGCACAGCTGGCACAAACTGTGGGTGTGTGGATTATCTCTCATCTACCTAGACTGTTGTAAGACATGCCTCTAGTCACCGACCGCAGACATAATTTTTGCAGCTCGGCACCCAATCGCGAAAATTATTCTCTTACATTCTTGAAGTACACCCGAATTCGTTTGACCATGTTGCCAATTTAAGAGCAGGCCTTGTGTCCTGTTTTGAGAGTAGAAAAACACGACTTAGTATAATACTAGCCTGTTAAATCAGAGGCTGGAGGACTATTTCCTGTCAAGACGACTTTTTGTCCGTTCTGAGTCCCTCAGCAGATGTTTTCAGTCGTTTTTATTTTCAAAACCGACCAAAGAAGTAGCTCTTGCAGTTTATCGGCCTGATGTATTCTCGTTTCGTGGCAGCCAGATCCAACAAAAGCATAAGTGAAAATGTGTGGAATCCAGCGGAAGATTTATATAAAACCCAACGGATAATGTCATCGTCGGTAGTTAATCCAGCGACCTTCCATCCCTGAATCCCAAGTCTATTTATGGTTCTGTCTAACGGCTTCAAAGATACAGTATTCACTTGAGCCAAATGGACCTGGATCAGCTTTGCTGCTGTTTGCATCAAAGTCGGAAGATTATTTGGCAACTGGCAATTATTGATGACCTGACAGTGTTAAGTTACACAGAAATGAAGAGTCGTGTGTTCGAGGCACTTACTCAGTAGGATTTTTTGCTTATAATGATAAGAAAACATTTGTATCGAACACAAAGGGAACTAAATCTCTTTCTAGGCACCTTCCATATGCTGGAAAGATAGCATGTCAATTGTTCATATATGACATTCACGATTTCAACACTCATAGGCATGCAAAAGGACAATTCACTCTGGGGAATAACAAATGCTATAAAGAACAAATTGGCTTTAGCTTCTCTTGAAAGGTCATCAAATCAGAGGCTGTCGTGACGTCAGTCTGGAGTGAGTTCACTTGAATTGAAGACACGGTCTCCAAAGTAATTGAGGTTAGTTAGAGATGCAGCTAAACGAATTGAAACCGAATTTAACATGTCCTGAATTAAGGAGCCGGAAGGAATATGCAGCTTGTTTGCTGTGAAAGTATTTTTTTAATGTTTATGTGCTTGCAAAAACTTCCAAAAAGTGGTATGGGCCCTTGAGGTTATATGGGTGTAGCATTATCAGCTATATATGGGTGGGTGTAGCATTTTCAGCTATTCTGATACTTTTATGAAGTGTGCCTATTATTATTATTATCATTAATTTAGGGCATATGGCCTGTCTGCTGGTTCTATGTTACAGAATATACATATGAATATATGAGGGGTACACGTGTAAAAACAATGCAGCCGAGAGATTCCGTTGAGAGAGCTTTCTCTGTGTACTCGGCTTATATACCTTCCAATGCAGGTCGCTTTCTGAAAAGCATGTCAATTTATCAGCGATTGAGCTAGATTATGCTTGATTTGCAGGTATATACATGTTGCTGGAAAGTTATCTTATATAGAAAAGTTTGGGTCCTGTCACATTGAATCCATTTGAGCAGGAATTCTGCTCCGTAGCAATGCAATTTAGGGTGATTCGCTGAGGTGTGAGACTGCATGTCGACAATTGCTGGTGATTGTTGGCAGCCATTGTCAAAGGGCAACTCGGCTAAAAAGATAGTTTTTGGACTAGTGCAAGGTTTCATCTAAAATTTTCCAAAAAGTCCAAACAAGTTTGATTCATGAAATTCCGACAATAAATTATTTCTATGCAGACTAGAGTATTCTAAGTGTTTTTCGAGTTTAAGTATACTAAGCCAACTTGAAATAAAAAGCAGTACAGTCAAAGTAATATAAGGACTGTGGCAAAAAGAGGGAAACGTCAAATCAGTCGGACTCTGCATTTTCCTAATGCTTTAAGCACAATAGATGGATTTGAGTAGAACAGAAGAGGCACTCTGTACTCTGTACTAAGAAGACGAGGAAGAGCTGACACCGTTTCTGGCTGATGTTGGCGTAACCTTTCGAAAATAAAATTCCCGTGCACAAATTAGGGTCTCAATCTTTTCTTATGTAAGCTTAATCGTTTCGTTGTCTCTTGAAGCCAGTACCACATCATGCAGTAATGAGCTGTTCAAGCAAGAAATAGCTCAAGTAAAACTTGTAGGGAAGTACCACTCAGGATACTGACCAAACGTATGCAGTCTTGTTGAGTCACTATGGTGCTGTTATATAGGCAGTGAGATGTCGCAAGCCGTATTTTACTTCTGATTCCTGAGGGCTGTATGCACAAATTGCAGCTCATTTTCTAATGACGGCGTGTAGCAGCATCAAGCGGTAGCTAATCATGTACAGTGATTGATCACTAGGTTCCAGGTGGCTTCTTGGTCGAATTCTTTCCCATGTACCTGTTTGGGTGTTCTTACTTGGTACAGCTCAAGGCAGACCCTTGAACATGTTTAATCGACAGTAACATTTTGATTAGACAACCTAGCAAAGTGTAAGTGGCTGTGGTCTGTGCCTGTATGTATTTGAGTAGCGAATTTATCTTAGCTCCATTTCCCCAAGTAAGTAAGGAAGTCAAGTTAAACACAATTCAATTTTGGTCGCTGTTTACACATTTTAAATATAAGCCTTGTGAATATGCTTGCCCTTGGCGGCGTTTGTTGATGTTCACTCAGGGTATCACTTCAACCAGGTCACTTAACTACCTGAATCGGCTTTCTGCATTCATTCGGCTTTGCTCGGTGTTTTTAGTTTTGTGCTAGTTTCCCACCTTTCATCGCTTGCTTTTCAGTAAATGGCCATATGCTTTGTGATACTGTGCCATCAATATCAAAGTTATGCCCAAGTTCTTGCATCCGTTTTTCAGATTATCTGCTACAGGGTCTCAAGGACAAGGACAGAATCGTTAGGTGGTCAGCTGCAAAAGGGTAAGTGACCCCAAGTCACACAGACTTTATCCCGAACGTTTCGGCTGTCGTTTATACTGCTGTTCGTAAGGCCAACAGACTCTCTTTCGATACTGGGTTACACCGTGTGCTGTCTCAATGCCATTTCAGTGTCAAAGAGGTGTGTGTGTGTGTGTGTGTGTGTGTGTGTGTGTGTGTGTGTGTGTGCGCGTGCACGTGGGTGCGCGTGCGTGCATGATCAGCACCTAAATGAATAGGAACCATATGTTCCTTTTCGAATCTGGGAGCATAGGTTCTAGTGTTCATTAGTGACCGATGGGTTCTATGCATAGCCACCCGGTGCTATTGCTCAAACAAGATTTTGTGGTGCCAGAATATAACCTAATTCAAGTTATACAACGGAATAATGTAAATATGTTGTCTCCCATGACAGCAGTATGTAAATCCGCACAAAAAGAGTGATGGTCGTGTTGTTTTCTCTGTTTATTATGGCAATTGTTGGAAGGAGGCGTGAGATATGCTGCCGCGAGATACGCTAAAAGGCGAATGCTTTACAAGCTAACTCGACAAGGCCAGCCGTCTCAATTATTTATTGAACTATTTCCAGCCGTCCTTTTCGGTAACTGTGGCTTTTTCAGACTCAATGCCAGGTGTGCTACTTGAACCAATGTCAGTCTTGTAAATTTGCAACAAGACTACATATGAACCAGCACATTCTGAGTAAACAGCTAGAAGCAAAAACTTCTCCTGATCTTACTGGCAGTGTAGCTATTTGCTGATACTCGGAAAATAAAAAGTTCATCAAGGCAGGTTTTTGTGGAAGTCAAACTAACCTTATTGGTGAGTGAGGATATTGTAGATCAACGATTGTCATACCACGGCACCATATGAGGTATGACACGCACGAATCATTTCTGCACATATGGCTACCTTTCGTATTGTGGCCTTGCCAGTCGTATTGGCATAGAGACGCGACTTTCCGAAGTACAAATATATTGAATAATGGCAATATATTATTTTAGTTTGTTCCCGGCATGCTGACAGGTGGCAAATGGCTTGTCTCTTTACTAGCGTCGAGTCATTATTACGGTTGGTTGCTGCGAGTGTACTCTTGCCGAATGGCTGTTGACCCAGTCATAAGTGTTTGCAGGCAGGGTGCTGTCTGTAGTGGCAACAGGATCCGACAGTTTTCACCTTGTACTTTGTAAGTCTTGTCTTGTAGGGGAATGCATGTTTGGCAACTTATTGCAAAGTTTGTCACAGGATTGCCTAATAGCTTGGTGAAAGACATGTTAAGCAGCATAAAAATATTTATGTGTAAGCATCATTACTTTCTCTGACCTGTTGAATGCTGCTGTGCACCTGGCCGGATCGTTCTCGAGCGTTTTGGACAGCGTGTAGCGTCATTTAGGGTAGGGCGCCTGTCCGGACGACTGCCTCTGGAGCTTGCAGATGAAGTGCTGGGGTCTTTGCTGCAACTGTTCGACTTCCACGAAGTGCACTTTGCCTGGCATGGAGGTATGTGCTGTGTGGCTCGGCATACTGGCTTCGCCTTGGCTGCTTAAAACAGCTTTGTCTGGAAATGCAGCGACTTCAGGCTGACTGATTACGTTGGCATGCTGTGCACAGTAGTTAGTGACCATTGGTGATGGATGCTCGGCATTGGTATTTAGGAATGCAATCTGTGTTTCCTAGCATTGGCTGTTGTTCTGTGGCACTTTATGCAACTGTGCTGCCACTCAGCATGCATTGCATGTCTCCTGGACTTGAAAGACTAGGGATATTAAATTATAGGACTCATTTATGCCTTGCAGCAGTCACATGCAGCATGCTTTACTTGTATTGGCTCGACGACTGTGTATCTGTGGCATATTTGGTGTCAGGATAGCTTGCTGGTATGTTTGGCAGCAGGGATTTGTACTTTACCTTGGTACCCTGTGGGTTGCTTCAGGCTGTCTAGCAGTGGCCGAGCTTGGCCGCCGTGGCCTCCTGCTGCCTCGGCGATTGCCCGAAGTCGTGCCTGTGGTGGTGCGTGCACTCGTTTACGACGACAAGAAGGGCAGCTTCTCCATCGGCGCAGATGTGCGGGATGCTGCATGCTACATCTGTTGGGCCTTTGCCCGTGCGTATGACCCATCTGAGATCTTGCCGTATGTCAATGAAATTGCCAGGTGAGCTTTGCTGTGAGAACCCCTCATGACCCACTCCTGAATTGTCTCGAAGCATGTGGTCGTCTTGTATTTACGTAGCTGGCCGATTTTCTTGCAGTGCACTCGTGGCGGTCACGCTATTTGATCGGGAGGTAAATGTGAGGCGTGCTGCCTCGGCTGCATTTCAAGAGAACGTCGGCCGCCAGGTACCTGACTTCGAAGGCCATTGCATGTTAGAAATGGTCTCTGTGCTGGGCTTAACTTAGTTTAGTGTAGGAAATGCTCGATGATACTGCCGTTGCTGCTGTGCTGTACCAGTCGTCCCACGACCGTAACTACTCCTGGTGGTATTGTACTTCTGCAACAGAATCTTCAATATAGTATATAGTTCAATTGGCGATTAGAGCTGACTAACATGGTATGCATTTGGCATTCGTAATTCTCCTGGTTTGGTTCTCCTCTCTTGGTTTTCTTTGCATAGAATCTCCTTTCATAGACGGCTACTTTGATTGAGGAGGAAAATAGGTTCCCCGTTTTTGGCAGTGGAGTGCATTTTTGAGTGTTTCCTAGTACCTGCTTATGGTGCCCAAGAAGTTTAAAAAATATTACCACCACTCACACTGGTAAGATCCTGGCATAGTCGTACATCAAAATACTTAAATTCGGCCTAAGGCTAAGTTTATTGTCATTCTGGCTTCGAGCAACCTTATTTAGCTGTTGGTAGCTTAAATGAGCTAATGCATTGCTGGCAGCATGCATTTTTATGTATGACAAAGCCTAGATCAAACCAATCTGTGTTGTGGCAAATTTGTTTTGCAACTCTCATATGGGAGTCCAACAGTAACACAGAGCTGCCTTGCTTGGATGATTAGGATCGTTGCTTAGAGATTGGCATGCCTTGGAGGATTTTGGTTCTCACACCTCCGTGTCTATTACCGTGATCTCCATTTGGATCTTGGAAAATTGCTTCATGAAGATAGTGGCTAGTTCTTTCACTTGCTTTATTATTCTAGGGCATGTTCCCACATGGTATTGACATTCTTACCACATGCGACTACTATGCTGTTGCCAACAGAAACCATAGTTATTTGAACTTGAGGTGGGTGGTGTAATGTTTTAATGCAATGCTAATTTTGGTACATCATTTTTGTGCAAGGCAGGCTAAATCACAATGTTAATCTGCACCTTGATGCTGCTTGTGTGACACATCGATGTACCCGATGTATTTTAGCATGTTTGTGGCAGACTTCAGTGAATACACGGAAGTTCTCATTAGGCATCTCGTGGACCACAAAGTCTCTCATTGGGATGTGTAAGTACTCATTTCAATTAATGTGTGCAGGCATCGGTAAATTTGCTATGCGAACTGACTGTTCTGTTAATTGAGCATGATTATTGGTGCAGTTTATTTATTAGGATACTCCAATAGACTTAAGAGTGTACAATCATCCTGACTGTTGGTATTGCATTTTGTTCTTCGTGTTGCACTTAGGTGATTGGAAATTTGGTTGGCACTCACATGGTATTCTTTCATTTTCAGAGGCATGGCTGGGCTAGCCCTGGGCAGCACTTTAAACACTTTAAAGCAGTCTTTAAACCTGCATTTGGTGCTGTAACAGAGCATATACTTGTTTGTAGGTTGGAAGGTTGCATCCTCACTAGCTATTTAAATGGTAAGGCCCCCGAAAAACGGTCGGGATGATAAGGTGGTGAGGTGTGAATTCTGTGGTACTTCTGTTGCTATTGATTCTGAAAAGTGATTGGATGAGGCTGAGAAAGTCAAATAAAATCAAACCTCTTATATAAACAGAGAAAATCCCATTCCCGTGCAGTTAGAAAAACTAGCAAGGACATGCTGATTGGGTTTTTCTCCGATTGTATCCACCGAGAAACTTTGTCGGTAATTGCAGAAGAAGGGCGACAATGCAGTTACTTGGTTTTGGTTTGGTTCTGTTAACCATCTCAATCTTAACGACAAGAAATGGAACTTAAACTTTTTGTAAGAAAGTTTTCACTTGTAGGACTCTGTGATGCAGCCTTCAGATTCTGCTCGCGGTCTTGGTGCCATCATCTGCTCGAAATCTCGATGTTTGATAGGGAAATTTGACATCTGAGCTTGTATACAGTCATCGGCCAAGGCTGTGTGGTCTCTAGTTACTTAATATTGCCCAGATAGGCTGCCTAGGTAACTCCACGATGGACCTGCTCATTCATGCTCTAGTAGCTTGCAGTCTGGACTGCTAAAACTCACTTCTAGGTGGACACCCAAAGCAGACTGTGCGGCCCTCTACAAATCTTGCAAAATTGGGCTGCTCCACTCATTGTTAAGGGTGAGTGTTAGGAGCAGATCATATCGCTGCGCAGGGCTCTAGCTGCCAACCAAATACAGGATACTATACCCAAGATCTAAGTGCCGGCATTTCAGGTTATACTAGGATAGGTAAGCTGCCTCATTATTGTAGCAATCACCTTAATGGGTACAGCCCACAGGGAGAGTGTGATGCCTGATGCCTGTTCGTTATCTTGCTGTTGTTTGACCTCGGCACTCGGTCAAAGAACGGTCATTGGGGTTCCAGGCCCATACTCGGAGGAGGGGGGAGGTAATTTGCTGCCCCTAGCTTTTGAGCCTCTTTTCCGCTGGCTTAATTAGAAAGGTTAAGTGCTTACAAGTTTTAAAGCTTCATTAAAAAGACCACTTCCACAGCCGACCATCAAGCTCGATCCCTGCCTAAGATTAGGGACTTTCAACTACGGTTGCTTGCTTACAGTCTTACTAGCTCCTTGGTCTGTCTAGGCTGGACAGCTAGAATTCAGTTTTGGCTGAGCTAATAATAATAATGTTAATAATACACTTGATAAAGCACCCTCAGAGAACTCAATCTCTTTCTAGGCGCTTTACATTTGCTGCAAAGGAAGCTATGGCCTGCCGTGGCTTGACTCCTTCAAACCTGACTGAACTGCTGTACAAGCTTCAGCCTCCTCGTGCCCTCGGATCCTCTATAGACAATAAATCAGCTGTTCTATGCATATGCTTATATACCGTTGGCGACAGAAGCTTATGCACTGCAGGTTCTGGCAGTGAAACTCACTTCTGCAATTTTTACGTAACGACATCTACTCTCCTGCTGCCGACTGTAACACATTTTTTCCAGCCGTCCTCAGTGCTACTTCCATGCTAGTCACTTCCTTGACTGCTCTCCTGACTCAGCTATGCTTTTCACTTTCTCTTTGTTGCTTGTGAGGGAGTCTTTTGGCTACCATATGCCGCATAGGCTTTGCTTTAGGCACTATAGAAAACTCCGGCCTTCCAATACCTCAAATTCGTTCAACTGGTTGCTGGTCTACCGGCCTGTGCAATCAGGCGCTTGCATTTGGTGCAAAACTCTGCAGCTAGGCTTGTCTGTCGTGAGTGTCGCAATTGCCATATCACTTCACTTCTTGTTGGCCTGCACTGGCTCCCAATCAAGCAGCATATCGACTTCAAGGTTCCGTCACTCACTTACACGAATCTTCATTATCTGGCTTCAGCCTATCAGATCTACTCTCCCACCATCGTACCACCCACTTTTCTGAATCCAATCGTTTAACTATACCTCGAACGATCGTCAAATCCTTCGGAGACCCTGTAGTTCATATGCTCCCAAAGCCTGGAACTCACTCCCGACTGATGTCGCGACGTCCTCTGACTTGACGACATTTAAAAGGAAGGTAAAAAAGCACCAGTTTATCACAGCATTTGGTTTGTCCTTGTGATTCGTCATTTGTGTGCTTATGCGTGCTGACACTGTGCATGCTGCCACTAACCCTATTTACATGTTGTCGAAGTGCACAATGCGTGTCACCTCTATGTTATGCTTGTTGACATTGTGCATGTTACCACTAACCATTTGATCATGCTTCTTTTACGGCATATGTAAAGTGTCTAAAAGAGATTAAGTTCTCTGAGAGTTCTATACAAATTTCATATTATTATTACTATTATTATCCCGTCTGTTACTCAGGTAGGACACTCTAAGCATGGGGCTGGATTAAAAGGCTTTCCTCTTTTAATACGTGATGCTGTTGTGCGACCATCATCACGTACTCGAAATTTAGGTGTCGTTTTTGACAGCTGCCTGCATTTTAAAAGCTTCATTCAGAAGACTGATTCTACAGCTAGCCATCACGTCCGATCCCTATCTAAGATTAGGTGCTGTCTTCCACAGTGGCTTGCAAAAAAATGTAACTAGCTCCTTAGTTCTGTCTCGGCTTGATTATTGTAATTCTCTTTTGGCTGGGCTACCAAAGAAAGCAACTAGGCCACTGCAGATGCCTATGAATATGACAGCAAGGCTAGTTTGCGAATCCCAAACGTTTGATCACGTGTTATCTTTGCTAAAAGAGCTAGGATGGCTGCTTGTTGATCAACGGATACAGAGCAACGTTCTTATACTGACCCACATGGCCCTCCGCGACTTGGCTCCTCCATACCTAGCTGAACTGCTGCACCAGTTTCAGCCTTCTCTGTGCCCTCAGGTCCTGTATGGACAATAAATTAGCTGTTCCATTCCTGTGCTTAAAGAACGTGGGGGACAGAAGCTTTAGCTCTGCAGTTCCTAGACTGTGGAACTCGCTTCCACACTTCTTAGGCAACGACAACTACTCTCCTGCTGCCGACTATATCCTATGGCTCATCCTTTCCAGCGGTCCTGAGCTGCTACTTCCATGCCACTCGCTACTGCAACTGCTTTCCTGACTTTGCTATGCTTTCCACTTTCTCTTTGTTCCGTGAGATGAAGTCAGTTGGCTACCGAATGCGTACCGAAAGCTGCTTAGGCTGTGAGTGCGCTATACAAAACTCTCATGCGTAATACCCACAAAGTCTTTGTGGCTTTGTTGAGTTACAGACGGAGAAACATTACATCACATCTGCACAGAATCTGGAAATTCTGTTTTAGATTTCGTTTTACTAGATCACCTCCACAGTCGAGTCTATAACTTTAGCAAGGGTGCTACAGCCAAGTTAGTCCATGCATGTGAGTGCATCGTGTTCAGACACCTCACTCTCTCTTTACAGATCTTTCTGTCTATGTAATAAAATGCTTAGAGATGGTGCAGAAGTCTTACCTATCTGAAACACTTTCTCTTCAGGCTTCCTCGTGCACCATTAACTCCTTTGACTTTGGTCATTAGTTTTGCATTTATCAACCTCCTATCCACTGGAGGCCATGCCTTTAATTTCTCTGCATCAAAGGCATAGAAATATCTGCTGCCTGACATGGCATCTCCCGATTTGACATGTAAAGTGAAACCAAAAGCCTCCCAGATCCTTTCTTCATATGCTAAATTCACGTGAGTCATCTTTTGCATGCTTATGCATGCAACAACTGTAAATATTCTTATCGCAAATCACCATTAAAGTTATTTTTCTTTGCCCCCCCCCGTCTTAGCCCAGGGGTAAAGTGCTCGATCTTCACGACCTAGGTCTTGGGTTCGAGCCCTGCAGTGGGCGATCCTTTATTGCCCACAGCAAGCGTTGGTGATAGCCGTTAAGGCTCTTTTGCTGCTATGCAAATGAGGCCAGGCCGTTGAATCAGCTAACTTGTTTCCAATCTAGACGAAGTGCCTGTAAAGAGCTTCGGGTGGTATACAAGACTTTCTTAACAATTGGCCTTCAGATCAGCGACATTTGCCTGGCGTGACAGAAAAGTTTTACTTTATTTGTTGTAGGACCTTACGAGAGCTTACATCAAAAGCGGTTCATGGGCTTACCCTCAAGATGCCAGGATATGTTTCATCAACGGGTACGACATTCACTTTCGACTGCAGTCGTCCTCACGACAGCGGTGCTTTATTCTGACCACATGTTGTTAGCAGTGTCATGGCATAGTAATAGGAATAAGAAGAATAGGTTGAACAGCCCCCAATAGAACTCAAGTCTCTATCTAGGCGCTCTGCAACTCACTGCAGGAGAATCAATCCCCAACGGTTTGTGACATGGGCGATATCAAGCATGCAGAAGCAGAGAAGTATCAAGCTCAGGCCAGCATGCTAAAAAAAAACGTGAAGACACACATGTCAACCGATTAATAAGACCCGTGGCTGGTAATGTTACAAGCAGGGTGTATCGGCTTCTTTATCCGGACAGAACTAGGTCGCAAACGCAACACTCGTAACAGTGTTAGTCCCAGCCGATGCGCGACGAATACTGGTAAAATACTGAGAGCCTTGAAATCACGGGTAGCGACTTGTAGGCGTTTGTACCAAAGCACGCGACGGTAGGACGACGGTGGCATTGCACGGAAGCAATGAAAAGCACCCATACTTGGAAGCTTGCTTGAGCAAGTTTCCAACTTGAGCTTGCTTGAACCCGAGACAATTGGGAAAATGCCTTTTTCCCGTGCTGCAGCCACCGGGTTACGGTATGGGCATAGTTTGGCCACCTAATAATAATAATAGTAGTGCACTTGATAAAGCGCCCTCAGAGAACTCAATCTCTACCTACTCATCGAACGTGGGCCAGTTTGCATTTCAGTGGCCTTTGTCGCCGTGTAGAGCCGCATTTGCAGCAGACCCGAAGATCTTTACCGTATTGAGGTTAGTGCGAGATAGCTTGCATTTCTTTTACTGCCGCAGGAGGCATCCTCGGGCTGTTGTGCTCCCTCGATAATGACATCTTTAATCTTGCATCCGAACTACACGGTGCATACTTTCAGTTGAGTAATACTGGGCATCGTGGTTCTGAATGCCGAAAAGTCACAAGAGCTGGGGTTCCGTCGTGGCGATTTCAGAGACAGGAGCAGAAGCAAGTGCAGTCGCACTAGATTCGGGGGGAGGGGGTTGGGGCAGCCATTGGTAATGACCATTATCGGGCAAATGCTGCATTCCTGCTCTTCTTTTCTGTTCATTGACGTGTGTAGTGTTATGCACAGGGGTTTGCTTTCAAATTAAAAGATGTCTAATTGCTCATTGTTATTGAGCATGACCCGCATATTCCTTACTAGTGAAGGTATCAATTGTTTGTTGCAGTTGCGTTTTGGCTAGCGAGGTTGGCAGTATATCTCACATATTGTATGCCAACACACACTTAGACCTGCTGTGCCAGAGTTATTTTAGCTATACAGTGTCCCATCTTTGGTGTCTTCTTTCTTCAGTTCTAAGGAGCCTCATACTTTTGACAAGCAGTGTGGACATGAACACGCGACATGGAGCCATCCTCTGTGTAGGTGAAGCTGTTCTTGCTTTGTCTGAAGTTGCCCAGCAACAAAAGTGAGTAGCTGCAATGTGCTGGTAGGTGCATGCATGCTTTTACAGAATGTGTGAGACTAGCCTTGTCAGAGATGTGATGTTGATGGCTGTGTCCTAACCTACCTACCAGGCTGCTGTTGCACATTCGTGTAACACAAGAAAGTATGACTCACAGCCGGTCCCTTGTGCTTGCTAGTATCACTTAACGGTTTCGATGACTGATTGTTTTCAATCGATGTATAGTTTAGAGTTAGAACAAATTGTGGGATTATGCTGTTGGACCACCCGTGCGCAATTCGATGACTTCGGCGACATTGCAAATTGATTTGCATTATTGCTCAAGTAGCTTGCATAGGCGAATGATACTGAGAAACGGCTTTGCACAGCTAAACGTTGACAAAAGGGCTATCGTATTGGCTATTCCTGCTGTGGATCTATTTTACCACACTTATATGCTCATAGTCTATGTAATCACGGTGACTATTTTCTTAGCTATGTGAGGTGCCTTAATAACGTCATTGATGTCAGTCTGCTGTCTTGAATGTTGCCAGGATTCACGAAAATGCAAAAAAGGTGCTGTTTCATCGCTATATGTGTGCAGCTCTGTTTACAGAATTCCATTGACTAATCTGATGAGCAATGATGACCTGATTGGCATCAAAGGCATCGCCAATAAGGTGTGTTTACGATGCGTTTGTTAATAGTACTGCCACTGGTAATGCTGCTTGGGGCAAGGTGTAGGGGTGCCAGGACCCATATTTCTTGTACATTTGATCTCCGGACAGACTTTAAAAAAATTACCAACCTTAGTGATGGGCCATTGTATGGCATATTGTGACAATAGCCAAGTGTGCACCCAGCTTATATATGCATTGACACCAATCTACTTTAATCCCTGATCTTGCTTCTGTAGCTGAGGAGCAGCAAACAGCTGGTGGGTGTTGCTGGCGAGTTTATGAAGAGAGCTCTATGCACAATGATAGGATGTCTTGCAAAAGCATGTATGCCGATTCACGATGACCCAGTCATCATCAGTAAGGATGCATCGTTTGGCACTTGCTAATTTAGTCCTGTGTAAATATTTACCATTTAGTTTGCAATATCAGATGGAGCAAAAGAAACAGTTTTCGACCATCTTCTGATGCATTGGCTTTTTAGGCACTTGGCAGGAGCTGATTGATGACAGCTTACTGCACACGCACTCTGTAGATGTGCAGACTGCTGCACTGGGAGCTTTGCCAGCATTTGCTGCCGAGTTCTACAACAGTGATCAACATCATATATTACGTTGTAAGTTATCACCGCCCTGTCCTGCACAGGAAGAAGATCGAGGTGCAGCATGCATGTGCTGTATGTTCAAGTTTCTAAATATGCACTTGTCTAAGAATCATCACACTTTAGGATTTTCAATTAAACCTCAAATAATGCAGTGGTTCTACGACCTCGAAATGATAAAATATCACCCAGAGGTAGGATTGATATGAGAGCGAGTACAGTTAACAAATGGTGTATGCCTGCTCGGATTGCTGACTAGGTGCCGACAGCATACGATGCGAGTCTTTTTGCCATTTCAGAAGTTTCGTCCGACTTCCTACAGGTAGTGTTTGTTAAAGGATTTTGTTGTAGCACCATCTAAAAACTGCACAACAAGATTTTCTGGATGCTTCATGCATGCTTCTTTCAAACACGGTAGCTCAACAACTGAAAGTCCCCAGAAATGGTCCGGCATGCACTTCTCTCTCATTTTCAGTAATAGGCCAGACTTGGTTCGAAACGGCGCTAGAAAATGGCATGGTAGTATCGAAAAATCCAACTGCATTTTCTAATATACAAGGAAAAACGATTCCTTTTGAAACTCGGCCAACGTAACGTCTCATGTAGCATCTGCATGAGATCTGGGTGTCCCATTCCAAAGTGACCTTTCTGTAGACGACCACATCAGCTGAAAAGTCAAGTCTGCCTACTTTCAGCTACATAACTTGCAAACGTTTGGGCCTGCTTAGACAGGGATGTCACATCCAACTTGGTCCATACATTTGTGGCATCCTATCTTGACTTCTGCAACTTACTGCTCACGTGCCTTCCAGCCTGTGCAGCAAGGCGCTTGCAGCTTAACGTTGCAATTCCATAGTATATCACTTCTTGCCGACCTGCACATGATACCACCATGCAGCGTATGGACTTCACAAAGGTTTTTTCCACAAAGTTTTAGGCCCTTTCATTCGCTTGCTCCAACTTATCAATCCGAACTACTTCCCAATCCGGCCAGGCATCGTACCACCTGCTCGTTTGACCCAAGTCATTTAGCCATGTCTCGGACCAATCTCACATTTTTGGGGTGTTCGCCAACTGGGTCACGTGCGCCGACTGCCTGGACAAAGAACATGACCGTAGTTAGTATGCTCCCAAATCCTGGATCTCACTCCCAACTGACGTCATGACATCCTCTGACTTGACGACATTTAAAAGTAAGCTAAAACGCACCAGTTCTTTGCAAAATTTGCTGGGCCTGCGTGAATGGTTCTGTTTGTGCTTATGCATTGTGTTGTTGTGCATGTAATTACTAACCATATTGACATGCCTCCTTTACAGCATATATAAAGTGCCTAAAAAAAAGGTTAAGCTCTCTTAGGGTGCTTTACAAATATCTTATTATTATCATTAACTTCCGGTTGGCTTGGCCAATGTTCTGCCACTCGAGTTATTTAGACTTTGTTCTGCACTTAATATAAGGCATAGAACGTTGACTTTAAATTACCATGAGTGCGAATTGCCATTTACAATGTTATTGTAGTGGTGTGTTTTTAGTTGCAGTTGCTTGCTGATTACAACCGTTATATATGCCGTAGTCAGCAATAAAATACCTGTTTACTGTTCGGCTTCATGCTTGTCCAAGCAAGTGGGCACAATTCTCCACACAAGTGGTCCCAAACAGCATTTGCCGTCTCCCTATCTGTCTTTCTATATCTCTATTTATGTCTGTCTGTCTGTCTCTCTGTCT
The DNA here is from genome assembly GCA_009760855.2 of Cristatella mucedo. Lineage (NCBI taxonomy): Eukaryota > Metazoa > Bryozoa > Phylactolaemata > Cristatellidae > Cristatella > Cristatella mucedo. The sequence continues at coordinate 4,553,827 of WPIO01000019.1, read as the reverse complement.
CTCTTGCTCTCTGTCTCTCTCTCTCTGCCTCTCTCTGTCTCTGTCTCCGTCTCTCTCTCTGTCTCTCTGTGTCTCTGTGTCTCTCTGTCTGTCTGTCTGTCTCTATGTCTCTCTCTCTCTCTCAGTCTCTCTCTCGCTCTGTCTGTCTGTCTGTCTGTCTGTCTCTCTCTCTCTCTCTGTGTGTGTGTGTGTGTGTGTGTGTGTGTGTGTGTGTGTCTGTCTGTCTCTGTGTGTGTGTGTGTGTGTCTGTCTGTCTATCTCTGTGTCTGTGTCTGTCTATCTCTGTGTCTGTGTCTGTCTGTCAGGCAGTCAGTGAGCATTGGCTGCCTTTTCTTGCAACGTCGCCTTTGCTAACCTTGCCATCGGTTAGACGTGGTATGTGTGCTAAAATTGTGCTTACTAAGCTTAGTTGGGAGCACTCGGAGCAAGGCCATCCGGAAATTCTGAGGGTTTACTGCTGATAGGTGAATTGTGCTAAAAAGAATACAGAAATAGAATAATGAATATAGAAAAACGAGAACACTTCAATTCATAAACTAGCAGATTGTAAACAAACTTTTTCCTTAATCAATATTGTAATCTGTGCAGTACCTGGAGCAGTCACGTGCTTAAAAAACGTGCTAAAGAGCCTTGCTTCAGTTCTCAAGCTGCTCCTTGTTGCTACTATTAATTTTGTCTTGCATTATGAAAATCCTCAGGTCGCCGATAATTCGTCGTAAAAAATTCGATTTTTGGTTCAGCTGCATTTACATTTTTTGTAAGGTGCTCGAGAGGTTAATTCCATGCTGCCGTACTCTTGTACAGGTGCACGGCACCTGTGTGTTCTCTATCGAGATACTCACTTTGACCGAACTGAGTGATTGGCTAACGTGGGCCCTCCCTTGAGCCAAGAAGCCCTTGTGTCGTTGTGTACTTAATACGTTCGTAGGTGCAAGCAGAATTGACTCAAATAAGTGACTATGACGGTCCATAGCTGCAAACAACATGTCCGTGCTTGCCTCGCCGGCAAGTATAAGCTCCGGCAGATGTGCAGTGCACAGAGTGAATGTGCCGCCTTCTACATTGACAGGTGCGATCGTCGATCGCTACGTGCGCTCGCTGATGCACAGTGCAGAGCCCGCGAGGCGAGGCGCTGCCCTGGCACTGGGTGCTCTACCGGCCACGCTGTTCTACAGTGACCAGCTCGGGCGTGTACTGGATGCGCTGTTAGCTGTCACGCGTGTGCCAGACTCAAAGATCGATAACTGGGCTGAATGCCGACGAGATGCCGTAAAAGCAGCTGTGAGGTAAGAATGTGATGCTGCTTGATAGCATAACTTTTCGGAGCAAGCACTTGCAGTCGATGCAAACATCTTATGAAAACGAGAGATCGATTGGGTCTTATAACGACTGATAATGAGAACATGTATGTAGCTGCTTCTGAAAATTGGCCATAGGCAAATGACAAACTGGTTGATTACTTCTATATATTAGTTATAGCTACAATATATGACATCCACACATGGGTGGCAGCAAATTTTCTTAAACTAAACGATGATAAAAACTAACTTATTAGTTATGGGCAAACCCAGTGTGATTCAGAAACTGGTAAGGCTAACGCTCAAAATTGGCTCTGCCAGCATATCTCCTGTCGAATCATCTCGAAATCTAGGTGTCGTGTTCCAAAATGACCTCTCGTTAGACGACCACATCAGCTCCGCAACCAAGTCTGCCTACTTTCAGATACATAACATTGCTAAAATTCGGGCTTGTTTAGATAAGGATACCACGTCCAAGTTGTTCCATGCATTTGTGACATCCCGTCTTGACTTCTGTAAATCACTGCTGGCTGGCCTACCGGCATGTGCAATCAGGTGCTTACAGCTGGTGCAAAACTCTGCAGGTAGGCTTTTCTGTCGTGAGCGTTGCAGTTGCCACATCACACCACTTCTCCCCGACCTGCACTGGCTACCAGTCAAGCAAGGCATCGACTTCAAGGTTTTGTCACTCACTTTTAGGTCACTTCATTCTTTGGCTCCAGCCTATCTCTCAGATCTACTCCCCCACCAGGTCAAGCATCGTACCACCCGCTTTTCGGAATCCAACAGTTTACCAATACCTCGTACAAACCTCAAATCCTTGGGAGACTGCATTTAGTTCGTATGCTCCCAAAGCCTGAAACTCCATCCCGACTTGCGTCAGAATATCCCCTGACTTGACCACATTTAAAAAGAACTTAAAAACACACCTATTTAGGACAGCCATTAGTGGGTCCCTGTGATTCGTCCTTGATGTGCTTATGCATGCTGACACTGTGCATGCTGCCACTAACCACACTTGCATGCTGACCCTGTGCATGTCACCCCTAACCGTGTTATTCATGTTGTTTATCAGGCATGATATTACTCACCATTCAGTCGCGGTTCCCTTTGCAACAAATGTAAAGCACCGAGAAAGAGATTGAGTTCTCTGAGGGCGCTTTGTCAAGTTCATTATTATTATTAGTTGATGGAGAGTCAATCGTATCGGAGATAAAGGCATGAGATTGGCCATTAACAAGTGCCTGAGATTTGATATGTAGAGTTCTGTGGCAGTGGTCTAGCCACGGTCATCAGAAGCTCATTTAACTTAGTGCTTAATAATAGCGATTTAGCAACGAAGGTGGTTGTGGGTGCTAACCACAATCGCGGCTTTTGCAGCACTTCTGTCTCAGCAAAGGAAGGGCTCACCTCGTTAGTCACGGAAGTTGAATCCGGACTTACGGTGCCGAAAGCAAGTGTCACAGAAACAGCTCTATTCTAACGTTGGTTTGCTAATTGTGCTGTTTGGTTTATTGTAGTGTATGCCAGAAAGTCAGTATTTGCAAAGGTGGAGACCCTAATCACGTGCTGTGCGAGCAAAACCTGACCAGCGTGTTTGAATCGCTTTTCGAATGTATGAATGACTATGCAATGGATAGCCGTGGAGACATTGGTGCTTGGTAAGTTGTGTTTGTGTATAGCATTCAAATATCTGCTGCTACTGCTGTATTGAAAGATTCTTTTATAAATCATACACGTATTTAGTGTGGTAATGGTGGTATATTTTCAGTGTGCGCGAAGCCAGCATGACTGCACTCCAGGAATTGCTCAGCGTCGTGATGCTGCGTGAGCCATCTCTCCTTACCCCGTTATGGTAAGGGCAGACTTTTCTTTGGGAAAGAGTCATTGTGGTGGGTGATTTCCCCATTCAATTGTGAGCCAAGTAATCTATCAAGCATTATCCTGATGTCGATGATATGTCACATCGTGACCAGCATTGTCGTCAGTGACAAACCAATATTATACTTCAGTTTTTAATGAATTACAGCTGTTATGGTAAGCTTCTTTCCACACTCTATTGGTTAGTCCGACATAGTGGTGATAGTTCTGTGAACAACTGCTGTATTTGCTGGTGCATTGAGGACACAGATATTAAGCAAAGTTCTTCAGGGGAGCGATCCTCCTTGATGTTCTAAAGGTGCAGTGGTATTTCTAGAGTGCTGCAGCAGTTTTGCAACAAAGCCTATGCTGCTGTAATACTATAATAATATAATTCATATTCTCTATCCAGGTGCTTGACATATGCTCGAAGGCTCGAGCCCACGACCTCGGTCGTCAAAGGCAAGCAAGTTACCCGTGGACCGAACGAGGGCAGCTCCGTCAGAGCTATTTAGATGCTCTCTTTGATGGAGAATTAGTGATGGGAAATTTTGCAATTCTTTGATGGGGTGTGCGGGTCAGTTTTCAAATAGCTGTGGAAGCCTTTGTTGGCTGGGTGGCGCAGCTGTGCCTGCTGCTAACTCGTATCTTTGGCAAGCAAATGCATGGACATATGCAAGCAGCTGGTAAAGACAAGCAGCTGCAGATGTGTGAATCGTAGTATTCGCTTCGTATGACAGTGCATATCTTTAGCACATGACAGAGAAGAAGTAACCCAGTTGAAAGGGCTGTGACAGATGAAAGCTGTGGCGGGTAGAGAGCGAGAGAGCTAGATGTAGAATAATCGCTGGCGACCAAAGAGCAGCCATCCGCGCGCAGCGAGTGTGCACTGCAAATGCTTAGAATGAACCTCTCCACGCAGATGTGTCTCCAGCGTCAGGACTTGCATGCAGACGACGGCCTTTGGGGTCGAGCTGGACGAAAGAGTTCTCATGTGGATGGCCTTGCGCAACTTCAGTGTGTTTTGAGTATCTAATATAATAATACTGTTGCTTGTGCCAGTCATTTGCTTGTATTCGACATGTACCAGTATTTATGATCGTGCACACCTGTTCGAGCGCCGATGAATGCCCCTCGCTCGCTTTGAATTCCAAGAAGTTTCGTTGATCTGTTCCTGCAATGCTTTGACCGACAGACTTCGCAGACAGGCTGCGTCTGCTGGCGTGCAATTTGAGGCACGCATTAGTGATGGAAGAGACTGTCCTAGAGTCCAGATACGGGCGGCCTGCTGTCTTTGCACCTCGACCGTGCTGCCAGGGGAAGGGTAGGGGGCGAGGGGAGTCGTTCTCTGCACTCATTTTGCAGTTTTGTTTTGCTCTACACTTAGCAGACCCTGGTCCGGCACACCATCATATGTCTCAGAGTGGTAGCGCCTCGACTGCTTATAAATCCAGTTTTTGATTTGTTGACTTTTTGATTTACACGTGCTAGGGTTGGAAAGGCAATGAAGCTTATAGCCCAGCAGGCATGTGAAAAGATCAACCGTACAAGAGCTCATGCAGGGCATGCGTTTTTTGACCTTCTGCATCGCAGGTAAGGAAATTTGCGATACTTTGATGATACTACCTAGCATAATCTCACTGCTCTTATTTCTTTGGATCAGTTATTTACAAACTTGTGTGCATTGGGCGAAATTTGTGTATATCCAGACCTATGCTTACTTAATTAAAGCTGTTGTGTGTGCTAAATACTCACTGGCCAATGCATCTGTTTGTCTCTCTCAGTATTTCACAAGCCAAATAGTTGCATAAGAAACCTGGTTTTGACTTTCCAACTTATTATCAACTTTTGGTTTGTGAGGGATCGTTCGTTTGACCTTTGTTTAATATCTCACTTGAGGTATAAGTCGTATGCTAAACATCTGGCTGGAAATGTTTTATATCCTCGTATGTACAGTACTCTGCTATGTCGAATCATCAGAAGGCCAATGTCGAGAAGTAGTCTCTTCTGAATCAAATTTTGAAATGCAGCAACCTTTTGCACAATTTTGCTGTTGACAGACTGGCCAGTGCCCCACGTAGTGCTTAGTTAATGCATGTTTCAAATCAGATGGCCCGTCCTCCGTACCACATAGCTATATCGTAGACCTTCAACCGGTAAGATCTGGGTCTTAGCCTAGAGGTATGGTGCTTGCACTTCACGACCCAATTCTTGGGTTGAGTCTTTCAGCAAGCGATTCCTTATTGCCCACTGCAAGCGGCAGTAATAGCCACCGTCTGCTCCGTTCGTTTTAATGTGCGTTTGAAGAAAATGGACGCCAAACCACGCGGAAATTAGCCGAGCAAATAAGTTTCAACTATTTGTCGCCACCTGGAATCAATAGATAAGGTTCAAAAGATGTGAGTGTTGGTGCCACAAGAGTTATTTGAAAACCAAAGACAAATGGACTCATGCCTCAACCCAATATATATGAGGCTGATAAATCAGCTAACCTTTATTTTTACTTTGTCTACGGTGGGCGCACTGATATAACTGAAAACTCACTTCCTGTCGATGAATGCAGTCTTGTGAGGCTGCTGCGATGAGCAGCAATGCCAGCCACCATGCATCATAGCATGCACCGCACACTCTCAAATGAACATATGTGAATGCATCTGTTTCCGTGCACACTCATTTGGGTGGGTTTGCCATCGACATTACCTGAAGCTTCTCTAGAGCCACTTCGATTTCTGTAACACTTGCATTTTCTGCTTGGCTCATTGCAATCATTAGCCACTCTACCGCACAGTGCTCTCGAACGCTCTAGAATATGTGCTCCCACAGACCGTTTTGTTTGGCAGGGTGGATGGCAAGTCGCAGTGTGGAGTCTCGAATGATCGCTTTGTGTGTTCAGGCATGTTTTCCATCTTTCACAGTAGGCCACTGTCACTTGTACTTTTGCTTTGCAGCTTGCGTTAACGAATCATAGCATGCAGCTTCGCCGCCTTCCACTTTCCAGCAGATGTGCTGTGGTGTCTCAGTGCCCTGATGTTGCTTGCTGTCAACTTTTCATAATGATTTGCAGCCCGCCACTACCACATATTCCTGGCTCTGAGGAGCTGCACCGGATCTTTCCAAGGTATGCATGGAAGTAGTAAACCGGCATCTCAGAAGGAGAACGGTAGGTGTAGGGGCTAATAGTCAATTTTATAATGAGGGCAGGTGGACATTAGCCCTGGAGTCTTAGCCCAGGGGTAAGGTGTTCGCTCTTCACGACCCGAGGTCGTGCGCTCGAGTCACATCGCATGCTGGCTGTAATTTGGTGTCAATGCAATGCCTGCATCCAGTCAAAACGTGCAGCTGTGGTTGTAATAATGTATCTTGACCTACCAATCGTGCACAGCTTCTAGTAGTTTCTGCTTGCAAAATCAGTCGGGAAGGCTCGCCGAGAAGCTGTAATTGGTCTAATTACTCGCTTGATCTCGGTTTTCTTGCTGTTTCCGCTTTGACAGCGTGCATTCGGTGGCTTTTCAGTAGTCACTTACCTTGGCAAGCTGTAATGTGTGTATGTGTGTGTGTGTGTGTGTGTGTGTGTGTGTGTGTGTGTGTGTGTGTGTGTGTGTGTGTGTATGTGTTTCTTTGGGTTTGCACTGCAGTCGACTGACTTGTGATCCTTGTGGCTTGAAATTGGACACTTGTTTCAATTGTCTTGCCTTGTCTAGTCGTGTAGCGTTTGCGCATGTCCGCTGCAAGTTCCGAATCGCGTTTACCATTGAGAAGATCTCTTATGTTAATGAGTGTGCACAGTATGGGTTGGGTCTAGTTTGAGTGTGCTGTTGCTCCTTTGCGATGGATCATTCGGCATATAAATAGGATGGATCATTCTGTGGTAGCAGCCTTCGACGTGTAGACTGCTGCTGCTGCTGTGGTGCTGTGTTTGTAACCATACCATGGCCTACCGGAGCGGAGAATCGGGATGGGGAGGTCTGCCATGCCTGCCTGCCTTCCCTTTGCTGGGGCTACTTCTAGACTGCTTTCTGGCACATTTTAGGGATGAGCAAGAGACAATTAACTGGCTTGCATCACAGGAAACGTTTCCACGTTTTGTGCAGCTGCTTGCACTGCCGGAGTATAGCTACAACATCTTTCTTGGCCTGGTGGTCAGTGTGGGTGGCATTACGGAGTCTCTGGTAAGCTGCTGCTGTGGGTAATTTAGCAGTGACAAGTGAGAGCATTTCTTTTTAAAGCATGTGCCTTTACGACCCAGTTTGTCGTCGCATTAGATCATTGGTTGGTTACCTGATGTTGCACTGGTGTGCAGCTACACTGCATGTGGTATAGTATTAACAATAATGATAATAAGAAGAAGAAGAAATTTGTGTAACACCCTATGAGAACTATATCTCTTTATAGACCCTTTACTTATGTTGCTTTTATTTTTGTCAAGAGTGCTGGCAGCATAGTTTCTGCCGTGGTCAAGGCGTTGGCCAATTAATTGCACTGTGTCCTCATTTCCATATACTGGCTGCCGCCAGCTGGCTTTCCTTCGTTTCTCTGCGCGTGCACAATAGCTCTCTGGAGCAGTGTGCTGTACTAGCTCTGTCCAGAGTAAAGTGTCAGCTCGCTATCACATGCTCTGACGTCATTGCTTTTCTTGTAAATCCTGTCAATGTGAAAGTGTAAACATAGCTATAAATATAGCCGCCAGCCACATGTGTTTTCTTAGGATGCTTCAGCACGTGCACCCTCCATCTCTGACATCGGGAGCAATGTCCTTGGCATTGCTGGTGTCATCCATCATAGTCCCCTATCGATTTCGACCGGCAAATCGGTTGCCAGTAAACCGCGCTGCTAAGGGAGGAGGAGCTTCACATAGAGCCTATTTTGCAGAGGGGCTGATGGTGGGGGGGGGGAGTTGGATTACTGATCATGAGGGGCCGAGCGTTCACCTGCCTTGAAACCACTGTTCTGCGTGAGTAGGGGAGAGCACTGCAGACGAAGTGCTTCCGGCGAGGGCACTGCTGCTGCCACTGCATGCACTCGATCCTCTACATGTCTGCGAATCACCAGCTTCGTTAGTCTTTTGCACTCATTTGGCTTCTCGAGGCACTCTATTTCTAATTGTGTGCAGGTCAAGGACTCGGCTGGTGCACTGATCGGCTACCTTCGGTCCTTATCAGAGAGCAAACTTGGCGAGATCAGCTTTGTTCTTCTTGAGGTGTTCAGTCAGCATACAAAGAACGACAGGTGGCCATGATGGGATGACAGCAGCCCCTGCTCAACGCATGCCTCTACTGTTTTCTGGCTCAACGAGCTTTGCTTTTGCATTCCTCCTCTACTCGCTCGGATGTTCGCAGCTGACACTGCGTCCTGCCAAGCTCCAGGCGTTGCGTCGGCTATTTGCTGCTGCTGCTGCCCGAAGTGCGCAGCATTGGCGAGTATTCGAGCGATCTGACTGCCAAGCGGTATGCTGCTGCAATTGTGTTCTTTCGTTTTAGGGTATCGATTCCTGTGCTGAAGACGGTGGATCGGCTTTTAACTGCCGGCATCTTCGAGTCTCTTGCAGAGGATGAGCGGTGCGAGAGGTTTCCCATTGCCTCACCCCGAGTTGTCGGGAAAGGGGCATACTTTGCAGGCGCACCGTGCTCAAAGAGGATCGCTCCTAAGCAATTTGTCATCACTTGCCATGCGTTTGCCTATGCACGTGATGGGATGCTCACAACCACTCGCTCTTAGGTAGTCACTGCATGTCGATGTAGTCGGGATCGGATTCGTTCGTTGAAAGCAAATTGGTATTGTCCAGCATTGGCTACCTCGACAGCTCTGCGAAAAATGTATACACCCCACGACAGTTAGCTTGGTCCGAATATCCTGAACGTCGTTGAGCTTGATGTGCATTTAGTGTATCTATATAGTTTTCGGTTCAATTCAGTGCCAGCTAGCACGGGATCTGCTGTGTGTGAGTAGGGCCTCACTGGGTTGAGGCCTTGGCAACTCACCCAGCAGCAGTCTCCTCACCTGCTGCCACTGGCTGCCAAGTGGAATGTCACGATTTTGCTTGTGCTTGATCCAAGCCTTTCAGCACTGCCTTCGATTGCAGCATTCTCATGTGGATCTCTCTTTCTTATGCAGTCTGGTTTCAGCTCAGCAGAAAGAGGCCCTCAAAATTCATGCAAATCGGTAGCTTAAGCGATCCGGTAGGGGTGGCTTGCAGGCAGGTCACCGGCACTCTCTTTTAGCAGGGAAGCAAATAAAGCTGGCCTGGTGGTGCCTTCTCCTTCCCACCCTTCAAGATGCTTGCAGAATCAGCCTTTTTTCTCAGTTGGTCAACGAATCATTGAATATAGGTGTGTTGCATCGAACCCTCTCTATCACATCTGATATGGCACCGTGTGACATCATGAGCCGCCCTTAGGTCAGTAGCCGTGGACTTTTTTTGCAGATTCTGATTATCTAACAGCTATGAAAATGCATTGTGACAATTCTTTTTTCGGTACTGAAACAAGAGAGAAACAGATGCAGAGAGATGAAGTGAGACAGGCCAATGGTGCAAGCTTTGGCTATGTTATTGCAACAATTTATTTATTAATGTATGGCCTCATTGCAAAAGAGTATTAGTTGTGTTGCTATGTCAGTAGCTATTTGGTATCTCAATGAAAATTGCTTCCATTGACTGTGGTGGGGTGCCTGCACACCTATTCAGGCCAAGTCTTTGGTGCCTTTGCCTAACTTCGATTTAGGAGTAAAGTCGTCCCTCGCCAATTCGTGCTTCAACTCTCGAGGCTTCACTCTATCGTGTTTTTTTCAAATGTAATCATTAAATTAAAGAGTTGATCAAGATAGTAAAAGTGATACAGCACCTGCTTGGTTGTCCGAGTCAAATATACACCCATGTATTACAATTAAGCTTGTAATTACTGTGCATATGGACTGTAGGCCTATGTATTAGTGCACCCTTCCCCGCAAATCCTTCAATGCCAGATGCAACCGCTCGACCTATCCTTGTGTGTGGGCAAGAACTTTTTCCCCCAAAAAATCAGGTGTGGTGAAATCAAGTCATTCAGAGCATGCTGTTTGCTGATCGGCTATTCTAGTTTAATTACTTGTACATACATTATAATATGATATTTGTAACGTCTATTATGTCCTATTTTCTCTGATTTTGTCTAATATATTGGGTTAATACGAGTGTAATTGTGACTAAAGGGGTGTTATTTCTCATGTCCAGAGGGCTCTAGTAATGTGGTTCATGAACAGGTTTTCTATGCTCTAACTACAAAAATATTCGACTTATAAATTAAAAATCCTACGTCGTGGTAATTCACCTATTGCGGTAGAGTCTGGAACTGATTAAACACGATAAACGAGGGACAACTGTGCATCAAAACGAAACCAACAGTAGGGACTGCATTTGTGTTATTACCTATAAAGTCTAGCATTGTGCTGTAAAAGATGGCAAACGTTAACTATAAAGTTTCGTACGGGATAACCTGGCCCCTACTATCGGTTTCCTCAAAGATGGCAGCAGGCCTTCATGTTGTTTCAGCTTTGTGGAGTTTGTTCTTGTGTTATTCTTGCTCTCTTGTTGACTTCCCTCTTAGCCATCTAATTTATGAAGCTTGTTCTCCTTAGTGGTAAACGTATCAGGTCACAACATGTGCGGCTTTTATTAGCTGCTCTTCATAGCGAGTCGTAGCCAGCAGAAGCCACCTGAGTGCTCGAGGCTTTTTTCGATACTTTTTTTCGATACTAAAACTTGGCTTGCGTTATTCTGTTAGAGTCGGTGGACCCCTTTTAAGCTGTTTGGACGTTTGAGTTTGCTAGGTGAACGTGACTTGGACGTTTGAGTTTGCTAGGTGAACGTGAAATAAACGTATATCTAGCGGTGGGGCTCTGGCTTTTGAAGCTTACAGTGCACTGACATCTGCTGTGACATGCTCCACTGGTAGCGGCGATGCAATGGCAACTCACTAAAGGCACGATGCTAGCATGGTGTGCAGAGGCATTCGATGAGCATTGCTTATCTGGCTTGCCTTCGCCAGAAGTGCCACTGAGATTAGAAGTACCACTGAGATTAGAAGTACCAGTCACTAATAGGAGTCATGTACAGACAGGTTCATGAAACTAGGATACTTAGGACATTGCATCAAGGGCCCTGCTAGCCATTGGAACTCCCACGAATGGGAAAAAATCGTGCTCATGACCTAGATTTTTGGTAGCGACCAAGCCTTTTGATGAAGCTGAGCTACGACCATGAACGGTTGTAGGCGACTGTTATGTAAATCGTATGGTGGCGCTAAGGCATACCTTTGCTGTCGTGGGAAAACTAAGCATTACCGTAGTGGTTGTTAGTAGCTAGTCTGGCTGTCTGACAGCTAGATTATCCTGTTCTGTGTGCTTCGGTTTTTTATAACTGCACGAGCTAAGTAATATGGAGCTATGGACCATTGCACCAATGGAGCTGTAATTGGATCGTGAGTTACACACTGCACTGCATTTTTATGCGCTTCGGCCACTTTATGGCTGCCTGCATAGGAAGTGCGATTCAATGACCTTGATGTCGGTGCTATGTGTGTGTGCATGCATGTTTGTGCGTGCGCGAGTGCATGTGTGTGGAGTCCTAAATATTCCAAATTTTCGGGGTTAATAATGCAATGTTTATATCACAGTAAATCTGCTTGCTTGTTGTTTGCATGCTGAGCTCAGTAAAGCTATCGCATGCATTATAAGTTTTCGTTGATATTTTCAGAATTAGGTTTATTGCTGATTTGCTTCGACTTGTTAAGAAAGAACTCGCTCAAAGTGCGGATCCTCAGAAGTTAATGAACGGGGCTGACGTGTAAGTTGTCAGATCAAGTTAGATGATAAGCATGATGAATATGAAATATACATATGCCTGTATAATATACATATACTTGCAAACGCTGTATACATGTGCAAAATAATACTACGAACTGGAATTGTACTGAAAATAATTGCCAGTTTTTTTGCCTCTGATTAATTTGCGTTTTATGCCCTGCATATGTATTCATGACCTCTCGAAAAAAATTGTTTCTTCATCATCCGGTCAATGTCTTGCCAGCCGAAACACTGAGGTTCTTCTCAAAACTTGCTACGTACATAAAATAATGTAATTGGTATTATGTGGAGTGCTCTAAAAAGGGGCTGGTTGAGTTTTCATAAAACTTGTCCAGAGATGCTGCATCTCACAATGCAGACAGCCGAATGGTGCTAGTTCCAAATTCTAATCCAACCTGTGACTTGTTGGCTTTATCGTGATAGGCAGCTGTTTTTTCTACCTAGTAGTTAAACATATTCTGTCCTGTTTTGGCCCAGGGGTAAGATGCTCGCATTTAACGACCAAGGTCCTGGCATTGAGCCGTATCGCATATGTAAAGCATCTGTCTAGAGATCAAGTTCTCATAGGGTACTTTGCAAATGAGTTATATAATATATATATATATATATATTATATATATATAAGACCCTAAGATAACTTAATCTCTGTTCAGGCACTTCACATATGTCACGGGGCTCGAGCCCACGACCTCAGCCAGACCTTAGACGGGGCAAGCATCTTTGCCACTAGGCCAATGTATTTTTATTATGATACCTACCTATTGATGTTCGCCTACCAATTTTGCTAACCTACGTTTTTTAGAATTATTCTCACTATTTCACAATTGGCATGAATAAGTGTCATGGTCGAATAGGATGACATATATATTGCTATTGCATCAGAAAAAAGGCTTCCAAATTAGCTAATGATGCTACATGTACTGTGCAAGGCATGGAAACTCTGTTTTGATATGACTTTAATCAAATTTGTCACCCTTGCAACGTCACTTTAAGTATGCAAGCATTTATGCAACTGTTTGTTCCTATTGTCTGGAGGTGCGTGTTGTAATCGTCTAGCATTTGGTTTATGCAGGCTCTGCGGACTGCTTCAGTTCCACGATGCTCAGCGACCAGCATTATACGAGCTCACGGTTCTGCTCAACCACAAGTACCCCAGGGTGAGTGGGGCTGATCTTCTGAGGCATCCTGCATGCTAGCAGTTGCCAGCAACCGTATACTTATTGATGATTTTTCTGAGTTGATTTTTTTAGCAGTCTTGTTCTGGCACCGTCTAGAGTTTTCAAACGTAGCAACTAGCAAACTAACTTAGGAAAAGTGATTGGCCTGTTAGTTGTATATGGCTTGCTGAGATTGGCTATCCTGCGTTGGCTGGTGAGTCCGCTCAGAGGATCATTCATGTTCTCTTGTGTAGTTGCCATGCTTGTTTGTCGGTTTTTGCACCAAATCGTCAAAGTACTGCGATTGGCTTAGTTCCCGAATCAAAGCCTTCTGACTGCAGTAGAAATAGTTCCTATCCGACATTGTGATTGTTAGTCTGTCCTAATCTTGTTTTCTGCCTTAGGATCCAAAGGACAGTCTTCACGGTGCCTCAACAATGTCTTTTGCTGTCCGAAAAATTGGTATTTATGCATTTCTGTTGACTACTGCCTCTCTTAGGTTTCTTTCTCCCGTCTCCTCTCTCATCCTCTCTTCCTTCTTTCCTTACCCATCTCGGTCTTTCCTTCTCTCTATCTACCTTCTCTTTTTCCTTCTTCCATCTCTCATGTCGAGCCCTCTCAACTTTTTTCCCTTCCATTTGTCTATCTACCTCGTCCCTGCTCTTCCTCACTGTCCCTTCCTTCGCCTACCCTACCTCTGCCTTCCTTTTTTCCCCTACCAGTCCCTCCCTTTTCCTCTTTCCCTCCTTTCCTCCCTCCCCCTCTGGCTGTCAGTTCGTCCCTCCTACCACATCGGTCTCTCTTGTTATTCGATAATTAATTACCCTTAAGGCTTAGAACAGGACACCCAGATTTCCTACGTAGGCTACAGGACATGTACTAGCCGAGCCCGTTTTTCGGGTTAAGCTTTTCAATTTTTGAGTAAGCTAGGTTTGCCAGAAACTAATGAGTTGGTTTTATTGTCAGTCAATTGGAGAAAGTTTGCTGCCATGTAAATGCGAATGTCAGCAATACATGCTACAGGCAACTTAAGAGAGTTTTGAGTGCTGGAAGGCAAGGAGGGATCAAAGCACAGGTGTAGCTGTGTGTCATCTGCAAAAAATAAAATCCTACATTGTGAAAAGAAGTGGACCAAGCAAAGATGATAGATGTTTCGAATAACTAGGTTATCAGTGGTATCAAACGTAGCTGAGAGACGGTCTTTAGAATCTCTTGTATTGTGTTCCTCAACCAGCAAGTTGCCAATTGTGGCAGAAATCTCTTGTTACCTGTCCTTTCCCCCTGATTGTTTCGTATCTCGTTTTGATTCTGTGTTCAAGAAGTCTTCTCCTCATATTTGGTCATTTTAGCATTTGTTTTGACGACCCAACTGACCCCTTATATGCCAAATTGTGTACATTGGCTAACTCCTTTTTTCTTGTGGCTAGTGTCCTTCTCTCGTAACAAAGGTCACACATTTGATCAAATATTATCCCGTGCTTGTATGCTGTAAACTCCTTTCACAATCAAATTCTGCACATCGGATTATATGGGGCCCAGTCTGCAGTTCACCCCTTTGGTATAGAAATTCATTAGTGACTCCCAAGACCTCGAGATCCTTGACATTGATGCTGACCATAGAAAAATGTATTTTATATCCCTGCTGGTCAATCATCTGTTCGACCTGCCCTCACTAGTAAAAGGCTAAAACATTACACTAGCCGACGCTCTGGTTGAGTTTTTTTCGAGCTTCTTTATCAGAATCATATATTGATCAAATTAGAGAGTCTATCTCCGAGGTAGTGTCCCCACTTGACTCTTCGCCCTCCATTCCTTGCCTTAACTCAATGTCCACCTTCAAGCCTGCCACTAGTGAATTAAAGTAAAGGTCAGCTGATCATTTATATAGCTGCAGTAGAGCTGTAGTGGCCATCACTCCTGTTTGCAGTAAGTAATAAAGAATTGCCTGATAATAAATACGTCCTTAGCTTCTCAGGTCTTGCTTGTCTCAGCATCCTTCACAAAGGCTGTTGCTAGGCCACTCAATAAGAAGTCAACACTAAACCAGGAGATAAGCAATGCCTGTGCAGTATCCCTACTGCTGCCTCTCTCATTGTCACAGAAACGAGTGGTGGCAGACTATTTAAATTCTGACACTCAAACTTCAAATTTAGGAAATAAGTTTCAGTCAGATTTTAGAGCTTATCATTCTACGTAGTCAGTGCTGTTGCCAATGTGTGACGACATTCTAAGGAATGCTGTTTTACGTAAAGTCTGTCTGCTCGTTGCACGGTTGTGCTGTTCTGTGCAATACATTTGATTTTTCAAGTGCACGGCTATACTGCATACATGTGGAAATTCACACTTTTATTGTGTATTTGTAGGTGCGTAAAACAACAGCCAGCAAGCTGTATGAAACCACTATCACATACGACGTTTGTGATCCTGAAAGACAGGAGGAAGTTGCAGCTATTCTAACGGACACCGATTGGTAAATTTCTACGTGTGCACGTATTTAAAGCTGGGTTGGTCCAGCAGTTAAGGTGCTCACCCCGACTAAGGTCTGGCTGAGGTCGTGGGCTCGAGCCCTGAGGCACATGTGAAGCGCCTGAATAGAGATTTAGTTCTCCTGGGGCGCTATACAAATGAATTATATTTTTATATATTTGACACGTTGTGTGCTGTAATCTTTGTTGCGATTCGTCCACCTACCACCTCACTGCCTATTTTACTTAATATCCCAGTTCTGTGGTTTAAGATGGTGATTTATTTTTACATCCATGCATTAACTCGCTCGTTGGCTGGTGTTGATTTCGGTTTGAAGAAATGCTTTCCCAGGTATCTTGGTTGGTATTGTCTATCTATCTATTGATCCCTGTGTCTGTCTCTCAGTCAGGGTGTCTGTGTGTGTTTCTCTCTCTCTCTCTCTCTCTCTCTCTCTCTCTCTCTCTCTCTCTCTCTCTCTCTCTCTCTCTCGGAGGAGGAGGAGGAGGAGGAGGAGGAGGAGGAGGAGGACAGTCAGGATTTTCTCCACTCATCTTGCAGTTTATTTCACCCTCGAACCTTACAATTTGCTCGTTATCACTCTTATCACTTCGAGCAAAAACACCCACAGATATTCTTTGCAGTGCTAAAAATTACCGAGGAACTGGCTCACCTTCCAGATTAAACTTCACAGTATTGCTGCTACAGGGGCAGTTTTCGCGTTTCTTGCATAAGTGAGGTGCAGCAGGAGCTTTTGTTTGTCCCTGTCGCTTGCTTTGTGCAGATGCACATTAACCCAACGGTCCCTAGCTTTATGCTGGAGCTTTATATAGTTGCACGTATTGTCAGCTTGCTATGCCAAGCAAGAGCCTTGCTGGTTCTCGTGCTGCTGCTGTTGTGCTCCACTGCATGTACTGCCATCTATTGGCACACGATTGGGATTTGCCTACATCTTCTCTCCGTAAGGCATGCAGGCCCATTGCATCATCGGCCAAGCTAGAAGGCTTCTAGAGCCTCAGACATATGTTTACTGTAAAATCATAGCTTGAGAAACTCTCCGTGTGCTCGGCATCACTCAGCTCTCGAGTCATTTAGTGATAAGCGACACTGACCATAGGCTCACTGCTGTCGTTTGTTAAACCCATATGTGTGCGCTTGTGCAAGTGCACATGGATGTTTGCATTTACATGTGTGTGCTTGCTTTTTCGACATGCGAGCAGTCGTGCATACAGACGTGTGAGTGCACGCTTCTAAGTGTGCCTGTGCGGAGGCTGGAGCTGAAGCTAGCAGAGTGATCGTATTGCCATTTCC
This sequence comes from Cristatella mucedo, assembly GCA_009760855.2. Lineage (NCBI taxonomy): Eukaryota > Metazoa > Bryozoa > Phylactolaemata > Cristatellidae > Cristatella > Cristatella mucedo. Next base: position 4,536,900 of record WPIO01000019.1, on the reverse strand, counting down.
ACCCAGGTCAGGTAGCATATAACGTATACAATGTGAGCAGACCGGATACACCCGTACTACTAATCGCGAATAGCTGCAGTGCAAATGCTCTAGCAAATTTGCGAAGAATAGCCTTTACATTGCAGTTGGTATCGAATGGTACTCAGGCAGAGTCGTACGAGCAAATAGTTGCAAATGACTCACTGACCAGCAATAGTGCTATCCCACATCTCTAGGCGATATCTCAGTGATCTGTAATGTCTTTCCTCCCTACTGCTGCTTTCCCATCTACCTTCGTGTTTTTCATCTCATAATACTACCGGGTTGGTAGTCATTAATAAGTCCCATTGAGATATAATGTCTGTACTGTTCCAATGGAAATCTTGACATAAATGCTATGTAGAAACTGTCGAGCAACTCATAAGCCTACTTACCATGCCCTGTATGCAATCTGTGTCTGTTTCGTGAGGGCCACAAGTCTCAGCTGTCATAATTATGTGGCATTAAATATAAGTATAATTCATTTGTATAGCACCCTTAGAGAACTTAATCTCTATGTAGGTGATTCACACGTGCCAAACGGCTCGAGCCCACTACCTCGGTCGTCAAAGGGGAGCACCTTAACCCCTGGGCCAAACCATGGTGGTTGTATTGGAAAATTCTCTCCGACCTGGGATGCAGACACTGCTGTAGCTTGACAGAGAATCTATTATCCTAACACCTTGGAAGTGTCGTCTGAGCTTGCGGTCGCCTGACATCTGGCATGCTGTATTGAGCTGAGGCTGAAGACGCCATCACTGTCAAGCAGAGCCGTTAGCATCCTGATCACTGCATCACCTTGTAACGTTATGTCAGTACCTGTCGACACTATCGCTAGGTCTGTTTGGTTATCACCAAACTCATTGCGACCACAGCACGAACTCAAGAAAGCCGGAGAGTCAGCTCAATGACAGATTGCTTTGCCGAGCACTAAGAACACTGCACAATGCTATGACAAGAGTAGGCATTAAGATGAGACTAGAAGATAAAATATGTTGGCACTGGACAGAAAACAGACCATCGACCATCTGAGGTTTCCATGTCGACCAGCCTTTCCAGCCATGTACATTGTATATATGAAGGCTTGCCTTGTCCAAGAACTTTCTGGTTTGGCCCAGTGGTTAAGGTACTCGCCCTGACCGAGGTCATGGGCTCGAGCCCCGTGGCAAATGTGAAGCTCGTGAATAGAGATTAAGTTCTCTTATGGTGCTAAACAAATGAATTATATATATCGTTCCTGTGTGATTCCACATTCACCCGAATGCAATTTCATGTGACCACTCATTGCACCTTAAAACAAGCGGAAACTAATCTCAAGACATTATTCTTATCATCACCATCACTTCAAGTGGCCCAAGATGGGTAATTACTCGACAATCTAATAAAAAACAATGCTCCCTGTGTATGCCTTTTTTGCGAGATAGAGCAGATGTTCCTACCTGGTCGTCGCAGTTATAGCTACTCTTGACCCAACGGCAACCTGAACATATCGGAATCAATACATGTGACCACTGTGACAACACAGCAAACAATGACTACGTGCTCGTACGCCACTTCAACTCCATGCATGCTGCATGCGTTTTGCAGCCTTTGCATTGGAAGTGTACGGCTTGAGTACTACTTATCTATGGCTTGAACTCCCTGAACTTTGCGGCTGCACATATTGCTGCCGAACATGATTTGTGGAAGTATATAAAAAACAGTCTAGCTCTCCATAACTCGTCCACACGAAGTGTTTCAAAGTATGCAGGAGCTCCTTGTGCGAGTAGGCTTGTGGTCATAGCTGAATAAACCAGTCATGGTTAAACAGCCCCATGTCAATGTCAATCTTACCAACTCAGGCCTGGTCAAAGCTGGAGCAAGTGCTCCGTGGGGCTGATGGACCAGCTACTAACTCCCTTAGTAAGCAAAGGTCATCACCTCAAAATTATGTAGGGCTTGCTAGCACGGCTATCAGCCCAGAATCAAACAAGTTAGCTTGCTGACTAGAGTAGCTAGCCTCCGAGCCTCCTGATCAATTGCATTGAAGACAGAACTCAAAAGGTTTATCGAGCATCACTCCAGTGACGTCTGCCCATTAGGCATACTATTCCAAAACGACTTGTCATTAGATGAACACGTTGCCTCCATTGTCAAGTCCCTGGGTCATTGGCCCTGGATCTAGCCCTGGGATAATGAACTAGCTCTTTACGACTCGGGTCGTGGGTTCGATTCCTGCAGTGAGCGATCCTTTATCTCCCACTGCTAGTGTTGGTGATAGCCTTAAGGCTCTTCTGCTGCTACATAAATGAGGCTATTTGAATAGCTTACCTTGAAGAGTTCATGCGTTTGTGACATCGTGTCTAGATTACAGCATTTACCTCTCCCCAGGACTCGCCAAGTGCCTTTGTCTCCAACTGGTGCAAAACTCAGCAGCTTGTGGCTTACGCACCACACTATGCCACTTCTAAGTACTTCAATGGCTACTTGTCAACCATTGAGGTGATTTCCAGATCCTCAGTCTGGCCTATAGGTCACTTTACTCACTAGCACCAGTCTACCGATACGACCTCCGTGCTTCTCCAGTGTGGACTCTCACCACCTGCTCCTGGGTTCCAGTCTTCTGACCATCCCTCACCATAAATTGAAATCTTTTGGCGATCGGGTCTTCAATTCGTGTGCACCAAAATTCTGGAATTTGTTTCCGGCTTCGTTCAGTACATGCAGTGACTGCTTCATTTGAGTCTCAACTAAAGACACGTCAGTTCTCCGTAGCTTTCCCCGTGCCTTAGTGAACATGTCTTTTTGTTCTCTTGTGCTCATGGCTGCCAAGTCTTTTCTGCTGCCGTATAATTAGCCTGTTGAATAAACTGACCTTTACTTTACTATACTTTTTTTTTATTCATCAAGAAGCTGCAACGACAGTACCTCTGTTAGAGGACCAGTAAGCACACCGACTAAAATCACCAACCACAGCAGTCTATGGTCCTTAAAACGACATACGACATTAGCTTTTGGAGGAAATACTGTTTCATGCTGTCGACATAAATGAGTAGTAACAACGGTACATGGTCAGTGCTTAAATGTGTGTAGGCCCTGATACAGCAGCTCCTTTGTTCTGTGTACTTTCGAAGGAATCTTTCCTGTTGTGTGGAGCTTTCTGAAGAGGGATGTATGCTTGAGCAAAACATGCAACTAGATGCACGACCAACAGACTGTGAGCCGTGAAGCGAGAAGCTTTGGAAGTATGCAGCTGTGGTAGTGTCGGCTGCATACGACAGACAATCGTGTCAAGCTGTGTTTGTATTTGGTTGAGTTAACTAGTGCTGCCACCGTAGGGCTGACGGACGTTAGCAGCTCCTTCTATGGAAATATTAATTTACACTGGTTACACTGTGGGAAATGCCTTCTTCGTTGACACCCTTTCTTTTGCAGACTTTCTTTAAAGCCATGTGCACCATAGCAGCTGCCAGATCTCCTGTTTCCGGTGTACATCAGCATGCTGCCCCGTGTTGCAGCCCACAAAACGTAATGCCGATCTCTTCTTGTTCTGCCACCAAGCTTGAGGTTGGTCGGTAACCGCAGTGACTAACCATTGCATAGGAATAATAAACAGCTGCCTACGAGTAAGATTTTTCACAATATCGGTCGTCAGCAAAAAAAGATACAAAAGGCCAACCTCGGCGCTCTGCTCGGAAAAGCCAGTGCTTCGGGCCAAAATCTGCAAAATGTGTGGATTTTGCGAAAGCATCGATACCAGCTAGCACACCTGCACACACCTCAGCTATCCGTCCCCCTTCTTGACACCAATACATTATCTTAGCCTTAACCTCAACTGTTCGGCTAGTAGCCTATCGCATGCAACATGCACAGACCTTGTACCGTGTATAAAGTTAGCAACTTATCTCAAAGAACCGCAGGCAGTACTGTAATAATAATAATAATAATAATAATAATAATAATAATATAATGATATACTTGATAAAGCACCGTCGGAGAACTCGATCTCTTTCTAGGCGTTTTACATTTGCTGCAAAGGAAACACGATCGAATGATGAGTGGTATCGTGTGATAAACAGCATGAATAACATGTCAGGAGCGCCTCTAGCAAATGTTCCAAGAGCTGGCTGCATTGTACAGTTGGCACCACAGGCTGACCTGGAGTAATCTTAGCAAGCGTTTGGCAGCACTTTTGCCTTACCGACACTTCAACTTGTCCCCTCGCCAGTTGGTGCCTCAATGTCTATCTATCGATTCGACAGCTGCTTCCTAGTCTGCCCTTGTTTTATATCTCTATACTAGACAGGTTGAGACTTCATAAACCAGGTCCACTAAAAAGATATCTTTCCGTGCTCCCGTGAAAATATGTACATACATTTTACGTAAATATCGTGCTGCTCATAAGCCTGCTCATCACACACTGTTGATAATCCATCACTGCATCTTCAGTGGTCGGTAAGCTTAACTTTCATTATGAGGGGACTTGCAAATGATGTTGAGTAATAGGAAAAGCCTTGTGTGGTGTAATGGAAGAACTGCTAGGAACAGCATGCCTATTTACTTACTGAGCTCGTAGGCTTCCGCTCACAGTCTGCTAGAAGCCATGTTGCCCATGCGGCCTCGGTGCATTGCTTGTCAATTGAATGCTGACTCTTTCTATCAACTTGGCTTCGGTGCGGTCATGTTAGCAAGGGCCACAATCCCCGACTGGCTTTTGTGGGATAAGTGATAAGACGTCATTGTGTAGAATTGTGGATGTGAGCTCCACAGTCTAGGACCTGCAGAGCAAAAGCTTCTGTCGCCAACGGTCTTTATGCATATTAATGGGAGCATCCAATTAATTTTCCCTCGAGGACCTGATGGTTCGAGGAGGCTGATACTGGTGCAATAGTGTGCAGTCACAGTAATCCTAATTGTAACAAGCTTTGCTGATACGTTCGAAAGCTGCATCGCAATTTGTTTAGTTGGCAGTCGGTTAGTCGAGCTCGGTGTCACGTGATCGTTGGCAGCACTTGCATCATACTCATGGTCATGTTTGCTGTGCAGGTGTGCCTCCAAGGAGACGTTTCTGCCGAAGCTAGTGCGCCTCTGCAATCTGCTTGATGTTCAGCAGCCTGCGGCTGGTAAAAAGGTAAGCTGATAACGCCACAGTCCAGGATTTGCCCCGGTGGCACGCACGAGCATGTGAAACTTTTGTGTCAGTGTTGCACAATGAGTAAAGGTCTCGGATGACACCATAGCGGTCACTTCCGTAAGCGAGCTACTGTGCAGAAAGCCGAGGGATCATGCCATCATTGCATTATTAGGCCAATTTATTTTCGAAAAATGCATGCAGTTTTTGTTTGGTTGCATAGCTTTTATGGGTTTGGTTTCTTGTTTATGCTTTTTGCTTGGCATGTTTACTCTTGCTTTTCTCGACTCGGGTCGTGGGTTCGAGTCCTGCAGTGGGCGATCCTTTATTGCCCACTGCAAGTGGTGGTCATATCCATCAAGGCTCGCCTGCTGCTTTGATCAGCTAACCTTTACTTTTACTTTATAGCGAATGTCTGCAATACCCTGCAAAGTTATGTTTGTGTGATTCTAGCTGCCCTCAATGCAGCTATCCAAGGGAAGCTCCACGAGGCATGCCTTCAGAGCAGGTCTTGAAGATCTGTAGAGAGCGGCAGGCCTGCTAGGCACACTACGACAGTAATAATAGCAACAATAATAATGTATCTGGTATTGCACTCTATGAGAATTTATTCTCTGTTCAAGTGCACTTTACAAGTTGCAGTGAGGGAAGCCGTAACCAGTTTTTAATGGGAAAAACAAGGTATCCTGCTTAGGATTCATTAAGTTATCCTAACTTACTTATCCTGCTTAGGCAAGCGTGCAAAAGCACAGAGTTATCATACTAAGACAGGCATGCAAAAGCACCCAGAAGACTCGAGGCCGATTGTTAGTGAGACCCTCGGTTAGTAACACTCACTCGATCGTGCACAGGCAACCAAAGTATGCTAAAGAGAAAATCTGGTCTGCTGGGACATTGGTAAAATAAAAAGAATTCTGATTTTGCCCATATAGGTGACAAGAGCAAGAGAATTTGAGGGGCTCCACTATACGTGAAAGACTCCCACCGAATTGAGGTGGCTCTCTGTAACAGCTAATCCATTGGACCCCAAGAAGCCGAGGGATCCATTCGTCAAGTACAAAACTAACAAGATGCGAGGGGCCTGACCCTGAAGGTGTATTTGTAGACCACAAGAACTGTTTGAAGCTGGGGAGGGGTTGCCATTCATTTGGAAGCCTGTGGTTAGTATCCCTTATCAACCAGGGTGACTATTTTAAATGTGCTTCGTTTGTCAACAAGTCACACTACCCAGTTTAGAAGGGTCTGATGATGCATTGGCGATTAGTTTTGCAGCCTACCACCAAGGTACACGTATAATACATCCCCTCCCTAATAGGACTCTGGCCTGTGTGGCCTTATATCTAAGTGGTCATATTGTATGGGCAGGAAGTTGTGTAGCCACTCCGAGCTAGTTAGGGAGGGACTATGCTTCCGCCGGTACAGGCTACGTATGCTCCTGCCTTAGCCATCAAGCCCTGTACTCGTCTAAAGGTATAGTGCAATTGCATTGGGGTGGCATTGAACTGTAATTATCAGTAGTACGTTGGTATTGCAATATTTTCCCAAAGAAGCTTCCTAGCGGTCTAATTAGACTATCATCAGAATGCAGCTGCAGGTCTCTTCCGACAGGAGGGGATAGAAGGGGTAGAATCTTAAGGAGCTGGGCAGTTGCTGGCTGACATCGGCGATCAAAGCTCTGCGCACACGTTCTCTGCTGCTTGCTTCTATGCAAATCCGGCTGCACTTGCTGTTGCATCTGGCCTCCTATATGGGAATGGGAATAATAATAGCAATAATGATAATACCTTTGATAAAGCGCCCTCAGAGAACTCGATCTCTTCCTAGGCGCTTACAGTTACTGCAAAGGAAGCAGGACTCAGCGAGTGAAGGTAGAAGAAAGAGGCTGTAGGGTAGTCCTGCTAGCGAACTGCTCGTGGCAGTAAAGTTAGCAACTCAAAAGCAAACGGCACCCGAGAGCAAGCGAGAGGACCCTAACATGCCAAACTGAGTAGATTAGACGGTAACTGTTTTGTAAAATTAATTTTCGGCAGCAATGTTCGATGGAGCATGCCTGCCTGTGGGTCTGTGCACTAAGGCAATCGCCTTTCGGCCTGAATTCTTCGGTCTGTTGAAGGCTAGCGAGTCAAGTCTGACCGTAAGTGCTCACTGTGGTCGCATCGTGGCAGTCGATTAAAGCGAGGGACAGCAGGCTGTGAAGGGGCTGCTGGTCGACAACGAGCAACGACTAGAATCTTCTCGGTCGTAGTATCAAAGACCTCAAAGCATCGAGGTGGGCTATCTTGGGAGCTCGATGAGGCCCTGCCCCTAGGATAGTTGCATTCAGCGGCCTCAGGTACGCGCAAGCAGCTGAGCTGCCAGGCGTCTACTCGAGGTCAAGGCCGATAGCTGTGCCGAGGCATGGCAGCACTCGTAGGTCACTGGAACCCGGCAGGCAGCAGCTGGGCTGGACCTGCCTCTCGTCTTGATGGTGTCCCGGAGGCTCCTGTGCCAGCTTAAAAGTTGTGTAACTACTACCCGCTAGTGCCCTTAGGAACCGGTGTCGGTCATGTGATGTATTGGTCGGGTTTGTTCACATGTCTTTTTTACCGGAGCAGACTCATTGGAAGATGGTCCAGCTAGCGGCAGTGGTGTAGTCCAATCACCAATGGGCAGCGGATTTATCTAGGTATGCACCTTTCAGGCCACTATCGGCACGAAGAGGCCGATTCAGTGTGGCAGCCCACTAACAAAACTAGGCCTCGGTGTGCCTCGGCAGCAAGAGTAAGAACTTAGGCATTTCCCTTTGGTAGTACACACTCGATTGAATTTCTTGGATTTTTTCTAAGAAAAAATGTATTGGGCATGTTGGAAACTCTGTGCTGAGGCTTGATTGCAGTTTTGGCATCCGTGGTGCACAGAATTACATTAGTCTAACCTAAAATTAGCACCACAATTCTAGTGGATTATTAGCTCTCAATCATGATCGATAGAGCAGAACGAATAACTGGTTGTCCCAGCACTCAATATTTATCAAACAAAAAGTTGAACTACTATCGAACAGCAAAGCAGTCATTAATGAGATCGTTTAGCTAATGAGCACTTAGCTATATTGCTATTTTCTTAACAAATTCCCTCGTTACTCACTGCTCTATGCCCATGTCTGCTCAAATATATACTAGTGATCGATTGTATATAGAACTTTATTCCTATTAATAATGTAGAAGGTATGTCTGCAAACTATAATGATGAAGGTATGGCTTAGAAAGCTTATCTTTGCTAAGCTGCTTATGGAGATGCACTAAGGCTAGGTTGTGAAGCTGTCTCGACAGACAGTGCCCTAAAGGTAGGTGTACTGAGCCCCCCCCCCCCCCGTGCTCGTGAGCCCCGTATGTACAGTAGGTGCTTCTTCTGTAATGCCATGCTATGCTGATTGCACTTTGTAACTCAGTTTTTGTCCCTCGAATGTTTTATGTTGAAAGTGTTGTTTTCTAACTGCTTATGCCTCAGTAGTAGAAAATCGCCAGTATTCCTAACAAACTTTGATTTCGTGACCAAGACAGTGATTACTTTCAAATTAATCTATTTCCGAGTAAGCTTCCATGTTATCTTTAAATTTTCCAAGATGAGTATCTAGGATCTGGATTTTGAGGGACGTGAGAGCCTGAATCGTGCATACCTATAGTCGCTTCGTTATCATAGTTCAAATGCATTCCTAGATGTTATTGCTGTTGCTAAGATCCGTGAACTATGCCATTAACAAAAAAAAGTGCCCCTGAGCCATGGGGCCTGGGCCGCGAGCTGAGACACTGCTCGTTTGGCGGGAGCTGCGAGCTGAGTGCCCCCTCGTTTGGTATTCCATATAAGTATTTTGGTATTTTTTTGGAATGGTTTCACTCATTGTCATCCCTCATGCTCGGCGATTTTGCACCTCTGACTAAGCCCACTGTGCACCCTCGCCCAGAGTCCTATTGTTACCACAGACATTAAACTTGCTAGGTCTATTAAGTGCAATCTTAAAAAATCCCATAAAGGATCAGCTCTGACTGTCCATCGATAGGCATACCAGGACTACTGTATGTAGATCACACCAACCGACCCTAGCAAAGGCCAAGTCTATCTTCTAAAAAATCCTAGTTGAATCATAGATGCACACCCCAAAAATGCAGATGTCGACGATCGACCATCTCCTTAACTGCTCCCAGGTTAGCTTCTTACCTAGTGATCCCTGTGATGATCTAGCTGATCGCTTCTCTAGCTTCTTTGTCAACAAGGTAGACAAGATCGGGGAGTCGATCCCTAAGATGGCAACATCCCCCCTGGAATCATGTCCCTCAATTCCGTGCAGCACCTCAATGTCTACATTCAAGGCGGTCACTAGTAACTTCATCCTGAAGTTAACTAGTCTGCTGGGCCCTTTTCCCACTGTCATGCTTCTACGATGATTGGTTTGCATTGATCTGCTGCTGCCATGCATAACTAACATCATTAATATGTCATTAGCCTCAGGTCATGTCCCAGCACCTTTCAAAAAGGCTGTAGTCAGGCCACAACTCCAGAAAGCAACACTACACCATGAGAACTTAAGCAACTTCCACCCAGTCTCCCTTCTACCGTTCCTATCAAAGACACTGTAAAAAGAAAAAGAAAAGACACTGAAACGAGTCGTGGCAGACCAGCTGAACTCACATTGAAACTTCAAACCCTGCTAGTAAGTTCCAGTCTTGTTTTAGAGCTAATCAATCCACAGAGTCAATATTGCTTCGGGTGTACAACGACCAACTTAAGAATGCAGTCATGGGTAGAGTATGCCTGCTTGTTTTAATCGGTTTTTTCTGCAGCTTTTGCTTCTATCGATCACCAAGTCCTTCTCGAGCACCACTTATCTCGCCTGGGCATTACTGGCACAGCATTGCAATAGTTCAGGTCCTATCTCAATGGGAGACTCCAGAGGATTGATGTGAATGGAAAAAGATCATTCAAGGAACCTCTGAAATATGGGGTACCTCAGAAATCTCTGCTTAGTCCCGTTCTTTTCACAGTTTATACTCTCCTTCCTAGCCGACGTGATTGCCAGTCACAATCTAGGCTTTTACTTCTATACAGATAACACTTAGTTACCATTGCTTTGATCCTTCCCAGCCCTCCAGCACCATGCTGCATGTATTGATGAGATCCGCACATGGATGGCAGCAAACTTTCTTAAATTGAATAAACAACCAACTTACTAGTTGTGGGCAAACCAAGTGTGATTCAGAAATTGGACGGGTTAACGCTCAAAATTGGCTCGGCCAGGATATCGTCTGTTGAATCTGCACGAGATCTAGGTGTCATGTTCGAAAGTTACCTTCCATTCGACGACCACATCAGCTCCATAGTCAAGTCTGCTTACTTTCAGCTACATAACATTACTAAAACTCGGGCTTGTTTAGATAAGGATACCACATCTAAATTGGCCCATTTATTTGTAACACCCCGTCTTGACTTCTGTAACTCACTGCTTGCTGATCTACCGGCTTGTGCATGCAGGCACTTACAGCTGGTGAAAAACTCTGCAGCTATGCTTGTCTGTCACGAGCATCGCAGTTGCCACATCACACCACTTCTCGCCAACCTGCACTGGCTCCCAGTCAAGCAATGCATCGACTTCAAGGTTTTGTCACTCACTTTTAGGTCCCTTCATTCTTTGGCTCCAGCCTACCTATCAGATCTACTCCCCCATCAGGCCAAGCATCGTACCAGCCGCTTTTCGGAATCTAATTGCTTACCTAGACATCGTACAAACCTCAAATCCTTTGGAGACTTTAGTTTTGGTGCCTTTAGTTCGTATGCTCACAAAGCCTGGAACTCACTTCTGACTTGTGTCACGACATCTCATGACGACGTCATTTAAAAGAAACTAAAAAACGCATCTATTTATTATAGCATTTAGTGGTCCCTGTGATTCGACATTTATGTGCTTATGCGTGCTGACACTGCATGCTGCCACTAACCATAATTACATGCTGACCCTGTGCATGTCACCCCTAACCATGTTATTCTTGTTACTCTCCTACTACCGACTATGGCTCATCCTTTTCAGCGGTACTGAGCTGCTACTTCCATGCACCGCTACCACTAATCATTCGATCGTACTTCCTTTGCTGCAAATGTAAAGTGCCTAGAAAGAGATTGATTTTTCTGGGGTCGCTTTATCAAGTGTCGTATTATTATTATAACCAGCTGCCCATAGTTTTCAGTCATTTGGTTGCTCAGAAAGCAGTGAACCAACCAAGCTGTTTCAAGCCGTTCTCTCCTATCTATTCAGCTTCTTGGTGAATACGTCACACTTTATGATCTTTTTTATCTGTGCTCCAACGAAGTTCCACTTTCGTTCAACAAGTGTAAGTAATGTAATGTATCTGCGTCTGTAACTCAACAAAGCCACAAAGACTATGTGGGTGTTTCACAGGAGAGTTTTGTATAGCGTACTCACAGCCTAAGCAGCTTTCGGTACGCATTCGGTAGCCAACTGACTTCATCTCACGGAACAAAGAGAAAGTGGAAAGCATAGCAGAGTCAGGAAAGCAGTTGCAGTAGCGAGTGGCATGGAAGTAGCAGCTCAGGACTGCTGGAAAGGATGAGCCATAGTCGGTAGTAGGAGAGTAGTTGTCGTTGCATAAGAATTGTGGAAGTTCCACAGTCTAGGACCTGCAGAGCTAAAGCTTCTGTCGCCCATGTTCTTTAAGCGCAGGAATGGAACAGCTAATTTTTTGTCCATACACGACCTTCGGGCGCACGAGGATGCTGAAACTGGTTCATCAGTTCAGCTAGGTATGGAGGAGCCAAGTCGTGGCGGGCCTTGTGGGTCAGCATAAGAACTTTGCTCTGTATTCGTTGATCAAAGTTCCATTCCTTGAGCTTAGATCTCAGAAACCTCGTTTGACATAGTAAAATCAATGCCTCTATTAAGATCGTTGAGGTATTTCTGGTTGGGAAAGTATGGCTTTCTCTTGTCAACTGCATTTATGACATTGGACTCTAGATCTGCAATTATTTCATCGCTGACTGACTTTCTGCCCTCTCCTGAAGATGGCTGATCCTTCTCCGGAAGGGTGAGACTAGGAGCTCAGTTTGGTGTGGTACAGGGGCGACAGATGAAGGAATGTGTCGCTACATGATGGGAGGCGCACTTTTGCCAGTTCGACATTAGAAAGGGTCCATCGTGCAGAAGTAGCAGTTGCATGTGTGGTCAATTGGTTCCTGCCAGATTCCTGGGAACTTGCAAACTTCGTGGCTCTTTTTTCTCCTCTGCTCCGGCCAGTAAACGCACCAGAATTATATAAGTTTAAAAAGTGATATCTGACACATAATCTAATATTGTGCAAGAAATTTCATTTAGCAAACACCGGTTGTTCATTTCAACTTCAAGAGTTCTCTTGCTGTGTTTGCATTTGAAATGAGGTGCCCGCAGCTTGTCTTGATCTCCTCGAGGCATGCCCAAGTATACTCTGTAGGTCTCGCACATCGTAACAGATGCTTTCTTTGAACACTTTTTTTCTGATAAATTGTCCACACGCTTAGAAAAATGACCCTGCTAGGTGCAACCAACCTCTTGATGCCATGTAAGTTAAATATGGCTATTCACAAGTTCTTACTTTCAAATAGAATAGAATAAGATATTAGTTGGAGGTACTTGTACTGTTACACTTCTATGGAAACCCCTCCATAGTTTCATTCCGTCTACCCCGTGCTAATTCGGATTGTGGCACAGTGCGTGCTGCATCTGCAACCTGCCGTCCACTTTCCCTAATAAGAAAATCGGAGAATTTCAACTATTATTGTTCAGACCACAGAAACCGAGTTTTGGTGAAACATAAGCTGTTTCCTATTTATTTTAGGCGTTAGTCATTAAGAAAATACACTTTGTAACCCAGAACGAATAATGAAATCTGTTACCTGGCATTATCTAAATAGCAACGGAAAATACAGCCTTAAAAAATCTGATCTGTAGTCAGCGTTGTGCCATACACATATCAACATTCGAAATGAAAAACCCTAAAGATGCGGTTTTTCTAAAAACGAGCCCGTGGCCATCCTTAAACACTGTCTTAAGAATTCAAGCTATTGCGGTAGAAAAACTTTGTGTGGATAGCAAACTCAATCTCTCTCCTGCGAGTTGGCTGGGATTTGAAGCTGGTCCGATTCCATAGGCCATCGAATCGATGCTGGAGGAGCGACTTACAGCATGCATTAGTTTGAATGCATTCTTGTTCGGATGCTATTTACCTTTCGGCGGCTTGAAATTGCAAGATACAGAACTCATTAACGAGCAGATGGAAGAGCATAATCTCTTTTTGATTAATATGTCTTAGTGTCACCGTGCACCCGAAAGAAGAAAGTCTAAGCGAACCAAAAATGGTCCAGGCATGCACCTGAACTTAGCAGTATCGAGTGAGTTTTCTGCTCTGCAGAGGCTAAGCCTAGGATGGCAAGCAGCTTCACTCAATCCCTTTGCATACGATGCGTTTTGAGATAGCAAGGGCTGCAGAAGAACAATTATATGCAGCCACGTCCATGCCATCTAGTTTTGAGTGCCTAAGCTGGCATAGGCCTGCCCACGTGCCACTCAGCCGAGCTAAGAGTTCGAGCAAGTTAGAGCGGTGCATTGGTGCATTTTTGCATTGTTGCCACTACAGCTGCTTCGATCTACTTCGATCTACTGCGTTATGCTGCTGTATGTAATTAGTGCACTGACTGTAGTTGTCACAACTTACATTGTATTCCATTATGATGACTGCTCCAGTTGTTTATGTTTTATCCGCTGCTAGCTGCTGCATTGCTGTCGATTGTTGCTACAACTGGCCACTATAGGTTTGGATGGTTGCTCCCCAAAGTTTGCGTCCGCTTTGCAGTTAAACTCTCAGCCAACTGAGCTTGGAGCAAGCTGAGATACCTGAATCTATTAAGCTGACGAAAGCTGCGACTTTCTCTGGAGCAGCTCGTGTAACCGAGAGCGTGGCTTAAGAGGAGCAGTTCCATGCACGTGAGCATAATAGGCTTGGGTACAATCCACGTAATGTCAACTGCGGTTCTGCACCTCTGCTATCGTGGACATTGGCCTTTCTGGGCGCTATCATTGTTGCCAATAATAAACTATTTATTCGGCCCACCATCTTATGCATGAAAGCAAAGTAGGCTTGAGACGGTCACGTTTATTGTCTGCCACGTGCTCATTTGTGAACACACACTTAATTGCTTACCGTGCAGACAATCGCACTTTCACTGGAAAAAGACAGTGCCTTTTTTTCTTGTGCCAATTATGATGGTATTATTTTGTGTCTGCTAGCACATTGCTTTGTGTCTGATTCAGATCGGCAGCATATTCATAAAAACGGCAAGGTTATGGTATGGTTTGTGAACCAAAATATTACCATGGAGGATGTGCACTGGCAATTTTCAGCTTGCTGCTGAGTACGATTTTTTATTTAAGGAGAAATTTGACGCATTGCATGAACTGTTAATGTCTTTTACTAGCATCAGCTCCTTTGCCAACAGCAGAAGCTATTGCTACAAAACTATTGAGTGAAGAACTGGATTGTGCCCAAGAGCATTGCTTTGCACTTTGGGCTCTTGTTCACCACAGGAGCAAGCAGTCTGACTTATCTCTGCGTCAAAAGCATTCCATTATATGGTAGAAATACAAGCAACATTAAATAGTGCCAACAGGAAGACAAGCCTCTGTATTATTTCGAGTGTATGACATCGTGTATTGTGATGCCATATGCAATGGCGATCCAACATATGAAGCCTTTTATAGGATTCAGGTGCTGTTCAGAGCCCAGCAAGCCGTCTAGCTTCACATCGTGAATACTAGACGAGACTTCTAAGCTTCACTGTGCTCTGAATCAATGAGGTTTTGAGATCTGTCTGATCACGATAGGGGTATTTTATAGGTCGTCGGCGAGCAAGTCAGCAGCACTAATGTTGTACACTAGCATAGAAAGCTCTGTCACTGAGTCAGCAAGGAGCCCCTGAAACTTGAATGGAACGAGCTTGGTCAGTACATGCTGCTAACTCAAGTGAAAAATCAGTGGCACCAGACCAGATTTGAAGCCCATAACGATATCCTCTTCATCCTGATCAAGGAGCACCAATTAAATTCCCATTAGTAGCGCTCCACTGCACTTGCTGTGTAGGATTCTTGTTTCGGAGGTTTCTATCATGTGTGTGTATGCAATTCGATGCCTTGATATTCAGAGAATTCTCATGCATATCAGCAAGCACTGGTTTTATGAGGCCGAAAGCCAGTCGGATCGCTTTTGACCGGCTACGTGCTATGCCATCTTGCTTAATTTATTGCCGTTGCTCTGTGCATCTCTTCAAACTACGTCCACAGCCTGGACTCTGCGTTATGCTGCCAGGCAAGGATCACATTATGTGCAGGAGCCTCTCCTTTTTAAAATTTTAAGTGATGCCAATCGGTTTATGTTTCACATACAGGCCTGTATGTGAACCTACTACGTCTAACAGGGTTTGCTGCTGGCGTTTTATCTATGTAAGCTTACACCGTTGTAGTGTTTCCTAGCGTTCTAGTGTGCATTCAAGGGCTGCTGCATTCCAATTGCTCATCAACAGTTGCACAGCCATGACATTGTCAGCTGAGCCAGAATGGGTTGTTATTCCACCTGGTGCCATCCCTTCTCACAGTGCAGACTAAGTAATAGCATCACTTATCTTCATTAGAATTGTCCGAACCCTGTAATGACAGTTATCAGTGTACACTTTGAAGTAACGAGTGAACGTCCCGAGACATAAGAATCGGCTTCGGTTTGAAGGATCGTAAGTGCATTTTTAGCTGCCATTGCCATTTACCGTTAAAGGGGGCGTGTACTTGCCGACAGCAGCTGCCTGGTAACCTAGGAGAAGCAGTAGGCGGTAGCCGAAAAATATCGACAGTGGTCTAGCTAGACCCATTGCTCTTGTGCGTTAACTTAGCCAGCAGCATCTGCCATCTCTGCCAGCTTAGGCTCATTTTAAAGCAGCCCACCAGAGTCATCACCAATCGGCTGGTCGAACCAGCGTTGCTGCAGCCGACAGTATTCTGCCACCTCGACCAGACATTAGCATGCATTAATGAAAGAAGCACAAGCATAAGAGCTTATTGGGCAGTCTGCAGGTGCTGGGCTAGTGATATTCTACGATGCCCACTGCCGGCCTGGGCTGCATCTGTCGGTCAGCAGCAGCAGCTTGGGGGGGACTTCGTGTGGTGACACCTCACCACTCCCTTAGCGGCTGTTCAAGTGCTGCGTCCGTCGTGGCGATCCGTGAAGCAGGAGACCTCGGTAATCGCCTTCTGCCTCAGCATCAGGCTCGGCTCTGTGCTTGGCAGAGTGGGACGCCGCCGGTGGAGCTGCACTCGGCAACTCTTCAGAGAAGGACGCGTTCGCAGGGTGTTCTACATGTAGTAGGGTGGACCTGCACGCCTTGGTGACACGACTGAAAAACCGAGTGGATTTGTATATATGCTCTCTCTGCAAGCTACCGCAAGGCTAAGACGCAGTGACGCCATTGCAGATGCTGAAGTCATACGCTGACCGAGCATGAAATTGAATCAAGGGAGGAATCCTGCAAGAGGAGAAGACAGGCCATTCACGCTCCAGGTACAGGTAGTAATAAGCGGTTTAGCTGCCTTAGAAGTGAAGGCAGGTGAGTGCGCGAGCAGCTAGGAGCTGCAGATTGCTAAAGGTTAATGTCTCCAGTTAATGACGAGTAAGAAATATGGCGTCAACTGATAGAGTAAAAATTACGACAACGAATGCGCCTGCCGCAGCCAAACTTATAACAGCTGTGCCTCTAGGTCTATCTTAGCTCGCTCCTGTGAATGCCTTAAAAGTAGTATCCTCTACATCGCCCACTGCGTCACTGCTCGGTGCACGACTGCTGACTCCATCAGAGCGCAGCGTAGATATAGATCATATGCACCAGCGGCTACGGTAAGAGAACAGCAAATGTTGAGCGGACGTAATCTTGGCTACAGCTGGACAGCATCTGTGACTGCGGTAGTCAGTAAGTCTGGGTGCGATATGAAAAATGCTCCCTCGAACTTTGGGATCGAGAGAAACTGAGCTTGAGGTTTTATTCAAGGAAACTGCTTCTCTTAACACGACAGCATGCTAAATATAAATTAGATTTCTTCAAAAATCATTTTGTTGCGAGCATAATGCAAGGAGCTAGCAGTTGCTGCAGTCAACGGTAACCAACAGTTCTTAGGATGTAGCTAGGCGGTATTTGCAATGCGTACATCACATCAGCATGCGATTGCTATGCGGCTGCGTGTGGCCAGTCATAAAGTAACCAAAATAAATAGTTTTCCAACCACGAATGCTGAGGATAAAAGATCATGAAGTTAATGTTCCCGAGCTTCTGGGCACCTTAGTACCGGAATGCATTGAATAATAAATGTCGGAGTGTCATGGAGGGGATGTGTCGCACATGAGTTGCCAGCGCCATCGAGAGCTCCTATGGCGGTTCCTCAAGTGAAAATCTTTCACATGAAACGCAGCACGTAAACTGGTGTCAGATCTCAGCACAGCGTGCTGGAACAGCTGGCAGGCAGCTTGGTGATAGCACAGTAGGTAAGGTGGTTTCTTTTCACGACCTCGGTCCGTAAGTCGTGGGTTTGAATCTTACGGCGGGTGATCGTTTATCGCCACTGCAAGCGATGGTGATAGCCGTAAAGGCTCTTCTGTCGCTATGCAAAAGAGGCTGTTAAATCAGCTAGTATTTTTTGGTGGCTCCAAGCGCGCCAAGTGAGTTGTAGCAGCAACACCAGCACATATGCTAACGATAGCTGAGCATGATGGCGACTGCGATGTCCCGTAAATTAGGAACGAGTGTGTGGGCTTTATGGCTCTCTATTTTTTTTAGAGTGAGTGCCATATGTAAGAAGCCGGCAGATGACCAACCAAGTGTCAAAATTAAAAAATGCTTTTAGTTAAACTATATTTTGACGTGCACGGTCATAATTCGTCAAGATTCGGGAACCGCAAACCCCAATAGCTATAATCAAGATCACAGAATACCTGCTTGCATTTCTCTCAGGAAGTAGTTGCTGTAAGCTACCAGTCACAATTACTGAACTTCCCAAGTTGCAAACAATCTTATCAAGCAATCGTACGCAAGCTCGGAGAAATGTTCCGTCAAGCGTTTTGTGTTACCCGCAAAGTGAAGTTGTACAAGTTGACTCTGTAACCCAGATTGCGATATTTACCTTGCTACTTCTATTATTGTTACTCTTGATATTTGAAGCTGGTGTATACCAGGCCGTAATCTTCTCGCGCCCTCCCCCATGTCAACCAGCGTTACCTAATGTAATTTTGCTATTGTTGCGGAATCGGCTTTTTGTAAAAGCAAATTTATTGGACTTCCACTTCCCATTTTTTGCTGCCTAATTGTTCGCTGCGTTTCAAAAGTCTAGCAGTGGGTACGTGCTCAAGTAAGATCTGCTGGATGCTGCCCAGTGCAGACCCACGGACTCTCTAACTGAATGCAAGGCAGGAAAGAGCGGATTGGTTAGAGGGGATGGCGCTATGGCTCTTCTGCCGGTTTATGATTTACACTGTTCGGTCAGCTTACCTTAAACTTAAACTCACTCAGCTACGGGCTCACTCATTCCTTCACATACTCACATTCAGAACTGTGTTAGTTGATAGGAGCCATAGGTGTCCTTAACTTGGAGATTAGCAGAAATATAGTCCTTCAGTTGTGCTTTGGTCTTGAAACTGGTGAGTTATACGCTACGGCTGGTGCTGTGGAGATCCAGCCCTCTATGGCTGTCCACAGTTAACTTTATGCTAACGATGTGGACTTGTTATTTCAAGGTACAGGCACGCTCTTGACGGCTGCTTGTGTTCTGCTGCCATACCTATAACTACGCTGCTGTCTCGGTTTTGCATCAATGACTCGAGGAGCCAGCTGTGGCAGCACTTGTCGCTAGCGTCGGCAAGGAGCAATACCATCGCGAGCGATGTGCCTGTAGCAAGGGATTCCAGAGCCAGAGCAGCTATAGCCGTTCGGAGCACGCTGTCTAATTTTAAGTATACGACTATCATCATTGGCCCCAGGTGAGCTGTTAAAGTAGTCACTTGCTCAGCAGCTTGCGTGACGACTTGCTTGAGTTGCTTATATCGAACTCTCAGTTATCGTACGCAACGACAACTACTCTCCTGCTGCCGACTATGGCTCATCGTTTTCAGCGGTCCTGAGCTGCTACTTCCAAGCCACTCACTACCTCAACTGCTCTCCTGACTCTGCTATGCCTCCCACTTTCTCTTTGTTGCGTGAGACGAAGTCTGTTGGATGCCGAATGCGTACCGAAAGCCGCTTAGGCTGTGAGTGTGCTATACAAAACTCTCCTGTGTAACATCCGCGTAGTCTTTGTAGCTTTGTGGAGTTACAGACGGAGATGAAAAAATACTAGCTGATTAAACAGCCTCTTTTGTATATCGACAGATGAGCCTTTACGGCTATCACCACCACTTGAAGTGGCGATAAAGCATCGTCCACCGCAGGAATCGAACCCACAACCTCGGACCGTGGTCGTGAAAAGCAACCACTTTATCTAGTGTGCCATTACGGTTCAGATACATAACATTTACATCATCTGCCAGTAGTTACCTATCACATCGCAGGGCACGACCTTGAGAACTTGCTGCTGTAACGTAATCAATAGCTTAGCTAAGGCAAGCAGCACTGATTAGATGCCAATTAGTCTGTATTTGCAGTTAATATTATTAATATCATCCGATGCCCAAGAATTGCAGCGCAACTGGGCGACCTATACCTACTAAATGACTAAATGTAACCATAACGTCTTTATGTGCATAGAAAACTTTTCAAATATGCCAGCTTTGGGCCGGCTTTAGTGCATAACCTCCTCTCACACATGTAAGCACACATTAGGCTTTGTGAAGGTTTTGCATATTTTTTATCCACGACGAAGCAAACTGAAATCTCACCAATGCAAAAATACTTTACTTTACGGCAGCAGCAGGCAATTCCATCTTGCCGGCTGCACGCCGCTTAAGAGGTGTGACGACAGCCATAAAGGCTCTGCTGTCGCTATATAAGCGAAGGGGTCGAATCAGCTACTACTAGAGATTTCTTTTAAGCTTCTTCGTGTCAGCACTTCGGTCCCGAGGCGGCCTTCCGGCTACTAAGAGGCAGCGTTCGGCGACTGTCCGAAGATGGCTGCCTACGAATCCGAGAGCAACTCCCCGCCTCTCGCCTCCTCGCCGACGCACATCAAACGAATTACCCAGGACCCGCCACGGCTCGCTTCTTCGCGCCCGCGGCGCATCGCCCGAGTGGGCGCAATGAGATCGATGGTTACGTAATTGGTGCGGGCGGCGACGAGCCGGACGCTATCGCATCCGGCGGCGACTTATCGCTGAACCCAAAGCCGCTCGGAGGCGGCGACTGGCGGCCGCCAATCATCCGAGGAGCCGCGGACGCTTTCACTCCACCCCTCACCGAACGCCCTGCACGGCTGCGTCACGCGTCGTCGCTCGCAGCCGTGAGCGGCTGCACTCTCGTTCGCGGTCGGGGAGCGTTCGCGTGCGCATGGCATCGCCGCAGCCTCCTCTGCAGGTCAGTACCGCCGAGCGACTCAAGAGGCGACTCGGATGCTGCGACCTTGCGGCCGATATTGCCGCCACTGCGTGCAACAGCGCCGCCGCCGCCACCGCCGCTGCGTGCCGCAGCGCCGCCGCCGCGCACCTGCACGCACCCGTCCAGCGCTCGGGCATAGCGGCGAAATGGAAGGGGTGTGTAGCTGGCGGATCGGGAGTCGGTGGCGGGGGGGGGGGGGGGGGGGGGGGGGCGGAGGCGCCGTGCAGGCGCGGCGGGCGGTGCTGACGTGGGTCAACGTCGACTCGTCGCCGGCGCTTTAATTGCGTTAGCCGAGCGCTGGCCGCTCCGAGGGCTCTGCTGGCCCGCTTTGGAGCGAAAGGCCACCTACACGTCTGACCTTTACTCCGCCGCCGCCGCCGCCGCCGCAGCAGCCGCCCCCTCCAGGTGGTGTGTGGGCTGCGGTTAGCCGCCACTGCACGCCGAGGGTCGCGCGAACTCGCAGCCGCGAGCGAGTCGCAGCGACGGCCCCGCGGGCGGCAAGCAGAGAAAGTAGCCCGCGCGCGTACTTCTTGAGCCGCCACGACGCCATGCCCCTCCCCTCCCCTCCCCCCCCCCGGTGGTCGAACGCGCAGCCGCCAGGAACGAGCGTATCCCTCCTCCTCCTCCTCCTCCTCCTCCTCCTCTTCCTCCTCCTCGTCTGCGGTCGGGGATCTCGTTCGCGCTCAGCGAGAACGAACGCTGCCCTAGGCCGCCGCCGGCTGCGGGCGGCGGGTCGACGTCGAGGACCGGGTGCCGCCGCCGCCGCCACCGCCGCGCGACGGGCCGCAAACCTCCGGCGGCGTCCGCTGAGAGAGCCGAGCTCCGCGGCCCCTTCTGCGCAGGGAGGAAGACGCACGCGCCCGCCTCGCGCCTCCCCCTCTCTTTTGCCGCCTTCGCGTCGTCTGCCGGTCGCCGCCGCCGCCGCGACCTGCTTCCCAGTCGGCGCGGTCGTCCAAAAACAGCGGGGCCTTCGCCCCGAGGACGGCGCCTTCGCCCCCGCCGCCGCCGCCGCCGCCGCTATCGGTCATGCCGGCGGCGGCTGCACCCGTTGCAGAGCGCGTTCGTCTGACCCGACACGTCTCGGCTCCGCGACCTTGAGAGAGAAGCTCGCTCGGCCGCATGCCGGCCGTTGGACCGGCTGCTGCGGGTCGGTCGGCCCAGCGATCAGTCGGTCGCCAGTCGGTCGAGCGCCTCGCCGTCCGGACCGCCGCCGCGGCTGCGCTTGGCGAGGCGGAAGGCAGCTACGCAGGGATGCCGCACCTCTACTAGATTACTGCGGAGGCGGCGGCGGCAAGTACCGCGGCGGCGGCGGCGGCTGCGGCTGCTCGCGCTGCTCTCCGCCGGCAGCCGGCGACGAGCTGCTCTTGGAGGCACGAAGCGGCGTCGGCGGCTGCGGCCGCGGCGGCTGTGCAGGGGACCCGCTGCGCGAGCACGGGACGCCGGCGCGCGGGCGCGCGTCTGCGAGCGCGCGCCGGAGGCAATCTCGGGGGTGTGTGTGCGGTGGGGAGACCGCCGGAGCGCCTATTTCGGCGCTCGCCGCTCGCGCGCTACGCGAGCGGCGTTCGGTCCGCCGCCGGCTGCCGCGTCGCACCGCGCGCTGCACCGACCTTCGCTGTGCGGCCTTCGTTGTCTAGCGGCGCATATACTTTGAGGCGCCCACTCTTGGGTCTCTTCTTTCACTCGCTCCGGCGCTACCTACCTCAAATACTTACCGATCAGGTTTCCCATCATCTGACTCAAGTTTTGTAGATGTGCCTTTGAAGCTCCAAACCTAGGAGGGGGAGCGCGCCTTCAGCTCGTACGCTCCGCGTGGTCGTCACTCACACCCGACCGACATGGCGAGATTTACCGAATTGATGGCACTTACAAAGAAGCTAAAAACTCACCTGTATCTCGCAGCATTTGCCCTGTCCGTGTGAACCGTCCTTTGTTCGCGTATGCACGCTGTAATTGTGCACGCTATCACCTAACCTGGTTCGGTCCAGGTGTTAAAGTACTCGCCTTCGATGACCGAGGTCGAGTTTGCTCGCCTTCGATGACTTGAGGTCACGGGCTCGAGCTCTGCGTCATATGTGAAGCGCCTGGATAGAGATTAAGTTCTCTTAAGGCGCTATACAAATTAATTACAGCATATTATGAAATCACTTATATATATATATACCTGTTTTCTTTCCGGCATATGAGAAGTGCCCAGACAAAGACTTAGTTCTCTCAGAGCACTACAAAAATGTTAATAATAATAGCGTGCGGCGATGGCAGTCGTCTGTTAATAATCGTGCGGCGATGGCAGTCGTCTGTTTTAAGGGACCTCCATTGGATCCAGGGATCGCTGTTGGCTAATCGATGCGATGGCGTAGAAGATGAGCGAGAGGCGCACGCAGCCAAATCTTCTTTTGGTCGTTCGAGCTGAAAGCAACGTCCGCGTCACCGCTCTCAGCAGAGCGGCAGCCTCTGAGTTACTTTGTCGTTGCTGGCGATTTATCGCGCCGTTCGTCGGGCGTCAGGGAATGGGCTCGCCACCATTACACCTTTAGCATCTGCTGCTGCTGCTGCTGCCGCCGTTGAGTCAGCTCCCGATGCACGAGTACCGTCGTACTCGCGTGAGAACAAGCACTACGAAAGAGCCTACTTTGGCTGGCTAGATGGCCCGGTGCCAAAGTGTACGTCCGCAGGCGGCTCTGCAAGCAGCCGCACTGCGGCTCTTCTTCGAGCCGACGGGGAAAGCGAAAGCACATTCTTCTACCTCCCAGAAAGGAAGCTGGCGAAACAGCCGTTCGCTCTCGGCGACCGCCTTTATTTCGAATCAGTTTCGCGTAAAATAAAGATGAGGTGAGCGGCCTTTGCAATTCATCATCTCGTGCGTGCCCCTCGGTAAGGTAGCAGCAGCAAGTCCGGCCGAGCCGAAGAGAGACAAGAGCTTCAACGACTACTGAAAAAGAGAAGAGAAGAGAGGGGGAGGGAGAGAGAGAACTTGCCGGGCTTGCGTTGCTAATTGTTGTTGAGCCCGGGCGAGGTTCTCTAAAGTGGAGTCGCTTTTAGGTTGTATGCACTGCAAATCGAGACGCCAGTGATTTACGTTGCCGCGGCAGTAGTGCCGCTCTGGTTAGGCTTACATTAGGCTCTTGGCTTGTCGTAAATCGTGCCCGAATTGTGGCTTCTGACGACCTACGGCGACGCTGGCTCCAATATTTGACTGGTCGCTTGGCCGTCAGTCGATGCTGAGAGCGCTGCTAAGATGGCTGCTCCCGGCTAAACCATAGCTCTGAACCGGTTGGTTAGCAGGTCCGGACAGCAGTAGACCACTGCTAGGACGGCTACCACTGTATCTGCTTCCTCCCCAACTTAATCCTCAGGTTCATGGACCTCAAGTGCCGAGGAGTGGCACGTGCCGCGAGCAAGCACGGCCTCCAACCACTGCAGCAGCCAAGCGCGGTGCATCGATGCGAGCGTTTAGCCGAGGCGATAATGCGATGTGTGAATGTGAGCACGGGCTGCGATTTGTGTATTCGAGCATGGGATGCGATGTGCGAATGTGAGCTTGGGCTGAGATGTGTAAATGTGAATACGGATATGTGATTTATGGGCACTTATGGCACTGAAGTAAACGGTTATTTCCCACGATAGCTATGGCTGTAGGACGGCGGCACAGCCAGAGCCGCCGGTTGTTTACCCCGTCCCCCTCAGCGCCCCAACCCCAGTCGCTTGCCATTGGCCCAACAAGCTGTTGCTGCAGAGAAGCTGCACGGTCGATGAAGAACCGGCAGCGGCACGACTAGCAGCATCACGCTTCTGGCGACTGCTACAGCGAGCCGGCGATGAAAAATGTACCCCCCCCCCCAGCAGCTCCAGCAGGTCGCCGTTACTCGGCGCTAGTGAGAACCAGTTATTTTTTGAGCGCTAATCAATCGATGATTAACGAATGGCGTCGCACGTACGCACCGCATCCGTCAGTGTCGGCCCCTCAAAGCCGACGTCGACCGCACGGGATCGGAATGGGCCTTAGAAAGTGGCGAGATGGGTAACACTGGTCACATGGTCAACCGGACTGGTCACCGGCCAAGTATAGCAGCCGCTGTCCCTGTGCAGGATAGTGCTTCGAAACTGCTCGACGTTGCGCCGCCGCCGGCGGCCTAGTCCGCTTGAGAGCGAACCTTCTCTCTTTGCAGGTGCTGCTCACAGAAACTGAAGTCAGATGAAGCTGAAGTGGAGGCTTCCGGCCATCGCCTTCACCTTGGCACTATGCTTCCTTTTCTACTGCTCTTTTCCCTACCCTACCGGCACAGGCGTCGGTATTGGGACGATCGAGGGCAACGTACCGCACTTGTCTCGGCAGCGGTCGCTGGTGGACAAAAGCAGCTTCCATTCGAACCATTCCAGTCTGGAGAGCGACCGGAAGACGGGCTTACCGAGAGGTCGCCTCTCTAGCCGCGTTCCCGAGGACGTGAGGCGGAAGTTCATGTACAAATCGAAGCACGCTGCTGCTGCGCCGGCCGACAATGAGGTATTCTATACGAATGTCGTCTTTACCAAAGGCAGGAGGGACCCGGAGCTCTTTTCGGACGTCGCTGGCATGGATGAAACTGCCCTGATGAAGCGAATCGCTACGTACAGACACAAGGCCAGGTATTCAGGAAAAACCATGGACGTATTCGACGACGAGGTCGTGAGGTAAGCTCTACGTTATCTCGCGCTGCTAAGCACATTGTCGGATACGCTATTGCCCATTCGAAAAAAACAAATTTCTGTAAGTCATCCGCCTGCGTCCGCCGAGATTCCAGGTGCCAGGTGCCAGGCGACTAGGCGAGCCAGCCTGCCCAACCCATTTGACAGCGGAGAGCCCGGGCAGCTGGGGGGCGGGGCAGCTGGAATGCTGGGCGGCCCCGGGTCGGGCCGCCTCGGGTCGGTCGAGTCGAGTGACGCCGCCGCCGCCGCCGTGCCTTATGTGTGCGCTCCCGAGTTTCTTCCATCCGCACCGCCGCCGCGGCGCTCAAGTGCGTACCGGCGGCGCCTTGCTCTAGAGCGATCATCTCCGATACGTACGGCAACGGGTCTCGCCGCTCGTTGCAGAAACAGACGCTCCGACCTGCGTCCCTGGGAGCGATGGTACCTGAACATGAGTCAATACGAGCTGTACCGCTGGGACGACGGCGTCGTCGACGACCTGCTTGTGGCCCTTCAAGAGGACGACATTGTCGATTCAGGTGAGACCTCTGCTCTCTGGAGAGCGAGCGGTCGGTCGGCGACTCTTCGCGTGCCCGCGACGAAGTGCCCCTTGTGACACTTGAACGCGGTTCGCCGACAGGCGTGGCGGCCCTTGAAGCGCAGTCAAATCTTTTTCTCGCCAACTATCGCTCCTGTCGTCGACACGCTCTATTCACCTCTATTCTGGGCGAGAGCTGCCCTGCGCTGCGGCTCGGAGGTCGTGAGGGGCACGCGACCGGAGCCTTCGTCGGCTCCGTCGTGCATCTGTCCTCCATCGTGAAATCTTCGGCCAGTCGTAAATCAAGCTCGCGGGTGATAACGCACAGCCCGGTGTGTAAACTTAGTGGCGTCGATTAGAGACAACGATCGGCTGCTGGAGACGCTAGCAAACGCCGCAGGATAACGGGGCTGCAGAGTAAACGAAACCGCGGAAGGCCGCGGGCTCAGCCGCTCGGCTGCCTCGGCCGCTTGCTGCCGCGACCGCTGAGCGACCGCTAGCCAGGGCGGGGGGGGGTAGCTTGTAAGAATAGCTCTTCTGCTGCACTGTAGCGAGGGGGAGCGTTTCTGGCTCCGCCCAGTTAAATTTGTTCCGCTGTATGAGTTCTTTTGTTCCTCTAGCTGA
Organism: Cristatella mucedo; assembly: GCA_009760855.2. Lineage (NCBI taxonomy): Eukaryota > Metazoa > Bryozoa > Phylactolaemata > Cristatellidae > Cristatella > Cristatella mucedo. The sequence continues at coordinate 4,510,321 of WPIO01000019.1, read as the reverse complement.
CGGAAGGGGAAGAAAAGCTTCCGGTAGGCGGAGCTATCGACCCAGGGTAAGCCCGAGTACGGTTGGGATGCTCATCGTGCGGCTTATGTCCGACCTGCTTATACGCAGACAGGTTTGCAGAGACGACTCAGCCTCGTTTGTCTAGCGGCGGAGGAGCCTTGGGGTTATCGCTATCACTTGCAGCTGGCAATAAAGAATAGCCTGCTACACGACTCGATCTCACGACCAGGATCGTGGGGAGAGAGTGTGAGAGAGACAGACAGACAGAGACAGAGACAGAGAGAGACCGAGTCAGAGAGAGACAGAGAGAGAGAGAGAGAGACAGAGACAGAGAGAGATTGAGTCAGAGAGAGACTGAGTCAGAGAGAGAGACAGAGACCGGAAGACTGAGTCAGAGAGAGAGAGAGAGAGAGAGATCAGCAATCACTTTATAATGGCTCTATTATGTTTCTCACTCCAGTCCATGCAGGTCTTCTCTCGCTCGATAGTGCACTAAGCTGCTTCCTTGAGATGGCAACCGTTAAGGAAGCGGAAGGACTTTGTTTGCTGCCCGCTCATGTGATCACTGTGCTCATGGCTACTGGTTTGGCCCAGTGGTTAAGGTGCTCGCCTTGGCTAATCTCTGACTGAGGTCGTGGGCTCAAGCCCCGAAAGGCATATGTGAAGCGCCCGAATAGAGATTACAGTTCTCTTAAGGCGCCGTACAAATGAATTATATTTTTTATTTTCTAACTCACCTTATGTGCACTACTGTAATCGTTTTGTATGGCAGAAAGTGGTCTGACAGAGGTGAACTGAAAACTGCTTAGTCTGTGCGTTCACTGTGGAAACTCTCCAGCATAATAACCGCTTATTCCGAGATGTTTAATCCTATTAGAAGTACATACATGTACACATAGCTGTAAATAACAAATCACTGTTTATCCACAGGTTATACACACGTACTTGTGTACATAACACGTGCAGTAATCATCCACATCTTGCAGTATTAGTGCGATGCATGGGGGGCGGACTTACGGGCAATTGCTTGCCATCTAATAAACCAGGCACACTCGCCACCTCGAACCCAATCCAGGTCTATGGATGTAGAGCTAAGGAAGTCTTCGGCAGAGAAACGTAAACAGAAAATTCAGATGGCTAGCCTCTAGACGTAACATGAATGTGACCATTGCTCAGGCAGCGGAAAGTATGCGGCACACATCGCTCTTTAGATGCCCCGGATGTGGCTAGACGGAGCTCTTTAGATGCCCCGGATGTTGCTAGACCCGAGCTCGCCCTGGAGCCCAGGCGAACATAGAATGATACATTTGTATAGCAACCGTCAGCGAACTGAACCTCTCTCTAGACACTTTACAGATGCTACATAGAAAGCACTACAATGTCTGGTGGTAGCATCCGAAAGCATGCATGACCACTCATGTACAAAGTTACTTTGTTTACTGGCTACAATTGAAGCGAAAATAACAGGCCCTTGTAATGCTTTCGGATGAGCATGGCATAATTGCATGCGATCGCCGAAAGCGAAAGTGGAGGCCTGTAATATGCCGCGATTACAACCCGACGCTACAAAGCCAATCTGTGGCATCGTTAGTACGACTGCCTCTATTTGTATTGGTCCAGTGTTATGAATATGCATGCGGCGATCGTACTCGATATTCGGCCGAGTGTAGGACTCGCTGTAGCGTACGCAGGCTGGGCTGTCGAGTCTCTGGCTGCTGGTAGCTGATGCAATTAGGATGCAGCAGTCAGTCGGACTGCCAAGCCGCCTTTGCAGGCTTATCCCCTCTACAGCCCACTGCACGTCAGACGGCCTTCACTAGCGATCTGTGCCCATTGTGGTCCCGTCGCATTGTTTTCGTGCACTCACCCGCCCCTTGAACCGCACGATCAGCTGAATTATTGCGTTCTGCTGACTGCTAGCTTAGCTAGCTAGCGGTCAGAACTAGTGTGGGCTCTGTGAGCTCGGCGAAGCGCTCATGAGAGGAACGGGGAGAACTAGTGTAGGCTGTGAGCGCTCTGCTTGGTGAAGCGCTCATGAGAGGATTAGAGAGAACTAGTGTATTCAATTGTATTTCACTTTACAGCAAATGTAAAGCGCCTAGAGAGAGATTAAGTTCTCTGAGGGCGCTTTATCAAGTGAATTATTATTATTATTATTATTATAGGCACTGTGCACCCTGTTTGGCGAGGAGCTCTCGTTGCAATCCTGCAGTGGATCATACTTCGTGCGGTCAGTCGTCAGTTTGTCGACGAGTAACTGGAGGGCCAGAATAAGGCACCAGTACACTAATTAAAATGCCACAACTAATTGTACTAAGCTTGTCAGAGTCGAACCACAGCAGGTCGTCCCCTCTACACCCAGTTCCTCGTACCTGTCTAAGTGCTCTTGCACACGAACGCAAAGCTGGCTGGCATAAGTGCTAGCGGTGTGGTACAATGGTCAAATGGTGCATGGCCGGTGTTAAGCCTAGGAGATTCCAAGTTTTGGCTTTTCCGTTTTCGTGCTAGAAATGCGGATCTGCTGACGACCTTAGCCAGTGGCGGCTGCTCTATTTTTACAGTATGCAGGTATCCTGAAATCGATAGACTCCGAGTGTGTACTGGTTCGCACCTTCGTTAGGCAAGCTGAGATTTTGCGACTCCAAGGCCTTTGCAAATCACTCGGCTCTGTATTTCAAACTTGACCCATATCTGAGTAGCAGAGTTGGCCAGTGGACTGCAGCTGCTGAATTTGATCCCCGAGCACTTAGTGGCAACCTTAAGCTTCCTTGGCTGTACGGGTCTCGTAGTTGCTTCTGTTCAATGCAGAGCTGCACTGAGCCACCACCACCGGCTCGGCCGCTACTTCTGCCAGTGTCCTGCTGGAAGCTGACTGCGGCTGAGAGTTCTGGCCTTGGTGTTCGCGGACGGCTAGACGGCTAGTGCGAAAGGCCCGCCGAAGAACCGTGGCGCCACCCACCCACCCACCGCGGGAGGTCGGTCGGTCGGTTGGGTGGCGCCACGGTTCTTGTGTGCAGCTAGGATTGCCTGCATTGCCATCTGGGCTTGTCGGTGCGACCTGCTCCTAGCCCCGTCCCCATCGACGGCCGCATTGCACACCATTAGAAGCCTGACGGGAGGTTGACCGCAGTGCAGAGAGCTGCTGAAGTGCATCACCCCCCCCAAGAGAAACGAGCAACTCTCCCCCACCCCACCCACACCCCACCCCGGGGGCGAACCTGTCTGTCCACTGAGTGCGATACGACACGAACGCCGCTGGATGTGCTTCATTCGACTGATAGAAAGTCCAACGTAGCCGATCTCGTCACTCGAGCACTAGAATACTGCACTAGAAGACAGCTGTTGCTTTGGCTGCCCGGCTGTACTGTCTGTGCGAACACGTCAGAGGCAGGAACCAATGAGGGAGCATCCACTACATAGGTATGTTAGAACGAGTATTTTGGTCGGTGGACCTGCTAACTCATTTCCTTATAATAATATTAATAATAATACAATGTATTTTGCATAGCTCCTTAAGAAAAATAAATCTCTATCCAGGCGCCGAAGACTCACTGCAAGAGTAGCGATAGCCAAAAGTTAATGACAAGCATGGTATCGTGCCTAGACGGGCATGCACAAGCATACAAGAAGACAATCGGGGCCTTTAAGTAAAAGGACTCCTCTCATGGTCGGTGGCATGAACGTAATAATGCAAAGGTAAGCACGCCAAGCACACGGGAAAAAGACAAGTTCGACACCGGAAGTATTTACCGTGTCCGCCTCCAGTTAACTCCTAGAGCTAAAGGGCCGTGGATTGTGTGTCGCAGATTTCCGAACTAAATGCTGATGCAGTCACTTCGTCACTTTCGTCACAGCGACGAAATTCTTGATTTCCGATCTCTGCGCCGGTAACCGTTACTCGGCAGTTATCCGTCGTGCCTGCTCAGGAGGCTTTGGACGCTTACTTGCCATCGTCAAGACTCGCTTGTCACAAAGGCCAACGGATGTGATGATGAGGATGATGAGGATGATGAGGATAATAATGATAATACGCTTAGAGATTTCTTGCAGTGTCAGCATGAGTATGCAAAGGATGGAGCAAATGCAGTACGAAACCAAGCCCTCGACATTTCTCCAAAAATATAATTCATTTGTATAGCGCCCTAAGAGAACTTAATCTCTATTCAGGCGCTTCACGTATGCCACGGGACTCAAGCCCACGACCTCGGCCAGACCTTGGTCGGGCGAGCACCTTAACCATTGGGCCAAACCAGCGAAGTGTCAAGTGAGCCATTCTTGGAACTCCATCCTCCTCATGATTTCCAGACTATTTGGTGCTTTGAAATACTTGTCACGTTGGTGCACTGCTAGATCTTCAGTTTTCCTAAGCAGTTATGAACGTCTTAATCTACTTGGCTCGCGCTCAGCCTCGGCAATTTATGCAGGTGAATGGGGAAGTGTACAATGGTAGCAGTGCTTCAGTTATAGGTGCGTTCGTCCTTGAAGACCATTGGCTACTAGATTCGCCCGTAATGTCAAGTACGCTATCGCGACTGCCAAGTGCTTGCACGCACGGCCACCCTGAGCGGATACGGGCTTGTTTTGCTTGGCCAGTACTTAACTTGCGCTTGAGGGGCTGAAGGACAAATGCCCCCTAGGTTCGCCGCTTTGCCAGTCTGCGTTTGTCCGAGCCGTTCCTCAACGTACGCACACGATGCAACATAGGTACTTCTGTTCCCATCTTTTAAATTTTCCGTTAAGTATGCCCTCCCCCCCCCCCGCTGCATGCTTGTGTTAGCTCTTTCCCTCGGGAGGCGAAAGTGGACGATGGAGCGGACGATTGCCGAGAGCCTAGAGTCCTCCTGGTTGACATATGTAAATGATAAGTCTGCAATTCGCTCCGCGTGAACTAGCTAGCGCATCCGCAAAGCTGCTTGCTTTCAGAGACATAACGGGCGAAAACTGAGATATTTCAATTGCCCAAGTGTACCCTATAACCGCTTTCGACGAGTGCTTTGCGAATTTTTAACTGTTCCCGTCCGGCCATATTTGTTCTCTCGCCCATCGAAGGCTAGCGCTTGAAATCCAGTTTCTTGAATTTCTGCCCGGAATACCTGGACAGGGGCAGGGAAGTCCAAGTTCGGTCACCGTTCGATTCACAGTAACCATCATGAAGTAAGTTTGAATGGATGCCGACATCGTTTAGCATGGCCGTGGTAGTCCAAGAGATAAAGTGCTCGCGTAGGGGCTCGAGGCAACGATGGCGGCGAGACAAAGAACGATGCCCCCCACAATCGAGTTGTGGCGTTGACGATGACGGCTGTATTGTATCGCATACAGGCAACGCAAGCACGCAAGCGTACATACTATTGTAGCGGTAGTAGCCATCGTGCGTGCTGCTCCGGAGCACGTGGTGATAAGAGAGAGAAGGGTGGATAGCGTGCGCACGGCCGGCGCACGGGCAAAGGGTGAATCTCGCAGCATGCATAAGTGCCCGCTGGGCGGACGGAACGTTGGCTGGGGGCAGAACCACGGAATGGTGACGACATGCCCACGCTTGCTCTTCACGACCGAAGTCGAGGGTTCGAATCCTACCGTTGGGCGATTCTGTATTGCCTGCTGCAGGTGGTGACGTTAGCCGATAAGGCTCTTCTGCCGCCATACAAACGAGGCTGTTAAATTACCTAAGATTTTATTTACACACTTTTGTAACTCTAATTCACCGAATATCGCTTTTACCAAGCCACCGAATACCGAACAGAAATTTAAATGCAGTCTGCGCTGCTTCCGCCTTTGCCGCCCTCGGCAGGGCGAGAAATGCGTTAAAGCGGGAGGGTGTGGTCTAATAGCCGAAACCAAGCCAATCGTAGCTATCGGATGCGGCTTTTTCCGCACGCCGCCGAAGAGCAGCTGCGGCCTCTCGCAGCTCCTCCCTCTTCCGGGTCGTCTGTATAGCGCGCGCGGGCTCCCAAGTCGCTCGTCGCCACGTATAGCTCGTAGCCCGAATCCGCAGTACCAGCACGGATCGAGCCGAGACAGGCAGCGGCAGACAGTCTCGTCGCTTCCTCAAAGTCGTAGCCATAGTCGCGGCGTAGTGCCGTCCGTCCGTCCGTCCGTCGCAATACGAGCCAGACGTGCGACGGACTCTCCGCGCATTCACCGCCGCCTAGGCCTTGGCCTTCTTCATCCGCTCGGCCGTCGTAGGTGGCGGTGCTGCGCGAGCGCGGCGAGGCGCATGACTCATGCACAAAACCGTTTACCCAACGTTTACCAACTCTGAAAAAGGCGATACTATTTAAAAAGTTATGACAGCATCTGTGGCAAACGACACTAGAACGTGTTCGCCTTCCTTCGGCTGGCTTCTGCTCTCTCGCCCCCTCTCCACTCTACAAAAAAAAAAAAGGTGGCCTTCCTTCCGAGGAAAGACACTGAGGCTGCCACGCTGCCACGCCTCTGGAGCCGCCACGTAATGCTTCGCATTCAATAGTTTGTATTTATAAAATCCTAAGCACGGTAGCCCCTCACCGGAGTCATGGTAGCTACCCGCGAGAGGCTACCGGGCTATTGGCGCGGGTGGACTACAGGTTTTATAGGCATACTGCTCATTTGGCCTCGCTGCCGCGGTCCCACGCTGGAGCAACCGGGAACGATCTGGCCGAATGCTAATATCTTAAAGAAGAGAAAAAAGTGGATTCTCACATCTTTCCCGACAAGCCTGTAGAGCCGCCCGCTGGAAGCCCATTAGCCCACGCGCTCGGACGCGCCACCTGGCAATGGCTGCCGGGGGGGGGCATCCAAGGAGGCTGGGCCAGGTGAGTATTTTTTGGCTAAAAGGGACGGGGGGCGCTTGGACAGCGGAGTTAATTTAGCTGGCGCTGCCCAGCCGCGCCCCTTCAGCCAGACCCCGTGGCTTCGTCGCTCTCCGTCGAAGCGCTGAACCGTCGACACTCTGGTCCGCATGTAGAGCAGCTGGCCGGCGGCACGCAGCTCAAGATGAAGATCACGTTCAAGAACGAGCTTCAAGCCTTGTTCAAGCCTATGCGGTAGGTGGCGCGCGCCGTTTGCCTGTCTCGCCGCGAGTTCGCGTCCGCTGGAGGCGATTCTCGCCGCGACTCGGTGACAGGCCGAGCCACGTCGCGCGATCGATCGCCTCGTCAATCTAGGTTTCCTCGAGACGTGGAGACGCTGCCGGACCATTTCTACTTCAGCGACTTTGAAAGGCATCACTCGGAAATTGCCGCTTTTCACCTGGACAGGTAGGCTGCTGCTGCTCTGCTGCTGCTGCTGCTCTGCTGCTGCTGCTGGCTGAATCGGCGTCGTCGGCGGCGGCTCTCAGGAGCGCTCTCTTGCTCTCGCTCGTCTGCGAAAGGTACCTAGTAGCGGTGCCGAGTAGAGGCGCCGAGTAGAGGCGCCGAGTAGAGGCGCCGAGTAGAGACGCCGAGTAGAGGCGCCGAATCGGACGTGGCTGCAGTGCTGAGCGAGTCCTCGAGCCCTCGCTCGCCGCATTACTCGCCGCTTAGACCGGGTAGCACGTGGCCACGCGTGACTCCTACGATGACGCTTAGCCAGGCGTGTGCCAAAACTCGACTCAAATCGTCGTCGCTCAATCGTCGTCGGGCGATGTCCTCGTTAAATGCACTACCAGCAGCGCCGTCAATTAAGGTCCGCTCACTCCAATATCGGCTCTCACGACCCTGCGTACGCACTTGCTGCTTTCTCTCATTGCAGCGGGTGAAACGCCACTGCCGCCGTGCAATGTTGGCTGCAGGCTTTCCGGTGTGACCGCGATAGCCCTCGAGCTGTCAGTGCTGCGCCTTCCCATCGCGCCGCTCGAACTGCCGACTGGCAAGCGTAAACGTAGCCCAACGTAGCCGCGGGGCGTTCTCGAGCGTTAGACAGCGTCTGAGCTGCGATACCGCGGAGCGATACCGCTCTCTTGAGCCAAATACCGACGTAGGCTAGCAGTGGACACGTGCTTCGCTGTCCGCTGCTACTATGATCTCGCTGGGGGAGGGAGGGCCGCCGGGTGGAGGGTGGATTATTCGTATGGGCCTTTTGCAGCAGTCCCAACTTCCGGCGTGCAACTGTAGAGGTCACCCCTGGCACAGTAGGCCGGAAGTTGGGACAGGTGGTGAGCCATATGTTTGGAATAGCTGCAGCTTGCCCAGAGCTTGTACAAGTCACCCGCCCCTTCACGCAGATAGATGTACGACCGATTTCTTTAAACTTCAGTTGATCACGCCCAAAGTGCGAAGTCATTCTTTCGCGTTATTCTGCTCGCTGTCCGAACTATTCAGAACGCTGGACGGCAGTAGGCGGAGCGGCAGTGGCGTTTGACACCCGCTCTTATTTCCAGGCTAATGGGATTCAGACGATGCCCACCCGTGGCGGGAAGACTCGTTAACATCACGACCGACATCGAGCAGTACGCAAATGCGAAGTTCAAAAAAACGATCTTCATTTCACCTGCGGGCAACAAGTGCTTCTTCGGCAAGTGCTCGTATTATTGCGACACCAACCACGCCATTTGTGGCCATCCTGACTGGCTAGAAGGCTCGCTAGCTGCGTTTCTACCGCCAGAGGATGCTGCTCCGCGGGATCACGTGCGAAATCCGTGGAGAAGGTCGTACAGGTATCGAGCTGCTGCGCGCCGCCTCGCTGCTGCGCCACCCCTGCAAGCCTCGGTCGTCCTGCGCGCTATCGCGCGAGTAGCGCGAGTGCGTCCGCTCGAACCCTCGCGACAGAATCGCCTTCTCTCTATAGAGTCTCTCTAGAGCTTTCAGACGTTGCGCGGCTGAGCTTTCGCTCTCGTAACGGTTCGCCTGCCGCTACAACTTGGCGAGATTCACGCGGCGCTCGCGCAAGCAGCGAAACCGTTTCGCCGCCGCGAACCCGAGGGTTCGCCTGCGCAGACGACCCGCCTCGTCCTGCTGCCTCGTCTCGTCTGACGGGATTCACTCGAGGATTTCCGCCTCGCTAGGATTTCCGCAGACTTTCCGCATTCGTCTCTGCGCTCGGCGCGCGCTCGTGCGAAAAGATAGGAAACAGGCTCTCAGTTCGATGGCCGCCAAGCAGGACCCATCGCCGCTCTGCTAGCCGTGCCCCCTGTAGCCGCCACCTTCGCCGCCGGAGCTGACCGCCGCTTAGCCTCGGAGGAGTGACGCCGCCGTCGCCGCTGCCGCCGAGGATGACTACGAGCGAACGCCCGCAAAGTGCTATGCTCGTCAGCGCACGAGGCAGCCGGGAGGGCGGTGCAGGGCACGCCGGAGCGTCCGCGAATAGACCCGACCCCGGGTGGGCATTGCAACCCGGCAGCCTCACGGCACGATCAATTTCGACCCCTGGGGTCCGGCAAAGTCAAGGCTCGGTCCTTTGGAAAAAGTCCGCAATGCGCCTGCCGAGCTGGTTTGGCCCAGTGGTTAAGGTGCTCGCCTCGACCGACGTCTGGCCGAGGAGGTCGTGGGCTCGAGCCCCGCGGCATATGTGAAACGCCTGAATAGAGATTAGGTTCTCTTAGGGCGCTATACAAATGAATTACATTTACGAGCGCGCGCTAGCTCGCACGACGGACGTCGCTCCACGATCGACTGCTGGCCGACTTGCCGAGATACCAATGTTTCTGTCGTTTGTCGACATGACCGAAAAAACCGACCGTTACGTATCGCCCTCTGAAGAGAGCTCGCTGACTCGACAATAGAAGTTGTTTCGAGTGGCCGGAGCGCTCCGCCCAGTGAGGGCTTCGCTGTCTCCCGCTGCGAGTTAGCGCGAGGAGCGGACGCGGCGAAGGAATGCTGCTGCCGCGAGAGCCGGAAACGCCGGTGCTGCGAACGATTGTCTGCCGCTGCCGCCGAGCCACGCCTCGCATCGCGTCTCTCGCGACGAGCGGAGATCGTCGAGAATCGCTGAGATCGCGAATCGCCAGCGCGGTGGCGGCGTCGCTGCGATGGAATATTTGGGCACCAGACAGACTCACACCGCCGCCGCTGCTGCCGCCGCCCGCTCGAGTCGAACGGCGTCCCTGTCCGATGCCGGCGGCGGCGGCGGCGGGGCGGCGATCGCACCGTCGCCACTCGCCGGCCCTCGTCTCGCCAGCCTCGACACCTATCCGGCCCCGTCGCCTTGCCGGCGGTCGCTGACCGCCGCGCCGTGGCGTCCCGGCGCCTACTGCGGCACCCGCAGCGTGACGGCCGCGCTCTGCGAAGTCGGAGACGAGTTGGCGGGGCCGCTGTCAAGCGAGAGCCATTACGCAGCCGCCGCCGCCACCGACGAGATACTGCCTCCGCCGTCGCTCTACGCCAGCAACCGCAACGCCCTGTACACTAGATACACGAGGTCGGATTGGAAGCGACACCAAGCGGTCGAGGCGGCCGCCTGCGACGCGGCCCGGCGGCTGGGCGAGAGCTTGCGCCTGGACGCGCACAGGCTCGCCGGCGAGCTTGACGACCGGCAGAAAGCCACTCGGCTCCACGTAGGTCCGTATCGGGGCGTGCAGTTCTGCGCTTCTATTCTGCGCCCCTTCCGCCGGCGGCCGCCAGCCGTCGCCGTCGCCGTCGTCGCCTCGAGCTTGCCGTAGACGCGCGCGTCCTTTTCTTCTTGTCGCCGTCGCTCTGCTCAGATCAGCTGCTGGCCAGTCGGCTGGGTGACATACAGTTCTGGAAGGGGGAGATAAACCGCGAGGTCGACGGCGTCGTGCAGTCGATCGACGGCCTCCACCGCGCCAAGGCGCAGGTCGCGAGCTTCCTGGCCGCGACCGACGACCAGCTGCGCATCGCGCGCGAATGCCTGTACGAGCGCGAGAAGCGCCACTCGGTCGACCTGGTGCACGACGACGCCGAGGCGGCGCTGGCGGACGAGGTGGACGCCGTCGGGCGCGCGCAGGGCGCCCTACGAGCGCTGCTCGACCGCCTCGAGGCGCAGCTGCAGCTGAGCCGCGCCGCTCAGCACGAGCTGGAAAAGGACGCCAAGGCCAAGCACGCGGCGGCAGCGATCGACTCGGCCGCGCTCGGCACCAGGGAGACGTCGCGCGGCATAGCGCTGCGACCGGGCGTCGAGCGCGCGGACGCGTGCGCGACCGTGCCGGAGACGTGGGCCGCGAGCGCCGACCAGCTGCTCGGCCGCTCGCGGGCGCAGCGCGCGGCGGCGCGCCACCTGCTCGCCGACGCGCAGCGCTCGCTCAACGGCTGGGCGGAGCTGCTGCGCCGCCAGTGGGACGGCGCGAGCGCGGCGCTCGCCTCGCGCGCCCGCGAGACGCGCGAGGCCCGCGACAAGACGCAGCGCCGCCTGGCGGCAGTGCTGCGGGACGCCGCCGACGCGGAGCGCGACGCCGAGCTCGTGCGGCGCGCCGCCGACGACAAGAGGAACCCGATGAAGGTGGCGCACGCTCGCCTCGAGATGCGGCTCCACCGGCCCGGCGCCGAGGCGTGCCGCGACTCGGCGCAGCAGCGGCTCGTGCAGGAGACGCGCGAGCTCGAGGAGGCGCTCGGCGCGCTCGGCGAGCGCTCGCGAGAGCTCGAGGGCGCTCTGCAGCGGCTGCTGCGCGCCCGCTCGTCGCTCGAGCAGGACCTGGCCACCAAGAACTACTCGCTCTTCGTCGATCAGGAAAAGTGCCTGGGCATGCGCAAAGCGTATCCCGTGCCCGAGAAAGTGTACTGCCTCGTATAGGGCCGCGGCGGCGGCCGGCCGGCCTGCCGCCGCGGCCTGCCCACCTTCGGAACGGCGGCGCCGCCGTTCCGAAGTGACGAGCCACGACGACGGAGGATGGGAGGGGACGCGCGTGCGCGTCGCGAGTCGGCCGCCGCTCTCCGGCGCTGGCCTTGCGCTAATAACCGGAACGCGCTCGCGCGAGAGGGCGCGCTCGACGTGGCGCCGTCCGCATTAAGGCGAACGCCAAGCCGGAGAAAAGCGGCTCTGGCTTGCCGTTGGGTCGGCGCGCGTCGCCGTCGCCACAGCGACGAACCAGGGAGGAACTCGTAGCTCCGCCGGGGCCTGTCGTGAGGCGAGGACCGTCGACTGACGCTCGCGTTTGTCTGCGCAGGCGTCCCATTTGCGAATGCACGAGCGAAGTCTCATTCGTATGAAGCGGGGGAGGCAGGAGGCAGCGAGCGACGTCGGCGGAAACCTCGCAGGCGGTGGGAGCTTGCGCAAGTGCTTGAGAAGTAGCGAGCAAGTTTTTTTTAACGAGCGCTTGAACCGAGGTCGTCGTTGATGCGTGGCCGACCGCCTCACTCCACTTTCCCTGCTTCCGTCCGCTTAGCGTGTGCGAGCCGCGAACTCGCTGCTCAACAGCGCTGTTCGCGTGGCTCGCGCTAGCCAGCGAGTGAAGAATAAAAAGTGGTACGAGGGGATATCGCGGATGCCAATATCGTTCCTCTTTGCGCACGCCGTCGTACGAGATAGCCGGCGCTGGCGTTATCTGTGGCATAATCGCACAAGCAAGCAGTTTTGTTCTGATCTCGCCGCTGTCATTTCTCGCGAGCACCGATTCCCTCGCGTCTTCGCTCTGTGCAACGGTGCATACGAGCAAGCCTCTCTCTCTCTCTCTCTCTCTCTCTCTCTCTCTCTCTCTCTCTCTCTCTCTCTCTCTCTCTCTCACTCTAGCAAGTGCATTCCTTTGCAGCAAATTTGAGAAGGCCGACTGGGAGACAGATCCTGGCTATTGCTCGAAAGTGCGGCAGGAAGTGCCTTTTAATGAGGGTCGAACTCTCTTCGATCTCATCGACCTGACCATATTCGATTTCCTGCAAGGTAAAGGGCACGCCGATCCGGACGCTCTCGCGTAACTGGGGCGAGCGCGCGCCTGCGCGCGAGCCGTCTGTCGTTTGGCAATGGGCCCATGCTTCGAGCACTGAATCGACGCAGGTAACATGGACAGACATCATTACGAGATATTCAGCTTTCCCGCGGAATGGGGAAACGACACCGCACCGCTCGTTCTGGACAACGGTAGAGGGTGAGCGAACGGCTGGCTAGCGAACTGTCTGTCCTCTCTCTCTCTCTCTCTCTCTTTCTCTCTCTTTCTCTCTCTCTCTCTCTCTCTCTCTCTCTCTCTCTCTCTCGAAGCTGCCGCCGTGCGCCGCCCCATCTTGAAGCCGCTGTGCGCATCGAGAAATGCAAACGATCGCTTCGGATTTTCGCTGCAAAGTAAATATGATAATAGTAATATATGTATATGAAGTAATATATGTAAAGAATGTGGCTGCAAGGCTAGTTTTCTTCAAGTCCCAGAGGTTTGACCACGCGTCTCCTTTGCTAAAAGGGCTAGGATGGCTGCCGGTCGATCGACGGAAACAGAGCAAAGTTCTTACGCTGACCCACAAGGCCCGCCACGGCTTGGCTCCTTCGTACCTAGCTGAACTGCTGCACCAGTTTCAGCCTCCTCATGCCCTCAGGTCCTGAATGGACAATAAATTAGCTGTTCTATTCCACCGTTTAAAGACCGTTGGCGACAGAAGCTTTTGTTCTGCAGGTCCTAGACTGTGGAACTCGCTTCCACGTTTCTTAGGCAACGACAGCTACTCTCCTGCTGCCGACTATGGCTCATCCTTTCCAGTGGTCCTGAGTTGCTACTTCCATGCCACTCACTACTGCAACTGCTCTCCTGACTCTGCTATGCTTTCTTTCCACTTTCTCTTTGTTCCATTAGATGAAGTCAGTTGGCTACCGAATGTGTATCAAAAGCCGCTTAGGCTGTGAGTTCGCTATGCAAAACTCTCCTGCCTAACACCCACATGGTCTTAATGGTTTTGTGGACTTGCAGATGGAGACACATCACATTATAGTACATTACCGCGGGCTGCTTGTGGCTGGGAGTCAGGCTAAGTGCACGGCTACACTTGCCTTTGGGTGTTCGACAAGAGATCAAGCGCAGCCCGAACGTAGCCCGAGCATTCGTAGGGCAGGGCGAGATGGCAACGCTGACCTGCCTGGTCTTAGTCAGCATGGCGGGCGATGCGAGCACAGATGAGACGTGTCTTATCTCGACAGATCGGGGTAGCCAGCAAGCTACTCAGCAACGCAGCAAGCCCGTGGCTAGCAGATAAGCACACGCTGCCCGCCGCCCTGATGTAGTCCATACGTACGCCTCCTTGGGTGGACAGGTGACCTTATCGCTCGCTGGTCGTGTGGATACTGGTACATGCTAGCTGTCAGCCTGACATCAGTGAACAAAACATGATGCAAACTTAGGGGCGTGCATTCCATGATTAAGCCATTATATTCTTGGCTACGCCTATGTGCGAAATTCTGCGCGATTGTACTCGGTAGCACAGCTTTTAGCGGGCTTGATATTTTCACTGCACACGCTTTGACCCTGCTGCAGATTAGACTGGGTTCAAGCACATCCCTGAAGCATTAAAACTTGCTTCAGACATTGGCGCAGTATGGAGTGGTCTTTCACGTGTTCCTCCTCATAGCTGATCCGTTGGACAGACGCAGGCAAGTCTATGATAACCTCTCGGTCAAATGGAAAGGACCAGTTCTGCCAATATCAAGGAAACTAAGTCACAACATCGTAATCCGATGTTGGAATGGCCACCGTTACCGTCGCTGCTACGCCCCATGCCCCTGCACTGTCGCCTAGAGGGCGGCATGACTTGTGGTAAAGCTTGGCCACACCAGCATTAACTTGCTTATATGTACATAGCTTGCTCACAGCCGGGTCAGGTGGGCTGACGCAGCTCTGCACTTTACCTTAAAATGACTGACTTTCCTTGGTGGTGGCCTGTCGTTGATCCAAGTGTATTCATTATCCTGGCTAGGTGCATGTCAGCGTTGACTATGGAGAGTTTGTTCTTGCACATTTCAGTTAATGCAAAGTCAATGGTCAGCTTGGACATGTCGTTAGTTCGCAGAAAACGATACAGTTTTTCTGAAGGATCAAGCTCGAATACGTCTTCCTCAGACAGCTGAGTTCGAAGCGTATATTCTGAGGACCGACTTTCATTTGGAAGCGCTGCAGCTGCTATCTATGGTGTGACTATCAGCTCTCACGTAGGCGTCGTCCCTCTACCTTTCTGGTCTCTCGTACGCTAGTGGTTGCAGCTTCACGAGTGAGTCTCCACGACTGGCGCTTCGTAAAGCTCAAAGAGCAATTTAGCTGAGGCTACGTTCTAGACCAGCCGAGATATGCCAGGCCACGTGGTCTGTTCTGCCGGATATGTGCCAGAGTCGAATGAACACTTGCCGTAGCACACCTTCCTTCCCTTATGCAACTGGCAGCAACTACGCTTAATCCCGAAGAGAATGCTTTATAGTCCAACGTAATAGCTCCTTCATGCTAGGGCCCATTAAATCCGCTGCCGGCAGAATTACCCTTGGAACTGACTGTTGGTGTAGGCTGGACCGTAGTTAGAAGATCGACCTGGATCTGAGCAATCCAGCTCTGATCTGATCCCACAAAAGCGTAGTGGCCCCTCCCCCACTCATCTTGGTAGTTCAAATGCCAAATGCGATAAGAAAAAGAGGAGCCGTTCTGGCGCCGAGCATACTGCGTGCCTAAAGTTTAAAGCCACGAGCTTGTACTCTCCCTCCCCCCCCCCGCCCGGCATTCTATTTTGGGAATAAATGCAACCACAAGGTTATTTACAATTATTGTGAGGAACAGGAGTTCGCACTGTCGGCAGGCATACGAAAATACATAGTAATGTAAACGATATTATAAAAAATATAATTCATTTGTATAGCGCCCTAAGACAACTGAACCGCACAATCCAGGTGCTTCGAAATTCGCATGCCTCAGGGATCGAACCCGCGACCCCGGTCGTTACAGGCAAGCAGCGGAAGCCGCTGTTGAGCCTCGCGAGCGAAAGCGTTTAATGCTCTCACTCATCCTTTACGAACACCACTGGAGCTTATGCATCTTATGCTTGGCCCAACGGATTATGGCCACAGATACGTAAGAAAAAGCCCCTGAAAAAAAAGAAAAAGCTCTGACAGGCCTGATCTAGACTGAGTAGAAGCCTGCACGAGAATACTCGCCGCACGATGCGGCCGGCCTATCGAACGCTGGGCGGGCCGTGCGTTGCGGCGGGCGGTAGTGACTTGACTGGCGTACTGCGGTGCGGCTTGCTTTGATTCGAAGCCGGAGAAGACGCCTGAGTACGCTCTCAGCAGCGACTGCCGCCTGCGGCGCCGTCATCGAACGCAAGCTGCCATTGTCACAGCGCGACCTTCAGCGTCCGACGACCGGCCGCTATCTTCTGTCGCGGTAGGTTCGGCAAGCAGCACCACGACGAGATGTCGATCCTGGCTCCGCTGTACCAGTGCTGTCAGGTTCGCTACTCGACTCTTCAGAAGCTGCTGCTCTTCGACGAGGGTCCGATGCCGCTGGGCCGTCTCATGCGAAAGTCGCTCGCGAGGGACTCGACGTACCCGGTGCTCACTGACGCTCACCTGACCGCTCTGGATCGTCGCGTGAAGAAGGTGCTCGCGGAGCTGCAAAAGTGCATACTCGCCTCGAGCTGGGAAGCCGTCGTCATTGACGACGACTTTTAGCAGTAGAGCCCCGCGAGAATCTGCCGGGGCCGCAGGGGACTGCCGGTCAATCGAGCCGATGTAGCCGCACTCGAATTGATCCTATTCAGGCTGACGTTTCTGTCAAGGCCGGATGCTGATGATGGCCAGGATGGGCTCGGCAGGAGACTCTATAAAACAGCGAGTCGAGGAAGCCGATTTTTAATGGTTGATCTCTTGAATATCTCTCGCATACAGGTGCCCGCCGACGACTGCTGGTCGTCGCGCCTCGTGAGAGGTCAGAATTGTCTTGTTTCCCTACCCGAGCCCCTTCAAAAGCTGTCGCATGCGTGCTGAACTGGTTATGGAGCAATGTTTTGCCGGTGAGGTAAAAATCAGCGAAGGCAGTACTCAACGGAGCAGCCAGTTGCAGCCAAGCTGTTCTAATTCTCAAATATAAGATATTCGTAGTAAACAGCTCAATTTGCTCGTACGGTTCGCCAGACCATGCAGACGCTCGGCCGCCAGTCCATCCGAAGATGCAGGGAAGACAACGAGCACTGATTCAATGTTCGCCTTAGGAACGTTAACCAGGCAAGCGAGCAATTGGCAGCCGTCTGCCGAGAAAGCGCCTACGAGGATTGAGATGTGGAAGTGTTCAGAATCACTCCATTCAAATGAAAATGAATAAACCCTGCAAAAAGAATTTCTTAAATTTAATGATGATAAAACTAACTTACTAGTTATGGGCAAACCAAGTGTGATTCAGAAGTTGGAAAATATAACGATCAAAATCATCTCCGCCAGCATATATGTTGTTGCATTTGCACGAAATCTGGGTGTCCTGTTCCAAAGTGAACTTTCATTAGACGACCAAATCAGCTCAACAGTAAAATCTGCCTACTTTCAGCAACGTAACATTGCTAAAACTTAGGCTTGCTTAGACAGGGATACCAAATGTAAATTGGTAAATGCACTTGCGACATCCCGTCTCGACTTCTGTTAGTCACTGCTTGCTGGCTTGTGCAATCAGGTGCTTACGGTTGGTGCAAACCTCTGCAGCTAGGATCATCTGTCGTGAGTGTCGCAATTGTCACATCACACCACTTCCCGTCGACCTGCATTGGTTACCAGTCAAGCAACGCATCGAATTTAAAGTTCTGTCACTCACTTTTAGGTCACTTCATTCTTTGGCTCCAGCCTACCTATCAGAACTACTCCCCCACTAGGCTAAGCATCGTACCGCCGCTTTTCTCAATCTAATCGTATAGCTACACATCGTACGTACCTCAAATCCTTTGGTGACCGAGCCTTTAGTTCGCATTCTCCCAAAGCCGGGAACTCACTTCCCACTTGCGTCGCGACATCCCCTGACTTATTGACATTTAAAAAGAAACTAAAAACGCATCTATTATCACAGTATTTAGTGAATCCATGTGATTTGTGCTTTGCGTGCTCATGCTAGCTGAGACTGCCTGCTGCAACTAACCATATTTGCGTGCTGCCCTATGCATGTATTATTATTATTTTTTATACTTTTCAAATTATCAATGAGACGAGCACGAAAGCAGAACCAGCCAGCGGCTTTCTTTGCAGCCTATTGGCTTCAAGAATGTAGCAATAAGCCTTATAGCTATGGATTATGGGATTTACGATTGCAAGTAAAGAAAAGTTTCTGTAACCGCCTACAGCAAAAGAATTGCGAACCAGCCATAGGCCAACTTCCAGGTGACGTGGTGACCAATTGCTAAGAAATTTCAGCCCGATATAGTGAATCCTCTGTAAAGAGAACCAGTTTAATATGTATTACTTAAATGCTGTACTTAATTTAATGTGAAACAATGCCTACTACTTTTTTTGGCCAGACTTTTGACACTAACCGATGCCTCTGCTGCATCAATAGTCCTGACGTCTTAGGCCTGCTTTCATTCATATGTTGCTAGAAAAAGGTGTGATTGGTCCGTTGCCTACTTTCTCGCAGCATTTGGAATCAGTGACGGCCTTGCTAAATCTGCAACGGCCAAAATTCTCCTAAAGTGAAGGC
The DNA here is from genome assembly GCA_009760855.2 of Cristatella mucedo. Lineage (NCBI taxonomy): Eukaryota > Metazoa > Bryozoa > Phylactolaemata > Cristatellidae > Cristatella > Cristatella mucedo. The sequence goes on along the minus strand of WPIO01000019.1, from coordinate 4,491,849 downwards.
AATACGTACCCTTCTCCTCTTGGGGAGCCCTAGACAGCCTTACATTAATAGTTAGGAACTACGTGTTGACCAAGTGCTCAAAATTGCGACTAACCTTAGAGAAGTCAATAGATCTCTTTGCTGTGAGAAAGAGAAGAGCTTAAAACAATCATTGAGACGCTAGCGGTTAAACCACGAGAGCGCTCGGGTTACTATGTCATGCATGACAAACTACCTTTCCATCGAAACGTTACAAATAATAATAACTCTATGTAACACGATAGCCTGTAGCAGCTCTGTCCCTAGCTAGCAAGTGTTATTTCCTTGTTTCATATGCCTAAGATGTATATAAAATGGCTACTATTCTCTAAAAACTTTGAATTTCTGACGAGGAGATATGATATGATAACCAATTTCTCATGAGAACATTGACGCATTCACGTCTTGTGGTTCAAAAATAGTCCGAGAGAGCAGCAATCGATCAAAATTAGCATGCATATATTCTAAAGTCAAACAAAAATGACCACTCAAAATGGTTCAGAAATTAGTGGATATTCTACATTCATTGCTATACTGCAAATCGCTTACTCGAAGAAGCTCCCAGACATTGACCCAATCATGTTTTCGCTATGCTGTCCTTTGTCAAGACGTTCAAATCGCCAGTCTATTCTGGTGGAAGCGTTTGCCTCTCTTCTCTGAGTAAGCTCCCATGATCTCCTTGAATTTTTCAAGACGAGCATCAAGGATACGGACTTATGGAGGAGAAGGGCACTTGTTTCTGTTATGAAGCAGCACGGCTTTGAGGATCACAGATAAACTGCCTATGAATAGATGCTATTCACTCGGGCTATGGGTGATTTTTCTATAGCTTCAAATAGACCGGCCCCGGTGCTGCAAAAGCGCCGCCCATCTTGCCGACTGAAGAAGTTGATTAAGTTAGTAAAGCTTTCTTCGATCCTTTACTTTTTCACACTTTCATCCAACAAGTTTCACTCCTTGTGCCTAGGTGTCTGGAGCTCAGTATTGGACTGGTGAGATCGAGGCCTCTGATCATTCTGGTTTGGGAAGTATGGAATTCTCTAACTGTGAAATTGGAATCTAGATCATAAAATGGATCGTTATTATTATTATCAATGTCTTCCTGGTGTCTGACTTGCTGCTCTATCCTAAAGATGGCTGAACTCTCCGCAGGGTCGGAGACGAGAGCTTGAGTACTGTGTGGTACTAGAGCAATGGATGAAATAGTGTGTGGATGCATGATTGGAGGTTCGTTTTTGCTATCTCGACATTTGGAAGGATCCGCCATTCCGAAGTAGCAGCTTTGATTGGTCAGTCGGTTCCCGCCCAAATTCTCGGGAGAGAAAACTTCATGGCTCTCTTTTCTCCCCAACACCAGCGTGTAAACTCACCACAACTACATAAATTAATATGTGATATTTCAAACACACTATATGATATTAAGAAAGAAATCCATCTAGAAAGCAGCAATTGTTCACCTTTAAGAGTTTTCTTGCAGTTTCCGCATACCGAAGTGAGGTGCCTCGGGCTTGTCTTAAACCCCGTCGGGCTTGCTAAAGTATTTAACATCTTGACAGACGTTTTCATAGAGAAATTGTTCTTTCTTGTAGCGAAAAATTTTCCGAAAACGTAGAAATAAGCATCTCCTGGGTGCAAATATTCTCTTGATGCCATCTCAATCGAATATAGCTATTCACTATTTTCTTACATTGCAATAGCGTACAATAAAGTGTTTAGTGAAGGCACGTATTCTGTTCCACTTCTATGCATACTTATTTATAGTGTAATGTCCGCATAACCTCCACTCATTTATGTAGTGTCATGAGGCATGCTATATGTGCGGGGGAAATATATATATATATATATATATATATATATATATATATCATGAGGCATATATATATATATGTGCGGGGGAAATATATATATATATATATATATATATATATATATATATATATATATATATGCGCTTCCTACTTGAGGCTTTCGGACGGCTGTTTGTAGCAAGCGACACTCAGCCCGAGAGTCGCTGCTCGCGAGCCGAGAGCTTCCGCGCGCAGATGAGTCCGGATCGGCGCACGAACGAAAAAAGCCGGAGCGTAAAGCGCTGAACTGGGCGCCGAAAGAGTCACCGAAGCTCCGCTCTCGCTCCGCCGCAGCCGAGGCGGCGGCGGCGGCGTCGAAATGAGAGAGACTTTGGCCAGGACTCGAGCGGCGCAGCAGCGCGCGCAAAGAAGAGAGTCGCGCGCGTGCGCACTGAGCGGCGGATCTGAGAAGCCGGCAGCTTCGCTCCGCCGCTCGGCGAGTGCCGAGAGATATCCTCGGAGCGCGTCCGAGTCTGACCGGCCGGCCGGTCGGCCGCGAAAGATCGCGCCGAGTCGGACGGCTGGAGTCCTCGCCGACTCCTGAGCATTTTTCGGCGACACAAGAGACTGGGTGGAAGATTCGTCAACTGCGCCTCCTGCGGTCGACTGGCGCTGCCGCCATCTCTGGCGCCGACGAGCGGAGGCGACAGAAGCTTTGACGTGGTCACGTGCGCGGCGGGCTGCGGAAGCCTCTGGAGGTCTCGCAGAACCGCGGAATAGCTTTTGGCATTGACTGCTCTGCTCGCACGCAGCTCCACTAGCAGCAGAGCAGAGCAGAGGTGCCACGAAAATCGAGTCTCGCGCGGACATCGGCCAGTCGCTCCTCTGCTGACCAGCCGAGCAGTCTCGTTCAAGACCGGTTCAAGACGGTACCGTGTTCTTCCGCGACGACGCCGCCGAGATGCGAATTACCGCCATTGCCGCGAGCCGCGATGGCGCACAAGGCAAGGCGGTTGCTTTCCGCGACTTCGGGGCCGAGATCGTGGGTTCGAATCACGCAATGGACGATTCTTTATCGCCGCTGCAAGCGGCGGCGATAGCCGCTCGGTGCACGCCACTCGCACGCGCTCACTCGCCGCTCCGAGCCCTGTGCGAGCGGAGGCGGGCGAAGCCGTGGGAGCGGTCGGACGCGTTTGGCAGTGCGCGTTCCCTTGGCCGAATGAAATTAGCCTCGCCGACAGTCCTCGCCGACGCGCGGAGTGCGCTACCATCGCTCTGCTCCAATTCTAAAGCGGTTCGTGCCGGGCTCTCCAGCCATACTCAACTCTATCCGGTGTCTAAGCGAGGAGCCCTATGCTGTGCCTTTCGATTGCAGCCGCTTGACTGTTGGACGCCGTGCGGGAAGATGTAGCGGGCGACGTTTTGTTAAAAGTGCAGCTCAACGATCGACGGGTGCGGCACTTCCGCGACAAAATCACCGGCATTGTCCGGATTAGCCGGCAAAATCCCCACTATCCGGCGTGAGCATTCTGCCGACCGTCGTGCGAGAGAGATAGAGCGAGAGAGAGAGCGAGAGAAAGAGAGAGAGAGAGAGAGAGAGAGAGAGAGAGAGAGAGAGAGAGAGAGAGAGAGAGAGAGAGAGAGCAGCAACCAGCCATTCTATTCGGCCCGCGGACCACTCTGAGCGAGCGTCGCTCGGCGTCGCTCCCGCGACGCCCGACGCGAGCGCGCCCGTCGCCGCGTGAGCCGTGCGACTGCCGATTAATCCTCAACGCCGTCGCCTTAAACCGATTATTAGAGGCATTAAACAGTTAATCCCCGCCTCAGAGCTCAACGGGTTGTGGGGATGCCGTAAACGCCGGATTAGCTGAAAGAAATGCTGCCGGAAATGCGTCGCTTTCCGAGCCTTTCATTAGGCTTTGGAGCCGCCACCGCGTCGATTAGCCGGTCGCTCCGTAGAGAATGGCGGCTGAATGAACGATGCGAGAATGCCTGACGGAGGCACGCCGCTGCGGCGCTCTCGCTCCAGAAATTCGTGCACACCGATTCAGGCGACGTGCGATAATAGGTCAGAATGATGTAGAAGCTGGAATAACATTATCTTTAGGGAGCTATTTCTTCCTCTCTCTACCTTTCTGTCTGTCCGACTTGTTCTCTCTTTCCGACAGCAACAGATTTCCACTCGACTCTTATCCAATTCCTACTCCGACAACCTACTCCTACGATTCCTACTCCCACCCGATTTCTACTCCTGCAATTCCAGCGGTGAGGCTAAGAACAAAACTTTGCCCGGCAGCAAGGTGTTTGCACTTCACTATCCCAGGTCACGAGTTTGAGTCCGGCAGCGAGAAAGACTTTAATGCTTATAGCAGGCGCGGCGATAGCCACCAAGGCTCTTCTGATACCTTATAAATGCGGCTGACGAATCTGCTACTCTTTTTTTCTAATCCGCGCAACGCAACTAAGTCGGACAAAACGCACACAAGTTGAGTTGCTGTTAACTAAGTTAGTTTCAGGAAAATGTTGCCGTGAAGATGCTTGTTGAATTCGCTTGTTACAAAGAATCCTAGATCCTCCACTGAAGCGACACGTTCAACGAAAACGACGTTCGTGTATCGTTTTGTACTTCGAAACACGCTGCCGCTGCCGCTGCCGCCGCCGCCGCCGCCGCCGCTGCCGCCACCGCCGCCGCCGCCGCCGCCGCCGCCGCCGCCGCCGCCGCCGCTGCCGCCTCTGCGATGCGTCTGGATGCTACAGCTGGACCGCGGCCTGGGAGCCGTGCCTGGGAGCCGTGCCTGGGAGCCGTGCCTGGGCTGCCGGTCACCTCTACAGATTACGCAGACAGCTGTGCCTTGAGTGAGAACGTCGCCAAACCATCCTGCAGTGCGTACGGCATGCATCGAGTGTGTCGCTTCTTTGTTGGTAACGAGTCGTGACAGCCCTCCATACGACCTGCCGTCGGGCCTTGTAGCATGACCGAGCAACAAGTCTCCTGGCTCCAGCACCAAACACTTGACTATCAGAAGCCACGCGGACCTAGTCCAGTCTAGGCACCCTAGACGGCTGCCGGCGTTGAGGAGTCGAGCCCTCTTCCTCCTCCTCTGTACTCCTCCTGCAGCCCTGACATTCCGGTCATTGTTTATTGTTTAGGCACCGTCGAGACATTGTTCGTTCCGAACCCATCCGACAGCTGGAGGCAGTTTGTGATAGATTGGTGTCCCCGAAAATGCCGCCCGTGCATGGATTTGTGCCACCCGCTGAGTAATCCGCCGAGAGCCATTGTCCGCCCCTCGTGAGATCGCGGCGGCTTAGGCAGTCTGAACCCTCATAGCGCCTCCGCCCACTGCTCGCTGGCTCCTGAGTCACGTTCCATCAACTGAGAGCGGTAAACATTGTTTGTGACCAAAAATTAAAGGATCCGACAGGTCCAGGGTAAAACATGGAGCCGTCTTCTACAGAGCCCGCTGAGCTCCATTGAAAAGGATGAAGTTTAGTGCTCGCTCGCCAAACTTAGACTGCGGAAAAGCACTGGTGACGTAGCTCCAGCAGCTGACCGCTCACATTCCTCAATCGCTAGCGAAGGGGGACGTCATACGGAGGTTCTGTAAGTGGGGCTAGGCGGAATCCGCTGGTTTCGTACGTTTTCGTACTCGCTGGTGATAAAGCAATCCACACACATTGCCGATTTTTTGTCGCTGTGCGCGATTTTTGTAGGAAGCGCGCAATTTTGGTTTTGGTCGAAGCCAAACGGAATTTTGTAAAGCTTAAAATGGAAAGGCTAACGCTCAAAATTGGCTCTGCCAGCATATCTCCTGTCGAATCATCTCGAAATCTAGGTGTCACGCTCCAAAGTGACTTCTCGGTAGACGACCACATCAGCTCCACAATCAAGTCTGTCTACTTTCAGATACATAACCCTGCTAAAATTCGGGCTTGTTTAGATAAGGATACCGCGTCTAAGTTTGTCCATGCATTCGTGACATCCCGTCTCGACTTCTGTAACTCACTGCTTGCTGGCCAACCGGCATGTGCAATCAGGCGATTACACCTGGTGCAAAACTCTGCAGCTAGGCTTGTCTGTCGTGAGCGTCGCAAATGCCACATCACACCACTTCTCGCCGACCTGCACGGGCTACCAGTCAAGCAAGGTATCGACTTCAAGGTTTTGTCGCTCACTTTGAGGTCACTTCATTCTTTGGCTCGGGCCCATCTCTCAGATCTACTCCCCCATCAGGCCGAGCATCGTACCACCCGTTTTTCGGAATCCAAAAGTCTACAAGTACCTCGTACAAACCTCAAATCCTTTGGAGACCGTGCATTTAGTTCGTAAGCTCCCAAAGCCTGGAACTCACACCCGACTTGCGTCAGAACATCCCCTGACTTGACCACATCTAAAATGAACTTAAAAACACACCTATTTAGGACAGCATTAATTGGGTCCCTGTGATTCGTCCTTCATATGCTTATCCGTGCTGACACTGTGCATGCTGCCACTAACCACACTTGCGTGCTGACTCTGTGCATGCCACCCCTAACCATGTTATTCATGTTGTTTATCAAGCATGATACCACTCACCATTCGATCGTGTTTCCTTTGCAGTGAATTTAAAGTGCTTAGAAAGAGATTGAGTTCTCTGAGGGCGCTTAGTCAAGTGCATTATTATTATTATTATTGTTACTTTGTCGAGAGCGGCCGTTTCTTGCCTAGCCTAATATAAAGTAGCATGAAGCAACATAAAGTTGCTACAGCTGTACAGCATCAAACGGCGGCTATCGTCTGCACAGAGCAAACTTAGCCGCTTGGCTTAAGCCCCACTCGATGTCTCGGTTACCGAATGCGTGGCAGCGCTGCCTCAACGTTTCTGTCGTGGCGGATATCACTCCGCGAGCCCGCGACTCGTTGGTTGCGCGTGTCCGCGGTCATGATTGCGGTGGCCGATTGACGCGCAGGTAGAAATATCCCTAGCCCGGTAGACATGCCGACTTCTCACCAAATATTTGGCGGGCAGGAACTAGGACACGGTAGCTACTAACGAAGCAAGTCACGTGACACCGGGCTTCCGGCGATTTCTCGAAGGCTGCGACGTCACGCCTAATCGCGAAACTCGATCTGCATGCCTGCGGATACTTTTACTGTAAGTCTTCTCGTCTTTAACGTAGAAGTTGGTGCTAGCTCGTGTCCCTTGTGTTGTACAACAGTGGCTCCGGCGACGGCTGTTCTAGTGGGAGTACGAGCGAACATGAGCGGTAAACGAGATTCTTCCTTTATTACTCTCATCGAGCTCTCGTACTTTTACGAGAGCTCAATGAATCATAGCAGACGACAAGAAATATAACATGCATTAGTGGCCAGACGCTGCGCTGCGTCAATCGCTTTAATATTGGTCACAGGTGAGGCATGTGCATTAGTGTCAAGGCGCTTCGCTAATAACAGCAGCAGAAGCCGCCGAAGGCGCCTGTGGGGTCGACGAATTACCGCAATCCACCGCAATCCACTCTAATTACGCTAGCAACGACCAGACGTAAGCGTTACCGAGCTCAAATTTTGCGCGGATATTGTAGTACACGTTCGAATTTAGCTGTCCATTAAATTTCATGTCGCTGCGAGCAGGCGCACTTATGCAAATCAGCTTTGACGCCGGACGCCTGTACCGCAATCCACCGCAATCCATTCTCAGGGCTCCGTGCTAGGTTCGGTTCTTTTCACGGTTTATACTCTGCCTCTTGCTGATGTGATTGCCAAGCACAATCTAGGCTTTCACTTCTATGCAGATGACACTCAGTTGTACCTTTGCTTTGATCCCTCACAGCCTTCGAGTACCTCAAATTCTCTAAACTCACTAGCTGCATGCATTGATGACATCCGCACATGGATGGCAGCACATTTTCTAAAACTTAACGATGATAAAACTAACTTACTAGTTATGGGAAAACCCAGTGTGATCCAGAGATTGGAAAGGCTGACTCTCAAAATTGGCTCTGCCAGCATATCTCCAGTTGAATCAGCTCGAAATCTAGGTGTCATATTCCAAAGCGACCTCTCGTTAGACGACCACATCAGCTCCACAGTCAAATCCGCCTATTTTCAGCTTCATAACATTGCTAAAATTCGGGCCTGTTTAGATAAAAATACCACGTCCAAGTTGGTCCATGCATTCGTGACATCTCGTCTCGACTTCTGCAACTCACTGCTCACTGGCCTACCAGCATGTGCGATCAGGCGATTGCAGCTGGTGCAAAACTCTGCAGCTAGGCTTGTCTGTCGTGAGCGTCGCAGTTGCCACATTACTCCACTTCTCGCCGACCTGCACTGGCTACCAGTCAAGCAACGGATTGACTTCAAGGTTTTGTCCCTCACTTTTAGGTCCCTTCATTCTATGGCTCCAGCCTATCTGTCAGATATACCACCCCATCAGGCTAAGCATCGTACCACCCGCTTTTCGGAATCCAACAGTCTAGAAATACCTCATACAAACCTCAAATCCTTTGGAGACCGTGCATTTAGTTCATATGCTCCCAAAGCCTGGAACTCTCTCCCGACCTGCGTCAGAACATCCCCTGACCTGACCACATTTAAAAGGAACCTAAAAACACACCTATTTAGGACAGCATTTAGTGGGTCCCTGTGATTCGTCCTTGATGTGCTTATGCGTGCTGACACTGTGCATGCTGCCACTAACCACATTTGCATGCTGACCCTGTGCATGTCACCCCTAACCATATTATTCATTTCGTTTGTTTTTTCAAGCATGATTTTACTTACCTTTCAATTGCATTTCACTTTACAGCAAATGTAAAGCGCCTAGAGAGAGATTAAGTTCTCTGAGGGCGCTTTATCAAGTGAATTATTATTATTATTATTATTATTATATTCTAGTTCCCGTCAAATCTATCACAAATCAGCTGCGAACAGCTGGAAAAAGTTTGGAATATCAAACTAAGCTACACGAACAATGTACCCAGAAAATTTCGTGAGATTCCGCTCACGCGTTCTCACGAAGTCCACTGAAATAAGATTGCAGTGGCACTGGCCAATACCGCAATCCACCGCAATCTACCGAAATTCACTGCATTTCACCATGCAACGAAAGAAATCCTGATCTAAAAGCTCCCTTTTTGATTGCATATGACAGCACACTCTGCGACAATTGCATTACAAAAATTTCATTTGCATTGGCACGGCCGTTCTCGTGCAATGCGCTGCAATCGACTGCATTAGCCCGGGCATATACCACAATCCACTTCAATCCACAGAATCCACCGCATAAAAAATCGATATACATTGCGCTGAGCTCCAGTTTTTATTGCATATTAAAGTGCACCGTGCTGTTTGCACAACCACGTAAAATAAAAATAAAAATTGTGCAACCTCGCATTGTGGCAATGGGGCGGCAATCGCCTGAAATGACCTGGAAAACTAACGCAATCCACTCTATTCCACTGCAAATCATCCTCAAATTGCATGGCAAGGTTCTAATTGAAATTGCATATAGGACTAGATTCAGTTCAAAGTGCATCCACAAAATTTTGCTCCATTGTGCACACACGTTCTCATGCAATTAATTGCAATCGACTGCAACGACCCGGTCCCTTACCGCAATCCACCTCAATCCGCCGAAATCCGCCGCAATCCGCCACACAGCGATCAGAACGCGTACAGTAGAAGCTCTAATTATGATTGCACGCTGCTCTACTCTTCGGTTATTGTGTACACGAGTAACTTAACTGTAATTGCCTCGGCCATTCTGCAGCAATGCATTGCAATCGACTGCATCTGCCCGGGCCAGTACGTCAATGTGCCGCAACCCGCCGAAAAACGATTAGAATATGTACATTCTAAGCTCTAATAGTGATTGCCCGTTGCTCTAATGTTTGGTTACTTTGTAATCCCACAATTTCACAACAATCGCCTTGATCATTCGGCAGCAATGCAATGCAATTGACTGCAATAGCCCGGGCCAATACCTCAATTTACAGCAATCTGATGCAAAGTGCTCTGAAATCGGTTTCGCAATGCTTCAACTTTTAAAGCTGGTTAAAGTTAACCACATCATTTTAAGCATTGCGCTCGTACAATCTCAGGCAATGCATGGCAATCTACGGCAACGGCTCGGCTCGAAGCAGCAATCCACTACAATCCGTGGCAAGTTGACACTAAATTGGCTGCACTAAGGGCCGATTGTCATCAAATTTTACATTTCTGTGTGCTAAAAGTGAAATCGCAGGACTTTCAACTATTTTGCACTTTAATTGTCAACAATGGACGGCAATCGACAGCAATGGCAGGGACCAATACCGAAATCCGTGGCAAATAGACGAGAAATCGGCTGCATCAAGCTCCAATTCTCATTCCACGTAACATCTCACTGCGTGCACACATACTTTCAACCAGCTCTGACCGTTCAATCTTGGGCAATGCACAGCAACCGACGGCAATGGCCCGGACAAATACGGCAATCCATTATGGTCCATCGCAAATCAGTGGAAAGTGACTGGGCCAAGATCAAATATGTCTTATCAGTCACAGCCCACTGTGTTGAAAGTGCAATCAAATCCTTTCAACCAATCGCGCATGTACAATCGCGAGCAATGAACGGCAATCGACAGCAATGTCCTGAGCCAGTACACCGATTCCCCGCAAATTGAAGAGGAATTGGCAGCTCGGAAGCCTCTATTGTCATTGCATATAAAGTTTCGTTGCGTCCAAAGTAAAACCGTGGAATTTTCAAGATGCTTTGTTTGTTAACTGTCAGCAATGCACGGCAATCAACAGCAATGGTAGGGACCGATAGCGAAATCCGTGGAAAATTGACGATTGGCTGCAATAAACTGCAACTCTCATTCCACGTAACATGTACCTGTGCGCGAGCATAATGTTCACCCATCGTGCGCGTTCAATCGACGGCAACCCACGGCAATCGACGGCAATGGCCCGGGGAAATACGCTAATCCATAACGGACAGTTAAAAATGGACCGACAGTTGCTGAGAGAAGCTCCAACTTTTCTTGCGTATTGCACTACACTGCATTAAAAGTGCAGCTACATCCTTTTTACAATCGACAAAGACACAATCGAGGGCAATGCACGGCAATCGACGCCACTGGCCTGGTCTCTGCAGCAATCTGGTTCAAATTTGCTGGAAATTGGCTGCTTGAATTTTGAAATTATCCAACCGCATAACGATCGCTGTGAGCGCACATGCTATCCTTTTTCGCGTTCAACCTTGGGCAATCCATGGCAATCGACGGCAATTGCCCGAGACAATACAGCAATCTATGATTGTCTGTTACAATTGCAAACAAAGCTGGTGGGAGAAGATCCCATTTGTTTGCGTAACAGTGTGCTGTATTAAAAGTGCACCCGCGTCCTATCAACCAATCTTGGACGTACATGCGAGGGCAATGCTCGGCAATCGACGGCAACGGCCTGGGAAAATACGGAAATCTATAACTGTCTATTACAAATGGACTGGACGCTGCTGTGTGATACTCTGGGTGATATTCTGTTTGGTGCACCCAGGAAATTTCCGTATTTTCCCAGGCCGTTGCCGTGAAGCTGAGCTTTCCGTGCCCGCCGCCCGCCCCGTTCCCGCGAACTACTCCGAAGAGAGGCCAGCCGTCTTCAGAAGGGAGCAACAAGTCAGAGAGAGAGAGAGAGAGAGAGAGAGAGAGAGAGAGAGAGAGAGAGAGAGAGAGAGAGAGAGAGAGAGAGAGAGAGTCCGGAAGAGCTCTTAGATCCAGATGACAGCTTCTCAAAGGTGAAGCTGAGGAGGGAAACTGAATAGAAAGAAATCAGCGAGGTGGGAAAATCCGTGCTGTCCGAATGAAAGAACTCGGCGACTTAGTAAGTTTTGGTCTGACCAAGTACGGTATCTATTTTCATTTGCTTTAGGACGGGGAAGCACTGCTCGGGAGCAGACTCCCCGCTTCTTTTATGTTTATGACGCAGTCTCTCTCTCTCTCTCTCTCTCTCTCTCTCTCTCTCTCTCTCTCTCTCTCTCTCTCTCTCTCTCGCTGTGATCCTGAAAAAGTTGGAGGGACCGTTGTATGGTACAAACACGCTAGTATATTCAAGGCAATCAGCAGCTTGCTTTAAGCCATTGTGTCATTGGTCATGCTCATCTCATCACCACTGCTCATGCGTATCATTACACTCGCATACAAACTTCTAACTTGCTTTTACTCTGTTTAGCACTACCAGATTCCGAATGCTTGCAGGGCGTCAAGTACAGGCATAGGGAACCGCTCGCGTGAGAGTTGCTGCCCATCCAGCTGGACGTTCGGAATATGAGCAACGAATACGTTTCCTATCGCCGACCGTGGTAGGTCGTAACGGTTGCAGATCGCCACCGGAGTGCATTAAAAGAATGCTCGTGCATTCAGACGGCAAACTGAAATTCAGCGCGAGCACTTAAGTGTAGATTAAAAGCCAATACTTACAGCCCGTGTGGTCTGAGTATATGCAGGCCGGTACCGCTCCTATCCTCAACAGCTGGTGGGAGCATCCTCGAGAGGGGCCTGTGCACAGCTGCGGTCAGCTTCTAATGAGGCGTCGACACAGGCCAATAACCCGCTGCTGAACAGATGGCGGATTCATCATCGGGATCGGCCAAGGCACAGCTGGAGTCGAGGAGAGGGGACCAGAGTGGGAGAGGGACGAGTGAAGTCGTGCTCCCTCTGCTCTGTGAGTAGTAGAATAAATTGTTGGTGCTGGTTCTGTGCGGGCGTTCTTTGTGCAAGGCGAATCAAAGCACAGCCCGAGACGGAGCCAAGATTTGATCAAGGAGGGAACCGCTAGATTTTCATGTGCGGAAGTAATTGTCTCCGTCTGTAACTCCACAAAGCCACAAAGACTTTGTGGGGTTACGCAAGAGAGTCTTGTATGGCGAACTCACAGCCTAAGCGGCTTTCTGTAAGCATTCGGTAGCCAACAGACTTCATCTCACGCAACAAAGAGAAAGTGTGAAGCATAGCAGATTCAAGAGAGCAGTTAAGGTAGTGAGTACTATAGAAGTAGAACCTCAGGACCACTGAAAAGGATAAGCTATAGCAGGTAGCAGGAGAGTAGTTGTAGTTGCCTAAGAAACGTGGAAGTGAGTTCCACAGTCTAGGACATGCAGAGCTAAAGCTTCTGTCGCCAGCGGTCTTTAAGCGTAGGAATGGAACAGCTAATTTATTGTCCATTCAGGACCTGAGGGCATGAGGAGGCTGAAACTGGTGCAGCAGTTCAGCTAGGTACGAAGGAGCCAAGCAGTGGCGGGCCTTGTCGGTCAGCGTAAGAACTTTGCTCTGTATCCGTTGATCGACCGGCAGCCATCCTAGCTCTTTTAGCAAAGGAAGCACGTGGTCAAACCTCTGGGACTTGAAAACTAGCCTTGCAGCCATATTCATAGCCATCTTTAGTGGCGTAGTTGCTTTCTTTAGCCAAAAGGGAATTCCAATAATCAAGCCAAGAAAGAACTAAGGAGCTAATTACATTTTTTGCAAGCTACTGTGGAAGACAGCTCCTAATCTTAGATAAGGATCGGACGTGGTGGCTAGCTGTAGAAGCCGTCTTCTGAATGAAGCTTTGAAAGTTTAGGCAGTTATCGAAAACGACACCTTGATTTCGAGAACGTGGTGATGGTCGCACAAAAACATCACCTATTAGAAGAGCAAAGCCTTTTAATCCAACAGCACGCTTAGGGTTTCCTATGAGCAGCAGTTCGGTTGTATCGCCATTTAGTTTCAAGAAATTTTCCGGCATCCAGGATCAAATTTCGGCAAAGAAAGCATTTAGTTTGTCAGTTGCTGTAGCCGATGCCAACGGTTTGAATAAAAAGTACCGCTGAGTATCGTCAGCATAAAAGTGATATCCTATTTCATGGGCCTGAATCACCTTTCTCAAAGGTTGAGTATAAATGGATAACAGCAAGGGACCGAGCACGAACCCTCGAGGGACTACATAGGTGACCGGTCTAGTGGGTGAGACCTGACCTGAACAGACACATATTGAGCACGATCAGACAAGTACGAGTTAAACCACGCCAGTGCCTCGTCTGCCTGACCGATCGTTGTTCTTAATCGTTCAAGTAGGGCATCGTGATCAACGGTGTCGAAAGCAGCTGATAGACCTAGCAGAGCTGTGGCAGTGACATTACCGTCATCGTTGCCACATAGAATATCATTGTTAATACGGAAGAGAGCGGTTTCAGTGGAGTGCTGCCTCTTGAAACCGGATTGAAATGTTTCTAATATTTCATTCTTTTCAATACGTGCAACCAGCTGCTTAGCGACATTTTTTTGAGAAGCTTTGACAAAAAAGTCAGACGGGAATCTGGGCGATAGTTTGCAAGGACCTCTGTATCTAATCCAGGGTTTTTATGTATCGGTCTAACGATTGCCGATTTGAAGGACTTGGGTAGGTACGACCCCTTTTTCTAAAGAAGCATTTCAAATCTCGGTTATGGCAGGGCTAAGTTGGTGTGCCAGTGAAGACCACAGAGCTTATGGTATAGAGTCTTCAGAAGATGAGCTCTTTTTACTAGACCTTATTAAGGTAGCCACATCGCATGCAGAAACCTCAGAAGATCTTTTAAGGAAGGTCACAGGTTGTGATTCCGCAATCGCTCTACTCGGAGGGGGCTTTATGGAGGCACGAATGTGCACAATTTTTTCAGTAAAGAAGGCTGAAAAACTTCTGTTGAGCTTTTGATATCTGGGGGTCAGACCTCACAGCGTTGGCCAGTAAATCTTCTACTGTCTTATAAATCTGTTTTGGGTCTGACTGGGGGGACTTCAGTTTTCGAGTGAAAAAAGAAGCCCTGACCCGCACGTACTATAACACGGAGTCGTAGTGTTTATTTGGCACGAACTCAGCGGTTGCTATTCGAATGGAAGTGAGACATAATTTCGTCGTTGAGACCGGCGTAGGGAGGGGCTTACGATTAAGGGGCGGCCCAGATCGCTGCCTATCCGATAGGGGTGGGCAAATGACACCTGCCCCCTGGCTCTGCCACAGGTTTAAGCCCTGCAACGTCTTCAGTGGAGCGCAGTCTCGACATCGCTCATTCGACAGAGCTCATAGTCCAGAGAGCAAGAGGCTTTTGATCTTCGCTCGAAGCAAAACTTTCTGTACTCTCTTGCTGCATGTGTTCAAACTGTTTATCTATGCCTCGTACAAATCTCAAATCCTTTGGAGACCGTACCTTTAGTTCGTATGCTCACAAAGCCTGAAACTCGCTCCCGACTTGCGTCACGACATCTCCTGACTTGACCACATTTGAAAAGGAATAAAAAAGGCATCAGTTTATCACTTTAGCCTTTAGAGGGTCCCTGCGATTCGTTCTTTATGTGCTTATGCGTGCTGACACTGTGCACACTTGCATGCTTACCCTGTGCATGCCACCCCTAATCATGTTATTCTCGTTCTTTATTGAGCATGCTACCGGTGACCATAAGATCGTGCTTTTTTTTGCAGCAAATGTAAAGTGCCTAGAAAGGGATTGGGTTCTCTGGGGTTCTATATCAAATGTATTATTGTTGTTGTTGTTTTTTATGATTACTCAGTCGTGTTGAAGGTGGCGGTCAGTCGTTCTTCATTTCAAATAAATTGCAGCAGTCGAAATCAACACAGTCCAAAAGTAGTAGTCGAAACGTTCTGGTAACCCTAAACACGTTAAAGTTGCTTCATTTAATCATCTCAGGTATAGGCATAATATTGTTAAGCAACAGTCGGTGGCTGGTGGTGAAGAAAACCACCAGCCATCGATTTTCTTCTGTAAGGCAAAAATATGCAAAACGACTCTGCTTTGGTGACATCTTATTCCACTTCTGCCTTCTGAGATACTCACTATTTTGAAAGCCTTCGTTTTGGGTGGCATCGTTAAACAATTGAGCACTAACGTGTGCGAGAAACTCATCTTTAGAGGAAAAGATTTCGCGAGGTGCTTCCTCGACAAAATTCAATGCTTGAACCGTCAGGATTTGCGTATGCGCATAGACCGGATTTTTCTGTGAAATTTACCCCAAAAGTCTCCCAGCCTCCAGTTTATAGTTCAGCATAGTTCAAGAGCAGCTATCAGACGAGAGCGACTGGAAAAAATAGCAGCTTTGGTCACGTATCAAACGACTAGCAATCTCGCTTCCACAAAGAAGTTCCAATCTCGCTTCCATTCAGAAAAAAAACGATCACCATCACACTGTTTTCAAAGGCACTACCATCCTGCAAGCGCATGTCGGACAGAAGCAAGTCGAGGATAGCTGGTTCCCTGATCCGGAGCTAAACAATTAGCAACAGTGACAAATCGCTGACAAACCCCGTGCGACAATAACGTCCTAAGCACACCGCACCCGAGGTGGCCACAGCAGCAGTCACCGGGCAGAGTCCGAACGCTTTCCCAGATGCACGGGAGCCGGAGTGTAAGTAGACCACAGCACATCGGTAATGCTGCCTGGTAACACAAGCCCTACCCCTACACTGCACCAATACGTACATAGCCGCATGCCTGCAGACAGGTGCAAACAAGGTTATGCCGACGGTCCAAGTCCGGTGGTGCTGTAGTGTTTATACTCGGTTGGTGTAAACATGGTATAAGCGCGTATATTGTAAATCAGTGAATTAAGGAACAGTTTATTTTAGCTAATTGCCAAATGCATAAGCATTAAACTTTAACATCATACATAAAGTGCATCGAAAGAGATTTGGGTCCCTTGTGGAGCTATATAAATGTCTTATTATTAAAATCAAAATTATTATTACCCTAGCTGGGCGTGAAACTAGAATTAGAGCTAACCCAACAGAGCATTAGCTGCTAGTTAACTAGTGGGCTAGTTTAAAAAGCCTAGAGGTTTGAGACCATGTGTCTTCTTTGCTGGGAGAGCTTGGATAGCTGCCGGTTAACCAGCGGATACAAAGTAAAGTCCCTAGGCTGACCCAAAAAGCCCGCCACACGTAGCTACCATATCTGCATGCTGACCCAGTGCATGTCACCCTTAACCATGTTACTCATTTTGTTTGTTTATCAAGCATGATATTACTCACCATTCAATTGCATTTTCCTTTGCAGCAAATGTAAAGCGCCAAGAGAGAGATAGAGTTCTCTGAGGGCGCTTTATCAAGTGCATTATAATTATTATTATACCTAGCTGACCACACCTAGCTACCAGACCTATCTTTGTTATACCTTGGCTCCTTTATACCAGGCTGAACTGATGAACCAGCTTCATCCTTCTCATGGCCCTCTGTGGACAATACCTTAGTTGTTCCATTCCTTCACTTAAAGACCATTGTAGACAGAAGCGCTTTGTTCTACAAATCCTAGTCTGTGGAACTCACATAATTCTTACGCAAAGATATTTATCTCTAGCTGCCGACCATGGCACATTTTTTCCAGCCGTCCTGAGTTGCTACTTCCGTGCTACTCACTACCTGAACATCTCTCCTGACTCAGCTATGCTTTTCGCTTTCTCTTTGTTGCGTGAGATGAAGTACATTGGCTACCGAATGCGTGCCGAAAGCCGCTTAGGCTTTGAGTGCTCTACAGAAAACTTTCCTGTGGAACAACTAAATAGTCTTTTTGGTTTTGTGGAGTTACAGACGGAGATACGTTACATTATTACGTTAAAAGACAGTGGAGTCATCATTATTCCTATTACCGGACACCTTTACATTATTTAAACCTAGTACGCTAAGTCGGTCAAATTGTGAAAGCGATACAGATTAATAATAGTTCCTGAATTTTAATTAAGAAACGAATTTATCATTAGCTATGATTTAGGCCTAATTAAAAGCGATCCTTAATAGTGGTTAATCAGTAGAGCGTCGCGGCTAGTGCGGTGCATGTGTATCAGTCCGTGGCTGTGAAATATACTGCTCTACGTTAACGACAAGGATTTGTTATTAAGATATGGGCCTTCTTGATTTCCGTCGTACTTTGCTATCGTCACCATGCCTGAGAACACCAGAGAGGCTTCTACGACTTGTTAGCCGTGCTTTGAGGCGCTCGTTACAAATAGATTCGTTGTCAGCAAGATAGACAAGATCGGAGATTTCATCCCCTAGGGTAACTACATCCCCACTGGACTTGTCTCCCTCAGTAGTGTCACCGCATGACTCACCTCCCTTAATTTCTTGCTGCACCTCAGCGTCTTCACTCATGCCCTTCGCAAGTGATCTCATCTTTTGAACTTCATCTTAGAGTCTAAGAAGACTGCCAACCCTCTAGGCCCTATACCCACTGCTCTACTTCTGTAATGCATAGAGCTGCTGCTGTCAGGCATAACATGCTAAATATGTCCCTAGTCTCCAGGCTCTTGTACCTTTCAAAAAGGCTGTTGGTCACTCGTAAGATGGCAATTCTAGATCAGGAGAACTTTAGCTACCTCCACTCAGTCCTCCTCATACCATTCTTATCAAAGATACTGCACTGCATGGTTCAGGTCCTACCTCAGTGGGAGACTACCCGAGTATTGATGTGAACGGAGAAAGATCACCCGAGGAGCCACTGAAGTACGGGGCACTTCTGTGGCTTGATTTACTTCTTTTCACAGTTTATACTCTGTGTCTTTCTGATGTGATCGCCTGGCACAATCGAGGCTTTCACTTCTTTGCAGATGACAATCAGTTGTACCTTTGCTTTGATCCCTCCCAGCCCTCGAGCACTCCAAATCCTCTGTACACTATCGCTGCATGTATTGATGACATCCGCATATGGATGGCAGCAAACTTTCCTAAATTGAGTGACGATAAAGCCAATTTACCAGCAATGCGCAAACCAAGTGCGATTCAGAAATCGGAAAGAATAACGCTCGCAATTAGCTCGGCCAGTATATCTTCTGTCGAATCTGCACGTAATCTAGCTGTCCTGTTCCAAACCAGCCTTTCATTACGCATCGGCTCCGGAGTCAAGTCTGCCTACTTTCAGCTACTTAACATTGCGAAAACTCAGGCTTGTTTGGAAAGGATACCACATCTAAATTGGTCCATGTATTTGTGACATTCCGTCTCAACTTATGTAAGTCACTGCTTGCTGGTCTACCGGCTTGTGGAATCAGGCGCTTACAGTTGGTGCAAAACTCTGCAGCTTGGCTCATCTGTCGTGAGTGTCGCAATTGCCACATCGCACCACTTCTCGCCGACCTGCACTGGCTCTCAATCAAGCAACACATCGACTTCAAGGTTTTGTCACTCACTTTTAGGTCCCTTCATTATTTGGCTCAAGTCTAGCTATCAGATCTACTCCCCCAACAAGCTAAGCATCGTATCACCCGCTGTTCTGACTTGAATCGAAAAGCCATACCTCGTACGAACCTCAAAACCGTTGGAGACCGTGCCTTTAGCTCGTTTTCTTCCAAAGCCTGGAACTCACTGCCGATGCACGTCACAACGTTCCCTGACATGGCGACATTTAAACAGAAACTTAAGACGCATCTGTTTATTATAGCATCTGGTGGGTCTTTGTTATTCGTCCTTCATGTGTATGTTCCTGCTTACACTATGCCTGCTGCTTGCGGATGTTACCACCAAACATTTGGTAATGCTTTATATACAGCATCTGTAAAGTACATAGAGAGAGAGATTCGGTTCTCTGAAGGCACTTTACACATGTATTATTATTATTATAATACTGGAATGAGTAGTGGCAGACTAGTTAAGCTCTTAAATCAAAACATCGGCTCTAGCAAGTAAGTTCAAGTCCGGTTTTAGAGCTAGTCTCTCCGCAGAACCAGCATTGCTTTGTGCATATATTGACTTTCTAAGAAATGCAGACTTAGGTTAAGTCTCCCTACTTTTTTTGCTTGATTTTGTGGCAGCTTTTGATATTGTTGATCACATAGTCCCTCTTGAGCGCCTCTTATATCGTCTGGGCATCACTAGCACCGCACGGTTATGATTGAGGTCTTATCTCAGTGGGAAACTCTAGAGCAATAATGTCAACCGCAATAAAGCAACCTTCATTCAATGAACCACTGAAGTACGCTGTGTTTGCGGCTAAGAAATTCAGCTCAGGGGTAAGCTAAGCCGCGCGTACGGAACATTCTGTGTCAGAAGTTTGATCGTTGCTGAGGTTCCTTTGAGGTGTCTAGTTCTAGTTTCCTTGCTTATGAATATTTTGATGAGCATCGCTCCCGCAGCGAAGCATGGCTTTAGATCTGCACGGGCAAAACGCCTATATTTTAGATAAATGAATTCGTAAGAGCTGCATAGTTCACTTCTTTGGCCAAAAATGTGGATTCAGAAAAACTTGCTGCTGGATGCCTGATAGTTCATGAGCATCGCTTAATCCAACTGAGCGAATTATAAAGTTGGTCTAGACTAGATCAAGTGGCAGTACTACTCGCAGGCGAGCAGCATCTGTCGGCATTGACACCTGTTTTGATGAAATTTGTGTTACTCAGAATGATGGGCTAATTTGATTTCTTGAGAAAAAGTTAGCAATCCCTGAAGGAAATGATAGGGCTAACCAACATTCTTCAGTGAATACTTCTGCGACTACCATGATGAAGCCGGAATATAAATATGCTAATAATAGCGGCAGGAATGAACCTGCATTTACTGTAAATCGTGAGGATTTCAATGGCAGAAAGGTGATAATTGTCATGCAGCAACTGGCCACGGTTTGAGTGACATTTGGGGAAATCATAAAGCCCGATAAATGGCTTGGAAAGCCAAAGCTCGCGGTTTTACTCAAGATTATTGGAATGTCTGTTAGCAGTGTGCAGGTGTCTAGTTCCTTAACCTCGACTGAAAATGCAACGAACAAAATTATTGTTCCCCCAGTTATTACCAGCCATTGCTGTTGTGACGCCTGAACGCCTGTGGTAAAATTCCTTCTAGTTTTGAGATCGTAGCCATACATGCCAGAGGCATCAACTAAAATGCCTATGTGAGATTGGCCGCTTTGATTAAGGGTCTGCCATTATCTGGGCGATCCTCCGATAATCACACTTGTTACGTGCAGATGTGCCCGATGGTAGTAGAATGCGGCAGCAATCAAGGGCGTGTCTTAAAAAGGCAACGCGTTCGTGTTATTAATATACGCCAGTGTATTTCGCAGCCACAAAGAGGTATGGACCAGCTCGTATCAATTCTTTAATATATATATTATGGTCTCTAGCATTTTGATGAAGTAAATTGCATACACTTGTCAGGCTGCTTTGCAGGGTGTTTGCAATAACGCTGGTTGTGCTGCCCAACAGGACCCATCGACGACTGTTCTCGGATGGTTTACGCTTTATACTCGCATACTTTCGCGAACTGCAGGAAATGCAAGCGATCAGTAGAAGACTGCAGGTACTCGTCAAACGATGTGAAATGATTTCACGGAATGAAATTCAAATGATCGTGAGCTCTCAAGATCTAACTTGTAGGTTGAATAGCAACTCTTCACATTTGTAATGGGCCATGATTTACTATATGCTCCATGGCTACCACAAATGTAAAGTGGCCAGAAAGAGATTGAGTTCTCTGAGGACGCTATATACAATGTATTATTATTATTATTTTATACTTTTCCTGCTCGCGCAATAACAATCCTCAAAGTCAATGAACGGCTATCATTTCCGGTGCGTGTCTGAAAGCTGCATTCGTTAGCCGACAGAAACAGATATAGTAACTTCGGGCACATTACATTATTATCATGATTATTACAATTCACTATCAGAGGCCAGTATAGTGACCAGCCTAGTGGTTCAATAATAAAAAGCACGTAGAAAGGAAGCGTTGGTAATTGAAATGCATCCAGTAAAATGTGGTTTCCGGTTAAGGTAGAAGCTTTCTAGATCAAGTCAACCCTGCGCGCGCTCACACTCTGCAATGCTAGAATGATTTGGAGTCATTATTTATCTTGCATTAACAATGTATCCATTTCTCCAAGGCCTAGTACACACGGACTACGAGCGGCCTCGTCCAGCTCGCCTGCTCCGCGCGCACACAATTAACGATCGCACACGTCGCCGCATGCTTGCAGCTCTACGCCTTCTAAAGAGCGAGCGTCGCAGTTTCGCTAGGCTCTTTTGCAGCGTTCTGGGCGTTTGCCAAAATCCAGCGCACAACTCTATACGCCGAGCAGAAAAGCGTGCTGCCCTTTGATCTGGTCTGCGTGCTTCAGCCGGGGAGCCACGGGGTTGCCGAGCGTGACGTTGAACGTGCCTCTCAGAACGGTGTCCTGCAGCAGGGGCGAGAACTCGTACTGGCCCGGGCCCGGCACCTCGTCCTTGCGCGGCTCCTTGAAGCGCTCCTCCTTGACGACCATGAGGCCGCCCCTGAGTCCGATCGCGCGCACGTTCGGGTCGTAGGCGCCCGGACCGGGGTTCGTCGGATCCGACTTGTCGATAATCACGTCGTGAGGCGGAGCGAAGCGCGACGACGACGACTTGAACGCCTCCTGGCGTCGGCGCGCGGCGGCCGTGCGGGCCGGAGCCGGGTCTTTCTTCGCCTGCGACAGCTTGAACGAGTCGTCGACGTTGTAGGTGCCCGGCGGAGGAAGCGACTTGGCCTCGGCATTCTCCGGAAGACGCGTCGTCAGAGAGGAGAACGCCGCCATCGGCTTGACGGCGGCGGCGGCGGCGTCCTGCGCTTCGCTCACTCTCTCGATGGGCTGGTAGTGCGTCGGACCTGGCGTGAAGTAGTCGTCGCGCTTCACCATCGGCTGTATGCGCGGCGACGTGGTGCCGAAGACGCCGCGCCGCGTGCTCTCGACGTACGCTCGGCGCATGCTCTCCGTGCCGAGGCCGACGGCGTTGTACGCTCCCGGGCCGGGCGTCTTACGGATGCTGTGCTCCATTACGAATCGAACTGACGTCTGGCCGAACGGCGTGCGCTTGATCCCGCTCGGCTTTTTCACCGCGGCCAGCGCCGTCCTGGGATCGTTGTACTGTCCGGGTGCCGGCGCCGTGTCCTTGACGCTCAGGAAGCGCTTCGCCTGCACGCCGAAAGGCGGGTGCTCCACCTCCATACCCTCGGCGTTCAGCTTGCTGGGCGCCTGCTCGAAAGCGCTCCTGATGTCGTACTTGCCCGGCCCCGGCACGGCCTTCTTCTCCTCGTCCTTGGCGATTATCTCGTGATAGCGAGGAAGGCGCGGCTGATACTTGGCCAACTTGCCGCCGCCGCCGCCGGGCAGGTTGACGTTCTCGGCGCTTCGCGGCGCCTTCTCGTCGTCGGCGACCTCGTACTGACCAGGCCCCGGGCCCTCTTTGCCGGCGGCCAGGTCGAGACGCTTGCTGGCCATCTTGCTCCAGTGATTGCCGCGGTACACCTTGGTGACGGTCGAGAGCGCGGCCGACTCGTCGACCTGGTAGTAGGCGGGCCCGATTGTGCCATCCTTCGGCGGCGGCTCCTGTCGGCGCAGCGTGCCGTCTTCGTTCTCCTCGAAGCCGTACGCCTGTCCGGGCGTTGGAATGGACGGGGCGTCGGGCTTCCGCTCGATCACCAGCCGAGGCCGGTTCTCTTTGTGCGCCTGGGCGCGCTGCTGCCGGTCGTCGTCGGCGTGCGGGCGCACGTTGTAGTGACCGGGACCGGGCACCAAGTTCTCGGTCTCAACGAAGCGCCGAGATCGGTTAGAAACGCTGACGCCGCCTTTTACGTTGTCGAGCGGCAAGCGAGGATCGTACTGACCGGGTCCGGGCGCAGCGATCGACGTGTCCTGAGCGCTGATGTGCGTGTCGCGACTGGTCATTGACAGGAACGGTGCGTATCCATCGGAGGTCACTCGATTGCGGTTCGCTATCTGCGGGTCGTACGTCCCGGGTCCGACGGCGACACCCGTGCTGGACGACTGATATATCTCCGGCCGCCTGGAGCGGTCGTACATGGACATTTTGCTGCTGCGGCGGCGGCGGCGGTAGCGCGGTACGTACTAGCCGACGGAAGATTGCTGTTGCACTAGGTCGTCAGATGACGCGAGGAGTGAACTTCCTGGGATTTTCGTGTTGCAAAAATTTCGATGCTGGCTTTCTGTCAGCGCTCCTCTAGTTTCGCACGAGCTGGCCGGCCTGTTACCAGTGATGCCATTGGCGCAGTTGCTGAGGTTTGTCGGTAACCAGGTAGCGAAGGAGTTTCCTGCGATGCTTGAGGGGGCGTATACTTGCCCTCACTAGAAAACGGCCTACACTTAGTCTCGCAAATGAAATCATAATTATATTACATGTCATTATAATAAATATATTTATAATAATTAATGAGATTAGTCTTTATCTTTTAACTTCAGCCATGCACTGCTGCCGGACGTGCAGCACTGTACGCTGGCCAGCCTGTCGGACTTCTCACCATTTTCTTTTAAACATCTCATCCTCGTGCGATCAATGTCTCCGTCAGGCGTGACTGAAAGCAGGCGATAACTTTGTTGGTGATTGCATAGTTTCTACTGAGCATGCCCTTACCTCGGCATGTCAGCTGCGAGCCGCATAAAACTAGTTTTGCGGGCGTCGCCATTGTAGCGGTTGCCAAGCGCTATTCATTAGCTAGGAGCAGAGGCATATCGTAAGCTCCGGTCTATAAGAATGCGCTTCTAGCTCACCAGTAAGTAAGACGGTCAGCTGGATCACCAGAGGCCTGTCTTAACCCCTTCCTTCCATACGATGCACGACTTCGTTATGCGTAACCGGAGAATCGAAGTAGCCACGGAAGCATCGTGCTAGCGTACCCGATGTCGATTTTCAGGCACATTTCACTCAAAATTGCTCATCATTAAATAGCAGTCATTGTACGGTGCATGCATCGTCGCTCTAGCTCATACGATAAAGTAACAATTACAAGCCGAAGTTGCTGTATGAGCCCTATTCACTCCCGTTTGTTCCATGGCATTGCATGTTTTGAGTTACAGCACTTGGGGCGTGTAGCCTTCGGATTACCAGTTTCAAAGACAGCTTGTGACGACCACTGTGCGAACAACGAAGGCGCGGCTATCATAATCTGTATGTCGGAAAACAACCTTGTAATGATTTATCTTATCGGCGGCTGTGCGAGCTGCGAATGACTGATCCGTGCCGTTTCCAGAATGTCCGTCGGCTTTCCTTTGCGCTTTTTGTCCGAGCCGCCTCTTTCAGGCAACGCACGTGAAAGTTCACGATCCTTCAAGTTATTTCAGGCGAAGACAAGCTGTGTGAGAGACCTCCTGTCCTTGGTATAATCGCCTGCGCTACCACGGTTGAACTACCCGCTGTTTAATTTCACTGCCTAGTTCTTGTGACTTTACATCACTAGAAACGCTCTTCGAACAGACCAAACGCTACCAATTAACCTTGCATGTATATGCGAATATGACAATTAGGTCATTGCTGACTTGGCAGCAGCCAACTTGTGCAGATGCTCAAAACAGAATTATAATGTTGCAACCGACCGAGAATGTAACCACGAGGAACCATCTGCCCTCAAGCCGACCACAGGGTTTTCGGGTAAACTATGATGTTGCCTGGAAGTTAATAGGCTTACTTAATAGCCGAGGTCTGCACATCCTACGATCCAAACGTGTATGTCAGCACGGCACCACCAAAATTCCAATTGCGTGGCCCTTTCAACGTTATGTCACGGTTGGGTTGAGAAAATACTCAGTACATCAAGATTCACAAGCGAAAAGTAGAAGCCTCGTGTCACCTGAACAAGTCGTACGGAAAGAGAGAATATGGATGCAAGCATTGTCATTTATTCAAGAATGCTGCTTATGCCCAGAGCTTACTCAAAACACTCAGACGCAGAGAAAAAGTGCAAGCACGAGCTGAGGCTGCTCTATTGTTATCAGCCTGGCGAACCACGAAAAAAGTGCCATCACACTGAATTACTCGGCTCAACTCTTGCAGCACGATGCAAGTGATTCTATTTAGCTGAGGGTCGCAGCAAAGCCAAAATCTTGGCTCCCCAATTACTGGATACATTCAGCTCCAACTTCTCGGGCGCAAATTTCTTGCTGTGCGGCCACAAGCTCGGGTTGTTGGGCTGCATGACTCTAGACTCTGGGAAATAGTCCCACATCATTTCAATTGTCATGTCTTCCGCACGAGGGAGCTTCTCCATCTTTTCAAGCTACAACAGCAGAAAGAAAAATACAAAAGCTTCCGGCGCAGTCGGTTGGTCACAAAGTGCACCAGCTTTACAGCTAGCTGAAAGCGTTTGCACACATCCAGAACAATTCGTGCCGATGGAACAAACAGCGGCTAAGCTGAACAGCATCACCCAACTGACCGGCATCATCGTGCATGCTGTACATATTTTGTATGTATATATTTTGCGAAATCTAAGAAACTTCTGCTAAGCAGCTGTAAAACACATCGCCCTGTTTATAATTGCCTGGGCAAAACCACTACCGACTCCTTCAGACGACACGCCATTTTGATTGATTCATGACCAAAGCGGTGAAAACAAAAAGATTACAAATCCTTCCACATCCCAAAATATATAAGAATGAGCATACCGCTGAGCCATTCAAAGGTAAGTAGGTATACTAATATAAACTCAAATGAGTTTATATGAGCATATCAAAATTAGTAAATAAGTGATTCCTACAGTGAGAAAGATATTAATGTCTCATCGGAAATCCAGAACCTAAAACGCAGTACAAGTGCAGCCCAGCCTTAAACGTGGGTCTATACGGCCATAAAAATTAAACACGGGAATAAATGCAATATTATTATCGACCATACAGTTGCAAATTCAAGTAGCACAGTAAACCTAAATACAAAATAAAAGATAACACCTCAGGCAGAGTTTTGGAAATAAACTAAAAGTTTCGTTGTGACTAATGCTGAGTTGTGAGTGCACAAACTAGTAGATTCGTGCAAACTGGCTTTAAAGAATGATTTCAGGTCAGTCCCTCATTTTGCCAGCTCATGTACTGCTACTAAACCACATAAAATAGATAAGAAAGTGCAAAGCTTATTATCTTCCAGCAGAACACGACAATAAAGCATTGGTATATGCCTAGGTACTATATATATATACCTATATACCCAATCACTTTCTAGGCACTTCATATGGGCTGAAAAGAACATCAACAGATTAGTGATAATCACAAGCAGACTTTCAGCATACTACTAAAACATATAAGTGAACATTCACACAGACAGGCCAAAATGCGATGAGAAAAGGGTAGGTAGATTCTCAGCTTCTCTTTTAAAATGTCGAGTCATGGGATGTCTCTTAATGTTTTTAGGCGGTGTACGGGAAGGGCTGCAGAGCAGGCAGCTCACATACATTCGCTAACGATTGGAGAGAAATGGTCTAGCGTGGCAGTTGTGACATTCACAATAGATAAGCATAGAATTTAAATTACGCACCGAAAAAGTAAGCATCTTACTGCACCAAAAGGAAGATCTGTAAAATGGAGAATGTAAAGTGTGGCCTTCCCAGCATTTATGGCATCAGCCTGAATCACGTTTCCTTTCACTGCTCTGTAGCGCAAGCATAAAACTTATGTCTGCCTCATATTTTTTCGGGTAGGCCGTGTGTGGGTACAAATAACCGGGCAAAACACACTGCAATGACTTTACAAAGGGATGCTGACAGTGCTGCATCAAAAAGGCAATAGCAATTGTGAGATTGGACGACGGCTTGGGATTGGCGAATTCACTTTTTTGCTATTATATCAATAAATAAACTGATACAGATCGATGGCCCAAGCAGCTGAGTCTGGTTGGGCATAAAGGCCAAGGCAAACTGACTCATCAAGATGGAAGCACTGCGGAATAGTACTGCCACACTTGGGAGACATTAGCTGGACAGGCAAGTGGCTTACGATTACTGCTGAAAATATGAGCAGACAAATGCCGTGCTGATGAGCAAGTCTTGCCTGTCCGAATCCAGGTTCCTGAACCTCGGGTCTTGATCCAGTGGTAAAGTACCCTCATTTCACTACCCAGGTTGCCTTTTTCGAGTTAAACAGAATGAAATCTTTCATGACTGCTACATGCAGACGGAAAGCCACACAGGCTCGTCTACTGTCATAGAAATGGGGCTGCTGAATCAGCCAATCTTCACTTCTATTTAACAATTATTGATGTGTTATTCAACTTCCACCATAACAGTGCATTCACAAACTGGTTTGCTCAGTAATCCAAGAGATGCGATTGCTAGGCCAAATAAATTTATACCAACAAAAGAAGAAAGTAGATAATCAAAATTACACCGTGGTTCAAATGTACAGCTAGCACAAAGTAAAGTTACCCGGAGCTGGAATCAGACTATAGCACACAACCCAAACATGCTTGTTCGATGATTTATGAAAGAGCACTGCAACACGGGTCACTATTGTAGTTTCCGAGCCACAAAGTAATACGGCAGTGAGTGGACTTCAGTATGGCATCGTAAGTAGATCAGATGGCTAGTGCAGGGAAGCTCAACTTCACTGGGCAAGCTCAACTTAATCCACACATTTACCTGTGGTTAAGTGTCCTTCTAAATAAGACTGTGTCCATAAAAACCAGTTTAGCCAGGTACCTTAAACACAATTACACTGACTTCACCTTTATACCACCTTCACCCTACCAAACCCGTTCTTGCATAACCTTTGCCATGCAGAGCAAGCTGAAGCATTGCTTCCAAACAAACAAGGAGATTGGTATGACAGATAGCAGTAAAGTGCAAACCGGACAATACCATCATTTTTGCTTCTTTCACTTTCGCCTTACAGTCCTCAATGAAGGCCTTGCTCTTTACTTGCTGCAAATACACAATGGTCAGACGAGGCTGCTAGATGGCAGCAATGCTTGCACAGACAGACAGAGCACCAGCAGCAGCAAAGCAAGACAAGAGACACACAGCTTTAGCTATCTCACCGCCTCCTTTTCTTGGGCATCAACTTTGGAGATCAGGTTGTCCTTGTCTTTCGGATACGGTACGCTTGCGTTGGCATACTGGAAAATTGGCCGTCACGGCAATGGACCACAAAGAATCGGCAAGCAATAAATATTTCAAGCAATAGCAAACCACACTGAGAGCAAAATTAAGGCCAGAATCTTTTGTACAGCACGGACTGACACCTGAGTAAAAGAAGGCAGATACGTTAAATCTCCTAGCAAAGCATGCATCTCTGGCAACAATAAATGGCACTGTTTGGAAAATGCCGAGACTGAGCTAGTAGCCAGCCGGCATTTAACTCTTGACTGGCCAAAAAAAGCAGAAATACCTGGGCCACAAGCCAGCAGAATTAAAGTAGCTTACCAATGATAGGCTGAATAGAATCATATCCAGCTCAGATATGACGACATGAGGCTAGCAGATAGCAAACGGGATGAAAAAGAGTTGAGAGCTAACCAGTAAAGGCTCAAAATTCGACTGCTTAAGTATTGGAATACGAAATTGCGACTTGTTACAAAGCAATAAACAGTTGCACATACTGGCTAGCCTAAAGCTTTACTGGTACAAGAAGTTGCAGTTGTCAGCTTCTGCTAAGCGTATGTGCAGGTATATGAGTAACAAATAAAACATGGCAACATCAAAAACGTAGCACTAGGAGCCATCAGGTGGACTAAGAGAAACCATTTCAACTCCCTCAACAGGTAATATTCTGTAACATCGACCTTTCAGAACATATGACCTCCTAATTGAACACGAACAAAAAGCAGACACGAGTTAGATTTACACGAGCACATATCATACCCCATTATAAAACGATGAAATAGCATTTAATGCAAAGAGGGCCTGCATGCATAACCAACTTGCAATAGTAGGTGCAATTTCAGCAGTTAACGTATAGTGGATTGAAAACTCACAGCTTTCTCTAAGTTCTCCACCAAGCCAGGAGTAGCTATGCGAGTTTTGTAGTATGCCCAATCAATTTTTGGAAGCTCTTCCGGATATTGGTAGACTCTGAAAAACGAACAGAATACTATTACACTTACGGTAACGTTTAGGGAGCTTTTCTTTCTCACCAAAACTAGCATCAATAATACTGTTAAGAGGTATACATAATTCATTCGTACAACACCTTAAGTGGACTTAATCTTTACTTTACTTAGGCGCTTTACAGATACCTTGGACTCACGACCTTGGCCATTAAAGTTATGCTAATCAATCTTCGATGAATACAGAGATCACTATTCGTAAACATTTAGTAATAACAAGCAAATCCACCAAATAAAAACCGAACTATAACACGTAAAAGCTCTAGTTCTCAACACGAGACTGGCATGCTTTAAATGCCACGTATCTCCACCTGTAACTCCACTAAGCATCACAGCAGCAACTAATGATGCCATTACAAACTTCAAGGATCAAAATGCTGATGCAGTTGTTCGTCCATCCAGTCGCCCCATCAAAACCAACAGAACAACGATATTGGGACGATATTGACAGGCAGCTGAGGCAGGTATTTGGGCTACATCAGTATCCAAAATTTTCAGTAAAATCCAGGCTCTGTCGAATGTGCTAAAGAAGATGAGAAAACGCACAGCTGGTGGCCTTTAGGCCTGGCAGACAAAGGAGAACATAAAGCAGTGCTGAGGCCAAGTGGCACGTTTTCTTTGCCCCACCCCAATATTGGGCAGCATCCTGGGCCGCCTTTCATCACTATGCCTGCCGAGCGTCATGAACGACGAAATTACACCCTACTTCTAGGTTATGAGCAACCGCTGAGCTCGTGGCAAAGAAAAACTGTTATGCACTAAAGAAATTTATTATTTACGGATTTTGCTCCTACATGAAAATCTATCAGGCCTTGCCCCCAGATGAAAACTCTGGCTTCACCTCTGTCATCAAGTTCCGTGATGGGACGATGCTAAGCTCATGCATACCAACAGCCTATTTTGTTTTTGGCTGTCAGAAATATGTACACATACTTGGAACAACTTACGTATGTGTTAGAAACCCTCTTATTACCAAAACGAATTTATAGCCACAGCAGCTCCAGCAATACTGTAAGGAATTTGACACTGAAAAGTACATGGTAAAGCCAAATCACGGTGTGCATCATGAATGAATGCGTATGTAAAGCAAAGGCTAGCTGATTTAACAGCCTGATTAATATAGAGGCAGGCAAGCCACAACGACCACCATCACATATCCCATAGGCTATCACCGGGCAATAAAGAAGTTCCCAATGGGACTAGAACCAACGACTTGTTGAGAAGTGCAAGTACAATCTTCCTCGGCCAAGATCCAGGCCCAGAGTGCAACCATAACGCCTGCTGTGGTTGCCGACCAGAGAGCTATCTGCTGCGACTTACGTGGGCCCAGTACCCCCCACAACACGAGAAGAAGTCACCGAATCCTTAGCGACCTGTGAATGGCTAAATATGTAAGTGTGGCCTTTAGCAGTGGATGTCAAGACAGAAGTAATTTCAAAACACAAAGCTACCGGATGCCGTCTGACCACAATCACAATCATTGGTTTACAACGTCATATCTCTAAAGTCGACCAATGCTTGTAGCATTGACTAACAAGTACAGAATATCTAACAAATTACAAGACGAATGGTGCTCTAAAAATGCTATCACCAAGCCACCGTATTGGTCCGACTTAACTTGAATAGGGGAAGCCCAGACAGCTGCCTCCTGGAGGGGGGGGGGTGGAAAAATACCCCCTCTCAGCCATTGCTGTGAGAAACAGGTAGGTTTAAGCTTTTTTTAAATGCCATCAAGTTAAGCAATGTCGTAATGTCAGTCAGGAGTGAGATCCGTGCTTTGGGAGAATAAAAAATTGAAGGGTGCTTCTATAGTGGCCGATGGCAGCTCAAAGCTGCCGCCGTCATTTTGCCTCTCAGCCTGGAATTGGGCCTGGAATTGGGCGTACATTCAGTCCATCAATCAACTTGCAGGTTGAGCTGACGAATAGAAGTGTCAGAAGCAGCCCTACCAATCTTAACTTGGGCTTTGTCTAGCTGATCACTCGACTGCATTTCTCCTGCTGTCCGGACTGGGCAGACGTTCCTCTTTCCTTTCTCTTTATTCCCACTTGCTATACCAAGTCGTTTAGCATTAAACAATGATTTTATCTGGAGCACCGACTTATATATATACGTCATGAAACATTCCCCGAAGAATTCGAGGTTGGTTAGAGGCACAGCTACCGACTTGAGTCGGAGCTTGATCAGGTGCCGGGTTCAGCATCAACTTTAAATGCCTTATTGCACAAGCAAGAAGACAAGAAAGCACTGAGTTACAGAAGTAGAGAAGGGATGTAATAACTGTCTCAACCAGCTTGGATGTGGTGTATTAATCTAAGCAATCCTGCATTTTGCCATGTTATGGAGGTGAAAGTAGAAAGACTTAACTGGGAGCTGAAGTGCTCACCAAGTGACAAGTCATTTTGGAGGACATCCAGACTCCGTGTAGAAGTTACACGAAATAATAATACAATAGCAATGCATTTGATAGTGCCCTCAGAGAACGCAATGTCTCTCTAGGCACTTTATATTTGCTGCAAAGGAAGCACGATCGAGTGGTTAGTGGTAGCATGCTCAATGACAACAAGAATAACGTGGTTAGGGTTTACATGCACAGGGTCAGCATGCAAATATGGTCAATGGCAGCATGCAGTGTCAGCATGCATAAGCACTGGTCTAGCTGGTTTAGAAAGCTAGGCTTTCCAGTTTATGTTTAACACTGGGTTTGCCCAAAATTAGGCAGTCGGTCAGTCGATTGGAGAAATTTTGCTGCCAAGTGCCATTGTTAGCAATACATGCTGTAAGAGCTGAGAAAGTTGGAGATGCTAGAGGGCATGGAACGATCAAAGCACAAGTACAGCTCTGTGTCATCAGCATAAAGCCTAGATTGTGCTTGGCAATTACATCAAAGAGAAAGAAGGTATCGATTGTAAACACAAGTGGCCCTACAACGGGATGCCATATTTTTAAGGGTGACTGAATGACCGTCGGCCGTTTACATCTACTCGGAACTTTACCGCTGAAACAAAACCTAAACCATTACAGCTCAGTGCCATTGATTCGCAGGCGAGATGAAAGGCGCTCACGAAGGACTCTTTTAATCAATGGTATCAAATGCGGTGGAGAGATCCAGCAGAAGTAGCAGGGAAACATTGCCGAAGTCAGCCTTTTTGAGAAGGTCGTTATGAACTCACAGCATAGTGTGAGCGACTCTGTGGAGTGATTAGATTAGCTCAAAACCTGACTGGAAATTACTCACTAGGTTAAAATTTCAGAAGTTTAATTGATCTGCCACAACTTGCTTCAGTGGTGCCTTAGATAGGGACAGTAATGGGGAGACAGGTCGTTAGTTGCATAGGTTTTCCTAGTCCAGTGCCGCCGTCATAATAAGTGGATTGACAATAGCTTCACTGAAAGATGCTGGGACATCAACACCACCACAGTCGATTAATAAACTAATCTACTTTGCAGTGGCAGGAAGCTTTATACTAGTATAAAAGCGGTTGCAGTGTGCATACTAGTTTCAGGCAGGCTGCTAGTAGAATTTTCAGTAACTGCCAAGGACAGCGTACCTTGACTACATAAAAAAATTAAATTAAATAGCCACAAGAAACAGGTACACCTCTACCTGTCTCACCAACTTAACACGATCGGTAGTGCATTAGGATGCAATCATTGAGCTGCCAGCTTTTAGTGGTTTGGTGAGTGTCCGGCTGTGCCTAAGCATTGCACCACAGTTTAAGTAAGCTTGAAGAAAATGGAACAGCTGAAGGTCAACAGCTAGTGTCTTCCGAGCTCAACCTAGTCCCTCCCCCCCCCCAATATTCTGCGTGAGACCGAAAGTTGTTTCAGTTACTCCAGATGTAAAAGGGCGAGTTGAATCTCAGAAGCCGAGCACCTGCTAAAGCACCCATTGAAAAGTTCGGGGAAAGCACGCATAATATGTCCTCT
The DNA here is from genome assembly GCA_009760855.2 of Cristatella mucedo. Taxonomy (NCBI): domain Eukaryota; kingdom Metazoa; phylum Bryozoa; class Phylactolaemata; family Cristatellidae; genus Cristatella; species Cristatella mucedo. The sequence goes on along the minus strand of WPIO01000019.1, from coordinate 4,458,301 downwards.
AACGCTTCACAAAGACATAACATGCCCTCTTACGCTCCATAGGCAAGCAGTCGTGGTACTCGCTGAGCAAGGCTCCAATTCAATTTGGCAAAGAATACAGCCGCAGTCAAAGATCTATACAAGGGTCAAGGGCCATCATTCGGAAATCTTAAATTTAAGCTAGATAATGGCAAGCAAATGAGGCTCGGCGGCAGCCAGCGGCGAATAGAAGGCTGTTCCTTAATGCTGGACATAAAACCGGTACGCACGATCGCTGGCAGCAACTAGCACACTGCGGCTTATAAAAAAAAGCGTATCCTACCGAGTGACAAATTGGTCGCTTTTAGCTTTCAAGGCCCTGTATGCCTCTTTCTGATTATTCGGCACCCGCTCGTAAAAAGCGGCCCAATCGACAGTTGACTTGGCAAGCCTACGCGATGCCATGGCTTCCAGAGAGAACGAGCGGCTAGGGCGGCAGCAACCGGCCACGGACCGTTCAGCAGGTATCACCCCCGGCCTTAAGAAACAAGTAATAAAAATAAATATAAAATATCTAATTAATTAAATTATATTTTATATTTACATTCACACAGAGCTGTTTTCAGTGGGAAATGTGTTAGCAGGACATATTTGGGGGAGAGCCAGCCCGTGAAGTCAACGACCTTGGCACCGGTGTCTAAAGATGGCTTCTGCTACTTCGGAGAGCATCGGCGAAAGGGAGTCCGGGTGCAGTTGCGGCGACAGCTCACGTAAGCAAGCGTGGGTCAAGCTCAACGTCGGGGGAACATTATTTCTTACGACTACGACGACTCTATGCAGAGACCCGGGCTCATTTCTTTACCGATTGTGCCAAGACGAAGATCTGAAGTCGGACAAGGTTGGCTAAGCGAATCCGTGTACCCGCTGCTATGCGTCAAGATTCTACCTGTTTCTATTGGTTACGCTGCCATTTAAAAATAATTTTTCACTCTAATATGCAACTACGCTTGCTGTTTGGTTTCCTGGCTGGAGGATGGAGCTAAGTCAAAGGGATGCTTTTCTCGTGCAGGCGTTTATCTACCCCTAGGAACCAGTTGCTACGCGTCAGTCGCATCGAGTCTCGCCCGCTGATGTGGTTAGCTTGGTTAATGGGGTAGCTTCTCCAGCTACCACTTTACTGGCGTCACTCCTCGCTCTACTAGGTGCGGGTGAAGCACTTTGCACCAGCAATGTGTGTTCACCCGTCAATCACATGCGGTCGATGTTTTTCAGGACGAAAATGGAGCATTCCTCATTGACAGAGATCCGGTGTATTTTAGAACGATATTGAACTATCTCCGGCATGGTAAACTTGTTATCGATAAGAATCTCCCCGAAGAAGGTAACGATTCGGAGCTCCGAGCTGATGATTGTGTGACTTTTTTTTTAATTCTGCCTTTCGATCTCTATCAACATAGCATGAAGCCTAACATACGTTCACCCGAGGCCCGCGTACCTTCGGGTATAACGCTGTGGAATTGTTTGCAACCACGTGCCATCTCGGCTTTGTCTTTTCTCTCAGGTGTACTTGAGGAGGCCGAGTTTTACAATATCACCGAAGTTATCAACCTCTGCAAGGAGAGAATCAAAGAGCGGGATGCTAGCAAAGTTCAGGTAGCAGAGCACTCAGCAATGAAATGAGGTGGACTCGTTGTTCGGCTATTGAGCATTGGACTCGGATGTGTACTCGCACTCTGCCTTTTGTTATTTGCACCCGCAGACCCATCATTGCAAACATTACCACAGGAGCCTCGCCATCAGAGCACTTTAAGAAGAATCTCTTTGATCTCAATTCTTAGCTTTGCGTGACATTGCTTGTCTTTTATAGAAGGTGGCAGAGGCACGGTTTTTTAATAGGAAAGAACAAGTGATAGCATAGCCCACTGTTTGCTCATGGTCTCATGTTTAAGAAATTCTCTGAAGATAGATAGGGTGTTCTTGGTATTATTGCAAGCCGGCCACGAATTTAGATATTTCCAGGTCACATGTGCTGCTGGTGCTGTCAAAATGCCCGATTATACTATGCCAATCAAGTGTTGAGAACCGTTTGACTGAAACCATAAAAGCAAGCAACTTTATGTGTATTGAAGCTGTCTCCCAAAAACTCTTTACTTAATGCACAGTTCTAATAGCATGACGAAACCGTTTGTCTTACACTTTGCTGACCTCTCTGCTATTCGTCCTCGGGTAATATTCGCATGGCAATCAATATATGTACTTGCATCTGCTGGCCACTGATTTTGGTAGTGCTTAAACTGACAAAGGAGTGGCCTGCCCAACTCATTAGCCATGTTTTTTTAATGTTCTTGGAGCATCGTACGGCCCGTTAATATCGATTGCCATGTTATTCTCAAATAGTCATATTGTAGGCTCACATTAAGAATGTTTACCGAGTACTGCAGTGCTCGGAAGAAGAGCTCACACAAATGGTCTCCACTATGTCTGACGGCTGGAAGTTTGAGCAGGTTTGTAAGCTCGTTCTTACGCTCATCTCTTAAATTTATTGATACCTTTTTTCTCGATCTTTAATTGGTTGTTTGTTTAAGAACATGTCCGAGGTAGTTGTATTCTCATCTTCATTGTTCTTCAACGTGTTCATTTCTCCTGGTTCATCTCATTTGATGTTGCATTGCTCGAATTTTAATGTTCTTAATCGCTTTGACGAGATGAGTGTAAATAGCTCGATGGCAAGTATGCCGGCATTTCTATTATAATTTTTGGATTACTTTAGAATAATCAACTATTCACAATAACGTACGTGACACCACGGAGCCTCTTTTCAGTCGTAGTAAAGTGCCTGAGGAAATATGAGTGATTTAACACTGAAAGAATACGAAGAAGTGTTGGTAATCCAAAAGCATTTTTGTTTACGTCTAGTTTTGTATTTGCTAATAATAATAATAATAATACATTTGTATGGCACCCTCAGAGAGCTGAATCTCTTTCTGGGCACTTCACAGATACTGTATAGAAAGCATTACCAAATTAATTGTTGCATGCATTAGTGCACCAGCCATATCTATTTACGGAAAACAACTCATTACGCTAGCTAATAACAGGATATGCAAAAAGTCTTCTCTAATCTTGAGACGACTGCTCTCACGGATAGTTTTCTGACCAACAATGTTAACAACAAAAATCTGTTCATCACAACATTGTGATTCCCTTTTGGCTGGGCTGCCAAAGAAAGCTATTATGCCACTACAGCGGACTATGAATATGGCTGCAAGGCTGGTCTTCAAGTCCCAGCGGTTTGAGCACGTGTCTCCTTTGCTGAAGGAGCAAGGATGGTTGCCGGTTGAGCAAAGGATACAGAGCAAAGTTCTTACGCTGACCCACAAGGCCCGCCACGGCTTGGCTCCTTCATACTTAGCTGAGCTGCTGCATAAGTTTCAGCCTGTTCGTGCCTTCAGGTCCTGTGTGGACAATAAATTAGCTGTTCCATTCCTCCGCTTAAAGACAGTTGGCGACAGAAGCTTTAGCTCTGCAGGTCCTAGACTGTGGAACTCGCTTCCACAATTCTTACGCAACGACAACTACTCTCCAACTGCCGACTATTGCACATCCTTTTCAGCGGTCCTGAGCTGCTACTTCTATGCTACTCACTACCTCAACTGCTCTCCTGACTCTGCTATGCTTCCCACTTTCTCTTTGTTGCATGAGACGAAGTCTGTTGGCTACCGAATGCATACCGAAAGCTGCTTAGGCTGTGAGTGCGCTATACAAAACTCTCCTGCGTAACATCCACATAGTCTGTATGACTTTGTGGAGTTACAGACGGAGATACATGACATGACATGATAACATTTAGTGGGTCCCTGTGACTTTTTGTTTGTGTGAATAGGCATGCTGACACTGTTGTTTCACAGGTGGTAAGATTGACTTATGTACCTAGTCAAGTTTCAAGTTTTGTTTCGAGCTTGGTTGCTTGTGGCCACAGTTGTATTAGTTCGTTGGCAACACGTTAGGGGATGCGACTGCATCCGAGCTTTACAGCCTTAATAGGGCACTTTGCTTGTGTTGCTTTGAAGCCTTAATTTTTCTGTGAAGTTTAGACTGAAGTAGTTACTTGCTGAAATGGGTGCTGGGGTTTGGTGCAGAATTTTCTTGGTGACCCTAGAGGCGGCGTAATGTGATTGTTGGTGAGATGTAACATTATCGCCCGGTCTTTGTCGTGGCATGTTGTGTAACAAACACCTTTTTCTAAAGGGTCACATCTGCAAGTGGTCATCAGCCGTGAGATCTCTGGCCAATGCTAGTAGCCTTATTAAGGATAAAGGACTTCTGCCTGAGGTTTACTTCTTTGCTCACTTTACTTGTTTTTTGAACGTAGCGTATAGGAAATTACATACCTATGGACATCTAAACGCTTCGGGCTGCTGGGTCTCCCACGCCGGCGGCAGCAGTGTTAGCTACGCAGGCGGCTAGTAACCTGCATGTTTGTTAGTTATGATCGTGCGCACCTGTTATCGCTTCGTCATCGCAGTTCAAATGCATTCGTAGATGTTACTGTTGTTGCCAAGATTCATGAATTTTGCATTAACAAAAGAAAAGCACCCCGGAGCTGCCGCGGCTGCGGCAGAAGCCGCCAGCCGGGGCCGCCAGCTTAAATGCGGTTCTTTTGCGGGAACTGTGAGCTGAGTATCCGCTCGTTTGTTATTCCTAGCTTTGTCTCGAACCACTCAGCACACTCCCCCACAAACGTCACTGTAAATCTCTATAACTTAGTGGTAATGTGCAATTAACCTCTAGTAATAAGCCACCTTATTCCTTAAAATAGCTTTGACCTGCTCGCCTTGACTGAAACTTCGCTCAAGTCGGTAATCTGACAAAATAAGACGCTACCCCGGCTGGTTTCTCATTCATTCACACCCCTAGATCAATCAAAACTGAAGGTGCAGTTGCTATTATTATGCGCTCGAAATTTGACTTCAAGCAATTTTTAGTACCCTCGAAGCAGTGTTTCGAATTGATTTTCTTGATTTCCCTCGACAGCAAGCTACCGAGGATCGCAGTAGTCTATCGCCCACCAGGTACCAAGTCCTCTGTTATTTCAGACTTCTCCGATCTCATTTCGATTCTGTGTGCAAGAAATCGATCCTTCCTCGTTATATGCGATTTTAACTTTCACTTTGGTAACTTATCTGATGCCTTCAGCACCGAATTTCGTGCATTAACTAAGCCATTGTCTCTCGTGGCTCGTGTGCATGGCCCTGCTCACATCAAGGGTCACACACTCGACCAAATTTTCGCATACAACTACTTTGTCATCGCCAATTATTACCAAATCCTGCTTTTGTGACCACGTGCAGATCTCATTCAGTCTACAATTTGTGCCCTCCTCCTCCTCTTCTAAAATCACATGTGAATCGCATAACCTCAAGTTCCTTGACACTACTGCTGTCCGTGCAAGAATATCTGCCTCGCCTCTGCTGCTCAGTCCCTCTTCCGACCTGCCATTATTGGTAGATATCTAAAACACAACACTAGCTGACATGTTCGACGAGTTTGCACCTCTGACGAAGTGCACTGTACGCCCTTGCCCAGACGGCCTATGGTTTACCTCAGACATTAAACTAGCTAGGCCTACTAAGCGCAAGCTTGAAAAGCATACAAAATATATGGACTGACTGACCATCGACAGGCATACGAGGACTACTGTAGGTCGTACCAATCGATCCTAGCAAAGGCTAAGTCTAGCTTCTATAAACAAAAACATTGTTGAATCACATCTGATCAATCCAAAAATGCTGATGTCGACGATCAACCATCTCAACCGCTCTCAGGTTAGCTGATGATGACCCCTGTGATGATCTAGCTGATCGCTTCTCTAGCTTCTTTAACCAGAAGATAGACAAGATCAGGGAGTCCATCCCTACGATGTCAGCATCCCCCCTAGAATGCTGTCCCTCAATTCCTTGCAGCACCTCAATGTCTGCATTCAAGGTCACTAGTGACCTCGTCCTAAAGTTCATATCCCAATCAAAGAAGATATCTAGTCCTTTGGACCCTATTCCCACTGTCCTGCTTCTTCGATACATTGATCTGCTGCTGCCATGCATAACTAACATAATTAATATGTCATTAGCCTAAGGTCATGTCCCAGCACCTCTCAAAAAGGTTGTAGTCAAGCTGCTACTCAAGAAAGCAACACTAGACAAAGAGAACTTCAGCAACTGCCGTCCAGTCTCCCTTCTACCGTTCCTATCAAAGACACTGGAACAAGTTGTGGCTGAGCAGCTGAACTCATATATTGACACTTCAAACCTTGCTAGTAAGTTCCAGTCTGGTTATAGAGCTAATAACTCCACAGAGTCAGCATTGCTTCGTGTGTGTACAACGACCTACTTAGGAATGCAGGCTTAAGTAGAGTGTCTCTGCTTGTTTTGCTCGATCTTTCGGCAGCTTTTGATACCATCGATCACCAAGTTCTTCTAGAGCGCTTCTCACCTCACCTGGGCATCACTGGCACTGCTCTGCAACGGTTCAGGTCCTATCTTAATGGGAGACTCCAGAATATTGATGTGAATGAACGAAGATCATCCGAGGTACCTCTGAAATACGGAGTACTTCAGGGCTCCATGTTTGGTCTGGTTCTTTTCACGGTTTATACTCTCCCTCTTGCCGATGTGGTTGCCAAGCACAATCTAGGCTTTCACTTCTATGCGGATGACACTCAGTTGTACCTCTGCTTTGATCCCTCCCAGCATGCCGAATTCTCTCAACTCCCTTGCTGCATGTATTGATGACATCCGCACATGGATGGCAGCAAACTTTCTTAAATGGAATGACGATAAAACCAACTTGCTAGTTATTTGCAAACCAAGTGGGATTTAGAAATCGGAAAGAATAATGCTCGCAATTGGCTCTGCCAGTATATCTCGTGTTGAATCTGCACGAAATCTAGGTGTCGTGGTCCAAAGTGACCTTTTGTTAGACGACCACATCAGCTCCATAATCAAGTCTGCCTACTTTCAGCTACATAACCTGGCTAAAATGTGGGCTTGTTTGGACAGGAATGCCACATCTAATTTGGTCCATGCATGTGTAACATTCCGTCTTGACTTCTGTAACTCACTCCTTGCTGGCCTATCGGCCTGTGCACTCAGGCGCTTACAGCTGGTGCAAAACTCGGCAGCTAGGCTTGTCTGTCGTGAGCATAGCAGTTGCCGCATCACACCACTTCTCATTGACCTGCACTGGCTCCCAGTCACGCAACTTCAAGGCGACTTACCAGGCCTAGCATCATACCACCTGCTTTTCGAAGTCTAGATGTTTACCCATAACTCATACAAATCTCAAATCCTTTGGAGACTGTGCCTTTTGTTTGTATGGTCCCAAAGCCCGGAACTCACTCCCGAATTCTGTCACGACATCCCCTGACTTGACCACATTTAAAAAGAAATTAAAAGTGCACCTTTTTATCGCAGCATTTAATGGGTCCTTGTGATTCTTCCTTTATGTGCTTTTGCCTGCTGACACTGTGAGTGCTGCCACTAACCAAAAAATAAATAAAAAATATAATTCATCTGTATAGCTCCCTTGAGAACTTAATCTCTATTCAAATGCTTCACATAGAGCCCGCGACCTCAGCCAGACCTTTGTCGGGGCAAGCACCTTTAACGCTGGACCACAACCAGCTCGGCACCAACTTGCCTGCTGACCCTGTGCATGTCACCCCTAAACGTGTTATTCTTGTTGTTTGTCGAGCTAGCTACTGCTAACCATCCTGTCGTATTTCCTTTGCAGCAACTGTAAAGCATCTATAAAGAGACTGAGTTCTCCGAGGATGCTTTATCAAGTGTGTCATTATTATTATTATTATTATTATTATTATTATTATCATTATTATTACTCAGTTGATCATATCCTTTGTGACCCTTTTGCAGTTGATAAACATTGGTTCACAGTACAGCTATGGCAGTGATGACAATGCCGAATTCCTCTGTGTAGTTTCTAAAGAATACCCAGACAATTGTCACAGCAATAATGATGCAGTTCCTACCGACAAAGCTAAGGTAGGTGTCAATTGGTAATTATTTTTCTTTAGCAAACTCCAATGTTACAAGTTTGGGCATTAACTCTACTAGAGTTCTGACACGATCGTGTCACTTGTCATTCGCTGGAAGGCTTGCTGAAGAAATAGGCTAGCAGTGTGAACAATTGGAGCATGTTCTTCGAAGGCCGGCTAGGTCAGATATCATCTCGGCAAACTCGTGACTAATAAGACCAAGCTAGAATTCGTACCTTTTTTTCTATCGTGTCTGTAGGACAATTACCGTCCTTGAGTGTGACTAGAGAAATCAGAAAAAAATGCTGAAGTCAACACACTGTCCTGTTATCAGAGGCCTAGTCCCAATCCAATCCAAACCAAATCGATTATCAATCCTGTTGTAATAGTTCGTGGTTAATGCTAAAGTTGCAGCATAAAAAGTGTTATTCATTGGTTAGCATCCTATTGATTTGCATCGAGTGGAGTAGATATTTTTTGGAAAGATTTAACATGCATATTGCTGTGATCTATCCCAAGCTCCTCTTTCTTTCATCTGTCTCTGCCCACTCAGAGAAATAATCTTGAGTCCAATGTATCCCTAAACGAGCAAAGTAAAGCTTTAGCCTTTGCCAGGCTGCTATTTATCTCTCCTGTGGTCAAAGAACAGTGCTAGTTTGAAAAACGTCTACTTCAATTGCATAATCCAAATTTCGGTTCCAAAAACACTGATATCCACTTAAATGAAAAAACTTGGGTTGCTATCAAGTTTAATCTCCAAGAAAAATTTGTAATGAGTACCGTGTTTCATGTCTGTTTTTAGACAGTTTAGCAATAAGTTAGCAGGATCTTCTCAAGAGAAGTATTTTTTGGAATATCTTATTGATAGTGAATGGGAATAATATTCAATCTAGATCAGGCCCCTGCCAATAATAGAAGCCAGTGTCTCACTCTGCTTGTTTTAGCAATAATATAATCATTGGTCGTTTTAGTAATAATATAATTATTGGTCGTTTGTGTACCACCCTAAGCGAATTAATCGCTATACATGCATGAGCTTAACTCCTGCATGCGAATCAGTAACCAAGGGTTAGTGACGTGCATGGTATGAAGCATGCAAAAGCAAACTAGTGTCAAGCTTGGCCGGCATGCTAATGCAAAAAAAAAACATGAAGACACTCATAGCCATCCGGTAGTAAGACAATTGGCTAGTAAGTATGCACTAAATTATATAAAGATGTGTTGTTTGCTGCTCGTCTCTGCCGCTAGTTTTTCTATAAGCAGGAATTCCTAAAGCAGCTGTGAAGACCTCTGTATCTGTACTGATTGGCTTTGAAGCATGTAGCTTACAAAATTGATGTAGTGCAGTCCTATCCCAGATTGTAGATTAGTTTGCGTTCGGTTCAAGCTAAAGAAATAAATGGATTCTATCTTCTGCTTCTTCATTTGTCATAGCACCGCGAGCATAATCAATATTATGAATTAGCCCTTCCTTTCTTTCATTTAACTATCGCTGATTGGTGAGCTGTGATAAAGCGGTTGCTTTTCACGACCTCGGTCCCGAAGTCGTGGATTCGAATCCTGCGGTGAGCGATCCTTAATTGCTGCTGCAAGCGGTGGTGATAGCCTGCAAGCAATGGTGATAGCCGCAAAGGATCTATACAAAAGAGGCTGTTAAATCAGCTAGTATTTCTTTTACTGTTTTTTTAATAGGTTGTAGCTGCAGAAGCTATTTTCCACTAACGTACTGCATATTTTACTATTGCTGAGCTACATCGAGTTTTATACTTTCCTAATTCCTTTTTCTCATTCTTATAGAAACACTACTGGACGGTTGGTAATCGGCTCCTTTGCACTCCTAAGTTCAATATGCTGCATGAGATGAAGCTCTAGGATCCTGCTACTAGTGATGGCCTATTAGCTAAAACTATGGCTGTTGAATTGTAGCCCATTATAAGTATACATTTCTTATTGTGACCTAGTCAAACCGCACAGATATTTTTACTCGAATTATCAGAAGCTGCTTGGGTATGCTTTTTTGAGAGTGAGTTTATTGAAGTTCCATGACTAAATCGGTGTACACTTATCGCTTCGAATTTCGATAAAGATAAAAATTTTACCTGGTCCAAGTCCGGGTAACGTGGTGGTCATAGCCCCTTGCTTATAGTTAACTCTTCTTTAAGCAGTACATGAGCTCATCATCTATGTCAGTGGATCGCAGGAGGCGATTATTTCTCTATCTTCATGAGGCATGGCATATTTCTGTATCTTCTCTTCGGTTGTTCGTTGGTCAGTGGACTTGTCAAATATGTCCAGGTAAACCGTTGTATTCACAGTTAATTTAAAGCAAATTAGGCCTGGTATTCTTGGTTCGTGGCTCACGGTGTACATGTTTTTGTACTGGCCCCGCGATTCAATCTTAACCTCAAAATACCATTTTGCTAAAAGCTTTCGTGGAGATCCCTTTGAACGCAAAGGATTTTTAATGATTTTGAAAATCTGTGAGGATGAGTGCATTTTCAACAGGAATTTGTAAATGTGTATTTAAAGCTGCTGAATCCATGCTAAAGTCGTTCGTGGTATTCACAGCCGGTTGCAATTGATACTGTAGGTGCTCCAGCAAAGAGGAATGAGGATGTGATCACACTCATCCAAGATCGTCATTAGTGGTGTGGCGTGTGGAATACACATAGCTCATTTGTTTCTGCATGCTTCCTTAGTGGTAGCATCCATTGCAGCACTTTCCTAGGTATAGCACTAGTGCTCCACATCAACAGATGGTGTGGTATTGATGCTGCCAAATAGAACGTAATGAGCCAAATGCACAGCGATTATGCTGCCTGAGCAGTTCTGCTACTGCTTGTTACCAAGCTGGCAACTGGTTTGCCCTTGTGCCAAGCACCTGCTGGTGTAGTCTGTTGCTGCCTTTGACATGCTGCCACTGCTGGTGGTGCTTTTAACCCAGCAGCATGCTGCTATTTGTGGCAAGGATATCAGGCAGCTGACACGGAGCTGTGAATTATATGAAAGAAGGTTAGGATGCATGGCATAACAGATTACCACTATTTGTGTGTGTGTGTGTGTCTGCTATGGTGCTTCTTAGCACTAGACAAGTACGTTGTAGCATGTTCATGCCTCGTATGCACCACAAGTACACGCAGTTAGTGCTGCTGAGCCCTGTTGACTAGCACCAAAGGCTGCTATTGACGGTTGATTTGTTGTTGACTTGGTGGTATTTTGTGTATCATCTTCTGATCAACAACGTCTCTGAGTGTCGTCGTCGACGAGAAGCTCAATCATCGAGTCCCACGCCATGCATTTCTTTAGGCCAGATGTATCTATTCTAGTTATTAAGCATTTGTCATAGTCTTCATGCCAGCTTGCCTATAATTTGTTGATTTTGCATGTTGTCGTAAGCTTTGTATACTAGTGTATTTTTTCTAATTTTACAATAAGATGTTTTACACTGAAACGTTGGTCTGCCTTGAGGAAGTCCCGCCTAGCTTAACTGTTAACTGCATTAATGTGCTGGTATGGCACTGACGTTAACCTGAATGGTACCCAAAATAATAATAATTATAAGATTTGTATATCATTCTGAGAGAAATAAATCTCTTTCTAATGCCTTTACATATGCTTAAGAGAAAAATGCCATCAGTGTTAGGGGCCGATGCAATGTACCTCTGTGTGAAAATAATGCCTTAACAGATTAGTTCATACCTTAGTATCTCAAAAGAGTAAGAGAACCTCTGGTGTGTCAAGTGTAGCGATTTTTTTCGATGTGACAGAATGTTGAACAATATGGTCGCCAAAATTGAAATATCTTGGGAGTCACTGCAATAATTAATGGATCCACTTATGTCAGCCCAGATATAAATTATTTACCCGTGTTTCCGGGATCTATATTTTCGACACTTGTTTGAGCATTCCTAAGTATAATAGTTGCAAGGCATGAATCGGATTAAGTCCTGCATTGTGTTACAGTCTTTGTGGGAAAGCAGCTGTGCTGATATTAATTCAGAGCTGTGTGATCTCATAGTCACGTTCCAAAGTGACCTCTCGTTAGACGACCACATAAGCTCCACAATCAAGTCTGCCTACTTTACTTTCAAACAGCTGTGCTGATATTAATTCAGAGCTTTGTGATCTCATAGTCATGTTCCAAAGTGACCTCTCGTTAGACGACCACATATGCTCCACAATCAAGTCTGCCTACTTTACTTTCAGCTACATAACTTAGCTAAAATTTGGGCTTGTTTAGATAAGGATACCACGTCCAAGTTGGTCCATGCATTCTTGACATCCCGTCTCGACTTCTGCCACTCACTGCTTGCTGGCCTACCGGCATGTGCAATCAGGCGATTACAGCTGGTGTAAAACTCTGCAGCTTGGCTTGTCTGTCGTGAGCGTCGCAGTTGCCACATCACATTGATAGTAAGTTCCAGTCTGGCTTTAGAGCTAATCGCTCCACAGAGTCAGCATTGCTTAGGGTGTACAACGACCTACTTAGGAATGCAGGCTTAAGTAAAGTGTCTCTGCTTGTTTTGCTCGATCTTTCGGCAGCTTTTGATACCATCGATCACCAAGTTCTTCTAGAGCGCCTCTCACCTCACCTGGGCATCACTGGCACTGCTCTGCAACGGTTCAGGTCCTATCTCAGTGGGAGACTCCAGAGTATTGATATAAATGGACAAAGATCATCCGAGGTACCTCTGAAATATGGGGTACCTCAGGGCTCCGTGCTAGGTCCGGTTCTTTTCACGGTTTATACTCTCCCTGTAGCTGATGTGATTGCCAAGCACAATCTAGGCTTTCACTTCTATGCTGATGACACTCAGTTGTACCTTTGCTTTGATCCCTCACAGCCTTCGAGCACCTCGAATTCTCTCAACTCACTAGCTGCATGTATTGATGACATCCGCACATGGATGGCAGCAAATTTTCTTAAACTAAACGATGATGAAACTAACTTACTAGTTATGGGCAAACCCAGTATGATTCAGAAATTGCAAAGGCTGACGCTCAAAATTGGCTCTGCCGGCACATCTCTCGTTGGATCAGCTCGAAATCTAGGTGTCATGTTCCAAAGTGACCTCTCGTTAGACGACCACATCAGCTCCATAGTCAAGTCTGCCTACTTTCAGCTACATAACATTGCTAAAATTCGGGCTTGTTTAGATAAGGATACCACGTCCAAGTTGGTCCATGCATTCTTGACATCCCGTCTCGACTTCTGCCACTCACTGCTTGCTGGCCTACCGGCATGTGCAATCAGGTGATTACAGATGGTGCAAAACGGCGGTAACATACTCAGCAGCTACGTGCCGTGCTTCGCATCATTATCAATAATTGTTTACCTTTCCCTGTGCTTCTCGCAAGTTATCAAATTACATCGTCGATCCACAGAACATGTTAGAAGATCTCAGCTGTCGCCAGACTTTCGTAGGCCGAAGCATGAAGGAAATCCAGCGAAACTCTAAAAATTATGGAAAATGGAGAAATTTACACCGCGTTGGGCTAGCCGTGTGAACGACTTCAGCACATTTCCCTCGACAAGCAGCTCAACTGCGAAAAACAAAGCCGGTGCCCTTGATCAAGTCTAGCTTATATGACAGCATTTCGATATCGCAGATGCGAAATCCAAAATTTCTTATAGGTGTCTATCAATTATCTCAACAGGTTTCAGACCAGAATCTTACGTAGCTATTGTTAAGGAGGTATACCAGATTGTTATACTAATTCTCTATCAGTAATATTAGATCAAATTTCCGTTCCTTGCTCACCTCCATGTTCACCTTCAAGCCTGCCAAAACTGACCTCATCCCGAAAAGTTCTGATATAAGAGTTTAACTGGTTGTTCACTACTCATTCTAGAGTCTTTCATAGAAACGGCAGTATGGAGACTGGGCGGAAGTTGCATAAGTTCCCCTGGTCTAATATAATAATAATAATGTACATTTGTATAGCGAACTCAGAGAACTTAAATCTCTTTCTAGACATCTTACATTTGCTATAAAGGAAGCATGATCAATTGGTTAGTGGTAGCATGCTCAATAAACAGCAAGCAAAGTATGGGTAGTGGTGACATGCAACGTGTGTCAACGTGTAAATACCGTTAGTAGCAACATGCACAATGTCCGCAGGCATAAGCACACAGAGGACGAATCACGTGTCCCATTAAATGCTGTGATAAACAGGTAGCCTTTTAGCTTCTATTAAATTTCTTCCAAGTCATGCGTGTTGCCCAAATCCGCTTTGGAGGCTAGATAGCCCTTTTCAGGTGCTTACAGACTTCCAGAAAGAGGCTACCAGGCCGTAAGAGCAGTTCTTGGGGCGTGGTCGAGAGGCATGCCTCCCGCACGAAGATTAAATGAATTTCTTCAGAGGAGAAAGTGAAGGGCTGAAAAGATTGCCCTGCGGCATGCATTGTACCAGTTGAGGATCGGTTTTCAGGGGGCTATCGTTATTCTTTTAGGTGGAAATCACATTTTTTAAAGAGTTTCTGAGGCATTGAAGTTCTTTTAAAGTTTAAAGTTTAGATTTAAAGAGGCTTGCAGAGCGGCGCACTTCCGGCGTCGAATTTCAGGATTACCAAATTAGGGTGCACATTTACGTTTAGACAGGTGGGCTTAAACCGACTTTTGGGCGACAAGCTCACTGCGCCCAGCTTCAGGCTCTCCCGAAATGGAAAATAACCGTTTTTAGAGGGGCAAATAGCCTGTCGGCAGCATTAAACCGTTTTTCGAGAGGAAGGTTAAAGTTATTGTTCGCGGGTGCGTAAACCTATCGGATAGTTGGCCTTCGAATAGCAGCTTCAGGTTCTACAAATGGGGTGTGCATTCTCTATCTAGATGGCTTTCGACCGGTATTCTTTACTCTGACTTTTCACAAATCAAACATTTGTAGGGGGGCTGAAAAGCCTATCTCATCTCTGCTGCTCCGGGGTGCATACCCGGGGAGGGGTCGGCTAGCAAAAGGGCCACAATTTATGTTTAAAAGAAGCTACGGGAATATGTGCGCGGAGCAGAGACTGTAGAGGTTTTCTAGGCAATCATACCTTGGGATTCGCGGCTTCACGGTTTGTCCGTAGAGCGGGACCAGGTCCAGAAGGATGCTCAAATGTTCTCTTGCGGCACCCCACCAGAGCTCAAGGTCGGCCTCCTTAGGTAGGGAACTCCCACTAATTAATTACTAAAGAGATTATTTTTAAGTCAGCTCTTTAGATTGATGAACGTCGAGGACCTCCGGAGGCTAAATTTAGCAAGTTGCATAAAGTTGTTAATATTCGGGCAAGTCATTCCTGGTTGCTCTAGCTTAGGACCGCGGGGAGGTCAAATGAGCAGTACCTATTTAGCCATAGACCTCTCTACCCCTCCCCCCGCCCGCCCCGAAAACCCGCCAGCATTTCTCGGGTGACCACGTTGAATCGAGGGAGGGTAGTACTACCAGGCTAGGCTGAGAATGTGGGTAATACAATTATTGAATATAAATCATTGCGTAGCAGCTCCAGATGCTTCCATCGGCGTCGCAGATCCGATACGTTTTTCCGTGCGGTAGCAATTTTTTTTATATAGGGCCGGAGATGCTGCCAGAGCGGCGCGCCTATGTCGATGGCGTCGTTATGAACGCGGTGTGCGGCGGCTTACGCGTCCGGACAGAACCAGGCCGCAAACGCAGCGCTCGTAACAGCCACAGCCGATGCGAAACGGATACTGGCGACGCCCGGATCGCGTATCGCGTCTAGCGACGATTTGCAGGAGCAGCGCCGATGCAAGCAGCAACGCCGATATTATAGCGGTACGCGGCCGCAACGAAGTCACAATCTGACAAATTTAGCCCGCCGCTGTTTCAACGCTCAGTATCAGTTTCTAGAGATGCTCTCATTTTTTTAAGTTGCTTGTTATTTTAGGGTTAGTAAATAGGTGGTCCTTTTCTTACAATTTTAAAATTCCTGCCAAACGATGCTTACGAATTAATAGCTTTCCAGGTGGAGTACCTTTGGGTTGGAGCTAAATACTTTGCAAGTGCAAGATTTTTTGGTTGTTATACTGATAGCTCAAGTGAGCAACTAAAATAATAATAACAAGGGTTAAAAAAAGTAGTTTCGTTGGTTTAAAAAGGGCTTTTCCATGTGGATGTATGAGAAAGACAAGTCCTTGAACTTGCGCTAGACTTCTCAAGGTCGAGAGGTTTAGCACTCCGTACAAAATTCATAGCTATGACTTTGCTCAAGACCCGGGCTTTCCATTAACGACCGGCGATTTTGACAGACATTTCTTCGGAATACTGTGAGCACTGACGGTTATTGGTAGTTTGTGTTTCGCATCAAGAGCACTGTTAATAAAAGCCCTTTGGTTTATGGCTGGCTTGAAGGAAGTCACGAATACTAAACTTAGGCTTGAAAAAGCCTTCAAAAAGTTGGGACTCACTGTCCATCGCTTGACGTTTAAGGATTATCGTAGGTCTTGTTATGCTATTTTACCTCTATGGCTAAGTCCACGTTTTATATAGACGTAGTGTAATTGCAGATCAACAACCAAAAACAATAAATGTCTACAAGGCTCAAAACAAGCATACTGAGTGATCCCAATAATGGCCTATCAGAGCGCTTCTCCAAATCCTTCATAGATAAAATAGAACTAATTAGAGACTCCATCCCCTCACTGCCATGCCCGCCCCACTGCAGCCTCGCATCGCCTTGCTACTCTCTCTCTCTCTCTCTCTCTCTCTCTCTCTCTCTCTCTCTCTTTCTCTCTCTCCCTCTCTATCTCTCTCTTGCTCTCTCTCTCTCTCTCTTGCTCTAGCTCTCTCTGTCTCGCTCTTTCTCCTCTCTGTCTCTCTCTCTTTTTCTCTTTCTCTCTTCTCTCCCTCTCGCTCTCTCTTCATCATCCCCGTATTTGCTCAACTCATCACTACATTTGACGTTCAGGCTAAAAATTAAAAAGACCGCTAGTCCTCTCGACCAAATCCGATTCTCCTATGGTAATAAGTTCCTGTAAGGTGCGTCGACCTGCTATTTGAGCTTTGATGGGAAAATGACTTTCCGTCATCCGGGGAGCCCTTTAAGTATGCCATGTTTCGGATTTTGAACTTAGGACCCAATCTTCCACTAGCTCCTACTGTTCCTCTGACCGATACCATCGCAAAACACAATTTTGGCTTTAATTTCTAAGCCCAAGACAGTGCCAGTCGCTATCCATCCTTTGACCGCTCCAAGCGTCACTACTAATCTGACTAACTTAATTCCCTAGTAGTGTACATCCACAATATTCGTACGCAGCCGTCAACAGCCTAAAGCTTAACAACGATAAGACCGACATTAAAGTTACGAGCAAGCTTAGTGTCAAGGACCTAGTGCCAAGTACTTAGTGTCAAGTTAGAAGACCTCACCTTCAAGATTTGTTCATCCGTCGTGGCTCCGGCGTCATTTGCCTTAACCGGTGTGTGTTTTTCTCAAAAGAGTTGTCGCTGGATAAGAAAACTCCCTATTTTGTAAAGGCGGGCTACTTTCAGCTGAGGAACATCGACTACTTTTAGATTGAAGCAATACCGTTTATACTTTTGTATAGTCCTAGTAGACCTGTCTTTTTTCCATAGTGCTTTTTTAGTCCTTCTTGAGAGTTTCTCATCTCGCCTGGGCACTACTAGCACTGCATTGCAGTAGTTCCAGTCCTCTCTCAGTGGGAGACTGTATTGATGTGAACGGACAAAGATCATCCGAGGAACCTCTAAAAACATGGTTACCTCGGGGCTCGTTGCTTGGCCCAGTTCTTTTCACGGTTTATACTCTCCCTCTAGCCGATGTGATTGCCAGACACAATCTAGGCATTCACTTCTATGCAGACACTCAGTTGTACCTTTGCTTTGATCCCTCTCAGCCCTCCAGCACGTCGAGTTCTCTCAACTCCCGTGCTGCATGTATTTATGACGTCCGTGTAGTCTGAATTATCGTCGCGAATGGCACAGAACGCTAGCCGACGTGCAGCACCACCAGTTTATTTCACCTTCACACGGAGCAGGGCGAAGCACAACTCTCCTCGCCCCTCTCGCCCACCGGAGTCATCCCGACTTCTTTGTCAAAACAAACACTAATAGCTCGTCCGGGCTGCTTACCACATCGAGTGTCACAGCCCACTCGTACAGCGATCAGGGGCAGTGTTATCAATTAAATAAAACCACATGCCCGCCAGATCTGGAGATCAATTAACGACGTAGCCAGAGCAGCAAGCAGCTGTTCTTCTCCACTGCTTAGACAACGAGAAGGCTAAACATTAACCACATAGTCCTCATAGCACCGGCGGTCTCAGCCCACATCTTGGCCGTAGCTGTCTGCCGCTAGCGTCTGCTCTGGCCATACTACCAGGGCCAGCATCAGTATGCATCGAGGAGTTCGTTAGCGATCGGTACTGGTCTGACGTCCGCTAGGTGGCGGCGGATTCCATCAATTTCAATGCCACTCCTTCCGCCGGGGCAGTAACTGTCCCCTTAATCATGAAGCTAAGTGACGGCTGCTCGGAGGAGGCGGGCGACCGCACGGCCTGTGGAAACGTGCCGGCTGCGTTTGACAGCTGCGTTCATGCGTCGTGGGGCCACATATTTTCCCACCGCTGGCGCCTCGTCGGGCGGCGCAGCCTCGACGCTCAATGGTGCATCCCACACCAACACCACTTCGCAAGCCGCCACGGGTTTCGGGTGGTACGATGCTTGGCCTGATGGGGGAGTATATCTGAGAGATAGGCTGGAGCCAAAGAATGAAGTGACCTAAAAGTGAGCGACAAAACCTTGAAGTCAATCCGTTGCTTGACTGGTAGCCAGTGCATGTCGGCGAGAAGTGGAGTAATGTGGCAACTGCGACGCTCACGGCAGACAAGCCTAGCTTCGGAGTTTTGCACCAGCTGCAATCGCCTGATTGCACATGCCGGTAGGCCAGCGAGCAGTGAGTTGCAGAAGTCGAGACGGGATGTCACGAATGCAATAGAAGCTCAGACATACAGAAAATGGCCAGTATTCCCTTCAAACTTTGCTTCTGCTACCAGAACAGTGATACCTTGAACTCAACTCATTTCCGATGAGAAAACAAAAAATCCATGTCGTGCGGTTCACATTCAGTCAGAAAGAATAGCAAGCGAATCAAAATAAAATGTATTTACTCTGAAGTCGTACGACCAGTCAAAAGAGTTCAGAAATGAGAACAGGATCTAGATATGCTGAACTGCCAATCAGTTTCGCCAAAAAGCCACCGAATATAGTCCTCCGTAGTGCTTTCGTTGCACCGTCCTTTTTAATGACACTAAATTCCAGTAGATCCTAGTAAAAGTACTCACCTTGCTCTTCCGAAGTAAACTTCCACGTTCTCTTTGAATTTTTCCAATGATCACTAAGGATGTGAACTTTGAGTGCCCATCTACATCCCATTTCAGCATAGTACTTTATAACAGCTTGGACCATCTGCTCATAATCGCAATGCTGTAAACCACTGCAACGAAACTGTTCCAAGCCGCTATCTCCGTCCTGTTTAGCTTCTTGGTGAATTCGTCACACTCATAATCTTCTTCATGATGTGATTATCTTAATCCGGTGTTCAATGAAGATGCCAGCTTCGACCTTTGCCGTCGACAACGATGGAAAGATATCTTGGCGGTCCTTGAAAGCTGCGGATTTAATGTCGAGAGCCGTGAAAAACTGCTTGCTGAAGCCTAACTTGATGGGCAGTGGTGGTATCAGAGCATTACGATGGTCTACCAACTGCTCCCTGCTGATGTTGTCATTCCCGACAGAGAACTCGGTTCGATAAAGCCATTCCTTTTTGGGATAGTGTTAGCCTTGTTGTTCGACGCTCTCATAGGCAAGGAAAACGAGGAAACTTCGTCAAACCATCTTGGAGGCCCGTCAAGAATAATACCATTTTTAAATCCCCGACGATATTCCTTCCAATCCAGTCACCATACTTCCAGGCACTCTGGTGTAGTCCTCGAGGTTCACAGAGTGGGCCGTATGCAGAGAAGATGGGCACTTGCTCCCGTTTCGAAGCAGCATGGCTGTGCGGTTCCTGGATGAACTATTTATGAATTGGCGACACTCACTCGGGTTACGGGTGATTTGCATAGCATCGAATAGACCACCTACGCTGCTGCAGAAGCTCAGCCCATCTGGTGGGCTGATGAAGTTGAAAAAAGTTGGTCACAACTTCTTTGGTCCGTTCCTTTCACATGGTCATTCAACAGATTACACTTTTAAGCCTATATGTCAGGGAATTAAACTTGGAAATAACAACGTTTCTGATCAGATCGTTGAGGTCTTTCTCGTTGGGGAAGTATGGCTTTCCCACCTCCGCCCTATTTTTGAAATTAAAATCCAGATTTGGAACAATATTTTCCTCGCAGTCTGACTTGACGCACACTCTGACTTGTCATGAAGATGGCCGATCCCTCTCCGTAGGGGTGGGGATGGGAGCACTGAGGCTGTGAGGTACTCGGACGATCGATAAAGGAATGAGTGGAAACATGATGGAAGGTACGCTCTTGCTAGCTCGACTTTTGGAAGGGTCGGCGGTGCAGCTGTCATTGAGCGGTCAGTCGGTTTCCAAAAAAATCTTGGGATAGCAAACTTCGCTGCTCCCTTTTCTCCCCGGCGACAGCCTTCCAAAATGCCAGGATTGTATAAATTAAAAGATTATGTTTCGCCCGTTACTTGGCAGTGTGCGAGAAATTTTATCTTGCTAGATGCAATTGCTTAACTAACACTTCCAATAGTTCTCTTTCAATTTTCGTATGTAAAATAACACAAACTAAAATGTTCGCTTAATGCACCTGTACTGTTTAATACGCTGCTAACTGTAATCAATAGTGCTATGTCCGCCTAGTTTTTAACTAATTAATAACTAAAAATTTTGGGTTTCATTCTAAATCCGTGGAGCACTTCCGAGAAAGTAACCGCGGCTGCAGTCAAGCTATTCATTTACTGCCACTGTTAAGGTTTTTTCGGTATATACGCGCTTACTTGGGAATGATCTATATGTACTGCTTTACGTGTTATGAGCTTATTGCTACATACTGTACATTTGCGTTTCTTCGTTAAAATAGAGCGTGCATTATTAACGTATTAAGCGTTCGTATTAGCTAATGGCTGTTTACGTATGTGAGTTGCATATGCATCCTTCGTTATAAAGTGGATATATAAAAAATATAATTCATATGTATAGCGCCCTAAGAGAACGTAATCTCGATTCAGGCGCTTCACATATGCCTCGGGGCTCGACCCCACGACCTCAGCTAGACCTTTGTCGAGGCGAGCACCTTAACCACTGGGCCAAACTAGCGCGGCGAATGTTAAGAACTGCGCAAGGGTGTGCTCACTTTAATAGCAGTTAACGTTCTCTTTAGTAGGCATGTGCTACTGGCTCTGCAGGCATGCGCCACTTGGTTCTTTTCGCCGTACTTGCACCCCTTTGGAGGGCTCACGTTTTTTGTTCGCTTCCTGTCTGGGTAAAATGGCTTCACCTTATTACGTTGACAGCTTTATGATATTACAACGATAACTTATGTAATGTTCTAAAAACTGGCCGGAAGTACATATATTGTGTTTCGGGATATTAAGAAGCTTCCAGGGTATCCCTATTAATTAAAGCGAGAAAGTCCTCAGTCACGCTATAAGATGGCGTCTTTCCATCACACGGCAAGATGGCGCTGCGTCATGCGGCAAAATAGTATGACTCAGCGAAGCCAGGCCACACGCAGTGAACTCTACTTTCAGAAGATTTCCACAAATTCAATAAGATAACCGTTATGAAAATCCATGTACGGGTAAGGTTCTAGAGGCTTCCAGAGAAATTGAAAGCGAGAACGCACGTGAGAAAGTAGCTCCGCAGGGCGATGAAAACAATTTCTATGGAAATACAAGTTACGGCGACTCATCCGAGAAATTGCTGCCTATCAGACTTGAAGGACGAATCACAAGTATTTTTACTCACACGCATACACACACACACACAAACACACACACATATATCTGTATTTGGTAAAACGAAGAATAATGTTCAATTTGTAGTTTGACGCTCCGACAGCAAGCCAGTGACGGTTCAAAAATACCTTCATGTCCGAGAACAGCTGTGTATTTGGGCTCGCAGCGCGACGGGTTCAGACCGTCCTCTCCTGTGCCCGCGTTCTCAGGCTACTTCTCTTCAGTCCGTAACACAACCTCAATCCAAACATAAACTCATAAACCCATAATCATCAATAAACCATCCATAAAGCTACGATAAACCATAAAACCACAAATTGGGCAAGCGTCTGGAGGTGAGGAGGAGCTGGTGGGAACTCGACTGTTCTCCTTAGGAGAGGCCCAAACAAGGCTTCCGTAGCAACGCTAAGCTTTGTCTAGATTGTTACACGCGTAAACTTCTCTCTCCTGTATATAACCTGTTTATATATATATATATATATATATATATATATATATATATATATATATATATATATATATATATATATAAAATGTGTGTTTATATATATATATATATATATATATATATATATATATACACATATATATATTGTATAGAGGGAGAACGTAAATGCATATCCGTACAGCATCATGTTTTCCTGCCTTAATGCCACTAAGCCGTAAAAAATAAGTGGTTATTGTACTGGGCAGTTATTTGTATTACACTCACTAGCGATGCTGTTTTCGGCGTGCAATTGATAGTCAACGATTTTCTATCTCAAGCACCAAAGGAAGGAACGTAGCACATCGAAGAGGCAGACTGTTAAGTAACAGTAATACTAATAGTAATTATGAATTATTTATATAACGCCCTAAGAGGGTCGGATCTTTTTGAAGACTTTTTAAAAAATCCTGAAAAGAAAGCGTGGCAATTGGTTAGTCACAGCATGAAATAATTACGAGCACACAGCACAAAGGACAATGCATTCGGAAGGAGCAAAGTCTGTCGAGAGCAGGTAAGGCTTTTAGCTGATTTTTTAATGCCATCAAATTAGGAGATGGACGAGATGTCAGTCAGTAGTGAGATTAAATCTACTTTAAGATCCTCTCACTGGCCTACAGGTTGCTTCACTCGCTTGCATACGCCTACCAGTCACTCCTTGCTCCTCTAGTATTTCTTTGCACACCCTCTCCTTCTGGTGCCAGTCGCGTCGGCTTTTGTCTCATTAAATTGCAATTACTCTTGAGGTCAGCCGCTTTTGCTCTACAGTCCTACTCTGTGAAACTCGCTGCACAATTTGTCGTACACAAAGCAAAAAGAAACAACCAAGTTGCTGTCCAGTGAAGATAAAGGGTACAAAGAGGTTGCTGCTACCACAGCAGCGACGGATCATGTAGTTCAGTGAGAATTTGGAGTGTATCCGCGTTCAACCAGTAGCCATTGCGAGTACTTTAGCAAGTGGAAACATGATTTAATGATTAGCTTGAAAGACCAGCCAAGCAGTCGTACGTACAATTGTAGAGGCTGGTCAAAAGGTCGAACACGAGCCGGCTCATGTTTGACCTTCTGAGCTCGGCCATCCTGAGATGGCTTCAAAGCTGCTGCTGGGTTTTGGCCGGTTTTGGACAAGCTGTGCAGCTATGCACCGAGTGGCTCTGCTGGGTGCTAAGCATGACTAGACCTGGTAACAATCCTTCCTGCCACGATAGCCCCCCTCAGCGTGAGTCTTTCAAGACAATAATTCAGACATGCCCCCTTGCTGCAAAACTGGTTACCGTGGAGGCTCGTTGGAGCTTTGTGGAAGCCTCGCGAGCAATGAGTGATGGCAGTCTAGCCAAGAGATAATAGAATAGCCACCAAGATCATGAATTGCCACTTGCGTGACATTAACCCTAGCCTTGGAGGTAAAGACCGTGATGACCGATCGCGAAAGATTTTGCCTGAATTGATCTAAATTCAGACAATCGTCCAAGAGAATGCCCCGGCCCAGAGTGCTGTCGCTAGCTACTGTGTGTCTGATTAAAAAAGCCAAGTTCCTGGTTCTAACTGCCTGTAGGGAAAAATTACAAGGGGGGCTTCAGATTGGTCCACAATTAACTGTAAGAGAGACAGCCGACTTCTAGGATCAAGGGTCTGCAAGAGAGAAGCTAAGTTTGGAAAGTTTTGCTACCGACCTTGAAGATTTGTGGTGTTAAGTTCCGCTGGGTGTCTCCGAATATTGCTCTCCAGAGGCGCTTTGTAACAGAGAAGGGAAATAATCACTGGGCCGGCCATTGGACATAATAATAATAATAATGCACTTGATAAAGCCCCCCCCCCCCAGAGAACGCAATCTCTCTCTAGGCGCTTTACATTTGCTGCAAATGGACATGGACTGGACTTGGACGGATAGACATGATTCATTTGTATGGTGCCCTAAGGGAACTTAATTTCTATTCAGGCGCTTCACAGATGCCATAGGGCTCGAGCCCACGACCTCAGCCAAACCTTGGTCGGGCGAGAACCTTGACTGCTGAGTCAATCCAGCGCGGCAAACTTTGGAAGAGCATAATAAATACATACTAGTTGTGTGATGAAGCATTAGCAAAATGAATTCGTGGCGCTGCAAACGCAGCTATCTACTTCTCATATGGTTTTCCATACATACTCGAGTCGCAATGTCCTTGAGAATTCAATAAAAATCATTCTCGACAAAAGCCGTGGGCATAGGGGACAACAGATGAACATAGGCGAAGGGGTGGTGGGAGGTGATACGGCTTTCTGATTAATCCTGGCCACGCCTCTGGCTTCACGGAAAAGCGAGGGCTCGAGTCGCTGCTCTCGACAGATAGTCAGCTACTATCGTCAAACAATCCTTCAGCCAATTTAGTCACTGCATCGACTATCGTGAATTTTTGGCTAAACTAGACATCACAGTTAAAACAAGAATTGAACCTTTCTCATTGACTATCTAGAAAGGGTTTAGAAATCTGGTCAGGACCTGGTTGTTACGCTTTGGTGCTGGTAGAAGTTAACCATCTCGATATCCTGCTACAAGGGCTCTTCGAAAATCAGTGAGGCAATTCGAAGTGGAAGGCTATACCGGCAGCACCTGTAGCCCCGGTCTACCTGCTGCCACCTATAGTATTGAATTAGGGTGGAAAATCATTCCGAAAGAACCTGTCATCGAGCTAGCACTGTGGATGCCACCTGGCTGATTCGTGAGGGGCGGGAGCAGACAGAGGATGTGAACTTTTTCAACGGAGGGTCGGACATCATTTACCGTACAAATTATGCTTGCTGACATTGTGCATGTTACCACAAATCATTTAATCTTGATCCTTTATACCATGTGTAAAGTGCCTAGAAAGAGATTAAGTTCTCTGAGGGTGCTATACAAGCATATTAGTATTCTCATTATTACACTTAGCATAGTCAGCGGATCATATCGGATGGCGAGACCTGTACTCATGGTTTGTCAGGTGGTCCTGTCTTCTGGAAGCCATGATTATTTCTTCTTTTTCTTTCGTCATTCAATCCAATAATCCGAATCCAAAGTTATCTCGCGAACTTTCTGGTAGTACCTAGCTATCCGAGCTAGGTCAGCCACAATTCCGTCTATCTTGTCAAGTCACATGCTGGCCTGGTTCGGTATAATAATAATAATAATAATAATAATAATACTTGATAAAGCGCCCTCAAAGAGCTCAATCTCTTTCTAGGCGTTTTACATTTGCTGCAAAGGAAACACGATCGAGAGGTGAGTGGTATCGTGCTTAATAAACAACAAGAATAACATGGTTAGGGGTGACATGCTCAGGGTCAGCATGCTAGTGTGGTTAGTGGCAGTGTGCAACAGTGTCAGCACGCATAAGCACATAAAGGACAAATCACGGGGACCCACTAAATGCTGTTATAAATAGGTGCGTTTCTAATTTCTTTTTAAATGTGGTCGAGTCAGGGGTTGTCGTGATGCAAGTCGGGAGTGAGTTCCAGGCTTTGGGAGCATACAAACTGAAGGCACGGTCTCCAAAGGATTTGAGCTTTGTACGAGGTATAGGTAAAACAGTTAGATTTCGGAAAGCGGGTGGTACGATGCTTGGCCTGGTGGGGCAGTAGATCTGATAGGTAGGCTGGAGCCAAAGAAGGAAGGGACCTAAAAGTGAGTGACAAAACCTTGAAGTCAATGCGTTGCTTGACTGATCTTGGCTGATTTTAAATTTGGATTTATTTAATATCTTGCCAGGTATCAGTCTACCAAGGACGTATCTTACACTGCAGCACAGCAAGAACCCCTTGCCAGTTTATTCAAACTCGCTGCTTGCAGATCAACTTGCCTATGTAATCAGGCCCACACAGTTTGTGCATAGCTGTCCAGCTAGGCTTGCGTATTGTGAGCGTTGTAGCTGCCACATCACACCGTTTCTTGCCGACCTGAACTGACTTCCAATCAAGCAGCGTATCTATTTCAAGGTTTTGGCACTCACTTTTAGTCACTTCATTCTCTGGCTCCAGCCTACCTATTAGAGTTTCCCCCAACCGGGCTAGGCGTCGTCCAACCAGCTCTTCTGACTCAAATCGTTTAGCTGTGCCTCGAATCGACCTCAGATCCTTTAGCGACCCTGCCTTTATTTAGTTCGTATGCTCCAAAGCCTGAAACACACTTCGACTGACGTCACGACACCCTCCCCTCCGAATTTACATTTAAAGCGAAGCTAAAACGCACCTATTCCTTACAGCATTTTCTGGGTCCTTGTGGTTTGTCTTTGTGTATGCATGCCGACACTGTGCATCTTGCCACTAACCATATGGTCATGCTTCTTTTACAGCATATTTAAAGTACCGAGAAAGAGATCAAGTTCTTTATGGGCGCCATACAAATGTATTATTATGATTACTAATTATCAAATGGTTTCTAATTGAATAAGCTTATATTATAGCATACATGAGGCAAGCACTGGTGTAGGCGGACAGCCAATTATTCAAGAATTAATACTACACGGGCCACTTTACCGACGTCCTGCGTTTCTCTATACACAGAAACCAACCCAACTTAAAATCGAGTTACTCACGTGCGCCACTGCAGTTCTTATGTCCTGCGGACTCACCTGGCACGGTCGAACGCCGGAGCTCAAATGACCCAGGTCGCGGGCACAAGTCCTCAGGCAACCGTATCAGTATTACTCGCAACAAGCGGCGTGATAGCCGCGAAGGCTCTGCCCAGCTTACTCAAACGACCGACCTTAACCTTTGCCCTTGTATATTATGTATTCTGAGCCCCCGTCTCTCCAGGAACTTGCGACACCGCGTTTCTTTGCTATCTACATTGATAAGCGTAGAGTTCCTATCTGAAGCCCGGGTTGGACGCAGTAAAACTCGCCGACACACCGCTAAAGCTGAGTCGCCGGCGACCATTATACTAAATCGGATGCTAAGCGATGCCACTTCCTGTTACTCCCGGCTTCCTGACATCCGGGTGTTTACCATTTGGGGGCCGCTCTTCGATGTGGGTCTAGTAGCTGCTTGGGGAGCGGCGCCGTGTTGTGCCGTGAGGTGAGCGACTGTAAATGATCTCGCACATGTTTTTGGATTGGCTTGTTGCTTTTAAATGTCGGCCTCATTTTTCGTGTGGTGCACCGGTGCGCATACTGCCGCCGCTTCTCATTGCACGTCTCAGTCGACCGGTACAAGGGTACAGGAACGCTGGCCTTTCTTCAATGGAAACGCCGAAATGTCGAAAATAACTTGCATTTATCAATTCCGAGATGATTTTCACGTAGCCGCTTGCATTTTGTCGCTCCCGACGTTGCCACCAGCCCACCCGCGCTTATTGCCTGTAGACGGACTGAGGGTCCCCTTGCAGTTAGTCCGCTTCGTATTCTTCGAGTCTAGGAATGCGAGAATGGGCCCCGCTTTCTTTGGTTGCCTTAATTTATAACTTATTTATACGCAGTCACTAGCCGCTCACATCGACGCCGCTGCTGTGCCTTTCCAGCCACTACCGGCTCGCTTATCTGTTAATAGTGCCGATGGATATGGGATTTTACTCAGCGGTTTAGTAGCAGATAGAAGCAGCAGATAGTGACTAAAGTTGGCCTTAGCAGCCGGTGTTGGTTTTGCTCCAGCTTCTGGGTGGTCTTGTGGCATGTGGTGCTCGCCCCAGTTTTGTTCTCACTTGATCGGCGGCTGTGCCCTATTCTCATTATTAGAAGGAAAAATTGAGAGCGATAAGTGAGAGAGAGAGAGAGAGAGAGAGAGTGTGTGTGTGTGTGTGTGTGTGTGTGTGTGTGTGTGTGTGTGTGTGTGTGTGTGTGTGCTTGTGTGTTATCGAGCTAGTACCACATCATTGCAGCATCAGACGCCGGAATGCCCCATGGTTAAACCCTTCCTTTATCCCTGCAAGCTGGGCAGTACTTTTCATTGGCAGGTGATGTCAAAGCAACCAAGGAAGATGCAGGCCTCTTTATTGCTGTTTGGAACACATTGAATGGCATGAATAACCGTATCAGATCATTCGATTTGTAGTGCCCTCACTCGGTCTGACAGCTTGTGTGGCAGCTTCTCAGGGCTGAGTCTAATACCCAAACGTGCCTTACACTGAATGGATAATCAGCCTCAGTGAAGTAGGTTGCAGCCTAGGTGTGCACTTTGTTATGCTTGACCTGCTTGGGCTTGCATTCTGCAGCATGGTTATTGCTGCTTAATCTTGCTTGTCTACTGACGGATGCTGCATTTGTCCTAATTCAACTAGTGCCTGCGAGCCTCTTTTAGGACTGTTGCTGGCTGGCAGCGTCTGCCCATGTGTGCTTTGGATTGTGTGCACGGACACAAGCTGTGAATGTTGTTTCGATAAGGCGGGAGGGAGCCTGCCACAGTGGCTGCCACCAAGTTTGTCTTCGAGCAAAATGATGCATGCTAGCCACCCAGGCTTGCTTAGTAAACACGGTTTTTCCCTTGACTTTTTGTGCTCCTTCCTATGCCTCGGTGAGCTGCTGGTTTTGCTTTCTCGGTTTAGCTATGATCGAGACGTATAAGGGGTCTGCACTTTGCTGCACGGTTGACACCATTCGGTAGGCCCTTCCTGCTTCTCGGCAATGCAGGGCTGACCTTTCTTTGTCTTTCCGTGACCCTGCTGCATGCAAGTCGGTGCCTTCTGGAGGCCTGTGGAAGGCGGCTTTCAGATAGGTGCACTTACATTTAAAGGAATTCAAGGTCCCACTGCATGCCGATGTCATTGGGGAGCATGCTTCCGGGAAGCCTGGTCGATTGCTTGGCAAGGCCGCCCTGTACTGGCTGATTTGTGAGGGTGTCTGGTTGGTATGAGAAGCGACTGCATATGCTCTGCACTCATGCTGCTCGTAGTGCTGGCTGCTTATGGTCGCTGGATTCTCGCTGTCAGGATCAATAAGGCTGCCAGGGCCTTTCCATTCCAGTGTCACTAGGCAGCTCTGCATACGAGCTCAGATAGCATGAGTCTAATAAGCCGATCTCAACATGGCAAGAGGCACCTAGCAGTCGGACTCGGCCACTCCTGCCTCGAAGCTTGCTTTATCTCATGGTGGCCATGTGCGACTTGCGATTCATAGCTGATCGACTGGTCGGAAGAATGCCTGCACATCATGTTAAAGGCTTACTTTTTTTTTTTGCTCGCGATCCCCACAACTCGTTATCTGTTATCTGTTATCTGCTCAGTTTTGGCTGTTGTTTTTAGCTTGCTGTCTGGAACCTGGGGATCTCAACATATAGGTCACCTGGAAGACACTAAAAGGTACATTTTGGGAGTAGATGACTACAAATGAGGGTAGCGGGCGATAAGGAAGGGGTCGATGGGGTAGAGAACCATAACTAAAATGGAGAGGGGTCGGCAAGTTTTGCCTTTCGGGTTACGATTATCTTAGTTTGCCCTACATCACTTGGTGCAGCTGCACTTTTCATATGGCCAGGAACTCTTGTCTCTTGCTTGAGTGTTTTTTGCTGCTTGTTCCAAAAGCAAGGCATAGCCTGTGCAGATAGTTCAATTGATCACCAGGGATTCACCATAATATAAGAACCTCTGGTCTAGATTCAGGTTGGAACAATGTTAAGTCATCATATGGCTTGCGGTGGGGCAGTAGCTGCTTTCTACACAGGTAGAAGTGCTGCAAGACAGCATTTCACCGGCTGTGGGTATGAGGTGGGGATTGTCCCAGATGCTGTGTAGCTATTGTTGCCCTCCTTTATTGCATAGTGCTTGATTAGATCTGAACCCACGTGCATTCATGCAATTCATTGAAACGTATAAGCATTCATTGTAGCTTAACTCTCGAAACGTGCTTCCAGGACTAGATTGTCTGCAAATATGTTAAATTCTAATTACTCAGTACCCATACATAAATCCAGTTTGTGTGTGGCATTAACACAGTGAGTAGCTGGCTTATAGTGTTGGCTTTCCAGTGCTATGGAGCTGATACCAGGTTCACATTGCTGGTTGGGTTTACCGAGATGTTGCTACTCAAGTTTCCAATAATTCTTTAGGATCCATGTAATCCGACATATGTCTACCATTACTGTTAAACGTTTAGTTGTATTTTTCAGAATTCTATGCTGTTTGGTGTGAGTATGCTAGATAGATACTTTGAAGAAGCTTTAGGTGTTGGCTTACAGGTGCCGACGAGAGACTTTTTCTAACTGAATTTGGTTTATTCGGTGGAGCATGCTGTTTCCCAATTTTTGACGTATTGCATACCTAAGGACTTGCTTTCTATGTAAAGTCAATCGATCTGTTCTTATGTTGGATAGTCAGGTATGCACCAATCCTAATCTCATGTATAGATATTGTATACTAGGTATTTCACATGTATTTGTTCTCGACTATTCTCCTCTGCATAATCTCGACAGGTTTGGCATTTTACAAATCCTGTTTGTTGATTATGTGTGAAGTTCGGCATTAAAAAAAATCAAAATATAAAAAGACTAGGATAATATGAACCTATGTTTGTCAGTGCCCATGCATGCATCTTTTTATTCTTCTTAGCCATGCGATACTGATGTACAGATGCCCTAAGTCATGTGTGGTGGCACCCACATGCTTTAGGAACTATAAAATACACTCTAGGAGCTTCCTGAATGACTTGGCTGGATTGTTACATATCTCAGATTGCAGCCTTCCATCCACGTACAGTCTTTAATCACAGCAGCTACGTGGCTGTCTTTCCACTCTTGGTCCTGCTTGCCAGTATCTCAGAAAAAAGGAAAAGACAGTATGATGTGTGTGCATAGATACAGTCTCACTGGTTGCTGCTTTGGTTATCCTTCAGCAGACTATTAAATGCTGGGAATATGCAGATGAGGCACATTAAAATGTGTCCGGGAACCATTTTATACTTTAGAACCATGAGGTGCTGACCGAAATTAGTCAGCTATTGAGTGCCAAAGCCAGCAATTGGTGGTTAAGTATTTTCACCTATCTGCTCAATTAGTTTTTGTCCATCCTTTCCTCCCCCCACCGGAACATCCATATTCTAAATATGTAGTATTTCATTGCTTTTAGAAGGTTCCATCTAATTTCGGACTGCCTCCAGGGTCCAGGTGATTTCTCGGTAGTAACTGGATCATCACAGTGCTCTTAATTAGTGGTTTTAGGTTACTGTAACCCACGGCCCCACCCCAGCAGTGCCTGCTGGTGCAGACTGATCTGAACTTGCCCAACTGTGGGGCTGCCATTATATAAAGTAATGATAATGTCATGTGATCATAGTTTTAGATGTGCCAATGGAAATTGAACTAGTGCATATGGATTTTGGTATCTATATCATGGTCGTTTGTGTCTGCTTACTGGTCCTCTCTGAAACTTGAATTGGGATTAGAGAAGTTTGTCAACCTAAATTCGAATTCAACTGACTGCTACAGGTACTTGCTGGTCTCCGGTATGGCTCAGCTGCAACTGCATCATGGCAGCTCAATATTATGGGAGGCTGCTTTAGTAGTTAAGTGCTTTAGTACTTTAGTTGTCCATTAGAAAGTCGCATATATGTAGATAAAGACACTAAGGTTACACCCTTTGCCAATTATAGCCTCTGGAATAGTTTGTGTGATGTAGTGTGGAGGAGTAGTATTAGCAGCTGTTTTGGTGTCACAGATTGCACTGATGCCATTTTGCCACAGCAAGTTGTGTTGCCGGGTCAGAGCTACAAGGCTGTTTTGCACTTTTAAGGAAGTGGCTCTGTCTTGACTGTATTACTACGCTGTTCTTGTGTCAACATCCTAGCAGCATATTTTTATAGCTGAGCATTACTACTATGATCATCTTAGTCAGCCTTGATATTGTGGTGATATATTTGGATATATGTGTATACGCTTATATCGGTAACATCAGAAGTTATAATACATACCTGGTAACAGAAAATCTAATGATTAAGCTGCTTCTGACGGGACTGGCCCAGACTCAGTACAAGGTGCTGATCGCTGTTTCAATCTCTACTAAACGATGTTGGCCCCATCTACATACAGGTGCAGGAGAAAAAATTATTCTAGAAAACACCGTTTAATAAAAAAAAATGCATCCAACCAAGTTACGATAACTCACTACAAGTTCTGTTGTCTGCACTGTAATATGTGCCTGAAAGCCAGCCTAAGTGACTTTCTTTCAAATTTTGAGAAAGCAGAGTAGCTATACCAAGTGCTGACAGATGGGCGAAGCAATCTTTGACTTAAGGAAAGGTAAAATAATCTGGTCACAGCTGATGGCAGACTACACCGGTGTACCGAAAGTACAGTGTGTCTCCTTATGCTGGAAAGCAATCGGGATGGTAGGGCCCATAAAATGCAAGCCAGAACAGCTTTGCTCCATGGGAAGTTTCTGAGATGCTCAAATTAACAGACAGCAAAGCTTAATTAAGCTAAGCAAATCAACTATGCTGCTGAGGTTATGCCACCGACGTATACTCACTAGAATTTCCCAGTGTCAGCACTGACTCTCGTAATCGAAGTTAACCTTATTCTATAAGGTGAGGATGCATAAAGCAGCATATTAGCAAAAAGGTTTCCAAGGTGACTATCTTCAGAAGACATTGCAATTCTTAGATGGAGGAGTGTTGCTATGTGGCTGTTGCACGGGCAGCTGAACCGGCGTACTGCACTGTCACACAGAAGGAATTATGAAGCAACATAAATACTTCAAATGTCGACGTTCCTAGCATGATGGGACTGAGAATGCTTGACTTATATCTAACAACAAGACGCGGATCTAAACCACACCATGCGGTCAGCTAGAATGTTTCTCTGCATCACTTGTATCCTCAGTACTGTGATGGCCAAGTATCAGCACAAATATGAACCCACAAAGACCAACATGTGTTCAAGAGCAAAGTGCACAAACGTCAAGTATTTATACCATCTCAAGATTTGCCTTTTTTGAGGCTCTTTGTCTTTGGTGGGAAGAAATTTTTCCTTAATTAAGCCATGGATAGTTGCACCCATACCAACCCCAAGGCAGGAAGCCTTTTAAATTACAGTAGAGCTATTTACTGGGTTTATTGATACCATTTTGCTTAGGGCATTTGGTCAGCATTTACTGAAGTACAACTTTTTAAGCTACCACTCTTAATTTGTGAGTATGTGAAGTGTATATGTTTCTGTGTATGTAATGTGTGTGTGTGTGTGTGTGTGTGTGTGTGTGTGTGTGTGTGTGTGTGTGTGTGTGTGTGTGTGTGTGTGTGTGTGTGTGTGTGTGTGTGTGTGTGTGTGTGTGTGTGTGTGTGTGTGTGTGTGTGTGTGTGTGTGTGTGTGTGTGTGTAACTTGAGCATATCTGGCATCATAGAAAAACTGATGCCAGATATGCTCTCAAGTTGCACACACCATGAGAAAATATTTATTGACACCCCATATGTGAAAATATTTATTGACAGCCTTAAAAAAAATTATGTATGCTGTTAGTATGAATGCGTTTAGTGGGATGTTGCCCCACCACGATTCTTCATGACCTCCCTTATACGGCCATGTCTAGAGGCCACAAGCTTCAGCAATGTCTCTTCTGCTGAAGCGCATTCCAGATATCGTGAATGTTTGTGAAAAATTGGCTATTGATATAGGCCAAATCCCCTGCCTCAGCCACATGTCGATATTACAATGTTCTGTGGCTTCAGAACAGACAACTGGGTGTGCCAACACATTAGCACTGCATGCACAAACAAACACAGGGATTTGTCAACATATACTTTACTGGCCTTGCTATGTGCTTAGTTAGGGTCGTTATCTTGCTGCTAAAGGTAATAGCCCGCAGACAGAGTATTTAAGCTTTGAAATCCAGGCTGCTTGACAACGTCAATTGGAATAAAGAACTTTTCTAATGAATCCAGTGTGTTGCTGATGCAATGGCTCACCCAGTCGCCTGATCGGGACCCATAGAACGGTTATTCGACGATATCGACAAGCGGTTGATGCAGGTAATTGGCCTACATCAGTAGCCAACCTTTTCAGAAAAATTCAGGCTCTATGTAAAGTGCTAAAGAAGAGACAGCACCGAAGCTGGTTCCTTCTATGGTTGGCCAGACTTATGTAATTAATCTGGCACGAGTAGGGCATTATATTTCATAAGAGCTTTTCTTTGTGGACGATTTACTATAACTGTTGACATGTTTCTGTTCGGGTTTCAGCTAGATTGATGCAAACATATCAGCGAATGGGTCGTCTGCTTTTACTTTTGGAAGTCTAGTTTGACTGAAGACACCTACGTGTCAACTTTTTTCTTTATTGGAAGAAGTGCTGTACTAGTTCGGAGTGTTCTTACCAAGTTGCAAGTCCCCCAATTTCTTGGAGAAGATGTAGTTCAGAATGCTCTATTTAAACTATGCAACTTCAGCGATCGGTCTGGCTATTGGTCTTACCTTGTTTGCATTTTAAATATCAGCCCAAGGGGCAATTAGTAGCGAGCATGGCAACGGCATATTGGAATAGTCATTGCTTCTGCTCGTAGGAAATAACTTGTATCACCAGTGTTGAACCCTCTGTGAATGTTGCATGTCTTTAATTTTGGGCTTTGAAGCCATTTCAGTAGGCATGCAGTAAGTTGCTTTTGTTGGCTATTTCTCGTCGGCTGGAGGGTCAGGCCGGAAGGGTCCTGTGAGGACATGTGCTAACCATGTGGAATTAATAGGTGCGTAATCTCTTTAGGCCTTCAGTAAGGGCAAAAAGATGCGATAATGCTAATT
This sequence comes from Cristatella mucedo, assembly GCA_009760855.2. NCBI lineage: Eukaryota > Metazoa > Bryozoa > Phylactolaemata > Cristatellidae > Cristatella > Cristatella mucedo. The sequence goes on along the minus strand of WPIO01000019.1, from coordinate 4,423,205 downwards.
AGTGGCATGTGTAAAGGGCGGAGTCCCTCGAGACGATCCCTTGTAGCAATGACGAGTTCTAAGATATCAGATGTGTAAAATCATCATTCTAAGACAATTCCTAGATCGTTTACAACGTACATGTGGACTACATAGCAGCCATATGTCTTCACTGTTACATCCCTCGAGCAGCCGCTTGAGGTGAAGCTCTGTGCTGCTGTTCTAGAAAATTGCATCGAGAATGAGCTTTTGTAGCATGCAATCTCATTACAAGAGGACTCCAAAACCGTTTCACACACACTAGCACGACGTCAGTTAACTTCGCGTGACTGTTAGATTGGCGTTGCTATATCTAAACCCTGAAGTTATTACTTACTTTGTGCTTGCTCTGTCCAGGCTTGCATATCCTATTCATTGGTAACGCAGTGAAATTCTGAATTTTTGACACTTGTGAACAGAATTTAGATCCTTTTGAATAGACACTACTTTTTAAAAGTCTACTTACCGACACACAAAGCTTAAGATCTAAACCTTCCCTGAATTCGCTGAAAAAGCTATTTTGTTTACAGTGAGTAAGAATGATTGAATGATTTTCGTCGGTAGCTTACATGCTTTGTAGTGTTGTTCAGCACCACTGCTTTAATTGCCCCTCGTATGACTTCAGGCAGCACTCAAGGCTTAGGTTGCATTCCCAGCTTGGCTAACGTGGCTTGCCGTCTGATGAGCCGGGGCTCATTTCACATGAACCTTAAGAGGCCTTTGCTGTTAACTTATGGGTTATTGCCTTACCTATTCATTGCTAGGAATAGGTCAAGCGACTCACGTCGGTCTGGAGTGCTTGCAGTTGGAATCGCCTCCCTTGCGGCTATGGAGCTTGCCTGTGGAAGCTTGACCTGAGCATGGGTAGTAATATGGGTTTCAGTCTGTGCTTCTCTGTTGGTAATCTGGAAGAGCCTATTGTTGTCAGATGAATGAGATCACAGCCGGCTTATCTCGGTGGTAATTCTGCAAGCTGGCCTTCTGCCTGTCTGAGCAGGCCGGGTTTCAACCGGTATAGTAGCTTCATGCTATACTCTGCAATAGCTCACATGCTGTGCTGTTCCTACCCTAGTAGAAGTGGATGCACTCTCTAGGATGATTGTATTGGCTATCCGGCAAGTTTCAAGGTCCTGGCAGTCACATTTTTGTATCTTCTACGTTTCTCTTGTTCACTTACCTTTCTGAAATACTTATTCATCAGGCTTCTGTTTACACTTGTACATCTCCTCGGGCTATTGTCAGTTAGCTGTGCCCCAAACCAACCTCAAATCCTTGGGAGGCATGACTTCTTTCCTTTGTGCCCAAAGTCGGGAACTTGTTACTGACTTATATTGCCACTGAAATTTTAAGATCTCCTAACCGTATGACTTTTTTAAGTGAAGCCAAAAACCGACATGCTCCTCACAGCTTTTTCTCGGCTCCGTATGAATCGCTCATTATGTGCTCACCTGCTCATCTGTGCCGAAAATGTGCATCTTATTTAACCTAATTAGTTGATATGCATCGTTTCCAGCCTACGCGAAGTGCCCATAATTGATTTAGTTCTCTTCGGGTTTTATAGGAATATGTTATTAGTGTTATTGCTATAATAATAATATAATAATAATAATAATTCACTTGATAAAGCGCCCTCAGAGAACTTAATCTCTCTCTAGGCGCTTTACATTTGCTGTAAAGTGAAATGCAATTGAATGGTAAGTAAAATCATGCTTGAAAAAAACAAACGAAATGAATAATATGGTTAGGGGTGACATGCACAGGGTCGGCATGCAAATGTGGTTAGTGGTATACTAGGTGTCAACCCTGCAAGTCTGACTGACAAAATTGGAAAAAGAAAAATCACAGAGTATCCTGCAAAAAATGCTGTTCTGTTTTCGGAAGACGAAGATAGTACTCTGCAGATTTTTTTTTAAACTGGCATACACAAAGCACAGCAACTCAAATGTAAAACTCACTTTTACTTGGTGGTAAATGCTATCACACTGCCGTCAACATGCTTGAGAGATGGAAGCAGAAAAATACTTGCTCACCATGCTTTAGCATTGTTAAGTTAACAGCCCCGTGAAGTTCCAGTGAATAATGACAAATAATAAATGGATGCGATAATGAATTATTCTACAATAATCTAGTGTAAGTACTGTGTAATTGTGATTTCGATTGGCCTTTCTTCAGGAGAATGGAGTTTTGCTCAAAATTGTATGCTCTTCTCATGATTGAGCATTTTATCAAGCACTTGAAACTTTCAGCCACAGCTTAATGTATTCGTAGGCAATATCTAAGGTTTGGGTTTTTCCGGTATCTGGCTTCTTATTTCTGTGTTTCCGAATCAGATACTGGCTGTCAGATCAGACTGCCCATAGGGACGTTAGCTGTCTCAACATGTCGTAGATGTAATCCTTGCCATTTTGCCCTTCCAGATATATAGTATATCCCATTGTGCAGAAATAGCGTCAGCTTTGCAATTTGTGGCATCGTGGCACTTTTCAAACATTCGTCCACGGGCAGCTCATAGTTGCAAGTCTACCTTCGACGAGTATGGAAGCCATTAGACCTCGTGTGCCTTCTTGACCGTTCATCGCTAGTTTGCATCGGTGGCAATATGCTCGGAATCTCAGTCGAAAAGTGCTATTCCTTTGTAGACCCTTGCCTAGAAAGTCGACAGCAACTTGATGTCATTTGGAAACTGTGCATAAATCCCAAGTGACAGAGCTATTCAATTGATAGATGGCTGACGGCGATCGACAGCTTCTCGAGTATTTACAGCTTGATAATGGGCATGATGACGGCCTACTGCCCATCGACTCCCTTGCTTCTCAGAATTTGTGTATGGATGATCAAATTCCGAGCAGCAGCAGCAGTAGTGCAGCTGCTGACGAGGCCCAAGGGAGTCAGCAGACCCATTCACCTCTGTTTTACCTCGAGGAAGCATCTCTACAGACGAATAAGGAGAAGAATAAAGAATGTAAGCTCTGTTGCTCTTTGCAGCCACTTGATGGATGTGAGCACTTATTGGGGGCAGTACCCACCATGCGATTGCCTTTGGCCTTGCCATGGCTGCACTTTCCTTTAATTCCCTGCTGCTGCTCCTTTATATTTGCAGTTGAAATAGAGCAATTGTAAAGCGCCTAGAAAGAGCTCTCTGCGGGGCTTTATCAAATGTATTATTATTATTATTATGCTCTATTTTTTAGCTTTGAAGAGGAAGCTTATGTTCAGACGGACTGTTACTGAACTCGTGGACCAAGGAATCTATCCTTGTAAGATTATCTTCTCACTGTTGCCTCTTGTGTTGTTCTTTTCCTTCCCCGTTGACCTGTATACCCTCGTGCTTGTGCTCCTTCTCCAAGGCCGAAGTGTGTTAATGCTTCCCGCGTCATGTAAGCGTGATAGCAGCTGGGGTGTGGCAGGCTTGTAAACTTCCTTTTCACCGTACTGATGCCTGCATTGTAGTAGAGTAATGCGCTTGGTTCAACGTATTTTTTGGTGTCTGCTGTCAACACGGCTGCACTTACCTTTTGCATTTTAGCTCAAACCCCTGCATTGTTTGCCGAACAGAGTAAACATTTACAAAGAGCGCAGGTAATCAAGAGTGTGTGCTGTTCCTCTGGCAGTTATTGCTTGTCGAACCTGCCTGAAAAGACCTGCATGGCGTACAATGCGTGCACGTGGTTTTTGGTTCTGCCCTTCTTCAGTATGTTGAACATGCAGATGTGCTGTACGAGTCTCGTTTGCAGTTTTTCAAAATGGTCTGGTTTCTGCAATGTAGCATATTGAAAACTGTTATTCTTCTGCATATTTGGTATCAGCTCAAAGACAGGCTACCTGGGTAGGAGTGGTGTCCTCGGATCTTCCCTGGATACAACTGATTGGCCCGGTCCTCATTCCTCCTTTTGATGCAAGCACCGTCGGTTCTGGAGATTTTGTGATTTGCGATTTCTTAGTATCTGGGTATAGCCTGAGGGGCGCGATCCTCTGTTGACATGGTGAGAATGCCTGATCTGGTAGTTGGCTAAGGAAATGGTGAGTTAGTGCAAGTGTACTCTGATGAACATAGGAACACCTATTTGCTAGTGAGGTGAGCTGCTAGCTGATGCTGCCTTGGCAACCTTTGTCTGTGCCTCTTTTGGTTATGCATATGACCACTAGGGTAGCATCATTCACCGGTCTCTGCCGTGGTGAGTGCCAAATAATGTGAAATAAAGTGTCCCTGTTCAGTGATCGGCTGTCTTTGTTCGAAAGTGTAACAAAGTAGAGTGAGGTTATGTGTGTGTTTGTGCGTGTATGTATGACGAGTTTCAATGTTCATGTTTATATATTGATCTTGCTTGTTGACATATAGCATATTATTGCTGTCATAATGGCATATAGCATGTTACTGCTGATATGCTGTTCTATGATATGTTCTATGATATGATGATCTGCTGTCTGCTCCTTTTTGAAGCTTAAATGAGATCGAAAGCACAATTTTAACTAGTATCAGTAACACATACCAGCCTCTAACCTGGCAGTCCTGTGGGGATGACACTGTATCGGTGGCATCATTTTGAGAAGGCTACTGTAATAGCGTTAACTGCTAGCTAAATCTTGAGTGACAAACAAGCCAGTGCTTTTTATGCATTCTATACGGGTGATATGCTCAAGAAAAGCCTAAACAATTTTTGACCGAGGTATAGCCTTGTGTGGTATCAAAATTCATATGGTAATATATTGGCTTATACATTTTCTTTTGTCCAGTACTTGCTTGATATATCGGAAGAGTGGAGGGCAGCTCGTTCCCAGCATGGCTTAATAATTCTGGAAGTCGAGACCTTGATAAGTGATTGTGAATTTCAGTGCAGACGTTTTGAGGGATCAGCCATTAAGAGTGGCAACTTGATTATCTGTCATGCCTTGCCTCGTCATGCTTGTTCAGCTGATTCGATGACGTCGGTGTAACTACTAATTGGTACAATACCTCGACCTAACCTGGATCACCACTAACCTTGCTAAGATAAATTAATTGTCTGTAGGCTTTCAGCAATTGCTCCATATCACAATAGTTAGGCATTGGTTGCGACTACAAGTACTATGATGAATGAGTTAACTTGAGCACTTTTACAATACTGTCTTGTTCCTCTGTGACTAATTCTGAAAGCCTTTGACTTTTCAGCCTTTTGCAGTTGATTTGGAAGGTTCTATTCATGAAAATTATGCAGTTTCTAGTCGTAGGCTTTGTTTGGTACCTTTTGTTTGCCTTCATTCTTGACTTAACGCTGCTTGTGCTTTTAGCTTAAGGAACTCAATTGTGGTCGTTCGCATGGAAAGATTTCATTCTAACTTTTAATCGTTGCAGACCGGAGATAGGTTGAAGCAAAAAATTCAATGCCGACCCGACAGGACAATGCTCATTCAGCATAATATTTTAAAATTTAATGGTAAATACGTGCTTGTATGTCGCCTGATGCTCGTACACATTTAAATAGGATATCGACTATGAACAGTTCTTCACACTGTATATCTGTTTCTGAGAGCCTCATTGTGATGCTCAGACAATCAGTTAATTCGTAGAATGCAAGGCTGATTCGTCGCTCATCGGGAAAATAGGCCAGCTGAAGCGTGCCCGACTAACGGACGAGCTCAACGAAAAGCTTGCTCATCGACCAGGACCTCTCGAGTTGGTCTGTGAACACATCCTGCTTGTGGATCCTGCGATTAAAGATGCCATTATAGGTAGTATGAAATGTTTGGCCTGGAAGGCTTTTGGATGCCTCCTAATTTCTCCATTGTTCATCATTCCACTTGTCTGGCAGAGCTCATCTTCGAAGCATCATGGTTAAGCTTCTCTCCTTGAACGACCGAGGTCAATGTGAATGTATATGATGACCGAGGTCGTGGGCTCGAGTCCTGTGGCATATGTGAAGGGCTTGAATATAATAATAATAATAATAATAATAATAATGTACTTGATAAAGCGCCCTCAGAGAACTTAATCTCTTTCTAGGCGCTTTGCATTTGCTGCAAAGGGAAATGCAATTAAATGGTAAGTAAAATCATGCTTGAAAAACAAACAAGATGAATAACATGGTTAGGGGTGACAGGCACAGGGTCGGCATGCAAATGTGGTTAGTGGCAGCATGCACAGTGTCAGCACGCATAAGCACGTGAAGGACGACTCACAGGGACCCACTAAATGCTGTCTTAAATGTCATGTTGTCATACTGTCCTAAATAGGTGTGTTTTTTTAAAGTTCCTTTTAAATGTGATCAATTCAGGGGATGTTCTGACACAGGTCGGGAGGGAGTTCCAGGCTTTGGGAGCATATGAACTAAATGCACGGTCTCCAAAGGATTTGAGGTTTGTACGAGGTATTTCTAGACTGTTGGATTCCGAAAAGCGGGTGGTACGATGCTTGGCCTGATGGGGGAGTATGTCGGAGAGATAGGCTGGAGCCATAGAATGAAGGGACCTAAAAGTGAGCGACAAAACCTTGAAGTCAATCCGTTGCTTGACTGGCAGCCAGTGCAGGTCGGCGAGAAGTGGAGTAATGTGGCAACTGCGACGCTCACGACAGACAAGCCTAGCTGCAGAGTTTTGCACCAGCTGCTATCGCCTGATCGCACATGCTGGTAGGCCAGTAAGCAGTGAGTTGCAGAAGTCGAGACGAGATGTCATGAATGCATGGACCAACTTAGACGTGGTATCCTTATCTAAACAAGCCCGAATTTTAGCAATGTTATGAAGCTGAAAATAGGCAGATTTGACGGCAGATTTGACGGTGGAGCTGATGTGGTCGTCTAACGAGAGGTCGCTTTGGAATATGACACCTAGATTTCGAGCTGATTCGACAGGAGATATGCTGGCAGAGCCAATTTTGAGAGACAGCCTTTCCAATCTCTGAATCACACTCGGTTTGCCCATAACTAGTAAGTTAGTTTTGTATTGAGATTAAGTTATCTTAGGGTGCTATACAAATAAATTAGTTAATGTATGTGTGTGTGCTAGCTCTTTTTGTTGAGAAGCTGCTCACTATTGGCCCAGTATAGCGCTGCAGCTGCTTAGCACGATCGAGGCAGATTGAAGCAAACGTTTGGGCTTGCCTGGATAAGGATACCACAGTCAAATATGGTTAATGCATTCGTGGCATCCCGACAAGACTTCTGTAACTCGTTACTTGTAAGTCTTTCTGCACGTGCCATAGTACGCAGTTGGTGCAAAACTTAGTAGCTAGGCTTATCGGTCGTAAATATCAAAACTGCTACAGTATGCCACTGCTAACAAGTATAATCTGGCTTCCTATCAAGCAACATATCGACTTCAGTATCCTGTCACTCACCTTTAGGTCCCACTATTGTCTTGCTCCGGCTTACCTATCTGAGTTGGTTTTACTTCAGGCCTCCTGTCGCACCACCCACTCTTGTGGCTGTGATTGATTACTCGTGCCCCTAGCTAACTTCAAATCCCTCTGAAACCGTGCCTTTAAATACTAGGCTCCTAAAGCTTGGAACGCACTACTGACTGACATCAGGTCATCTTCTGAATTGACATTCAAAAAGAAGCTGAAAACGTAACTGTTCCACACTGCCTTTGATTTAGACCAAGTGATTTGTTTGTTTATGCAGGGGGTGTTATGAAACCGTGCATGCTGTGATTAAGAGCAACAGTGACATGCTTTTGTGCAGTGCCCCAGCGGATCTGTCTTTTTCATGCCTGCCTTGCCTACCTGTGCACGATTGAGGGAGTGTTACTAAGGGGTGGGGTCCTACTGACCAGTGGTCGTGAATCTCGTGTATGCTTTTTGCATTCTTGTCTTAGCATGATTGCCAAAGCAGGTTGCCTTGCTTTTTATTAATTATTGGCTATTGCTTGTCTTGCTGGGACTTGTGAAGTATCTGAATAGAGATTAGTTTCTCTTAGGGTACTATACAAAAATCTCATTATTGCTATTATTATCGAGCACGTGCCCGATTTAGGAATTGGCCCATTCAGGCCGACATTAAAGCTTTGGCTGGAGAACATCGCGCGATGGGGCCTGCTTTGCAAATGGTGCTCTTTTCAGAAGGCAAGATTGAATATCACCGAACGCAGGAAGGCATGGAGGTGCCGTCCATCCTGAAGCTCCCGTACGAAGTCGAAAGCCCCAACAGTGGCGCCTCCTCGCCCGAACCCTCGCCTAGCGAAGAGAGTGACAGCCCGTGCGCCAAGGCCATTGCGTCTCCGCCGAGCTTGCTCCTGCCCCCGGTGTCGTCTACAGATGTCGTCGAGGCGGCATGTAGCCAGGCTGCCAACAGCTGCCTGCCCTCGCGACTGCTGCAGCCAATGGCCAGCAGCTCTGTGACCGGCACCGCTGCGGTGGTAACAACGGCAGCCGGCCTGACAATGGGCAAGGCAAGCCTGGTGATGGCTGCCACACCCACGTTTATGCATCCGTTTGGACAGTTTGGCCTCATGTCGTCTGCAGCTGGGTCTGCAAAAACCGCCGGTGGCGGAATTGTCAGTGCAAGTGGCAGTTGTGGCATGCCGAGGAGCAACGGTCGCATCAGCAAGAAGTGCAAGCCGAAGCCACAGAACAAGCAGAGAGTGATAAAATTCCACGAATACAAGGGTCCGCCACCACCAGCTGCTGCTGCAGCACCTGCTCAGCAGCAGCAGCCGTCACCTTTGTCTTCGTCCTCGCCACCACCTCGATCGCCATTGTTGCTCTCGGCCATGGCCGGACCAGGCAGCGGGCTCTGCTCCGTTGCTGCCTCGGTGGCCGCTGCCTCGGCCACTGTTGCCTCGGCAGTGGATGTGACTGCATCTTCGGAGCTGCACAAGTCGGCAGCTGGTGTTGTCGGTGACACTCAGTATAATCTGCTGCTGCAGCAGCAGCAGTTATTCTTGCAATGTCAGGTGGAGTTCCCACAGAAGAGCTTGCCTCTGCTAGTACCTGTGCAGGCCCTGCAGCAGCAGCCACAGCAGCAGCAGCCCCAACCGCAGTCGAAGGACAGCAGCTTCACATTAATGCCAGCATCTCCGACTTCGTTGACTACACATTACATTAATGGAACTTTGTCGGCACCAGTGCACTCGCCAGCCAAGCAGCATGATAAGGTCGTGTTGAGCAGGTAAATTAGTGTCGCCAAGCAACCTGCTTTTTCTTTGTATCCATTGCATGCAAGCTTAGAGATGGGGCAAACTTTCTAGGGTCTCTTAAGTATGGACAGAACTCCGATTGTATTTAGATATGCGCCATATTTGATCTTAGGGGAACTGTAGCCTGTTGGGGGGGGGCAATTATTCCATCAGGTTGGCACAGTGCTACTGAGCGTTTGTGATAGCAGTGATGCATTCAGCTCCAAGATGTAGATTACCCTTATCGTGCCACGAATTCTCTTTTAAGTGTATTGGCAGCTGCGAACATTTTGGCTGTGCATGTATTGCTGCTAGCCAATGCTCCATTGCTCACTGACAGGCATCTGATCGGCAGAATTTGTGATTGCATTGCAGTGACCCGTCGACTGGTTTTCTTGCTTGTAGGTTGCTTTCTATGCATTTAGAGTCGTGTGGGCCCGTGTGAAAAGCAAGTTGTTGTGCTTTTGACGCAGTAATCTTACTCCTGCTCGTGTGTGTACGAAAACCGAAACGAGTGCCACAGACGGGATAAGGTGAAGCATGTGAGCGTTTGCAGTATTTTTTTTGTCAACCTCATATTTCTGCTACGACTCGAGGAAATCAGCATGGGATAGTGATGAAAACTGGGCTTGATTTCTTAAAGGTTTTGTCAGATCATTTATATTTGAGTGTGGCTTGTTCTTAGATGAGGCTGGCAAATGCAGAGCTTGCAATCCATATGCCGCTTCAACTGCAACAAGATGGTATCGAAGATCAATCACCACAGACTATTGATGATGGTTTTCCAAAATGATAATGTTAGGCATCAGTAATTGAACCGAGCTCTGTCCTATTTGGCGCTTGCTAGGGAAAGTCAGGCATGTGTAAAAAGCCTTCATAATTAGTCCTCAAATTCAAAGCTACAGAGTGAACTGATTAGCTTGTAGGGTAATTGAAATCGTGGAAGCTGGAACAATTTGTGGAGTCATTGAGCAAGTAAATAATTGTAGTTTCCAAGGTAAGGATATCTGGTCTTGTAGAGTGAAGACTGAATGCTGAGTTGTTGGTGTATGTTGCTGGTATAATACATTAATCTCACATTTCAACACAGTAAGTCAATGAGAACATTGCAAAATGTGGCCTGAATACACTGGTCTCAGTGACATAAGTTTTCTGGTATTTGTTACTATTTTCCAAATATACATCGCAAATGAATATTTATGGTGTATTTTGTTTTGCTTGAGCACTCCAGGCTTGGTAGATTTTGTTTATCAAAGATCATGTGCACGTTAACATGATGCATTATGTATAATGATATCAGCTTTTGTTAAGTTTACTTGTTACTGTCACTTAATGATATAAATGTTGTTATTTTTGTAGACCAATTAGTCATTTTGTTAGTTGATGTAGTTGTTAAAATTAACGGATATTTGTTATTTACAATGCCAGTGGAAAGTTAAAGAATTCTTTGCATATATGATGCTGCATCTGCTTGAGATTCTCGATAAGAGAGCAAGCAGGTGCTACCGATTACTACGTTCATCAAAACAGTGCTATCACGCGTACTTCAGATGCAAACTGTGAGATCAGGATTACACATGGGCACCACATATGGTGCGCATGCCTAATGTAGAAGATTTGAGATAATGGTTTGAAGGTCAAAGCAAGTGCATGCCATTTGGAATACTGATGGTCTGGACAGAACAAACTGACCACGTTTCGAATTGTTATTTCTGCATCACTAACGTGCATGGCTTCAGCAAGAAGAATAAGCATAAAATTGAATATCCAAATCTACTGTCAGCGATTGACCTGCACCGAACAATGGTGGGGTAGGAGTTCAAGTTCCACCTGTTACACTTGATATTTTGACTGACAGTGATTCGAGTTCAACTGAATGTGACTTTCATGACAGCTGTAATGCTTCTGATGCTCCAACACCTAAACTAATGTCACAATCTGATCTTGATGACTTAGTGAGAGACCTTGACCTGTCCAAAGAGTCGGCTGAACTATTTGGTTATAGATAAACAGAGAGAAATTTTCTTGTGCCGAGTACTACATTTTTGTGGTAGAGAAAAGGTGTGGTCATGAAAAAGAGTTTCTTTCATACTTTGTTGACGACTAATTCACTAGTCTATTGCACCAACGTCGAAGTTCTAGTTAACCAAATGGAAAAGTGCTATGATCCAGCTGAGTGGAGAGTCTGCATCGATTATTCGAACCACAGTTTAAAGGAAGCTTTACTTCGCAATAGAGACGAACTTTCCTCTTTGCCAGTTGCTCATGCTGTACAGATGAAAGAGACTTACGGAAACATGAAAATACGTCTCGTTAAAATGAAATATGATCAATGCCAGTGGCAGATATGCAGCAATTTAAAGGTCACTGCCCTTCTGCTTGGACGTCAAGGTGGCTACACAAAATATCCATGCTTTTTATGACTGTGGGATAGTCGTGCTGATGCACTTCATTACCGAAAGAAAGACTGGCCAGAGCAAACACGTTTTGTGCCTGGGAGTCACAACATCCGAGAGCCTCCTCTTGTCAACAGCAAGAAAGTGCTGCTTCCTCTATGCACATGAAGCTCGGACTAATGAAAACTACGTTAAGGCTGTGAACCTAGACGGTGATACCTTTACGTACGTGCAAGGAAAGTCTCCTCAAATTATTGAGGCAAAGGTAAAAAAAAAAACCTGACATTATTGTTAGTCCGAAGATGAGCAAACTTTTCAAAGACACAGTTTACATAAAAAATGACTGGGTTAGAGTTGAAGGCATGGACTAAAAGTCTGCGATAGAGAACTTTCTCGGCAATCACAAGTCTGGTTGAGAACATGATTTAATGCTACGAGCACTTGGCCGCAGAATGAGTGTTGATACATTTTTTAAACTTTCACCTTGACTATTTCCCATCAAATTTAGGAACATTCAGTGTCGAACGGGGTGAGAGGTTCCGTCAGGACATATATGAAAAGGAGTACATTTTAAAGCCACTAGAATGATAGCATGATGGCCGATTACTGTTGGAGCCTGAAGCACTACAATCCAGCTGCTGAGCATGGCAGAAAGTTGAAAAATGTGCCGTTTAAAAGCATTTGACTAAATGAAGGAAGATTTTGGGTTTAAGTTGTACATAACCTTGAGGATTTTGTTATTAAGCGAGTGTAAAAACTTCATTTACTGCATGTGTAAGTATTTTAAAATAAAAATACAAATTGTTAAAAATCCTGGGTGCTGGGTTAAAACAAGTTACAAATTCTGAAAGACCATCCCAAAATTTACTTGCATCGCCTATTAGATTCAAAACAGCTGACACAAATTTTTGATCTGCAGGTCAGTGTTATCTGTTGAACCAGAATAAGCTGTGTCTTTTAGCAGTGTCATGTGAGCCAGAGCAGGTTAGCCATTCACCTACATAAGCCATCTGCAGGTAGCTAGCAGTGCAGCCCAAGTAGTATTTTGCAATGTGGTTACAGGCAGGCGTCCCAGCTACATTAGTTGCTGTGCTGTATGTTTGTTGCCTATATATGTTATATCGGCAGTTATTGATATCTCTGCACAGGTCTTTTTCAAATTTACATGACATGAAAGTTGCTGATCTTAAAGCCGAACTGAAGCACCGGAACTTACCTGTGTCTGGTTCGAAGTCACAACTCATTGAAAGATTAAAAGACTGCCAAGACGGTAACTAATACTCGCACAAGCTTGTATATAGTTGCCTGCACTGTCTGCTGCCTTATCTTGCTGTTTATTATGCGACTTGCTGATATTTTAAGAAAAATTTTTATATTTCTGTATACGAGGGGCTAACTTAATTATGTCTAGTAGAAAGAGCTCTCCTAACGACCTTGTACCTTCTTTCCCTCTGATTTTCACTGGTGGATAAACTTAGTCCAGCCATAATTCAAAAGCCTGAATTGGATTCAGAGGTCCTAACAAACTGTCGCCCAGTCTCCCTTCTCCCTTTCGTTTCCAAGATTCTCGAAAAGATTGTTGCTAAGCAGCTTGTATAACATGTTGAGAAGAATAAATTGTCAGAAAATTTTCTGTCGGGATTCAAGCGACCCCTCGCTACTGAAACTGCTCTCCAACTTGTGATCAGTGGCATCTTAGGCAACAACGAGAATGGGAATGTTACTGCCCTGGTTCTACTTGATCTATCAGCTGCTTGGCATTATTGGTCACGATATCCTACTTGAACGATTGAGAGCAACGGTCGGTCTTGCAGAGGAAGCACTAGTGTGGTTCAAATTGCTCTTGTCTTATCTTGTTCAGTCTGCATCGTGAGGTGGTCAGGTCTCAAGCAGCAGACCACAGCCACCTATGGAGTTCCACCAGGGTCTGTCTGTCCTTTGCTGGTCTTCATTTATACCGAGCCTCTCGGAAAAAATGTTTAGACCCGTGAGATCGGCTATCAGTTCTATGATGACGATGTCCAGCTGTATTTGTAATTTAAACCATCGAAATTTGCTGCAGTAACCGATAAACTGAATGATTGCCTTGCAGACATTCGATTCTAGATGTCGGCCAATTTCCTTTAACTAACCGATGATAAAACCGAACTCCTACTCACAGGACACCCTAAGGGGCAGCAGGACTGGGAAACTTAGCTCTTCTTAATGGTGATGCTGTAGTGTTACTATCACCGTGTGTTTGGAATGTAGGTGTCCTTTTTGATAACTGCCTAAAGTTTGAATGCTCCTTAAGAAGACTGCTTCCACAGCTGGCCATCATTTTCGATTTGTGCCTAATAAGATTAAGGGCTGTCTATCACAGTTGCTCTTAACAAATTTAACTAGCTTCTTGGTTCTCTCTAGACTGGACTACTGCGATTCTGTTTTTGTTCACCAACCAAAAAAGCCATTAAGCCTCTGCACCTGGTGATGAATATGGCTGCAAGGCTTGTCAACAAAGCCCAGAGGTTTAGCCATGCTTCTTCTGTGCTAGAAGAGTTCGAATTTAAGCTTCGACGGCTCACAGTCGATCAGCAGATATAGAGCACAATTCTTACTCACATCCTCAAGGCTTTTCACCTTCACGCCTAGCTGCTGCACCAGTTCCAGCCTCTTCGTGCCCTCAGGTCCGTTATGAACAATAAATTAGCTGCTACATTGTTGTGCTTAAAGTTCCTATCGACAGAAGCTTTTGCTCTGCAGGCTCTAGGCTGTGGAACCCACTTCCGCAATTCTTATGCAACGACATCTGCTCTCTTTCGGCCGACTGTGGCACATCCTTTCCAGCCGTCTTGAGTATCTACTTCCATGCTACTCACTTGCTCTACTGCCCTGCTGATTCAGCCATTGCTTCTTACTTTCTCACACCTATTTAGGACAGCATATAGTGGGTCCCTGTGATTCGTCCTTCATGTGCTTATGCGTGCTGACACTGTGCATGCTGCCACTAACCACATTAGCATGCTGACCCTGTGCATGTCACCCCTAACCATATTATTCATTGTGTTAGTTTTTCAAGCATGATTTTACTTACCATTCAATTGCATTTCCCTTTGCAGCAAATGTAAAGCACCTAGAAAGAGATTAAGTTCTCTGAGGGCGCTTTATCAAGTGTATTATTACTATTATTATTATTCTCGTTGTGTGAGATGAAGTCTGTTGGCTACCATGTTCGTACCGAAAGGCATTAGGCTTTGAATGCTCTATGGAGAACTCTCCTATGTAATATCCGCTTAGTCCTTATGGCTTTGTGGATTTACAGTTGGAGATGCATGACATTATTGTACTACTGATAGTTCTGTGTGGAGGTTATGGAAAGCCAGCTGGGAGCCACACACCGATTTGATGTAGATAAGTGTCATGCATAACTTGGCTTACATCCCGATTGTGTCTGGCATATCGATTTCTTCTCCGTTTGATGGACCTTTCTCCCTGTTTAAGAAGTCTGGTGTTACTCTAACACATGGTGGTATCCTAACCTGGATATTGCACAAAAAGCCTTTATATACAGCCATGAAATGTTACGTTGTCTTCTATCGCTGGATGTGTGCACAGACTCCCGCGCTTGTTTGTCAATTTGCCACCATGGTCACGGGTGCATGTGTGACTGTCCCAACTGTGTGAGGACAATCTTAATCATGATCTACGAGGGCTTCCATTCTTAACGTAAATTTAAAAGATAAGGTGGCAGTGAAGGCTGGGTTTGATGTTTTTAACATAGCTGCTTTTCAATTTCTTTCTTTTGTATGTGTGTGTGTGTGTGTGTGTGTGTGTGTGTGTGTGTGCATTTGTTAATTGTATGCTATTTTAACCTACTCGTTCTGGCCGTGACCACGATCGTGACATGCCCTGTTTATCGTCCTCTTGCTGTCGATATCGTATGTGAGATTTTGCATTGACTGTGGCTTGCAATTTCATTTTTAGCGCTATTATGCTACCGAATCGGTGGGCCCACACCTTCCATTTGCGCATGCTAGTCAAAAATGTTTGCTTTATGTTTTCAGATATATCAATTTGCCCCCCCCCCGTGTTTGTCTTCTCAAAAAAATTCAGGTCCATTGTATTGCATCTTGCTGGAGTCACTTTTAATCTAATTCATCATGTAGTGGCTATAAGATGTCAGTGCACCATCGAGGATGAGGGACAGTCGTTCTCCTATAAAAGTGGGCAAGCTTTTATATATATGTATATATATATATATATATATATATATATATATATATATATATATATATATATATATATATATATATATATATATATATATATATATATATATATATATATATATTAGAATAGTATATTACTGCAAGCACTTGAGTCTTGTATGAACGATTTGGTCTTGTGTGATGGGCTGTAGGCAGCACACGATCTCACGTGGGAGCCCTTGATTTGCCTGCTAAAGTGTGTGTGTGGCTGCTCTCACTTGTTCCCGATGCATGACTTTTGGCTTCGCTGCAGTGCTCTTTGACAGCGCGGCCGAAAGCATGAGTATCTGCTTCTTTTTAGATGTCCGGAGCAATGGCTTTGTAAAAGGGGTTGGGCAGCAGGTTGCGTGCTTCACCCTCAGTGGCCCGAAGGTTACATCTGTTACCACTGCTGACTGTGAGCTGCTGAATGGCATGGACACTTTCAAGGCCGGTTCGCCTGCTTACTCGCCGGCAACGTTTGAACTAATCCAGTCGCCTCCCCACAGAAGTCATAGTAGTGACATGCCGCTGCCGAGCTCAATGCCGATGGACATGGACGAATCTTCTAGCATGCCCGGGTAAGGCTAATACGGCTTTTTTTTAAGTGTTTGCACCTGTGAGAGCTGGACAAGCGCTCACTTAGTCATAGATCGGTGGAATTAGAGCATTGACGTTCCGCCCTTCCCGGAGAGCACGACTCTAGTCGTGCGGTGGCAACGGCCTTTGGCTCTCACTTCTCCTCTCTTTCTTCTCTTTTCCCATTCTCATCACCCCATGTTCTCTCTGCCTCTCTTCTCTCACCTCCCTTCTCTCTCTTTGCCTACTGCTCTCCTCGCCTGTCCTCTCTCTGCCTTTCCTTCTGCTTCTCTATGTCTGCTTTCACTTGCTCATACTTTGAATCCCCGAGCATTACTTATGTTGGGGCACCTGCAAATGCAATCTCTTAGCCTGTGTGCAATTAATGAATCCCAGTCCATTAGAATACATTTGGTTTATTTCCTTTTGCGTATGATTAGGAGAGCTTGAGGAGTGGGTAATTTTTATGTTTGAGACGCAGTGCCGGACACTTCGAGAGACCTTAGTGGGAGCTTGAATGGCTGCCTTTTCTTCCCCTTGAGCTGCCACAATTACAAAGCTTGTCATTTGATTTGGCTGCATTAATGTCTGATGATAAGCCTGCTTCTAAAAATGGATCCTTTCTACATTAACCTACTTAGTCGACTATTTGAGTGTGATGAGGCGAAATGTGAGTGTTATCGCCCACATTGCTTTGTTTAGCCAGCTTTCCATGGCTGGCACGATAGGGTAATTCAATCGGATGTTAAGAATCGTTTCAAGTACGCCTAAATCGACACGAATGCTGAAGTTATATACATGCCAAATTCTGTTGCTGAATCATTTACCTATAAACAGCTCTTTCGATGGGTGTCTGTTCTTGTCCTTGTTAAACTCTTACTCCAATGACTTCAGCCAGGTAGAGCAGGCCTGCTAGCTGTAATGTACATCCTGTGCATGCATTGAGGTACGAAGCCACTTCCCTGTTGAATTGTCCGTAAGTGCCTAGAGTTAAACCTGTATAGATGCCACTGGTAAATGATTGTAACCTGTCCAGAATTGTCACTGTTCTCTGTCCCTTGCTGAATCAGCTGGCAATTTACCTGTATACAAGCACCAGTTGCCCAACCATTGCTCTTTCGGTCCATTGTTTCTTACATTATTTGCCTGTACCACATTACCTGCCTGTACCTGCCCTATCCTACTGATTTGCTGGCTGCTTTTTAGCTCTCCCTCTTCCTATGCTCTTGCTACACATCTGACCACCTCTGATTTAAGTCGACCGATAAGCTATTACTCAGGCGCTGATTGCTGCTCATTAAAGATATGGTGGATAAAGCAGCAGGAGGGGCAGAAGTGACTGAAGCACCAGGAGGGGGGTGGCCGAAGCTATTCAGCTTTGCTAGAATCATGGCTACAAGCCTTATTTTATTAGAGCTGAAGTGTGCTGCTTTTCTTCGAATCACCTGCACCTGCCACCTGCGTATCTGCATGGCAAGCTGGGTGGAGGAGATATAACAAACACATAGTAGCATGTGGTGAAATCTGTGTGTGTGTATATTATAAGCTATGTGGCTAGTTTCTGATGAGGACTTGTTGATTGTCAGTGCCAGATGCCTCTCCGTGAGATTTGTCAAACTTACCGGTGTTTGTGGCTGCTTTACCTACCCACGCAGGCACCTGGAATGAATTATGTGTGAGTAGCCTGTGGGCATTTGTAGACATGAGCACGGTCTCCAAAATATTTGAGGTTTATACGAGGTATAGTTAAACACTTCGATTCCGAAAGCGGGTGGAACTATGCGTAGCCTAGTGAGGGACAAGATCTGATAGGTAGGCTGGGGCCAAAGAATGAAGCAACTGAAAGTGAGTGACAGAACCTTAAAGTCGATGCATTGCCTGAATGTTGGCCAGTGCAGGTCGGCAACAAGTGGTTTGATGTGGCAACTGCGCCGCTCACGACAGACAAGCCTGGCTGCAGAATGTTGCACCAGCTGTAAGCGCCTGATTGTACAGGCCGGTAAGCCAGCCAGCAGTGAGTTACAGAAGTCAAGATTAAGGAGCCCTCAGAAAATTATTTTCTAGCTTTTTTCCCTACCTTCGAGTCAAATTTTTCTTAGGTTCCCTCAAACTATAATATTAATAGCTCAGCATTTGTATAGGCTAAAACTAAGAACTAAATTCAGCATCTGTATAGCATCTAAGAGAACTGAATCTCTTTTGTGACAATTCGCATAGGCTCAAAAGGAAGCATGACCTCTGAATAGGGATAATAACTTGCAAAATAAGCACTCATAGCAGTGGAACAGTTGGTTTGCTTTAATGGCGCCGAGTTAAGGGAAGTCTTGTTTTCAGTTGGCAGCTTTTTGGGCTTTGGGATTTAAGTAAAATTGAAGGATTTGCGGTTGATTAGAGACGAAGCTGAACGACCTAAATCAAGGGGATATGTGTTGCTAAGGAAGTCCCGAGTATGAAGTATTTCCGGCAGGAGTTAAGCCAGAGCAAGTGAATGAAGAGACCTAAAAATGAATGACGTTGAGGTCGATCTGCCTTATGGGAAACCTATGCAGTTCAGGGAGAAGTGCTGTCATTTGGGCATGTATGCTGGTCATGACCTACAAGCCTAGCTGTCGAGTTTCGCACCGTTTGTAAGTGTCTTATTGGGCAGGTACACGAGTATGAAGACCTGCAAGGAGAGAGTTGCAGAAGTCTAGACCGGTTATTCGTCCGTCTTCTTGCTCTGGCTTGTCATCTTGTCATCCGGTTATTCTGTAAACGAGCTAGCTGGTCAAAATGGTGTCAATGGCACATCCTCTGCATTTATTCTATGATTGCTGTACGATTGCCTTGTGCCATCAAGCTGTCTGTAATATTGCGGCATCATCTAGCCCTTTTCTTAATACTTTATTCACTCATCTCTGCAAGCATATCTGTTGCATGTCTTTCCCAGAGAGGTCTCCCTCTGTTGGCTGTGGCGGCACGTGCACCACACCGATCATTGATAATAATGCTTTTGTGCCATGGCCAATGCAGATTTGTGCGTAGCCAATGGTTAGTAGCCGTTGGAATAGGTGCTAGCATGCATTTGCTCTGTCATCCCCGTGAAGGTTTCAGCAATTGCAAGCACCAATATATGTCCTCGTATTGTGTGTGAGTGCCAAGGCCAGATCTCGATCTGTAGCTATTGGGAATTTTATTACGATGAGAAGCATAGGTTTTGTACGAGCAGAACACGACAGTAATACACCATGTACACATTGAATCGGGCTTTCCATTAGATTGAAGGTGTTGTTAAATGTGTTCATAATCTGCCAAGCAAAATCGAAGACTGATTAAGGCTTTGAATGTGCTTGCTTTTCACGTTCAGCTTTAGCACGCTGGTCAAAGTAGAGTACTTGTTTGCTTTTGCTTGCTTGATACCGTGCATGTCACTAACCCTATAAGTATTGACTCTCCTGCAGCCAGTTGTAAAACGCATGATTAGAGATTAAGTTATTTTATGATGTTATGCATATGACCTATTATTACTATTACCGACTGCTATCTGATTTAAGGAAGGCTGACCATTACCTTGAGAGTGTTAAGACACCTTTGGCAATGTGCTTTTAGCTTAGCTCTGAACTCTGGGTTTACTGTTGGTAGCTTGAAAAAAATTGCTAGTTCCGTGGTATGCCTTGTCCTTCAAGTTGCTCTATGAAAGCCCACTACAATTGATATCTTAAAGATTTACTCTGCCCCTCTACAGACTTTTCGGACTGTTGAATAGAATTAAACGTTCTTCCTCGTAATTGTCGGTTTAAAATATGTATACAGTGTCTTAATAGCCTGATTGGCAGAGCAATGGACCGGTCTGGTATCTTGTCTGTTATCAGATGTCTCATTTCCAGTCTGGAGATGTGCCTGTGTGCAGAAAGATGTGAGTGACCGATCTGATAAGACTTTGCCACATGTGCTCACGGGGAGTTGGACACGGGGAGTTCAACAAAGTCTTATCAGATCGACGCTCACGAGGGGTCCAATTTCACACGGCAGTATGCACTTCACTGACTTTACTTGCTTAATGGCTGTTCGTATATTGTTACCATGTTTGATGTGTAATTGATCTGACCCTGTCAGCCGGCTTTTGCCTGCTTCTCATTGGCAAGCATTTTTATTCTTATCTGTAGCTCTCGTGCGCCATCGGCCCCTCCCACTTCTCACGAGGACATTGTGCGGAAGCAGCAGAAGCAGATTGAAGAACTGCAGAAAGAGTTGCTAAGATCCCAGCTCGAGCTTCAGAAGCAGCAGATGCTGCAGGCTGCAAGGCATACGACATCATCGCACATGCACGCCACCACTGTCCCTCCGCCGCCACAAGTGGCCACCCGTTCACTTTCGGCAATGCAGCCATTGCAGATCACGAAACCTTTGACCGTCTTGGGCACCAAGGTGACTCACGTCATCCCCACCGAGGCTGTGACCGTAGCACGCCCGACCGGAGGAAGCAGTATTGTAGTGATGTCGACACATTATCCTAGTCCGGACAGGCGATCACTGCTGATCTCACCACTTAATAGTCAGGCAGTCAGTAGCAGCAGCAAGACTGCCTCGTCCACTGCTGCTGTCGCATCATCTAGTCGAAGTGCAAGCTCCAGCGAACTGTGAGTTGAATGTGCTGCATATCATTTTAGTTGTTTGCAGCTGCTGCTGTTGTGCCTTGTCTATCTCTCTTGCCGGCACTTAGTATGTTCAGAAATCTGTGGTAACTACGCTTTCGTTTTGTCTTGTGGCAGGGATGCAAAATGTCATCAGCTTCCTGCTAGATTACCTGTCAGCAATGGGCATATATCGAACGTTTTCACCTTCCCGGTTACCACTTCGTCAGCAAGCATTAGTGACCAGAGATCCCAGCCAAAGATGTCGATTCTGCCTGGGTTGGTCATGCCAGGGAACGGGCAGGTAGGACCAATTAAAAAGGTTCTTTGCTGCTGCTGCTGCTGCTGCTGCTGCTGCTGCTGCTGCTGCTGCTGCTGCTGCTGCTGCTGCTGCTGCTGCTGCTGCTGCTGCTGCTGATGGTGAGCATTTGTTGCCAAACCGAGACGAAGGTTACCAAAACGTTGGTTAGTGGCAAGAGTACTACAACTTTGTATCTTTGACAGTATCGTATCTGAGTGGATCGCTGGTAGAAGTCTGTAGCAAAAGCCCGGCTAATGAGCGGATAAGAGTGCTGTGCTTAAGTGTTTTGTCGATGGGTGGAGTTAAGATTGTGCTTTACAGGATAAGTTGTGCGGTTACTCCATAATGAGTTCCTCTGGAGAAGGTTGATCCTTAGAGACTGTTCGTGCATGGTCTGATTGCCACACGTTTGAATTGAAGTCAGTAGTATAAATTGCATAAACAGGAGTTATAGTCTGTGGCACATAATTTGCTGTCTTCTTGGTACAGCTCAGCAAATTGTTGCTGCTAAAATTTTTCAGCAGACAATCGTCTGGCTTTGTATTTCAGCATACAATTACGTACCCTACGATCTTTCCTTCCCGTGTCCGGTGAGGTATCATAGCTGAAAAGCGTCCTCCCTAAGGCAACCACAGGTACAGTATTTTTTCTGGTGCCCTGAGCTGGTTGCCGTCTACTGTGCATGTATGCCCTCTGCAATGACGACCGTGGCATCCGTGTAGTGTTCGGCAGGTTAAAACATCACAATGTTTGAGAAGTTGATCAGTAATTTCAATTATTGTGCCCATATATACCACGGTTTCGGACTGTTAGATAGAATTAAACGTTCTTCCTCGTAATTGTCGGTTTAAAATATGTAGTGTCTTAATAGCCCAATTGGCAGAGCAATGGGCCGGTCTGGTATCTTGTCTGTTATCAGATGTCTCATTTCCAGTCTGGAGATGTGCCTGTGTGCTAATGCAGAAAGATGTGTTTTCTGCTTTGTGATACGGTAAGTTCTTGGCCACTGCATGGCTAAGTGCATTTTATCTTGCGTGAGATTTAGATATACTTTTTATTTGTTTGCATAGGTTCCTTCTTGTCAGTCACTGGTACAGCCCGAGTCGCATTCTGTCGACGATGTCCTTGAAATCCTTATTCGCACTGGAGGTATGTTGAACCTGGTATCTGACGTCGCTTGCACGTGTGCATACCTCCCTTGCCGTAAATATATGTATTTTTGTATACTGAATGTCCAGCCCTTCTATGTTAACGAAGCTGTAATTATCTACTGTCCCCAGAATGTTATGAAATGAAAACCCAACTTGTTTCTTTCAGAGCTACCAGCTAGTGCAGCATGTGAAATGCCAAACTCGCTTGCAGTCACCTCTGAACCCCTTGCTTCGTGTACACGTGTATCGTCAGCAAGTCAGCCATCTGCAGCTGCTCCTCGAAGTCTCTCACCTGGCCTCACCAATGGGTCAGCCGTCCTGGGCACTTTTGTAAAAACCGAAGAGCCTATCATTCCAGGTGAAGATCTGTTTCATGCTGCCTCTGCTTGCTTGTCACCGATCAACATGGACTGGGCCGATGTTGACTGCAGCAGCAACAATGGCATATCTGTGAAAACCGAGCCAGGGCTCTCCGCGTTTCACGCTGATGCAGGCAGCATGTGTAACGGAATGGTAACCTTCGAAGATTCATCTCTGGATCTGACGACGTGGAATGGCCACACGACCGTGAAAAAAGAAAGCGGGTCACCCACGTGGTTACACGACAGTGTCGGTGGCGGCGGCGAGGCATCGCTTGGATCTTTCGACTTCCGTGAGGACTCCGAATTTGGCCTGGACGAGTGGCTGGGGGATTTGCTTCCTCAGAGCATTGGTACGATGTCTGTGAGCTGTGCCACACAGAGTCATGCTGCTGCCAGCACCTCAAACACTTACAGTTGCGATCCTTTGCTCACTCCTCGCATGCCAATCGATCTTGACATGTTGAACGTGGATGATCCCGACTTCAGCTCTCTGTAGGGCACACGATTGGCAATTGCTGCACCGACTGACTGAGCGTGGCTCATCATTCACTAAACCGTGTCCTGGAAAGCTTTTGAAAGGAGCTATATCCAGGGATATATTAGTCGGCGTGGCACACCGGTGGAATCGTGCATTATATGGACATTAGATGTTGCTTGCTGATGTCAGATTTACTGCTGCAGCATCCATACTATGGGAACAGCTAGAATATAACTTGGTTGGATAGGAAGGTGAATGCACCCTGCCTATCTTGCACTGTACTTTTTTCCAGATACAGTGTGTGTTTACTTATATGGCTGATATGTAAAGCATTTGTTATATTATGGGATTGCTTGGAGTTTATTGAGCAGGTATCGTCAGTTACTTCGGAAGTTTCTGGAAGTGGACCCGTGACTGAAGTTGGCTATATGTTTCGTCCACAAGTGTAGGCTGTGCTGTCATCGCTGTACAGACAACTTTTTGTCAAGCCTTACTCTTGGTTTACACTAGCAAAGCTTGAGACAGTGACCGGGAGTAAGCTGTGCTACTCATTCTGGTTGTCACCGGTTAATCATGCTCTCATGGAGCCAGGTCTTCCGACAAACAAAAAAGACATATACACTGACATATTCCTCGAGTTTTCATTTCATCTGGGGTTAGTGCATGCATAATGTTGCTATGCTATTATCTCGCTACAATGTGGCATCAGTTGGTTACCATACATTTAAACCAGTAGATTGATTATTACCTAAGCAGTCTGGCTAAAAACCAAGCAACTATGGTTTCAATTCTGTTTCTGAAAGTGCATGTTATTGCAACTTATAATAAATGTATTTTTGTATGATATTGTATGATATCTACTCGAAGTTGTGAACGCTGACGTTCACACACAACCTTGTTATGTAGTATGCCTCTAATGTTATTCATTTCAATGGTCAAACTTGTCTGTGAAGATAATGTCATTGCAATCTTATGCTTTAGATTTAATGTAGCTGTTTTGAAACTTCACTATTACTGCTTGCTTGGTGAGCAAGTGCTGATCCTGCCTTTAAATTGAGTGCCTCCTCTCGAGAGGCAAATCAAATTATAATAATAATGATGACACTATATTGTCTCCTCAGAGAACTTTCTAGGCACTTATCATATGTTGTAAAGGAAACGTGTCAATTGGTTAGTGACAGCGTGTACAGTGTCAACTAGCATAAGCATACAAAGAACAATTCACACGGAATAGGCTAATGATGTGAGGATCTGGTGTGTCTTTAGCTTCTTTTTAAATGTTGTCATTTGGTGTCATTACATCAGCGAGTGAGTTCTTGGCTTTGGGGAGTGTATGATCACTCTAATGCACTCACCGTGAGATTTGAAGTTGGTTTGAGTCACCGCTATACTACATGAATTAAAAGAGCGGGTGGTACTATGCCTCGCCTGTTTGTTGAGTAGTTCTGATGGATAGGCTGGAGAAAGAGAATAACCTAAAAGGGAGTGATCAAACCTTAAGGTCGATATGCTGCTTGATTGGAACCAGTGCAGGTCGGTGGGAAGTGGCTTAACGTTACAAGTTCGACGTTCACAACAGACAGGCATAACTGCTGAGTTTTGCAGCAAGTGTAAGCACCTTATTGCACTGGTTGGAAGGGCTGCCAGTAGTGAGTTACAGAATTTGAGACAAGATGTCAGAAATGCGCCGACTAACTTGGGTGTGATATCCTTGTCTCATTAAATCTCGGGTATCATTAAAAAGCAAATGTAAAGTGCCTAGAAAGAGATTTGAGTTCTCTGAGGGCTCTAAAACAAATGTGTTATTATTACTGTTATTGTATAAGCAGGCCCACATTTTTGCAATGTTATGTAGCTGAAAGGGGGAGGGAGGGCTTGAGTGTGGAGCTGATGTGGTCTTCTAAATAAAGGCCACTTTCGAACAGGACTTTCCAATTCCATGCAAGTGCTGGCCCATTTTAGAGGATATGTTTTCCAATTTCTGAGTAGCGTTTGGTCTGCCCATAACTGCAGCTATGTAATCGTAATCCGAATCCGATCCAGTTGTTTTTAACCTGTCGCCTGCACTCACCGTGCCGTCATACCAAGCTGCTGCTTCCCCCTCCCCACTTTGTCTTCACATACCCATTGTTGTTGGTATATATATATATATATATATATATATATATATATATATATGGGTTTGTTAAGAATGTTAATTGTCCATTGCATCGTAGCTGTCGCCATTTTCGTCATGAATTACATGGGGCAATGGGTTCTACAATCAACTTACGGCTGAACAGCATCGGACAATGATTACGGCGGTGTCTAGTCCTTTTCTTACATGTGCTACAATAATAACTGTATATGGACTGCTACCTTTTTAGCCACATTTTATGTTCCATTCATGGTGGGTTTGGCAGTACCACTTAACGGTCTCGGAAGGGTTGGGGCATTCTGCATCCTCTTGGATCTCGGCACTTCTTTACGAATAGCCCCTTCCCTGCTGTCTCTTTCTTATTTGGCCACCGAACAGGCTCTCGAGTCTAGAACAATAGCTGCCGGTTTCAAAGCAAAAGTCTGCAACGCATTTATTCCTTTCCCTCTGCACATTGCTGCTACATCCTGTGCTGGGTAGCGATGGCTATACGCATAACTAACATGTGGTCGGCCACATTAATTGCAGAAAGGAACAGAACTATCTATGGCTGCTCATCACACGTACCTCTTGCAATTCATCGCATGAGGTATCACCGAATATATTTCCGTTCGTAATAGTGATGGTAAGACATTTCTATAGCACTCGAAGCCGAAGGCAAGACCAGTCTTGTTTAAGCACTTTACATACGATGGAAAGCAAGCTATATATATGTGCACGTGATGCCAGGCACACTGGGTAAGGCAGTTGCTTTCACGACCTCAGTCCCGAGGTCGTGGGTTCGATTCCCGTAGCGAGCGATCTTTTATCGTCACTGCAAGCGGTGGTGATAGCAGTAAAGGCTCTTAAAAGAGGCTGTTTAATCAGCTAGGATTTACTTATTTATTTAAGCACGTTCACTGGTTAGCGATATCGTTCTATTCTATGTCAATATGCATTCACTCACAATTTAAACGGACTGAGACTCATGACAAGATGTGGCCAGCCTCTGGGTTTATACCTGTGGCTGCGAACAAGATTACTGCTGCAAACGATTATCAGCGCATCGCACTCATTGGCCTCCATTGGCAAAACTAAACGTTTGCATATAAATATAAATATAAATATATATATATATATATATATATATATATATATATATATATACACACATATATATATATATATATATATATATATCTCGAGTGACGCGACTTGCTCGCTGGTATGCAGTTTTTGAAGGTCATCTAGTAGCAAAGTAAAATTCAGAACCTGCAGATCCGAGTTCGAAATCTAATTACCGGCAGCCTTTGCCGTCGGGGGGCGGGGCGGGGCGACTAGGCATGGCTCAAGGATCGCCGTCGTCCGACACTCGATCTCGGCGGAGGCGCCGCATTCGTATTTGAGTAGCTGTGTAGCTCTCTCTCTCTCTCTCTCTCTCTCTCTCTCTCTCTCTCTCTCTCTCTCTCTCTCTCTCTCTCTCTCTCTCTCGATCTGCGCGCTCACTTCCAGTGAAAACCATCAGCTACACAAGCCGGCGGCTCCATTGGCACCCTACAGCTGTGCTACTGTACACCGCTGCGAATAGTTTCTACCGTAAGCTGCTCGCCAGGCGACACCGCGCGGCCAACCGAAGGCGAGCAGGCTTAGAGCCATATCTCACGCCTGAAGACGTCTATTTCAATTCAGTGAACAAATTGCTCGCCTCATTAACCAAACTAGCATATTAATGAAGACTCAACGGACAGAAAAAGACTACCGCCAAGAGGCGGCATTCGCTGTAGGTGTATCAATCTAAGGACTTCGAAACAGCTGCCGTTCGCCAACCAGTCGTCTCGTCTGTAAATCGATAGCAGTGCTCGAAAAAATCATGAATAAAGAACGCCGCGAGTGCGAATTAATTGTTTAGCCGTTTGATCCCGTACGTAATATAACATAGGATGCCTAACCCATGCAACACGGAGGAACGTACTTATACTACCCATTCACCCACCCGCTGCCCGACCTCCTCACCGGATGCGCGTGACGTCACACGTGCGCGAGATCTCGAACGTGGATAGCCCTTTTGCGGCGTGGACGCCATTGCTATCGGACCACGGGAATGGGCTACGATCGTTTTGTCGAGCTAGGCCGCGTGGCATACATTGCCGCCGGTCCCGACCAAGGAAAACTGGTAGCTATAGTCAACGTTATCGACCAGAACAGGTACGGGTCGGCCAGTGCGTGCTCCTGGCGTCCAACTTGGACCGTGTGTCGGTCATCACCGCATGCTCGGGCTAGATGGACTCCGGAAATTTTGTTCTATCATTCGTAGTGCTTAGATTCTCGCAAGTACGGGGAGTACGACGTTTCGTTTTTTTTGTAGGGCACTTGTCGATGGCCCCTGCAGCGGTGTGGCGAGGAAGCAGATAAACTTCAAGCTGCTGCATCTTACTAAGTTCGTCCTGAAGCTCGGAGTCGGCGCGCGTACCGGCACCGTAAAAAAGGTGTGGGAGAAGGCCGACGTCAGCAAGCAGTGGGCCGAGACAACATGGGCAAAGAAACTAGAGGCGAAAGAGAAGAGGCTGACGCTGACAGACTTCGACCGGTTCAAGCTCATGAAGGCCAAGCAGAGCAGGAATCGTCTTATTGATATCGAATATGGCAAGCTGAACAAGACAGTCAAGCCAAAGCCTAAAAGGATAAGCAAGAAGAAGCCGGCGGCAAAGAAGTAAAATATTTCTGGGCTCGGCTGAGCGCAATAAACATGTATGTAAAGTACGTGAACAGCTCTCGTTTTTTTCCGTCGGCATTGCACTGACTTGGGTGTTGGTCCGGTTGACTCGCATCACCGTATTTATAAGCTGTAGGATTTGATCGCTAGGCCTGCAATGACTTGGTGGGAAGACCTAATAATAGTAATCTTTCACATGGTTATCTTTGTGCTATGTTGCAGTTCACTAGTTGGAGTAGGCATGATAATAAATTAGCAGTCAAATGAAGTACCAGGGGGTTCTTAGCTAGGCAAAAATTTCTTATTAACCAAAACAAAAGCGCATTAGCGATCGACTGAGATGCATTTCAAGCCATGTTCTATCTCTCCCAGTAGAACGGCTGCTGGCCTTCCAGATAATTTGGTTCTGCGACAGTGTGCTGCACGAGCGATGCGTTTGCCCTCAACTAGGAGATTAGACTGAGGATATGAGAAAGGCTGCTAGTAGTTGATGGGAATAACTTTAACCAATTGAATTTTTGGTGTAGATGAAGTGCCTAGCAGTATCGACTGTTTCTGTGGGGTGCCCTATAAGCTTGCCTTTTTTCTGCTATGGTAGCATTCGTAACAGTGCAACTCATTTGTTCCACTACTGTGCCATTGAGTGCAGTTTTTAGGACAAAATCTTGCCTGCTTGTCTAATTGGTCACGAATGGCATTTTTTTGGCAACTGGAGCCGTCAGATGATTCTTATGGTGTTTTAAACACTTCAGCCAAGTGGAAACTATAAGCGAAGTACTCAACTTAGGCGAGTTGCTTGTATTTGTTGACCAATCTCGCTACTATATTCATCATCAGTTGTTTAGGCTTAATGGCTTTTTTGGTACCCCAGCCAAAACTTATTGCAGTTGTCTAGTAGACATAGTCATTCGATTGTGCTTCCTTTGCACGAAATGTAAAATGCCTAGAGAGATTAAAGTTCTCTGACGGGGGCTACATCAAATGTATTATTATCAGAACTAAGGAGCTAGTAAAATGTTAGGGCATTTTTTGGCTGATCCTGATCTGATGCTGTGGCAGTGGCCTAGACAGTCGCCTGATTTGAACCCCTAGAACGACTATGGAGCGTTACCGACAAGCGACTGAAGCTAAGTGTTTGGCCAGTAGCCAACCATTGCAGTAAAACTCAAGCTCAGTGGAATGTGCTGCTGCATTATAGACGAAGCAGAAGCATGTAGCCTTGATGCCTGGCCAGGCAAGGAAGGTCATACGGAATCGTGATGGGACGTCACACTAAATGCATACACACTAGCCAAATATTTGTTTGTTTTTAGGCTGGCAATAAATATTTTCCATGCCTTGCGTAACTTTAGTGTGCCTCTAATCGTAGAAAACCCTTCTGTTACGCAAACGAATTTTCATTGGCAACAGAAGCTTCAGCTCTGCAGGTCCTAATAATTATAATAATAATGCACTTCATAAAGTGCCATCAGAGAACTCAATCTCTATCTAGGTGCTTCACATTTGCTGCAAAGAGAAACTCGATTGAATGGTAAGTAATATCATGCTTGATAAACAACATGAATAACACGGTTAGGGGTGACATGCACAGGGTCAGCATGCAAGTGTGGTTAGTGGCAGCATGCACAGTGTCAGCCCCCATAAGCGCATGAAGGACTAGTCACAGGAACCTACTAAATGCTGTCCTGAATAGGTGTTTTTAAGTTCTTTTTAAATGTGGTCAAGTCAGGGGGTGTCGTGACGTCAGTCGGAAGTGAGTTCCAGGCTTTGGGAGCATACGAACTAAATGCATGGTTTCCAAAGGATTTGAGGTTTGTACGCGGTATTGGTAAACTGTGGGTCTACTGACGGTTACACTTCATTTCCTGCTGTCCTACCCTGCTACTTCACCTTAAATGCTTTCATGTTGTTTGTTTATCAAGCATGACATTACTCACTATTCCATTGCATTTCCCTTTGCAGCAAATGTTAAGCACCTAAAAAGAGATTGAGTTCTCTGAGGGTGCTTTATCAAGTGTATTAACATTATTATTATATTATTATTACGCGGTATTGGTAAACTGTTGGATTCCGAAAAGTGGGTGGTACGATGCTTGACCTGTTGGGGGAGTAGATCTGATAGATAGGTTCTAGCCAAAGAATGAAGCGATCTAAAAGTGAGCGACCAAACCTTGAAGTCGATCCGTTGCTTGACTGGTAGCCAGTGCAGATGGGCAAAAAGTCGTGTAATAATAACGATAATAATAATAATAATGCACTTGATTAAGCGCTCTCAGAGAACTTAATCGCTTTCTAAGCGCATCACATTTGCTGCAAAGGGAAGTGCGATTGAATGGTGAGTAATATCATGCTTGATAAACATGAATAACATGGTTAGGGGTGACATGCACAGGGTCAACATGCAAATGTGGTTGGTGTCAGCACACATAACCACATGAAGGACGAATCACAGGGACCCAATAAATGCTGTGCTAAATGGGTGTTTATGAGTTCATTTTAAATGTGGTCAAGTCCGGGGATGTTCTAACGCAAGTCGGCAGAAAGTTTCCAGGCTTTGGGAGCATACGAACTAAATGCACGGTCTCCCAAAGGATTTGAGGTTTTTACGAGGTTTTGTTAAACTGTTGGATTCCGAAAGGCTGGGGTTACGATGCTTAGCCTGGTAGGGGAGTAGATCTGAGAGATAGGCTGGAGCCAAAGAATGAAGTGACCTGAAAGTGAGCGACAAAACCTCGAAGTCAATCCGTTGCTTGACTGGGAGCCAGTGCACGTGGGCGAGAAGTGGTGTGGTGTGGCAACTGCTACGCTCACGACAGACAAGCCTAGCTGCGGAGTTTTGCACCATCTGTAATCACCTGATTGTACATGCCGGTAGGCCAGAGAGCAGTGAGTGGCAGAAGTCGAGACGGGATGTCAAGAATGCATAGACCAACTTGGACGTGGTATCCTATCTAAACAAGCCCGAATTTTAGCAATGTTATGTAGCTGAAAGTAGGCAGACTTGACTGTGGAGCTGATGTGGTCGTCTAACGAGAGGTCACTTTGGAACATGACACCTAGATTTCGAGCTGATCCAACGAGATGTGCCGGCAGAGCCAATTTTGAGCGTTAGCCTTTGCAATTTCTGAATCATACTGGGTTTGCCCATAACTAGTAAGTTAGTTTTATCATCGTTTAGTTTAAGAAAATTTGCTGCCATCCATGTGCGGATGTCATCAATACATGCAGCAGGTGAGTTGAGAGAATTTGAGGTGCTCGAAGGCTGGGAGGGATCAAAGCAATGGTACAACTGAGTGTCATCCGCATAGAAGTGAAAGCCTAGATTGTGCTTGGCAATCACATCAGTAATAGGGAGAGTATAAACCGTGAAAAGAACCGGACCTAGCACGGAGCCCTGAGGTACCCCATATTTCAGAGGTACCTCGGATGATCTTTGTCCATTCACATCAATACTCTGGAGTCTCCCACTGAGATAGGACCTACCTGAACCATTGCAGAGCAGTGCCAGTGATGCCCAGGCGAGATGAGAGACGCTCTAGAAGAACTTTGTGATCGATAGTATCAAAAGCTGCCTGCCGAAAGATCGAGCAAAACAGGCAGAGACACTATCTATGGCTGGGTTCCTAAGTAGGTCGTTGTACACCCTAAGCAATGCTAATTCTGTAGAGTGATTAGCTCTAAAGCCAGACTGAAACTTACTAGCAAGGTTTGAAGTTTCATTCTATGAGTTCAGCTGGTCCGCCACGACCCGTTCCAGTGTCTGATAGGAATGGTAGAAGGGAGACTGGGCGGTAGTTGCTCAGGTTCTCTTGGTTCTCGTGTCGCTTTCTTGAGAAGTGGCCTGACTACAGCTTTTTAGAAAGGTGCTGGGACATGACCTGAGGCTATTGACACATTAATGATGTTAGTTATGCATGGCAGCAGCAAATCAATGCAAAGTAGAAGCAGGACAGTGGGAATAGGGTCCAAATGACTTGTTGTCTCCTGTGATTGGGATATGAACTTCAGGACGAGATAACTAGTGACCTGCTTAAATGTAAACATTGAGGTGCTGCCAGGAATCGGGGAACAGCATTCTAGGGGGGATGTTGTCATCGCAGGGATGGACTCCCTGATCTTGTCTATCTTCTGCACAAAGAACCACGAGAAGCGATCGGTTAGATCATCACAATGATCATCATCAGGTAAGGAGCTAATCTGAGAGCGGTTGAGGAGATGGTTGATCGTCGACATCAGCATTTTTGGATTGTGCATCTGTGATTCAACAATGTTTTTATAGAAGCTAGACCTGGCTTATGCCCTCGACTGTGGAACTCGCTTCCACAATTCTTAGGCAACGACAACTACTCTCCTGCTGCCGACTATGGCTCATCCTTTTCAGCGGTCCTGAGCTGCTACTTCTATGCTACTCACTACCTCAACTGCTCTCCTGACTCTGCTATGCTTCCCACTTTCTCTTTGTTGTGTGAGAGGAAGTCTGTTGGCTACCGAATGCGTACCGAAAGTCGCTTGGGCTATACAAAACTCTCCTGCGTAACACCCAGTCTTTATGACTTTGTGGAGTTACAGACATACACTACAGCCACCGCTTCGGTGACCATACAGCTGTGTTTTGTGTGCCTCAGCGTATATCCCTAGGGCCTCAGTCATAGCAAATGAGTGGAGGGCAGCATGCCCAGTTTAGGCCGTGATAGCACTGGAAGTAATA
Source organism: Cristatella mucedo (assembly GCA_009760855.2). Lineage (NCBI taxonomy): Eukaryota > Metazoa > Bryozoa > Phylactolaemata > Cristatellidae > Cristatella > Cristatella mucedo. Next base: position 4,390,454 of record WPIO01000019.1, on the reverse strand, counting down.
ATAATAATAATAATAATAATGCACTCGATAAACCGCCCTCAGAGAACTCAAGCTCTTTCTAGGCGCTTTACATTTGCTGCAAAGGGAAGCGCGATTGAATGGTGAGTGGATATCGTGCTTGGTAAACAACATGAATAGCATGGCTAGGGGTGACATGCACAGGGTCAGCATGCAGGTGTGGTTAGTGGCAGCATGCACAGTGTCAGCAAGCATAAGCACAAGAAGGACGAATCACCGGGACCTACTACATGCCGTCATAAATAGGTAAGGTGCTGGCTCTTCACGTACCAAGGTCGTGGCTTAAAATCCTGCAGTTGAGTGATCCTTTACTGCCAACTCTATTGCGTATCACTTTGCAGCAAATGTAAAGCGCCTAGAAAGAGATTAAGTTCTCTGAGGGCGCTTTATCAAGTGCAATATTATTATTATTATTATAACTGCAATCGGTTTATATATATATATATATATATATATATATATATATATATATGGATTTTCTTTTACTGACCCCTTCCCCCAGATCGTGGACTACTATCCACACACCTGGCATGTGGAAAGTTTCAACCCTCCTGTGCAAACGACCTGCCCTTGGCCGAGTGACGGTTTGATTCTCCTGTACTGGCTAGGCCTCCTAACTAGGCATACACCGAAATGAAATGCATTACCAGGCAAGGCAACCTAAAGTAAGTGTTGCCCTCAGCCTCTCAAGATGGGTACAGGAGAAGAGTGGGTCAGACAAGAGCACATCAACGTATAGTGCCATTTGTAAGGCATCGCAATAGGATGCTCAAGGAATGCTCCGGAAAGAACTGTAGACCACCATGCAACCTCATTAAGATGGACGTAAATATTCACAAAAAGGGCTGTGGGTTCGTGTTCCCGATGGAGGTGAAACTTGCTCGACTCCCCGTCGAAGTCTGCAGGACCTGTATGTTTAGATAGCATACGACAGCCGCGACAGAAAAAAAAAGGAAAAACCGACACCAGCGAAAGAGTTTTGTATTTACAATATCAAAAAATTGCCACAAAGATCCAGAGCGAACTTGATATTTATGACGAAGCTGGCATGCACCCGGAAAAAAACGAGGCGACTGGGTGAAACCAGTGTATGCCACTGCTGCCTTTCAGTATACACTGTCGTACAGCAGGAGCTGGTGAACACAGCTGTTCATACATTGAGGAGTCACGGCCGAAGGGGCTGCAGACCGAGCCGTGCCCGCTGAGCATTGGCTGCCTCTATTTCGTGATAGTCCTTTGATCGGCGCTCCCGCGAATGTGACCTTCTCTTTTCCTTGTCGGATCTGTGCTTCTTTCTGGAAAACCAAGAGAATGAGTCAAATGAGGAACACAGTTATGTACAGTTCATGCTAGTTTATAGGTTGCAAGGAAACGATGAGCAGACGATGCAGTTCATGTTCACCGATTCGGAATGCAAAGAGAATTAGGGGAAAGAAATGTTCTGCTCTCTTTTGATCCTGCTGTACATACCCTGATTATGTAAATTAAACAGTCCTACATTGACCGGGAGAATTAAAGCAACTTCTGCCCAGTCGCCTTACCGGCATTCCTATCTCAGGCATTTGAACGAGTAGTAGCCAACCAGCTAAACTCCTATATCAAAACTTCGAACCTCAAGTTCCAGTTTCAGAGCTAACCGCTCACTCCAAAGGGTCAACACTGTTGTGAGTGCATAACGACCTTCTCAGGAATGCTGAGTGGGGTCGTCTCTCTGCTAGTTCTGCTGGATGTCTCGACATGGTTTGATAACACTTACTAAAAAGTACTTCGTAAGTGCTAATCATCTCCCAAGGCATCACTGACACGGCACTGAGCAGTAATGACACAGTAGGTAAGGAATTTGCTTTTCACGACCTCGGTCTTGGGTTCAAATCCTGGAGCGGGCTATCCTTTATTGCTGCTGAAAGCCATGGTGATAGCCGTAAAGGCTCTAATGTCGCTATACAAAAGAGGTTGCTAAATCAGCTATTTTTTTAGGGCAGTCGGAAATCTTTATGTCAGTCGGAAATCTGTATGTCAGTCGGAAATCTGTATGTCAGTCGGAAATCTTGGAAGCAATGCTGGCAACTGGCAGGAGCCATCAGGGGAGCCTCTTAAAGTATGGGGGCATCCTACAAAACCAACTTACAAGTTAAGGGCAAACCTAGTGCTACTCAGAAACTTATAAACCTATCCCTTAAAATGGGCTTGGCCAGCATTTCTCCTATAGCATCTGAACGAAATCAGTATGCCCTGTTCTACGTCAACCTTTACTCGAAGACCACAAGATAAAAATAATACTTGATATAGTGCCCTCAGAGAACTCAATCTCTCTTTCTGTCTGTCTCTCTCTCTCTCGCTCTCTCTCTCTCTCCCTCCCTCTCTCTGTCTCTCTCCCTCCCTCTCTCTTTCTCACACTCTTTCTCACTCCCTTTCTCACTCTCTTTCTCACTCCCTTTCTCACTCTCTTTCTCACTCCCTTTCTCACTCTCTCTCTCTCTCTCTCTCTCTCTCTCTCTCTCTCTCTCTCTCTCTCTCTCTCTCTCTCTCTCTCTCTCTCTCTCTCTCTCTCTCTCTCTCTCTCTCTCTCTCTCTCTCTCTCTAGGCACTTTACATTTGCTGCCAAGGAACATCAACTCCATCGTCAAATCTGCCTGTTGCATCCGCACGAAATCTATATGTCCTATTCCAAAGTGACCTTGCACAAGACGACTTCATCAGCTTCACAGTAAAGTCTGCCTACTTTTAGCTACATAACGTTGCTAAAATTCGGGCTTGCTTAGACAAGGATACTACATCCAAATCGGTCCATGCATTTGTAAAATCCCGGCTCGACTTCTCCAACTCAGTACTTGCTGACCTACCGGCCTGTGCAATCAGCCGCTTACAGTTGATGCAAAACTGCAGCTAGGCTTGTCTGTCGTGAGCGCTGCCGTTGCAACATCACACCACATCTCGCCGACCTGCACTGGCTCCCAGTCAAGCAACGGATCGACTTCAAGGTTTTGTCGCTCACTTTTAGGTCACTTCATTCTTTGGCTCCAGCCTATCTCTCAGATCTACTCCCACACCAGGCCAAGCATCGTACCATCCGCTTTTCTGAATCGAATCGTTTAGCTACACCTCGTATGAACCTCAAATCCTTTGGAGACCATGCCTTTAGTTCGTATGCTCCCAAAGCCTCGAACTCACTTCCGACTGACATCACGACACCCCCTCACTTGACCACATTTAAAAAGAAATTTAAAATGCACCTATTTATCACAGCATTTAGTGGATCCACGTGGTTTGTCCTTTGTGTGCTTATGTTTGCTGACACTTTGTATGGTGATAATTATAATAATATCACGTTGGATATAGCAACCTCAGAAAATTCAATCTCTTTCTCGGCACTTTACATTTGCTGCAAAGGAAGCACGATCGATTGGTTAGTAGTTGCATGCTCAATGTCAATAACCACACCACATGGTTAGCAGTGACATGCACAGGGTCAGCATGCAAATATATGGTTAATGGCAGCACTGTGCATGCTGCCACTAACCATATTTGACCAACTGGAGGTTTACTAAAATAGTTTAAATTATAGAGAGAAATTGTAGAGAGCAATAATAGAGTCGCACAGTCGACAAGGCAAATAATTATGTGACTGTTGCCTCTTATCTATAGAATCGTTGTTGTATTGAATGAGCACGGTACGATATTTGGCTGCGCGCGCAGTAAAAAAATGAGACAAGTAGCACACCTGCTGTCATCCGGTCGCTGCTTGTGACTCGGTGGAGAGCGTGACCTGTGTCGGCGTTCCTTCGACAGGCTTCTGCGTCTCTTATCATAGCGGTCAGCAGGGTTACGAGCCGCAGGTGATCTAGATCGCCCTCGGCGATGCTGATCTGACGGTGGCGACCGGTTTCTCTGCTGATGGCGATGTTGCTGTGGTGACGAATGCCTTTTCTCCTTCGGCCTGTGAGGGCTGGCAGCCTTCGGTATGTCCTACAATTCATCAACGGATAAACAGAAATACCAGTGAGTGTGCGGAAATCTTCTACCGAGCAACTACATTCAAGCTAGTTGCTATAAGAACAGAAATAAATAAATGACAATGAAAACTTATTATTACGAATTACAGTAAGAAACGAGCACCTACCAAATCATTAACAGATGCCAACCTGAAGAGCTACACGCCGAAGATAACTATTTTTGTCTTCTTTGCTTTTCTAGTACACAGTGCTGGCACGGGATGCCATGTGCTTCCCTAATATAGGCAAACTGAACGTAGAAATGGTAAGCAACGCAAAGATGTCAAATAAGTCGAGTTGTATCTAGCTCCCTTAGGTGTCCTAACCCTGCTACTTATGCATTTATGTGGCAGCAACTCGTTCTGTCAGACGACAAAAACCAAAAGAGTCGGTGCCGCGTCGGTTGAGAAAAGTCGGCTTCGCGTGAAGCCTTGGCTCGAGTGTACCTTGACTTCGCCTTCTTCGTCGGAAAAGTCGACTTCGTCCATGTTCTCTTCCAGGGCGCTGACGCGCGGCTCCAGCTCGTTCCCGTCCTCCAGAATCTCGCGCTTCTATAAACGACAGCGGTCAGGCAGCGCGCTCGACAGCCACCTTTGCTATTACTACAATAATACCAATACAGCTTTTTTGGAGCATTCTTGAGTTAAATCTTCACCTGGGCACTTTGCATTCCAGGCTAAACAGGAAGCTTAGTAACTGATCAGTGGCAGAAGTATTTACAACTAAAGCACATTCATTCGCATGCACGCACGCGCAAACACACACACACACACGAGCAAGCAATAGGCTTCAAAGAGCAGTTGGACTTAATCATAATAATAATATACTGGATAAACCCCCTTAGAGAACTTAATCTCTTTCTAGGAGCACGCATGTAGCTGCTGCAAAGGAATCGTGATCGAATGGTGAGTGGCATCATGCTTGATAGACAACATGAATAACATGGTTAGGGTGACATGCGCAAGGTCAGCATGCAAGCGTGGTTAGTGGCAGCATGCAGTAGTGTCAAGCAGTATTTACAGCAACAATGCATAGTTGATACATCCTACTGACACTGAGTTATCTTGCCTCGCCTCGCTCTCATGCAGTGTACACCTTTACGCACTCTTTGCGCTCTGCCCATCCCTCCCTACTCTTTTCTCCCTGTGGTTGTGAGTCAGTCATTCTTTTTGTCGTCCTTGCACTCACTCCAGAAAAATGCTTTTTGCACTTACTTGTCACATGCAAGCGTGTATGCACGTACACGCAAGTGAGTGTGCAAACAACTGTGGCTTGACATGTGCCATGTTTCATAAGCTGCTGATATAAACTTAAAATGACCTGCCAGCCAGTTCTTGTGCATACAAATACTTGTTTTGGTATTGCTTCTGGCATCAAGTTAAAATTACCTCACCCCATGCGCTGCAGATGGCATTGTTAGCGTTTTTGGATAGCTAGTAATAATACAGAAGCCTAATGCCCATGCCTCTTCCTCTGCACGCCTTTCTGCCTCGGTTATCCTAGATGGATTTAATTCTTGCTCGCCTATGTTTCTGTGTCATCATTCCAAATTGCACTTGATTCAGGAAACGTAAGGTTTCTTGGGACTGGTACCTTCTGCTGTATGCCCTTCTGCTGTACCCTCCAACTTCACCCCTTCATTCTTTGACTCCAGCCTATCTCTCAGATCTACTCCCCCACCAGGCCTAGCATCGTACCACCCGCTTTTCGGAATCCAACAGTCTATAAATACCTCGTACAAACATCAAATCCTTTGGAGACCGTGCATTTAGTTCGTATGCTCCCAAAGCCTAGAACTCCCTCCCGACTTGCGTCAGAACATCCCCTGACTTGACCACATTTAAAAAGAACTTATAAACACACCTGTTTAGGACAGCATTTAGTGGGTCCCTGTGATTCGTCCTTCATGTGCTTATGCGTGCTGACACTGTGCATGCTGCCACAAACCACATTTGCATGTTTACCCTGTGCATGTCACGCCAAACCACGTTGTTCATCAAGCGTGATATTACTCACGATTCAATCGCGTTTTCCTTTGCAGCAAATGTAAAGCGCATAGGAAGAGATTGAGTTCTCTGAGGGCGCTTTATCAAGTGCATTATTATTATTATTATTAGCACACACAAGAACATGAAGGACAAATCACAGGGACCCACAAAATGCTGTCATAAATTGGTGCATTTTTAATTTCTTTTAAATGTGGTCAAGTCAGGGGATGTTCTGACGCAAGTCGGGAGTGAGTTCGAGGCTTTGGGAGCATACGAACTAAAGGCATGGTCTCCAAAGGATTTGAGGTTCGTACAAGGTATAGGTAAACAGTTGGATTCCGAAAAGCAGATGGTACGATGCTTGGCCTGGTGGGGGAGTAGATCTGAGAGATAGACTGGAGCCAAAGAATGAAGTGACCTAATAGTGAGCGACAAAGCCTTGAAGCCGATCTGTTGCTTGACTGGGAGCTAGTGCAGGTCAGCGAGATGTGGTGTGATGTGGCAACTACAATGCTCACGACAGGCAAGCCGAGCTGTCGAGTTTTGCGCCAGCTGTAATCGCCTGATTGCACAGGCCGGTAGGCCAGCAAGCAGTGAGTTACAGAAGTCAAGACGGGATGTCACAAATGCATGGACTAACTTAGATGTGATACCCTCGTCTAAACAAGCCGAATTTTAGCAAGGTCATGCAGCTGAAAGAAGGCAGACTTGATTGTGGAGCTGCTGTGGTCGTCTAACAAAGGGTCACTTAGGATCATGACACCCAGATTTTGTGTAGATTCAACATGATATATGTTGGCAGAGCCAATTTTGAGTGTTAGCCAGTCCAATTTCTGAATCACACTTGGTTTGCCCATAACTAGTAAGTTGGTTTTATCATCATTCAATTTAAGCAAATTTTGTGCCCTCCATGTGCGGATGTCATCAATATATGCAGCAAGGAATTGAGAGAATTCGAGGTGTTCGAAGGCTGGGAGGGATCAAAGCAAAGGTACAACTGAGTGTCATCTGCATAAAGTGAAAGCCTAGATTGTGCTTGGCAATCACATCGGCAAGAGGGAGAGTATAGACCGTGAAAAGAACCAGACCAAGCATGGAGCCCTGTGGTACCCCATATTTGAGAGGTTCCTGGGATGATCTGTGTGCATTTACATCCATACTCTGGAGTCTCCCACTGAGATAGGACCTGAACCATTGCAAAGCAGTGCCAGTGATGCCCAGGCAAGATGAGAGGCGCTCTAGAAGAACTTGGTGATCGATAGTATCAAAAGCTGCCGAAAGATCGAGCAAAACAAGCAGAGATACTCTACCCATGTCTGCATTCATAAGCAGGTTGTACACCGGAATCAATGGTGACTCTATGGAGTGATTAGCTATAAAACTAGACTGGAACTTACCAGCAAGGTTAGAAGTTTCAATATGAGTTCAGCTGGTCTGCCACGACTCATTCCAGTTTTTTTATAGGAATGATAGAAGGGAGACTGGGCGGTAGTTGCTCAAGTTCTCTTTTACCTCTTCCTCCCTCTCCCTCCCTCTCTCCCCTCTCTCTCTCTCTCTCTCTCTCTCTCTCTCTCTCTCTCTCTCTCTCTCTCTCTCTCTCTCTCTCTCTCTCTCTCTCTCTCTCTCTCTCTCGGGAGAGGGAGAGAGAGAGAGAGAAGAGAGAGAGAGAGAGAGAGAGAGAGAGAGAGAGAGGGAGAGAGAGAGAGAGAGAGAGAGAGAGAGAGAGAGAGAGAGAGAGAAAGAGAGAGAGAGGAGAGGGAGAGGGATGTCTAGTATCGCTTTCTCGAGTTTTCTCGGGCCTGACAAAAGCTTTTTTGAAAGGTACTGGGACATGACCTGAGGCTAATGACATATTAATGATGTTAGTTATGCATGGCAGCAGCAGATCAATGCAACAAAGAAGCAGGACAGTGGGAATAGGGTCCAAAGGACTTGCTGCCTTCTGTGATTGGGATATGAACTTCAGGACGAGATCACTAGTGACCTGCTTAAATGTAGACATTGACGTGCTGCCAGGAATCAGCATTCAGGGAACAGCATTCTAGGGGGGATGTTGTCATCGCAGGGATGGACTCCCTGATCTTGTCTATCTAATAGACAAAGAATCGAGAGAAGCGATCGGCTAGGTCACCACAAGAATCGTCAGGTAAGGAGCTAATCTGGGAGCGGTTGAAGAGATGGTTGATCGTCAACATCAGCATTTTTGGATTGTGCATCTGTGATTCAACAAGGTTTTTATAGAAGCTAGACTTGGCCTTTGCTAGGATCAATTGGTAAGACCTACAGTAGTCCTGTCGATGGACAGTCAGTCCTCATCTTTTAGCTTTTTCAAGCTTACGCTTACTAGACCTAGCTAGTTTAATGTCTGTGGCAAACCATAGGCTGCCTGGGCGAGGGCACACAGTGGGCTTAGTCAGAGGTGCAAACTCGTCGAGCATGTCAACTAGTTTCGTGCTATAGCTATCTCCAAGGATGACAGATCAGAAAGGGGACTGGGCAGCAGAGGCGAGGCAGATATTCTCGCACGGACAGCATCGATGTCAAAGGTTATAATAATAATAATAATAATAATACACTTGGTAAGAGCCTTGAGGTTTCGCGATTTACAGGTGATTATAGAAGAGGGCAAACTTTTAGCTTTGCTTGCCTTGTCATAACAGTAACGGAATGCCGTGATGAGTCCAGGGTTTATGGGCATAGCTAGTAAAGGCGCGGTTGCCAGAGTTGGAGGTGGGAAAGAGCCACAGTATAGCTACCCGAGCCGAAGTGGCGGTGGTATGAGTGCAGGCCAGAAAAGTAATTGGTTCAGACAAGTAAGCCGGAGCAAGAGAATGAAGGGGCAATGTCAAGACAATACTTATAAAATTTGTCAGACAATCGAGTACTTGTTTACGATATCTTTCAAAAGACAAATATGTGAGAAATGGCGACAGAATTTCTGACGACTCACAAAAAAGAAAAACTGATTAAACAAACTATGTCTAACCTGGATGTAAACCAGAAGCAACATATCTAAAAATAAAAATTTAACCGATCTGCATCATATGCAACTTGTATCCCAACTTTTGCACCTTGGTATATCGAGGTATATGCGTGAAGCTTGTTGAGATGCATTCTTGTGACTTATGTACAATACCATTTACAGGGTAGATTGATGCCTTGTATATTCCATATCGGCTATCCTTCGGGTATCAGGGTCAAATTTGAAATGCAAGTTAATATCTGCTTGTACTACGACATGAGGTTAGATTATTTTTCTGATTTCGTATAAGTTTTGCTATACATGCTTATGATTGCAGAAAATAAATACAAGCAGAGCTAAACTCTCTTGCATTTCAAGTTTCCCTCTAATATGTCAATTATTAGCAGAGTATGGGATATACAAGACATCAAGCTACACTGTCAATGAAGCTGTATAGAAGTCGCAAAAATGCATCTCAACAAGCTTCACGAATGTAAATGGTTACAAGTCGTATATGATGCAGAGATCGGTCATTTTTTACTTTACAGATATGTTGCTCCTGTTTTACATCCCGGATGGACATGGTTTACATAATTATTTTCTGTTTCGATTGCATGACCAATTGTATAAATATTTTCTTGACATTCCCTATAAGAGACCCGAAGGCGATAGATAATCCAGCCTTGGTCACGCAGTGGCATAGCAATGTGGCAGAGGCCACGTTTGGAGCAGACAAGCCAGCATCTGCAAGAGAGTCACATTGCACAGTTAGATGAGGTGCAAGGGGAGAGAGAGAGAGAGTCTAGAAGGGATGTCAAAATGCATATCGTTGCGTCCAAATAGCTGCCATGCTTTGTAACCGAAAAAAACGCACTTGGTGATTGTGCTTGACATGGTGATGACTAATGCAGTAGCACTGTAAAGCACCAGGGGCAGCTGCCATAACCGAGAGCAAAAAGACATTCTACGACAGCAAGACGAACGTGGCTCTGATATCATCCAAGTGAAGAGCTAGCAAGGTGAGGCCCATAACAGGCAAACAAGCACAAATACAACTGCACAGTACTGTACAAAAAAGATCGGAGTGACTACACCATTCGCAGGAGTACAACAGAACATGTCTGCATGTGCACCATCCACTGGACTTTTCGTATGTGTATAGAGAGTGACACGTTCAATACGACAAACACACTTTTTTCAAATGACGCCTGCCACCAAATATGTGGCATTTACGAATATGTGAGGAAAGAGCAAGGCACTTCACGGGAAACAGAGCACTCAGATTACACAAGAAACGTTTTCGAGCTTTCAAAAAGATAGCTTTGACTACACCAGTGCCGAAAACAGGGCACCATGCAGAGCAGCGAGATCTTGGGGAGCAGCAAGACAAGTTTATCGGAGGATCAGGACCACGAGGTAAAGGCCAGGACAGAAGTAATATCGCACACAGCAAGCAGAACCGTGCGGTGCCTAGTGGAAAAGAGGATGCTGCAGGGTCAAGTACAGGGAATTTTCTTGCGACTAGCAAAATCTTAGAATCTGCGAAAGCAACGACATCTGCCGTGCTACTTGGTTTGTATGACATGCAGCACTCTTAAGTTCTCTGCCGGCTGGTTGGTGTTCAAATAAAGCCACCGCCCCAAGTCCTTCAGAATGCACGGATAGGGCGGCTCAGCAATTGTCAAGCTGCATTCACTTCGAGCGCCACACCATCTTTTATTTCAAAACTTCAGGTAAGCAATGTGTATATTACGGCATAGACAAAAGTGGGCTAGCTTTATTGAACTGGCAACTCACCACAAAATTGTGTACTGCCAACGCTGGGGTATCAAACAGACAATTATGGCCCAAATTTAAATGGCTATTCCTAAAAGAGTGTAAATGAGAAACTAGTGTTTACTTTAGTTTATAAGCCCACTATTTATTTTTTTAGCAATAAGCAGGTTAATGCATATTATAGCGTGCACTCGTCAGATTTGCAATATTTAACATTGGCCCCACCTTCCAAACAACTGGCAAGGATTTTAATGATGAGTCAGTCACGAACAAGATGGTTTTGCTTTACAAGCTTCTAGTAACAATTAAAGTCGTGCATCATACAAAAACTAAACTATAGTGCTACCCATGTTTGCACCCAAGCATTTGAGGATGTGCATATACCCAATTTAAATCACAAGCTGTCCCAAAGTCTTGTCCGTGCGCATTACTGCCAAAAAATATGCATGTATGCAACAAAAACCGAGTACCCATCAATTGCAGCAAAGGTTACTTTGTTTAGAAAAATCCATGGATTCGAACTAGTTTATTCATACAGTGTGCATACATACAGGTTTCACCATACCTGTATCCTGGGTAGAATGATGTCGCACGCTCTCTCCTCGTGTAGCAGAGAGTCAATGAATTCATCAACATGGGTCAATTCAAAACCTGCACAAACGCAGAGCAGACAAGTGAGTCACACAGAACAAGATACAAGCAAATGAATGAATGCCCAGTGAATGGCCAAGACAAGAGAAAGTCAAGTGCATTTGGGCTAATCACCATCCAAGTCATACCACTAGGCCAGGTTTGAAAATCCCAGGGCTTCCCGACAGATTCACTTATGTGCATTCACACACTACGGCATTTGGCTTCGAGAGAGCCTAGTTAGTGAGCACTTAAGAGATGCCACTGTGTCTGTGCACAGCCGTGTGGTGGCACAGATGACCACTGACCACTCTTTCCTGTGATGGCTTGAACATCACACATTATTCTAACCGGTCTCCATCACAAAACCAATCGTGGGCAAACCTGCATGTGCTAGCTTGCGTGTCGGCTCGCAGGCTCCCTCGGCACGTGCCACAGAGCCTCCAGTCACGAACTCATAACAAGCCTCGGCCCAGCCTGCAAGCGACACCAAAACGGTGCAGCCCAGCAGCAGAAGAACGGCTGAACTCGGCCGGCGTCAGCTGAGGAGAGCGGCTAGACCAATAGTGTTGTGATAACCGCTGCCCCAGAACATTTTCATACGGGTCAGTTCTCAGCAGAACGACTGCACCATTCCTAGAGAGCAGATAACAGTGACACACTGCAACCTGCCATAACCAGGCGATACAAGCTGCTGGGGCAGTAGCAGGAACAAACCTTTCGTTGAGCTAATGAAAGCTCTCGCTTATGAAATGTGGCGCAAAGAAAAGCAACCGAGAGAGCATTACTGCAAAACCTTCACTAGACAAACGAAGTAAAGCAGTGCATTCTCGGTCGGACGTGAGCCAGCCAAGGACCCTTTGGCACAATGTGGGCAAATCGACTCACGCCTGGCATGGCGGCAACAAAAGCAGCCCTAACTCGGGTCACACCCCTCCCCCTGCACACGCCCGTGCGCTCAGCACCACTGCATCTCCCTTCCCAATGCAGCCAACGATGGAGCTGACCCAACCGCATGAGAAAAAGTCCCAAGTATTTCACGCGAGTTGCACAGCACACAGGGTACACAGCGCAGTTATAGCAGGTCGTCCATAAACTCGGACATGTACAAACCTCCTGTCTTGCCCTGGACTCGAATTTTCCGGTAGTCGTTCAAAAGTGGCTCCAAGTAATTGTAGCAATCCAGCGAAGTGCCTGTCATGCGCATATACAGGGCGCCTAGTGCTCGAACGTACCTTAAACGGAAGCGGAAGCCGGCGGCTAAGCTACATGAGGCATGAGGGCGGGCAGGGCAGTGACCACCGGGACTCGTTTAATAAACAAACAGCAAAAACTTAACAGGGGAAGAAAAACACGCCGAGGTAAAAAGGCCAAGCACACGTGCTAAAGGTCTTGCACGCAAGCACAAGATCACAGCGAGCAACAGGGCGGTCATCTCACTAATGATCACACGAAGCCAAACAGAATGACGGTCGGCACAGCGGTCGGCGACAGCGCAAGGCAGCCGTCAGCAATGAGACGCAGGCAGTGACCAACGGACTCACTTAAAGTCTTCATTCCGGATAAATTCAACGATGATGTCCTTGTCTGGCTGTATCTGCAGCATTTTCAATAGTAAGCACAAAAAAGGACTGGGTTTTATGTTACCACCATATGTGCCACCCACGTATCGCAGTGCCATCGCCTTGTCCACGAGAAGTTCAGCTGAAAACAAACGAGTCAAATAAATAAATAAATAATAAATCCTAGCTGATGAAACAGCCTCTTTTGTATAGCGACAGAAGAGCCTTTACGGCTATCACCACCACTTGCAGTGGCGATAAAGGATCGCCCACCGCAGGAATTGGTGAATAATAGCAATGCAGATATGGGAGAAAATACAGCGTGGCACTGCAGCTTCTCATCGCCTACTACCACCAATAACAATAGCACCCCCTCGGTGGGCTGTCTCTGTCTGCAGAACTTTCTCCACCGACTTTCTCCACCGACTGCCACTTGTTTTGCCCCCCTCCCCCCTATATTCCTCAGGCTCTTGCCAGTCACAGCACTAAATTCGCCCGTGTAGCACAAGAGTGCCTTGCTAGCTGCAACAGAGCTCCATTCAGAGCAACGGTGCTAATTTGCAACAACCTTGACCTTTGCCTTCCTAGTGGAAGCCCAAAAATTCTCTAATGAAATTCAAATTAACAGGCTTTGACTTGGCAAGGCAAACTGCCAGTATTGGGCACAACAGCCCTGCCGTTTGACTGGTGCCTGGGTAACTATGTCACACGGTGTACCGAAAACCGTGGTGACTTGAGACAGGGTCACAGACGTGAGTCGGGGGGGGGGGGAAGGGGCCGACCGTTCGAGCAACAATATGTGCAGACCACGGGCTGGTCTTAAAATCAGACGCATCGACTAATCATTCGTCATGTGCGAGTGATAAGCTCCCTGGAATAGTCTGGCATACGATGAGATAATGCCACGAGAATCCAGGTCATAGCAAACTACCCGGAGAAGACATCTTAATACTGCTGAAGGGCAAGCGCGCACACCCCTCACTCCCTAGGGAACGATAGAACGGCTTCCTTAGTAGCATAGCAACTAAGCCGGCGACATGCAGTTAGAGCTGGCTAATGCAATCGCGGTACAAGAGGTCCAGGCAATGTTGCTTTTATGGGACGGCTGGGAATACCTTATCAGAAAGCCTTTCCAAAGGCAGGCAGTGACCATCAGTTAGCAGGCTACCTTAGAAGATCAGACATACGCAGGCAATTTGTATTCCTAAAATACAGTCGCTGACTTAAAAGAGTCGGCATGACATTGCACACGCTTTTGCAGTGCTAAGGAGTGCAAAAAAGTAGTGCAGCTGCAACGAGACTTTTTGCCACTACAGCACTGCTCGTGCTTGGGGAGGGTATTTCAGCCGCGCCAGTCCGACTCTCTTTTCTACCCTTCTTCCTTTGGTGGCACCACTAGCACCATTTGAGATAACTAGACCGCAGCCAAGCAGGTTACAGAAAATGAGAGCACCCTCTCCTTATGTGTCGTATGCTCCAGTATGCTCTAGTCCACTTGCTCACACATCTGCAACTGCCTCGACCGGAGACCAGAGAAAAAAGAGCCAGTGAACTGGATTCGCATAAGAAAGCTATAGGCAACAAGTGCTCCCCCACAGACATGAGCACTGCAAAGATGGGCGCCAGCAGAACCACGTCACCTGAATGATCCGAAGGAGTGATAAGCAGACATCAGGCAATGCCCCTTTGCAATTACCCCACGACTGGCTGCTCTTCCTGTTAACTCTTCCTGTCAACCCTTAAATGAATTGATCGTGGCTACAACCCTACTGGCAGTTGATATGGCTCGACAGCTGCCCACAGAACTTTCAATGCCTACGGCTTAGATCAACAGGCCGCACCTATCTTACTACTTTCACTTTCCCATCCCGGGGCGAATCAGCAGCCGAATGTTTCCACTAGTCCCATCTCGGCTCGTAGACCGAGTGGTGCCACTGCATGGTCACCTCGGGCCATGTAGGACGGGCACGCAGTACAGTGATCCGGGCACTCAGTACAGTAATCTGCTCACCACCACTCGAGCACCAGCTAGGCACGAAGTGACACTTCTTCACGGAAAAGCATACCACGTGGCAATCGACGGCGCGACTGTCAACGTTGCAACAGTGAGGATGACTGAGCTACCAGCTCCTATGGCAGGTCATAAAATTTTTTTTGTTAAAGACTAGCTTATTAAACAGCCTCTTTGCATAGCGACCGACAGAAGAGCCTTTACGGCTTTCACCACCGCTTGCAGTGGTGATAAAGGATCGCCCACCACAGGAATCGAACCCACGACCTTGGGACCGAGGACGTGAAAGCAAGGGCCTTACTTAGTGTGCCATCACGGCTCAACCATACCACAACACGAGATCCGAGCTGTGCCACTGATTATGCAAGAACCACGCACCCCCTCCCAGCTGCCGCCACCACTAAGACAATGAGGCGCCTCTGCCTCGGTGTCATCGGCACTGTGCGCAGTGCTGCTTCCAACGGGTATAGCAAAATAACGTCCGGCAGACTCTTAGCCAGCTCAATGGTGAGAGACTAAAAGGTCACAGGGGAGTTACCTATGCTCCGTGGCTGGCAAAAGATGCAGCCAAACAGCCTGTGAGGCCAACATATCCATATATCGAATGACCTGCCTCTCCTTTGCCTTCAACACGTCTTCTAACCACTTCAAAGTACACAGCTGCCTTGACGATGGCTTTGCTCAGAATAACACCTTAATTACATATCTATGTAATAAGAAATAATAAATAAAGCCATGAGATGGCACAGCGTGCACGATCACGATCCCAGTGGCAAGCATTCTATGCACCAACAGCTGAGCTTGCTAAATCGCCTGGTGGGAAGCTGGCATGAAGGCCACATGTTGGCTATGCAAGCGACCCTAATCATCAGGCAGCACTTTCCTTGACTACCTTGGATAGCAAAAACAGGGTCCTGTCTGGTGTGAGCCTTCGGTCGGTCACAAGTGGCCAGTCGAGAGAGAGAGAGAGAGAGAGAGAGAGAGAGAGAAAGAGAGAGAGAGAGAGAAGAGAGAGACTACACCAACCACTGCAATCGTGCTGCTCTCTCGGAGGGAGGGAGGGAGGGAGGGAGTGGGTTGACACGAGAAGCTCACCCTATCTCCCCCTGATGAATCACACGTCCAAGGGAAGACTTGCCAAAGCATCTCAGCGAATCTTCTCACTATCTTCCTGAAGACCTTCAGGCGTTTCCTCCATTCTTGTCGTCGTCTGATTCTTTACACGTCCCTTTATTACCATCACACGGTGACAGCATTTGTGACGGCTCTCCAAATGCTCTACTTGGCAAATCATAAATTCCCTTTATTATTTAAGGCAGCTTCCTTAATCAATACAACAGGTACAAAGTCAAAGCCAAGCTCCATAGTTCACACTTGCCTGGTAAACTTCTGGGTAAAGGTAACTCAGACATGGTGGCTAGTTCTGTTATGCCTTTTGCAACAACACCAAAGATCAGCCACTAACACTATCAGCATGTTCTATCCTCTATCCATCATCGTGGCTGATTACTATGCCAACAGCCACTATAACAGCAAAACATCTGGCACTGAAGGACAAGCGGCTAAAGGTCTTCCCGTGATGTCAGCACGCGACCTGGGATTGGCACCACATTGCCAGACTCGTGCACTCATAACCGACCCAGGCAATGCACTGTAACCACGGGAAGCAATTAGGGCAAGTAAGGAGTGCTCACAGCAATAGCTTGCGTAGTAGACCAATGAGGATCGACTGTGCGAGTACCAGTGCCAACCTCATACCAATAGCTGCTGATGCTGCGAAGAAAAAAAAAGTAAATACTTCTTCATCATCCAAGCAGTCACATGAGTCTCACGAATAGCGCCTCTTAGCTGTATTTGGCGTTCCATAAATGATGATCGCTTGAAATAAATCAGCAGAGCGCCCACCCCATGCGGCTGCTGTTTTTACATCATACACCAGCAGGGGCACAGGCAGCCGATCTCGTTAGGCTTAACTGGATGCGACAGGCAAGCACAGACCGAGCGCGCATGCACGAGCTAGGACCTGTGGGAGGATGTAACAACCACTGTAGACAAATCAGAACTGGGCAGCAAAAGTCACAGGCACATCTGCCGATTGCTCGACGGAAATCCAGGCTCGAAAACTTGCAACGAAGCAATGGCCACTAAGAAACAGAGGTGACTGCCGCTAGCTTAAGCATGCATTATGCGACTACAACCACTGTCGCCTTCACGGCGCACATTTAACATAGTCATGACTCCGGCTCAAGTTTCCCACCTGCTTAGCATTGAAAAGACGCCAGACGTACAAACCTCAAATCCTTTGGAGACCATGCATTTAGTTCGTATGCTCCCAAAGCCTGGAACTCCCTCCCGACCTGCGTCACAACATCCCCTGACCTGACCACATTTGAAAAGAACTTAAAAACACCTATTTAGAACAGCATTTAGTGGGTCCCTGTGATTCATCCTTCATGTGCTTATGCGCTCTGACACTGTGCATGCTGCCACTAACCACATTTGCATGCTGACCCTGTGCATGTCACCCCTAAACATGTTATTCATGTTGTTAGTTCATCAAGCATGATATTACTCACCATTCAATTGCATTTCCCTTTGCAGCGAATGTAAAGCGCCTAGAGAGAAATTGAGTTCTCTGAGGGCACTTTATCAAGTGCATTATTATTATTATTAAAAGAAGAACAGTACAAAA
Organism: Cristatella mucedo; assembly: GCA_009760855.2. Taxonomy (NCBI): domain Eukaryota; kingdom Metazoa; phylum Bryozoa; class Phylactolaemata; family Cristatellidae; genus Cristatella; species Cristatella mucedo. The sequence continues at coordinate 4,372,823 of WPIO01000019.1, read as the reverse complement.
TAACTAATTTAATATGTATGTACAAATCAATACAGATGGATTGAGCGAAAAATTCAAGCTTGATTGAGACGAAAACCTCGGGTGGCCGTAAGGTTCGGTTTCGCCGCAGGTCTGTTAATGAACAGAGTACTACGTTAAGCGCCAAAACGCCGAGCAACGACAGCGGTTTCGCCTCGGTAAAAGAAGGCCAACAGCCTATCGGTAACCCCGCAGTCAAGGGCAAACAACCTACCGGTTAGCGCAAAACATTCTTCCTTCCAGTACTGTGACTCGTATATCCTTGTACGGGTTATCTTTTCAATGAGGTATTGCGGATTCGTGCCTTTGATAGTATGGGCATCTTTTACGGTACGGTTCGCCATCAGCGCGCCAGCGTCCTTCACATACCAGTGTCCTTGACATCGCACAGGGCTCTCCGCGCTTCCGGTTGTACGGAAGACTGCAGGACACCCGCATTCGCTCGAAGGGGACGGACGCCCCAGACGCCATTACTGGGGTTTTCGGTCCCTTCAGATCTCGACCGGCCTCAACGGCGCTCCAATCTTGGCTTAGCCTCTGTTTCGTGCAGCCGCCGTTACAACCCAAACGCGTATGCGCTTCAACGACTTTTTTCGTCGCTGCGCCCGCACACGCGCCGTCGCCATATTTTCGCTCAAACTTTGTTGCGAGCATGCTCTCAAAAGAAATTTGTTTAGAAAGGTTGACTCGACGTCCGTTTGTTTCAACCATTCAGTTCGACTCGCGTGAATTAACTTTTTTTCTTGGTACAAACTAGCCAACAGTAGATCGACCGATTGCTATGCAAAAATACAATAGTGAGAAATCAATTTTACATAAACGCTTCTGGGGCAGACTTTGGAGGTCACATGCGATTCGTACTGCGGTACGGTTGAAGGCGCATTTCATCACGCACCGTTTCTTCTGGGGTGTTCCCTTTGATTGCTGCTAGATCGTCGACTGCGTCTGCATCGCTACCCAGTTGAACGCAGTAGACGAATAGTCTCCGACTGCCTGCGGAGCACGGCCTGGGCGGAGCGCATTCTGAGTTCTTCCTGAATTATCAACCCGGTACATGGTTTTGCTCGTGCACTTCATTTACCCTCCGCTGAAGAAGGCGGGAATCCCGCAGTTTGTGACGTCTCATCACAACTCAGAGCGCTCGGCTCGTGCCCGGGCGTTGGCGTAGCATATGTTTTGCTCACCAAACGAACGGTCGATGTGCGCTACTGAATGCTATCGAACGGACTATATTGACCGACATGGACCGTAAACACTATGTCGAAGTAGAAGGGATAGCTTCCGTACGGCCGACGGGCAAGTCGGAAGTTGAAATAAATAATTCATTTGTATAGCGCCCCAAGAGAACTTAATCTCTATTCAGGCGCTTCACATATGCCTCGGGGCTCGAGCCCACGACCTCAGCCAGGCCTTGGTCGGGGCGAGCACCTTAACCAGTGGACTAAACCAGCTCCAAACCAGTATTATTTATTGAAATGATGCGCGACGCCGATGCCCGATGTGACGAAGAATGTGGCGTCGCACGCGGTGAGTCGCCGGCGGGACCCACTACGTAGGCGTAAGCAATAGCTCACAGACTTGGTTCAAATGTATGCACGGCGCGACTGAGGCAGACGCTCTGGGAGAGAACGTGCGCCAGCGGAACGGCTGAACAGCCTGCTGTTCAGACAGCATACGTGGGCCGCGTTCGCCTACCCCCGAGCTAATGCCTAGCCAAAATAGGCGAGGTCGGTGTGGCAAGCCATGCGCTCAGACATAATAGATTAACGATAGCTACGCCTGGCTGAGAATCTCAATAGACGGCGCTGCTGCAATTCGCGAGACTTCGAGATGCCACGCTCGTAGCTAAGATTGCCAATAACCCCTTCTAACTACACCAGTGTATTGACAGAAGCTATAGGGTGGATTTAAACGTAGATTATGAGTCGAATATCAACCTCGGGCAGAATTTCGTACCTGCGCTGGGGCACGAGATAAGTGTGGTTTGTGGTTCTCTGTGCATGGCTCAGATCGCTGGGCTCGCCGGCACACTGCAAGCTAGGCAGACCGGTAGTAGCCTAGGGACAGGCCAGTGCACGGCTGTGGTCTGACGGCTGTGGTTTTTCCACAGGCCGGCTTTGACCTCCCGCCGACTTACAGGAGGAGTTTTGCGGCGAGTCGAGTGGGAGACGGGGCCGGAAGAAGCCGTGCGCCCTTGGGCTCTGTGCGTGGTAATAAACTGTTGGTGCTGGGCATCGGCTGGCTCTCTGCAGTGCGAATCAAACAACAATAATGAGACTGCTTTATTTGGGCGCTACTTCGGTGAAAGAGCCACTGCTGTCAGGTGACAGTGTCTGAGCCAGCCATCACCCTGTCCTGAACCGTTCGATCGCTACCCTGCTGTATTACGTGTCGCAGCTGGCGACCAATGACGGGTGCGTTGAAGCTAGGAACAGTTTGATACTGCCCGACCTTGTTTTCCACGATGAGACCACGGGCATGAGAAAGATAAAAATATAATTCATTTGTATAGCGTCCTTAGGAGAACTTGATCTCTATTCAGGTGCTTCACATATGCCACGGGGCTCGAGCCCACGACCTCGGCCGGCCAGACCTTGGTCGGGGCGAGCACCTTAGCCGCTTGGCCAAACCAGCTCGCAGACGTCGTCGCCCGAAGGCTTCAGACCGCAAGAACAATAAGCGAGCTTTCTCGAACGGCTTTCGGGCGCGAGGGCAGAGAGCAGCAGCTTTTTCTTGGATCCTTGTACCCAGCCTCTAAAGAACGCTGCTGCCTCGATGCTCTTCGCATGGAGGCAGCCGGAGGCTCTTCTTGAATGTTCTTTTATGTCAGCGATGAGTGGTAGGGAAAGTGTGGCGGTGGTTTGTGGAAGAGAAAGCTTTTTTCTCGAGTGAAGGCGTCGTTCTGCAAACCATCACCGCCGAGCCCGTGGAGGAGGACATCCCGCGAGCCAATATCCCGCGATTGTGGAGCGCCTCTAACCGAACTTGAATCCCTTGTTGGAGATCGTGCGTTCGGTACCCGTGTTTACCTAGCCTTAAACTCGCTGCCGACCTTTTATAAGATATCTATTGACTTGACATGTAAAGGGAAGGTTAAAATCATCGTTTGTCTCACTGCACTGTGTAGTTTTGTTCGCGCATAGCACAGAACGCCAGCCGACGACTCACACCACCAGTTTATTTCATTGCGCACGGAGCCGGGGGAGGCACAAGTCTCTTCGCCCCTCTCGCCCGCCGGAGTGCCGGAGACTGGCCCTGTCGCAATAGTTACTAACAGCGCATCCCGACCACCATACCACATCGAGTGTCACAGCCCACTCGTACAACAATCAGGGGCAGTGCCATTAATTAAACGAAACCACGCATTGAATCTTCTTTTACGTACTCACTGCAGTTCGGTTCGAACATCAGAGAGCCAGCCGATGAACAACGCCAACGGTGTATTGCTCCCTAGCGAGACCTTAACCGATTCCAAGAACGGAAGTGGGTGAATGGGCCAAGAATGCTTCGATTCGCCTTTCAGCCAGAGACTATGCCGCGGTGTGAGAAGACGCCCATCCCTCATCGCCGCTTCACGCCCCCGAGAGCGGCTTGACGGAGGTAGCGATGGCAGCGGAGTGCTACGTTAGCAGACACTTTTGCGAAGCCGGATTCAATTCAAGAGCTTCTTAGCAGGAAAAATAACTGTTTTTGCCACTGTAGCTAGCATATATGGTAGGTTATCACTTTTTTAAATGTAATACCTAAAGTCCAATCATATGCACTGTCTAGAAACAAATTTAATTCTCAGTTTGTGCTTTACACCCAGTGTCTCAAATATTCTTGTTATTATGGCTACCCAGGAAAATGTGATCAAACTTGCTCGAATAGTCTTTTAAAATGCTCACTTCAGCTCGCAGTTGACACTGCGATCGAATGAGCATGTGCGATATGTTAATAACCATGCACATATTATTTGCATCATACAATTCTCCGCTCATACTTAGATAACTATTCTAATCTTAGTATGAGCTAACCCTCACAAAAAGGCAAGGTCCGGTAGGTGGTAACGGAAAAATCGAGTGTTCATCAGAAACTGAAAAGTCTAACTTTCAATAAAGGGCGTTACCAGCACATCTCACGTAGTGTCTGGTCTGCAGCTGGGCGTCTTTTTTTCTACAGGGACCTTTGCTGTATGATCATGTCATCTCCACAGCCTTAGCAAAGTCAGGACGCCTACACAGTCTCCGTTTTCCGTCTGCCGCCAGGAAGCTCTACCCACAAAGTAATTGCCGGCCACGCTAAAGTATCTCCGATGTCTTTGACCGCCCCACTCCGCAGTGATATATTCACATAATCCGAGTTAAATACAATCCTTAAGCAAAGATTCTCGCGTCTGCCTTAATAAAACCAGCCACGCCTGTGACAGATACCTAAGCGTGGATGTATCCGCCATTTCTTTCAGTGTAAATGTGTTATTTGAGAGCAATCTGATGAGTGTCGCTGTTGAGCCACACTCTACTCCATCCGTCAACCCTACAAGAACGGCAGTTTTCTTAGGGGCCAAGCCAGGAAATGCAAACGGACTACTCAAGACCTCTTATCCGTACCGAGGTACTCGCCGAGCAGGTAAAGCAAATTGAAGGCCTGCAGGGGTGTATGTGCTCGCCTTTAACGACCAAGGTCGTGGGCTCGAGTACTTTGGCATTTCTATAGCCCCTATATTGAGATCAAGTTTCATTAGGGCGCTGTAAAAATGAATAGCATAAATATTTTTTGTTTTCGGCAATATGTCAGGTTGACAGACGGCTGAGCTATTCAAGAAAATAAAAAATACACTTCTAAAAAAAGCCTCACGATCGCGATGGATGTCTATGTAGTCTCCATTGTGTGAGGAAGGCAATCTGTGGAATTTTGGAATATTGTAAGTATAAACAGAGCCATTACGTCCTGGCTATTTTAGAAATACTTTCCAAGACCGCTTTTTAGGCGCGCCTCTTGTTCCAGTATGTGCCACTAGTGCACCCTATTTACTATACTGATCTCTCTTAATTTAATCTAGGTCTACTAAAAAGTAAAGATACTGACAAGATTTCTTATAAAAATCAGCCTTCTTACCGCTTATCAAATAGCTTATCCCCCAATGTGCTGTTGGGCTGCGGCAGCATTTCGCTAGGCAGGTCGTCGGTGCGAACTTCGGACTATTACCGTTCGCTCCTGTAATCTCGTAGCCAAGTCCGTGGTTTTGGGTTAAGATGCGTCTATTGCGAACGTATACTAAAGGGACTTTTAAAGTAATCTCTTCGAAGGGAAATTAGTTTACGAAAGCAACATTCAAACGCATCAACCGTTGGTTACTAGGAATTTACGGTCGTTTGGCATTTACGCCACCCCAGCTTTTCGGGTCTTCAAGACTTGTCTCAATGTTCACGCTGCTGCATTCCTCTTTTCCCAACGGACTTGTTTTTACTCGTATGGCAAGAGTGTGTTTTTGGAGACTTATCAGTCTGCATTTATGTGCATAGCCGAGTTTTCTTAACTGAGCTCAAAACGAAAATGTCTAGTGGCGATATTTTACTTCAGTAGAACTGCTACGGTGCTGAGTGCGGCACTGAGGACCCCTCCCCTCACAATGAGAGCTGTGCGACTAAAGACCGCGTTCTCTTGTTTTGACACTTGTGTCGTCAGCAGCAACGCATACCGGTGCCACACTATCGCTGTACAGGCTTTCGTTTATTCTAAGTGACCGCATGTGTGCACATGCTATACGCATGTATTTATACATAAGTATATATATATATATATATATATATATATATATATGTGTGTGTGTGTGTACATTCGGGCATAAGTACATTTATGGTTAAATTTAAACCACACATATATTCTTCTATAGTTCTACGCACAAGTTATACGCAGCATATATATATATATATATATATATATATGTATATACACGCATAAATATACATCCATAAATATAAATATAATTCATTTGTATAGCGCACCAAGAGAACTTAATCTCTATTCAGGCCCTTCACATATGCCTCGGGGCTCGAGCCCACGACCTCAGCCAGGCCTTGGTCGGGGCGAGCACCTTAACCGCTGGACCAATCCATGCGTAAGTATATTTATGTTAATTTATACCACGCATAAATATATATATATATATATATAAACAAAGATTGGCCGGTGAATATTTATTGGCAGCCGTTCGTGTAACGCCCCCTCAAATTACGGATCTGTCACGTGATCCAGTTGCCTATGCTTATTAAGCTGGGCCCGCCTCCGGAAGTGTGTGAACGGCTCCACGTGACCACACCCGCGAAAAACCATTCTGCGGCGGTGCTAGTTTCGAGATGTCGGATCTTCAATGGCTAGTGAGGACAGCACGAGCTGAAAAAGTGTTAACCTGGGTAGGGAAGAGCTTTAAAGGAGACCGAAGACTACCATACAGCTGCTATAGGTAACGCGAATGCCTCATGCTAGAAGTTGTTGAGTCTTTCCATCCAGCAACGTCGCTCATGTCGTCAGCTGATTTTGAGTTGGGCTTAACTGTCCGCCTGCTGTTGCTGCGGGTCGGACGAACGCAGCTGATGCCCACATGTGCATGCGACATCACTCTTCGGACGTTTGCTGTTTCGTCGCCGTCGTCCTCCGTATATCTGTCTGTCCCGCAGGTTGTTTCTTTTACTGCACGTGTAAAGTGCCTAGAGAGAGATTTAGTTCTCAGATGGCGCTAAACAAATGTATTATTATTATCCAGTCATTTTCAACGCGATCTCGGTGTTTAATTTATGCGATTAGGTCGGGCGCGTATTTGTGCATTGTCTGTTCAGGGGGCAGCGCGAGTGTTTAAGTCTTGCATTTTGTTCTTTACTGCGCCGCGGGGCTCAGCTTTTCTCTGTACGTTCGTACGCTCCATCGATCTCAGTAGTCGTGCTGGCCTCTGAGCTTAGGGTTCTGAAGACTCGTTGCGGCCTGGGGAACCAGGTAAGCAGCCGACGCGTTGTCAGTCTCGTCACGACTGTTTGCGCATGACCCAACCAGCCGTACCTGCCCAGCCTACGCTTTAAGACCGGGTGACTGCCTTGTCAGAAGACGTCGTCTCGAGGTCTAGTCAGTGGCTTGAATGCAGATCGCTCGTTACCGCACAGGGCAGCAGGATAGAACTGACACTTAACTGCCCAACGCTGCCACTGTCATGGTTATCGGATATTATTTTGCAGCAAATGTGAAGTGCCTATAATGAGATTAAGTTCTCTGAGGGCGCTATACAAATGTATTATTATTATTGTTATTATTAATAATGGACCCTTAGTGGCTAGTTGTTTGGCCGGCCTGCGACTGGAGCAGTTCTAATATGCCTCAAAGGCTAAGCAGAATTATGCTGTAGCATTCTACATAGCAGTGAAAGCCTAGTTCGCTTTTGGTGTGCATACGGTAGCCAGCATACTTCCACCTTCATGCTGCAGCACAAACGTTAGAAACACAGACTAAAAAGGTTTGTTCCCGAGGAAGTAAGCAGCATACTAGTAACAGCATAGGACGGCTGGAAAGGAAGCGCTATTTTCTGTAGGAGAGTGCAAACATTGCAAGACTGTGCTACACAGTCTGTGACTCGCCGTGCAAAGACGCCTTTTGCAACAGTCTTGGAAGTGAAACGAGGGAACCTGCAATTTATTTTCATAAGAGGACCCGACAGCACGAAGGAGCTGGAGCTGGTGCAGCTGTTCAGGCAGTCGTGAAGAAGGCGAGCCGTGTCAGGCCTTGTTGTTCAAAGGGATAATGTTGCTTTGTATCCACTGAGATCCGTGGCAGCTGCATTAGCAAAGGTGACACATTTCGTGCGATTGAATTTGTTGAGCTTCTTGGATTTAAAGACCAACGTAGCTGCTGTATTTAGCACTAGGCTGTGGGCCCCTCCCCAGTGTTATTTTCTTATGGCTGCCCTGCCAAAACGGAATTACCTCAGGGTAGCCTTGAGAAAACCTGGGTGCCATTAATATTTTTAGCTATACCTTGTGCTAAGTAGTCCCCAATCCCACACGGATTGAATATGATGACAAGCTATCGAAGTGGTTTTGTAAATACACTTTGATGTGTCAACGGCTCGTGACAGAAGGCATTGTGTGGATCCTGCTGCCTTTTCCTCTTAACCTGCATTCCGAAGAATAGGTGGCTCATATGTTTTACCTCTGTAGCTTCCACCTGCCTTGTATCCTTTGCTGTCGTGCTGCCAGGTAACAGTTGGAATCGGCTCCCGCTCGTATTCCTCTTATGGCAAGGGACCTTGGTGTAGTACTGCTTACTCGTAACCCACACTTGTTCGTGGGCTTCCATAGCCACTGGTTGTAAGTAAGCCGCCTCACTGCATCAGCCTTCTCTTATGTTCTGGATTGTGTGCTTGCCCACTGCCACAGGCACTGCACCCCAGGTAAAGCAAACGTCATCTTTGGTGTCAGCTCATCAACACTGTGATAGTGCCACCCTGTGTTGATTGGTGGTCTATTTTGATAAGATCACATGCAGCTTAGCTGTTTCAACCGTTTTACATCGGTTGCTACCATGGCAGTAGCCTTGTTTAGCACTTCATTGTCTGTAGAGTTGTTAGAACCCTTTCTCATGTTTCCAAGGCTGACAGTGGTATATATCATTTCAGTAATAATAATAATGCACTTGATAAAGCGCCCTCAGAGAACTCAATCTCTTTCTAGGCACTTTACATTTCTTCTCAGATTTCCATGTTTTCTTGATCATCCCGGAGGTGAGGGTACTAATAAACAAGCTCATGAGATTATTCGAATCAAAGGTATTGGTAGCTGGTTGTGCTTAGGGGTAACTCATTACACTCAAGGCAAGTCGACAAGCATTCTTCTGTGAGCAGAATAGTAAGCTTACTCTGCCCTGTGGTCGGTCTATTGTCGTGTTGCCTATGCTGTTTGGTTTCTAAGCGTAATAGCCTAGCGTATTTGGGTGCTATAGGCCTTGCTGATTTTTAAGCCGTATGGCAAGCAGTCGATAATTCGGTTGACTTGTCACTTCTATTCAGTCTGTAGTTAATGCCTGTCAGTCCATTAGTCCTTTCAATTCTCCATGCTGTCCTTATTGCTCTCTATCGCTCTGCTTGTTTTTCTGTGTCCATTCAACCGATCTAGCTCAGCAGTCTTATAGTGGTTTTTGCAGTTACCGATTTTCTGTATGATGTCTTTGGCTGAATTGCACTGCAACAGTCTTTTTTTGTGCTTGCATGTGCCTGCAAAATCCTCTGCTGTTGTTGCCTGCTGGTTATGCTGCTTCATATGGGTTCTCGGTAATTGTGGTGGCTCGGTGTTAAAGACAAGGTGTGACAACTGGGCTATGGGACTGAATGTTTTTTTTTGTTGCTCTTAATCTCCCCTCTTTCCTCCTGCAAGCACTTAAGCTATATATATCTTGAGGTTTGTTGTCATTTAGCATGCTACCACAAACCATTCTATCGTGCTTCCTTTGCAGCAAATGTAAAGTGCCTAGAAAGAGATTGGGTTCTCTGAGGCGCTATATACAACGTATTATTATTATTATTATTATGTATCTCGATATTACCTTTGCTGGCTAATATTGGCTTTGCCTGACTTGATGGCATGCCTGAAAGAAGTAGGTAGTGTTGCTAACCCAGCTAACATACTTGAAGCAATTATGGTATATGCTTCTTCATGGCCATTGATCATGGAGTAGCTCATGGATCATTAGCTACTCCATGAGTAGATCATGGAGTAGTATTATCTCCTGTTCCTTTCTCTATTTCTAGCCTTTTGCAGTCCCCTTGTAGCAGTCTTTTGAATCTTATGTACTGAGTCTCCCCATCTGCAAGCTTGCAGTGGTGGCTGTAATCTATTGCCTGTCCCCAAGTACCAGCTCTTGCTTTATTTCTTATTTTTCAGATCTCATGTCGAATCTGTTGCAGCAATCTGCCTTTATAGTGGGCGATTTCAACATTTATTCTGATGCCCTACCGACTCCTTATGTGCCACATTTTTATACGTTAGCTGATTCATTTGCTATTTTGGCTCACGTGCATGGTCCACTCGTAACAAAGGTCACACTCTTAATCAGATAGTCTACCATGATTGTATGCTGTTGACTCTATTATTACCGATTTCTGCACAATTGAAACATTTGAGGTTTAGTCTGCAGTTTGTGACTCCTTCGGTATTAAAAATTGTCTTTGAATTGGAAAACCTGAAGCCCCTTGATGTTGATTGTGTCCACGAAAATACATTCCTTGTCCTGTCTGCTCAATCCTCCGTCCAACCTGCCCAAACTGGTAGAATGCTACACCACCAATCTAGCAGATGCCCTGGAAGCGCTTGCTCCTCATATATTAAGCACATTTTGTGCCCTCACCCAGATGGCCTGTGGTTTACTGAAGACATTAAACTAGCTAGGACTACTAAGGGCAAGCTTGAGAAAGTGTACACGGTATCAGGATTGTCTGTCCGATCCCGACTTGAATTCGACGACTATTATAGGCCATACTAATTCATCTAGTTAAGGCCAAATCTAGTTTTATAAATAATAATAGTAATAATGCACTTGATAAAGCACCCTCACAGAACTCAATCTCTTTCTAGGTGCTTTACATTTGCTGCAAAGGGAAACGTAATTGAATGGTGAGTAATATCATGCTTGATAAACAACATGAATAACATGGTTAGGGGTGACATGCACAGGGTAAGCATGCAAATATGGTTAGTGGCAGCATGCACAAACCTTGTGGAATCGAAGATGGCACAGTCAACAATGCCGATGGCAATCATCATCCAACCTAACTACTTCCATGTCAGCCAGCACCTTACCTAATGATACTTGTGAAAAAATAGCCGATCGGTTCTTTGGCTTCTTAGTCAGCAAGAGAGATGAGATTCGAAAGTCCACCCCAAGTACAAATTGCCTTCATATAGACTGCTCACTCTCTGTTCCTTGCTTTTCCTCACTGTCTGCTTTCAAGCCTGCTGCTAATGACCTCGTCTTGAAGTTCATCTCCCAGTCTAAGATGTTAATGCCTTCTAGACTCCATACCTGTTATTCTCCGTCTGTGATGCAATATTTTGCTACTGTGAATCATAACTAACGTAAAAAAAATATGTCCATAGCCTCATATCTTGTCCTTGCAGTTTTTTAAAAGGCTGTTTAGCCACTCAATAGTAAGTTAACATTTGACTAAGGGAACTTTATACAACCCTGCCCAGTCTCTCTACTGCCATCTCTGTTAAAGAAACTAGAACGTGCAATGGATGACTAGCCAATCTGTTATGTTCAACTTCAAACCTAGCAAGTACGAAATAATCAGGTTTTTTGAGGTAATCACTCCACAGAGCCGGCACTTTTGGGAGTGTATAACGATCTTCTGAGCAAGGCTGACAAAGGTAGGGTTTCTCTGCTAGTTCTGCTTGATCTATCTGCAGTGTTTGATACCTTTGATCACTAAGCCCTTTTTGAGTACCTTTCATCTCGCCTGGACATCGCATGCACTGCAATGATTAGGTCCTCCCTTCTGAATGAAATCTTTGGGTGATTCATAGCTTTCAGACTGCATTCAAGCCTATAACTTGCTTTCAGCTAAGGTCACTATCTGCAATGACCTTGAATGATTTAGCGTTTTTCTTTGCCAATGAACTTGTCCATATGCTTAGTGTGCTAACCTTTGCTTGATCCAGTGCATGTTACTAACCAGAGGTCCCACTAACCGGTGGCCCTGAGTGTCTTCTTGTGTGCTTCAGCATGGTGGCCTAAGCATGATTAAATGCTAGTCTAAGCTTGATACAATGCATAGTCCTAACGCATGGCTATTGATTCTTTTGCATCGAGTTGTACAGCATCTAGATTGAGATTTAGTTATCCTTGAGTGCTATACAAGCAAGCTATTATTATATTATGGTTAAGACTACTATCTCAATGGGAGATTTCTAAGCATAAATGCCAACGGGCAACAGTCATTCGATGAACCTTCAAAGTATGGAGCACCTCAGGGATCTGTCCATTTCGTTTCACATTGTATGGTCCTACTCTTATTGATGTAATCGCTAAGCGCAATCTAGGATTTAATGCTGACGACACAACTGTACATGTGCTTTGATCCCTTCTTGCCTTCCTGCATGTCGAACTCTAAACTTCGTTGTAGCATGTATTGCTAACGTTCGCACTTGGATGGCAGAAAGCCTTCTCACAATGAGTGGTGATACAATCCGCTTAACTATTATGAGAAATCTAGTGATACTCAGAAACCGGAAAGCCCAACGGCAAAATGAGCTCAGCCAGCACATCTCCTGTGCATCTGCACCCAATGTGGATGTACTGGTCCAAAGTGACCTTTCGATAGATGGCCATGTCAGCTCCACGATCAAGTCTGCCTACTTTTAGCTAAATACCGTTGCAAAAATACTGGCCCTGCTTAGATGAGGATACTCCGACCAATCTGCTCCAAAATGTAGCTGGTGCAAAACTCGGAAGCTATGCTTGTCTGTCATGAGCATCACAGCTGCCACATCATACCACTTCTCATTGATCTGCACTGACTCCCCATCAACCAGCTCATCGATTTTAAGGTATAGTCACTCACTTTTAGGTCCTTTCATTCTCTGGGTCCAGCCCACCTATTTGATATACACCTTCGGCCATTTACGCAGTACACCATGATTCGACTCAAAGTTCATGGAACACTTCATAGCCTCGGATTTCAAGACCTTTTTTGAAAGTCGAGGAAAAAGTTGTCTCGATAGCTCAACTCTTGCCTCAGGTCGTTCAGCTGCTTCTCTAACCAGCCTCCAATCCTTTGGAGACAGTGCCTTCCTGTTTGTATGCTCCCAAAGCGTGGAACTCACTGCCGACTCACGTCGACGTCCCATGACTTGACGACATTTATAAAATTAAACCAGACACTCATATGCTCATCACAGCTCTTATTTCCTCCGTGTGAATCCTCTTTTGCATGCTTCTGCCTACTGACACAGTGCAATTTACAACTAACTAATAGAGTGCTTTCTTTCCAGCATAAGTAAAAAAATATCTCTTAGGGTGCTATACAAATATTATTATAATTATAATATCCATCAAGCTGCTTATTCAGCAGTGGAAACATCGGTAATGATCTTTCTCCAGTTTCACATACGGAAACCTTGTTAGGAATTTTATTTTCTCTTAAGTAAGTAAGTTTGACCACCGTCCTGGCACACCAGCTGATCAGCATTTGTCAATCAATGTTACAACTGTTGATCTGCCAAGCCTAATCCAGCACAATATTTTCTTTGTTTTAGCTCGTGTCTACTCGAGGATTTTAGCATCAATGTTGGGGACTTCGTATACGTGGAAAATGCTGACAGCTCTGCAGATGATGATCCCGTCGAGATGGCTTTTATCTGCCAGATCCTTACCCTATATGACAAAGGTATTTATGTTCGCACGCGGTCGCTTTTGCATGCTGCATCGTTGTTGCATTTTGTGGTGACTCGATCGTTTTCCTTGCTGAAAACTGTTTGCAGGTGGTGGAGGCGACTGTGACTGTCGTGCCGTGGTTCGATGGTTTTGGCGCCAGCACGAGCTGCCCAAAAGTGTGAGATCCAAGCTGTGTTCCTCACGTGAACTCCTTTTGAACACGTCAGTTCGCATCGACTGTGATATTGACATCACTACTACTATCGGTACCTGCAAAGTGGTAGGTTACGGATGTGCTTGCTTTGGTTGTTTATGCTGACTTGCTGACATTTGTACTTAGATGGCAGCAAGCTTTCTGAGATTGAAAGGGGACACTACCCATTTAATAATTACAGGAAAATCTAGTGTTACTTAGAAATTAGAAAGCCCAACCATCAACAGGGGCTCGGCCATCAAATCTCCAATAGCATTAGAACGAAATCTAGGCGTGCTGGTCCAAAGCGACCTTTTGCTAGGCGACTGCCAAAATAGTCTTTGAGTCTTTTAAACTTTGTCATGGAGGTTGCTTTATTCCAGTATAGAAATAGTATACCGACGGTCACAAGAGCCAAGCTGTGTGCGTGTCGATATCCTTGGTAGTGCATGACTTTATTTTGTAATGGTCTGCGTTCCTTGCTTGTTAAACCACAGACCAACAGAGGTTGTTCTGCCGTGGGACTGAGTGCCGAGAAACTTCTCATCGATCATAAACCACCGTGCAATCTCTTGGTGATCGGTCACTATCGATTGAGCTAACGAAACCACCGTTCTTTCGCACTCAACACAGGGCTTACAGCCTCGGTTTTGGTTTTCCATGCACTTACGCTAACCAAATTGCGGTTTTACTATCTATTTATGTTTTATGGTTTATGTTTTAATTGCAGTGCCGTGCTGCAGCCATTATACTAGCTAATTAAACAGCCTCTTTTGTACATCCGTGGCTGCACTAGAGCTGTCTTTATACAAAGTTGGGCGGGTAGGCTTTACTTTCGGTTCACAGACCGTAATTTGGATATGCGAAAAGATGCAAAACGTTTAGAAATTAAACGGGAATCCTATTCTGCTTGTTTACTTATAAATTCAAAAAAGGCTAATTCATGATTAAATATTGGAATTTTGACTTCAACGGGCTTCTGGGATGGGCGATTCATTTCGGTTATGTTTTCATTAAGAGTTTGAGTTGCCATTTGAACGTTTACGTAGTCACGATTGGTGAAAATTCGTAGGAAACATTGATTCGGATGTTGCAGCTCGACTAAATGTGTGGAGTGTACCTGTGTGTATTTGTGTCTTTCAGTCTGTAATAACTCGGCAACGCCACGAGGAAGAACTTGTTATGCCGAAGTTTTTTATTAGCACACTTCTACAACAAACACTTGTAGCGTATGCGACTGGCACGTGTATGGTAGCCAATAGGCTTCAAGTCATACAACAACAAAAACTGAATCATAGCAGTCAGTAGGACAGTCAAGGAAGTACGGTAAATAAGCAGAGAAGTAGCTTTGTTGGATGGCTGGACATGAAGTGTCAGAGTCAGCAGCCCGGGAGATGTCGTTGGGCAAAACTTTGTGGATGAGAGCTCCACAGTGTAGGACCCAGAAAGCCTAAGCTTCTATTTATTTACCAACTGTCTTTAAGTAAAAAAAGAGTCAGTTCATTTATCCTGAGAGGACCCATGGTCACAAGGAGGCTGAAGCTGTGCAGCCAGTTCGGCTAGATATGAAGGAGCCAAGCCTTGGGCGGAGGCATTTTCTGAATGCAATTTAAATGTCAGTTGGTCATCGAAAGTGTTACCCAAACTGAAAGCACTTGCCTATGCCCGCACTGTTGCATGTCCAACCGAGAGTAAAAAACATTGCTCATCTCAAGCCGTATGCCGCTTAACTGGGTTCGCCAGCTTCTAAAACTAGTCTTGGGTTGAATTTTTTTTACTCTAAATTGCCTTTTGCAATAGTGGCTCTCAATCAAGCAGCTTTAGAAATAAGCACAGGAATAGCCTGCCTCTTGTCTGTTCACGTTGTTTTCTTTAGAGCTCAGCTGTGGTCAGTCGGACAGGTGCATCTCTATCTGCACTGTCTCACGATTTGCCTGTGACTACCCACAAGAGCAATGCATTGGCGCTATTCAACGCATGGGCTGTTCTGCATTGTGGTCTTTGCGTATGATGAGAGTGCATAATACAAAAAAAAAGTGTTACACCGATTTTTCCTGTGGGCCACCGAGGGTCGCCGATAACTGCAGACGGTTGCTTCGATCTTCTGCATTATCAGGTCTCAAAAATAGTTTATGGGCCAAGGGCTGACATTAAACATCGGCAGACATTGGATATCGGCAAGTCGCTGTCTGCTTATCGTGCTTTTTCCTATGTCTACCATCCAAGAAGTATACTCGTCGGGTGATGCATCTGCTTGCACCAGTTTTCATAGGGAAAATTATATTAGGCAGATGAACATCGATTGAAAGCACATGGCCAACGCAACCAAACTGGCTCAAATTGGTGTGCACACATGTTCTCCTTATCCTAAGTGAGCCCATGGGCTATGGTGCTCACTTTTGACGACTGGTGTCTTGGGCTCGAGCCCTACTGCAAATGCGAAGCGCCTGGATAGAGATTACATTCTCTTAGGGTGCTGTACAAACGAATTATACACACACCCACACAAACACACACACACATACACACACACACACACATATATATCTACTAATTAAAGCAAGAAAGTTCGTCACACAGCTTGCTTCATGTGACATGATGGCACACTTCCGTTAAGCGGCAAGATGGCACAGCGGTGTCTTTCGTGACGGAACTACTATGACTCGGTGAAGCGAGTCGACAGGCTGCAGTGAGCTGCTCGTATACATGGTTGTCCGAGTCAATGCTATGCAGGACGTGTTCCAAATCACCAGTTGAGCGACTGGCCTGCCATTGACCAGCTCATACCTCGGCTTTGCAGCTCAAATTTGACCTCTCTCTTCTCTTGCAATAAGGGCTGCCGTGCTTGAAAAATCTGTTGTGAATGCGACCGAGAGTAGTTTGGTTGGCAGAGTTCACGTAGCTACCGTGTGCAGGCCAGGATAGAATGCTTGTTCGTGTAGAATTTGCCAGTTCATCAGCCGACTGATCGTCACGAGGCAGCTGCTAATAAAGGCTGCTTCTCTGTGGTATCATGCAGGTGAAGGGCCAGCACGCTGCTGTCGATGCCAAGCCCGGTGTCTTTTTCTACCGTTCCTCTTACGATGGCCGCCAGTGGAAGCCTCTGGAAGAGCCGCTCGGTGGGGATGCCACCAGCGCCGAGGCCAGCCCTCGCGTGCCGGGCGTGAATAGACTGGCTGCAGCCGGTGGCCGAGGTCGCAGCGTCAATGGAGACGAACTGCAGCTCTCGCTAAACGGTGCTATACCTGCTGTGTGCGCGCTGAGCGTTGGCTGCAGCAAGGGCAGCCTGACTAGTGGAGCAGCAGCGCAATCATCGAAGGACCGGCACAGCTGGGGCGAAGCGTCCGAGTCAGAAGACCGGTTTGCTGCCTTGAGACAGACGCCAGGCGGCATCAAATTGCAGCAGCGTGCAGTCGTCGCCTTGTCGAAGTCACGCCCCTCAAACAGTTCTCTGTCCCAACAAGGTATGCGTGCTGTTGTATGCGAGTGTATGCATGCTGCTTGCTGTGATCGTGGTGTCGGTCGCACTCTAATCGCATCCTTTGCATCATCGCTGCATCTCTTGGCCAGCCGGAGAGAGAAAAGCGGTCTGCTTGCAGTAATTGTCGTGCTCGCTCGCACGACCTTGCAATTATTTGCTGGATTACGAGGTGCTTGTAATTTTTCTTACGGTGCTCTGCCGTCTGTGCACCGAATGAACTCGTGCACAAAGCAGAGCGCTCGTGTGTAGGCATCGAAAATGCTGTCTTCATGAACGGTTTAGCAGTTTCTCACTTCCAAGTATGGCCCGGGCCGTTGGGGCTGGAGGGTAGGGGTGCACTGCGTGCCCAACGCCGGCGGTGGAGCACCAGCCGCCGTTGCATGTTGCCTCCTCCCAGGCCCATATTGTAACCTGTTTGGGCTGATGTGTTTATCAATTTTGTGCATATAGTATTGGTAACCACTGCTAGATTAGTGAGATACTTCTATTGGTTTTTTGGCACCTCTAATAAATGCTAGCTTCAAGAGGTCGTGTGACCGGACTTAACCGAGCCGTTGATGTTGATTTACTGGCAATCAGACTGCAGACGGGACTTGAATGTGCTATTGAATCATTGACCTTTGTCCACAGGCTTTCGGCCATCGGCTGCTTTGAGAACGCCTCAGCCAAAGTTCCAGGAAGCTGATGAACAGCCACTGTCTCCTAAAATCAATGGCCGCTCAAGTTTCAAGGCCAGCGGTGGTGCTTCGGGTTGTGAAAAGCTTTCCGAAAAAGCTTGTCGGTATGGTCACGCTGTGTTCAGCTGCATAATACGTTGTCGTAATGTATCTATTAATCTTTAGGTACAAAACAATGTATCATGCTTCCTTTGTGTGAGGAATACCAGTAGACAATGTCAGCCTAACGATAGCGACCTTGGCAGTAGATTTAGAACCTTGGTCTTAGACATGACTTGGTACACGGACATATCTTGTAATGTAATGTAATATATCTCCGTCAGTAACTCCAAAAAGTCATAAATACTATGTGGGTGTTATGCAGGAGAGTTTTGTATAGCGCACTCACAGCCTAAGCGGCTTTCGGTACGCATTCGGTAGCCAACAGACTTCGTCTCAAACTCAAACTTCGTCTCACGAAACAAAGAGAAAGTGGGAAGCATAGCAGAGTTAGGAGAGCAGTTGAGGTAGTGAGTAGCATAGAAGTAGCAGTTCAGGACCGCTGAAAAAGATGTGCCACAGTCGGCAGTTGGAGAGTAGATGTCGTTGCGTAAGAATTGTGGAAGCGAGTTCCACAGTCTAGGACCTGCAGAGCTGAAGCTTCTGTCACCAACTGTCTTTAAGCGGAGGAATGGGACAGCTAATTTATAGTCCACACATGACCTGAGGGTGCGAGCAGGCTGAAACTGATGCAGCAGTTCAGCTAGGTACGAAGGAGCTAAGCCGTGGCAGGCCTTGTGGGTCAGCGTAAGAACTTTGCTCTGTATCCTTGGCTCAACCGGCAACCATCCTAGCTCTTTCAGCAGAGGTGATACGTGCTCAAACTGCTGGGACTTGAAGACCAGCCTTGCAGCCATATTCATAGTCCGCTGTAGTGGCATAATAGCTTTCTTTGGTAGCCCAGCCAAAAGGGAATTACAATAATCAAGCCGAGACAGAACTAAAGAGCTAGTCAAATTTTTTACGAGCCACTGTGGGAGACAGGTTCTAATCTTGGATAGGGATCGGATGTGATGGCTAGCTGTAGAGGCAGTCTTCTGAATGAAGCTTTTGAAATTGAGGCAGCTGTCGAACACGACACCTAGATTACGAGCACGTGGTGAAGGTCGCACAATAGCATCACCTATTAGAACAGCAAAGCCTTTTAATCCAGCCACACGCTTAGGGTGTCCTATGAGCAGCAGTTCGGTTTTATCGTCATTTAATTTCAGGAAGTTTTCCGACATCCAGGATCGAATATCGGCAAGGCAAGCATTCAGTTTCTCAGTTGCCGCAGCAGATTCCGACGGTTTAAATGACAAATACAACTGAGTATCGTCAGCATAGAAGTGATATCCTAATCCATGGGCCTTAATCACTTTTCCCAGAGGTTGTGTATAAATAGAGAACAGCAAGGGACCGAGTACAGACCCTCGAGGGACTCCACAGGTGACCCTTCTCATGTCTGAGACCTGACCCCCACACGACACGGATTGAACACGATCAGACAAGTATGATTTAAACCACGCCAGTGCTTCGTCTGCCAGACCGATCGTTGTTCTCAATCGTTCAAGCAGAACTTCGTGATCAATGGTGTCGAAGGCAGCAGAAAGATCTAGCAGAGCTAGGGCAGTGACATTCGCCTCGTCGTTGCCACGTAGAATGTCATTGTTAACACGGAGGAGAGCAGTTTCAGTGGAGTGCTGCCTCTTGAACCCTGACTGAAAAGTTTCTGACATTCCATTATTTTCAATATGTTCAACTAGCTGCTTAGCAACAATTTTTTCAAGAATCTTTGATAAGAACGGAAGAAGGGAAACTGGACGATAGTTTGCTAGGACCTCTGTGTCTAATCCAGGCTTTTTAAGAATAGGTCTAACGATTGCCGATTTGAAGGACTTGGGACGACCCAGTTTCCCAAAGAAGCATTACAAATCTTGGTTATGGCAGGGATAAGTTGGTCTGCAAGTGAAGACCACAGAGATGACGGTATAGGGTCTTCAGGAGACGAGTTTTTTTTGCTAGACCTTATTAAGGCAGCCACATCACAGGCAGAAACATCGGAGAACCTTTTAGGAAAGGTCACAGGTTGAGGAATGGCGATTGCTTTGGTCGGAGGGGGCTTAATGGAGGCAAGAATGTGCACAATTTTTTCAGTAAAGAAGGCTGAAAACTTTTCGGCTGAGCCCTTGATATCTTGGGAGTCAGACCTCAGCATTGGCCAGTAAATGGTTTACTGTCTTATAAATCTGTTTAGTGTCCGACTGGCAGGAATTCAGCTTTCTAATGAAAAAAGAAGCCCTGGCTTTTTTAAGCCTTCGGGTGTAAACTTGAAGGAAGTCTTTAAAATTGACTAGGTCTGCCTCAGACCTTCTTCATCGAAAGCTGCATTTGTGGAGCTGGGACCACTGTTCTTGTAACAAGTATTTAATGAGCCAGCCGAAACTGTATTACCGTAACAGAATGTGCAAAGTTGAGTGCTTCTATCTGGGGATAGTTCAAATTATCAAAAGCCATCCCTTTATGGTCTTCCATTCTATAGCCAGAGCCAAGGTGCAAAATTTTTCTTAAATCAAAGGAATCGGAATACTCTCCCATCGAACTCAAAGGTTTGCCTTGCCCGAGGCTTTAAAAATGCTTCCTTTTTAGAGGAAGCCGGTGCATTGTTCCTACGGTGCTCTACCTCTTGCAGAAGATATTGTTGCTGGGGGATTTTGAGTTTTAGAGGCACTGACTCTTTAATAAGTGCTATTGTACGTTCAGCAGTATCATTAACGACCTTGTCTTAGCTAACCAGTGCAACCTTTGCCCCCAGCTGATCGCTGCTAAATGTGGCCCACAATCAAACTTCAAACTCAGAAATATATCTGCAGCCCTCTATGCTCGCGTGTGTTTGTCATAACCTCTTGGTGGACGTTGTCGCACTGTCGGCCAACTGTTCTTTCAATTGATAGCTATTGTTTTTGATGATCAGATGCTACGATTGGTGTTGTGAACTAGTATCATGCATTGGAAGTTTAATAAAAGGGATATTTCCTGCAGATGGTGCCAGGTAGCATCAGGTGCTTCTCGATGGGCTGCAGTGGTCTCACAGCTGATGCCTTTGAAATGAGAGTAGTTTATGAAACAGCTACATTTTCAGTGTACAAATAGCTCTCCATCCACCTACTTTACACTGTGAAATTGTGGGTGTTATCACTAACTAATTGACATGCTTCTTTTCGAATGTTTTGAAAGTACCTAGACAGAGAATTAATTCTCTCAGGGTGCTCTAGAATAAATATTTTGTTATGCTCACCCCAAAGGAGATACAACCATAAACCTCCAGGTTCATTCATACCATAAATATAATTATGATTTCAAAGTATTTATTGCAGTCGCCATGTTTACTATTTCGATCGATGGTATTCAGAGAAGAAATGACCTCATTGGGGATACCAGCGATCACGGTTACACAGTCCTTTTTGTCAGCAGCGGTATTGATTTGTCAGTGCTGGGCAACTATCGATTAAAACGAAATGTGCAGCGGGAATATATGAATGTCGTTGAATATATACTTTGATTTTCTTGTTTGCTTTTGCATCCGTGTCTAAGCAAGATATCTTGTTTGTCATTAACTCTTGGTTATTCCTTCTCTTTCAGCAAGTTGTAAAGTGCTCGGAGAGAGATTTGGTTCTCTTAGGGTGCTATTACTAACGACATAGTTAGTACAATTATCATAACTATAAATCGAAAGCTCAGTTTAAGTTTAACTCTTGTGCTATGATGCCAAAATGCTAATTGCCAGACAAGTCCCAGATCCATCCGGATTAATATGCAAGCTCCTTCTTCACTGCTGATATTCAAGCTGATTGTATTGAAATTCGAATCATCAGAGGACCTGTGGAGGTTAGCTGGGATAGGTCGTTACCCACCGGCTTGACCAGATAACTGAATAAGCAGCCGATCGACTTACCTTCAGTATTAGGGTACTCTATTACTATTCTGTCCCTGTGTATAACTTAAGGCACTGCTCCACTAAAGCACTTTGACTTAATACATCTTGCCGGTATTTCCACACTCTCCCAGAAGGGTAGGGGAAGTAAAGTCTTGTGATTACACTCCTGTCTAGTCAGGCACTCGTGTGCATTTACATGAATGAATGAATGAAATGATGAAATGAATGAAGCATTACTCGTAACACTTTCTTGTGCGACTACAGCTTCTACCCAAGGAATGGACCCGTGCCCAGTTTGTGTCATCGTGTCTTCTAAAACTGAGATAATAGTCACCGTCATGCAGGCTGGTAATTACTGTCCCTCTCTTACCCTCACTCCCTCTCCCATCTCTCAATATCGCTCTTTATTTCTTTCCCCTCTGCCTTTCTTGTATGCCTCCCCTTTCTACTCTTTCCTTCCGCCCTTCTGTGTGTGTGCACGTGGGCCGAGGTTACACCCGAAACAGCCGCCACTACCACGTTGCGTCGGCAGTAGCAAGCCAAGCTTTCTGCATTGTGCCGAGAGCTGCTTGCAGTAGGCGTATATTAGCGGCAGCCAAAGATTGCAGATCCACCCGAGAAGCAGTAGGTACTGATCAAATCCCTGGTGCTAACCTTAACGGTATCAGTAGGCCAGGACTAGACTACAGCCATACCGAGTTGTCTTTCTTCCGGCTATCTCTTCCCTTTGCGACACCGATTCCTAACTTATTGATGCTCCTATATTTGGGCTTTCGGTTGCTGTAAGTAAAATTTTTACATCTTTGATAAATAGGTGTAGCTGTACAGTAATATAAGCTTGCATATTGCTCTCGAAGAAGGGAAACCAGTCAAATGCAACCAAGGTACCGGGTGAGCATGTCAAAGGAATTAGCTAACTATGTCTTTCATAGGCGAGACTTCTTAGCAGCAGCATATTGCAATGCAGTATTAGATATTGGGTTTACTATGAATTTGTGCAAGGTGGAGGGGCTGGCCAGGCTTGCTTTCTAGAATCCCACCACCTATAGATAGAAGCACCCAAGCGCTGCATAGGTTTTATTCAGTCGACTTGGACAGCACCGGATATAACCTGTTTTTTATGTTCGGGGAGACTAGCCAATTGTTTCTCTCTCGGCTCTCTTCTTCCTTGTATATATGTTTGGGCGGTGGTGACCAAGTGAAAGCTTCAAGGCGACATTATTAGAAGCACTGCCTGATTGATCATGGGATGTCACGCGTCTGTTACCTAGCGGCCTTGTTGCTTGTACTGCCCGAGCGTTTTTTGACTGCCCGTGAAGTGTCTGCTTTCTTTCGTAATTTTCCATTGCCTTATGGCGTTGCTCGTAGTGACAAAAGCGCCAGTGTGACGAATGGCTTGTCGGTGACACTGTCTGCAACCAGGAGTGCTAGCAAAACTCCCCAGAGAAGAGCATCTACACGATCGCGGAAGTGAGTCGTTCAGCTTTTCTTCCATCCCTCTCACATACATTCCGCTCCTTCTTTTGCTGTCCCTTTTTTCTTCCTCTTCTCCCTCTTACTTTTCCCTACTCTCTCTCTCTCTCTCTCTCTCTGTCTGTCTGTCTGCCTCTCTCTGTCTCTCTCTATCTCACTATATGTCTCTCTCTCTCTCTCTCTCTCTCTCTCTCTCTCTCTCTCTCTCTCTCTCTCTCTCTCTCTCTCTCTCTCTCTCTCTCTCTACTTACTCTCACTCTGTTCCTCCTTCACTTCACTCTGTTCCTCCTCCTCATACTCCTTTCACCCTTCTCATATCATACCATCCTTCTTTCTCTCCCCTGTCTGTAGCTCTAAACGTGTTATATTCACAGTTCCAGCTCTCTATCGCCAAGCACTATCACTTTCTCTACGAGTCTATTTTTGCGAATAGAAGGCTGCCATTGGCACCAGCTCTTCTCCTTTAGTATGGTACGTGTTTGTACAAAGAGCATGTTTCAAGTTGAGTGTCTTGGCATTGGTTTTTCATCCAAAGGCGTGTATGCTACAAAGAAGACTATATCGTGGACAGCGATAACGACTACAGCTGTAGCAGCTCTGTGGAAAGTAGTAATACGTCATCCGGTGATGATGAGGCAGCACAGCCACAGGCGAGGGCATCGCGCGCAAGCACCAAGGCATCAAACTCCATGGTAACATCGCTGACTTCTCACCGCACAGCACTTGTAGTACCGGCCATGCACTACTCTCGGTTGGGGTAGCGTGTATGTAGTTTTGCAGTTCTGCTTCTGGGCACTTCCATGAGCTTATTGCAGCCATTGATTGCCTGTTTTTCTTTGTCGTGTCTGTCATTTTACTGTGCCGTTGTAGCGATAGTAATTAGTAGCGACGTCGGTAGCTATGGTGTTGAGGAATTATGCGGTAAAGGCTTCTACTAATTGTTACCTTATTATGTGTTATCTATCATCACATCATATCGTGGTGAGCATGAGCGGTCGTGTGCTTAGGTCCGGACTCTAATAGCTTCTCGTCAGAAGCGGTCTTCTGCGCTTGGACTATCAGGACTACCAGTTTGCCTCAGTTGCCGCTGCCACAGGCATATGGAACTGGGCCGACGGACCCTGCCCCCACCCCTCTGAATCGCTCGCTCTTCTTATGAGTGGGGGCTTCTGGCAATTTTAATGCCTGGCCCCTTTTTGGGTAAAATCTGGTTTCATCAGTGATTGCTGCAAACCAAAATGCTGTGTGAAAGCAGCCTTTCGATCAAGGCAGTGCAAGTGTATGCGGACGTTGAATCGAATTTTCGTATTATGCCCTTGGAGCTGCTACGGTCATCTCAGTACTTTCCCTTATGCCAGAGGATGCAGTTGCAGACAAGGAAGTATGTAGGTGTTTGAATGCATGACCTCATTCTCATCCGTGGAACTGAGCGCAGATGGCGGAGGCCAGGTTAGGTAGCCACATTGCCATTTCGACTAGTTTTTGCGTGTCTGCAGTACGTCACTTCTGTTACTGATGTAAGCGTTCCGGACTTACTGCATGCCTGAATGGTCATCTGAGAGATGCAGGATTCATGCTGCACTCGTAGTGGGCTGTTATTGTATTGCATGGCATTCTCTAGTTCTTTCCGGACGTTTCTCTTGTTTTTAGTGCTTGTATATGCAAGCTACAAATAAAAAACTAATCCTCGGCTTCTTGCCGAATGCTGGAAATGTTTAGTGTGGACACTGCGAATCCTGTAACAAATTATGGCCTCAAATTGTATCGCTCGTGCTTTGCTGATGTTTCTGATTGTCGCTGTCGCTGCTGCTGCCGCTGCCGATGTGGCTATCTTCCTGCAGTCTGCAGTCATATTCCAACGTATTCAGGCTTTTGCACCAACATGCGCATTCATTCAAACGCTCACATGCATGACGGTGGCATGCACACTCACAGATACAGCAAGTGCGCAAATGTTTCGTCAGCATGTGGCTGTTCATAGCTGTTGGGCGATGCTCTGCAGTTGGGTGGTGCCCCTGCCTGAATTTGCAAATGCAGTCACCGCATACACTTTGGTGCGATTTATCTTGCAGTCGTCAGCTACTGGGGCTCAACGTAGGAAGCGCAGTCATATAGACACGCTGACACCGTCGGTGCCGCCCCGAGCTAAACCATGTCGTGCAGCGGCAAATGCCTTTGAGGAAGCTAGGCTACGGTGATTGCAAGTTACTTCGTCTTATTGGCAGCGCGGGCAGCAGCACACATATGCCAGCTGAAAGCATTACCAGCAGTTGTTTTTCAAGATTCTGTGCCACTAGTCGATCTGCCTAAGACTAAGTTCGCACGGCTCATTTTAGACTGCACGTATCCGCTGTGCCGGATTCACTCCCTTGCCGAGAAGCTGAGTTCACTGGAGTTCTCAACTTCTTGTCCGGAAAGTTGGCTGATGGCACAGGAGGGTTGGTACTCGTAGTTGACAGCTTCGACATGGACATATTTCCAAGCAATGCACTTTTTACAAGGCAATGCTATTGCAATTAAGGCATCATTTACTCTGTGTACAGCCATAACTGATTAAGGTCTGTTAAATCTGGATTGCTGTGCTCATGTCTTTCTCTACATGATTTATATCTAAATATTGTATGAATTGCTAATTTGAACAAGAAATAGGGGCTACTTTTATTAGCAGCAACAAGCTTCGTTACGATCGATGACGTTATTGGAAGGTAGATCTTGACTGTCAGATAAAGCTCAAATGGGAGTGATAGCTGCTAAGGCTTGTATGCCTCTATTTTAATGAGGTGTGCTGAATATGCATGCTTTTACCTTTTTAAATAAGCACGGATATCAGTGTGTGGTGACTCTAAACACTCATGATATGTGTGTGTTTGTATTTCTGCGTACGCATGTGTGCGCGAGCAAGCACGCACATCCGGGCCAGCCTTTATATTTCGATGACGTGATTCGATACGTTATCATTAGTAGATATCATTAGTAGACCGACCTTTTGCCATACCCTAAAGCCGGTGCAGTTCGTTAACTAGATATGTTACAGGGCTACGTTTAATAGAATAATCATTGCCACATGGGCTTTCTACGGATTTTTATAATATTATTATATTTGTATAGTGCCTTTAGAGAACTTAATCTTTTTCTAGACACTTTACATTTGCTGCAAAGGAAAGACTAAATATAGAGGCTTGACTGCATTTTGTGGCAGCTTTTTTTGAGTGAAGAGCAGAAGTGGTAGTGCAACCAAATAAGCTTTGGGAAATAGTGAGATCAGGTCAGCATTTAGTGGATCCCTGTGATTCGCCACTAACCACATTTGCATGCTGAGCCTATGCATGTCACCCATAACCATATTATTCATTTTGTTTATTTATCAAGCATTATATTACTCACCATTCAATTGCATTTCCCTTTGCAGCAAATGTAAAGCGCCTAGAGAGAAATTGAGTTCTCTGAGGGCGCTTTATTAAGTGCATTATTGCTATTATTATTATCCATAAAGCTGTTGCTTATCTAATCCCTATTTCTGGCTATGGTGCGATTTTTGGTGACATGCCGTTTATTTACTTTGAATACACTTGAATTTATGTGACGTAATGAAATCTGAGTACATTTTACGAATGTATTCTAGAGATTAGCTCTCTTTTGAATGCTTAGGTAAAAATTGGCACCAGCTTGAGGGATTGTACGAAAATGCCCTATAGGATCTATTCGAAAGCAATCTTCCAGAGACAATTTAGCATGAAGTGAGTTCTGGCCGAATATCTTCTTCAAAACTCAACCTGCAAATGCAAAGGTTTCTAGTGCTGAGAACTATTGAGAACGATTCGGCACTTAGGTGACTAGTAGCTTAGTTTACTGATAACAAAGCCTTCATAATAATAATAATAATGCACTTGATAAAGCTCCCCCAGAGAACTCAATCTCTTTCTAGGCGCTTTACATTTGCTGCAAAGGGAAATGCAATTAAATGGTAAATAAAATCATGCTTGAAAAACAAACAGGATGAATAACATGGTTAGGGGTGACATGCACAGGGTCAGCATGCAAATGTGGTTAGTGGCAGCATGCACAGTGTCAGCGCGCGTAAGCACGTGAAGGACGAATCACAGGGACCCACTAAATGCTGTCCTAAATAGGTGTTCATCTTGCTTTGTGATCCGTGTCTTGATGCGAAAAGGCTCTTTAAAATGTTGTGGCCATCGCAGAAATGGCTTAGTATTCTTCAGTAGCTCAATGTGTCAATGTGTCTTTTTATAGGTAGCTGAGCTTTGCTTATCCTAGCTTACCGATAGCATTTTCGGCCGAACGACTTGGCTTGGTAGTGTCAGCTGTCAGTATAACTGCATTTTTTATTTTGACCCACTGGGAAAGGGCTACCGAGAATCACACACACACACTGGTATCTAGAATCACTTATAATGAATGTCTTGTGTAGGTGGGCAAACTGACTTTTCTCTATATTCCTGCTTTGTAAATCCGTACTGTGTTTAATTGCTGTTTGGCGCTACTTGATTGGCTGTGGCCTGCAAAGTGGCAGGTCCTTAGTTTGACATTTCACAACTACCAAGTATTAGCACTGAGTGTATTAGCCTTGCCATAGCAGCATAAGGAATGGCAGCTGCCTTTTATTTAGTGGTCAACGGTGTTGTGAGCCAAACTGGTTCCGGTGCCAAAAAGCTGATCATCTAGATCTACCCATCCACCATCTTAATGTAGAGGTGGAGGGGGTGAGGTCTGAAATTGCTACACTACCTTTTTTGCACGTGAAGCTTAGGTCGTCTTTATACTAACATCTGACGAAGTGCTTCTTCTGC
This sequence comes from Cristatella mucedo, assembly GCA_009760855.2. Taxonomy (NCBI): domain Eukaryota; kingdom Metazoa; phylum Bryozoa; class Phylactolaemata; family Cristatellidae; genus Cristatella; species Cristatella mucedo. The sequence goes on along the minus strand of WPIO01000019.1, from coordinate 4,344,826 downwards.
ATGTCAGGCTGGCCGGTTTTCTCATGGCTCCTTCCCCTCTCCCTCTCCTCCGGTCCCCATCTCCTTCCTTCCTCTTCTTCCTTCCCCTACCCTATCCTGCCTTTCCCTCCTCTACTTCCTCTCTCTGTCCCCTCCCCTCACCTCCCCTTCCTTCCTTTCCCCTCCCTAACTTTCCCTTCCCCTCCCCTACCTTTTCTCTTCCCTTCCCCTCTCTTCCCGCGCTCGAATGTGCCTGTGTGCACGTGCGTGGTGTGTGTGTGCGTGCGTGTGTGATTTATTCGTAAAGCACCCTAAGAGAACTTGAATCTCTATCCAGGCGCCTCGAATATGCTGCAGGTCTCGAGCACCCGCCCTCGGTTGTCAAAGGCGAGCACCTTACCCCTTGGCCATTCATAATAACAAGAGCTTACTATCAGTGTGGCTTACCATGTTTTCTGATTTCGTTTGCTGGGCGATTTCCTGAGACCCGTATCTGCTTGCAGGTGTATGTATATCTCAGGCATGCCGGGCACTGGCAAGACGGCCACGGTGTACGAGGTCATTCGGTGCTTGCGGGCAGAGCACGAGAGCGGTAGTGGCGGCGGCAGCTTGCCGAAGTTTGCTTTCGTGGAGATTAATGGCATGCGCTTGACTGACCCGCAGCAGGTCTACGTCAAGCTGCTCAAGGTTGGTGCGCTTCGTCCGCACGCACCCTGCTGACGCTTTGTGTGCGCTTTGAAGCCTCGGGAGTTTTCTGTCGAAGAGCTTCCTCTGGGGCTCACCGATAAAGCGTGTGGAGTGTGGACACACGGGTCGAGGCAGCGTGAATTGCGAAGTGTGACCGAGCCCCTTTTATGGGGTGGCTGGGCATTTTCAGTGGCACATCGAGCGGCTCCTAGCAGAAGCTCCTAACTGTCAGGCTCATCATCGTCTGCAGCAGCGCCAGTGGAGTGCACACGGAGTGACGCAGAGCTTTCTCGAGCCGCGTACGCTTTGTGAGATACAGTGAGATACCTGGGTCTGTGTTTCCGGTCTTGGTGAGCCAATGTGACGAGCAGCCACTCGCGGTAGGGAGTGGGTGGGGCTTGCTCGCTGATCAGCCGATCGATCGATCCTTGAATCTGTGCTGCCCTTGTGCTTCTGCGCGCACAGCAGAGGCCTGCTAAGGTGGCTTGTTTCCGAGGAAGGCTGACTGTGCATTCTGTGGGTGGGGGGAAGTGTGGGTCAATCCTTATCCGTCAAGGGGTTTTATTTTGGCCATACTCGTCGTTGAATGATTCCATGCCTTCCTTGGCGCTCGGCGCCATTACGTGATTGCCACTAGAGGTCATCTTGATTTCTTAATTGGAGGTGGCAACTTTTGCGTCAGCATATCCATTTCTAGTTCAGTTACTCCTTATTTCAGGACTATCTACATGCTGCAAGGGAGATCAGTACTGTTAGGTTCGGCACGGTGTCTGCCCTGCAGTAATTCAACTCCTGGACCAAGTTCTAACACCCCAGACTCCTGTTCTCTTAAAGCTTTGTTTGGTCTACGTTGGTCGGTGTCATTTTATACTGCAGCCCTAAAGATAGAACTAGTCACTGAGAGCAGACTGTGAGTCCAAAGCCCAAACACCTGTGGTCTAGTCGGACACATTCTTGCTGTCTCTGTCTCTCTCACGCTCTGGCTCTCTTGCTCTGGCTCTCTTGCTCTGTCTCTGCTGTGCAGGAGCAGCAGACACGGATGTTCTCAGGGAGGTAGTGTGCAGCCCCTAATGATAGAGAAGAACCCTGATGTGAATCCTCAATGAGGTAAGAACCGCATCAGGAAGCAGCCACCGACTTCTATCGTGGCAGGACATTCCGCTGCTCCAATAGAGAATGCAGCTGAGGTTGTGGCTGGACCCATGGCAACGACTGGCCGAAACCGACGTTTTTATTATTTTGACCCATTGTGGCCGAGGGCTACCTGGAATCACACGTAATGGTTCCTGGAATCGCACACAGTAATACCTGGAATCACACACAATGGTACCGGGAATTGCTTGTAATGAATGTCCAATCAAGATTTGTGAAATTTTTTGATATTCCAGCATGGTATATTCGTGCTCTGTTTAGTTGCTGTTTGATGGATGCTACTTGGCTGGCTGTGGCCTGCAAAGGGACAGGTCCTTAGTTTGACATTTAATAACTGGCAGGTGTTAGCACTGATTGTATTAACCCTGCCATGGCAGCATAAGGAATAGCAGCTGCCTTTTATTTTGTGGTCAACATTGTTGTGAGCCACACTGGGTTCGGTGCCAACAAGCTGATCAACTACATCTACCCATCCATCGTCTCCATGCAGTGGCAGGGGACCTGAAATTGGCGGGTGCACCACCTTTTAGTGACCATGTTACTCTTCAAGTGCCGTCTGACTGGGCTTACCACCCTTCTGGTTTTCTCTGAACAAAAGTCTCCGGGGAACTGTTACTAGCCGGTTTTTGATAGGCCAGCTTCGACCTGGTCGACTACCTAGCTAGATGCCGACCATCAAAGTGTGACATGGCTTTGCCCTGGTTGGGCACAGGGTAGGTACTCACCTTTGACGACCAAGGTCGGGGGCTCGAGCCCTTCGGCCGGCATATATGAAGTGCCTGTATAGAGATTAAGTTCTCTTAGGACACTAAACAAATGAATTATATATACTTGACAAAAGTGTGCAAGCAGTTTGATAAACCTTGCAAGTATGGGCCCATGGCAATCCAAAATGATCTAACCATTCAGTTATTTGCTTAGAATCAGCTTAGAGAATCACAACATTTTTTTTTATATCTAGCCTTCATTGCAAGTCACCATTCTTCGACTCTACTTCTTGCTCTACGTGCAGTACCCTCGTCCATTGTATGCTGTTCTACTTTTAATGTTAATGCCTCCGACAGCTCTGCGGGTGTGCTGTTCTACTTTTAATGTTAATGCCTCCGACAGCTCTGCGGGTGTACATAGGCTGCCAACAGCCTAGAAAGCAGATTATTCTCTTAGCACTGCACACACAAAATAAAACCTGTAGGTTAAACAAGGGGGGCTTGTCGCGTCAGCTAGCCGTGCCTTCTCGTCTGCTTTTGATGTGGCGCACGGCTCCAAGTATCGAATTGAACTTCTTGGCTACTAGCTTAAGGCGGGACACGTTTTTGAGGGCGAGATGCTGTGCGCATGGCGTCGTGGCAAACCAAGCACTGTTGTTGGGCGGAGGTCATTCCATCGTGTGCTGTCACTCTAGGCGCTCACTGGGCAGAAGGCGACGGCAGAACACGCAGCCATGCTTTTAGACAAGCGGTTCTCGACACGTGCTCCTCGAAGGGAGCCGACTGTTGTGCTCGTCGACGAGGTACATTGTGATGCTGGTTTGCGAATGCTCTCTTCCTTCTGTCTCTCATCTCTTGCCTATCTCTCATTTCTGGTCTATCTCTCAATCATCTCTCTATCATCTATATCGCGTCTCTCTCTCTCTCTCCATGTCTCTAACTCATTGGGAGCATGAATTCCTTTAAGGGGTATGCTCATAAGTGTCTACATGTGCTTGCTCTTAAGTATCTACCTTGTCTTAGTCCCACTGTTTGCACCTTCTTCACTTATCTCCAGTGGTTTGGCAAGCACCTGGTGTTGGGATGCTCTTGCCAACTGTCAGAACGAGGTGAGCCAATGCGGATTTTTGTGAAGAGCAGATACTGTCTGTAGTTTGCTTATCATCGCGTTGAATGCATCGCACCTGTATCCTTTTGCTCACTACCTTGCCGCTAGCACTGCCTAACTACAGTGCCTAACTACAGTGCCGTGGTAATTGTAGCGTGATTTGACAGTTTATGCCTGTATGTTGCACGTGTACAGCCTCGGCAGTGGGTCTACCATTTTATGCTCTCCATTTGCCAAAGAATGGTGTCCTGCCTTTCGGTCTGTGCATGGTGCCCTCCACGAACTTTAATTTCGGTGTCAAGCGTCGCCAAGCGTGCACCTAGTCGTTGTGCACCTAGTCGTTATGCGGGCTTAGCTGCAAATGGTTCCTTGCATGTTACTTGCCACGGACCTACTAGCCTACGTTCCCATGAGTGTCTTCACGTGTGTTAGCATGCTGACCTTTGCATGATACTCGCTTGCATTTGCATGATTGATACCGTGCATGTCACCAACTCTTGGCTAGTGATTCTCGTGAGCCGAGTTGTAAACCGCATTTGATAGAGGTTTAGTTCCCCAGTTGCACATTCAAAGCAATCTGTCATTAGTATATCATCATAGCGATGGTATTCGCCTATCTGTTCTTATATTTCAACGACAGCTTCCAGTCGGGTAATGTATTTAGGTCAGCAGTTCTCACCTCTGGGTGTACAAACCGTCACGACGCTGTACAAACGAATTATATTTTGTTAATTATTATTTAGCCGGAGGCGAGATCCGTTTTTTTTGGTTGCTTAAAATTGCTAGATTTGCTTAAATTTGTCGTGTGTGTGTGTGTGTGTGTGTGTGTGTGTGTGTGTGTGCGCGCGCTCGCTCGCGTCCTTGCGTGTGGTTGAAATCGCTCGAGCAGCTTTGTGAACTTTGTGAAAGAACAGCTAAGCTAAACCGCAGGATTGAGTCAGGCACTTTAAGCACGGCAGCACCTTTCTTGTGCTGTTTGCTGGTCAGCTCAGAAACTGCTATTTGCATTGCCACCTCTCGATTTCACATATCGTTTTGTTACACTTACATTGAGCATTATTCCGTATAGCTAGACTTGCTGTGCACACGCCGTCAAGCCGTGCTCTACAATCTGTTCGACTGGCCGACGAAACCCGACGCTAATCTAATTGTCCTTGCGATTGCCAACACGATGGACCTTCCCGAGAGAGTCATGATGAACCGTGTCGCCAGCCGTTTGGTGAGTTGAGTCAAAAGCATTCGGCATTGCTTCGGCATGTCATTAACTGTATGGATTCTACTCTATTTATATTGGCACTCTCTAATAGCACTTCAGCAAGCAATACCAGATGAATCCATATGTCTCCTATTACAGGGTTTGACTAGGGTGACCTTTCAGCCATACACGTTCAAGCAGCTTATGGACATTGTCCACTCTCGATTGAGTGGCATAGAAGCCTTTGACCCTACGGCAATTGAGATGGCATCAAGGAAGGTTAGTTGACACCTCAGAGCTGCTGCAAATAATATAGCATGTAGACTAGCTCTTGGATTCCCATATCTCTTTTTTATGAAAGTTCGGTGGCCACTACATTTACTCAACGAGCAAGCCATGGTATTGCAAGCCCAGGCTGATAAATCTATGCACGTCTTGTTATTGCAAATTGTTGTCTGTAGCAAGTGGAATCTTGGATCTAAAAATGCGCCAAAGTGTGCTTAGTGTGTTGTTAGCCGAGTTTGTATAATTTCTCTTTCTTACCATATCCACCATAATAGCTCATCTCTTTGTAGGCATGCATGCATGCAGATTGATCGTGCCGAAGCTAATCACCTGCATTGCCATAGCCGATTCTGTGTTCCCGTTAAGTGTAGTTATTACTTGTATTCCGTGTATGTGCGTGTTTGTTGTTACCAGAGTGACATTAGCAGAGGATATAATGTAGCATAAATGCTTTACTCAACAATACCATGTCTTTTGTACTAACGATTACGACTTTTTATGCATTGGCCAGTGGTTGTTCAAGCTGTTGAGGTACTTGAATCTAAAACTTTAAATTTGGGCATTTTTGATCTATTAGGACTCTGGCTGGTCGCCACTCTTGGATTTATTTCAAGTGACTTTAAGAGGGTATGTAGAGATGTCTGAAACATAGCCACTAAACAAGCCGCACGAGAAGCCTAGTATGAATGGCCGTAGTGCTGTCACCGTTTCCTTCGATAAAGTTGTAACTTCTGGCACTGTCGTATCGTTTGCTCGAATGGCGTATAATTCATTTATATTTATATAGCGCCCCAAGAGAACCTAATCTCTATTCAGGCGCTTCACATATGCCTCGGGGCTCGAGCCCACGACCTCAGTCAGACCTTGGTCGGGGCGAGCACCTTAACCGCTAGACCAAATTAGCTCGGCGTACTTCACAGACGAATTAAACAGCCGGTGGAGCTCAGATGTTGAATAATCACGTTCTGCTCGCTAGTGGAGGTAGTAGCTACCCAGTCACTAGTGCTTCTCCCAAGTCCTGCATGATTAGCTTGTAATAGTAATAATAATTTATATTCTTATGGCACTCCATATAACTAAAATCTCCTCTAGGCACTTAACTTGGGCTTGAAAAGAAGGATAATCCACAGATTAATGATGATAATGCACTATTGCAGCAAGTGTGAGCACGTTAAGGACAATTAATATGGACGGAGCAAATGCTAGAAGGAACAGGCGGATTTTTAGCTCTATTTTAATTGTCAAGTCAAAGAATGTCGTTATGTCAGTCGTTAGAATGCTTCAGTTTTGAGTCCAAAAGAACTGAAAGCGAGTTCTCCGAAGGGTTTGAGGTTGATTGTGGGCACAGCTTAACGACCAGATCTAGAGGATCGGGTCGTGCGTTGGGTAGTCTGAGGAATAAGCATTCAGAGAGGTACACTGGATCTAGTCATAAGTGACCTTAAAGTCGATGCACTGCTTGGTGAGTAGCCAATGTTGGTAGGGGAGACTTGATTTTAATGTGGCTATTGCGATATTCAAGACGACAAAACTAGCTACCGAGTTCTTACCAACTGTAGGCATTGCATTGCATATTACGATGTGGTAATAGACTTGACCGCAGTCGAAGTGTGGATAGCCGTGGGGCAAGGCCATGGCGGTGAATCCCTGTACAGTTCGTTGGTCTCATCTTCTGTCCACCAATTAGACTTCAGATGGTTGTTACAAATTCACTTCACTAAGATTCTCTAAAAAAATTTATGTTTTCCTTAGGTCGCAGCTGTGTCCGGCGACGCACGGCGAGCATTGGACATTTGCCGTCGTGCAACAGAGGTAGCTGAAGCAGATGGATGCAAAACTGTCACAATGAGCCACGTCAAGGCCGCTCTACAGGAGATGTTCTCTTCCCCCAAGATAGTTGCTCTGCGGTAATTCCGCTGCTGTAACTTTCATGCAGCGTCTCATTATTTATCTGACGGCTCGATGGACCTTAGAGAAAAATGTGTGCCGTTTCATCCAGGGGGCGCTTTCGTTTTGTAGGAATGCCACTGTCTTCGAGAAGCTTGTGCTGAAGGCAATCCTGGCCGAGTTCAAGAGGACGGGGCTGGAAGAGGCTCTGTATACTAACGTGCACAAATGCTTCACCGAGATATGCCGCTTTGAAAATGAGCAGATACTGACGTCATCACAATATGCTACTGTGTGTGCCAACCTCTCAAGTACGCGACTAATTCTGCTCGAAAAAAACCGTTGTGAGCTATATCAAAAAGTGAAACTTAACATAAGCCAAGATGACGTGACATATGCCCTTAAGGATGCATGACCCAGTAATTGCAGGAGTACAGTTTTGCTGGGACTGCATGTCCAGAGTAATATTTATGAGCTGTTTCACAAGAGCTGCTTGAAAAGTGTACATGCCTCCTTTCTGAGATTCTCGTTCCAGCCAAAACTGATGTCGGTATATCATTTGATGTGTGTAACATTTCTTTGCACACTCTCTGCCTCTTCATTAGATGCTGACCGTTGAAGCAGCAAGTTGCATCAGTACAGATCATTGCATGCTTCGTCATCTGTAGGGTAAATGAGTGAATATTTTGAAATAAAGCAATATCATGGCTGCCTCTCTGCCAAGCAAAAGAAAGGGACTATCTCTGAGACGGAAAGCATGAAGAACTGCCTTCAGAACTATGGCTTGATCTGAAAATGAGAAACATAAATTCACAATGCATTCGTGCCAATGTGCCACTCGGCTGAACATCCAGTCGTGTTTTTTACGTGTTGAATCTTTTGCATAGGACAATCCACCTTCTCAGTGACAAAAAATCAATAGACTTTAAGGAGGCCATCTTGTCCAGACGTTGTGACGTAATCTCCTGTCCATTATTTTGGTCTGCCATAGTCCCGATAGATCGGTTCCTATTTTTACCATTCGTTTTCTTCAAAGCATAGCCCAATGAGAGCATCGCATTTGTACAGAATTGTCTCGAACGTAGCCGTTTTATTGCAGCCAGCAAGCCTGAATTTAACGACATTTTTAGAACCTTGCTTTCTCTATCTGCAAGGCTGCATATAGCCATTCTTCCCTATCAGGCAAGTTCATGCAGCATCACTGGCCTGCCTAAAAGCAGTAGGTTTGAGGTAGTTGTAGCCCATTAGATAGGTTTTGGTCACCAAGCTGGCAAATGCTTAAATTGCTGTCATATATTAATGTATCGAACATCTCAAAGACACATCAAGCTGTCACTGGTCGGCACTTCTATGGTTCTAAGCAGTGATACCAGTTGACAACTGAGCAGCTGTTCGTTTATAGGCAACAAATATCTTCGGCTTTGTGTTAATATTAAGTCAATGTTGACCTGCTGTCTGCATGGAGCTAATAATACCAAAAGCTTGCTGCTCACAGCAAGCTTCACCACCACATAAGTCTTAGTACATAAGTGTTACCCTTAAGGGTAACAAGTGTAGCTCCATTAAGCAGTGTGGGTACTAATGTAGATTAGTGCATTTCAAGATGAAGCTCATTCAGTGCCTCATACGTTTGTTTTTGTTCTGAGAAGTAAGCGATTCGACATTCAGCTACATAAAATTATGGCGATATTTTTAATTTCCTGTAGCAAACTCTACTATATTAAAAAGGAAGGCGACTCGACCACTTATAACCTATCGGTATTGCGATAAAGGTAAACGGATAATAGTAACGTTTGCATAAAGCCCTGAGAGAATTGAATCCCTTTCTGGGCGATTGTGCTAATGCTGACACAATGCTGTAAAGAAAGCTTGACCAAATGATTAGTGCTAACATTCGCAATGTAATCAAGACTAGCATTGTTACATGTGACATGCGCAGGGTCAGTATGTAGATATGGTTGGTAGCAGCAGGCACAGTGTCGTCAGCACTCGTAAGCACATAAAGGACAAAACGCTATGACCTACTAAATGATGTAATAACTGGTGTATTAAGTTTCATTCTAAGCGTCTTTGTCACGGCCTGTCGCGACATAAGTTGGAAATGAATTATGCACTTAAAGAGCATACGAACTAAGGCTCGGTTAGGATACTGCGTTGCTAGTCGTTTGGCGTCTGGAAATCCAGCCGAATGCTTATGCCTGCCTATACACGAATCGGACATGCCAAACGCTACTTTTCGTTGAGAAATAGGTGAAGTGGCACGTCTTTTCTCTCGCACAACCAAGGCAGCAACTGTGCTACTCGTCCAACTCACCTTGTGGCTTGTCAATCCTAAGTGCCTGGCAACATGCTACAGCAATCAACAACGGGAATAATGTTTCGTACACCTTTTGGGAGTTCATAATCTAAAAGTTGTAGTTTGGGCTGACTTATTTGTAAGCACACTTCACCATCTGTTATCCGGATTATGTAATGTTGAAGTAAATGGTTCTTTTGGACTTTTGAAGTGTTGATGGATACGTTTCAGATAGGGTCAGGATAGGTTTATAGATTACAAAGCGTGGGCTTGACGCTCCGACTAGCTAGCTTTTATTCTCGAGTGCTGAGTTTACGGAAGCAGGTAGAATCAATTTAAAATGACCTTAGCCTTGATTTCTAGGTTTTGGCTGAAGCAAAAAATAAAATTGGGGGGGGGGAGGCTATTTCATAACTTCTTAGCAAGGCTTATAGCTTGTTACGAAAAATTGTACTAAAAAAGTTCCTTCCCGCTTACTAGAAATGCTTCGCAGCAGTTCTTCAAAGTCGCACAGGCCCTATTTCTCCGAATCGAAGTTAAAATCTTCAGACTCTTTGAACCACGACGTTCTTTTCTTTGTTAACCTGGATCCTTTGAAATTTCAATTGAGCACCAGCAAGTAATGTAGATTATCGCTTGTATCAAGCTATTGAACCCCATAATAATATGCTCGAGGTGCATATATTTTCCACATCATTCATGGAAGCCAATAGGGGAAATTTTTGGGCATAGAAATAAGCCATGCGGCTATTTCTCTATCTGTACATCTTTCTGTTTGAGTTGTTCACTCTGTTCACAGCACGGGGACACACCTGAGGTGAGCTACAGTTTCACGAAGAATCAGTCTCGGGCATACACAGTTTAACTTGCTAGGAAAACTAACTTATGACAAAGAGTTCATCAGGTAAATTAAAAAATCCATCGTACTTTATTTTAAAGTTGTAGCTACGCAATTTGAGTGGTGAGTAAAATCTTAGTTCATTGGTCGGAATGCCATTTTTTTGCAATGCTCTGCTATAGTTTTATTACGACTTAGCAGTCCCCATAAGAATATAGACAGAGATAACCTAGTCATGAGTTGTTATAATAATAACAATGTTTGTATAGCACCCTGAAAGAACTGGATCGCTTTCTTGGCATTTTACATGCTGGAAAGGACAGTATCTAGTATACATTTTATGGAAAATAGGACACCAGCTGGAGAAGCAGCAATTGTCCATCTTGTGGCAAATACAAACGAAATTTCTTACTCGTAAATGTAAGACCTGCTACCTCTCTTAGCTTCATATATATCTGAACTTCACCAGCAGTGACAGTCGAATCTTGCATTCCCGGTCATCTCGGCGAAATAATTTAGCTGCACTTTTCTTAACTTGCAAGGACTGCCTGAGTTAAAAGCTTTTGCCCCGTTGGTCTTAAACTGCAAACCTCTACAGTTTCCATGCAAAGGCAGTATCGTCTCTACAGCTGCCGACATACATGATATTTCTGCAGCTGTACACTTCTATTTCTGTTCTTCTTACTCCCTAGACAGTCATCGTGGCTTAAGCTATGGTTCTCACATGTTCTTTGTTACATGAGATGGAGGCTATTGACTACCACACGTGCATCGAAACTTAGGCTTACATTGTACTATGGAAACTCACCAGCATAACACCTGGTCGTCGTGGGAGTCCAGATGGAGATAACCTATATACCTCTACATATGCATACATATACATACACACACACACACACATACACACAAATATATATGCATGCCTCTGTGTGTGTGCGTGTGTGTGCATACGTATATAAATATAAGTGTTTTCGTTTGTGTCTGTGTGTGTGTGTGTGTGTGTGTGTGTGTGTGTGTGTGTGTGTGTGCGCATATGTATGCATCTGTTGCCAATGTGGTACTAATTACTAGCCTTGCCATCCAAAAAAAAACATAAAAACAGACGTCCATGAAAGTGCTGGAGTATTTCTAGAATTTGAAATTTCAGTGAGCCCGATTTGAGCTATTGATAACACGTCGGATTAATAGCAGCTACTAACTTTCCATCATCCATGAACATGTTAATAAAACTACAGAAGCCACACAAATTAAAAACGCAAAAACTTGGGTCGATCAGTATCTTGGGAAATCCACTATATCGCGTTATTAAGTAAAATTCAAGACGGTAAAAGTACAGTTTACTTGAGATACAGATCAGCTTTAATAATTAGCATCAAAAGAGGACCAATGATTGGGCATCACACGTTCAAGTTCCAGCCTTTGTCAGTTGAGTAGGCTTCTAGTCAAGCACGATGCTGACAAGACGTTTAACACGAAGCTAACAGGCCTGTTTCCAACTGAAAATCTGGGATTTGATGCAAGGCATATCATCGACCGTGATCTTGGTATGAGACACCAGGCACTGTAAAAATAAGTGGCACCAGCACTGCATACTCTACGGTGATTTCTCAGGTCACTGAGCATTACTGTCACCTTGTGTGTCATGAAATTCCTCGGACGAAGGTAAGAAACCAGACCGGGTGGGCGGCCATATCTACAATTACATTAGGAAACCAGTACTAACAGAGGAACACACTGCAATGCATGCCAGTATCTGCTTAATAAATAGCTATAGATAATGCCATGCATCAACTGACTGCACATAAATGTTGCACGATTCAATAACAAACCAGCATAGCTGCCACTTTGCGAAACTATGCTTATAGCTTCCACTAAGTGCAAAATACCGCAGACTTATAAAGAATTGCAAAGATCAAGGGAGTGAATCTACAGCCAGAGATGCACAGCACTATATCAGTCTGCATGAGATGTCTTGGCAGAGAGAGAACAGTGAATTGCTGCCAGCTTCTGGATTTGAACCGGCGACCTCCAGAGGCTGAGACCGACGTCCTTACAGCTCATATCGATAGGTAAGGTGGTAATGAAGGAATGCAGCCTCCAGCCTCAACTGAAGCCAGCAAAAGCATCAACATCAACATACGCAGACAAGTAGTAACTACGGCTACATTAGTCAATCCATGCATTCCAAATACTTTCTATGCAGGCAATGTTGCAAATATAACTAAACTGCACAGTGGCCCATGCCACTTGATAATCTAAATGCCCTAAAACTACACAGCTCTGCAAGGAACTATATGCAAGAGTGCTCAAAATATAATCGCTTGCCAGACGAGGCTGCAGCAGTGGGCACAGTGAGCAAAAGCTGGCTGCAAGGGCAGGCTACAGAGAGACGTTCTCGAGCAAGAAAGCAGTCCCAGCAAAAAAACCGACGGTACACGGTGCACGGGCAAAAGAAATAAAAATTGACGTGGCACGTGAGTGCAGCCCTGCGAGGGGAAAACTTCGCGCAGCCATCATTGGCCACAATGGTACAGCAGAAAGTCACGTGGTCGATGCACGTGCCTCTCGTCTGCTGCTGCAGTCGTGTGCGGAGCATGAGCCAAGCTGGAACTCAAGGCAACCTCAGTACAGCAATATTACAGCAAGGAACAGTTTAAAAGGCAACCGCACCACATCCAATATGTGCAGCCCAGCCAATGTCCAGGGCAGCAGAAGAGACGCTTGCAAGAGTACGGCCAGCCGCAGAGCGCACAGCATGGCTGTCACGGCTTTGCAACGCTGTTGCTGAGCTATTGCATTTTGATGCTCGGCATTAGGGGCCGACGCGACTACGCACACAGACTTAGGCGAGAACTTGAAGGTAAGCACGCTTTTGTCAGTTCTCCAGCAAATTCGGCTAGAGGCTTGCAGTGCAGCCATCCAGTCGGAAGTGCCGGCTGGCTGAACACCCCATCTCAAGTGGCCAATAAAAAAGCGACAGTGTAAATGGCGGCTCGAAGCCACCATTTCGGCTGTAGCCGCTGCTGACGTAACCCGGGTGTCCCGTTCCAAAACTACTCTTTGCTAGGCAACCTCATCAGCTCTGCATTCGAGTCAGCTCATTTCCAGCTACATTTCGGGCATGCTTAAATGCAGGTACCGTGGCGAAGTTAGTCTGTGCACTTGCAAAGTCCCCTCTGGACTTTTGTAAATCTCTTCTCCAGGTCGTCAGAAACGACCTGGAGAAGAGCGACCTCGGCACGTACCGGTAGGCTCGCCTGTCGGAAGCACCGAGACTGCCACATTGTGTCACCTCCGTCTGACCAGCACTGCTTCCCCATTAAGAGGCGCATCGACTTCAAGATTCTGCCAATCACAAGTTCCAGCATAATGCAGCTCCCGAAAATCCATTTCAGCTCCATTTATGCTCAGACTTTCTTCCCATGCCCACATAGCCATGCACCGGCTACTCCAACCTTGGTCGTTTAGCTGCACTAGTAGCCAGCCTCCAATCCTTAAGAGAAGCAGTGCCTTCAGTTCGATGCATCTAAAGCCCAGAGTTCTATATCCACAGATATTATGACATCCTCCCCGGACTTGACATATAACATTTAAAGCAAGCTGAAAACCAGCCTGTTCTTCACAGCCTTCAGTTTGGCAAGGCATTTCGGCCTTAACCTAATTATTCGTGCTGTAATTGTAAACGTTATTCACTAATCAGCTCACGTGCTTCCCTTCGAACCCAGTGTAAAGTGCCTTGAAAGAGATTTATTTCATGAAGGGTGCCACACAAATGCACTATAATTTTTATTATAATAATAATAATAATAACAATAATGCACTTGATAAAGTGCCCTCAGAGAACTCAATCTCTCTCTAGCCGCTTTACATTTGCTGCAAAGGGAAATGCAATTGAATGGTGAGTAGTATCATGCTTGATAAACAAACAACACAAATAACATGGTTAGGGGTGACATACACAGGGTCAACATGCAAATGTGGTTAGTGGCAGCATGCACAGTGTCAGTATGCATAAGCACATGAAGGACGAATCACAGGGACCCACTAAATGCTGTCCTAAATAGGTGTTTTCGAGTTCTTTTTAAATGTGGTCAGGTCAGGGGATGTTCTGACGCAGGTCGGGAGGGAGTTCCAGGCTTTGGGAGCATACGAACTAAATGCACGGTCTCCAAAGGATTTGAGTTTTGTACGAGGTATTTGTAGACTGTTGGATTCCGAAAAGCGGGTGGTACGATGATTGGCCTGGTGGGGGAGTAGATCTGAGAGATAGGCTGGAGCCAAAGAATGAAGTGACCTAAAAGTGAGCGACAAAACCTTGAAGTCAATCCGTTGCTTGACTGGTAGCCAGTGCAGGTCGACGAGTAGTGGTTTGATGTGGCATTTGCGACGCTCACGACAGACAAGCCTAGCTGCGGAGTTTTGCACCAGCTGCAATCGCCTGATCGCACATGCTGGTAGGCGAGTAAACATGTTGATTAATGCATAAGCTATAATCTAAAATAGAACCGTAACGTACAGTACAAACATTGATTCACTAAACTCTTATCTGAGAACCAAAGAACGAACTTCTGCGTAGCGTAGAAGCTATGAGCTAAACCTTAAGATTATCTCATGTCATGCTTCTAATTGCAAATAGCTTCGATACTACTATTAAAATGCATGTTCAGCAGCCAATGTACATCATTCTTTACAATAACCCCAGAGATAGATAGACATCCAGATATTTCCTGTTTCTGGCCTGGCAGAACCGGTCCTAGCTCTCTCTTTCCGCCGAAGCGGACATTGACACAAACCACATCCGATAGGGGTGTGCCTGCCTTCTCATCATGAACGACAATGATTGCAAAGTTCAGCTCAACGTGCGAAAGTAAAATATATTTAAATATGATTCATTTGTGTAGTACCCTAAGAGAGGTCCATCTCTACTCAAGCGCTTCACATATGCCCCGGGGCTCGAGCCCACGACCTTGGTTATCAAATACGTTCACCTTAACTTTGGTCGAGGCAAGCACCTATCCACTGGGCCAAACCAGCCCAGGAAGTAACCACAGGTAGAAGCAGCAACGCAATAGCCCAGCTTGACAAAATAATTAAAAACAAAACATCAAGCACCAAACGGCTCAAGTGCAGCAGTCTGCTGCCAAGCATCAAAGGTGCTCACTACCACTCCTCGAGCTGTGTGTGTGTGCCCAGTGCGATGAGCAGCCACTCTATAGAGAAGCCAACGATTTATCGGCAAGGCCAGTCCAGGTGTTACGCAGGAGAGTTTTATATAGCGCACTCACAGCCTAAGCGGCTTTCGGTACACAGTCGGCAGCCAACAGACTTCGTCTCATGCAACAAAGAGAAAGTGGGAAGCATAGCAGAGTCAGGAGAGCAGTTGAGGTAGTGAGTAGCATGGAAGTAGCAGCTCAGGACTGCTGAAAAGGATGAGCCATAGTCGGCAGCAGAAGAGTAGTTGTCGTTGCGTAAGAAACTTGCACACACACACACACACACACACACACACACACACACACACACACACACACACACACACACACACACACACTAGGCACAGCATGCTTACCCTGAAGAAGACGCGGCCTGTTATGAGGCCGAGCGGCACAGGGCCAAACGATCGTGAGTCGGTGGAATAGTCATGGTTATCTCCCTCAAGCCAAACGTGACCAACTGGGACCTAAACAAAAACAGCAAAGCACTATGAATCAATGAACATATTAAGGAAATTCATCGATTATAACAGACACCTCTAGAACTGTGATTACCCCCAACCGCCAGCGGGCTGCAACGGTTGCTATGGGTACTATTTTTTTGGGCCACCTACCATGCAGCTCGCCTTTGATTACCTGCCACCACTAGTTGGTGATCTAAGCTGAGCCGGTACGCAGCAACTGCAGCGTGCCCAGGTGGCAGTGTCATGGAGTGGGCCACTCGACAAGCTCTCGACTAGTGACAGCAAGCGCTCAGGGGAGACAACCACGAGCTGTAGTGGCAGACGCAAAGGCGGCCACAGCTCAGTGCCAGCAAGCAGTCCTTATCACACACCTCCTCGCATGCAGAAGCTGGGTACACCGGGTAGCCAGCAGCTAAAGCTGCTGCAATCGCCTCGCTTTAAAAAAAGGCAAACATGAGCCAAGTCAATCATAAAGCTGCTGCAATCGCCTCGCTTTAAAAAAAGGCAAACATGAGCCAAGTCAATCATCCAACACAAGTTTTTATTAGCTCCGTGATTGTGCAAGGTGCAGTCCGTGTGGAGACAAGGTCAGCAGCTTGAGCGTATCAAAGGTTTTCGACTAAGCTGACCCTGTGAGTTCAGCATTCCGGCACTCCGTGGACTGATTGCTTAGGAGCACACTACTGATTACTTCGAGTCGCATAGTAGCTAAGCAGCAAACTGGCACTTTGGCGGACATCTTTGACCAAAACCGAGCAACAAGCCAAGCTCGGCAATAGCTGCCTTGAGACCGGCCACCAGCAGCAGCAGCAGCAGCTCCCACGGGTAGCTAAACTATAGGTTATGGATTATACTTACATGCAATCGAGGCATGAGAGCAGGGTGCGCTGGCTGCCACGCCACTGCATCACCTTCAATTCGTGTGACACGTTTGCAGATCTTACTCGTTGGGTCAGTCGGTGAGAGGCTCACGACTATGTCACCCCTGGCAAGGTACAGACAGTCAGCACTCACTATGCACTCTGCTTAACACAAGCCAAACACCGGAAAAAATGCAACGTGCACAGTCAGCAATAAAATAAAATAGCCTGGCTCCTTCTTCGGCACGTAGGATTCGCGTCCCAACTACTCACACAACCGATCTAGGTGTCAGCAAGCAGCAGAAAGTGGTGTACAAGCATTCATCCGGAACCTAAGAAGCCGAGGAAAGCTTGGCATGTGCACGTTTACCTGAGATCTATACAAAAGTGCTTTGTCGCATTCAAGCACGACGGCCTGCTTGACTTTGTGCGCGTGTCTCCAAGTTAACTGAACCACGAGGCCGGCGGGGTACAGCGTAAGCGTAGCATCCAGTGGAATATCTTTACGAAGCTTGTGTATGAGTCCACACAGATCCAAGTTTATGATTTGGGATTAGGATTCCTGTTCGGCCTCTAAAGTTACAACTCTAAGTTTGTGGGGCCGCCCATGCACCATAGCATATCTTTTTGTCCAACTAGTACACACCGACCTCAAATGCAAGAGCTACCAGATGTACCGTCCAGCAAGAATAATTAAACTTAGCTCCCTCTCACGAGAAGCAATAAACGAGAAAGGCTGCAGAATAGATCTCGCGAGTCTAGCCTGGCCTTTGTGACCACCTAAGGCAAGCATTCTAGCAACCGTCTGATTCAAACAGACTGTGGACCCGAAAGAGCAGTTTACATCTCGTCTCGACTTCTGCAACTCACTGCTTACTGGCCTACCAGCATGTGCGATCAGGCGATTGCAGCTGGTGCAAAACTCTGCAGCTAGGCTTGTCTGTCGTGAGCGTCGCAGTTGCCACATTACTCCACTTCTCGCCGACCTGCACTGGCTACCAGTCAAGCAACGGATTGACTTCAAGGTTTTGTCGCTCACTTTTAGGTCACTTCATTCTATGGCTCCAGCCTATTTTTCAGATATACTACCCCATCAGGCCAAGCATCGTACCACTCGCTTTTCGGAATCCAACAGTCTAGAAATACCTCATACAAACCTTAAATCCTTTGGAGACCGTGCATTTAGCTCGTATGCTCCCAAAGCCTGGAACTCCCTCCCGACCTGCATCAGAACATCCCCTGACCTGACCACATTTAAAAGAAACTTAAAAACACACCTATTTAGGACAGCATTTAGTGGGTCCCTGTGATTCGTCCTTGTTGTGCTTATGCGTGCTGACACTGTGCATGCTGCCACTAACCACATTTGCATGCTGACCCTGTGCATGTCACCCCTAACCATATTGTTCATTTTGTTTGTTTTTCAAGCATGATTTTACTTACTATTCTATTGCGTATCACTTTGCAGCAAATGTAAAGCGCCTAGAAAGAGATTAAGTTCTCTGAGGGCGCTTTATCAAGTGCAATATTATTATTATTATTATTCAGATAACGCCAGATTCAAACAGACTGTGGACCCGAAAGAGCAGTTTTGAGAACCTTAAAAAGCTACTAATCAGCTACAGTAGGAGTTTCAAGCCTTTGCGATGCGTCAGCAAATACGCCGAGACACTGCGCGAAAAAGCAATCTCTCAGCTTGGACGTACGCCTTGAGCAGCCTGCCCATAGCAGAGTCGGGCAAACGAAACAACCGGCAGAAACGGCCCCAATTGCTCCATCGCTACAAAACAATCGCCTTTATAACCATTTGTCTGGCCAAAAATTCCTAAAAATTTAAAGCCACGGCGTCTGCCACCAACATCGAGCTCACTTTTTTAATTGCACTTGGCTCCCGGATGAAGTTGCTAGAACGCCACACTTGGCAGACACTCGAAACATTAGAGCCAGCCGTGTTGCGCGGCACTCGCAATACTTCGCAGCAGCAGCACTGGTAGTCACCGTTTGATCCGACTGTGTATGACGACTGCGTCGGTTAGCACGACATCCCCGTCGCGTATCGTCGGATTCATCGAGTGGCCCTCGCACTAAATGCAGAGCTACTTTGTCAGCGCGCGACCGGTCGGCAGGCTATAGACAACGCAGCTAAGAGGATAGGACGATGTGCACGCGTACATAAAGACGCACGCACGCACGCATGCACGCATATACACACGCCAAAGTACATGAAATATGACGACGAGGCAGAGCAGCGAAGGATGCGAGATGAGTTCCTTCAGCGGAAGTTCAGCCTTTTTGCTTACCAAGATTAGGGTACCGACATATTCTGTCGCTAGGCAAGCTGATGATACACCGACTGCCAAACCGAGGCTCAGCCGCCTTAGAAGTCGCGACACCATTTAACTCGCCCAGTCCATTCTGTCGCCGGACCCTTGGAAGACGGCGTCGGACCGCAAAGTCACCGGGTTACCCTTAAAGGTCAGAAGGCTGCCCCAACATCCGCCAGCGGAATCAGGACAGACAGTTCCGGTCCACGGAGTCGGCGGCCGATTGGTCCGCTTCGTACACGTTTATCCTGTCGGCAACCCCTACACGCCGGCCTGACTACGTGGGACCCATCTCAGTCTCGCTACGATTCGTGGAAGGTGAGTTCCTGCTTAAGCGCGTCTGCCAAGGAGCTCACGGCAGCCGTCGGTATCACGGCTTTGCGTGTTATCGCGGTCTGATCCGTAGCGGCACTGGCCTACTCCTTTAATGTACGCCGGTTTTCAAGCACCTACAAAGTGTTTTCATGTGCTAGATAAGTTTTGCCACCAAGACCGCTTCGCGCGTCTGCTGTTAGATGGCGGTTTCGATAGATCTAGACTCTCTTCTTCGAGCTTTCCTGTCAGATGATTTTTAAAATCGGCGTTCTGCTTCCGTATTCACATGCGAAGTCGGGGCACAGGGCGTGCATTCGAAGGCAACTGAAGACATTGCATACATGCATGACTAGCTAATCTTGGATAGCGGCGATATTTGGCACAATACTCGTAGGTTTCAGTTTAAGACAGTGTATGAGTGACGGCGATCGCAGCGGTAAATAAGAGCTGCACCAGCGGCTGTGCACAACAGTGTTTCTGAAGAGTCGCAGGAGGCCTTCGCGTCCGTTTCAGATAAGAGGCAGAGAGAGAGAGAGAGAGAGAGAGAGAGAGAGAGAGAGAGAGAGAGAGAGAGAAAGAGAGAGAAAGAGAGAGAAAGAGAAAGAGACTCGGTTATTTAATGGGGATGGCTGCTCGCTTAGCATGATCTTCTAAAGGCCAGGCATACGAGAAGCGCTTTCACATTGGCACTCTAGCTTCCGGACCATCGCGCCTCGCGAATGCACCATGTGCGCTCGGGAAGAGCGATGGCTGGCGTTGTCTCGAGGAGCAGTGCTCTCCTCATGTACGCTCTAACTCTCCTCGCGAAAAAAAATCCTAGCTGATTTAACAGCCTCTTTTTGTATAGCGACACAAGAGCCTTTACGGCTATCACCACCGCTTGCAGCGGCGATAAAGGATCGCCAATCGCAGGATTCGAACCCACGACCTCGGGGCCGAGGTCGTGAAAAGCAACCGCCTTACTAATGGCTCACTAAGCTGCAGCACGCCTCGCGAATGGCTATTATGCACTGCTGCGGTTTACCGACTGTCTCGGTGGGAGACTTCAGAACGTGAATGTCAACGATCATCGTAGGAGGCTTAAAAGTATGCGCTACCTCAGGAATCTGTGTTTGGTCCAATTCTTGTCGCAGTCTCTTCTCTCTTGCCGATCCAATCGCCGAGCACAATGTAGGCTCTATTTGTATTGCTAATCTAACTGACACACAGCTTCACCCGTGCTTTAATGCCTCACTGGAGTCCAGCACATCTAACTCTTTCGATTACCTTTGCAGCATGTATTGCTGACATTCTTATTTTATGGCTGAAAACTTTTTCAGGTTAAATTCGCACAGAACCTACGTCCTAGTTATGAGCAGACCTGGTTATCTAAGAAATTGGAAAAACCGGGTCGTCGAAATGGGCTTGGCCAGCACCTGCTGCTTTGATAAGGGACACCACAGCCATGCTGGTCCATTTATTTGTGACAACCCATCTGCATTTATGCAGCCAAATACTTGCAGGTCTTCCTGCCTTTGCAATAAGACGCCGTGTATGCAATCTGCAGTTACACTTGTAAAGTAAGGGTTAGCTTATTTGAAATGGGCTTTTCTTACACTGTAGATAGACAAGCAGTAACGTCTATCTCTATCTCTTAGATAAAAAGAATTTGCTGCTGTAGGACTCGAACCCACAACCCGAGTCGTAATGTGCAAGCGCTGTACCCCTAGGCTAAGACCTGAGGTTGTCTAAAATAAACGTCAAAACTACCACATTATAGCACTTTTCGCCGACCTGCACTGGCTCTCAGTCTAGCAGCATATCGACTTCAGAGTTCTGTCACTTGCTTTTTGGTTGCATCATTCTCTTGCTCCGGCTCTACCTATCCAAATACTTTCTACATAGGCTTCGTGTGCATCCTACCACCCACTCTTCTGACTTTATCTGCCTCTGACCAACCTCAATCCTTTGGAGACTGTGCTTTCAGTTCGTTCATGCTCTTCAATTCTGCAAATATAAAGTATCTAGAACTATATTTAGTTCTCTTAGGGAGATGCACAAATTTGTTGTTATTATTGTGCCGGAAGCTTTTGTTTTTCCTGTCTGCCTGAGTGGCCATTGCATGAAACCCATCAGTAATTCGTCTTCAAAGTTTAACGACAACGTGCTACGACCTACACGTTGGGCAGAACCAGCTGCTATCGGGTTCCTTTGAAGCTCTATGGGCATTGGGATCAGCACTGCTACGTGGAAGGATTATGCTCAAAAAATGAGCAGGTGCCCCTCCCTAGGTGTGGACAGGCCCGGCCACAGCACCGACCTTACTTCTGACTATTTCCATGGATACCATGACAACCGTACTGTATAGCTACAGCACCTGCAGTTGTGGGAGGCTATTGTCAAATTGGATTAGCTCCGTGGTTAAAATGCTCGATCGCCCAAGGTCAAGGTTAGTGTGTTTGATGACCAAGGTAGTTGGCTCGAGCCTAGTGGCATATGGGAAGTGTCTGAATAATTATTATGTTCTCTTAAGGTGCTATATATATATATATATATATATATGTTTATTTATTTATTTAACTTAATTCTTCTTAATCTCTTGTATGGCGCTTCACATGTGCCAGAGGGCTCTAGCCAACGACCTTGGTCATCAGTATCAGTAGGTTGGTAGTCAGTAGGGCAGCAGTTGTGAGTTGCGCATTAAAGCCTGTTCGTTAATTAGTTCGTATTTTGTATTAGCTTTACGTTTAGTGGTATTTGAGCTTTGCCATGCTGGTTTGGCCCAGTGTTTAAGGTGCTCGCCCCGACCAAGGTCTAGTCGACTCTGTGGGCTCGAGCCCCGTGCGGTATGTGATATTAACAACTCTTAGGGCGCTATGAAAATGAATTATATATTTTATATAATGATTTATCAGTTGATGTTCCACACCTTACCCCAACCCTAGGTCCTGCCCAGGCTCACACTCGTTGTTATATATCAGATATTGTGATGTCATCCACAATTGTGATAAATGCTGATCGTGGCTGCATATTTGTATACATTTAGATCTGCATGCCGCTGCTGTAGGTGCTGGCAGGATCACACAGAATACGTTTTTCATAACGTGGGTTAAGTTTATTTTGTTGGCTTCGAACCCGTACAGCAAAATACTTTCTATTTGTTGCAGCAAGCATGTGGACTAAGGCAGTCATCGGTGTGCTGGTATTAGCTGCTGTTATTACATATGTTGCTTCCTCTGCAATACCTGATAGGCACGATAAACGTACTAAAGAACAGGTACGCTGCTGCTTTTACCCGTTCACTGGAGTGTGTTGATATAACCTTGACTAATAGTTACATTCGTGACTCATAATTTACTATTCAATCTCGGCATTATTTACCATTTCATGCTGTCACAGGAACTTAGTGATGAACCTCATGACAAGGATGGAATGCATAACGATCAGTATGACCACGAAGCCTTTCTGGGCAAGGAAGAAGCCAAGAAGTTTGAGCAACTTCAGCCCGAGGAGAGCAAACTGCGACTGGCGTGAGTTGGCCGATTGGATTGGTGTTTCTATCTGTATTGCTGATTTGATGTTTATTTATTCGTGACGGATCGCATTTGACTTGGGCTGAAAATCAGTTTTTTCTTTCTAAATTTCAGAAAAATTGTTTCTGAGAAAATTGATCAAAACCACGATGGCTTTGTGACAGAGGATGAGATGATACGTTGGATAAAATACATCCAGCGACGTTATGCCGCAGACGATGCACTTAGGCAGTGGAAAGATCACAACGTGAAGGATGGTAAAATTAATTGGCAGTCATACAAGGAACGTGTTTTTGGTCCAGGCGATGGTGAGTGCCCCTCCTGAAACGTCACTGGCTTTTGATATTTCTTTGCCTTCCATTCAGACTATGCATTATTGCCAGTCGATGGCCATCTGCCTCTACAGCTTAATTTTTACTCTTTTTGCTCAGTATTAACTTTCTAGACCCAGGTTTATTTATTTTTATAATGTGCATAGTGTCACAACCCCGTGCAAATGGCACTTTGTCGAAATTTTTGCACTCCATTCTTATGATTGGTTTTACCCTCCTTGGGCATTATAAATTTGTGATCGCTCAGCCAGTGTCCAAGACCAGCCGTAAGTCGAGACATTTCCCTGCTGGGGATGACTTCTATCGAAGCAGGTTAGCCTGTGGAACCCGCTCCAGCCCACCAAACCTTTCCGTGGATGACAGTACGTTTTGTACGTGTCGGCATTATATCTAAAAACCTTGTTGACGGAAAATAATTTGTTACTACTGAAATAGCCTAAAAGTAAAAACCCAGCTAATATATCCCCGTCTTCCTGTATTTGAGCGGGCAAAATCGCTGTCACATAGTGCTTGGCTGTTTTTCCTGATCCTTCTTTGCATATTTGTCTGTACCCATCTCCACATGTTGAATCTATTTTCAGAACATCATAGTGCTGGTGGCTACAATTATAAGGAGATGATGGAGAGAGATAAGCGGAGGTTCAATATGGCTGATACTGACAATGATGATGCACTGAGCCTTGACGAGTTCACTAACTTCCTTCACCCTGAGGAAGCAGATCATATGAGAGATATTGTTGTCCTTGAGACGATGGAAGACATCGACAAGAACAAAGATGGATACATTGAGGAAGCCGAATATATAGGCGAGTTCTGCGTGGCTACTTGGCGAAATTTCTGCCGACATTTTTGCTGTGGGTGTTTAATCCAAGTGCCTGGATCCTCAGTCCTCACTATTTCCTTTAAGCCTTCATGTGGTTGGCACTAGGGGTCCTTGTAGAAAGCTGGCATAAGTTTAAATATTTGTTTAAGTGTTTAAGCATTTATTATCCTGCTGTTTTTACTCGTGGTAGGTGGCAGCCACTGCCAATCAACTTGATGACATTGTGCATGCTACCACATATCATTTGATCACGCTTTCGTCTTCACCTCTAACCATGTCATGCTTGATGACATTGTGCATTCTAACACTAATAATCATTTGATCATGCTTTCTGTACAGTGCATATAAAGTGCCTGGAAAGTGATTCGGTTCTGTGATGGTGCTATACACATATTATTATTATTATTATTATACTTTAGCAGCTAACAAACCGTTCACTCTCATCTCCTTAAAGGTCTATGCACTATAGATCAATCATTTTTGTCGCTAGCACTCCTCGTCCAGTGCCTCTTTCCTTGCATCTTTCTGGTCCCCATTTTAGTGGACCAGACGTTTAAGTATGCTGTTGCTGACATGAAAGACAATACATGACAGCATTCCTTAGACATTATATTTATTTCCTCATTTCCCTTGCCAGGATCCTTGCTTCAAACTGTGCTACAGAATCGTTGGCTCTGTATTTTAAAATAGTGAAGTTGGGAAACGCTCCAGGAATTGTTTACTGTACGCCTAATTGTGGTCCACCATAAACCTGAATGAAAAATCAGCGGATTTGCAGACAATAGTTTAGTCAGCTGACGAGTTCCCAGTAGACAGCAGATTGCCAACTAGTTCGTGTCCCTACATGTTGAGTAGCACCTTTTTAGGTTTGACTCCTTGAGGATGTGGGAGGCCTTGTTCCAGTAAGGACATGTAGATGTGGCCTGAAGGCCTGGCTTGCCTCCTGCCTGCCTGCTGTCCCTTGACAAAGGGGAGGAGTTAGCTGCACTCGATTCTTTTGTCTGAGATCAACCGTCAGTAAAAAAAAAAATAGAGTTTACACAGTATCGTTGCTATCCCGGGCATAGGTCAAACCTTTTCAGTGAGCTAATCCATTTAACGGAGTCCTCTCGTAGATATTGATGCAATGGTATGAATGCAGCCATGGAATCACATTCGTTTTCTCTGCAGGTGATATGTGGCCGAGCGACAAGACAGAACCTGAGCCAGACTGGGTCAAGACTGAACGCGAACACTTCAAGAAGTGGCGTGACACGAATCAAGATGGCAGGATGGACAAAGACGAAGTGAAGCACTGGATTATGCCCGAGGACTATGATCATGCCATGGCTGAGTCCAAACACCTTATTCATGAATCTGATGCAGACAAGGTAATACTGCTGTGACACCAACATAACTCAATAGAAGTTTTGCTAGCCTCTTGAAGTGACAGAACAAGTTTTCTCCGTGTGTTGGAGCCTTATTTACTCGATGAATTGCATGCTTCCGTGGTTTGTATCTATGGTTTGTAGCTACTTTTTTTGTATATTTTCTTCTGAATTCTTGGTCAGCAGCAAATCACATTTACTCTTCCAAATAGTAAGCCGTTAGACTTCAGCTGCAAGAACACGGGTGTCGATTTAGCTGACCTCTTTGTCTCCCATATATAGAAGTAAAACCACTCCTTAGGTTAGAGGGTTTTGTGTGCTTCTTTTTCTGCCATAACTTGATCATGAATGGGATAAAGATATTTACTTCTCTTGGGGTGCAATATAAATGTTTTAGTTATTGATGTTATTATTACTCATATCATACCTCTAGTGAGAAAACTATGAATGTCCTTTTAGAAACCAAACCCTTAAACTTCTTACACGAGGTCATCTACTCTCCTCCCCTTGTAGATCTATGCACTTACCTTATAATTTTTGTCACTAGCACTCTCCCCTGCAGTGCCTCTCCCCTTGCAGCTTTCTGTGCTTATGCTGCTGTGAAGATGTATTCTCTCAATAACGATTCCAGTCGTGATAGAGCAAGGGAGCTGCTTTCTCGGTGTGCCTTTTGGTGGTAGCTATTGACCAATCTATTAGATCAAGTAGCCGCAATAGCTCAATCGGTAAATTATAGACCGGTAACCGGAGGTTTTGGCATCGTTCTTCTCTCAAGCAAATTTTTTTCGGTAAGTTTAGTTCTATTGCAGACGGCCTCCAGTGGATCTGTATTTTTAAATTTTAAACGCCCGGGGGAACACGATCCTATCGCTATCTCGGAAAGTTTTGAATTCTAATCTTTAGCCAGCGACATTTGGCTTGTGGTTGTGGGATGTGTGTCTGTGTGTTTTTTTCGTGAACTGAAATTGGAAGCACTTTTAACCCCAGAGCAAAGCTTGGTGTTTTTTATAAGCCCTACTAAGTTACAAGAAAACCAATTATGCTAGGTTCTGCTATTGCAGCTGTCTGACTGTCCGATTGCATCTTTGTCACCCTTGTTATCTCTTTGCGATTTAGGATGGTCAGCTGACCAAAGATGAGATTCTTGCTAAGTACGACCTTTTCGTGGGCAGCCAAGCCACTGACTTTGGAGAGGCTCTTGTCAAGTCACATGACGAATTTTAAGGACACTCGGTATCGCAGGAAGATCGTCCCCCTCTGCATTTGGTCCGACCGTGCCCAGCTGGACGACTGTAACTGGCAGTCATTAGTTGTCTGAAAGTGTGGTGCTGGATGGGTACAGTGTCAAGTGTCAGCTGGAAGCCTGGCTTGCCCTTTTGTTTGTGTTCGGCTGGTAAATGGTGCTGCGTGGCCGATTTTGTAGCTTGGAGAATCTCGTAAGCCATTAGTCAATCAAGCGTTATGAGCAATCGGGGCAATCATGGTTGCCATTCTTTTTGTGCTTGCCTCTGTTTGGATAGTCTGATTGAGCCATGGCTTTAGCTCATCGCCATCCTGTCCCTGCAGTACTCTGACAGTAGTAGAACCGAGGAGCGAACAAGCACTCGGCAGTCGCATATGTTTTCTTGTTTTCCTGAGCGACGTGCCTTCGATTTTGTGCTTACCATGACATCTTGTGTGGCCCGGTTTTTATGCACAACAGAGGCGAACGTGGCCTACGTTCATTTAGCCCTGAATACTCATAGTAGTGCTTGTTATTCGTTTATCAGTATTAAATTAAGCTAATGCAGACACTTGTGATCCATGTATATTTCACTACATTTTCCAATTGGTCGATTTTGCGTGTACGAGATAGTTTGTAGTACATGACCCACAGATAAGTAAGTGAATCTGCTACACTGGCATACATGCATGCATAGGTGCGCGCGCACACACACGCACTCACAAACACACGTGCGCGCGCATCTTGAACGGGGATTCCTCAATACTGCCGATCGGTTGGTCATCCCTCACGGGGGTGGGAGAGTTGACGTGTGGCTGGTGAGATGGACGAGTCCGTTTGTTGCTTCAGTCGCTTGACCTATTATACGACGGGCTCGGTTAAAAGGGCAGTTTCTTAACGTGGGCGCTTTTCTTTCTCCACGGTATTATTTGGGGACTCAAGCTACAGCACTGGCCCGAAAAATTCGCGTATATCCCAGGTTTCAAGATTTAACCTAAGATTTGTTAGTGCTCTGTGGACTTCCTGTGGGCCAACAAAATTTCACCAGAGCATAGGATTTCTGCACAAGTTAGCTAGCAATATTCGTGACAAATCGTGCATGCTGTGTCTTGGTTTTCTTACCAGGTGCGAAAATATGCAAAACGACCTTGTTTTTACAGTATCTGGGCAATTTCTGCCCCCCCCCCCGATATAATCATATGTTCTCGACGGAAATCATTGTTTAGTACTGAAGGAGACTGCACAATTATATTACTTGATGCAATAAATAAATAAGTAAATAAAATAAATAAAAATAAATACTAGCTGATTTAACAGCCTCTTTTCTTATAGCGACAGAAGAGTCTTTATGGCTATCACCATCGCTTGCAGTAGCGATAAAGGATCGCCAACCGCAGGATTCGAACCCACGACCTCTTGGCCGAGGTCGTGAAAAGCAACCGCCTTACCTAGTGAGCCATTACTGCAATCATATCCTACTCTCTTAAAATGTATATCGACAACCGTGTTGGGCATTTTTGCAGCTATCCTTAAGAGTTTGAAGCATACTAATTTGAGCATCGCTTGACATGTCCAAAAATCGATGACTTGATGGAAATGAAAAACCATCTTAACAGAATGTTTTCTGATATACAATAAGCTATATAATTCTTTAAAATTACTGTCTAGATCTTAACTCTCTATTCGCTAAATGCATGCACTAAATGAAGCTCCCTTTTTATCATTTCTGTGAACACTCGTCAGCACATCCTGGTCATCGTGGTTTTAGCATCAGGTGTTGGCCGAGACTTATAAGCAGTCTTAACGGCTCTTTTTTCATCATGACAGTTGGTAGGTTTCTTGCTGTAACAGCACTACCTGTTTTTGCATGTTCTCAAACCTGGTCTGGCCTATATATCTGGCCATTCGCAAAACAAGTCACAAACAAGTCTCAAACCTTGAACACTCCAATGCCAGTGCCCGAAATTTGGGCTCAGATGTATTTTTCTAGTAAGGGATATTTGGCAAATCCAAAAATTCTGTCTTCACCGAGCTCTTATTGTGATGCTAAAAACTAGCCTTCGAAAACCGAACCTGATTCCACACCCAACTAAAACCATTTTGCGTGTTTTTTCGCACTTAAAATGCTAACCAAGTTAGCAACATTCACAGTTCGGTACATGTATTGCTTCCTCGTGGATTTTTTGGGCCAGCACATAATGTCGAGCACCCTTTTCAATTATTGGTAACGGCTGTGATGGGTAAGACAGGATTGAAAGATGCTTTGTTATCAGCAGTTGGTTGGCTTGTGGAAAGTCGTTCGTAAAAGCTACCAATCTTTGATGCGAAAATGGTAAATGGCAAAGAGGCAAGAGAGCAGACCAGCAGCCGCCTGAGCATGCACTTGCCACCAGCTGGGTTGATTTAATTGAGTTTAGAAAGTTTGCTCATCAAACCAGAGTTTCGTCAGGAAAAAGCCTTGTGCAAGCATAACAGATAATATTGATCCGAAAGTATTGCTTTCCGTTAGATTTAGGTCCCTTTGTAAATGTTTCTGCACAAATTTAACTGGTTCCATATCGACGTCAAGGCGACTCGTCGTGACCTTCCAGCAGGGAACCGTTGCTTCGCTAGTTGACCGACTCCAATCAACCGACTGGTCCTGGAGAGAAATATTTGTTTTTTTTTTCATTTCTAGCGTCTGCTGCTGATAAGTTTTGGAATGACACCACCGACTGAGTCGCTTGTTGATGCTAGCCACGAAAATTACCTTACCCATGTTTAGGCTCTGGCAACACCATGGGTGGGCCGATCGAGTAAATACTTGGTCGATTCCCGATCCTTTGGCAATCTTTCGTATTTTCAGGGGAGGCAGCAGTTTGTCTGTAATGCTGGACAGAGAGATGTCGACACTATAATAGCGGGGAGAAGGCTTTCAGCGTGCCAACTTTTGGTGAATATAACCTTGGCTCACCAGCCGCAAAAGGTGTGAGTGGTTTCGGAGAATGAGACACGACGTCCGGTCCCTCGACGGCCTCTCGCTGAACAGGAGTTACCATAGGCTCTTTGCTAAGACGCGAAGCTTGTCTGGTACCTGGAGACTGTCGGTGCTGAGTCGCCTGTTTGTTGGCCTCCGGGGCAGCAAACAGTGGCGAAGAAGGCTTAACAGATCCCGTCGGCGACGGTGCTTTTGCCGGTTGCACAGCACTTGCACTGATTTGAGTCGTGCTATCGGTGCCCAAGTCCTGTGGTTTGGCCATTGGATTTGCTGCTCCAGACCTTTGGGACCTGGCTTCACTGCGGACGTCTTCTGTCACTTGCTGCAACCAGTGAACAATTAGGGAAGATTTAGACATAGTCAGACACTACATCTGTGAGTTCATGACATCAAGAGAAAGCAGGATTACTAATTAAAATAAAATATATATACACAAATATTCGACAACAAACTTGAGTTGAGGTAGGTGAACAATCTTAAAAATTTATGTCCATAGCATTTAATCTTGAGAAACACTGCATTATACAGATGCCCAGTGCCATGAATTTTTCTCACGATGAATCTGGTTTATTGACCAGAGGCTAGGATCGCTATAGAGGATATGATATGAATTGCTGTCGCTGAACTGAGTAATCGCCCTGGTAGTGCAGTAAAAATAGATGGAAATAGTGGCGTCTCCACCTTAACTCAATCATCCAAGTCTTGCATGACACGCATCGATTTTTTAGCAAACTAAACAGTCGATCGATGATATCAGACATAAAATTCAAATGCACTGAACGCAAGATATAAAACACATGCTCTGACTCATTGACTAGGTAAAAGTACTCACAGCAATGTCTTCATACGTGCCAGCTTGGGCTCGTCTCACTTTCAGCCTGCCTAGTATTACTGCTTGACCACTGGATCTTCTCTCGAGATTTTTAAAATACTCCTCTGTTCTTCTTGCTGTAGGATCCGCCAGTTTGTTCCCTATTCCGAAGTAGATAAGATGCTGTTTTTCAGTTTCGCAGAAAAATAGTTCAATCGCAGCATCAGACTCAAGTACAAGGGAACTACGATATGTCCACTAAAGTTCACTTTCTGCATCCAGACAGCCTATACTCAATAGTACTGACCTGGTATTTGCTTCGGTAAGTCCCACGTTCCAACGAATGTGCCCCAAGGTGACCTTGTCGATCGAGGGACAGCTGGCAAAAGATGACCTCTGTCACTTGCAATGATCCTAGTAAACCCTTCGTACGCCACTGGGTGCTGAAGAAGAGGAATTATGATAGGGATAACTAGCTGAAGCTCAACTTAAAAGTTAAAATTAAAACATCTAATAAGCTCAATTTACCTTACGATATTTGTGTGGAACATTCCAATTTTGAAGTCGCCTTGGATCGAATGCTTGCTGATACTGAAATTTAATCAAGAAATATGCTTGTTGTCTGTCACGATTCAAATAGTGCGCACCTGTACAGTACGACGAGAATATCCTGCGTCTAGGTTGATGAAGAGAAACGTCCATCATTTTGACCGGCTTATAGACTAATACAAATATACTCACGCACAACTGTGAATTTAAAAATACATGGGATACGATTAAGTGCTGAGACATAATCCAATGCTCTATATTTTTCACACTTGCTTTTTAGCATTGTCGATAGTCAATCGATGCTAATTAATGGTAATTATACTAGTATTCTCGTTCGGAAAGTAACTTATCTGTGCAATAAATATGTTACTAATCAAGGAAACACACGGGAACTTCAATTGCATTTTAATGTAAGAAAATAGCACAGCTTTCCTATTTTGGTGGTCTAGTACCGCCATCTTTTATTCTACATAAAACAAAAATATGTTTGCTGCTGACTAGAAGCGTCTCAATCCTGGTCTTGGTCAAAAGCAATATCTGTCTTCTTTCGAAAGTACTGAAAATTTCAGCTACATAAAAAATCGTTAGGAGTTGAATTTCGGTCGTGGAAATTTCAGAAAGGTCAGGCCTCGCTGTTACTAGAAATAGCAGATATTTCTGGTCTTTTTGATGGAGCACTCTGAAAGTGAATCGAAATTGAACTAAAACATATTCTGATGCATAGTGTGATGCAGTTTCTCTGCCTTTTTCAGGTCGTACATAGAATGAGGTAAGTTACAGTATACCATCAAGAAATAAAGGATTCTAGTACTGTGATGCAGCATAAAGATTCAGTCCAGTCTCGCTATCATCTAGGATAGCGAGGTCCACCTACGAGCTCTTTTATTGTAAGTCTGGGACTTAGGTCTCCGATTAAGCAGTCTCGACAGGGTAACAAGCTTACTAGATCACTGTAGGGCAGAGGAGCCGCTCCGTGCACTAGTAGCGCGAAAGCTCAGCCGTTGCAACAGACTTCTATAGAAACGCACGAAGCATTTGTAGACCTCGTAGGACCTGGCTGGCTGCCGGGCTCATCTCCATGTGAGCATAGCAAGTGAGCTGTAAGTGTTTATGCAACAGGAGTCTTTGTGGTTGTTGTTAGAATGCGTGATATCGCATTACTAACCAATCCTGTTGAATAAATAGGCGGGGTAAAGCTCGTCGCTTGACAGGTAAGTACGACCGGAGTGTGGTCCACCAAGTTCAAACGAGCTTAGATGCGCTTTTCGGCGGGTGGTCCCGCCTAACCGAGTGCTCTCGCACTTAGAGTTTTGGAGCCCACACTTTGCGGACCTCGTGCCCCCAACTCATCAAGCTACTTTCATACCGAATGAATTTAAAAGTGGAGGTCAACATAGTTTCATCTTCACGGTAGACGGTAGGTGTGGAGAGGCGAAGCCTAAGACGCTCAGTCAATCTCTACTGTGTTTGCAAGATCTGTTTGCTTAGCTCTTTGAATAAAGTAGCTACTATTATATGTTTTTCAAATGTTTTCCTATGGTTTGACAGTTGTTATGGCTTACTTTTCCGTCAATTTTTAGTCGAAATTTACTTTCCACAAAACGGCGATTTGCTTTAATAATTGCAAAACGCCTGACAGTTTCTTGGGTATCGCAGCGAAACAAAAACACGCTCTTGTTCATAAAGTTGTGTGACGTTTTTTTTCTTTGAATAAGAGGCATTATGTATTGCGGAATTTTTTAAAATGCTCCCAGTCACATTTAGTTGAATATGAAAACGAATGAAACGGTGCGATTGGTTATCTCAGTGGCTAGACTTCGGCCATGAAGCTCCTTTTGATGCATACAGTCCCACTTCAGAAATGATTAGGCAAGAATGTTTGGCATTAATCATTATTTGTTTGTAAATTTTAGGCGATTTTTTCTCCTATTCTGAATCATTACTCGTAAGTACTTACCCATGCTATGCAGGAGCAAGTCAGTCACCTAGGCCAGTAGATCTAACTCTTGATTATATTTGCCAGTACATTTGCACGAAGTAATTAATGAAACTCGCAACTAGCTGTAAAATAACTAAGACATATATATATATATATATATATATATATATTATTCTTGACCCAAGGTGCGGCAGACTGAATGTGGACTGCGTAGTGCTTGAACAGAGGGCGAACATTTTTCCATAGTGTGTGCTCATGCGAAGTTGTTTCCTACATGTTGGCGCCTGTTTGAGCGACTTTAACAATGAATGGTGATATTCGCGCGGATAATTAGCACAAAGTGAGTTAATCCTGCCTTTTGAATCACTAAGCAGCAACTGCAGTGACCTTTTCTTAAGAAAATCCGCGGCAACGGCTCAGTTCTCGAGGTTACACAGCGCCGAGGCGCTTGCAATTTACCTGGTTGCAGCTAAAATGCAGCGCCATGCCTCACTGATTTAGCAGCGAGCGATCCTCTTTCAGTCCAGCGGGGCTTCTCGCGAAGATGAGCCGCGCGATTCTGCTCGACAAACACTTTGCCAGCACTCTTCCGTAAACAATACCGGTTGCTTAGCGCTACTAAGCTATTCCGATGACAACACGGAGCGTATCCAATGATGTGGATAGCGATTGAACCAAAATATAATACTGCTAATGAAAGAAGTGGGATTAAAAAATTCAAATATTACTGTGTTAGCTGGCGCTGTTTAGAAGCGGCGAATCCTGAGGGTGGGCGATCACGGCGCACAGCGAGCCCATTCATGTTGAACTTAAACCCGGCATCCAGTTGACGATTCAGCATGACTTTCTTCCACTTTCTGAATTGCGTGGCCCTTGCCGGTGCACCGCACTTAATTGTCTACAAAGCCTCTGGATTGTACGTAAATTTTAGTCGCTCTTGTCTGTTCGTTATGCTTGTTCATTATAGCGCCTCGATGCCAATGCTTACGGCCTTGATCGATATCTTTAGTCAAGGATGCCGTTTTGGCATGCTGATTCTATATGCATCGTATTCTTTCTTTTAGAAGCGAGTACAGCGCTTACTGGAAATGTATACAGGCTGGAGCAGCGTATTTTCTTACTCAATTTTGTAAAATGTTGGTCTTGGCCACCTTTTTCCCTGAGCGAGAGACGAGCGGTGACGCATTCGACTTCGTGGGGGTAAGTGGTGTCCGAACGGTGGGCGAGGAGGCTTAGCAAGGAAAAACGTGCGTGCTTTCCGAGTAGGGTAATGTGAATGATACTGCTTAGTATCTTTTTCTAGCTTAATCTCAGAAATGACACCGTGCATGCCAGCTCGTTTTGAGAGAGGCTCCCAGTAACAGTTGCACCGCGCATTCCGTTCTGGCAGCAGGTGATGCCTCGAGATGAGTGTGGTGCGCTGTGGCTTTTTCCACATGTTCCTCTGTTTAAGAATATTTCAACATTATAAGCACATTTCATCTGGTTCGGTTCGCTAACCAAGTGGCTGGGCTGCCTTCAGGCGGCTCAGCCTACTCACCCTTAGCAAACAGGAAGTAATGAGTCTTGTATGCTTCTCTATGCTCTTTAGCTTGCGATATATTCCGCAGCATTCCGTGTTGTCTCCAGCGCAAAAAAATGAGCCGCCACCTGTATGCCGGCTGCGGCTGGCCCTCCCTTGGCTAGGTGCCCGTGAGGCCGAGCGAGGTATGCATGCACCATTATGCTCAACGTTAGCGGAGCTGTATGATATCGGTGGAGAGCTGTACGTTAACTTAACCATGTTATTCATGCTGTTTATCAAGCATGATATTACTCGCCATTCAATCGCGTTCCTCTTTGCAACAAATGTAAAGCACCTAGAAAGAGAT
Source organism: Cristatella mucedo (assembly GCA_009760855.2). Taxonomy (NCBI): domain Eukaryota; kingdom Metazoa; phylum Bryozoa; class Phylactolaemata; family Cristatellidae; genus Cristatella; species Cristatella mucedo. The sequence goes on along the minus strand of WPIO01000019.1, from coordinate 4,310,113 downwards.
TGAGTTATCTGAGGGCAATTATCGAGTGTATTATTATTAAGTTAGTACCACTATATTACCTCAGTGGTTCGTCGGTGTCTTTTAGTGATTGATTGCACAGCGGGTTATAAACCGGCTGTCTGTCTTGTGTCAGCAATACATTTGCTACTGAACGTCAATCCTTAGCAGGCTACTAGTCTCACATGTTGTTTTCGTCACCTGCTGTGATTCGAGATGTACTCATTTCTGATCACAAAACTTCAGAAGTATTCCGAACCAGTAAAGAAACCATGCACTGAAGGGGTTGCTATGACTGCTGCTGATTTAGGGGTAGTACACATGAGGCAAAGTGGGTGCTCGTACTGTCACTCCCAGCGCTGAGAGGCGCAGAGAGAGTGACAGGCTATTGAACCAAGCGAGCCGGTAGCACTGGGGTATCACAATGCAGCTCTTCGTAGAAAGCTAACTGTCCCTGTGTCCTAGCCATGCAGTTATCTTGTTTGCCCAGAGTTACCTGGTTGCTAAACGGATGCATATTTTCTGACCGGCTACCTCGTGTAACAGCCGTGACTTCACTCTGGTCTGGCGGCTTAATTTTTTTTTATATCCCTTACCTCTGCATGTCTTCTGATTTTTTTGGAGAGGTATGCTATCTTCACTACATGCTATCACGAAGCACCCGATATTCTGCTGCCAGTGCTCTAGTCTTGTGTGCTGGCTGAGCTTTGTGAATACCATCACAGGCTTCGTCAATAGCTTGCTGTACACGATGCTTGGCAATAATTTGATCTAGTATCCTCTCATTTACTCGAGATTGAACCCTCGATTGCAATACTGGGAATAATAATCTACTGCCAGGTCTCCCTTAGTGAGCACGGCTACCGCTTATTGACATGATTGGCCTGTGTGGGTGGTTTATCCAACATGCATTTCTATTTAATGCTTGCTCTTTGCTCTTTTATCTTTATGGAAACACGTATATTGGAATACAAGTTTAAAATAAGAACTAAAGATTGCAAATAGATTTACATTGCCTCATAATGTGCAGACTCATTGTCGATGTTTTGCAGTTCTCTTGTGGCTGCTTTGGGTCATCGATAATAAGCTTAGCCTTATACATACGCATTTATGCACAAGCTTAACCTTATCCTGGCAGTATGTAATACGATTGCAGATTAGGACCATTCAGAAGAAGAGTTCACGTCAATCGTCCTTGTTCTCAGTATTGTAGCCTCTGTGGAAGAGTTATAGACACCACTTCAATTAGGTTTTTACTGGCTATAGCTAGTAACATAGGAGCCTGAACTCGATAGTTGCTGCTTGGTAGCATTGTAATGCAAAGCACAAGAAACTTCTGTGTCTTGCTTCGAAGGTTAGCAGAGCTTTGATAGCTAGCCAGCCAATACCAGTAGCTAGCTTTTTCGGTGCCACTTGCTGGTATTTTCGTTAGATTGAGGATTTACTGTGTATGAAGCCTATTGGACAAGGAGTTCCTAGATAGGCCCATGGGCGAATACCGTGTTGGCAAGTCAATGACTACTGCATGTTGCACCGTACAAATAGTTCATTACTGTGAATAGGCTTTTATCAGACCAGAATGGATCAAGGTTATGACACAACATTTTAACATATGCAATTTGCATCTGTGCATTTGGGAAAAACAATCCAAAACGCTTGTGATGCCACGAATTAAATCGTGCAAGCTGGATTTCTGGTATAGCTTGATGCCTTCGTTTTTGTTTAATCATTTGCTAGTAAAAAGTGGAACAGGTATGCCTGTAAGTGTGAGAAAGGTTCTAGAATCGGCTGCTCATTCAAAGGTTATGCGAAGACCCACCGGTCTTATCTAAATGTAGCAGTTGTTAAATATCTTGTGAGCACAGCTAAGCTAAGGTGTGCATGGTTGAGCCTGCAAGTGCTACGATAGCCCAGGAGGTGCTTGCTCTTCACGATTAAGGTCGTGGGTTCGATTCCCGCAGTGTGCAATCCTTTATTGCCAATTGCAAGCAGTGGCTCTTCAGCTGCTATACAGATGAGGCCTTTAAATCAGCCAATATTTCTATTATTACGTGCCGACAGTCCATTCATGCATGCGAATGTGTGCCACAAATCTAGAACCTCGTCAGCAGCCTGTCACTGCGCATTTATTAAGCAGTAAAGAGATGTGGCGGAAAACCACGTACATTGTTAGAAGCAGGCAATAAAGGGGATTCTGAATATTTTGTTATGCAGTACTTCCAAGTTAGCACATCCTTGCCACAGTTGTCTCTGTCTAGCAACATAACTTGCCTTATTTCTGAGGTTTTTCATGCCGACAGTCACCTGCTTGCCGTGGCATACCGATACATTGTGTTCTGCATTACACCTCTGCTCCATCGATGCTGTCTTTTTGGTGCTGAGTCGGCACGGCTCCTCAATTATTGAGATGGCAAAGCTCTCACTTGCAGCTAGCTGCCTGTACGGTCAGGTATAGGGCATTGCCTACGACTTCAGTGGCCAACGGCTACTAGATACAGTTTCACAGTAGTCGCCTGCCGTTAGCTCTAGCAGACGTTTGGAAAAGTCAGCCCGTTTTAGTGTTTGCCGACCCTGTGGTAGAGCTGTTGGCTTTGAGTCGAGTGCATTTCTGATTCTGTCTTGTGTACCTGCAAATGTAGGTGCCTGGCAGAAATTATACATATAGCAGATGCACCGACGTCAAGTTTGTTACTTAGGTGTTTGCAGTATCCGGCATTTCGGCTTGCTACTTCTCCATGTCCACTGTAGTCCGAGTGTTTGATGTAATCCTACACACCAGCAAGTATGTGTCCCAAGTCACGCCCCACTACTCGGGCTTGTGTCAGTCTCTCGTGACAATACGTAATTTCCTATTAACCTGACTAGTGACTGTGAATTGGTTTCTGGCTGCTATGCCAAATGAAGCAGCAAGCTGGCTGTTAGTGCCCGGAAAGACTGGGGATGTGCCCTGTCATTTGGTCTAAAGGCATACACAATTGACTCATTTAAGTGCCAAGGGACTCATCTGAAACCAGTTTGGTAGTGCAGGTACGTAGGCCTACTTAGTTGATTTAGTTTTGATGAGCCGTGATTGTGGAATGCCACGATATCTGGGCCGTGATAGATTCTTCTCGAGTTGCTCAGTCTACCGAAGGCACTATTCACCACCTTGTCACCGACAATGCAACAAAGACACCTAATGTCATTTGCTTACAGTATTTCCAGTATGCCCTGCAAAGCAGACATATTTTGCATTACCCAAAGTAGAGACAGTCCAATATCCGGTTTCCTACCTCCTTGTTTTTTTTCCTTTTTTTTAACGATTAATACTGCCTGCTAAGCCTAATCTTGGGCATTTTTGAAGATGGCGTTAAGTAGTGGCTTCGGTGGTCATGAAGGTGTGAGCTTTCTGTGTAGCCGTGCAGTTCAGTTGAATCGGTGGCACTGTTCGGTGAAAGAAGGCTAGCCACCCCCCTGGTTGTCTGGGATACTGACATTTCCCCCTCTGGACGCCCCCACATTTCCCCCTTGGGGTAGGACATTCCCCGAATATGGTTAGGTTTTAGGGTTTAGTGTTTAGGATTTTTAGGGTTTTTAGGGTTTAGGACAGGCTTTGACTTTGCCGCCTAAATCCACACTTGCTTGTATTCCGAGCTTTAATTACTTCCAATCCATCTATTCTTCTAGTTATACTGAATTGATTTTATTTTAATAGAGCATGAATTTCATTTGATCATATATATATATATATATATATATATATATATATATATATATATATATATATATATATATATATATATATATATATATATATATATATATGTATTCTTAGTTATACATTCATCAACAAAGGGAAATGTCCTACGGGGGGGGGGTTTGTCCCGGGAAATGTCCTTGGGTCCACCAGTGGGGAAATGTCTCCCCCTCCTCCCCCGTAAACGTTGGGGGAGGAGAGAATGTCCTACAACCGGTTGTCTGGTAACATCAAGTACTAACTAGCTTCCTGGTTCTGTCTAGGCTGGACAGCTGAAGTTCCATTTTGGTTTGGCTACTGAAAAAAAATAATTAAGCCTCTGCAGCTGGTAAAGAATATGGCCGCAGGGTCAGTCAAATCCCAGTGGTTCAGCTAGGCATCTCCTTTGCTGAAGGAGCTTCGATGGCTCCCGGTCGATCAACTGGTACACAGCACAATTCTTTTTCTGACCCGAAAGGCCCAACGTGGCGTGCCGCCTTCATACATAGCTGAACTGCTGAAGCAGTTTCAGCCCCTTCGTACCTTCAGGTACTATGGACAAGAAGTTAGGTGTTTCATTTCCTCTCTCAGACCCTTGGCGACAGAAGCCATTACTCGGCAGGTCCTAGACTTTGGAACTCTCTTCCACAATTCTTACGAAACGACATCTACCCTCCTGCAGCCGACTCTGGCACATCCCTCCCAGCTGTCCTCAGTTGCTGCTTCGATGTGTCTTTGACTGCCCTCTTGACTCAGCTAAGCTTCTTACTTTGGTGAGTCGTGATGGCACACTAGATACGGCGGTTGCTTTCATGACCTCGGTCCCGAGGTCGTGGGTTCGATTCCTGTGGTGGGCGATCCTTTATCGCCACTGCAAGCGGTGGTGATAGACGTAAAGGTTCTTCTGTTGCTATACAAAAAGAGGCTGTTTAAGCAGCTAGGATTTTTATTTATTTCTTTTTTGTTCCTTGAGATTAAGTCTGTGGACTACCGTATGCACATCAAAAGTGCCTTGGGCTTTGAGTGCGCTATAAAAACACTTGCTTTCTATCGTTAGTCCTTGTGGGTTTGTGGAGTTACAGGCGGAGATATGTTACAATACATTAGGAGTCAAGTTAATGCTGGCCTTCATTTGAGAGAGGATTATGTGGCTGCCATCATTTGAAAGTGCAGCTGTATTCATGGAGTGGCATACACCCTGCCACGTCTGCGTGCATAGGTACATACCTGGCTAAGCCAGTTAGAAGTGGTGGGCTTTTCCTGTAGCAGTTTGCTAGACAAATATGGTTGCATTTACATTTATGTTGCTGCAAAGGGATCAAGCTGTGACAGGCCTTCTAGTTCAGAGTAAGAACTTGGGTTTATGTCATTCGTTCGATCAGAATCTGATTTAGCCTTCCTAACAAAGGGATAGGTGGCTGCATTTCTTGGTATGGAAGGCAGCAGCACACAGCAGCAGCAGGCCATGTTTATGATCAGCCGTTTTGTGCGGGGGGGGGGGGGGGGTTGATGCTTGCACATCACGTGCCAGGTCATGGGTTCGAGTCGTATTATAAGCAGTCCGTTGCTCACAGCAAGAGGGGCTATAACTACTATGTTTTTTCTGCTGCTGCTGCTATATAAAAGAGGCTGTTGAATCAGGCGACCACAGGTCAGGAAATGCAAGCACCTTGCGACCGGTCAAAGATGGGGGGATGTGCTCTCTGCTTATGCTACTATCAATCGAAATTAAGCCGATATTAAACCAAGGCCATGGTCGGTCATCAGAGTCATTGGCAACTATGACCGATGTTATTGCTTGAGCTGTCGTGTCTCTAACGAAATTTTTTTCAGACAAGTATGCAATTGCTTGAAGCATGTGTGCCTTTGCCAAGCGTATCAAACATGCTGGTTCTTAGGACTGCCTTTTAGTATATTGGCTTTTTACTTTGCCATCTCAAAAATTGAAATTGTTATCATATTTTTTTATACTCCGGCAGCACTTTACACGTATATGATCATCAGTCGTACAATTGTAGGAGTTTCTTAAGACCACAGCTGACGTGGTGGACTTGCTGGGCATGTATTTGATCATGACCCAGATCGCAGCCAAAGGAAGCCAGAAGTTTGCTATTGCCGGAATCGGTTGGGCGTCTGCCGAGTTGTTGATGACTAGGTAACATCTTGATCCTATTTTTACAGCTGGCAAGGTCTTGCTGTCTGCATGTGGTGCCTTGCAATCTATCGAGGGATTGAACGCGACCCGGCAACAACCATTAATGCAGGCTCAGTTGAGTTGGTCAATGTAGGTGCATGCTCGAGCTAGCCTTCAGATGCCTGCCAAGACTCTCGTGGGCGGTCATGAACGTTCATGCCAAAAGGTCATTGGGAACGACACATGGGAGCAGCTAAACTTTTGAATGTGAACTCGGCAGAGGTACTTTGTAGCAAGCCGAGGAAAGTGAGGCATTTTGCAAAAGGCAGTAGCCGACTACTTGAGCATCAGCTGCGCTCGTCCTCGCCATGCTATCGGAGAACGTTATCGATCAGTGATTCTTTACTTTACCCATGCTGGCTTGTCTGCAGTAGTGGTAGAAGCGTGACATTCAACGCTGCTTCGAAAGCTCGGTGCTCCAAGGCCTTTGCTTCGTGCTTGACTTTAAGTTGATTTCCGGTAAGTGGATGATTGATTAAATAGGAAAAGCACCAACAAGCAAGCAAAAAACATCAGCTACGACTGGGAGACCGGAAGTCGTGGGCACGGCCACACTGCTGTTCACTTGTTTCCATCAAGAGACAAGCAAACCTAACCATATTTTACATGGTGAAACTGTGCTTGTCACCTCTAACCATGTTATGCTTGTTAACATTGTGCATGTTACCCTTTACCATTTTATCATGCTTCCTTTGCAGCATATGTACCCTTTACCATTTTATCATACTTTCTTTACAGCATATGTAAAGTACTTAAAAAGAGATTAAGTATTCTGAAGGCACTATACAGTGTATTATTATTATTATTGTTATTAGTATAAACTGAGCCACAAGGAATGCTGTGGCTGGCTGTAGGACGAAGTAAAAGCACAAGATTGAATGCTATCTGGGTGTGCTTGTTCGGTATGCTAGCCGTGTTGATAGAAAAGTGGTTCCTTGTGTATGCACAAGTTTTGAGGCTGTTGCACTTGACCTCCCAAATCAACGGTCATGCTTTTGAGCATGAGTTGTGTTCGTGTGTGCGCATGTACGCGCGTGTGTGTATTTATATGTGCACACGTGTGCATGTACAATCTTGCACAACTCTACTTCTAGCAGGATAGAATGAAGAACGCAAAATTATCCTTGGGTTGGCCTGAGGGCACAGAGTGACCCCATAGCAGCTTTGCCGTGTTGTGTCATGTTGTGCAAACATCCTTCTCCCAATACATGTCATCTATACTTTATCGTGTGAAGAGCTCCCTTGTTTAATGCTTATTGCTTGGTACTGTTCGCGAGATCTGCAGTGGCAACTGTTGGCATGCCCGATCATAGCCACACGTGCCTGTCCTTATTGTATGGCATTTCTTTCTAGTTGTCATTTCTTAACGGACCCACTGCTATGGTTAGCTGTCACGCAAACCTATAAAGAAATAAGTCGGCTGTCAGCTTTTAAAAACTGTAGTAGCTTTTTGCCACGAGCTTCATGTTCTCAACTGCTGGCTTGTAATTGGCGCTATACAACCGTTTCAGGTTTCTTCCATTTTGGATCGGAGCTCGGGGGACAGAATTTGAATGGCGCTACATACAGATGGGCCTGGAGTCCAACGTGAACTTGGTAAGCTTGACAAGCTGTGGTACCTAACACAAACAAAATTCTGGCAAGATCTCTTTCTGTTCCTTCAGGTTGAGTGCAATGTGTTGTTATTAATGCTTGCAGATTCAAACCTTGGCCGAGGCAACATTGGTGTGGCTGTACACTAGGCATGACTTGAGCAGAAGCCTTCGACCTCTGACGGCATTGCTACTTGCTGTCTGCTGTTATAGACCTTTCATTTTGCAGTAAGAGCAGCCCTGTTGTGTCTGCCAGTGCTTAATGCTGGGTGTCTGCCATATTGCAAGTCTGCTGTGCTGGTGGCTGGCTTAGGATGACGTGTATGGCTTTGGGAAATCATAGTCGTGGTCTGCTTAGTGCTCTTTATTATACACAATTCATTTTGGCTATACTATTTTGTTCTGCTCTCAGCTCTACGGCAGAGGCCCCTTGGTCTGTCTGTATATTCAAGTTAGAACTTCCAAGCAGAGAGTCTGTACCGACTTGATGTGTATGCATGCCCTTGCCATATGAAGTATTCTAGTAAGCAGTCCCATGTGTGGTGTCACCTGAATGCGTCATCCTTCCTTGATGTGTGTGAGCACTATCAACAGCAGTGAGTGAATTGTAGATCGCTAGATATATTTACTTGATGTTAGCTTGATTCAGTGTAGTGGCACAGTCTGTGTCTTTCAACCGAGTGCAGTAGAGCTAGTTCATGCGTCTTGCCTATTCAGCATTGCCACTTGTAGTTACTGCTGCTTGGTCAGAGTAAGTGCTTTGTAATATGTTTTTTTCCGGTCGTCCTAGCTGTCTCCCTTCTCTCCTCCCTTCGACCGCTCCTTTGTCCAGCGTCGGAGGGGGGGGGTTGGCAGAAGAGAATTTCCCTATAGCAAATCCTCGACCAACTTCCCAAAAAAATATTAAAAACTGCAGAAAAATACTTTGGGATTAGGTTGAGTTTTGCGTTACACGACTTGCACTCTACCTACGACGGCGAGACCGGAAGCCTGTCGTACAAACGGGTGCATTAAATGCATCGACGGGAGCTGACAGCTTTCTCCCGCAGATTTGTCTCTGCAGTATGACACTGGACCAGACCGTGTCGTATTGCTAGGTTTGGTTTGGGCCTCTTGTTGGATATCCTCAAGCTTCTCGGAGAGCTGTTCCTTGAATATAAAACTGAAGCCACAGCAAAATGTTAACGTGCATTGCATCAACTTGTAGGCTACAAGAAGTTTTTAATGAAGCCGTGGTCAATTGGATCTCCTCAACAGATAGTGATTAGTGCCACGAATTCTGGGTCTCGAAAGGGCTCGTCCAAATCGTGCTTGCTGCTTGATTTTTCTTAGCCATGTGATTGTTTATAGTAATACTCCAGTCGGCGATACTTGTGTGGTACTTGGGGTTGAGACGGCAAGTCGGAAATTCAAGGTCGTTCATCCTTTTACTAAGATCCAGTGTCAGGGTCAGTGCAATGCGACTACAGCTTGTTGTGGATAAAGCCAAAATGCACGTTGTTGTGAAGACAATTCTTTGGTTAGCCAAGGGGCAGTTCTTATTGAACAACGTTTATAAACAGGAATTACCGGTGTGATTGTGGTCTAGCTTTTGCTACCTCAACCACATTGGGAATACAGGCTGGTAGACCGGCTTGCAATAATTTCGGCATGCCGGCTCGGCTGGTTTGCTAAGTTGCCTTGTCGTTTAATGTGGAGTTACCAGTGGAGGGGGTGTCCATTTGGTGGAGCCCTACTAATGGTTTGTGCCTAATCACCCTTCATCACACAGGTAATTTTAAATAATAACTCCGGCGTATGTAAATTACTCAGAAAGAGATTCGGTTCTTGTAAAGTGTTATACAAATGTTTTAGTATTAATAATATTAATATTATTAACCTCTGCCGTTCATACCTGCCCGTGACCTTGCCTTATTTATTCCATTCGTTCGTGCGTAGCTTCCACTGTCTGTTGTTTGTAGCTGTCTCTTCCTTCTCGTCTTTCTCCTTTCTTGTCTCTGTCTCGTCTTGCTCTTTTCTGTCGGTCTCTCTCATCCTCTCTTTACTAGCATGATTCTGTTACGCTTGAAATTAATTTGGACCCTCATCTGTGTAGTCACTTCCCAGTTCTTTCTTATAGCAGCGTTTTCCATTGTGCAGCCAGCCTGTTGGGGGAATTGCTCCACTGTACTTTCTCCTGTCTCTCTTTGCTCTATTTGCTTTAGCATGTGCAGAATCAGTCCATAGACTGGTGAGTGGTCCCCCAGTCTGTTGATTTACTTAATTTCGTAATGTTGCTTCTTGCATTTGTGCTCCTTTTTTCTTTCTGTTGTAAAGTGCCTTGTAGCAAGTGCCTTGCTAAACAAAAGAACATATGAAGCATATGTAAAGTGCCTAGAAAGATAATTAACTTCTCCAAGGGGCTATACAATTTATAATAATTATTATTACCACCAATGCTTTACTTATTTCTGCCTTGTTGCATTTCTTGGGATATGAGCAGGAAGACCACTTGGTTTAGTTGCCGTTTTGTTGCTATAATTACCTCGTAGCTTTTGTGTAACTAGCTGCCACCCCAAACAATTGGTGCACTGTGTCCACTAGATAATATGCAATTCACCTACTTTCTATCGCCTTAAGATTTAAGCCAGACCAACTAGGCACGGCCGTCGCTCTGAGTTGTACCTCATCACTGTACAGGCGCAATGGGAGCTCTATAGGCGACTGGAGCCTAGCCGTGTTATGAGAAATGAGATCGTTCACGTGCAGCATCAGGTGCATCTGCTCGTGTCTGATGCCCTTGTGATAGGAAAGCATGTACATTCCGACCTGGGAGAGCAACATAATAGGGTATGCTTGTTTGTGCATGCTCGTACATCGAAGGAACGTTTGCCTCTACATCTTGCCTCTGCCTCTCTCATTACCGTGTTCGTGCAAATGTTGGCATAATAATAATAATAATAATGCACTTAACAAAGCGCCCTCAGAGAACTTAATCTCTTTCTATGCGTTTTACATTTGCTGCAAATTGAAATGCAATTGAATGGTAAGTGAAATCATGCTTGAAAAACAAACAAAATGAATAATATGGTTAGGGGTGACATGCACAGAGTCAGCATGCAAATGTGGTTAGTGGCAGCATGCACAGTGTCAGCACGCATAAGCACATCAAGGACGAATCACAGGGACCCGCTAAATGCTGTCCTAAATAGGTGTTTTTAAGTTCTTTTTAGATGTGGTCAAGTCAGGGGATGTTCTGACGCAGGTCGGGAGTGAGTTCGAGGCTTTGGGAGCATACGAACTAAATGCACGGTCTCCAAAGGATTTGAGGTTTGTACGAGGTATTTGTAGACTGTTGGATTCCGAAAAGCAGGTGTTACGATGCTTGGCCTGGTGGGGGAGTAGATCTGAGAGATAGGCTGGAGCCGAAGAATGAAGTGAGCGACAAAACTTTGAAGTCAATCCGTTGCTTGACTGGTAGCCAGTGCAGGTCGGCGAGAAGTGGTGTAATGTGGCATTTGCGACGCTCACGACAGACAAGCCTAGCTGCAGAGTTTTGCACCAGCTGCAATCGCCTGATCGCACATGCTGGTAGGCCAGTAAGCAGTGAGTTGCAGAAGTCGAGACGAGATGTCACGAATGCATGGACCAACTTAGATGTGGTATCTTTATCTAAACAAGCCCGAATTTTAGCAATGTTATAAAGCTGAAAATAGGCAGATTTGACTGTGGAGCTGATATGGTCGTCTAACGAGAGGTCGTTTTGGAACATGATGCCTAGATTTCGCGCTGATTCAACTGGAGATATGTTGGCAGAGCCAATTTTGATCTTCTGCCTTTCCAATTTGTGAATCACACTGGGTTTGCCCATAACTAGTAAGTTAGTTTTATCATCGTTTAGTTTTAGAAAATTTGATGCCATCCATGTGCGGATGCCATCAGAGTTCGGCAGCTGGCAAGTGTGTACTGCATAGCTTCGCATAGGTTGTTAGCCACTGAAGCTTTTCTGCTTTGAAATAATGAGGCTGTTGAATCGGGTAGCCTTCACGGTTTACCCATCAAGTGATGATTGGAAAGCGGTAGAGCAATCCGTGCCAGGCAGGGAGCTAGCGGAGAGCCTCGGCTTCACAAGTCCGGCAACTGGAGCCCTACAGTTCGGGGCTGCAAAGAATTGGTCACCAGCAGTTAATTGAGGCAGTGGCCCTTCCCCCTACGTAAAACTGTAAGCTCAAGAGAGAGAGAGAGGTCTCATGAAATCTTTATTATGCTCTAGTAAATTTGCAAACATCAAAAATGTATATTGGCATGTTATGCATTGAGCTTGTGTGCACTTCGGAGGTTTTCTCGGAGGGCCAAACCAATGACTAGCTCTGCCATCTGTAATTCACGCTATAATGTTTGCATTGAAACGGCTGTCAGCTGCACAGGCCAGTATGTGCTGTGGCTGCTGATCTAAAGCTTCTTGAATACCCGTTTTCCATTGCTGCTTCGTCGCTCTCTTACTGAAGCGTTTTTGCTGGTGACCTCTTGCACATTAGCAGCTAATCGCCTTTTGCTGGGGCCCTGCTTGCTGCAAGTGCTCGTGATTGTTGCAGGCTGGTGACATTTGCCACTGGTATTGGTGCTTGGACTTCACTTGCCATTGAATTATTTTCGACAACCCTGACCGGACTGCTGGCCCTACGCATGTATCACAGCTTAGCCATTGCTATCAATGCTCACTAGGACCTAAGAGCACCTGCTTCTCTGGCACAATGATGTGCTACCCGGTCGGTGCTTCGAGTCAGATGTGCGATTGTGTGGATCATGCCAGGCCCTGTCGTGACTTGCTGCATCGCCTGTGCATCAGAGAAGATCTCTCGGTATCAGAGCGGGGACAGTTACAACTTTACCAAAATTGTGTTTCCATCTGTAATGGGGTTATTTTGTCAGCAGCACTAGCATTGCACAGCCCCAGCTCAGTTTGAGGTCTAAGAAATGGGCGTGTGGAGATCAATCCTAGCTCCCACTTCGGTACGGTACAGCGAAAGCGTTCAGACTGCCAGAGTTTCGTTTCGGAGCTCATCTTATTGACCAGGGAGGCAGAGCAGCCGTCTTCTGCGCTTGCCTGTTTTGTCAATGTTTGCTGCTGACCATGTCTGTGAGCATCGTCTTGACATGATCAAAGTAACGAGTGCTCGAAGGCTGAATACACATGCAGCTAGTTTTGCTGACTTTTTAGTTGGACATTCCATAACCTCACTGTGTTGCATGCTGAATTGGATTGTGATTTTCCAAGGTGATGCAAAGAATTATTATATAAGTCACGTGGTGCTTTATAGGAACCTGGCAGAGATGCTAGGATTGGGAAAATGCAGCCACATTTAGGGTCCATTGCCCCATTAGCCGGCATGTCGTAATGATAGCTGGCCTTTTTTGGAGGTCCAAAATTACCGACACGCAGGACAATGCTGCCTAGGAGTTGGTGGGTTGACTTTGCTCAGTCATCAACGCCCTAGCAAAACACTCCCGTAATTGGCTAATGTGTGGATGTGAAAATGGGCTTAAATATGAAGGTGCCCTTGCACAATAGTTGTTACCTGAAGAATAAGTGAGAGTGCCGCGAAAATAGGTTACTGTCGGCGAATGCCAAGGCAGCTAGCCATTGCCTTTCCATAACAGCTCCAAGCTCGGCTCTTGAAAGTGATCAGGCTGTCCCACTTCAAGGGAACACCAGATGCATTGCACCAATGTAACACCATAGGGTTACTCTGAGCTTTGCTGGCATTACTCTTCTCAGGTGAAGGTGGCTGCCTCCTTTGGCACTGGACCTAAACAGTTTAGCTCATAAAACGCTCAGATGGGCTTAACTGATTCGGTTGTAGCACTCGGCGAAGCAGTCTCACAGTCCTCTTGACGTCTAGGGGTACTGCATAGGACTTATCGGTGCATTCAATTCTATTCGGAATGCCCTGATAGTTTTTGAATACTCTTTAATACATGAAGAATTGTCATATCGTTCACCAAAAATAATAAATAAAATTAAATAATGAATAAAAACTAAATAAAGCAAAAGCTCATTTGAATGGGTAAGCCTCAATGTTCTTAAGGTTTTCAAAGATAAAATTCGCCGAAGGAAGTGAACTAGACAGATCAAGATCAACGTCAGTGGATGAAATCCAAGCTTACTGTTACTGCTGGACACGGATGCCATTGTGACATGCAGCTTTTGGCAAAACCCAAATACCCGATTGATACTAAAAATAAGGGGTAGAACTCGGCTAATGCAATATGCAGCATAATAAAGATACAGAAATGCTAAATGCAAATAAGTAAATTGCATCAAAAGCTAGAAATAGGATCCCATGTCCAGCTTCTTATAGTGAAAACTTGTGCACATACTTTTGGGCATCGTGTCATTTTCGTACTACCTTACTCTACCTAACTAATTTTGTATTGACAAAGTACCTGGTCAGATCTGAAAGAATCTGGACAAGTGGCTCATCAAAACTAGAGCTAGAGCTAGAAGTTGGAGCAAAAGCAAACTCCACTAGGAATGACAGCTCCCGGCTACCCCTGGACGATCTACTGCTGATCGGGATAGATCCCCAAGTACACCTATAAGCATCTCGACTAAGCAGCGTGTATGGCATTGGGAGCAGCACGCTTGCAGATGCTGGGTAGGCTCCGGGTTTCCTACTTCAGATGATCAGAAACGTTAACCTGACTTCCAAGAAGGCAGGCTGTCACCTCGGAAGTGAAGGGAGCCGTCGACGATGCCAGCAAGAGTTTGCAATCAGGATAAGCCGAGGCACACACGGCAGTATTGCACGAGAAGTAGCAGCTCAGGACCGCTGAAAAGGATATGCCATAGCCGGCAGTAGGAGAGTAGTTGCCGTTGCATAAGAATTGTGGAAGCGAGTTCCACAGTCTAGGACCTGCAGAGCTAAAGCTTCTGTCGCCAACTGTCTTTAAGCGGAGGAATGGGACAGCTAATTTATAGTCCACACAGGACCTGAGGGCACGAACAGGCTGAAACTGATGCAGCAGTTCAGCTAGGTACGAAGGAGCTAAGCCGTGGCGGGCCTTGTGGGTCAGCGTAAGAACTTTGCTCTGTATCCTTTGCTCAACCGGCAACCATCCTAGCTCTTTCAGCAGAGGTGACACGTGCTCAAACCGCTGGGACTTGAAGACCAGCCTTGCAGCCATATTCATAGTCCGCTGTACTGGCATAATAGCTTTCTTTGGCAGCCCAGCCAAAAGGGAGTTACAAAAATCAAGTCGAGACAGAACTAAAGAGCTAGTTAAATTTTTACAAGCCACTGTGGGAGACATGTTCTAATCTTGGATAGGGATCGGATGTGATGGCTAGCTGTAGAGGCAGTCTTCTGAATGAAGCTTTTGAAATTGAGGCAGCTGTCGAACACGACACCTAGATTACGAGCACGTGGTGAAGGTCGCACAATAGCATCACCTATCAGAACAGCAAAGCCTTTTAATCCAGCCACACGCTTAGGGTGTCCTATGAGCAGAGTTCGGTTTTATCGTCATTTAATTTCAGGAAGTTTTCCGACATCCATGATCGAATATCGGCAAGGCAAGCATTCAGTTTCTCAGTTGCTGCAGCAGATTCCGACGGTTTAAATGACAAATACAACTGAGTATCGTCAGCATAGAAGTGATATCCTAATCCATGGGCCTTAATAACTTTTCCCAGAGGTTGTGTATAAATGGAGAACAGCAAGGGACCGAGTACAGACCCTCGAGGGACTCCACAGGTGACCCTTCTCATGTCTGAGACCTGACCCCCACACGACACGGATTGAACACGATCAGACAAGTATGACTTAAACCACGCCAATGCTTCGTCTGCCAGACCGATCGTTGTTCTCAATCGTTCAAGCAGAACTTCGTGATCAATGGTGTCGAAGGCAGCAGACAGGTCTAGCAGAGCTAGGGCAGTGACATTCGCCTCGTCGTTGCCACGTAGAATGTCATTGCTAACACGGAGGAGAGAAGTTTCAGTAGAGTGCTGTCTCTTTAACCCTGATTGAAATGTTTCTGACATTTCATTCTTTTCAATATGTTCAAGCAGCTGCTTAGCAACAATTTTTTCAAGAATCTTTGATAAGAACAGAAGAAGGGAAGTTGGGCGATAGTTTGCTAGGACCTCTGTGTCTAATCCAGGCTTTTTAAGAATAGGTCTAACGATTGCCGATTTGAAGGACTTGGGACAACCCCTTTTCCCAAAGAAGCATTAACAATCTTGGTTATGGTAGGGCTAAGTTGGTCTGCAAGTGAAGACCACAGAGATGACGGTATAGGGTCTTCAGGAGACGAGCTCTTTTTGCTAGACCTTATTAAGGCAGCCACATCACAGGCAGAAACATCAGAGAACCTTTTAAGAAAGGTCACAGGTTGAGGAACAGCGAATGCTTTGGTCGGAGGAGGCTTAATGGAGGCACGAATGTGCACAATTTTTTCAGTAAAGAAGGCTGAAAACTTTTCGGCTGAGCCCTTAATATCTGGGGAGTCAGACCTCACAGCATTGGCCAGTAAATGGTTTACTGTCTTATAAATCTGTTTAGTGTCCGACTGGCAGGAATTCAGCTTTTTAATGAAAAAAGAAGCCCTGGTTTTTTTAAGCTTTCGGGTGTAAACTTGAAGGAAGTCTTTAAAATTTACTAGGTCTGCCTCAGACCCCGAATTCTTGAAATGACGTTCCAGCCTGCGCTTAACACGGCGCATCTTAAGGAGTTTTTTTGTAAATTGAAAGCAATCTCGACGACTTTGAACACGGATAGAGCGGACGGGAGCATGCTTGTCAAGAGCACTCCTGAGTGTCATGTTCATCGCATCAGTGAGGGTATCGAGGCTGCCGGTCGAGTCTGAATGCAGATCAAGAAGGCCTGCATCACAAACAGATTTCAAAAACTTGTCCATGTCAATGCTTTGTAAGTTATGTCGTTTGGCAAATTCGACATTGCCTTGTACGTACGAGGGAGCAGGAACAGTAAACGAGACCGAACAATGATCTGAGAGGGTCAGTGGGCACACCACAAAGTCAGTGGGGAGGACATCCGTAGTGATCACGAGATCTAGAATGTGGCCACCGACGTTAGTGCTATGATTAACGTGATGGGCCAAACCAAAATTCTCCAGACAGTAAATAAATGAGCGGACTTCTGGAACACGGTGCAAAGGTGGCATGGGGTGGCTGCCAAAGTGCCTGAGGCACACAAACAGCAGTCAGTGGTGCTAGACAGAGCCCCACAGCAGAGGGCTGGCGCTGGGAGATGGGAAGGGTGAAAAACTGCGCACGAGACTGAAGGTGCTTCCCTCGGACCACTGACTGGTGTGTGCTGTCGCGGTTATGGGGAGGGCTGCCGAGGATGAGTAGCTGGGAGGGGGCAGAGCCGGCAACAATTTGCACCAGGAGTGCCTAATGATGGATGTCTGGTGCACATATGGTGTGGCAGCGCTGCTTGGCTGGCCATAAGAGAGCTCTAAGCAGCAGCAGCTGCCGATGGCTGGGAGCAGTCGTAGCTGGATGTGCCAGCGCAGCACTGAATCCCGATGCGTGCATCTGCAATGCAGACAAATATAATGTAATGAGGACTCGTCCAGCTGCATAATCAGCCGTATGGAAGTGGCTCTGGGGGGGGGGGAGTAGCTGCGTATCGGAAGGCAGGCGATATTTAATTGGTGCCAGAGAGGACGTGGAGCCCAGATAGCCGGCCGAGGTTGACATAGATACATAGGCAGTGCAGGAGTGCAGGCCAGCTGAGCAGCAGTAACCGGATGAGGCTGGGCTGGGCTGGGCTGGGGGGGGGCTGCCACCGCCCCATTCCCACAGCCCCACCCCATTCGGCTGACGAGGGTTACAGCTGGGAGCTCTGACTAGCTGCCCGGCAGAGGCAGAAGCACTCGCGATTAGCTGCCGTAACAAGCACGTGATACAGAAGCGTCACCACGAATAACGGACCGAGCATGACCACCCTTGCTAACGTCAAGACTCGATGGCTCCTGCAGCATTTCATTTGCCGTGGCTTTAGCAGTATCCGGGTCTTAGCTCGTCTTGACTGGGGACTGCGGCTGATTACCGGATTACCGCGACTGACGAGCGAGTACCGCAAGACATGCGCGTAAAGTTAACATCCGCAAGTGGCTCGGGCCAATCTCGTCCGAAGCTCAGCCAACCAAACCGAGTCGGGGCTGCGTAAGGGCAGCCGTGCCTCGATAATCCCCTCAGCCAAGGAATCCACCGATATGTGTGCAATTTTGCTCGAACTCAAAAAATGCTCCAAGACCAAGTGGTTCTAACGATAAAGAGTTTTCTCAAGCGAACTCAAAGCCTGAGCAGCTCACGGTGGGCGGCATAAGATAGCCAATGGACTTGAATCTTGCAAACCAAAGACAGAGTGATCAATATAGATAAATCGGGAGGTCAGTCAGTACCATGAAAGTAGTGGGGCACGACTAGCGTCAAGAGCGTGCCTGAGTCGGCAGCAGGAGACAATATGTCGTTACGTACTAGTTGCAGATGTGAGCTCCATACAATGGTTGGTACGCACAGAGCAAAGGATTCTGCAGTCAACCGTAAAGGTATCCGGGAGGAAAAAAGACAATTGAGTGTCATAAAATACCAAGCGACGTAGCAGTCCAAGATGAGTATATAATAAAACAAATTAAGTGTAGTGAATCGCTTTGAGTACAACAAGCGGCGTCGACGCAGTCGCATACTCCCAACGGCGAAACAAAACTCAGCTCGTTGTAACTCATCTCGGTAGGTCGGCAAGGAAGTGGCTTACGATAAAACAATACGAGAAAAATAAATATTTTTTATTTTAATTAAATTTGAATTTATAAACACCGTCTATTAATGCTTTTCCGCTTGCTCGACAAACAGCATCTGTGTGAGCTTGCGCATATATATATACTTTCCGTCAGCCATAATACTTCCTTTCGTATTAGGCAGCCGCGAGTAATAGACATGGTTGTTGGCGCTCTCATGTCAAACCATGCTGTGGACAAAGCACTTTGCCGAGTCATACTCTTATGTGCAATTACTGTAAGGTAGGTCGGTTATTGATGTTACTGCATTCTGATTGATTGCGGAGCTGGGCCGACTGTTAAGATGCCGCACGTGTTTGATTTGAGTACTCATTGCACGGCAGTACTTATTTGAATACCTATCGCGAAGCTGGCGCTTGCCAGTAATTGTAATTGTAAGTATCTAGTTTTACTGGTAGTTTTACAGCCAGTTCCATATATTAGATAATCGAGATAATTCTTTCTCTATGAATCGCACCTGTAAATGTAATAGTCGTTTACAGATCGGAACGAGAAAGTATATAATGAGTTAGATTAACCCATTCCTTGCATGATTTAACCTGCGTGCACAGGAACAATCCAACTGACATTTGAGTCAAGCAATATTTAGACCTTTATTTTTAACTGCTCACCCAAGTTTAAAGCGTTTTCCCTGTTTTAGATTTAACGAAAGCCGCTGGTAAAAATAAAAAAGCAGGTACGTTATCAAATGTTTTTCCTGGTTTTGTTATTAGTAAAAGTCAGCGTTTCATCTTGCGTGCATACTATGGCCAATTCTTTCTCAATGAATCGCATCTGTAAATGTTGCTGTCGTATACAGTTCGGAACGAGAAAGTATATTGAATAAGTTTGATATAACCCATTCCTTGCATGCTTCGATCTACATGCACAGGAAAAATCCAACTGACATTAAATCTAGACAACTAAGCTAAATATGATAACATGAAAAACGTTCTAGTGAGTTCTCTGTTTTCAGAACCAAGAAAAGTCGGCAACTAAATGAAGACAACAATTTAGAGGCAGGTATTTAGCCGCTAGGATCTTGTGATTGCATATGCCCAAGATGAACTTTTTAACCCTGTACTTACCGTGACAGTTTGATTAGTCTTGCTGAGGTTTCAGTTTTTAGTATCGAATGCTTTCCTTCTGTCTTCGAGCATCACATCTTTCGTTGTGTTGGTAGGTCAGCTAGAACAAGGTGTAGACGTTAGCCGACGACTGCCAAGCAGATGGTTTACTACTAGCAGGTAATTTCCAGTGACGCTGACTTTCCTTGAACATTTATCGGATGATGACTAATTATGGTTTAAGCTTCGGCTAGTGAGCTAACCAAGTATTCGTACTGTCTGACATAGGCTAATCAAGATAACATTAGGTCGCCTATCATAGTAAATTAATTGCAACCCGATGTTTCTTTTTAAGGAGTCGAATGGCATCACCATAAGGAAGATGAACTGAAGATGTGGTTGTAGAGATGGCTCATTAAATGTCGGCCGACTTTAAAAAGGTAGAAAGCCAAGGATATTTTTTTCTAATATGCTTGAGATCTTTATGATGAGAATATTGAACTCTCTCACTGACTAGATTGATGAGATTCTGTGTTTCTGAATTAAGTGTGCTTCTAAGTAAACCTGCTATATAGCACTGCCATGACTTTGTAATGTCGTCGTGCTGCTCCATCACCTTTTCCTCAATTATTTTAGCACAAGAAGTTAAATGGCTGTTAACGCATCCTCGAATCATGACGTTCTTGCATCCTTAATTCAACGAAAATCACAAGTGCCAAGTTTTATCTGGACTGCAGGTGCTTAGAAGGCCGTGCCTTGCATAAAAATTAAACGATCGGTCGTTTGGAGCTAGTTATTGGTTATTTCTTTGAAAGCCAATTATTGTGTATATCCTATAGACATGATTGACAAGCACCTATGCTGGGGTGGTAACTTCGATCTTTAATACCAAGTGATTGCTTGTTCTGTTATTAAATAAATAGTACATCCTTGAATTGTTTATTTGATTTAATTGCAGCCTGTTGAACGCTTGGCACTACAGTAATAATAAAAATTAGTAAGCTCGGAGCCTTCAATAGTCATAATGAACTCATGTAGTCTCTAACTGTCGAGTGAAAAGACGCTCACATTAAAGCTGAAACTATGGTGCTGCTGACCCGTAGCCACATGCATAAAGCATTCTATGAAATGCGTTTACATAACAATTACTAAGTGTTGCTAATAATTCGGCTGTTGGCCTCTCGTGGTTGCTATCTCCCTCGCTGGACGAGATTAGCTGCTCCCTATAGCATCAAAGCTGGGATTGGCACATCGTTTGCTTACCGACCGAACTTGACCGCCTCTCTCTAGTCGCTTTTGTTTGCCAAAATATGTTGGTACTAACGTAAAGCTTGTTTGAGTTAAACTGCCCTTCGTGCAATTATACTATCAAGTTAATACAGGGCACAGCGACTAGGTCAGAAACTCGTTCAGTGATCAGGGGTAAAGCTATCCCCCAATAACAAAATAGAATATGTGGCTTCATTTTAGCGATCTTAGTTGAGTTTGCTCTGTTTATTCCTTGAAGCGACAAGCAGGAGTCATGACGTCCTTGAATAATAAATGCAGGGCAATCTAGTCTAATTAATGCTCTGTTCTTTCTCTCACCCAAAGAGATAAGACGAAGGGGTACGCCCCTAAAAATAAATAAGAATCGCTGCAGCATGCCTTTCAGGCAGTGCGGGATTGCATTTCCGTAATTTTGAACTAGGTGTGTGACTTACCGACCACTGATTTAAAAGTGTATAGGAGCAAGCTACCACACAGCAATGCCTTTAGGGCGATGCCCAATCGGCCAACCATGCCAAGTGGCTCTTAAAGTCTTCGGGCGCTACCTTGATGCATGCTCATGGCCTATGGTATATCAGGCCGGCCGCCCTAAGATACGCACAGAGCCGAGCTGCCCATTAAAGCGTTACAACTTGTCCATGTCTATTGCTTAGCGGCATTTTACCCTAAAAATGTAACAATAAATATATGACAAGTATGACCTGAATGAATGTTATTTCAAAACGGTAAGCTAAGCGATAGCCTAGCAGGATTGGCATCCAGCTCAGCTTGGAGATGTGACATGAAGGTCCATAACGTGTCAAGACATGGCCAATGATCAACTAACAAATTGTTTGGTCACGGGCACACACACGTGCGCTTGCACATAAACAGATGTTGATGAGCAGCCGGTGTCTGAGTGGCCATATAAAAAAATATGCTAGCTGATTTAACAGCCTCTTTTTGTATAGCGACGGGAGAGCCTTTATGGCTATCACCTCCGCTTGCAGTGGCGATAAAGAATCGCCCACCACAGGATTCGAACCCATATCCTCGGTGCCGAGGTCGTGAAAAGCAACCGCCTTGCCTAGTGAGCCATCACGGCTCACAATATATCAATCTATCAAAAAGCAGAAAAGCGTCGTGAGCAGCAGTTTATCTGTATTTATTTAATTATAATCAAACTGTAAAAAGTGCACAGCACGAAAAAGGGAAGTCGTAGCGGCGTTTTATGCAAAAGCTGAAAATAAAATAAGAAATCATTCGAATGTCGGCGTATATCAATTAAATTTCTTTCCAAAGTGTCCATTTCTTCCCCGGCTTCCCCACAAAATGCGATTATTCGTTCCGCAAATGGGTGGGCATGAGAAAATATGAGTGCAGTGTCGGCAGTTTCAGCGAAAAGTCATGATAGCAGCAATTCATTTGTGGAGGTCGGTGGACTTGACACTTTTGCCAGTGATGAAGATGAATAACTTAGCTGAAACTGAACATGTAATCACGCTGTGAGTATATTAGCTATAAAGTGAAATGGTAGTTTCCAGCCAGCCAATACGCATTCAAAATCTAGCTTATTGTTACTGAGCTGTAGTCAGCCGCTGTTCAAAAGCGAGCTAGCATGTCTACGCCCCGTCTGAAGCAGATTTAGTTCACAAGATTAGTTGTATTGCCTGCTGTGGTTTTCCGAATTATTTACTTATGCAGGACATACTGATGGGTAAAATGGCTCTTTTTATGTGGTCCAGATAGAAGGTCCCCAGGATCTAGTACCAACGAAGCTGGTTCTAGCGAGGGCCAGTGATCGCTCACCTTCGCTGTAGGTGACCTAGCTTGGTCGCAGTAAAATCACTAGGCAGCCTCGGCCGTAGTCGGTCGCGCCATCGGTTCCTAGCAGTTACAATTCAGTAACCGCTAACGATGATTGTCAGTCATCATCTGGCTGGTTTAGCAGCCGTTTTAGTGCAAATGCGTTCTGACACTATACATGCTATCGCTAACCTTTTAATCATGCTTCCTTTACAGCATGTGCAAAAAGCATGGGCAGAGATCGAGCTCTCTGAGGGTGCTATACAAAGGTATTATTATTACGATTAGCGTCACAGATACCCGAAACGATCTCCATACTACAACATGATTAGCGAACACAACTCAATGAGAAAAAAACCTTCATACGCCATTAAATAAATAAATCCTAGCTGATTAAACAGCCTCATTTTGTATAGCGACAGAAGAGCCTTTACGGCTATCACCACCGCTTGCAGTGGCGACAAAGAATCACCCACTGCAGGAATCGAACCCACGACCTCGGGACCGAGGTCATGAAAGCAACCGCCTTACCTAGTGTACCATCACGGCTCACCAATTGCATAAGCAACTACGACTAAAAATGTTCATCCCTGTGGTATGCTTGTAAATAAAGTCTTGTCTACCTTACAATCAGTTATACAGTCCGTAGGGTTTGATGGGCAGCACCCAGCAGATATCTTCGCTAAGCATGCACCCACTGGTTGAGTAACGAAAAGCGGCGAAATATTAAGTTACTGCGACTCTGAACGAGAATCCAATCCTTTTGCTTTTGCAAAAATCTGATTAAGTAATTTTCGCTTGGTCGTAACCATGCGAAGTTGGTTGACATAATAGGTGTGCAAGGACCACAGTCTTGCATTCAATTTCTAACCTCAAAGAATACATTGGAGCACATTGGACAATGAGCACATTAAACAAGGAATTGCACAAGGAGCACTAGTAAGATTCTTGTATATGAAATGTTCACCGAGTCGAATAAAAAGTTAGCCTTTAAATAAAAAGTTCACCAAATAGGAGGTAGAGTTGTCGAAACGTAGAACTTGCGAGATTGAAAATCAGTCTTCTCCGGCATCATGCACTCATGGACGAGTAACGTATAGTACTGTCCCGCACTGATTCTCACCTAAGGCCGGCTCCTCGTTGGGCAAGGGATGAGGACAGCGAACGGGCTGTCAACTACCACACGACTCGCAGTGCAAAGACCAGCAGCAGCAGCAGCAGCACAGATCACTACTGAGTACTACAGCAGCTTGACCAGCATCAGAGCAGCATTCCATCGCACCAGGAATTTGTTCAGTAGCAAGTTACGACAGTCTCATAGAAAATTCCAACGGTCACAAGCTCCACAGAAACAATAGCCGGCCTAGGAAGAACAGCCATTCGGTTCAGCGACGGAGCCAGAGGTGGTAGGGATGCATTTGCCGCCTCCCCTTCTACAGGGGGCAGCGACCTGGACCGCGCTCCTATTCCTACGCCCCCCTCCCCGACCATCACCGATGATGTAAATAGGTCTTAATTCCACTCGATGAGCAACCGTCGAGTTCGTTTCGAATAAACCGTACGGTTTTGCGCTATGACTTTTCATTAATTGTACGTCTATCTCCGCTTGCATAAAAGTCTTGCATCCTACATAAAAAATGCGTAGGTTTTACCACCTAGATGAAAATACCAGCCCTGCCAATGATGTCGCTCATCACATCTTTAGTCAAGGTTAAGGTGCCGGACGAATGCCCACAGACGGCATGCTCATTGTCCCATGCTCTCTCGTATAAAATCATAAACTCTGACTTCCCTAGACGTACATATCGGGTAATCCGATTGCACTGCAAGGAGCTACAATCATGGCCTTCAGTCACAATCACCTTCAGTGGCGGATTTTTTATCTAGGGGAAAGACCTATGCAATTTTCAATTTGCTATTTCCGATTGCACTGTAAGGAGCTACATTCACGGCCTGCACCTTCAGTGGCGGAGCCAGGATTTTAGGGGGAGTGGAAAGACCTGTGCCGTTGTGAGGTATTGCCCTCTGGCTTCGCCAATGTGCAGCTTCGCTACGTTGGTCATCTTACCGCCTTTCACGCCTTCTAGATTTACGGTGATAGATTAATTCCTGTTGCCATCATTAGCATGCTTAAGTTACAGCTACACATAAATCATAGCATATCCTTATTAGAATGCCTGCTATCAGTACATTTTATAACTCGCATCACTGCCGCTTACCTTAGCTGCAAATATCTGTACCCTGAGCAGTAGCACATAATAATAATAATAATAATAATAATAATAACAATAATGCACTTGATAAAGCGCCCTCAGAGAACTTAATCTCTCCCTCTCTAGGCCCTTTACATTTGCTGCAAACGGAAATGCAATTGAACAGTGAGTAAAATCATGCTTGATAAACAAACAAAAAGAATAACATGGTTAGTGGCAGCATGCACAGTGTCCGCACGCATAAGCACATCAAGGACGAATCGCGGGGACCCACTAAATGCTTTCCTAAATAGGTGTGTTTTTAAGTTCTTTTTAAATGTGGTCAAGTCAGGGGATGTCGTGATACAAGTCGGGAGGGAGTTCCAGGCTTTGGGAGCATACGAACTAAAGGCACGGTCTCCAAAGGATTTGAGGTTTGTACGAGGTATTGGTAGACTGTTGGATTCCGAAAAGCGGGTGGTACGATGCTTGGCCTGGTGGGGGAGTAGATCTGAGAGATAGGGTGGAGCCAAAGAATGAAGTGACCTAAAGGTGAGCGACAAAACCTTGAAGTAATAATAAAAATAATAATGCACTTGATAAAGCGCCCTCAGAGAACTTAATCTCTCTCTAGGCGCTTTACATTTGCTGCAAAGTGAAGTGCAATTGAATGGTAAGTAAAATCATGCTTGAAAAACAAACAAAATGAATAATATGGTTAGGGGTGACATGCACAGGGTCAACATGCAAATGTGGTTTGTGGCAGCATGCACAGTGTCAGCACGCATAAGCACATCAAGGACGAATCACGGGGACCCACTAAATGCTGTCCTAAATAGGTGTGTTTTTAGGTTCCTTTTAAATGTGGTCAGGTCGGGGGATGTTCTGACGCAGGTCGGGAGGGAGTTCCAGGCTGTGGGAGCATACGAACTAAATGCACGGTCTCCAAAGGATTTGAGGTTTGTACGAGGTATTTCTAGACTGTTGGATTCCGAAAAGCGGGTGTTACGATGCTTGGCCTGATGGGGTAGTATATCTGAAAAATAGGCTGGAGCCATAGAATGAAGGGACCTAAAAGTGAGCGACAAAACCTTGAAGTCAATCCGTTGCTTGACTGGTAGCCAGTGCAGGTCGGCGAGAAGTGGTGTGATGTGGCAACTGCGACGCTCACGACAGACAAGTCTAGCTGCCGAGTTTTGCACCAGCTGCAATCGCCTGATCGCAAATGCTGGTAGGCCAGTAAGCAGTGAGTTGCAGAAGTCGAGACGGGATGTCACGAATGCATGGACCAACTTAGATGTGGTATCTTTATCTAAACAAGCCCGAATTTTAGCAATGTTATGAAGCTGAAAATAGGCGGATTTGACTGTGGAGCTGATATGGTCGTCTAACGAGAGGTCGCTTTGGAATATGACACCTAGATTTCGAGCTGATTCAACTGGAGATATGCTGGCAGAGCCAATTTTGAGCGTCAGCCTTTCCAATCTCTGAATCACACTGGGTTTGCCCATAACAAGTAAGTTAGTTTTATCATCGTTTAGTTTTGGAAAATTTGCTGCCATCCATGTGCGGATGTCATCAATGCATGCAGCTAGCGAGTTGAGAGAATTTGAGGTGCTCGAAGGCTGGGAGGGATCAAAGCAAAGGTACAACTGAGTGTCATCCGCATAGAAGTGAAAGCCTAGATTGTGCTTGGCAATCACATCAGCAAGAGGGAGAGTATAAACCGTGAAAAGAACCGGACCTAGCACGGAGCCCCGAGGAACCCCATATCTCAGAGGTACCTCGGATGATCTTTGTCCATTCACGTCAATACTCTGGAGTCTCCCACTGAGATAGGACCTGAACCACTGCAGAGCAGTGCCAGTGATGCCCAGGCGAGATGAGAGGCGCTCTAGAAGAACTTTGTGATCGATGATGTCAAAAGCTGCCGATAGATCAAGCAAAATAAGCAGAGACACTCTACCCATGTCTGCATTTCTAAGTAGGTCGTTGTATACCCTAAGTAATAATAATAATAGAAGTGAATCCGTTGCTTGACTGGTAGCCAGTGCAGGTCGGCGAGAAGTGGACTAATGTGGCAACTGCGAAGCTCACGACAGACAAGCCTAGCTGCGGAGTTTTGCCAAGTTAGATGTGGTATCCTTATCTAATCAAGCCCGAATTTTAGCAATATTATGAAGCTGAAAATAGGCAGATTTGACTGTGGAGCTGATATGGTCGTCTAACGAGAGCTCGCTTTGGAATAAGGTCGCCACAGTTCTGAACTAAAGATGCTGTATGTTTTAATTCCGGTGGCATCGAAGGTGGCACGGCGCCGTCATTCCATCAAGTTCAATTGCTGCGCGATTCTCTCAAGTTCGCTTAAGCACTGCTCGTTAAGCTCAGAGCGAGATATTCGCGAATCCAAGATTTTGGCAGAGCAAATGGGCCATTCAGCTCCCAAGCATCAAATTCCAGGAAGAGCTCATATCACGTACCCGTACAGAGCTAACGGTATGCTTAATGAATACGGCTCGCGGTTATAACGGTGCTTGTAGCGGTGCTGTCCCAGCCAAACAGCAACGAATAAAAGGCGGAGCCTGAACCTTGTGTTCTGGCTCCTGCGACTTGTGGGTGCTATGCCGATGCGTGGGCAGGCAACGCCGACAATAGCGGAACACGGCAGCGGCAGACAAATGGTGCCCACGTATGTTAGCACGAATAAATACTAGCTGATTTAGCAGGCTCATTTTTGTCTAGCGGCAGAAGAGCCTTCTAGCGGCGATCGCCACCGCTACCGCTGTGGGCAATGCAGGACTCGAATCCGCTTCCGGCTTCCGGCCGTGAAGAGCGAGCACCTTGTCCCGTGGGGACCACGGGGAACATAGCGCTCCTCCTTCTATCTATCTATCCCTTCTTCATCTGTCCCTAGCTTAGAGCGGTCTCTTCGACAGCGGTGGAGAGTTACGGCGTGCAGCCTCGGCTATGGCGTACGGTACGGCTCAAAGCCTACTTCACAATTTGGCTCAGTTGCTAAGACACAACTGGCTGCCTATAGCGCGCCTTCGGCTTTTCTGCTGCCTAGCCAACTACAAATAATACACACACACACACACACACACACACACACACACACACACACACACACACACACATCGACTGTCACAATCTGGCTGATTTAGCGCGCCACTGTTTCGTTTTTTCCGGCAGCACGTGGGGCTGCAGGCTTTCGACTTTTACGCAAAGGCCGAGCTTCCGCGTCGGCACTCAACGAACTGTCGCCTGACGCGGCTGCAGAGAAGTGACGCGACTGGAGGTGGACGGCCGGCTGGCAGGGCAGCAGCTTGGATCGGCTACGCGCTGCCACCGCTGCAGCTTCTAAAGGGGAGCGCTCAATTTAATGGCCCGGCACCTGCTCGAGACTCGGCTAGGGCCGGTCGGTCGGTGGGCCAATCAACGGTTGACCAGGTGAGGGTGGGCGACCAGCTGCCGCTGCTGAGGTCTGCCCTCGGAGCGGGCTTTGGGCAGCAGCGCGATGCGTGACGTTAGTATAATAATAATAATAATAATAATAATTCATCTGTATAGCACCCTCCAAGAAATTAATCTCTTTCAACGCACTCTACATTTGCTGCGAAGTAAGAATGGTCGATTTGTTAATTAATGGTAGCATGCTCAATTTCAACAAGCATAACATAGTTGGAGGTGACATTCGCAGGGTCAGCATGCAGATATTGTTAGCGGCAGTACCCGTAAGTATACATGATCGAATCACCTGGATTCACTAAATGCTGTTATTAATAGATACGCCTTTAGCTTCTTTTTAAATGTCGTCAAGTCAGGGGATGTCGTATAGTCGGAAGTGAGTTCCAGGGCTTTGGGAGCATACGAACTAAAGGCAAGGTCTCCAAAAAATTTAAGGTTCGTACGAGGTATAGGTAAGCAGTTAGACTCCGAAAAGCGGTGGAACGATGCTTGGCCTGCTGGGGGAGTAGATCTGATAGGTAGGCTGGAGCCAAAGAATGGAGGGACCTAAAAGTGAGAGGCAAAACCTTGAAGTCGATGCGTTGCTTGACTGGTAGCCAGTGCAGGTCGGCGAGAAGTGGTGTGGTGTGGCAACTGCGACGCTCACGACAGACCAGCCTAGCGGCCGAGTTTTGCACCAGCAGCAAGCGCCCGACACACACACACAGGCCGGCAGACCAGCAAGCAGTGAGTTGCAAAAGCGGTGAGTTGGTTACGTTGCGAACAGAAAGCCCGCTCGGGCTTCGCAAGCGACGGAAGTCGACGGAAGCTCGGCGAAATTCCGTTCGGCGCAATTCCGTTCGGCGCCGTCCTGGCCGGCATCGCTGCGACAGCTTTCGCTATCGTATTGCCGAATGACCGATTCCGCTGCGTCTTTCTCCTGGACGATCGACATGCCAGTCGTCTCTAGGCATTCTGGGTCAATGTCGCCCACACCGGCACGCCCGTACCGAGCGGCCTCAAAAAGGTAACGGACGAATATTGACGAGCCGAGCAGCGAGCCGGCTGGATCTTTCGCGCTTTCCAGGTAGCTGGGTAGTTGCGTCGCTCGCAGCCCTAGCTACCTAGCTTTAGGACAAAGCCAGACTTTCCGTGTGCAGACTCCGAGAGTCGGCCGGATAAATTCTGTGTGGTTTGACGCTCCGACTGCAAGCAAGCGACGCTACGGAAACACCGAGTGAGTGAACAAATGAATACATAAAATTCATGTGTGTAGCGCCTCAAGGGAACGTAATCTCTAGTCAGGCGCTTCACATATGCCTCGGGGCTCGAGCCCACGACCTCAGCCAGGGCCTTGGTCGGGGCGAGCACCTTAACTGCCGGACCAAACCAGCTCGAGCAACCGTGTTGTGGCCAGCGTTCGCTTCGCGACGACTCACAGCCGTTCTCTCCGGCGCCTGATCCCCCCCCCCACTTACCCTCCTCTGCAGGCCGTAACTCACCCACGTAAAACCATTTCCCCACAAAATGGCATGGCTCATAAACCCGCGGCAGCGCCATAAACTCCGCTGGACCATACAACGGCCTACCGTAAGACTGCATTCTGCACGAGGTGATACGCGC
The DNA here is from genome assembly GCA_009760855.2 of Cristatella mucedo. Classification (NCBI taxonomy): domain Eukaryota; kingdom Metazoa; phylum Bryozoa; class Phylactolaemata; family Cristatellidae; genus Cristatella; species Cristatella mucedo. The sequence goes on along the minus strand of WPIO01000019.1, from coordinate 4,280,441 downwards.
GTGCCGTATTCATTGCCGTATTCAGCGCGCTCGAGAGTTCGGCGAGGCCCAACTTTTACGATCTACCGGCGCCTCTTACGCGATCGCGGCTTGACCTCGCACTCACTGACGCTCTTGGGCTCGTGTCTGGGCACCGTGTGGCAGCGAATCCTACAAGATTTAACCAAGAAGTTGACCTAGCGCGAATCTACCTCAGTGACGCTGCAACCTGCACGTGCACGCTCGACGTCTTTCATTCACGCACTCTTTGAGGTCATGGAGGAACGACCCCACGCTCTCGAGCCCGGCACGCTGACGGCTGGACATCTAGTCCTTATCTGAACTGAAAATCGACTTCCTATCGTGATGAAGTGACATTTATTAAATCCTACAATGGTCGGCACAGCGGCTGCCTGTCTCTCGCCCGGTGACGTCCATCCTTCGTCGACGCTGAATCGCCCGATCGCTGGTACTCTCGTTTAGACGTGGCCGCGGATAAAGTTCGGTGTACACGATAGAGGGCGCGGTTACACTACCGAGCGCAGCCAATGGCTATAAAGCCGAGCCGCCGGACGCACAGCGAACAGCCGGCGAGAAAGGAACGTGCCCAGCAGGCGCTGCGCACCTGGCGCAGACTGGCGAGCGGGGGGGGGGGGGGGGGGCGTGGCGGGGAATTGAGGGCGCCTGCAAGGGGCTGCCGAAGCAACGGTCCCTGGGCTTATGCAAGGGGGCTAGCGAGACTGCCTTCGATATGCGGCTCCGAAGAGGCCGCTCCAGCTCGGCGGGGCGAGCCAGAGCGACCGTCTCTCCGAGGCCGGACATTCCGGTACAGCGAGGCAGGCGAGCATTTTTCGCCGCGCCTCCGATGATTGAGTCCGGGAGACTTATTCGTCAGAGGTAAACGCTAAACGACACGTCGCAACTGCATTCCGCCGGCGGCGCCAGATTCTGGCCATCCACGCCGCCGGCGGCGAGACTGTCCACGGTAAAGTTAAAGCTGACGCATTGGTCACTGGTCTCGGCCCCGCCACCGTCGTCTCCGTCCGAGCTGCCGTCGAATACCTCGTCGTCGTCGGAGTGCCGGCCAGTCGCTTCCAAGCTCGTGAGGTCTTCTTGCGATCGCCATTCTTTTATAGTGGAGACTCGAGGTCGTTTGGAGACAAACCTCACTTTCCTTATTTTGGGGGTGTCTGCAACAAAAGCATTTCGTGTGACTAGCGGCACCTCGACAAACCTGCCGCAAAAGCTCGCCGTGACGCGCGGAAGCGCATCGAAAAAACAACGGACGCATTTTTTCTCGAAAATTCGCGAGGATAGGTGGTGCCTACATCAATTTTGGAGTTTTTTGTCACGCATACAAATATCCCGCTGCTGCCCTAGAAATGTGGTATCAATCGGGCTGCGCACGATCTGCCTCTAAATTATCAGTAGTACTAGTTCCAGCTGTTCGGATCTGAGCTTACACTTTGTTTAGATGTAACCTTCGTTACCGAAGGCTTGTCGCTTTCCTTTAATTCTCTACCTCTGACGTCAGCAAACGATTCGCCTGCATGTTTTCCCCTGGCTCGGTAACATTTACATTTAACATTTACATCCCAGCATTGCGGGCTGCCCGCGAGCATTGATACTCTTGCCTTTTCATCTTCCAATTACAGTTTTAAACTTTAACACTTTCCAATGTAATGAACGGTGACATATCTCCGTCAGTAACTCCACACAGCCACAAAGACTAAGTGGCTATTACAGAGGATAGTGTTCAATAGGGCCCCCAATGCCTTTAGCGGGTTTCGGCGTGCGATCACATCTGTAGTAAATATTATCTGAGTTCCACTCGAAAACAGCAGAAACACCTCGAAGTAGGCTTTACATTGTTGGAGCGTTTTCTTTCTTTAAGATCGCTCGCCTGGCTAGAAGGCGAGTGATTCTCGTTGATCGAAGTTAGAGGAACCTTTATGAGCAATATCAGAAAACTATGTTTCGTTTACAAGCCAAAATCAGCGCTTGCCTGCGGACGCTGTAATATTGCTGATTCTAAGAAAAACATACGATTGCTATTACAGGAGCGCCAAGCACTAGTCAGGGATGCGGAATAGCTGCTACTTGCACAGCAGTAAGAGTAACCTGGCTCAGACGGCTCGAGAAATACGTGTTCCCGTGATGAGTCGTGCTGCCTCTGCTTGCTCAATTTGATTCATATGGTGGGTCGTGCGATGGAAAAGCGTCTCGGGTCCATGCGTACCGAAAGCCACTTAGGCTGTGAGTGCGCTATACGAAACTCTCCTGCGTAACAACCACATGGTCTTTATGACTTTGTGGAGTTACTGACGGAGATACATTACATTACATTACTTTTTCATGAAATCGGCTACCACTAATGCATTATACTCGGCTGCATTTTTGGTTTAAACTGTAGGAATCTGCTGCAGCGACTGGAAAACTGAATGCTTGACATGCCGACATTCGATCATGGATGTCTGTCATTTTTCTTAACTAAACGGCGATAAAACCCAACTGCTACTCATAGGACATCCCAATCGCGTGGTTAGACTAGAAGACTTTGCTCTTCTAACCAAAGTCCTATGTTTCGGATGGACTTAAGCGTCTGATTTTAAACGTTGTGAGTTCAACTGCAGAGTTCAACTAGACGATGCATCCGTCTTTCTTTTTCATTCCTTCTCGCTGTCTAAGGGCTTTACACTCTGGCTGACAGCTTCAAAAAGGTTTTTACTTACAGTACTTGATTTCCCCAGCGTGGCTCATAAAAAAACTACCTGCCAGACCTTAACTTGCCGACTGCGTCCGGTCGAGAGAGCCAAAGTACCGCAGGTAGCTGCAGCTATTGTGCTGAAAACACGATCGGTGAATTTTTGTTACACTTAGACTGGCAAGATTTGATCGCGTGCCCTCCAACCGCTTCGCGGTCGTTAGCAAAAGAATAAGAATTTTAAGGAGCAGCTGGTGATTAAATGGATCTCACAGGAGAGAGGTCGTGGCGAAGTATGACTAACTGAGCGCTTTTGCCAAACATTGAGGACTATTCATATAAAAACAGCGAACCCGGTACTTTTTAGTGCGCCGAGATACATAAAACCGAAATGTAGTCAATATTAATCGTATGGTAGATTAGAGTTATAGAAGGCGCCGGGAAAATGCGACATCACCCTACGCTGCTCTGATGCAGCGAGCAGATGCTGCATCAGAGCTTCAGTATAAATGGTGAACAACTAAGGACCGAGAACGAACCCTTGTGACATTTCTTGAATGGTCTGGTGGATGAGACCTGACCCTCACACAACACGAATTGAACACGATCGGACAAGTACGATATGAACCACACCAGTGCCTCGTCTGCTAAACCGATCGTTGTTCTCGATCGTTCAAGTAAGATATCGTGATCGATATGTGGTCGATAGTGATAGATAGTGATAGATGTCGATAGTGATAGATAGATGATAGATCGACAGTGATACATGTTGATAGTGATCGATAGTGATCGATAGCTGACAGATCCGACAGAGCCTGAGGGCAGGGCAGTGGCGTTACCGTTATTGTTGCTGCATTGCAGGATGTCAGTTACACGGAGCTACACTCAAGTTTGGAGAGACCCTCAGTCGGAGTGTAGCCGACAGCATGCACCTGTACACATATCTACACGAAGAAAAGTGTCTGCCCAAAAATCACTTAATGCTCCGTCAGAATTATTCGAGTACCGCTAACAATACCACGGGGTAGATGCCCTTATTATCGCAACCGACTTTTCCTTAAGAGTGGTTTTTCCAAAACCAAACGCAATTTAGGCTGCACAGCTTCCTCAAAATTCCCAAAGCTCCCCCTGTCGATTTTTCCAAAAACCATAGCATCTTCCCAAGAACCAGTAGAAAACCAGCATACATCTTACTTTGTTCTGCCCACGGTGGCTGACTTAAACATGAATGGGCAATGCCAATCCCTATGAGTCAACTCACTTCTGTCATACCAGGTATTTTTAATGCCTTCATAAAGCACACACCCAGCTTTACCATCTCGAAGTCCCAGTACACTTCCGTGGTGGTAAAGCTGGAGAATCCGACTAAGGGGTCAACTCTTATAAAAGGCGAGATACTTCACTTCGCTGACACCACAAAAGAGCCATTCAAACTTAAAAGCCGGACAGCAGTCTTGATGTCGTCATTTTGAGCAGCTGCCTGCACTCGAAAGCTGGCTGCTACTCTAGCGTCTAGCGTCTGGTATTCGGTCGAAGCTTCGTCGAAGCTCGCATCGCATGGCGTATAAACAAACTCACGGGAGTGCATGACCAGACAGGCTCCTCTGTCGATGGTTGTTTCTGAAGCAGAGGTATGCCTTCGAAGTCTCATTCACACCTGCAGTAAGAAGGCTGGGTGGTTTCGACCCATCCGCTGGAAATGGTATTCGTAAACAATACCCTTCAGGAATAATTCGCCCGAGTGCACATTGCCTTCAGTTGCAGAGTTTGCACATCAGCTTAGCATGGTTGCTTAGTCGGCAACCGCACTTAGCTAGTTTGTACCAACAAGAAGCTACTAATCACACTCTACCGATAAGATAGGAGCATCTGGAAGCCGGATCGCGCTTGCTGAAATCACTTCTTCTACATGTAAGCTATCGGTTAAGTGGGACTAAGAGCATACATATATTATGTACTACCATTACCAGAAAGAAACTGTCTTAACACCGCAGATGCTGGGCAGACACAGACAACGAAAGTGATTCTCGGGGTACAGAGCAAAGTTCTTACGCTGACCCACAAGGCCCGCCACGGTTTTGCTCCTTCATACCTAGCTGAACTGCTGCATCAGTTTCAGCCTGTTCGCGCCCTCAGGTCCTGTGTGGACAATAAATTAGCTGTCCCCATTCCTCCACTTAAAGACAGTTGGCGACAGAAGCTTTAGCTCTGCAGGTCCTAGGCTGTGGAACTCGCTTCCACAACTCTTAGCAACGACATCTACTCTCCAACTGCCGACTATGGCACATCTTTTTCAGCGGTTCTGAACTGCTACTTCTATGCTACTCACTACCTCAACTGCTCTCCTAACTCTGCTATGCTTCCCACTTTCTCTTTGTTGCGTGAGACGAAGTCTGTTGGCTACCGAATGCGTACCGAAAGCCGCTTAGGCTGTGAGTGCGCTATACAAAACTCTCCTGCGTAACACCCACATGGTCTTTATGACTTTGTGGAGTTACTGACGGAGATACATTTCCTCCCTCTCCCTCTCTCTCTCTCTCTCTCTCTCTCTCTCTCTCTCTCTCTCTCTCTCTCTCTCTCTCTCTCTCTCTCTCTCCCTCTCTCTCTCTCTCTCTCTCTCTCTCTCTCTCTCTCTCTCTCTCTCTCTCTCTCTCTGGATAATAGGCCGCTTCGCTTGCTTACACCAGCCAAACTATCCGACCTCATTGTTCCTCCAGTCACGTGCTCTCGCAGAACCCCACCCCTGCCTTCCAGTCATCTCACTGTTTCTTGAAATAAAATTGAAATCTTGATGATCATGGATCATCGGATAATTGTGCCTTCCAAGTCTGAAACTCACTTCTGGCTTCTGGCGTCACCTGTGATGACTTTTTATCGTTCAAGTCTCAGCTAAAGACACGTCATCGGCTCGGCTCAGCCTGCGCCTGCGCCCCAATGAACTTCTCTTTTCTTCCTGCTTGCTTTGCATGCACGTAGTGTGCACGATTCAGTGCAACCACTAACCGTGGGCGTGATAAATTTCTTGCATACTTTTGAATGCTGGCCTTAGCATTGTAGTTATGTGCTTGTGTGATACCTTGCATGTAAATAACCCTTAGTCATTGATTCTCTTGAGTTGTAAAGATTTGTTCTCTTAGGGTATGATATAAACTGCTCAATACTATTATTATTATTTCTATCATTATTACAGGATTGTGAGCCGCTTATGAATTGGTCTTTCTCGAGGAGGGTGACTAACCTTAGGCCTACATTAAGACTCGTGGATTTAGCCTAATTGGCGGCATCTAGCGCTGACTTTAAAACTTAAATGGGCAAGTAATTATGCAGCCGTAGTGGTCTAGACAGGTTTTGGTTCCCTCCACAAACCTACTCGGGAATGGCGCGCCAGATGTTCGCTGCCAAGTGTGCCAATCTGGCTCACTTAGTATAAATCTGGCCCACAGTCAGATTACGTTCAGGAAATTTCGCTAGCCCGTAGGGTCTCCAGAAAGCCTCCAGGCTTAAGATTCATATCAAACCACATGGTGGCTTCTGGTTGCCCAGCATCGATGTGGCGCTGAGTGAGTGTTTTTCCTATTAGGTTCAAAAATGCTCGGAGAGAACTCGTTAGGGCAAATGAATCAGTCATTCGGTCAAGTGCTCACAGCTCTGGCGTCCTGCTGATGACAACCTTTTCGAAAAAGTATTCGAAATACTATTCTATGATCACTACCAGACGGTAGTAATAACATTTCTAGCGAGTTTAATTAAAATAAGGACATTTCCATTATAAGACCTCTGTATGGTATTAAGACTACAGACACTCAGTTGTTTTAAGAAATCGGGTTTCATTGGAATGTAGCACGTGTGGGGTGCAAATAAATTGACCGGCGACATTCGATTACGCCCAGGTACACTGAAATTTAGCCCCCGGAAAAATTTCTTCGTACATGTTCGGGCGTGCATATGTGTGCGTGCGAGCTGACGTACGTGTTTGTATGGTTTTTGGGTGTGGAGACAGAAAGGAGCAGAAAAAGAGAGAGAGACAGCCAACCAGACAGACACAGACAGAGAGGGAGAAAGAAAAGGAGAGGAGAAAAAAAGTAGAAAGACAGAAAAGAGAGAAAGAAAGGAAGGAAGAGAAAGACAGAAAGAGAGAGAGAGAGAGAAAAGAGAGGAAAAGAGAGAGATAACGAGAACGATAGAGAGATTACTTAGCTCTTAGCTAGGTTAGATCTGTTGCACAAAAGAGCAAGGTGAGATAAAGGTAGGGGGTGATAATGAGGGCAAATGAGAACTAAAGGGGGTAGCGTGCCCTTCCGGATCGCTCCTCGATGGGGCTTCGTAGCGGATTACCAAAAGACACGCCCCTTCAAGTCTCTTATGAGCAGGTGCCTCGGGAACGATCGAGCTGGCCTCCTCCAGGGCATCCTGGATATCGTGGGCATGTCTCCCCTTGAGTGAGCGTGAGATCTTGGGATGACATGAGATATACTGCAGGTAAAGGCTTAAGAATAATAATATTAAGAATAATGCACTTGACAAAGCGCCCTCAGAGAACTCAATCTCTTTCTAGGCGCTCTACATTGGCTGCAAAGAGAAACGCAATTGAATGGTGGGCGGCATCATGCTTGATAAACAACATGAATTACGTGGTTAGGGGTGACATGCACAGGGTCAGCATGCAAGTTTGGTTAGTGGCAGCATGCAGTGTCACCACGCATAAGCACACGAAGGACGAATCACAGGGACCCACTAAATACTGTCCTAAATAGGTGTGTTTTTAAGCTATTTTTAAATGTGGTCAAGTCAGGGGATGTCGTGATGCATGTCGAGAGTGAGTTCCAGGCTTTGGGAGCATACGAACTAAATACACGGTCTCCAAAGGATTTGAGGTTTGCATGAGGTATTGATAAACTGCTAGATTCCGAAAAGCGTGTGGTACGATGCTTGGCCTGATGGGGTAGTATATCTGAAAAATAGGCTGGAGCCAAAGAATGAAGTGACCTAAAAATGAGCGACAAAACCCTTAAGTTGATCCGTTGCTTGACTGGTAGCCAGTGCAGGTCGGCGAGAAGTGGTGTGATGTGGCAACTGCGACGCTCACGACAGGCAAGCCTAGCTGCATAGTTTTACACCAGCTGTAAGCGCCTGATCGCACATGCCGGTAGGCCAGTAAGCAGTGAGTTGCAGAAGTCGAGACGGGATGTCACGAACTCATGGACCAACTTGGACGTGGTATCCTTATCTAAACAAGCCCGAATTTTAGCAATGTTGTGTAGCTGAAAGTAGGCAGACTTGACTGTGGAGCCGATGTGGTCGTCTAACGAGAGGTCACTTTGGAACATGACGCCTAGATTTCGAGCTGATTCAACAGGAGATATGCTGGCAGAGCCAATTTTGAGCGTTGGCCTTTCCAATTTCTGAATCGCACTGGGTTTGCCCATAATTAATAAGTTAGTTTTATCATCGTTTAGTTTAAGAAAATTTGCTGCCATCCGTGCGCGGATGTCATCAATACATGCAGCAAGTGAGTTGACAGAATTCGAGGTGCTCGAAGGCTGGGAGTGATCAAAGCAAAGGTACAACTGAGTGTCATCCGCATAGAAGTGAAAGCCTAGATTGTGCTTGGCAATCACATCAGCAAGAAAAGGGAAAGTATAAATCCCTCTATGTATAGATATAGTAAACCCCTCTATATGTAGAAAAAGTCTAGTTACCAGCCATAAGTGTACTGTCCATCTTACACAATTTTGACTACACAATGTTTAAATAATTTCCACCCTAGCAGCGTATCGTCACTCGCTGGATCTGAGTGCCAGTTAGATTTCCTCGCCCTTTCACGAGGCCAGAGGTCGTGGGCTTATCTGAGCGACGCTACCTATCTGAGCGACCCCCACTCCTTGCCGTACATCACCGAAGATAACGCAGCGAAGATCGAGGCTAAGTAGCACCCACTCGCTTTTCAAAGCAACTCAAGCCAGTCGTGGAGCTACGTCTAGAGAAGTATACGAAAATCAAATGATGCCGCTCAATTATCGCGGACCGAAAGTCGTGGACCACGCCCAGACAGCGAGCACGTCTGCCGCCCGCGATCGATTCCCAACAGAAAGCAGCGCGGTCAGGAAAGCGGCCTCGCCGCTGCCGCCGCGATAAACGTCGAAGGTGGCAGGGAGAATGCTGACACGTCTATGAGGTTCGACTGACGTGCGTGGCATTTCTGCGAAAGGTTGGGAGTCCGTAACGTAACTGCCTGAGGATAAACCTCACTGCTGCGTAAAAGAGTAATGTTGTATGGGCGAAACGGTTTTTTTTTAAACATTGCTTGAGAGAACCGCAGCAAGACAAAATTTCTTAGCCTCAGGGCACTAAAAAATGTCCATAAATATCTATTTTTATTATTTTAATTACTATCAAAAATAGCAAATGAATATGTGGCTTTTAGCTTTGGAAATGAACCAACACGAAGGCTCATTGTGCAAGCAGTCTAGGAATCCATTGAATTAAAGCCAAATGGTTTCGAAAGATCAAGTCCTAACAGCTCACGACGACTCCAGAGTTGTGCGTGCTTGGGGCAAATATTTGGATGTTCTATTGTTCTCGGACTCAACAGTTGTTTATCGAGCATCCTGCCACTAACCATGTGATCGTGCTTCCTTTGCAGCAAATGCAAGTGCCATGAAAGATATTGAGTTCTCTGAGGGCGCTATATCAAATGTGTTATTAATAATATTAACAGCCTAAGCGTGTACAAAAAGTGGAGACTACCTTCTCGATGGATAGCCAGAATAAGCTTCCAGAATTCTAGCTTTTAGGCGGCCATGGAACGGCTGCCTACACCAATCAATGCTGACTTTAAAGGAAGAAGCCAACTCGATCTGCTTTCCATTCTGCTTGGCCAGGTGCTCGCGGGGCGACTATTCAGGCCGCGCACATATATACGGCATACAGTAAGTGTCGAGTGGCGAAAGCTCGCCGAGGGCAACGAAAGCTGCGCTCACACAGCGGGGGGATAACTCTAGACTTGACAGTACGGTAAACGAGAATTACGTCCAGTCGGTTCATAGCTCCTTATTTTGAGCTTGTTGTTGTTCACCTAAATATACGCCGCTTTGGCGAAGCCGGCCCCTGGATGTTGTGAGCTGATTTAAAAGCTTCATTTACTTAGCGGCAGAAGAGCCTTCTCGGCTATCGTCGCCGCTCGCAGCGGTCAATACAGGATTGACCGCTGCAGGACTCGAACCCGCGACCTACGGGTCGTGAAGAGCTAGCGTGTTATCGGCCAGGATCCAAGTGCGTGCAGCGGAGCATTTCAGCCTCGATCCCGAGAGGCTGAAATGCCGCTCCCAGACCCCCTTAGCCTGCGCCTTACCGCTTAAGGTACGACAGCGGGATCGTACCGACTGGCCGCGCCAGGCCTCGCTAGAAATCGCGGCGGCTGGCCGGCGTTGGCTTTGTGTGCGTGCGTGCGTGCGTTCGTGCGTGCTGCTACGCGCCGTCGACCCCGCGCGACGCTCTAAAAGCTAGTAAGTAGTTGAGCGGCCGCAACTGAAGGTGCCTGCCTGCGATGGAGCTCGCAGCTCGCCGAGGCGCGGGCAGAAGCGAGAGCCGCCGCCGCTACCTTTCACCGCCAGGAACGCCACCGTGGAGCTGCGGCCCTCCGAGTTCTCGGCGATGCAGCGATACGATCCTTCGCTGCGTCGCGTGACTCGGTTGATGACCAGCGTGTGTCGGTCCTCGGTCGGGTTATGCAGCAGCTCGTACTCCTTCGAGTCCTGTATTGCCGCGTCGTCCTTAGTCCAGCGCACTTCGGGCGCCGGCTCCCCGACCACGACGCACGTCAGATTGACCGTGTCTCCGACGTCGGCGTCGACGGCGATCAGGCGGCACGTGAAGTCCGGCGGCGCTGCGAGCGAGCAAGGAGAGGCGGCGCCGCCGCTGCAAGCTCGCGCGCCTCTCCGAGCGAGCCGCGCGGCCTACCGACTGGACGGCGCCGAGGCGCGTAGCGGCAGCAGACCGGAGGACACCGCGGCGCGGAGGGGGCGGGGCAAGACGGACTTGAGCGCGGCGGCGGCCCGCGGCGGCCCGCGCAGGCTACTCGGACCCGTCCTCCGGCTCAGGTCTCTACGCGCCACCGGCGCCGCCCGGGAGCGCAGTGAGGTGAGCCGGCGCGTCGCTCGCCGCAGGCGCTGAGCGACGCCGAGCCGCGCGCGCGGGCCAGCCGGCGGACGCGCGGGCCAGCCGCGGCCCGGCAGCCCAATATCGCTCGTGCGTGCGCACTGACATTTCCTCCGGCGTCTCGTCGTCGGCCTCCATTCGCACGGGCCGTGCGTCGTCGTCCTACCGCCGCCGCCGCCGTCGACGCTGGCGTCTGAGCATTCGCCGTTACGCGCCGGCTTCACTCGGCTCATGGCGCAGCTGCAAGCAGGCGCGTGCGGTCGCCGCCGGACCGGGGCATGGCCGGCCCGGGACGGCCGAGGCGCGGCGGCGGCGGAGCCGGCGGCTGGCGCGGCGCTCGCTGCGCGCAATTAGCGGCATCTCGGGTACCGTCGGTCGGCTTGAGCGCTGACCTCCCGGGGGCCGCCGAGGCTTCCGCCGACGCCCGGTTGGAGCGGCGTCCGGCGGAGTGGGAGGGCGCGAGCGGCGGCGGCGGCGGCGGCGGCGTCGTACCGTTTACGAAATTACCTGGCGCTTGCCGCGGCTGTCGAAGGCGGCGCAGCCGTCTCGCCCGGCGCCGAGCTACCGGTGGGCCTAGGAACCATTGAGCGGCGGCGGCGGGGCCACTCGCTGTCTCTCCCGCGAGGTCTCAATCCTAGTCCGCTGAGATGAGCGAAGGAGCGGCTCGCGGGAGTGTCAGATATCGCTTCGCGAACCCGCCGTCCGGCCGCCGCTAAGTGCGAACAGGGCGATCCGGATGCGGGGTATATAGGCCGCTAGATAAGCCGCGAGCCGTAACCGTTTTTGCAGTGGACAGCGTCGTACTAGCCGACGGGGGCCTTCTTGGATGCCACAGCGATTACGGACTTCTTTCACCGAGCCGTGGCATTTCTATATATGGGATAGAGAAGGAGCAATCCGCGCGTCGGCCTCGTGGCGGCGGAGGCCCAGGCACCTGCTCACGGTGCGCTTCAATCGGTGCGGCCCCCTGAAAAGTAGTGCGCCTAGGGGAGTAAATTCGCAGAGTAGGGGGAGGGGAGCGCGCTTTGGAAGACGCTCCCGCGAAACACCCACTTAGTCATTGTGGCTTCGCGGAGTTACAGACGGAGATACATAAAGCGGCTCACGGCTATTCAAGCGCGAATTTTGGTTGATTAGGATACTCCATCGAAGCTTTACACCGGGCAACGCGGCTATAAGTAGCGAAAGTTCTCGAAAAGTCGCAGATAAGTAGCGAAATTCTTGCAAACCTTTAATCTGCTACTGTGTCTCACTCTCACTGAGTACGTTAATGGTGCTTCGAGTGCAGGCCGGGATTCGGGTGGGTTTGAATGAAAGAGCCACAACAGCATCTCCTACGTAGGTGCGACCTCGTGGGCTTGCGAGCTGGGGTGTCGCCGTGAGGTGGCGTCCGTAGAAATTGCCTCGCAGACGCGTTTGAACGCAGCTTCACCAGCCGACGGTAAATACGAGCCCCAGCTTAGAGCGTTAATACGGCAGTGCCCACCGTTACTAAGGAAACCAAGCTGGACAGAAGTTACATTTATGGCTTTGAAGCCCTATCAAAGTCAATTACCAGAGGTTCATGGTCCATGGCCGCGATTGACGAAGTAAGTAGTGCGAGGCGCAGGAATACAATGTTTTTGTACAAGAGAATAAAGTTATACAGTCTCGCAAAAACGCTGGCTGTAAAATGTAGAACGATGAGAGACAGTCACGAAATGTCCTTCATTGCCCCAAAACTCGCGACACTGATATTGAATATAGATAGAAAGATATGGTTGATTGTAGAGCGGTCAAACATCCGTCGCGAATGCTCGTTCAGATGTGCCATGCAGACTGGACCGTTAACCCAGGCAGGGAAGGCGCGAAAAGGTATGTGTGGTATGCTAGCTATTTTTGCCTCCATTTACGTGCACCATTATTCTAGATGCAATTAGGAGATCGTGTCGGTTGTAGCGGAAACGGCAGAGAACTGTACGGCGCCCGCCCGCTGTTGAGGCATTCACTCACTGCCTCTGCATCACTCGCCTGTCTGCTACCATGCTTTCCGAGGTGAGCGAGATTTGCCTTTTCCAAGGCAACCGTCGAGCTGCTCGGCAGCTTACGCTGCAATACTGCCAGCTTGCTGAATGCAATGATGCGGCGGGCGCCTGCTGCCTTGGTTGGTACTAGCGGAGACTTCCGGTTTCAGCTCCGGAGATGACTGCCGGGATGACTGGTCGCACGCATGCTGGTTTGAAAACGCAAACTCATCGTCATGCATCTTGCTACTACTATTTGATCATGCTTTTTTTTAGAGCATATGTAAAGTGCCTAGAAATCGATTAAGCTCTTCGAGGGCGCTATGCAAATATATTATTATTATTATTATAATTGTCGTCATGATTGCTTACCTTCTGAGCTCCTCCAAAAAACTATTTTAGAGCTTTCTTTATCATTTGCACTGCTCGCGAGCTTAGCGGAACTTGGCTATCCCAACTAATGTGCTTCAAATCCTGCCTCACGACTTGTTGTGCACTTTTCCCCAGCATGCCTTTACAATTTTACACCTTGGTGAAAACTTCTCCTACAATCCTTAAGTGTCCTTAACTTGGTATTTGTACTTTTATGGATCGTTGTAAGTATATGCTACGTATTATGCTTATATCTCTTAGATTGGGGCTATGCCAAGCAAAGTGTCCAGAAGGTTCAAGGGGCTTGGATGCATTTATAATCTCTGATTATGAAACTGTTGACTTAACGCGATTTCCTTGCTTTTGAGTAAATGAGGGCAGGCATTTTGACCTTTAAGCGTAGGATCGGGGTCAAACGTAATGAGCCACTTTTCACACCAAAAAACAGTTACTGCTGCGATTGTTACTCGTGTAAATTTGAGGGTCGATTCCTGGTTATGTGAAAGGTATGTCAATGCGAAGGAGCTATGTCAAAGTCTGGCGAGATGACTCTTAATCCCTAGGGCTCCACGAGAGAATTTTGCAGCCTGATAACTGTAGTAATAAGACATACGCATAGCGCCCTCAGTGAACTATTTTTTTTACTAAGCACTTTGCATGTTTTTTAAGGAAGCATGTCAATATAGTTAGTGATAAAATGCACAGCATCAGCACGCAAAATCACTCACTGGGCAATTTGCACGGCCCCAAGAATTGCTATAAGGAACAGGTGTGTTTTTAGCTTCTTCTAAACGTCGTCAAGTCAAGGAATGTCATGACATCAGTCGGAAGTAAGTTCCAGGATTTGGATGCATACGAACTAAAGGCAATGTCTCCAAGAGATTTGAGGTTGGTTCACGGCACATGCACGGGACATGGGTTAGAAGAGCAAGTGCTACTATGGCTTGCCTGATTAGAAAGTATTTCAAATAGGTAGGCCAGAGCAAGAGAATAAAGAAACGTAAAAGTGAGTGACGAAACATTGAAGTCGATAGGCTACTTAATCGGGAGCCAAAGCGCGTCGGTAAGAAGTGCTGAAATGTGACAACTGTGGCGTTCACGACAGATATGTAACGCCGAAGGCTCGGCGGAGTAAGCTTGACCTGCCGCTTACTTAGCGGCGTAGCCTATCGCCTAATGCCGTTCGGTGCGCGCCTACGCGCAATAAGCTGGCCGCCACGAAACGAGCGTTTCTGGCGCTGACCAGCTTACCGTTACTAAAGGGGGTCGTGAGTCCGCGGCGTGAATTGGAAAGCGAGACACACAAATTGGGGATTTTACCGAGCTTTATTCGCCAGCGCACAAAGTCGCTGCGCGCCTAGCTCAGTTTTATCTCCACACTCCTCGCACGCTCTCAACAGCACCAACACTCTTGCGGAGGGAACACTTCTCCACACTGAGCCCGAACCAGAGCCTAAACCCCTAACCGGAGAACTAGAACTCGGTTCCCACCAGTGCGGCAGGAATACTCCACACACGCCAACTACGTCTAGCTCGCGCCGGCAAATCCCTATGCCGAGACCACGTGCTAGCGCGCACACACAAAACACAAAAGAAACACAAAATGCCAGCTCGGGCGCGATACGACCGTATTCGGTGGAGTCCACCGAATCCTCCTAGCGCTGTCTCGTCTTGTTCCGCCAATCGCCGGCGAACAGCCCGCCCTCCTCCCTCGCTTTCAGAGAAACGAGTCCGACGGCGGTGCCGGACCAAAGACAGAAGACCACAGACAATAGACACAGAGCGAGCGTCGCTCGACTCTTAAATACTTGGCTGAGACAATGGGGCAAGAGCTTAGTGGTATTGGGCCCGACACCATGGCTCATTACGGTAAGGAACTAATACCGGCACTAGGCCACTGGAATGTCCCCTCTGTCCAGCTTGAATGGCGAATGGGTTCCAGGCGATTCTTTCTTGGACCGAGTGAAGGCGGAGGTTGACAGGCCAGCCAACATCAATCAGCAGCTTCCGCGGGTATCGGACCAATTCTAAAGGCCGAATCGCCACCGCCGGTCTCAGCTTCCTGGCTTGCTCTTAAGCTCTTGCTTTCTAGCCGCGCTGACGCTCCTCTCTGGCTCACTGCTCCAGGACAGAGGAGTTCTAGCCCGCCTCCGAACAGCTCTTGTTTGCGCTAAAATTCAGCCAAGGCCAGCAAAGTGCTACAGATAAGCCTAGCTGTAGAGTTTGTCACCAAGTGCAAGTGCTTTGATGCACCAGCCGGAGGACTTGCGATTGGTGAGTTACAGAAGACAAGCTTACTGTGAAGGTGCAATTGGGATGAGGTTCCTAGTAGTTCGTACTGGATTTAGTGCATCTAGGGTATTTTGGCGTCTCACTGGTTTGCTAAACTACCTCCAGCGGAGTGCCCCCCCCCCCGACCAATGTTGCCAACCGAGCTCCACCTGCTTTAGCTAACGGAGCAGAAGCGAGCTCCTCTAACGCAAGAGGCAACACAGTTAAGAGGGAAGTTGAGAGTTCTTGCCGGGCTTCCAAGTCCGAACCCGGTTCATCTGTGGGAATCTGCCCTCGACTCAATGGGTCGGCTCTCCCAGGTTTCTTAGATCCGGATCTCAATACGGACGTGGCGCCATCCCTTAGCCCCTTAGGTTGAACTAAGAAAGTAATAATTATTTGGGTACAAGAAAAAAGTACTGTGCTGGCCTGCGAAGCGCCCTCTCCCAAGGTATGAGCTTCGTGAAACGTGGCCGACCTTCGACAACCCCCCCTCCGGGCTCTCACGAAGAACGTCCGTTAAATCGAGCAAAGGTCGGATCGAATGCACTTAATTAAAAAATGATGCATTCGATGGATTCGACTCAGGCAAGCCTGATCGAGCCATTCCGGTGTTTGTCGAGAATCCGGCTGTTATACCGAGCCGTTTTACGAGCCAACAATGTCCTTGACATTAATAGGAGTGGTGTGGCCGCTTGCTCCGCTGAGGTGGCCTTTGAAGTAGAAAAGCGAAGCCGGGTTGGCGCTGGAAGGCACACGGGCAAGGGGACTTGCGGCGGGGTTGCGATGATCTGGCGCGTAACTTGGAAAACTTGAACGGCGTGTTATTTCGGAGATGCTTGCATGTGAGTCGATTGCGATAACGCTCGGGCAACGGACCATTATTTTGCACCGCTCCTGCTACTGGTTCATCCTGAATTCTCTTTGATGTAGAACAATTCAGTCGGGACTTGGCTATGGTTCTTTGTCCCATACTTTCATACGTTCGATGTCTTAAGTCTTTTTGGCTTTACGTGTCCGGTCGGGCCAGAGGTAGTCGAGTACCCCAGTCCCCCTCTACCATGGCTGCCTGTGTCGGACCGGCGAAGCCCTAAGCAGATTGCCTTTTTGTGGATGGCCCTCCTGGCATACTTGTATGTGTTTCGGTCAGTTAGGCTAATAATAATAATAATAATAGTAATCATTTTAATAATAATAATAGTCTCGTATAGCCCCCAAAATGAACTTAATCTCGCTTTGCAAGTCGCTGCAAGAGAAACAAAAACCAATAGCTGATGACACCCTAAGTGTCCTGCTTAGACCAGCAAGCATGCAAAAGAACCCAAGTATATTGCTTAGACCAGCAAGCAAAAGCACACGAGGAAACACTCGGACACTCGGTTAGTGACCTGTAGTCAAATCTTGCGCTGGTAACAGAAAGCCCATGCACGAAAAACAGGTAAAACCACGTCTCTTGCCCTCAGTCACGACGTGCGCAGTTTCGTAACGCACAGCCACGAAACAGGACAATTCACTCGGACGTAGCACAAGCCTTGCGGAACAGCTAAGTTTTTAGCAACACAGCATGTGATCTACTCCACGATTTTGATCTTTAGCATTTCTCGGTACAACGCAGTTAGTGGCCATGCTGAGCCGTGAGTTATTGGACAGCACTGTTTTTTTATATATGTAATGTTGCCCTGTGCATTTCTACTAACACCTCTTAACAGTATTCGCTTCGTCTCGAGTTTGTATGTCTTATGTATGGATTCAGTCATCTTTCTGTGGTAGCCGGTCCTTTGCAAGCTTTATCCGGTCCTCGAAAGCTGGCGCGAAGGACTGAAGCAGCTTTTCGGCTGCCTTTCTTCTGAACTTGTGGCACTGTGGTTTGCCGCGTGCTTGATGGTACTCCGAAAAGGGTCGTCGTCCATCTCAATTAGAAGTGACCTTGCTTACATGGGT
The DNA here is from genome assembly GCA_009760855.2 of Cristatella mucedo. Lineage (NCBI taxonomy): Eukaryota > Metazoa > Bryozoa > Phylactolaemata > Cristatellidae > Cristatella > Cristatella mucedo. The sequence goes on along the minus strand of WPIO01000019.1, from coordinate 4,263,014 downwards.
AGCTGCAGTGGCCAAGCTCCACTTCCAGATAGTAATCAGTCGAGTACACTTGTTAATTCGTTTGTAGAAGCAGTTTGCTCTTGACGGATGGACTCTGGAAGCAGCAGTAACACCGAGGAGGACAGTCGCGAATGTAGCCTGCTCTCTCTTCCCACGGAGCTGATTGTTCTGGTACTCACATACGTTGATGCAAAATATGTGTCATCCACTGTCAGCCAAGTCTGCCGGAAGCTACGCAGTATTGTCACTGATGAGGCATTCTGGAAGAACAGGATATGCAGCCGATGGCCAAAGCCATACCCAGTGCAGTCAGGTAGAGGAGCGGTTTTTTCTGGAGTCAAAATAAGGGTCACCAGGCCTTTTTCAGCTGGTGCAACATATAGGTTTATAAACTGGTACACGCATGTACATGCCAGCGCGCACACGCGCATGTATGCATGCATGTGCACACAGGTAGGAACATGCATGTAGAAACTCGCTCATGCACATGGTATGTGTTGCGGATAAATGAGTTGGGGGCTACCCAATCTTGTCTATTTTTTACCTCGATTCTGCCTGTGCATGTCACCCCTAACTATGTTATTCTTGTTGTTTATTAAGCATGCGACCACTAGCCATTCGATCGTGCTTCTTTTGCAGCAAGTGTAAAGTGCCTAGAAAGAGATTGAGTTCTCTGAGGGCGCTATATCAAATGTATTATTATTATTATTATTACAATTAGCATTATCAAGTCGGGAATCATAGGACTAGCGCACTTCGGGGGGGGGAGGGCTTAGAAGACCAATACAAAATTAATGGTCATTGGTCTGATGCAGAATGACCAAGGACTTGAAAGCCAAAAAATATTGCTTCTGGACATGACGAGTTAGTTAGCATTGCAATGTTCTGCCCTACAGCCGTGTTTGTAGCTGTCCTAATTGTACTGTGAATGGTGGTGCTCGATCCTGGTGCAGCATATTGTAGCAGCTAGCCAACGCGTGTCTACCCACCAGCTTATCGGCCATCTATTTAGTACCTTCGGCCACTAGTAGCCATAGATGACCCATGCATGTGATGTGTTGTGCAGTCTCCTGTTTCCAGCGTGGGGGAAAATCTTGTGGGTAAATGCGCTGGATCACTGACAAAGGCTGCTCGTTGAGCCAACGGCAACATCACTCTGTGCGTGATGCAAGAAGCATGCAATGGCTGCCTGCTGCTGTCGCCTTCCTGCTAGCAGCAGCAGCTTTGCCATCTAGGGAGAGACCCTTGGACAGCACAAGTCTCGCGACCCCGGACAGATAATTTTAGTCAATGCTCCTGAGACGATATTAGAGTTTCAGAGATGTGGCAAAACTCGGTGGGCAGAAATTTGTGCTTTCTGTGTCCAAGGATCGACAGTTTTTTTTAAGGCTTAGGTAGTTGACTACCAGAATTTTGCGCATGTGCAATGGCTCTCTGTGTAGTGGCTCACCGTGGCTGCAGTTACTCACCTTGACTGCAGTTACTCACCGTGACAGAGCAGTGGCTTGCTGATCTAAGTCTTTCTTTGTCTCGTGCGATTCAGTGAGGATATGCAGTCTACAGAATTCACTGTGCACCAGTGTGTGTGTGTGTGTGTGTGTGTGTGTGTGTGTGTGTGTGTGTGTGTGTGTGTGTGTGTGTGTGTGTGTGTGTGTGTGTGTGTGTGTGTGTGTGTGTGTTTGTTGTGTTGTTGTTGTTGCTGTGTGTGTGTGTGTGTGTGTGTGTGTGTGTGTGTGTGTGTGTGTGTGTGTGTTCAAAAGAGCAACTGGGCCCTTCATTGATATTGTTCACACAGTCAGATACTCGCCTACAGTGAATCTTACGCAAATAGCCTTGGGCTGAGCAAGTTGATGCCCATCTCCGATGGCTGAATCAGACATTTCCGAGTGTTTACAAGCAAATTTCGAGAAATATTTTGGTCTTCTTTAATTATTTCTATTTATCATCTTAAACAAGTGCTAGTAGCTGTAGTTCGTTAGCACCACTATGTCCCTTTTCATAATAATGTGTCGCTGCAGCTACCTCTCTTCATGTGTCTGTGGCAAGTAGTGATGTGACTCTGCAGGTCCTAGACTGTGGAACTCACTTCCACAATTCTTACGCAACGACAACTACTCTCCAACTGCCGACTATGGCACATCTTTTTCAGCAGTCCTGAACTGCTACTTCTATGCTACTCACTACCTCAACTGCTCTCCTGACTCTGCTATGCTTTCCACTTTCTCTTTGTTGCGTGAGACGAAGTCTGTTGGCTACCGAATGCGTACCAAAAGCCGCTTAGGCTGTGAGTGCGCTATACAAAACTCTCCTGCGTAACACCCACATGGTCTTTATGACTTTGTGGAGTTACTGGCGGAGATACATTACATTACATTACATTAACACGGTTAATTAATGGTGCCGTTGATCACTATTAACTATGCTTTGCTCACGTGGCTTTTATGTCATTCGTGCCCCTAACATCCTTGCTAAATATGGTGAGATTGTGGCTTTATTTATTGCATGGGTGGGTGAGTGCTGTGTGAGTGGGTGTGTGGGTGCATGGGTGCGTGCGTGACAACCTGCGTGTACACTTACCCATATTTTGGACTGCTGTCAGCATTCAGTGTTGGAGTGCCTCAATGACAGATTGTTGTCGCGACACCATTATTTTCCGGGAAAGCAACATCTGCTTTCTTCCAGATACATTTGACTGGAGATGCGCATGCATAGCGAGGGAAGACATGCATCGGAGCTGGTCTCGCCACGAAGTCAACATGACTGAGATGCTAGTCAGCATTTCGTTTGCATCAATAGATGCCATTCATTTCGCTCAGGTGATGTTTTCTGCTGGAAGAGTCTTTGATGACTAGGAAAAAGGCATTTTGAAGTTCAGTTTCGAAACTATGCCCCTGTGTTTGCCAAAATATACCCTTGAATTCAGTTGATAGTCGTGGCCTAGAGCAGCATTCAGAGCACTCTTTAATGTAGTGTATGTCACTGTCCTCATTTGTATGCACTCGAGCAGTAACAGGTGTGCCGCGGCACCTTGTGCACTAGGGCTGCATCTCCTAGTTTGGACCTGCTATTCGCTCGTTGCATGGGTTAAGTCGTGGTTTGTAAGTTTTTCCTAGACTTTTTGTAACTGCATTTGACGATTTCCATGACCTTCCTCACCCGAATTATCTTTGAAGAGCAGCTTGCACTCGAAGTAATTCTGTGGCTATCCAGCTTAAATGCGCTGCAGTGCATGCTTTCGTAGCCTGCTCATGGCACTTCCGGGGGCGGCTTGGCATTTGGCTCTGCATGAAGTGACTGTTTGAGCGAACCGTCTAGTACGTGCTGCAGGCTACGCTTGTCCTAATCAGCATGCAAAAAAACTCGCCACCAGCAGAGAACTGAGCCTGAGATTCCTGCAGGCAGAATGCTCTTGACCGTGAGTGAAGATATAATGAGGATTTTAGGTCTCTAAGAATGAAAAGCTAAAAGGTTAAAGTTCCGCGTCGCTGCTTCCTTGTGCATCAGTATCAGCAATGGTTGCTGTTCCCTGGCTGCCCTTTCGAAGTGCTGCTGTTTGTGTGCTCTAACAGGTCTGTGTGTAGAGATGTGTTTGTGGCCGTCCTCACCTGGCACACGATTAGGGAGCAATAGTCGCATGCACCCGTCGTTAGCAAGAGGGGCAAGATGTTTCCCTGAGTCTGAGCTCAGGCGTAAAATGGTCGCTCCTCACGACCCAGTTCGCGGGTCCAAGTCCTGCATCAGCAATCCTTTATGCCGTCTGCAGGTGGTGGTGATACCCGTTAAGGCTCTTCTGCTGATATAGAACTGAGGCTGTTATATCAGCCAGCCTTTATTTTGTGACTATGCGTAGGTGGTAGGCGTCTGAAGCATCATAATGGTGATCGCTTTACTGTGGAAGTGGAGGTGAGCGGAGGTGAGCGGAGGTGAGCGCCAGAAGCTGAATTCAGTGTGCGCAGTAGCACACGTGGGGCACGATGTGTTATACACGAGGGCTTGGTGCATGGGGCGCATTCAGTCTTCTTGGGATCTCTTCTGTTCTGCAACAATTGTGGACCAGAGGGAAGTCGATGAACCGAGTCCCAATATATCGCTTCTATGCATTTGGCATCACGACTAGACTACAGGCACTTACTACTTGCTGGTCTTGCTGCCTGTGCTATAGGATGCTGTACGGGTTGCAAAACTGTGCAGCTAGACTTGTCTGTCGTAAATGTCGCAACTGCCACATTGCACCACTTCTTACCGACCTGCGCTGGCTCCCCAGTGAGCAACTTGTCGTCTCCCATGTTTTATCACTCACTTTTAGGTCCCATCATTCTTTTACTCCGGCTGAATATCGGAATTACTTCCTCATCAGGCATAGTGTCGTACCACCCTCTCTTCTGACTCAAAGTTGCTTAGTTGTGCCTCTAACCAACCTCAAATCCTTTGGCTACAGTGCCTTCAGCTCTTGTGCTTCCAGAGCCTGGAACTCACTTCCAACTGATGTAATGACATGTCTTAACTTGTATATATTTCAAAAGATGATAAAGCCTACGAATGTTCCGTACTGCATGCGCTCTGCTCGTGTGAATTGTTCTTAGTGTGCTTATACATGCTCACACTGTGCATGCTATCACCAAAGTGCCTAGAAAGAGATTTAGTTCTCTTAGGGTGCTATGCAATCGTATTATTATTATTATTGTTATTAGTATAACGGGCCATGATAGCCCTGGAGGTAAGGTGCTTGCTCTTTGCGACCGAGGTCGTGGGTTCGAATCCTACAGTGGGCGCTCCTTTATTGCCAACTGCAAGTGGTGGTGACAGACGTTAAGGCTCTTCTGCAGCTATACAATGAGGCTGTTTAATGAGCTAAAAAATATATATATAATGTACTAATAATTAATATAATAATATAATATAATAATAAAAACTATTTAATAGCCTCATATATATATATATTATATATATACATTATATATATAATATATAATATATAAATGAGGCTACTAAATAGGCTAATATATATATATATATATATATTAGCCTATATTTATATATATATATATGTATATGTGTACTATATATATATATATATATATACATATATACATATAAATGTGTATGTGTATATATATATATATATATATTAACACATATATATATATATATATATATATATATAATACTATATATAGTATATATATAACTATATATATACTATATATATTATATATATATATATATATGTATATACATATAATATATATATATATATATATATATAATATAAATAACTATATATAATATTATAATATTATAATATAAATAACTATATATAATATAAATAACTATATATAATATTATATATATATATATATATATTATATAACTATATATACTATATATATGTTATATATATATATTATATATATATATATATATAACATAATAATATATATATATATATATATATTAACACATACACATTTATATGTATATATTTGTACTATATATATATATATATATACATTA